>CM036938.1:91098665-92514803 GCA_020800305.1 Porphyrio hochstetteri
TCCTAATGGATCAGTGAGGAAGCAGGTTGATTTCTCATTGCCAAGCACAATGTTGTGGTTAATTAGGTGTTAATTACACTTCCCGAGTGCTATTTCTGAATGAATTCTGGGTGTTTCTTCTCATTCATTCATACAACCACAGCAGCTTCTGATTCCACAGCTCAGTCACTCTTCAGAGCAGGAAAAACAACCCCCCCCTTTGCCTATAGAATCCCAAACTAGGTTGGAAGGGACCCCAAGGGCACAGAGCTCCAACCCCCTGCCACAGGCAGGGCCACCAACCTCCAGGCCTGGAGCTACACAAGGTTGCCCAGGGCCCCAGCCAACCTGGCCTTGAACACCCCAGGGATGGGGCACCACCCCCTCTCTGGGCAGCCTGTTCCAGCCCCTCACCACTCTCTCTGCACAGAACTTCCCCCCAATCTCTCCTCTCCCCCTTCCCTCCTCCAGCTTCACTCCAGCCCCCTTGTCCTGCCAGTCTCTGCCCTTGAACAAGCCCATTCCCCTCATGTTCCTCTGCTCCCTTCAGGCACTGGAAGGCTGCAATGAGGTCCCCCCACAGCCTTCTCTTCTCCAGGCTGACCCAGCCCAGCTCCCTCAGCCTCTCTCCATAGGGGAGCTGCTACAGCCCTCTGAGCATCTCCGTGGCTTCTCTGACCCCTCTCCAACATGGTCAACATCTTGTCCCAGCTCTGACCACAGGACTCCAGCTGGGACAGAGCAGAGAGGGACAATCCCCTCCCTGTCCCTGCTGCCACCCTCTGCTGCTGGAGCCCAGGATCCCATCACCCTCATGGGAAGCTCCTCATCCCCCTTGACCCCCAGGTCCTTCTCAGCAGGGCTGCTCTCCAGGAGCTCCTCTCCCAGCCTGGATCTATATCTGGGAGCCTTCCAGCCTCAATGCCACACCTGACACCTTCCACAGCATCAAGTCAGGGTGTCCCCTTGGGTCTTTAGGAGCTTTCCATTAGCACAGCTAATGAGGAGTGAGAGTCTGAAGTTTAAGGAGTGTTTCTATAAACCCAGATGTGCTGGGAACAGCAAGTACCTGTCAGCTTCATCTTCCTCTTCCTCTGCTCATTCTCAGCAAGCATATCTGATTTCTCTCCCTTTTTTAATCCAAGCAGCTCCTGTTCCTTTCCAATCCCTCTTCCATGTAGTGCCCAAAGGGCATGGGTGTCTTGGCACATCATGTTCTAACTCTTCCTGTTTACTTTTGCCTTGCTTATTCTCCTGGGGGAACTGTCAGCCGAGCAGCTGATCACGTTTGGTGACCTTTTGCTTTGATCATTTCCATTTCAAGCTCTTAGAATCAAAATAGAGAAGAAGCTGGTGGGGAGAAGCTTGAGGGAGCTGGGGGGTGGTTGCTCTTTCTGTCCTAAGCTCTGTGGTTGCGTCATCGGTGCTTGGTGGTGGAGGGGGGGTGGTGGAGGTTGGGGTTGAGGGTGATGGGTTGAGGGAGGTGGGTTGAGGGTGGTGGGGTGGAGGGAGGTGGGTTGAGGTGGTGGGGTGGAGGGAGGTGTTGGTTGAGGGAGGTGATGGGTTGAGGGAGGTGGGGTTGAGGGTGGTGGGGTGGAGGGAGGTGGGTTAAGCCAGGTGATGGGTTGAGGGAGGTGGTAGGGGGTGGAGGGAGGTGATGGGTGGAGGGAGGTGATGGGTGGAGGGAGATGGGGTTGAGGGGGGTGGTGGGGTGGAGGGGAGTGGTGGGGGTGGAGGGGGGTGATGGGTTGAGGGTGGTGGGGTGGAGGGAGGTGGGTTGAGGGTGGTGGGGTGGAGGGAGGTGGGTTGAGGGTGGTGGGGGGTGGTGGGGTGGAGGGGGGTGGTGGGTGGTGGGTGGGGGGTGGTGGGGTGGAGGGGGGTGGTGGGGTGGGAGGGGGGTGGTGGGTGGAGGGAGGTGGTGGGGTGGAGGAAGGTGATGGGTTGAGGGTGGTGGGGTGGAGGGAGGTGGGTTGATGGTGGGGAGGGGGGTGGTGGGGTGGAGGGGGGGTGGTGGGGTGGGGGGTGGTGGGGTGGAGGGAGGTGGTGGGGTGGAGGGAGGTGGGTTGGAGGAAGGTGGGTTGAGGGAGGTGGGGTGGAGGGAGGTGGTGGGGTTGGGGGAGGTGGTGGGGTGGAGGAGCGGGTGGTGGGGTGGAGGGGGGTGGGTTGAGGGAGGTGGTGGGTTGAGGGAGGTGATGGGTTGAGGGATCATGGAATGGTCTGGGTTGGAAGGGACCCCAAGGGTCACAGAGCTCCAACCCCCTGCCACAGGCAGGGCCACCAACCTCAGGCCTGGAACTACACAAGGTTGCCCAGGGCCCCAAGCCAACCTGCCTTGAACACCCCAGGGATGGGGCACCCACCCCCTCTCTGGGCAGCCCCTTCCAGCCCCTCCCCACTCTCTCTGCACAGAACTTCCCCCCAATCTCTCCTCTCCCCCTTCCCTCCTCCAGCTTCACTCCAGCCCTTTTATCCAACCTGGCCTTGACCACCTCCAAGGCCCAGGACATCCACTAATAGTCAGCTTTGGAAGGCACAACACCCCAGATCCTTCTATTCCTACAGCCCTATTTTTTCATCTCCTTCCTTCTCTCTTAGCAACAGGGCAGAATTAATTGACTTAAACACTTAGAAGAATAATGAAATCCAGCCAAATCCCCAAAGGATTTCCTAGCTGGGTTTAAGGAGACCATGGAAGAGCCCAAAGGCTTCTCTTGGCAGCTCCTGGAGTTCTTTAAATGTTTTATCTGTATTTTTCATAAGATTTCTTCTCTTTCTATCATTTTTCTTTGGTGGGACAGAGCTATGAACTGAACAACATCATGGAGATGGCCCAGCAGCTGGAAGAGGCTTGATATGGATTCTTATTAGCATGATCTTGCTTAATATTGATGAGTTTTGGGGAGACTGGAGACCTGAATGGTGAGGATTGGGACAGAGATTGCAGGGGGAGACACAAGGGGGAAGGAGCTGAGAGAAGTAAGTGAGGAACTCAAGATCAGGTGGCCAAGAAGGCCAAGGGGCATCCTGGTTTGGGTCAGAACTAGTGTGGTCAGTAGGTGTGGGGAAGGGATTGTGCCCTGGATTAGGCATTGGTGAGGCAGCACCTTGACTTCTGGGCTCCTCAGCATCAGAAGGGACATGGAGTGAGGCCAGAGAAGGGCAACCAGGCTGAGGGAAGGGGCTGGAGGGCAAATCCTCTGAGGAGCAGCTGAGGGAGCTGGGGTGTTGAGCTTAGAGAAGAGGAGGCTGAGGGGAGGGCCAACAGCATTTGATTACAGACATTAGGTGGTAGAAACCATAATCTACATGGAGATATCCAAGCTGTTTGTCATCAAAAGGCTTCCAGGCTTGGCCCATACCAAGCAGACATAACGTGAGGTGACCATAGAGAGAGATTTTCTGGCAGCTTATACATTGTATTTAAGGGAATCATGTGGAAGCATCTCTAGAAGTCTTCAAGGCCAGGTTGGATGAGGCTTTGGGCAACCTGGTTTAGTGGAGGGTGTCCCTGCCCATGGCAGGGGGTTGGGACTAGGTGGACTTTGAGTTCCCTTCCCACCCAAAGCAGTCTGGGATTCTATGAAAGGAGGTTTTCTTCTGATTTCTTGTATGAGTTGAAGGAACACCAAGCTTTGCCTTGCTCACAAGGGGACAGGAAGACAAATTACTCCCCCCTCCCCCTGTAAATAACTCACTCCTCTCTAATTCCACTTGGCTTTTGGCCTCCATGATTTGAAGGTTGTGCTGAGCTAGGGTTGGTTTTTCATGATGGTAGAGGTCTCATCCAACAGAAAATGACAGAGGTAGTTGTAGGTGGGGAGAAGGGCTCCCCTCAGCCTCCTCTTCTCCAGGCTCAACACCCTCAGCTGCTCCTCAGAGGATTTGCCCTCCAGCCCCTTCCCCAGCCTGGTTGCCCTTCTCTGGCCTCACTCAATGTCCTTTTGATGGTGAGGAGCCCAGAACTGGCCCACCACTCAAGGTGCAACCTCACCAATGCCCAGTCCACTTCACCACTGTAATATTTGGCCATCCTTCAGTTTGTTTGGTGGTGGGTTGGTTTTTTTTAAAGGGAGAAGGCATAATATGCAAATGAATGTAAATTTTTCCAGTCACATAGATTTATGTGGATGTCTTTGCTCTGGGGAGTAAAATCAGTGGCCTTGAGTGACCTCATTTGAGGGAAAAAAAAGGTCAGTCTGGTATTCAACAGGACTATTTTGCACCAGAAATTGCTGTAATCTCCTCAAATTGATGTTCAGAGGGAGGAATCCAGAAGCATTTCAATTTGCTTGTGTAATCTAACAGCTGACCTTTGCTGAGGTCCTGTAAAAGGGGCCAAGTTCTCCAGCTGAAACTCAACATCTCTCTTCAAATACAGTGCCCAGCCCAGGGGCACAATCCCCTCCCCACACCTACTGGCCACACTGGGGCTGACACAAGCCAGGATGCCCTTGTCCTTCTTGGCCACACTGCTGCCTCATGGTCAGTCTGGGGTCACCCAACACCCCCAGGTCCTTCTCTGCCTGACAGCTCTCCAGCCAGTCTCCCCCAGCCTGGAGCTGCTGGGGGTTGTTGTGTCCCATGTGCAGCACTCTGCCCTTGGCCTTGTTGAACCTCATCCTGTTAGGCTCAGCCTATTGATCCAGCCTGGCCAGATCCCTCTGAAGAGCCTCCCCACCCTCAGGCAGCTCAACCCTTCCTCCCAGCTCAGTGTCACCCCCAAACTCCCTGAGGGAACATCCAATCCCTTCCTCCAGCTCATGGAGAAAGATGTTGAACAGGGACTGAGCCCTGGGGGTGCCACTCCTGACCGGCCTCCAGCTGGATTTGGCTCCATTCCCCCTTTGGGCCAGTTAAACCAGCTGAGGGTCCCCCTGTCCAGCCCAGTGGCACCAGTTTCTCCAGCAGAACGTTGTGAGAAACAGTCTCAAGGGCTTTCCTGAAGTCCAAGTAGACCACCTCCACAGCCTTCCCCTTGTCCATTAAGCAGGTCCCCTTCTCTTAGAAGGCCATCAGGTCAGTTTGATGGAACCTTTCATAAACCCATGTTGACTGGGCCTGCTCACCCAGTAAGGAGGCAATAAACTGGAATGCTGTGTGGTTGGGGCAGTGAGTTTGGGATTGGGAGGCTGAGGTTTAGGAGCATTTGAGACCTCAGGTGATGGAGCTTCTAAGAGTGATGGGGACAGTCCTTTTGGTTGGGTCTGTAGCTCTAGGACTTGGGGTTATGGTGTTCAATTGAATGAGGAGCTGGAACAGGCTGCCCAGAGAGGGGATGGGTGCCCCATCCCTGGGGGTGTTCAAGGCCAGGTTGGCTGGGGCCCTGGGCAACCTTGTGTAGCTCCAGGCCTGGAGGTTGGTGGCCCTGCCTGTGGCAGGGGGTTGGAGCTCTGTGATCCTTGGGGTCCCTTCCAACCCAGACCAGTCTGGGGTTCTATGATTCTGTGGTTTAGTAGGTAGTAGAGGTGGTAGGGGGACAGTTGGACTAGATGATCTTGGAGGTCCTTTCCCAATCTTGATCTTGAAGGTCCTTTCCAATCTTGGAGGTCTTTTCCAATCTTGATCCTGGAGGCCTTTCCCAATCTTGATCTTGGAGGTCCTTTCCAATGTTGGAGGTCCTTTCCAATCTTGATCTTGAAGGTCCTTTCCAATCTTGGAGGTCTTTTCCAGTCTTGATCTTGGAGGTTTCTTCCAATCTTGGAGTTCTTTTCCAGTCTTGATCTTGGAGGCCTTTCCCAATCTTGATCTTGGAGGTCCTTTCCAATCTTGGAGGTCCTTTCCAGTCCTGATCTTGGAGGTTTCTTCCAATCTTGGAGTTCTTTTCCAATCTTTAAGGTCTTTTCCAGTCATGATCCTGGAGATCTTTCCCAATCTTGATCTTGGAGGTTTCTTCCAATCTTGGAGTTCTTTTCCAGTCTTGATCTTGGTGGCCTTTCCCAATCTTGATCTTGGAGGTCCTTTCCGATCTTGGAGGTCCTTTCCAATCTTGGAGGTCCTTTCCAATCTTGGAGGTCCTTTCCAATCTTGATCTTGAAGGTCCTTTCCAACCTTGGGGGTCTTTTCCAATCTTGATCCTGGAGGCCTTTCCCAATCTTGATCTTGGAGGTCCTTTCCAATGTTGGAGGTCCTTTCCAATCTTGATCTTGAAGGTCCTTTCCAATCTTGGAGGTCTTTTCCAGTCTTGTTCTTAGAGGCCTTTCCCAATCTTGATCTTGGAGGTCCTTTCTAATCTTGGAGTTCTCTTCCAATCTTGATCCTGGAGGCCTTTCCCAATCTTGATCTTGGAGGTTTCTTCCAATCTTGGAGTTCTTTTCCAGTCTTGATCTTGGTGGCCTTTCCCAATCTTGATCTTGGAGGTCCTTTCCGATCTTGGAGGTCCTTTCCGATCTTGGAGGTCCTTTCCAATCTTGGAGGTCCTTTCCAATCTTGGAGGTCCTTTCCAATCTTGATCTTGAAGGTCCTTTCCAATCTTGGAGGTCTTTTCCAATCTTGATCCTGGAGGCCTTTCCCAATCTTGATCTTGGAGGTCCTTTCCAATGTTGGAGGTCCTTTCCAATCTTGGAGGTCTTTTCCAGTCTTGATCTTGGAGGTTTCTTCCAATCTTGGAGTTCTTTTCCAGTCTTGATCTTGGTGGCCTTTCCCAATCTTGATCTTGGAGGTCCTTTCCAATCTTGGAGGTCCTTTCCAGTCCTGATCTTGGAGGTTTCTTCCAATCTTGGAGTTCTTTTCCAATCTTTAAGGTCTTTTCCAGTCATGATCCTGGAGATCTTTCCCAATCTTAATCTTGGAGATCTTTCCCAATCTTAATCTTGGAGGTCTTTCCCAATCTTGACCTTGCAGGTCCTTTCCAATCTTGGAGATCTTTCCCAATCTTGATCTTGGAGATCTTTCTCAATCTTAATGATTCTCTGAACACCATTTCCTCCCTCATTTCACCCCCAGGTCATTAACCCCACTACCCACAGAGTTTAACCCCACAGATACTCCACAACTCCAGCCCAGAGAGCTTGCCATCAGAGCTCAGAAAAGCCCAGCTGACTTATTCTTCACAGCATTTTCTCATTTCCTCTTGATTTCCAGAGATATTATCAAAGCCTCTTCTTGAATTTCATGCTAATTAGATGCAAAAAAAGAAGCAAAACTATTCATACAGCCAAATTCAATGCAGACTGACAGGCAGGTTGCTTCTGAGGAGCTGGGATTTCATCAGGCCAGCAAATAATTCATCATTTTCCCCATGCAAAAAGGGGTTTGTTGCTCTTATCCAGGAGAGAATACACTTAAAAAATAACAAATCTTATTAATTTCTTTGCACCAAGCTCCAGATTTTATACTTTTGGGGGTGTTTTGTTCTACTAGATGTTTATTTTTCTATCTACATTGATGAAGTTGGGATGGTTTGATTGGCTCCCAGTTGAAAAGGATTTTGAGAGAAGAAGCTTGGTGGAGGGAGAGGAGCAGGAAAATGTGGTTTCTTTCATTTGGGGGGGGGGGAAGTTCTGGTAGAAACTGGATTTGGTTCATCTCCCAACTTGCCCCAAAATTCTTTAGATCTGGGGTTAAATGGACCTTGTGTCCCCAGTTGGGTGGAAGGATCCATGAGAAGGCAGCGTGCAGCAGGATGGTGGTGCTAGGACCAGGAATGGTTGGACTTGATGATCTCAAAGGTCTTTTCCAACCTTGGGAGTCTGTGGAGCACAAATATGGAATTCCTGGGGCTAATTCCTGTGCTCCAGGGCTTGAAAATTCCTGGGTTTGGGGTTTTTTCCCCAATTCTATTTACCATCCCTAGGAAGAGAGGCTGAGGGACACCTTGCCTATGAAGAAGAGAGTCTGATGGAGCAGGGCTGGTTCAGCCTGGAGAAGAGAAGGTTGTGATGGGACCTCATTGCAGCCTCCCAGTCCCTGAAGGGAGCAGAGGAACAGGAGGGGAATCAGCTTGTTCAAGGGCAGAGACTGGCAGGACAAGGGGGATGGAGTGAAGCTGGAGGAGGGAAGGGGGAGAGGAGAGACTGGGGGGAAGTTCTTCCCAGAGAGAGTGGTGAGGGGCTGGAACAGGCTGCCCAGAGAGGGGGTGGGTGCCCCATCCCTTGGGGTGCTCAAGGCCAGGTTGGCTGGGCAACCTTGTGTAGCTCCAGGCCTGGAGGTTGGTGGCCCTGCCTGTGGCAGGGGGTTGGAGCTCTGTGACTCTTGAGGTCCCTTCCAACCCAGCTCATTTGATGATTCTATGATTAGGAAGAAATTCTTCACTCTGAGGGTGCTGAGGCTCTGGCACAGGTTGCCCAGGGAGGTGGTGGTTCCCCCCTCCCTGGAGGTGTTCAAGACCAGGTTGGATGGGACCTTGAGCAACCTGGTCAAGCCTAGGGAAGAAGCTCAACCTAAACAACTTGTCCCATTACTGGTCACACTGGGGCTGACACAAGCCAGGATGCCCTTGGCCTTCTTGGCCACACTGCTGCCTCATGGTCAGTGTGGGGTCACCCAACACCCCCAGTTCCTTCTCCATCTGCCAGCTCTCCAGCCAGTCTCCCCCAAGCCTGTAGGACTACACAGGGTTGTCATGTCCCATGTGTAGGACTTGGCCTTGTTGAACCTCATCCCATTTCATTGTTCACTGAGGTTCAATGGTTTATACTGGTGGACAACCAACACCTTCCTCCTGAGGAAGAGGAAGGGAGACACCTGCTATCCACCCTGCAGAATGAGCTGGGGAGCTGCTTTGACAGGGGAGGGGGGTTGGACCAGATGCTCTCTCAAGGTCCCTTCCAACCCCTCTGCTGCTGATTCTATGCTAATGAGGGGAGGGCATACATTAACATAAATTAAACCCTCATCTTCTTTTTTCATTTTTTTCCCCCAGATTTTGATTTTAAGCTGAATCTTAAGAACCTAATTAGGGTGAAATTACCATGCCCTTTGCTTGCTAAACTCTTCATCAACGCCGCGCTGGGGTAATCAAGCATCAGGGTAATCAGTAATTAAAGTGATAGCCAACTACAGGTGCTGCTAAGTGCTAATCAATTAAGTGCCTTTCTAATTGGAGACTTGATTGGAGGATCAATAGTTTCTTTAATCCCTGAGCCTGGAAAGTTCCAGCTGGTTGTCTGAAGAGTTGATGGAAACCCAATGGACGTGGTTGCAGTGTTGAGGGAGGTGGAGAAAAATCAACGTGTCCTTGTCTGGCTGATGGACAGTTGTGGCTCAGCTTGGAGGAATCTCAGCAGGTTTGAAAGGTTAGAATGGTGCTCTACCCAACCATGTTGAAATGGTTGGAGAAGACTCTGAAAGGGACTGTAGAACAGCCTTCAAGTCCCTGAAAGGCGCCTAGAAGAAGCTGGAGAAGAACTGTTCCTCAGGGCATGGAGTGGTAGGATGAGGGGTGATGGGTTTAAACTGGAAAAGGGGAGATTTAGGTTGGGTGTGAGGAAGTTCTTCACCTTCAAGGTGGTGGATCACTGGCACAGGTTGCCCAGAGTGGTGGTGGAGGCCCCATCCCTGGAGATCTTCAAGCTCAGGCTTGCTGGGGCTCTTGAGCAACCTGCTCTAGTGAAGATGTCCCTGCTCACTTCAGGGGGTGGGACTAGATGGGCTTTGAAGGTGCTTTCCAACCCAACACATCCAATGATTCTATATATCATGTGGTTGCAGGGGACATAAGTATGGCCAGGACACCATCCAACCTGGATGTGGATGTGGATGGGTTGGGATGTGGATATGGATGGAAACTTCTGCTAGAAGTTTCTAGATTTACAGAGAGAGCCAGAGAATTATTACTGGTTCTCATTATGCTCTTTGAGGACATAGTTCAGATGAGCCCCCAAGGAAATAATACTGACTGAAAAGGTCTTCAGACCTTCAGAGTCCTCACAGTTTTCCTTCTTCTTATCTTCTCTTGGGGGTCAAAATAACCCACCCCATGGTTGGGGACTTGCAAATCACTTGTCTCCAAGGCAACTGCCAACAGCCTCAATGTGTAGTTGTAAATTTGCAGCTTACACATTGGTTGTAGAAGGAGAGGTCCTTGCCTGGATGGTGGTGGGAGCAGATGGGCATGGAGATGGATGGTCAGGAAATAAATCAGGTCAGGGCTGTGGCCAAAAGTGCAGGATCAGATTGGTTGCATCAGCCCCAGTGTGGCCAGGAGGTCTGGGGAGGGGATTGTGCCCCTGGACTGGGCAGTGGGGAGGCTGCACCTCGAGTGCTGGGTCCAGTTCTGGGCTCCTCAGCATCAGAAGGACATGGAGTGAGTCCAGAGAAGGGCAACCAGGCTGGGGAAGGGGCTGGAGGGCAAATCCTCTGAGGAGCAGCTGAGGGAGCTGGGGGTGTTCAGCCTGGAGAAGAGGAGGCTGAGGGGAGACCTTCTCCCCACCTCCCCTGCCCTGCCAGGAGGGTGCAGAGAGGTGGGTGATGGTCTCTGCAGCCAGGGGACAGGAGATGGGACAAGGGGCAATGGGCTCAAGCTGCCCCAGGGCAGGGTCAGAGCAGATGGGAGGGCAATGTTCTTCCCTGCAAGAGATGTCAGGGCCTGGCACAGGCTGCCCAGGGAGGGGTTGAGTCCCCATCCTGGGTAGATGAGGTCCTTAGAGATCTGGTTTAGCACAGGACTTGATGATCTTGAAGGTCTTTTCCACCCTTGGGACTCTGTGAAATCATCCAGGGCACATTGTGAGCTGCCAAAGAGCACAGGGATGAGATGGAGCTCAGCTTGTCCTCCACATGGTCATAAGCTGCTCTTCACTCTGTCAGGCCAGCAGAGAGCTTCTAGCTGCTTCTTGCAGAAGCCACCCCTACAGCAGCCCAACTCTCCTTCTCCACCAGCCCTCAGCCTCTCAGAACTGCCACAAGGGATCAACACCCCGTGGTTCCTCATCCCTAAAGGTCCATCTTGCACTATCCAGGGCATTCACAGCTCTGAGCATGGACAGTGCTGGGTGTCCTGAGCTCAAGCTGAGCTCCTCAAGGAGATGTCCTAACATAGCAAGGAAGGGACCACGCTCCCATGACAGCAGACTCATGGTAGCAAGTGGAGGTGGCACGTTGTGTTCAAGCCAGGACTCAGAGGTTCCTAAAATCCTCTTGAACTTGGCTTCATTTCATGGTGTCCTCAGGAATTCTGGGATAACAGAGAGAAAAACATCTTCCTTTTGTTGGTTCCATCTCAGCTGAAGCTTGAAGGATTAGAGCACCAGTCATTACTGCTCTCTCTGAAGCAGAAGAAAGGCCCAGAAGCCTGTCAGAACCTTTCCTCCTTGATTTTCTTGGAGCAGAGGGGGGGGTCACACGTTAAGTAGTGTTGATAAAAACCATTGTTGAGGTGTCCATGGAGGCCAGGTTGAGGTGAAACACTGAGAGCCTCAGGTGGGTCTGTCAAGAGCCTTGCTTTTGCTTCTAATCAGCAGGAAGATCTTTATTCCACCTTGAGTGGTGGTGGATCAAACCCATTGCTTCTGCAAGACCCCCTGTGCAAGGCCAGGAGGTCACCCTCATGGAGAAAGGGCTCTTTGAGGTCTCACCAAGACTGCTCCACACTTGTAGGTAGCACAGCTCCAAGTGCTTGCGTGCTTCTGATAGAACTCTTGATTGTCTTTTTTGAATCAAATTAGGTTAAAAAGGGTACAGGTGGCTCCAAGAATTCCTTACATCCCTAAAAAGTAAGGGTGGGTAAAGCTTACAAGGGGTTGTAGATGTGTAGTACGATCCCCACATGCAACAGCCTTGGGTTTGTGCCATGTTTGGGGACAGGCTTGAAGATACACCCAGTGTGTCCTTCCTTTGGGAGCCAGCAGAGTTTGCTCTGCTTGGAAAGGTGGTAGGACTTCCACTGCCTGCTCAGCATCCCACATGGACCACCCAAGGCTTGGCCAACGGGATGGTGGAATGGTTTAAGAGTGGGTGGTGGTTTGACCCTGGTTGGAGGTCAGATGGCCACCAAAGCTGCTCTGTCACTGCCCTTTGAGCTGGAAAAGGGACAAGATAGATCTTGAGAGGCTCAGGAGTGGAGATAAGGCCAGGGAGAGATCATTCCACCATCAGGATCAGACACAACCTGCTCCAGTCTGATCCCCCACAGAGAGGGGGGGATGATGTTGGGTGACAGGGTGGCCATGAGCCAGCAGGGTGCACTGGGGCTGAGACAATGGGATCCTGGGGGCATCATGGCCAGCAGGTCACAGGAGGGGATCCTCCCCCTCTGCTCTGCCCTGCTCAGGCCCCACCTGGAGTGTTGGGGCCAGTTCTGGGCTCAAACAGCCAGGGATCTCCTGGAGAGAGTCCAGAGGAGGGACACAGAGATGCTGAAGGGCCTGGAGCATCTCCCCTGTGAGGAAAGGCTGAGGGAGCTGGGGAGAAGCAGCCTGAGAGGGGATCTGATCAATGGGGATCAATAGCTGAAGGGTGGGACACAGGGGGACATGGGCAGCCTCTGCTCAGTGGCTGTGGGGACAGGACAAGGGGCGATGGGCTCAAGTTGGAGCACAGGGAGTTCCCCCCCAATGTGGGGCAGAACTTCTTCCCAGTGAGGGTGAGGGAGCCCTGGGACAGGCTGCCCAGGGGGTGTGGAGTCTCCTTCTCTGGAGAGATTCCAGCCCCAGCTGGATGCTGCCCTGTCCTGGGGACCCTACTTTGGCAGGGGGGTTGGACCTGATGATCTCTTGATGTCCCTTCCCACCCCTACAACTCTTTGATTGTGGGCTTTGGGTTTCTTCTCCAAATAGCTCCATCCAATCCATGGTGTTTTTAGAAGAGCAGAACTCCTTTCTTTTACCTTTTCTCTTCTTTTTCTTTATTTTCATGCACTTTATCTACTCCATGGCTTTGCCTAAAACCAACCCCACCCAACAAGCCAACCCAACAAGAATCTCTCTTCTTTTCCAGAGCATCAAAGTGAGCTGGTTGCCACCACCCCCAGGAACTCAGAATGGATTTCTTACTGGCTATAAAATCCGACATCGAAAGACGACCCGGAGAGGGGAGATTGAAACCCTGGAGCCAAACAACCTCTGGTACTTGTTCACAGGTCAGTGTTCTCAGGGTAGAACCTCACAAGGTTTTTGAGGGATTAAATGGTTGGGGAAAGAAAATCTCCTTGGAGTTCAAGAGAACGTGGATTTCTTTGCTGGTAGGTGGAGTTTATGGTGTTCTACAGCCATGGTCTTCATGGTGCTGGGGGGGGTTTGTTTTGGTCCAGTTTTTTAGTTCTGGACTGATTTTTAGGATGTGTTTGTCTCCTGGGTTTTCTTGTTGATGAATTTAAAGCTGAAGTCAGAAAATCATTGATTGGGCTGGGTTGGAAGGGACCCCAAGGGTCACAGAGCTCCAACCCCCTGCCACAGGCAGGGCCACCAACCTCCAGGCCTGGAGCTACACAAGGTTGCCCAGGGCCCCATCCAACCTGGCCTTGAACACCCCCAGGGATGGGGCACCCACCCCCTCTCTGGGCAGCCTGTTCCAGCACCTCACCACTCTCTCTGCAAAGAACTTCCCCCTAAGATCTCCTCTCACCCTTCCCTCCTCCAGCTTCTCTTCAGCCTTCTCTTCTCCAGGCTGACCCAGCCCAGCTCCCTCAGCCTGTCTCCATAGGGGAGCTGCTCCAGCCCTCTGAGCATCTCCATGGCTCCTCTGACCCCTCTCCACCAGTCCCACATCTTTCTTGTGTTGGGCCCCAGCTCTGGCCACAGGACTCCAGCTGGGGCCTCCCCAGGGCAGAGCAGAGAGGGACAATCCCCTCCCTGTCCCTGCTGCCACCCCTCTGCTGCTGGAGCCCAGGATCCCATCGCCCTTCCCAGCTGCCAGAGCTCACTGCTGGCTCAGGGGAAGCTCCTCATCCCCCATGACCCCCAGGTCCTTCTCCAGGTCAACATCTCCACCCCAATGTGGGGAAGAACTTCTTCCCAGTGAGGGTGAGGGAGCCCTGGGACAGGCTGCCCAGGGGGTGTGGAGTCTCCTTCTCTGGAGAGATTCCAGCCCCAGCTGGATGTTTCCCTGTGTGACCTGTCCTAGGGACCCTGCTTTGGCAGGGGGGTTGGACCTGATGATCTCTGGAGGTCCCTTCCAACCCCTCCAGCTCTGTGATGCTCTGATTTTGCCCAAGCCATAAGCATCCAGGGAGAAAAATGCAACTTTAGCAAAGTCAGGGACACCTTTGCCAACAAATTCAGTTATAACTCAGGATTTCACCTCAGGTGACCTTCTCTCTCTGTACTCCCACCTATCAAGTGTCACCAGTGAGCAGGAGAAGTCATTCTGAACTGAATTTCAGTGTCATTTATCTGGTTCAATTAAACCCAGGATATTTTTATGTAGAAAACCTTAAATATTGAAATCTCAGCTTGGTCATCTCCCCCTTGTGCTCTTGACCAAAGTCCCCATGGACCTCTTGGGGTGGCTCTGTAATAGGAAGGTCCTTTCTGGGGGAAGACAGCACGTGCTAGGAGTTGGAGAGGATGTATTTTCAGGCAGCTGAGGTAGAAATCATGATGAAAGCTTCTCAGCCAGGTGAGTTGCTGCTGTTCTGCTGGTTTGGGAGATGAAAACACAACGCTGCTGTCCCAAGTCCCACAGCGAAGGCACGTCCCACCAGAGCTCCACTGTCCCTACAGATCCCATTCCCTGGGGAATGTGGAGCAGATTAATCTCTGTTGGGACAGATTCCCACTCTCTGAGGAAGTTCTTCCTCACACATGAATTATTCTGAGCTTAAAGAGCTGTTTGAGTCCTGGTGGGACTGTGACAAGAAGGCAGCTCCAGCTCTCCTCCCCACCATAGCTTGCACCCACACAACCCAAAAATCAGGGGTTTTCTGTTAAAAAAAACCCTTGAAACGGTGTGTTTTTAGAAAGGAATGGAGGGAAATAACCAGTTCTCATTACTACTTTGTGCATGCAGAGGGTGGGATTGCTGGAGACCCAGCTCTGTGGCTTCTAAATGGGTGTTTTAAATATTAACCTGTAGGCACTTCAGATCTTCGTTGCAATCCTACCTGGTAGGCAGGTGCTTTATGGGATAAGAGCATCTGAAATAGCAAAAGACTTTAGAGTTACAGTGCAGGTTTTCAAATCACACAATCACAGGC
The DNA here is from genome assembly GCA_020800305.1 of Porphyrio hochstetteri. Taxonomy (NCBI): domain Eukaryota; kingdom Metazoa; phylum Chordata; class Aves; order Gruiformes; family Rallidae; genus Porphyrio; species Porphyrio hochstetteri. Next base: position 91,113,715 of record CM036938.1, read on the forward strand.
TGTGTTTGGTGGGAAGGGACCTTCAAAACCCATCTAATCCAACCCTCCCTGCAATGAGCAGGGGTATCTTCACTAGAGCAGGTTGCCCCAGCAAGCCTGAACTTGAATGTCTCCAGGGATGGGACCTCCACCACCTTCCTGGGCTACCAATGCCAGTGAGAGAGGTAGTGGATGCCCCATCCCTGGGGGTGTTCAAGCCCAGGTTGGATGGGGCAACCTTGTGTAGCTCCAGGCCTGGAGGTTGGTGGCCCTGGGGTTGGAGCTCTATGATTCTTGGGGTCCCTTCCAACTCATCCCATTCTATGATTCTATGATCTACCCCCTCAGAGTGAAGAATTCTTTCCTAATACCCAACCTAAACCTCTCATTTTCTAGTTTAAACCCATCACCCCTCACTCCATCACTCCATGCCCTCAGGAACAGGTCTTCCCCAGCTTTCTTAGAGGCACTTTTCAGGGATTAGAAGGCCACTATAAGGTCCTCCTGGAGCGTTCTTCTCTGCTCCAGGCTGAACATCCCCAACTCTCTCAGCCTGGCTTCACAGGAGAGGAGCTCCAGCTCTTGGATCATTTTTGGGGCCCTCCTCTGGACCCTCTCCAACAGGCCCACGTCCTCCTCGGGTTGAGGAACCAAAGCTGGACACACTATTCCAAGTGAGATCTCCCCAGAACGGAGCAGAGAGGGCAGAATCCCCTCTCTCCACCTGCTCCCCACACTTCTTGTGATGTAGCCCAGGCTGCAGTTGGCCTTTTGGGCTGCAGATACAACCCTGAGAGCCGCTATCAATTTGCGAGTAGGCCTCTGCGTCAGCTAAACGTTAAACTCTTTTTGAATTAGAAGCATTCCTCTCCACAGAGTGTCTGCAATTAAGCCAAACAGTCTGGTTTTGGGTTGGTTTTTGTCATTTCCCTGTGTTTTTGCAGTCACTACAGACTGAGCAATAAGAGAAACCGATATTCCCCGCCTCAGGGACTTGGAAGTTTGTGGCCCATTCGGGAACGTTGAAGTAATTGTTTTCGGATGGTTTCGAGCCCCCAGAGGAAAACACCTAGTTCTGAATTCATCTTTAATTCATAAGATGGGTCAGACTTGCTGGGTTTTGTTGGCTCGAGCTGTGTGCTCTGAAGTTAACTCAGGAGCACTGGAAAGCAGAGCGCTCCTCAGTCACTAACCGAGTTCGCGGCCTGCGAATTTTAGGCCGAAGGAGAATGTAGTTAAAAGCAACGAGCTGTTTTTATTTAAGTGCTCAATTAATGGCTTAATTATGTAAAATGATTCATCATTATTCTACTAATTTGGCTTAATTTTCTGTGTATGAGCATCACCAAGAGGAATTACAACCCAAAGGAGTGCTAGGCCTGTGTAGGCCTCTTCGATTTTCAAAGCCTTTGCTTCAGTGTGTTGGAGGGGAATGTGTTTCTCTGTTTATTCCTTCATCCTTTTTTTGTCATTCACTCCTTTTGGGGGCTTTGAAAATGGGTTTTTTTGTTTTTTTTTTTTTCAATGTGATCTTTATTTCTTCCCAAAACAGGACTGGAGAAAGGAAGCCAGTACAGTTTCCAGGTTGCTGCCATGACAGTGAACGGAACGGGACCCCCCTCAGACTGGTACACAGCAGAAACACCTGAAAACGATCTTGATGGTAAACACATCGCTTCTTTTAAAAGCTTTTCTCTCCAAAAACCATCTGGCACTGTAGCCAAGGGGGTGTCACTGCACTTATCACCCGGGGGGGTGTCTGAACACCCACCACCAGATGATTTCCACGCCCCTGGATCCTAGGGTTGTGTTTCTGTGTTGTCACCAAGGCCAAAAAGGCCTTGTTAAAATGAATCCATACCACAAATTTAGCCCCTGAGCATCCCCCATCCCTTTTCATGCAGCCAAGGGAATCTGTAACTTCGTTAAGCAATAAACACAGTGGAAGAAAGGTTGAAGAACGGGCTAAAGGAAAGGGGGCACAACCCCCAGGAGATGTTGTACAAGCCAGGCTCTGAGGGTCATGAATATACAGTTCCAAGGATGGGGAACTGTTGGAGAGGGGTCAGAGGAGCCACAAAGATGATGAGAGGGCCGGAGGAGCTCCCCTACGAAGAGAGGCTGAGGGAGCTGGGCTGGGTCAGTCTGGAGGAGAGAAGGCTGTGATGGGACCTCATTGCAGCCTCCCCATCCCTGAAGGGAGCAGAGAAACAGGAGGGGATTCAACTCTTTAAAAGGATAGACAAGGGGGAATGGATTAAAACTAAAGGAAGGTTTAGATTAGATATTAGGGGGAAGTTTTTTTACAGAAAGAGTGGGGAGGGGCTGGAACAGGCTGCCCAGAGAGGTAGTGGATGCCCCATCCCTGGAGGTGTCCAAGGCCAGGTTGGCTGGGGCCCTGGGCAACCTTGTGTAGCTCCAGGTCTGGAGGTTGGTGGCCCTGCCTGTGACTTTGGGGTTGGAGCTCTGTGCTCCTTGGGGTCCCTTCCAACTCCTACCATTCTGTGATTCTATGGAGTAGGGCTGTTGGTAGTGGCTTGCCAGCATGACTTGACTCAATCTGGGCACAGGAACCAAACAAGTCAAGAGGAACTGAAACCCAAGAGGAAGAAGAGCTGTGTTTAGCTAACCTTAGGAGCTGAGCCAATGAGAAGTGGACTTGTAGGCATAATTAGTGATGGTATAAAAGAGCATGGATCAGCTCCATGCTCTGGAGCATGGGTGGTGAAGCAGAGTTTGCTTCACCACCCAGACTGAGTCAACTACTGGCTTCTCCACACCCATTTTCCTCCCTGGGTGGGGGGGTTGATTCTCTCCCCTCACAAAGCAACAGTGAAAACGAGGGTGACAATCCTTCTCATTCACCAAGCAAATATTCAAATAGATTCAATTCCATTTCCCAGCCTTCTTGGTTTTTTTTTCTTCTTGTGCAGCTGTTAGAAATGCAGGCTTGGCAACCAAGCTGAATAATTAGTGAAAGATGATGGAGATGTGGGGGGGGATGTAGATACCTGAGTTAAAAACCCACCCACCCCTGTGGACTGTCTAAATGAGTGCAGATGCTGGCACAAAAGAGGAGCAAAGCACTGAAATAAAAGGGTTAGATATTAAAAAGAGAGAGAAACACTGGGGTATTTGAAGCAGGAAAAGAATCAAAGGAGAGTGAAATGCAAAAAAAAAGCCTACCTTTATAATAAAAAAAAAGAAAAGACAAAAAAAGATATTAAACAGAGTGCAAATCAAATGGAACAAAGGGAGCTGACAGATGGAAGGCAGACGGTGCAAGGACAGACAATCCCTGAGAAGCAAATCTGTAGGAGGGGGGGGAAAAAAAATGAGAGATTAACTAGATTCTTTTCTAGGAACCTGGTGAAAATTGCTGGGATATTTTTATATATATTTTTCTTTTTTTTAAAACCAAAATTAGCCCCCTTAAAACAAAAAAGGCTCAAAGGCAAACTGGGGGCGGGGGGGGGGGGGAGGAATAAATAAAGCATCAGTTTGAATGCAACCTGTAAGCCTTGATGTCGCCTTCCTTTGGAGACCTTGGGTTTCCTTAGGGATCTCGAACTCAACCCTTTGGTAAATTGAAGGATTTCTACCTCTCCTCAGAGCCAGATGGAATTTTCCAGTAGAGCAGGGGTGACCCAGGAGCTGTGGTTTCCCAGCAAGGGAGGGGTGACGCTCCTGTCACCGTCGCGGCGGTGCGTGACGGCACCTTTCTAATGACGCTTTGGCTCCACAGCAGTTTGAGAAATGAGGTTGTTAAAGCAGAAAGAATCCAAGAGGGAGCCGAAATTCCAGCCCAGCATGCAAAAAGAGACCCCCACCTTTGAGCACACCGGGTTTGATTCGGGTTTCATGTGCTCTACACCCCATGGAAAAGGGGGGTTTTGTGGCCCAAACCCAACATGTGTGTGTGTGTGTGTGTGTAAAGATGTTCCTCACAGGAAAGGGGGGGTTTTTGTGCCCCAAAACCCACGTGTGTGTGCAAAGCTGTTCCTCACAGGAGCCCCATGAGGGCTGTAGGGGTGTGTGAAGCAATTCAAGCAAAGGCCTTTGTGGTTCCTGTGTTGTGTTTACACGCAGTGGGGATGAATTATTTCTGATCTCATCACCAGCTGGGTGGATGGAGGGAGAGCAGTGGGTGGCATCTCCCTTGACTTCAGCAAGGCTTTCCATGCTGTCTCCCATGACATCCTGATAGCAAAGCTGAGAGATCATGGGATAGATGAGTGGGCAGTGAGGTGGGCTGAGAACTGGCTGTTGGACCGGGCTCAGAGGGTGGTGATCAGTGGAGCAGAGTCTGGCTGGAGACCTGTGACTAGTGGTGTTCCCCAGGGCTCGGTGTTGGGTCCAGTCCTGTTTAATATCTTCATCAGTGACCTTGATGAGGGAACAGCATCCACCCTCAGCAGGGACAGTGATGGTACAAAGCTGGGAGGGGTGGCTGACACGCAGGACACTGCGCTGCCATCCAGAGAGACCTGGACAGGCTGGAGAGCTGGGCAGGGAGAAACCAGAGGAGGTTTAATAAAAGCAAGGAATAACCTGTTGGATCAGTACAAGATGGGGGTGACCTGCTGGAGAAGAGCTCTGTGGAGAAGGACCTGGGGGTCCTGGTGGGTGAGAGAGTGACCATGAGCCAGCAGTGTGCACTGGGGGCTGAGAGAGCCAATGGGATCCTGGGGGGCATCAAGAGGAGTGTGGGCAGCAGGTCACAGGAGGGGATCCTCCCCCTCTGCTCTGCCCTGCTCAGGCCCCACCTGGAGTGTTGGGGCCAGTTCTGGGCTCAACCAGCCAGGGATCTCCTGGAGAGAGTCCAGAGGAGGCTCCGGAGATGCTGAAGGGCCTGGAGCATCTCCCCTGTGAGGAAAGGCTGAGGGAGCTGGGGAGAAGCAGCCTGAGAGGGGATCTGATCAATGGGGATCAATAGCTGAAGGGTGGGACACAGGGGGACATGGGCAGCCTCTTCTCAGTGGCTGTGGGGACAGGACAAGGGGCGATGGGCTCAAGTTGGAGCACAGGGAGTTCTGCACCAATGTGGGGAAGAACTTCTTCCCAGTGAGGGTGAGGGAGCCCTGGGACAGGCTGCCCAGGGGGTGTGGAGTCTCCTTCTCTGGAGAGATTCCAGCCCCAGCTGGATGTCTCCCTGTGTGCCCTGTCCTAGGGACCCTGCTTTGGCAGGGGGTTGGACCTGATGAGCTCTGGAGGTCCCTTCCAACCCCTGGGATTCTGTGATTATCCTCAGGGAAGTGCAGCAGCCTGATGTTGGGATGTTCCAAACGCTCTGAGAGACCTCAGGGAAAAGAAAACCAATCTATTTATTACTGGTAGTTCTACAGAGTCCTGCAAGTGCCTGAGAGGCTGGACCACAGGTTGGGAACTGCAATTCCCTCTCCACTACTCCAGTTAATGGAGTTTCTCTCCTTTTCCCTGGAAGCCTGGGTTGGTATCAGCGATAGGAGGACGAGCAGTATCCTGGAGAAGAGCTTCAACTCCCAGTGGATCTTCATTTTAATTAGTGTGTTTTGTTAAAGTGATTAGAAAGCCAAACAGAGCTGCTGCTTCAAGGTTCCCTAGAAAGCTCACACTCCTCTCCTGACAGCTGGGAAGGGTTGAAATATTTATTTTAAGCCTGAAATTTTCCTGCTTTTTCAAAAAAAAAAAGGGAAAAGAAAAAAAAAAACCAACCCCAGAAAGGAATTTAAAGCAGCAGTGCTTTCCCCAAAGGGGGCTGATTTAAGGAGCTTGAAGAAGGATGCAAGAGAATCTCTGATCAGCTTTCCAAAGCTCTACAGCAGGAAAATGGGTTTAAGATGCTTGGTTTCTGGTTGTTTCATTGAACAGGTGGAAGTTGTTGCGTGTTTCAGTGCTGCTGGTTTTAAGTTGAGCTTGGCATTGGGGCTTGAAGTGTTCTGACAAGCTGGGCTGCTCTCCTGGTGTAAATCCTGCTGAGGAGTGGCTGGGGAGCTATGGGGATGGAACGTTGAGGAGGAAGAGCTGCTGTGTAAAAACACACCTCTTGGAATGTTGGGAGAAGATTGCTGAAGTGACCCCAAGATGTGGCATCCCAGGAGGAGAGAACACAGCAGGTGGTGACACAGACCTTCAGCTTCCTTTTCCTGGGAACTTAAATGTTCAGAAGGGAAAGTTCTGGGCCCCTCAGGTCAAGAAGGACATGGAAGTCCTTGAAAGAGGACTTCTTGGTGGCACAGGGCCACCAAGGTGATGGAGGGAGGGGAACACCTTCCTCATGAGGACAAGCTGAGGGAGCTGGACCTCTTTAGCCTGGAGGAGACTGAGGGGTGACCTTATTCATGTTCATAGATATGCAAAGGGTGAGAGTCAGGAGGATGGAGCCAGGGTCTTCTCAGTGGTGGCCAGTGATAGGACAAGGAGCAATGGGTGCAAGCTGGAGCAGAGGAAGCTCCATGGGAATTTAAGGAGGAACCTTTTCCCTGTGAGGGTGCCAGAGCCCTGGGCCAGGCTGCCCAGAGATGTTGTGGAGTCTCCTTCTCTGGAGACATCCAAACCCCACCTGGATGTGTTCCTGTGTGATTTAGTCTGGGTGCTCCTGCTCTGACAGGTGGGGTTGGACTAGCTGGTCTTTCAAGGTCCCTTCCAACTCCTGATGTTCTGGGATTCTGTGAAAGAAGAAAGAAACAAGCACCATGAAATCTGGTGCTGACAGATCCAATGAGGAATTCTCCTCCTGTGTGGTGGACACTAGGCTGTGGAGCTAGCTGCCATCCCCAGCTCGTGTCTCCAAGCACAACAGTTGATTATGGTGCCCAAAACTTTCATCACCCAAGTGACAAACTCTTGGTGCAGTTAAGATGGGGCCTCTCAATTGGGCTCATTTGGGATTTAGGATGAAGAACTCATTTGGTACTTCACATAGGAGAACAGGAGCTCAAGGTTGTTCCTCAGAAGTAGTTCTGGCATCATGTTCAAGCCCAGAAGGAAGAAAAGTTGAGTGAATTGGTCTAGAACTGCAAGGAAACACCCTGGGGGTGACAACAGGAGTAGAAGATACATGTTTCAATATGAGTTTTACTCTTGGATATCTGGTTGCTGGGACTCAGAAGATCAGCAGAGCCATGGGAAGGTTGGATGGTCCAGTTTCCTGAAGAATGCATGGACTTAGTATGTCATTTGGTGGAAGTCTTTCCTGTGGAAAAAATGTGCTTTGATGTAAAGAGAACCAAAAAATGGCTTGTTTGAGGGGAAAAAAACCCATTGTGCTTCTGAGGTTTTAACTTGGAGACCATGTGACTCTTCTCAGTGGCTGTGGGGACAGGACAAGGGGCAATGGCCTCAAGTTGGAGCACAGGGAATTCCACCCCAATGTGGGGAAGAACTTCATGGTGAGGATGACAGAGCCCTGGGACAGGCTGCCCAAGGGGGTGTGGAGTCTCCTTCTCTGGAGATATCCCAAGACCCATCTGGATGCCAACCTGTCCTAAGGAACCTTCTTTGGCAGGTGGGTTGGTCTTGAAGATCTCTTGAGGTCCCTTCCAACTCCTCCAACTCTCTGATTCTGTGGTTCAGGGCTTGAAATTGTTGGGTTTTGGGGTTTTCTTTAAACACCTTTGGGGCTTGTAAGAAATCCTTCTTGTCATTTGTTTTCCAAACAGCACTGGGGAGGAGTAGCTGCTCGAGTAGCTTTTGCTTCTACATTAAAACAAAGTTTGGGAGTGGATTTCAGTGAATTTGCTTCAACCTTTAAGCAAGACCCCTGGGTTGAAAGTTTAAGAAGTTGAATGCAAAGGACTTCTAAGGTTCTTGGGTGTTTCAGACTGGTAATGTACTAATCAGCCTTACCTGAAGGTGCAGCAGGTGGTTTTCTCCATATCCTCTACCCTGTGTGTAAGGATTGACCTCAAAGCCCATGAAGCACCATGTTAGGACCATGACTTCTGAAGTTCTTGGGTGTTTCAGACTGGTAATGTACTAATCAGCCTTACCTGAAGGTGCAACAGATGGTTTTCTCCATATCCTCTACCCTGTGTGTCAGGATTGACCTCAAAGCCCATGAAACACCACATTAGGACCTTGACTTCTGAAGTTCTTGGGTGTTTCAGACTGGTAATGTACTAATCAACCTTACCTGAAGGTGCAGCAGATGGTTTTCTCCATATCCTCTACCCTTTGTGTCAGGATTGACCTCAAAGCCCATGAAACACCACATTAGGACCTTGACTTCTGAAGTTCTTGGGTGTTTCAGACTGGTAATGTACTAATCAGCCTTACCTGAAGGTGCAGCAGGTGGTTTTCTCCATGTCCTCTACCAAGTGCTTAAGAATTGACCTCAAAGCCCATGAAACACCACGTTAGGACCATGACTTCTCCAAGGTTTACAGTGGGAATGCTTCACAACTTGGAAGTGGCTTTTGTGGGAGTTTACATCATTTTATAGTAGTCTTGGGGGTGGGGGTTGTACCCCCTTCCTCATTACCTTCTGCCTAAGCTTTCACCTCTCATCTTGCAAGCCTTTTTCTTGGGGTAAAAATGGTGCCTTGTCTCTTTCTGCTCTCAAAGAAGACAAGGTACCTTGTAGCTCCACTGGAGAGACTTGTGATATGGTGGCAATCAAGTAAACTCAAACAAAAGGCATTCACTCATCTCATATTTACAGGCAAATAAGACTCCAAACAATTAATTCCTCCTAAAAATAATGAATTTGAGTTGGAAGTACCCATAAATCAATTGATTTATTCTACTGTTTTATCCATGAGATGTTGGTGGGGTGTTTCACGCAGCTTCAAAGTGAGAGAGGAACATCCAAGAGTTAAAATTCCCTTCTTGATTTCATGGGAAAGAGACAGATTCTCTCCAGAACATCACTAACAAAGCAAAGCTTTCCATTAAACAATCTGTGAGTGCAAAGATGACTCATCCAATCAGCTGTCAGGATCTTGAGGAACATGTAACTAGAAGTGGGAAGAGTTGTCCAGTTGGGAATTCTCTTCTAGGTGATATCATTCCTACTTCCCTGCATCATTTTCCATCTCCCTGGTACCTTTAATACTCAAGTGTTTGGAGCTGTTTAGAAGAGGGTGAAGCACATGAGTGCTCTTGGAAGGGAAGATGATGTTGCATGTCAGCTCTGCATGTCACTTTTGGGGGGGGGACCACCTAGTTGGGCTGGGAGGTGACTTTTGTTGGTGTGTAACCATTCCCATCTCAAGTCAAACCTCGTGGAAAGCCGAATGGAGCGAGGAGAACATCACTTCATCCTCCTTTATTCCTGTTCTTCCCAATCCCAGAATCTCAGGTTCCTGACCAACCCAGCTCTCTTCATGTCAGACCCCTGACAACGAGCATCGTCATGAGTTGGACTCCCCCCTTGAACCCCAACGTCGTGGTCCGCGGGTACATCATCGGCTACGGCGTCGGGAGCCCTTACGCGGAGACGGTGAGGGTGGACAGCAAGCAGCGCTACTATTCCATCGAGAACTTGGGTAAGGGATGGCTTTCATTCAGGTTCCTCTCATGGGAAGAGGTGATTCCTCTCAGATGATGCTGGGTTTGGAGGTCTCTCTCCAGGGGTTTCCTCATACATTGCTTTTTCAGGCTGTTTCTCCAAAGTTGGGTGACATCCAGGACACTCTGCTGCCATCCAGGGAGACCTGGCCAGGCTGGAGAGCTGGGCAGGGAGAAACCACATGAGGTTCAACCAAAGCAAGTGGAGAGGCTTGTATTTGGGAAGGAATAACTGCTTGGATCAGTACAGGCTGGGGGTGAGGGGCTGGGGAGGAGCTCTGTGGAGAAGGATTTGGAGGTCCTGCTGGGTGACAGGGTGGCCATGAGCCAGCAGTGTGCCCTGAAGTCAAGAAGCCCAACAGGATCCTGGGGGGCATGAAAAGCAGTGTGGCCAGCAGGTCAAAGGACCCTCTGCTCTGCCTCTCATCAGGCCCCAGCCTGGAGGTTGGTGGCCCTTCCTGTGGCAGGGGGGTTGGAGCTTTGTGATCCTTGGGGGCCCTTCCAACCCAGCCCCGTTGATGACTCTATGACTCCCCTTGATCAGGTGGGTGTGCCACCAAGCATACAAGAGCTTTGCATCGCATTTCAGGTGCTTCAGGTCCTTTCTTCAAGCAAACCTGATTCTTTTTCATGACCAAATCAACCCATAGCCAAACCCTTACATCACTTCTCTGAGTGGTCCACTTCAGCCAGTGAATAAATCACTTCAAACCCCCCCCTTGAAGAAAAGTCCTCCCTCCCTCCCCCCTAACAGTGATTGAGATCTTCATTTCTGTGTGATCATCTTGAATGCAGCTGGGTAGAGGTCAACACTTGTACTCCAGAATGAATGAAGTAGAGAGGTTTCCTCATGACTGAGTGGTCACATTACCTTGCAGACACGCTCCTCAGGTGCAGAAGCCTAGGAGGATAGCCAGAGACTTCCAGCTTTGTCTGTGAAGATGTTCAGGAGCAAGCATCCCCCTCTCTGCTCTCATTCAACCTTTCCTCTGATGGAGAAACTGGTGCTTGACTGGCTCTTGAATGAATAATTCCAACAAGGGCACCAAGTTCTAGTGGTTCTTGGGGATTTTTTTCCAGAGAGCTTTGAAGTTCTGTGCTTGGGATTGTAAATGGGATGATTATATACACCCCAACTGTGAGGAGAGGCTGAGGGAGCTGGGCTGGGTCAGCCTGGAGAAGAGAAGGTTGTGATGGGACTTCACTACAGCCTTCCAGCCCCTGAAGGGAGCAGGGGAACAGGAGGGGAATCAGCTTGTTCAAGGGCAGAGACTGGCAGGACAAGGGGGCTGGAGTGAAGCTGGAGGAGGGAAGGGGGAGAGGAGAGACTGGGGGGAAGTTCTTTGCAGAAAGAGTGGTGAGGGGCTGGAACAGGCTGCCCAGAGAGGGGGTGGGTGCCCCATCCCTGGGGGTGTTCAAGGCCAGGTTGGCTGGGGAACCTTGTGTAGGTCACTGTAGGCAGGGATAAGGTCCCATCTCCTGTCCCCTGGCTGAAGAGACCATCACCCACCTCTCTGCACCCTCCTGGCAGGGCAGGGGAGGTGGGGAGAAGGTCTCCCCTCAGCCTCCTCTTCTCCAGGCTCAACACCCCCAGCTCCCTCAGCTGCTCCTCAGAGGATTTGCCCTCCAGCCCCTTCCCCAGCCTGGTTGCCCTTCTCTGGACTCACTCCATGTCCTTCTGATGCTGAGGAGCCCAGAACTGGCCCCAGCACTCGAGGTGCAGCCTCCCCAGTGCCCAGTCCAGGGGCACAATCCCCTCCCCACACCTACTGGCCACACTGGGGCTGACACAAGCCAGGATGCTGGTGGCCTTCTTGGCCACACTGCTGCCTCATGGTCAGTCTGGGGTCACCCAACACCCCCAGGTCCTTCTCTGCCTGACAGCTCTCCAGCCAGTCTCCCCCAGCCTGGAGCTGCAGGGGGTTGTTCTGTCCCATGAGCAGCACTTGTCAACCAAGAAGAACCAGGTTGAAGTTTCGAGCTTGAAGCCCACCTGCCTTTCTGTGACCTAACAAAAAGCTCCAGTGACCTCCCTGAGCGTGGAGGACTTGCTGTGGACCCTCTTGAAAGAGTTTCATTGGGAAGCTGGAGCTCACCTCTTAGAATATTATTTCCATGCCTCTTTTTATCTCAAACCTTTGATCCTCTTGGCCTGGGGATGAAAGCCAAGCGTGGAACACGCCGTGAAACCAAGCAAAGACTTTTCAAAGTCCTTCTCCTCCCATAAAGCCTGGAGGTCCTCACAGCTGCTAAATGTTCAGCTCTGAAGAGGAAATCTTAATGGACACGAGTGATTTCTGCTTAATTAGGAGTTTGGAGGATTAGAGCTGCTGTGTGAATAGTAAGAATGTAGTTAGAACTCGCAGCACTAAGTGGTTTTGGAAGGCTGGGAGGGGTTTGCATGGTCTCTCCTGGTCTGGATGTCATGGTGTGAGGTCAACGGTGATCAGGGTGGTGTATGGTTGCCAGAAGGTCACAGGAGGGGATCCTCCCCCTCTGCTCTGCCCTGCTCAGGTCCCACCTGGAGTGTTGTGGCCAGTTCTGGGCTCAACCAGCCAGGGATCTCCTGGAGAGAGTCCAGAGGAGGGACACAGAGATGCTGAAGGGCCTGGAGCATCTCCCCTGGGAGGAAAGGCTGAGGGAGCTGGGGAGAAGCAGCCTGAGAGGGGATCTGATCAATGGGGATCAATAGCTGAAGGGTGGGACACAGGGGGACATGGGCAGCCTCTGCTCAGTGGCTGTGGGGACAGGACAAGGGGCGATGGGCTCAAGTTGGAGCACAGGGAGTTCCCCCCCAATGTGGGGAAGAACTTCTTCCCAGTGAGGGTGAGGGAGCCCTGGGACAGGCTGCCCAGGGGGTGTGGAGTCTCCTTCTCTGGAGAGATTCCAGCCCCAGCTGGATGTCTCCCTGTGTGCCCTGTCCTAGGGACCCTGCTTTGGCAGGGGGTTGGACCTGATGAGCTCTTGAGGTCCCTTCCAACCCATTAGAGGGCTAGAGCACCTCCCCTACGAAGAGACTGGCAGGACAAGGGGGCTGGAGTGAAGCTGGAGGAGGGAAGGGGGAGAGGAGAGATTGGGGGGAAGCTCTTTGCACAGAGAGTGGGGAGGGGCTGGAAGGGGCTGCCCAGAGAGGGGGTGGGTGCCCCATCCCTGGGGGTGTTCAAGGCCAGGTTGGCTGGAGCAACCTTGTGTAGCTCCAGGCCTGGAGGTTGGTGGCCCTGCCTGTGGCAGGGGGTTGGAGCTCTGGGATGATATTTCTCTATGAGAAATAAAGATGAAGCATTTCAGAGCTGAATTTACATCAGATCCGACATACCCACAGCACTACAAAAGCTTCCATCAAATCCACCTTCACCTTTCACCCGTGGAGCAGATGAAATTTGACCCTTGGTGGCCTAAAAAAATAGAAAAGAGCAGAAAACATTTAGTTTTAGGAGAGAAAGAAGGTTTTTCATTTTCTTTAATCTTCCCCGATGACGCTGGTGGATTATGACAAAGACATGAAAGGGAACAACAGCCACCATCCTAAAAAGACCCCAGCTTTTTAATGGAATTTGGGGCTGTTTTCTTGCCTTTTTGCATTTTTTAATATAAAATGGAACAAGGGGGGAAATAATCAGAGAGAAAAGCTGTGCAATTTTCCACTGTTCCCCCCTCCTAGATCCCATTATCCCAGCGCTAACGAGCAAAAGGCACTTGGAGACTCAAGGGACTCTCCGTTTTCTCTCTTGCCTTTGAAAATCCAACTGTCATTTGAAATCAAATCTCTGCTACTTCTGCAAATATTTCATGTGATAATTTGCTTTCATTTCTCTCTGCCTTTGTTTTTGCTTGTGGAGAGGGGAGAAATGGCTCCAGAGTAAGGGGGTCACTTGTTTGCGTTGCAAATGGAGCTTGGGGGACCACCCCAACTTGGGTGTCGATTTTCAGAGCATCCTGGTGTTGAAGTGAATCAAACTGGGTCTCAATTCTCAGAGCATTCTCATGTTGCATCAAATCTGGTCTCAATTTTCAGAGCATCCTCATGTTGCATCAAATCAGGTCTCTCACTTCTCAGGGCATCCTGGTGGTGAAGTGAATCAAATCAGGTCTCGATTCTCAGCATCCTCATGTTGAAGTGAATCAAATCAGGTCTCAGTTTTCAGAGCATCCTGGTGTTGAATCAAATCTGGTCTCAGTTTTCAGAGCATACTCATGTTGAAGTGAATCAAATCAGGTCTAGATGCTCAGGGCATCCTTGTGTTGATGTGAATCAAATTGGGTCTGGATTTTCAGGGCATCCTGGTGTTGAAGTGAATCAAATCAGGCATTGATTTTTCAGAGCATCCACATGTGGAAGTGAGTCAAATTGGGTCTCAATTCTCAGAGCATCCTCATGTTGAATCAAATCTGGTCTCAATTCTCAGAGCATCCTCATGTTGCATCAAATCTGGTCTCAATTTTCAGAGCATCCTCATGTTGCATCAAATCAGGTCTCTCACTTCTCAGGGCATCCTGGTGGTGAAGTGAATCAAATCAGGTCTCGATTCTCAGCATCCTCATGTTGAAGTGAATCAAATCAGGTCTCAGTTTTCAGGGCATCCTGGTGTTGAATCCAATCTGGTCTCAGCTTTCAGAGCATCCTCATGTTGAAGTGAATCAAATTGGGTCTTGATTTTCAGAGCATCCACATGTGGAAGTGAATCAAATTGGGTCTCAATTCTCAGAGCATCCTCATGTTGAATCAAATCTGGTCTCAGGTTTCAGAGCATCCTCATGTTGAAGTGAATCAAGTGGGGTCTTGATTTTCAGAGCATCTGCATCTTGAAATGAATCAAATCAGGTCTTGATTTTCAGAGCATCCTCATGTTGAAGTGAATCAAATGGGCTCTTGATTTTCAGAGTAAATGCATCTTGAAGCGAATCAAATCAGGTCTAGATGCTCAGGGCATCCTCATGTTGAAGTGAATCAAATCGAGTCTGGATTTTCAGAGCATCCTCATGTTGAATCAAATCTGGTCTCAGTTTTCAGAGCATCCTCATGTTGAAGTGAATCAAGTGGGGTATTGATTTTCAGAGCATCTGCATCTTGAAATGAATCAAATCAGGTCTCAATTCTCAGCATCCTCATGTTGAAGTGAATCAAATCAGGTCTCAGTTTTCAGGGCATCCTGGTGTTGAATCAAATCTGGTCTCAGTTTTCAGATCATCCTCATGTTGAAGTGAATCAAATTGGGTCTTGATTTTCAGGGCATCCTGGTGTTGAAGGGAATCAAATTGGGTCAGGATGCTCAGGGCATCCTGGTGTTGATGTGAATCAAATCAGGTCTTGATTTTCAGAGCATCCACATGTGGAAGTGAATCAAATTGGGTCTCAATTCTCAGAGCATCCTCATGTTGAATCAAATCTGGTCTCAGGTTTCAGAGCATCCTCATGTTGAAGTGAATCAAGTGGGGTCTTGATTTTCAGAGCATCTGCATCTTGAAATGAATCAAATCAGGTCTTGATTTTCAGAGCATCCTCATGTTGAAGTGAATCAAATGGGCTCTTGATTTTCAGAGTAAATGCATCTTGAAGCGAATCAAATCAGGTCTAGATGCTCAGGGCATCCTCATGTTGAAGTGAATCAAATCGAGTCTGGATTTTCAGAGCATCCTCATGTTGAATCAAATCTGGTCTCAGTTTTCAGAGCATCCTCATGTTGAAGTGAATCAAGTGGGGTATTGATTTTCAGAGCATCTGCATCTTGAAATGAATCAAATCAGGTCTCAATTCTCAGCATCCTCATGTTGAAGTGAATCAAATCAGGTCTCAGTTTTCAGGGCATCCTGGTGTTGAATCAAATCTGGTCTCAGTTTTCAGATCATCCTCATGTTGAAGTGAATCAAATTGGGTCTTGATTTTCAGGGCATCCTGGTGTTGAAGGGAATCAAATTGGGTCAGGATGCTCAGGGCATCCTGGTGTTGATGTGAATCAAATCAGGTCTTGATTTTCAGAGCATCCACATGTGGAAGTGAATCAAATTGGGTCTCAATTCTCAGAGCATCCTCATGTTGAATCAAATCTGGTCTCAGGTTTCAGAGCATCCTCATGTTGAAGTGAATCAAGTGGGGTCTTGATTTTCAGAGCATCCTCATGTTGAAGTGAATCAAATCAGGTCTCAATTTTCAGAGCATCCTGGTGTTGAAGTGAATCAAATTGGGTCTGGATTTTCAGAGCATCTGCATCTTGAAGTGAATCAAATCAGGTCTAGATGCTCAGGGCATCCTGGTGTTGAAGTGAATCAAATCAGGTCTGGATTTTTCAAGGCATCCTCATGTTGTGAGTCAAAGCAGGTCTCAATTCTCAGAGCAGCCTCTTGTTGAAGTGCATCATATATTAATATTATATGATATATATATATCACTATTATATGATATCTATTGATATTTTAATATCAATAATATAGTTAGCCAAGAATTTAGTTCTTTTTCTTTATATTCCCTCCTCAACCCAAAGGAAAAGCCCCTGAAGCTTTGTCTCCAAGCTTCATTTGCAGGGAGAAGGACATCTCCAACACTTTGCCTTCTGGAGTGTCAGTGATCTCTGATGGGGACACCAAGGAGATGAAAAGAACTAAGTGACCCACGCTTATAGATCCACCACCAGAGAGGGGGTGGGTGCCCCATCCCTGGAGGTTTTGAAGGCCAGGTTGGATGGAGCCATGAGCAACCTTGTGTAGCTCCAGGCCTTGAGGTTGGTGGCCCTGCCTGTGGCAAGGGGATGGAGCTCTGTGATCTTTGAGGTCCAACCCAGCCCAGTTGATGATTCACTTGGAGGAAAGACTTAGTTCTCCCAAGGAAAACACAACCTCCCCTCACAATGTGAGTCCCATCCTTCTTGGTTTTGTGTAGAATGCCTGAAGAAACCTTGCCCACCCCCAATCAACCCTCTTGGTGGCCATTAACGACGTCTCCTCTGCTGTCTGGAAGCATCTCAAGTCACCTCTGGTCATTTATTATTCATGTGTCCCTGTGTCTGACACTTCATTTCCCATTCTGCTACGTTACCCCTGGCCACATTAGGAACACTGATCAGAAATGGAGGAGATAAGGAGTGGGAAGGGGGGGTTGGTGGGGGTGGTTGGTGGTGGCTCACAGCTCTCCTGACGTGGGAGCGCCCCGAGCTTGCGACTCGCCGCGGGAGCTCTGAAGGGTCACGTCTCTGCAGGAGGCGAGAGCTGCTTCTGGAGTGAGGGGTGAGTCGAGGTGAAGTTAGAGGCTTTGCTTCTTGAAGAGGGAAGAGAGGAGGGAGGAGGAGGAGGAGGAAGGAGAGGAGGGAGGGAGGAGAGGGGAGGGGAGAGGAGGGAGGAGAGGAGGGGGGAGAGGAGGAAGGAGAAAGGAGAGGAGTAGATAGAGGGGAGAGGAGAAAGGAGAGAGGAGGGAGGAGAGGGGAGAGGAGAAAGGAGAGAGGAGGGAGGAGAGGGGAGAGGAGAAAGGAGAGGAGGGAGGAGGAAGGAGAGAGGAGAGGAGAGGAGGAAGGGGAGGAGAGGAGGAAGGAGAGAGCAGGGGAGAAAGGAGAGGTGAGGAGGAAAGAGAGGTGAGGAGGAAAGAGAGGTGAGGAGGAAAGAGAGGAGAGGAGGAAAGAGAGGAGAGGAGGAAGGGGAGGGGAGAGGAGGAAGGAGGGGAGAGGAGGGGAGAGGAGAGGAGAGGGGACAGGGGGAGGGGAGGGGAGAGGGGAGAGGAGGAAGGAGAGGAGAGGAGGAAGGAGAAAGGAGAGGAGGGAGGAGAGGAGGAAGAAGAAAGGAGAGGAGTAAAGAGTGGGGAGAGGAGGAAGGAGAGGGAGGGGAGAGGGGAGAGGAGAGGAGAGGAGGAAAGAGGTAAGGAGGAAGGGGAGAGGAGAGGAGGGGAAAGGAGAGGGGAGGGGACAGGGGGATGGGGAGGGGATAGGGGAGAGAAGAGGGGAGAGGAGGAAGGAGAGGAGAGAAGAGGGGAGAGGAGGAAGGAGAGGAGAGGAGGAAGGAGAAAGGAGAGGAGTAAAGAGAGGGGAGAAGAGGGAGGGTGTCACCAAGGATGGGTGGCCCACAGCCCCTCCAGGCCCCATCCTGTTCCTTCGTATCCCAATACCTGATGGAGATTCCTCTTGCTGCAGGATATTGTCCCCATCCCATTGTGATGAGGCATCTTTATTCCCTCCTGGCCTACAGGGAGGTTAGAGCTCCTCCTGATGGAGACCTCACCACCATCTCTGCCATCCCAAGGGTGGAATCCTGGTAGCCTCCACTTAACAAAAAAAAAGCCTGGAACACCATGGGGCTCCTCCCCAGCGTGGTCTGGCAGGAGGAGAAGGTGTTATTGGCCTCATAGATTCACCCTGATGCTCAAGCAGAGTAGAAGGCATCACATCTCAATGACCTTCTGCTTCTCTTGTGGTTAGGAGCTGGAGAGGCACTGAGAAGATTGTTGAATGCATCACTTCATTGCTGTTTTATTGGCTGTGGTGGCATTAGGAGGACTCCAGAGGTTTTTTAAGGGTGAAACAGGAGTTATGATGGGATGAGCAGTGTTTTCATGATGATCAGGAGATGCCAGCCAAGCTTCTCCTCTCCCAGGGCACCAAGATGTAGAGTGCTGAGAGCCCAGGGATTGTGAGAGTGGGATCTGAGAAGAAGACTTGGGAAGGAATGTTGCTTTGAGAGGGAAAGGAGCTGATCTGGAAATTCAGCTGAGTGTGTTACCTGGAAAGTGGTGGAGTCACCATAGAATCAGAGAATGTTCTGGGCTGGAAGGGGACCCCCAAGGATCACAAAGCTCCAAACCCAGGGCCACCAACCTCCAGGCCTGGAGCTACACAAGGTTGCTCCAGCCAACCTGGCCTTGAACACCCCCAGGGATGGGGCACCCACCCCCTCTCTGGGCAGCCTGTTCCAGCCCCTCCCCACTCTCTCTGCAAAGAACTTCCCCTTAAGATCTCCTCTCACCCTTCCCACCTCCAGCTTCTCTTC
This sequence comes from Porphyrio hochstetteri, assembly GCA_020800305.1. Taxonomy (NCBI): domain Eukaryota; kingdom Metazoa; phylum Chordata; class Aves; order Gruiformes; family Rallidae; genus Porphyrio; species Porphyrio hochstetteri. The sequence goes on from CM036938.1 coordinate 91,132,147, forward strand.
AGCTTCTCTTCAGCCTTCTCTGCTCCAGGCTGACCCAGCCCAGCTCCCTCAGCCTCTCTCCATAGAGGAGCTGCTCCAGCCCTCTGAGCATCTTCATGGCTCCTCTGACCCCTCTCCAACAGGTCAACATCTTGTCCCAGCTCTGACCACAGGACTCCAGCTGGGGCCTCAGGAGGGCAGAGCAGAGAGGGACAATCCCCTCCCTGTCCCTGCTGCCACCCCTCTGCTGCTGGAGCCCAGGAGCCCATCACCCTCATGGGAAGCTCCTCATCCCCCATGACCCCCAGGTCCTTCTCAGCAGGGCTGCTCTCCAGGAGCCCCTCTCCCAGCCTGGATCTGTGTCTGGGATTCCTCCAGCCCCAGTGCAACACCTGACACTTGGCAGTGTTGACCCTCCCCAGGTTCACCCCAGACCCACCTTTCCACCATCTCTGAAGGCAGATGTTCTGCTTGAGGACATGATCTAGAGCTGGACTAGGCAGGGTTAGGCTGTGCTTGGACTCAATGATCTTGAAGGTCCCTTCCAACCCAAGTGAGTCCATGATTCTAATTAGAAATCAGTCCCTTCTCCTTGTTCCTAATTAGGGATTCAGAATGTACTTTAATTACCCCTGGGGGACTTGTGAGGTGCTGCTGCTCATCCAGCCTCCACGTAGCTCTGCACATAACCCCATGGCTGAGGCTGCTTCTGCTCACAGCCACGTGTCTGGAGGTCCAGCTGATGCATGGAGCAGGTTCCACCTTTCTTAGGAAGCTGAAGGAAGGAGAACTTCTCCTTCCTGATGAAGAGACCACCAGGAGAAACGAAGCCTTTGGAAGAGGAATGAAACCCATGGGTCACCTCTTTGTTTGCACAGGTGTTTCCTTAACTTGATCTCCATCTCCTTTGTTTTTTCAGGGAAGGACTTGTCCATTCTCCATCCCAGCTCCCACTTTTAACAGCCTGTGCTTTGTCTTGCCCTTATTTCTCCCCTTCCTGCAGAACCCAGTTCCCATTATGTGATCTCCTTAAAGGCCTTCAACAACGCAGGAGAAGGTGTTCCCTTGTATGAAAGTGCCACCACCAGGTCCATGACAGGTGAGTTGATGGCTCATGACCTCTTCCTCATCCACAAACATTCCCTTTAGACAGTCCCTAAGAGAAACTAAAGAGTTTGGTCAAAGCAATGGGAGATAAAGACCAACCCAACAAGTCCATAACCTCCAGGTCCATGCTAGAGGGGAGATAAAGACCAACCCAACAACTCCATAACCTCCAGGTGCCATGCTAGAAGAAAGCAGCTTTGTCCTCCACCTTGTTGGACCTACCCAGATAGAACAAATCATTTACTCCTCCTAGAAATTGGCTGAAGGAACTATGGAGGGAGCCAAGGATGTTTCCAGCAGCCACCTTGGGTGGGACTACCAAAGGGTTAGAAGAACAAAACTGAGGAGAAGATGGACAACCCAACCCAACCTTAAAGGGTTGGGTTTTTTTTGGACCTTGGGAGCAACCTCAATCATTTGGAGAAGTTTCTTTCTCATGTTTCACCCATGGTGTTCAGAGCTGCCCAAAGCTGTGTCACTGAGAGCAAACCCAATCGTTGACACTGGCTTGGGTGGACCATGAGGAATAAATCAACCAAATGGACCTTCTGTAGCTCTGCAAGGGGGGGAAAAAACCAAAACCAACCCCCACCCAAACCAACTGAGCTTTTTTCTCCAGGTGGTTTTGTGAAGTATTCCCATGAGAAATCTTGGAAAGTCTGAAAGGAGGAGGGGGAAAAAAAATTCATTAATTGCATAATTAAGGGCAACCTTAACAAGCTATAGTAGATATAATGTGTATGGAGGATCTTCTGGCTCACCATTGTTGCTCCTTCTTCTGCTCTGAAGTCAACAGAGGTCATTCTTGTTGAGTATGTGTCTTGCAAAGTCTTCTTCTGATGAGTTTGCCTCAGGATCCATATCTACTTTTACTTTTAAGGTCTCCATGTTGAGTCTATTTAGAACTTACCCAGCTGATTGTGGTGGGATTTGGTTTGATGTCTGGATAAGATGATGTGGAGAAGGTAATTCAAGCTCAGGCTCTGTTTGGGTGGACTAACCTGGTGATCATCTATGAGAAGTCCACCACTGTGTTTCTCTCTCACTGCTGAGAGGCATTGGTACTCCATCACCCATGAGATGTGGCCTCTGAAAGGAGCTTGTGGTTTGGGTCCTTCATGGAGAAACATCTCAAAAAAGGCTTTTAGAAAAAGGGGCAGACACAGGAAGAAGAAGCAGATGAGCTGATGCACCCTGACCACCAAAACCACCTCCAGCCAGTGTCTTTGTGTGCCTGCTTAGTGTACACACAGCCATAGTTTGGTGTCTCCTTTGTGGATTATGGTGTTTGAACATCTCAAGAGTCACAAAACAACTCCAAAGAGTCAGAAACTTCTCTGTCAAGTGATGGCAATCTCCATAGGACAGATGTCCTCACACAAACACCAACAAATGACCCTTGGGTGGGAAATGGAGTAAGTATTTAGGGACCTATTTTCAGCTGCTAGTTGATCAGAGACAGTTCCCTCATCCTCAGGTTGGTGGGGACGTGTTTCAGAGCCCAAATTATCTTGATTGATGGGGTCTGACCATTTCTTTTCCTAAACCCAACCTCTTTTCAGCATGTCCTCTACAGCAGGACTTCAGGTGTCAGTATGGGAGGGGAAGGAGACAGGAAGTATTTCCAGGCACATCAACTTCCATCCATAGTTTGCAAGAAAATCCCCAAGAGAAACCAATATCCTGAAGTTTATACCCAAATCTTTTGGAAGAACTTGGTTCAGGAGAAGAAATTCTTGGAAGTTGAAGCTTCCAGAAGCTCTATACACCCAAGATTGGGCAAAACCCAAAAGATTTGGCTGCTCAACCTTCCCCTTGAAGATCATGAGTTGAGTTTTGGGTCGTGGTTTGCTTGATTTCCTTCAGCACTTATATTCAAGCACCTTAGCAAGAAGCTTCTGAGGTAAGAAGCAACCCAAGAAGCAGGTTGGACCTCATGGCTTCATTTGAAACGTCCTCACCTCTGGTTTTCTCCTTCCCAAGGCTGTGACCTCCTGAAATTCTGAATAATTAATTACAAAGTGGTAAAACAGGAGTGTTGGGAGCTGGAATTGCCCACAGAGCAGGCAAAGTGTTCATGAGGAGCATCAACTTCCACCCATAGTTTGTAAGCAAACCCCAAGAGAAACCAGTCTTACCTTCCAAAGTTTAAAAACCTCCATGAGGACACTTAGTTGAGTCATTTATGGTTTGATTAATTAACCAGCACATTAGTTTGGGGGGGTTGGAGGAGCCAAACCACCCTTGGCCATGTTTTTGTTGTACTTCATCCACCACATTTGACCACAACTGGTGAAGACTGGTCAGTAAGTATGGTTTTAAAATACAAACCAGTTGCTGACTGGGAGCTTCAACATGGGCAGAGTATCTTCACTGAGTAGACTCTCTGATTCCTCCATGAGTGCCATCACCAGGCAGCTCCAAAGGGAAGAGATGGTGGCTCCTTTGATAGTTCAACCAACCAGAACTTCCATCTGACGTTGTGTAGAGCATCACCAGGGTGCACACATGGCCCTCAGCATCTTGCACCCTGAAGACCACCCAAGTGTGGACACTTGGGAAAGGAATCCCAGAGTTGTAGGGGTTGGAAGGGACCTCTTAGAGATCAAGTCCAACCCTCAAACAGGGCTTTGTTCTTCAAGGAAGAAGCTCACTGGAAGATAATCCACATCTCCACACCTGCATGTGCATATTTATCATGTTGACAGTGTGACTCCCAAGTTCTTCTCTCCATCAAGGAGAATGGTCATGGGCTGGTTTGCCTACACAAACGTTGTAGGCAGTGTGGGAGATGTTCCCTTCAAGAGCCTACAGAGGCTGCTGAGTGAGAAGACCTGTAGGCAACTCCTACTACACATGTAAAAGTCCATCCTGCCTAGAAGTCAGGTTGGAAGGTGACACCCTCTCCACGTTGTAGGTATCTCCAAGAACATTTCCATGAAGGGATTGGAAGGGTTTTTTTTAAGAACACATGGCTGCCTTTAGGGCAAGGTATTGACTTCAGGTGCTATGGAGACAACAGGACCTACTTGGAAGCTTCTAAAGAAGCCTTGAGCAATGAACAGTTGGGTTGTGGTGATGTTGACTGCAGTCTTGCTTGATGGGATTCTCATTTTGCATTAATGCCTTTCTTTCTGTTCTCCTCATGTTCCTCCTCCTCATTAATGCCATGCATTTAACCCATCATGATGTGTGCCCCGTGCTGGCTGCTTTGTGGTGTTGTTTTGCTTTGATTTTTGGTTTCTTTTTTGGTTTTTTTTGTTGTTGTTGTTGTTGTTTTGGCTTTCTGTTGGAACTTAACCTCTTGCTTTCTTTGGTTTGGAATGTTCTTTTGGTGATGTATGGACCCAGACCCCATTGATCCATTAGAAGTTGATTTTTATCCTTTGCTTGATGATTTCCCTACCTCAGTCCCAGATATCTCCACCCCCATGCTCCCACCAGTAGGTGTCCAGGCTGTTGCACTTACCCATGATGCAGTGAGGGTCATCTGGGCAGACAACTCTGTCCCAAAGAACCAAAAGACTACGGAGGTTCGCTTCTACACGGTCCGGTGGAGAACAAGCTATTCAACAAGTGCTAAGTACAAGGTGACATTTTTAAGACCTTCTGACTTTCTCAGCTGCTTCATCTCTTCCCATCTTCTATCCAAAGGTCCTCACTTGGCTTTGGAGATCTTTCCCTCAACCCAATCAAAAAGAAACTTGGTGGAGCAATTCCCACCTTCTCCCAGACCTCCTCGTGTGTTTGGTTGGAGGAACATCCCATGTTTTCCTTCCAGTTGGTGGGAGCTTTGATCTTTCTCAAGCAGATATTCGTGAGTCACACACTTGGTTGGACAATAGCATAGTGGGAAGAGGAGGAAAGACCCCATTGCAAACCCACCCACCCATAATTACAGCAGGTGAAGGGGCCTTCAGAAGGTTAGTTTGGTTTTGAAGGTTGGAGAACTCCGTGTGATGTTGGACATCACAGCAAGGTCCTACTTTGTCTAGGAGAACTTCTTTTCAAAGTCCTAATGAAGGTGATACCAAAACCTCTGTGGTGGGACATAGAAGGGAGTGCACCAAGTTTGCTGATGTCACAACACTGGGTGGGGTGGCTGAGACATCAGAAGGTCATCCAGCAAGACCTAGACAGGCTGGAGAGTTGGGTGGGGAGAAGTTTAATGAGGTTGAACAAGAGCAAGTGTAGGGTCTGGCCATCTGAGGAAGAACAACCCCAGGTACCAGTGTAGGTTGGGGACTGGGCTGTTGGAGAGCAGAGTAGGTGAGAGGGACCTGGGGGACAGCAGGATGACCATGACCAGCAGTGTGCCCTTGTGGACAAGGAGGCCAACTGCATCCTGGGGTGTATTAGAAGGGGGGTGGTTAGTAGATCAGTAGAGACCCTTCTCCCCATCTACTCTGCCCTGGTGAGACCCCACCTGGAATATTGGGTCCAGTTTTGGGCCCCTCAGTTCAAGAAGGACATAGAACTCCTTGAAAGAGTCCAGCATCACCAAGGTGATGAAGGGAGTGGAACACTTTCCTTATGAGGAGAGGCTGAGGGAGCTGGACCTCTTTAGGTCCAGCTTGGAGAAGAGGAGCCTGAGGGGTGACCTTATTCATGTTTATAAAGATGTAAAAGGTGAAAGGCAGGAGGCTGGAGCCAGGCTCTGCTCAGGGATGGACAAGGGGTGCAAGCTGGAGCAGAAGAAGCTCCATGGGAACATCAGGAGGAACCTTTTCCCTGTGAGGGTGGCAGAGCCCTGGGCCAGGCTGCCCAGAGAGGCTGGGGAGTCTCCTTCTCTGGAGACATTCCAACCCCACCTGGATGTGTTCCTGTGGGATTTAATCTAGATGATGGTGCTCTGGCAGGGGGGTTGGACTAGCTGATCTTTCAAGGTCCCCTCCAACTCCTGACCTTCTGGGATTCTGTGACAGGGAATGGGAAGGACCAAGCATGACCTTTTGGCTTCTTTTTTTTTTTGTTTCTTTGCTTGGTTTTGACCAATAAGCCTCTTCCCCTGCTATCATCAGCTTGTATATCCCATCTCATGTAACATCCACCTTCCCCACGACGAGCATGTCCTTCCTTCCTGTGCTCTACCAAAACAGATGGTCCACCTCTTTCAGGTTATGGACTACAGCTGTCCTACAGACTCCAATCTTGAGAACTTGCCCAGGTTATTTTTAGCAGATGTGGAGGAGTTTTTGCCTTCAGAGCTCTTTCTTGACTGTGGTTTCTCTTTCTCCAGCTTTCCACCTTCCACATCTCCATTAGCGTTCGGCTCACCAGCGCTCAGATGAGTCCATGTGCCACCACAAGCTACCCCTTTCAGTTGCATTACTGCTCATTTGCTTTCACTCCTGTCCAAGGGTGATGAGATCAAACCTCCAGAAAACACAGCATTATCTTTTGAAGCTCAGAAGGTCAATGAGATCCTGGGCTCCATCAGCAGAGGGGTGGCAGCAGGGACAGGGAGGGGATTGTCCCTCTCTGCTCTGCCCTCCTGAGGCCCCAGCTGGAGTCCTGTAGCCAGAGCTGGGGCCCCAGACCCCACCTGATTTGTTTATTCCTCTTAAACCACCCAGAAGAAGAAGCAGGAAACCAAAAACCATCTTAAGATGGATGTTCATGGCTCTTGAAATGCTGATATTTAGTGTGGAGGAAACCACTCAGCTGGAGGCACCTAACTTTCTCCTTACCAAGCAGAACTCAATGTCTTTATGGTCTACTAAAGACTGCTTTGGCCAGGAGTAGGTTCAAACCCTAGTGTCTTCTCCATGTGTATTTTTCCTCAGTGTGTGTAATACCTGAGACCTTTTGGGGGGGGTTGGACATCATGATCTCTTGAGGTCCCTTCCAACCCCTATGATTCTGTGATTCTGTGTTGAGAGTTTACCAGGTTTAGGTACCCTCAGTCATGCCAAGGAGGATTTTATGCCATCAATCCCAGAATCCTAGAAGGTTAGGGGATGGAAGGGACCTCAAAAGATCATCTAGTCCAACCCCCCTGCCAGAGCAGGAGCACCCAGATTGAATCCCACAGGAACACATCTAGGTGGGGTTTGAATGTCTCCAGAGAAGGAGACTCCCCAGCCTCTCTGGGCAGCCTGGCCCAGGGCTCTGCCACCCTCACAGGGAAAAGGTTCCTCCTGATGTTCCCATGGAGCTTCTTCTGCTCCAGCTTGTACCCCTTGTCCATCCCTGAGCAGAGCCTGGCTCCAGCCTCCTGCCTCTCACCCTTGAGATCTTTATAAACATGAATGGGGTCACCCCTCAGGCTCCTCTTCTCAGGGCTGCTCCTGGACTGGGCACTGGGGAGGCTGCACCTCGAGTGCTGGGTCCAGTTCTGGGCTCCTGACCATCAGAAGGACATGGATTGAGTCCAGAGAAGGGCAACCAGGCTGGGGAAGGGGCTGGAGGGCAAATCCTCTGAGGAGCAGCTGAGGGAGCTGGGGGTGTTGAGCCTGGAGAAGAGGAGGCTGAGGGGAGACCTTCTCCCCACCTCCCCTGCCCTGCCAGGAGGGTGCAGAGAGGTGGGCGAGGGTCTCTGCAGCCAGGGGACAGGAGATGGGACAAGGGGCAATGGGCTCAAGCTGCCCCAGGGCAGGGTCAGAGCAGATGGGAGGGCAAAGTTTTTCCCTGGCAGAGTTGTCAGGGCCTGGAACAGGCTGCCCAAGGTCTCAACCATCCTGAGTCCCCACCCCTGGGTGTGTTTAGAAGATGTGTAGATGAAGTCCTCAGAGATCTGGTTTAGCACAGGACAGGAACGGTTGTTCTCCATGATCTTCAAGGTCTTTTTCCACCCTTGTGCTTCTGGGATTGTGTGAAATGAGGGGTTTAAGACCTGGAGATGGTCGAGGGGAGGTGGTGGGGTTGGGTTTATTCAGTTTCTTCCTCATCTGAGCAGCGATGAGCTTGAAGAGGAATCGATTGTGACCATGGTTTGCTTGGTGCCCACCAAAACCTCCCGGTTCTAAAAGACATTCTCTGCTCCCATCTCTCCACAGTCAGCAGATACCACAGCTCTGAGTCACACCGTGGTAGGGCTGAAGCCCAACACCATGTATGAGTTCTCTGTCATGGTCACCAAAGGGCGGAGATCCAGCACGTGGAGCATGACCGCGCACGCCACCACCTACGAAGCAGGTATGGGTGCTCAGAGAGCTGGCTTTGGCTTAGGGAGTCTCACCCAAAACCTTGCTGAAGTTCCTCCTAAGTGTGTGTGAAGCCATTCTGCTGAGCTCTGCTGTCCTTGGAAGAAGTTAGGAGGTGGTGGTACACTCGGTCGCATAATACGATGACTATCTGGGACCTTGGATGTTGATGGTCTCAAAGAGTCTTCAGAGAAACCCAAGATCTGGGGAGAAGAACTCTGCTCTTGTTATGGTAGGATGATTTAGGCCAACCCCATCCTGGGCTGCACCACCAGAAGTTGGGCCAGGAGATGGAGAGAGGAGGTTCTCCCCTTCTGCTCTGCTTTGAGGAGACCTCAGCTGGAATATTGTGACCAGCTTTGGAGCCCTCAACACAAGGACTGGTTGGAGCATGTCTAGAGGAGGCCACAGAAATGATCCAAGGGTTGGAGCACCTCTCCTATGAAGATAGGCTGAAAGGGTTGGGGTTGTTGAGCCTGGAGAAGAGAAGGCTCCAGAGAGATCTTAGAGCACCTTCCAGTTCCTCAAGGTGCCTACAAGGAAGCTGGGGTGGGACTTTTTAGGAGGGAATGAAGTGATAGGACAAGGAGGAATGGGGTTAAATTGGAAGGGGGGAGGTTTAGATTGGTTATTGGGAAGGGATTCTTCACTCTGAGGATGGTGAGACACTACAACAGGTTCCTCAGGGAAGTGGTGGATGCCCCATCCCTGGAAGGGTTCAATACCAGGTGGGATGGAGCTTTGAGCAGCCTGGTCTAGTGTGAGGTCACCCCTCAATCTCCTCTTCTCCAAGGTAAAGAGGCCCAGCTCCCTCAGCCTCTCCTCATCAGGAAGGGTGGAGTCACCATCCCTGAAGGGATATCAAAGGCCTGTAGGTGAAGTGCTCAAGGACATGAGGTGGGCTGGGCAGGGTTAGGCTGTGGTTGGACTCGATGATCTAAAGAGTTCTCATCCAACCCAGGTGATTCTATGATTCTGTATGGTCCAAGCAGATGCTGCAGGCATGGAAAGGGGACCTTCTGTCCTTCATAGAGTGGACATAGAATAGCTAAGAAGTTTCTATCATGTCTGAAGTGTCCCAAGCTGAGCACAGGACATTAAGGAAGGGACACCACCATTTTTCTTGCATACTGGTACCTACCTAATCAAGAAGCCACAATATCAGGACTGTTACTGAATGTAGCTCAGAACAGGTTCTTGGCTTCCTCAGTGGTTGTTTAGGGTGGAAGAGGCAGGAGGAGAAGACCTATCCACTGCATCCTGATGCATCCAGCTGTTTGAAATGGTTTCCACTCCTCAATATATCACTCCTAGACCACGATTTGAAGAGCATCTAAGGACACTTGGCCTCTGAAAGGCTCCAAGGAAGCGGTGACCCTACCAAGTAGCTCATCCCTGCTACGGTGTGGAAGGAAATCAGGAGGTGCTTAACTTCTCATTCCACATCTTCTCATCCTTTGCAGCTCCAACTTCTGCTCCCAAGGATCTGACAGTCATCACACGGGAGGGGAAGCCCCGCGCCGTGGTCGTCAGTTGGCAGCCACCCTTGGAAGCCAATGGGAAGATTACTGGTAAATATTGACAGCATCAGGGAATCTTAGAGGTGGGGAGGGACCTCCAGAGATCATCAGGTCCAACCCCCCTGCCAAAACAGGGTCCCTAGGACAGGTCAGCATCCAGATGAGGCTGGAGTATCTCCAGAGAAGGAGACTCCACACCCCCTGGGCAGCCTGTCCCAGGGCTCCCTCACCCTCACTGGGAAGAAGTTCTTCCCCACATTGGTGCAGAACTTTCCAACTTGAGGCCATCACCCCTTATCCTGTCCCCACAGCCACTGAGAAGAGGCTGCCCATGTCCCCCTGTGTCCCACCCTTCAGCTATTGATCCCCATTGATCAGATCCCCTCTCAATCTTCTTTCTTCAAGGCTGAACAGCTCCAGCTCCCTCAGCCTTTCCTCCTGGGGGAGGTGTTCCAGGTCTTCAATCATCTCCATGTCCCTCCTCTGGACTCTCTCCAGGAGATCCCTGGCTGTTTGAGCCCAGAACTGGCCCCAACACTCCAGGTGGGGCCTGAGCAGGGCAGAGCAGAGGGGGAGGATCCCCTCCTGTGACCTGCTGCCCACACTCCTTTTGATGCCCCCCTAGATCCCATTGGACTCCTTGAGCACACTGCTGGCTCATGGCCACCCTGTCACCCACCAGGACCCCCAGGTCTTTCTCCTCAGAGCTCCTCTCCAACAGCTCACCCCCAGCCTGTCCTGATTCCAGCAGTTATTCCTTCCCAGGTGCCAGACTCTCCACTTGCTGTTGTTGAACCTCCTCTGGTTTCTCCCTGCCCAGCTCTCCAGCCTGGCCAGGTCTCCCTGGATGGCAGCACAGTGTCCTGAGTGTTGGCCACTGCTCCCAGCTGGGCAGCAGTGGACACTATTCCCCCCATAAAGGTCATCAGTGAAGATGGTAAACAAGACCAGACCCAACAGTGACCTGAAAGAAGGGTGCAGAGAGGTGGGAGATGGTCTCTTCAGCCAGGGGACAGGAGATGGGACAAGGGGCAATGGGCTCAAGCTGCCCCAGGGCAGGGTCAGAGCAGATGGGGGGGGAAAGTTCTTCCCTGCAAGAGTTGTCAGGGCCTGGCCCAGGCTGCCCAGGAAGGGGGCTGAGTCCCCACCCCTGGGGGTGTTTAAGAGGTGGGGAGATGAGGTCCTTAGAGATATGGTTTGGTAGAGGACAGGTACAGTTGGACTTGATGATCTCCAAGGTCTTTTCCAACCCTCTGATTCTGGGATTCTGTTATCTGGCTGGACATTGCACCTGAACTTGTGAAACACACTCATGACAGAGTTTAAATGTTGCCACTCTCCTGGGTCTGGCCAGACCAGAGTCAACCTTCTCAAGCAGCCAGCCCAGGTGAGCTGAGTCAGCCCAGGTGAGCTGAGTCAGCCTGGGCTGGTTTCCACACCACCTGACATCACTCCCCTATAAAAGGGGCTGGTTGGGGAAGGGTAGGGGCTTGTTGCTTCCAGGACAGTCTGAGTAGGGGTGGGTGGGTGGGTTGGTTGGTTCTTGCTGTTGGGCAGCACTCTGTAATCACCAGCTCAAGAAGATACTCTGTGTTATCACCAGGTGTGGGTGTAATTGACCATTCTTCTTCTACATTCATGGTGACTTTGGCCATAAAGTGTCCTTATCCCACCCCATGGAGGTTCTGTCTGTCTCTCCTCTGGGAGTGATGTCAAGATTTGGTTGTCATGGTACTAACCAAGACCCTTTCTTTATCCAGCTTACATCCTCTTCTATACTTTGGACAAGAATGCTCCAATTGATGACTGGATTATGGAATCCATCAGTGGTGACCGCCTGACCCACCAGATCATGGACCTCAACCTGGACACTGTCTACTACTTCAGAATCCAAGCTCGGAACTCCAAAGGAGTGGGACCACTCTCTGATCCTATTTTCTTCCGGACTTTGAAAGGTTTGGATCTGTTCCATCTGGATAGTTAATGAACCATCAGATGTTCCACTGTTTCCTTGTCAGCCAGTTGAGGTCCTACTAGTTGAAAACTCTGACCAGGAGATGACACCAAGATGCTACGTGGAGTAGTTGAGAAGAGTAAATGAGGCTCAGTCAGCTGAGGTTCAAGCACTGACACCACCTAACATCCCACCATCGCTTCTAAAGCTAACTGGGTTTGACTGGATTTCTCTAGGGAGGTTCCTTCTTGGTTTGGACCTTCTGGTGCTGGTAGGAACCCATAATTATTCACTCAACGTGGTAGGTGTTGAGTATCTTTTGAGTATCTCACTCTGGAGAGACTCAAAACCAAACTGAGCTGCAACTTGGAAGATTGCTCTGGTTATTCTTGCAGTGCTCATTAACAGGCTAATTAATACCCAACCCTTCTCCTTTAGTGGATGGTGGGAAGGAGAAGGTGACACAGGAGCATGGGGAGGGCTTTATTGGTTGGGATTTCAGTGCTGGTGAGTTTAGGAGAAGCAAACTGCTGTGCTTGTCTCATGTTCCCCTCCCAAATTAGCTTCAAGAGAAGTTCTTCTCCTCTCTTCCCTGTCTCTGGGAAGCCCTGCCATGATCTACCCAGGAATGAGGAGTCAGGAGGATCTGTGACTCTACAGGCTGGACCTGAGGAGTCAAGACCAGAGGGAAATTGAGGAGATTTGGACTCAAACTTGAGCCTGAGAGGTTTGGGATGAGTGTTCATGCTCAAGTCTCTTTAATTAATCAATTTGAAGTGATTTCATTTGATGTGAGTTGTGCAAAACTCCTTGAAAGAGCCCAGCACAGGGCCACCAAGATGATGGAGGGTGAGGAGCATCTTCCTTATGAGGAGACCCTGAGGGAGCTGGGCCTCTTTAGCTTGGAGAAGAGGAGCCTGAGGGGTGACCTTAGGAAGATGTAGAGGGTGAGAGTCAGGAGGATGGAGCCAGGCTCTTCTCAGTGGTGGCCAGTGGTAGGACAAGGGGCAGTGGGTGGAAGCTGGAGCAGAGGAGGTTCCATATGAATTGAGGAGGAACTTTTTCCCTGTGAGGGTGATGCAGCACTGAGACAGGCTGCCCAGAGAGCTTGTGGAGTCATCTTCTCTGGAGACATTCCAACCCCACCTGGATGTGTTCCTGTGGGATTTAGTCTGGGTGCTCCTGCTCTGGCAGAGGGGTTGGACTAGCTGATCTTTCGAGGTCCCTCCAACTCCTGATGTTGTGAGCTTCTGTGAAAAGCCAAGTGAAAGGACTGCAAGGAAGAGGTGAGATAATAGTTTAGCACAGCACAGGAACAATTGGACTTGATCTTAAAGGTCTTTTCCAACCTTGTGACTCCCAGAGAGAAGCTTGTGGGTGCTTCATCTCCATCAGGAGCACGCTGCCAACTTAATTTCATGCTGACAATTTCTTCCAAGCTGGAGAAATCTATTAAACTGAGGTTAAAAAAAAAAAACCCCCACACAAGTCAAGGCATCAAAATAGAATAACCATGGTCTGATGAGATCTGAAAAGCTACAGAGCCCCAGATATCTAATGAAACCCAAAGATGAACCCGCTCAATAGCATCTACTTAGTGATGCTCCCACAAAGGCCCATGAAATTCATGCAGGAAAGGAAGTCTAGAGCAGACAGCATCACCACATCCCAGAGGAGAGGACTTGATACACTTGTTATGGCTTGTAACAGCCTACAAGGCCCATAGCTAATCCCCTGCCATGACTGCTTAATGAGAGCCACCCTTAAATATGTCATGGTCAATAACGTTCAGCTGGAAGGAGGGGGGGGATGTTGACAAATCTATCCCTACATCTGAGAGGAGAAGACTTCAAAAAGTCTTGAGTGCCTCCTGAATTATGCCAAAACAAGGGTGGTTTCCTGTTCTTAATGATTCTGAACAGAAGAAATGCAAAGCTGTCCCCTGAGCAGAGGGAGCTTGAAAGCCACCAGGATCTAAAGCAAGCGTCCAAGATCTACCAAGTCAACTCCCTTGTCTTGTCTCATCTGTTAGGGGACAGAAAAGCTCCTCCAAGGAAACCCAAACTGTTGCTTGTGTTGCACTTTGTAGTGACTTTCCCAATGGAAACCTAAGAAGCTGTGAGAAGGAGCTGTGTTCAGTAGTAAATTACACCACCACGGAGCGATGAGTTGATCTGCTCCCACCTTGGCTCCACCAGTTGATAATCCCCAGGCCAACAAGGCAGATCCTTCCCTTCTGAAACTTGCTGCTCCATGATTTTTGTGCCATAGAAACGTTCCCAAATTTCAAAATCAGAGTCTCCCAGGATGAGCTGGGTTGGAAGGGACCTTCAAAGGTCATCTAGGCCAACCCCACCCTTGCAGCGAGCAGGGATACCTTCACTAGATCATGCTTTCTTCTGCCCAGCTCTACCCAGTCTGGGTGTCAGCCAGGGTTTACAAACAGAACTTCTTCATGAAGAAGGTGGAGAAGGTTTGGGATAGGGTGCCCAGAGAAGCTGGGGCTGCCCCTGGATCTCTGGCAGGGTTTAAAGCCAGGTGGGATGGAGTTTTGGGCACCCTGGGCTGGTGGAGGGTGTCCCTACCTGTGGCAAGGGGGTGGAACTAGAGAGTGTCTCCTTCTCTGGAGATATTCAAGACCTGTCTGGATGTCTACCTATGTCCTAGAGGACCTGTTTTGGACCTGATGATCTCTGGAGGTCCCTTCCAACCCCTGTGATTCTGTGATCTTTGAGATCTCGTCCAACCCAAAGCATTTTTGTGCCCCTGGACACACTGGGGAGGCTGCACCTCGAGTGCTGGGTCCAGTTCTGGGCTCCTCACCATCAGAAGGACATTGAGGTCCTGGAGCGAGTCCAGAGACCCATGAACCTTTGGGGTGCTTCCATGGCAGGTTTTGGGGTGCTTCCATGGCAGGTCTGGGGGGTTTCATGGCAGGTTTGGGGTGCTTCCAGGGCGGGTTTGGGGGGTTTCATGGCAGGTTTGGGGTGCTTCCATGGATGTGTTTGTCCCAAGGGAAAGGTGACAACTTGAGTGTGGCAGATTTTGGCCAAGTTGGAAGCAAGAGGCTTTGTTATCCCCACCTCTCATTTTTTTAGTCCTCCATATCCATGTGAAATAAAATCAGGGGAGGGGGGAAAAATTAATTACAGAAGGTTTGAGGGTCCTTAAAGGTGCCACCACAAGCATGGAGCTGAAGGATGTGTCCAGCAACACAAATCACTGCTAGCTCACTCCCTCCCAGCATGATGCCATGGAGCTGGAGAAGGTTTTTCTGCTGATTTGGGGGAGCCTCTCCCACTGCACCTGCAGCCAGTGCTTATTTCACTTCCAGATTCCCGTGCCAACTCCCTTCTTCTCCCCCTTCCCCACCAGCCCAATTTCCTCTACTTAAAAGAGTCTTGCATCATTGCTTAAGCAGAGGACCCAGAGCTACTCTAGGAAGCCAAAGCAGGTTGAAAGCCCCTCAGCCATCCCATGGACTCGATCTCTTGGCTTTGGAAAGCTTGCCTGATGCTCCTCAGCTCATGCTCTCTTTGAGGATGATTATGCAAAACACATGTAAATAGCTTAAAACCCCCTTTGTTAGAAGGAAAGCTGCAACAATGGGAAGAGAAGTCAGCCTGAGCTCTCAGCTTGGAGGTGATTTGACTGTAATTATTCAAAGCAGCAGCATCTCTGTCTCTCTCTCTCTCTCTCTCTCTCTCTCTCCCCCACCTCATTCCCCTCTGGTTTAATTAAGCTTCCCAGATCCTACAGAAAGAGATCAAGGGGGGTGGGAAAAACTGCTGCTGGAATGGGTTTGGATTTGGAAGAACTTGAGGAGGAATAGGTGATCTGAGCCATGGGTCAACCTGTGTGGATGGTAGTGGATGGATGGCTTCCTTTTAGGTAGTCCTAGGAGAGGAGTTGGACTTGGGGGTCATGGGGGATGAGGAGCTTCCCCTGAGCCAGCAGTGTGCTCTGGCAGCTGGGAAGGGCGATGGGATCCTGGGCTCCAGCAGCAGAGGGGTGGCAGCAGGGACAGGGAGGGGATTGTCCCTCTCTGCTCTGCCCTCCTGAGGCCCCAGCTGGAGTCCTGTGGCCAGAGGAAGATGTGGGACTGTTGGAGAAGGGTCAGAGGAGCCATGAAGATGATGAGAGGGCTGGAGCAGCTCCCCTATGGAGAGAGGCTGAGGGAGCTGGGCTGGGTCAGCCTGGAGCAGAGAAGGCTGTGGGGGGACCTCATTGCAGCCTCCCAGTCCCTGAAGGGAGCAGAGGAACAGGAGGGGAATCAGCTTGTTCAAGGGCAGAGACTGGCAGGACAAGGGGGCTGGAGTGAAGCTGGAGGAGGGAAGGGGGAGAGGAGAGATTGGGGGGAAGTTCTGTGCAGAGAGAGTGGGGAGGGGCTGGAACAGGCTGCCCAGAGAGGGGGTGGGTGCCCCATCCCTGGGGGTGTCCAAGGCCAGGTTGGCTGGGGCAACCTTGTGTAGCTCCAGGCCTGGAGGTTGGTGGCCCTGCCTGTGGCAGGGGGTTGGAGCTCTGTGACCCTTGGTGTCCCTTCCAACCCAGCCCAGTTGATGAGTCTCTGATCCACCCCTGTCCCTTTCCACTCCAGATACTCCCTGATTTTGTGTTTGCCCTCTCAGTTCTCCAGCATAAAAAACCCCCCAAAACCAAAAAAAAAAAAGCAAGGAAGGTAAAACTCATCCTGTCCTTCACCATCCATCCCTGGGCTGGGACAGCATCACCACACCACCCCTACGCCAACCGCCGAGGCGCTGCGCGGTGTCTCCGGCGACGAGCTGCCACCTTCTAATGACACTTGTCTCTTTCTTGCAGTTGAGCACCCTGACAAAATGCCTAATGACCAAGGTATGGTGTCCCCAAATCTGTCACCTTCTCCACTGGAACCACTGGGAGGGGTTTGGGGGAGGGAGGGGGAGGACAGCAGGGATGGGATGGGAAAGGGGGTGGGATGAACAGCGACGCGGCGCTGCTCTTCTCCCCTCTGCTCCACGCTTGCTCCTTCATCTCCTTAATGAAGTTCTGCTCTGCTGAGGCTGCTGCTTTGATGGAGAAGATGTAAATTTTCAGGAGAGGAAATTGTTTTGTCTCTTTGGTTTTTTTTTTTTGGGGGGGTGGAGGGAGGCTGGAGGCCCAATTAAAATGTCAAGTTCCTTCGGTAGGAAATAAATTTGGGAGTCTCTGCTGAAGGATTCACATTGAAGCAGCATTAAAGCTCAGCCTCGTTTTCCACCAGCTCCTCTTTAACAGCCTCTCCTGAGTTCTAGAGGGAAAAATCCAAAGCCTTCCCATGGAAAAAAAAATCCTAAATATTCTTGTTTTCTCTCCAACCTTGGGTCAACTTTTCAAGGTTCATTTTCCTCCTGTGAATATTCATCTGCTTAATCACAGTTCCTCCACTCCCATTTCCTTTCAAATTCCCAATCTGTTGCTAGGATATCCTTCTTTTTTCCCCCCTTTTTTTGTGTTGTTTAATGTTCAATTTCATCATCCCTAAGAACTTCTTTCGATCACAGAGGGAACAGCACACGTTTGGGTCTCATCTACCCAAGGAAATGGTCACTGGTGGCATTTGGAGGAACATCCACCATGGTCTTGGGTGGTTGATTTGGATTTGAACTCTGGTTTCACTCTGGTTTAAAAGGTCAGGTGAGGCTCAATGTCCTGCACATGGGGCACAACAACCCCCAGCAGCTCCAGGCTGGGGGAGACTGGCTGGAGAGCTGTCAGGCAGAGAAGGACCTGGGGATGTTGGGTGACCCCACACTGACCATGAGGCAGCAGTGTGGCCAAGAAGGCCAAGGGCATCCTGGCTTGTGTCAGCCCCAGTGTGGCCAGTAGGTCTGGGGAGGGGATTGTGCCCCTGGACTGGGCACTGGGGAGGCTGCACCTCGAGTGCTGGGTCCAGTTCTGGGCTCCTCAGCATCAGAAGGACATGGAGTGAGTCCAGAGAAGGGCAACCAGGCTGGGGAAGGGGCTGGAGGGCAAATCCTCTGAGGAGCAGCTGAGGGAGCTGGGGGTGTTGAGCCTGGAGAAGAGGAGGCTGAGGGGAGACCTTCTCCCCACCTCCCCTGCCCTGCCAGGAGGGTGCAGAGAGGTGGGTGATGGTCTCTGCAGCCAGGGGACAGGAGATGGGACAAGGGGCAATGGGCTCAAGCTGCCCCAGGGCAGCTGGAGCTGGAGCACCTCTCCTGTGAAGAGGCTGAGAGAGTTGTGCTTGTTGAGCCTGGAGAAGAGAAGGCTCTGGAGAGATCTTAGAGCACCTTCCAGTACCTGAAGGGCCTACAAGGAAGCTGGGGAGGAGCTTTTTAGAAGGGTCTGGAGTGATGGGACAAGGGGGAGTGGGGTTAAATTGGAAGGGGGGAGATTTAGATTGGATATTGGGAAGAAATTCTTCACCCTGAGGGTGGTGAGGCCCTGGCACAGGGTGCCCAGGGAGGTGGGTGGCTGCCCCCTCCCTGGAGGTGTTCAAGAGCCAGCTTGGATGGGGCCTTGAGCAACCACATTGACCCCCAAATGAGCTCTGGACTCCACTGTCACAGAGTGAAAGCTGGAGGTGGAAATGATCAGTGGAGGTGTGTTGGCTTGGAGTGGAGCATGAGTGGGGCTTTAGGACCTACTTACCCCCTTGACCTAGTCAAATTCAGGGTGCATCAGAGATTTCCCTCTCAAGTCCTTCAAGGTTGATGTTCGGCAACCCATAAGGGACGTTTGTGCATCCCAATAGCAGAACAGAGCTGACTTACTACAGGTTTACTCCAAACTTTGGACCTCAGGATGGTTTTTAGAGTGTTTCACAAACCATTCTACCCCAAGAACCCCCTCAGGATGGCTGGTGTAACCTAAACCTTTCCCCAGTTGCTCCTTGGCTGCCTTCTGTGTTTAACCATCCCAGATAGATGATGTCCTCAAGTGTTGGTCACCATCCCAGAGCCAGAAATGAAATGGGCAACTGTTTATCCAAATATGCACCAAAAATGACATCTTCAATGCCTTGAAAAGTTCTCTTGAGTTAATTACTCAACCCCAGTGGGGCAACCAGGATTAGGAGCTTGAAGGTCTCCTCAGTAGATTTTTCCACCACTAAGATGGTTCAGTTTGGGCTAAATTGAAAGAATAATAAGATTTTAACAATCTCCCATGGAGTTCAGCCACTTTCCCAAGCACAATATAACCCCAGGGTCCCAACATCCTCCTTTGGTGTGGTAGACAACTCTGAGTAGGATCTTCAGAGTGTCATCTTGCTAAAGAGAATGACCCCAGGTCTTCCATTGATCTCTGCTTCATCTCCTGTTAGAGCTAAACATCTTGCAACCTTGCTTTCTCAGGCTGGAGTTGGTGGAGCTGTGTAATTAAGCTTGATTGAAGAGATGATTAGGCTGAAGAAGGCTCTTCTGATGGCAATCATCTCCCATTTATTTAAGGCCATTCATCAGAAAAAAGAGCTTCCAAGTTCTGCATGTGAATTTCTTCACAATCCCTAGAACTAGGAGGACATCTAGAGAGGAACGTGGCAGCAACAACAAACAACTGCAGGGAAGTGAGAAAATAGGAGGGTTTTTTGGGGGCTCAGTCTTCCAGGAGATGCCATCTAGATGGTGGTCATTGGATGCCCAAAAGGTCTTGAGGAGTTTGGGGTTGATGGGTGCTCCACCAGCCTCTGCCCATCTCATCTTGGGGGGCTGTCTTTTCCCCAAGCAGAGCACTAGTGCATCAGTGAGGCTGTCCCATCTGGGAAGGCTTGTTTGACTTCATGAGAAGGTACACCCATACCATGAACGTGCTGTTGGCATGAGCTTGGTCTTCACTTCTCCCCCAAACCACTTCTGCCATGGACTTTGCCTGCTCATTCCCATCCCAGTAGAGATGAAGAGAAGCTTGGTAGGACTTCCCCAACCTTTATGATTCTCCTTCTGTCACACATGAGGACATGTAGACATACCATCACAGCTACTTAACCCAAAACAGATCAACAGGACAAAACAAAGCAGGGGAGAAGATGAACACCTCAAATTTGGACAGCAAATATTGCCTCAACAGCCAGAACTTCTTTGGACTAATAACCATCTCCTTTTTTGGTGGTGGTGGTGGCTTTTTGACATCAGGTTTAGAAGAGAGGCCAAAAAAAAACCCACCCCAAGCTGTTGTGGAGCTGTATTTCCACAAAATGAGTTGAAGGAACAACTAAATAGCCATGGGAAGCCACCTAGCAGGTGGAGAACATGCCCATGATTTTTTGTGAGGCACCATCTCTCCACCACTTGGGTACAGAAGGAGATGTCTGAATTCTTCCCATCACCCATGGAGAGGGCCCAGATGGATGCTGCCATCTCCCCTTAGTTTGTCACTGGCTGACTTTTCCCACCCTGTGGAACGGGTTAGATGTTGTCAGACAGAAGCTGTCCCAAGCAACATGCTGGATGTTGCTGGTTGAGCTGTTGTGCCACCTCTGATGGAGTTCTTTTCTACCAACAGGTCGTCATGGGGATGGTTCCTACTGGCCAGTGGACACCAACCTGATCGACAGGAGCAGTCTGAATGGTAAATACAACCTCCATCCACCCATGCTTCATAATGAAGTGGAGTTTTGGTGGTGACACCCTACTCTTCTTCTCTTAAGTGCTGTCTCATTCCTCTCTTTCATGGTTTGGAGACCACCCAAGTAGACCCAAGAGCCTCAAGTTGGAGCACAGGGAGTTCCATCCCAATGTGGGGAAGAACTTCTTCCCAGTGAGGGTGAGGGAGCCCTGGGACAGGCTGCCCAGGGGGTGTGGAGTCTCCTTCTCTGGAGAGATTCCAGCCCCAGCTGGATGCTGCCCTGTGTGCCCTGTCCTAGGGACCCTGCTTTGGCAGGGGGTTGGACCTGATGAGCTCTGGAGGTCCCTTCCCACCCCTGTGATTCTGTGATCGCAGGAGATGCTTTAGATGGATCTCAGGAAACTCCTCCAGGGAAGAACTTTGCCCTCCCAGCTGAGCTGACCCTGCCCTGGGGCAGCTTGAGCCCATTGCCCCTTGTCCCATCTCCTGGCTGAAGAGACCATCACCCACCTCTCTGCACCCTCCTGGCAGGGCAGGGGAGGTGGGGAGAAGGTCTCCCCTCAGCCTCCTCTTCTCCAGGCTCAACACCCTCAGCTGCTCCTCAGAGGATTTGCCCTCCAGCCCCTTCCCCAGCCTGGTTGCCCTTCTCTGGACTCAATGTCCTTCTGATGCTGAGGAGCCCAGAACTGGACCCAGCACTCGAGGTGCAGCCTCCCCAGTGCCCAGTCCAGGGGCACAATCCCCTCCCCAGACCTACTGGCCACACTGGGGCTGACACAAGCCAGGATGCCCTTGGCCTTCTTGGCCACACTGCTGCCTCATGGTCAGTCTGGGGTCACCCAACACCCCCAGGTCCTTCTCTGCCTGACAGCTCTCCAGCCAGTCTCCCCCAGCCTGGAGCTGCTGGGGGTTGTTGTGTCCCATGTGCAGCACTCTGCCCTTGGCCTTGTTAAACCTCATCCTGTTAGTCTCAGCCTATTGATCCAGCCTGGCCAGACCCCTCTGAAGAGCCTCCCCACCCTCAGGCAGCTCAACCCTTCCTCCCAGCTCAGTGTCACCTCCACCCCTTGTTGGGAAAGATTCATCCCATTTTCCTTTCCCATTGGGTTGGTCTAAAGGTGACATGAAATCCCAGGTGAGTGTTTCTCCGTGGGGTGATGTGGAGATGATGCCTTCTGAAAACCCTTTCCTTGTCCTCCTCCTTTCAGAGCCCCCCATTGGGCAGATGCACCCTCCCCATGGCAGTGTCACGCCCCAGAAGAACAGCAACCTCCTTGTCATCATTGTCGTCACCGTCGGCGTCCTCACCGTGGTGGTGGTGGTGGTGGTGGCCGTCATCTGCACCAGGCGCTCTTCAGCACAGCAGAGGAAGTATGTCCTCACCTCATGGGGTGGAAGGGGATGGTGGTGATGCTCAACTTCCAAAGAGATGTGGGCTGTGAAGATGGGGGGGTGGGTCTGGGTTGTATTTTGGGGTGCTGGATCTTTTGGTTTTGGGGAGATGGGACTCGTTGGTGAGTGGAGAATATCCACTGTCCTCCAGCCATGGGGGAAGAAATACTCCTGACCTGGAGAACCTTGAAAAATAAGTCTTCCATGGAGAGTTCTCTGTTGTTTATGGTGCCAGGACTAATTCAGACAGAGGAAAGAAGCAATTCCATTGATTTAAAGACAACCCAAAATGTAGGTGGCCGTGCCTCCTGATGTTCTCAGACCTTCTGACTCTGCAGCCCTCAGAAACACAGATGGTCCTGCTGGCTTCCTAACCTTTGGGAGGACTTTTGTCCTCTCCAGACAGTCCATCTGCAAAGGTTTTGCAGTAAAAAGCATCCTGACTTGGTTTCTCTAGATAATTCTCACATTTTTGGAAGAAAAAGCCCAAACAACCCCAAAACCACCACGGTCTGTAGAAAATTATGGGGGGAAGAAGTCCTTGGGGTTCCTTTGAAAGGCTCTAAAATTATGGGAGGAAGAAGTCCTTGGGGTTCCTCTGAAAGGCTCTAAAAGGGTAGTGGGGTAAAGGATGATGGTTTTGGGGGGTTTTATGAGGAATTTGAAGTGGAGTCGGTGGGTTTGAGAGAGAAGCTGGTGGGTTTGGATTTGCTTGTTGAAGTCCTGCAGGTCTATCTGATGGGCAGGTGAAGCTCATCAGAGTTCCACACTGAAATCAGGCTCAGATGAGATGTTAGGAAACAGTTCTTCACTGAAAGAGTTGGCATGTGAAACAGGCTGCCCAGAGAGGGGGTTGAGGCACCATCCCAGGTAGATGAGAGGACCTCAAATACACCCCAGGATGCCATCAGCTTTCTTAGCCATGAAGGCACATTGCTGCTGGCTCATGGTCATCCTGCTGTCCACCAAGACCTCCAGGTCCCTCTCACCTCTGCTGTTCCCCAACAGGCCAGTCCCCAACCTATCCTGGTACCTGGGTTGGTTCTTCCCCAGATGCAAAGTCAAATGTCATCAACCTAGATGAAGTCACCAACCTAGTTGAAGTCAAATGTCATCACCAACCTAGGGCTGAGATGGGGCTTTTTATATATCACAAGTACTTCTGCTTTTCCACTTGGGCCAGGAAGATGACTTTCCTTTCCCAAAGTATTTTGGGATGTATAAAACCAGGGGTAAGACTATTTTTGGTGGAATCTCTGAGCAAAACCCACTGCAATAAGCCAGAAAAATGTGGAGTTTTGGAGTTATTTAGATCAGTAGATATCTGGAGACCTTCTCTACAGCTGTCAATGAAGATGTCATGCTCTATATTGAAGGAGCATATTCAGAGGAGGAGAATGGAGAACATGGATAGGAGAAAGAACAGAAAAAAGAAGAGGGGGAAAAAAGTAGAAATTAATAGAAAAAGAATAGAAAGGACTAGAAAAATAGATGTATTTTCTCATCCTGTTGAGTCTTGGGTCCATCTCCTGGAGCAAACTCCAGGAAGCAATCCTTTGAAGGACACAACCAGATGGGTTCCTTAGAATCACAGAGCTGTAGAGGTTGGAAGGGACCTCCAGAGATCATCAGGTCCAATCCCCCTGCCAAAGCAGGTTCCCTAGAACATCAGTGAGGAGACATCACCTCATTGGACTTAGGATGGAGAAGAAAACTCTTCTTACTTGACAGTTTTGATCTTTCTTTGCTTCAGGAAACGTGCAACCCACAGTGCTGGTAAAAGGAAGGGCAGCCAGAAGGACCTGAGACCACCAGATCTGTGGATACACCATGAGGAGATGGAAATGAAGAACATAGAGAAACCAGCTGGATCAGACCCTCAGGGAAGGGACTCACCGATGCAGAGTTGCCAGGACATCACCCCTGTCAGCCACAGCCAGTCAGAAACACAGCTGGGCAACAAGAGCACCCCCCAACCTGGTGAGGGACGTGGGGAGGGGCAGAAATGGAGATGTTTCAATGTAGGTTTGGGGGAAGTGAAACTCGTAGAACCTTGGTTTGAGTTGGAAAGGAGCTTGGAAGCTCATCTGCTCCAAGCCCATTCCATCTGCTCCAGTGTTGGGTTGGTTGTTCTCCATAACCAGCCTAGAAATTTGCTTTCAATGGGTTGGATGGTGGCTCTTGGTGACCTTAGAGCAGCACATGGAGTCTGTGACACAGGGCAAAACCTGGCAAGATCCAAGTGGAGGTTAGTCTGGAGAAGAGGAGGCTGAGGGGAGACCTTCTCAATGCCTACAATGACCTGACAAGAGGGTGCAGAGAGGTGGGTGATGGTCTCTTCAGCCAAGGGACAGGAGATGGGACAAGGGGCAATGGGCTCAAGCTGCCCCAGGGCAGGGTCAGCTCAGCTGGGAGGGCAAAGTTCTTCACTGAAAGAGTTGTGGGGCTGTGGAACAGGCTGCCCAGGGAGGGGGCTGAGTCCCCACCCTGATGGGGAGATGAGGTACTTTGAGATATGCTTTAGTAGAAGACAGGAACAGTTGGACTTGATGATCTTGAAGGTCTTTTCCAACCTTGGGCTTCTATGATCTCAGCTCTCTGAGCTAGGTAGATGATCCAGGACCAAAGAAGGGGAAGATCCAGGCACATCTTTAACTTGTCATGGTTGCCCTATCACAAACCAAGGTGGCCAGGCTGGGAGAAGATGGACAGGCTGGAAGGCTTACTGGGTCTGTAGTTTGGGTGATCAGGAGACAGAACGTGGTGCACATCTTCAGATACATTTTAAAGATCATTTTTTTAGGAAAAATAAGAAGTACCTATAGCTCAAGAACTTAAAGATGTGGGACTGTTGGAGAGGGGTCAGGAGGAGCCATGGAGATGATCAGAAGGCTGGAGCAGCTCCCCTGTGGAGAGAGGCTGAGGGAGCTGGGCTGGGTCAGCCTGGAGAAGAGAAGGCTGTGGGGGGACCTCATTGCAGCCTCCCAGTCCCTGAAGGGAGCAGAGGAACAGGAGGGGAATCAGCTTGTTCAAAGGGCAGAGACTGGCAGGACAAGGGGGATGGAGTGAAGCTGGAGGAGGGAAGGGGGAGAGGAGATCTTAGGGGGAAGTTCTTTGCAGAGAGAGTGGGGAGGGGCTGGAACAGGCTGCCCAGAGAGGTGGTAGATGCTCCATCCCTGGAGGTGTTGAAGGCCAGGTTGGCTGGGGAACCTTGTGTAGGTCCAGGGCTGAGGCTGGTGGCCCTGCCTGTGGCAGGGGAGGTTGGAGCTCTGTGCTCCTTGATGTCCCTTCCATCCCAGCCCATCTGATGGTTCTATGAAGAGAAACATTCCTGGGCAGCATTCTGAACTGTTGCTCTATCTTCTAGGTCCTGAGACAGAAGATGTTGGAAGCAGCATGTCCACGCTGGAGCGCTCGCTCGCTGCCCGACGAGCCACCCGTGCCAAGCTGATGATCCCCATGGATCCCCAACCAAACAACCCTCGTGAGTACTTGGGACCTTCCCCCAGCCCTCTTCTGCACCTTGTTTAGACCATGGTTTCTTCATCTGGTTTGGGTGGCATGGAGCAGATCTTTCCTCAAGCCAATGAAATGAAGAGGAGAGGGTGTTTTGAATAAGTGGTTTGATTAAGTGATTCCAGAAGGTTTCCTTGTTGAAGCAAGTGAAGTTGCAGGACACAAGAGAGGTGTGGGCAGCAGGTTGAGGAAGGTTCTTCTGCTCTTCTGCTCTGCCCTGCCCTGGGGAGGCCTCACTGGGAATTGTGTGTGAGGTGTTGGGTTCCCTGGGTCAAGGAGGACAGGGAAGAGGGTACAAAAAGAGATGCTGAGGGGACTGGAACATCTCTCTCGTGAAGAGAAGCTGAGGGACTTGGGACTTTTTAGCCTGGAGAAGTGAAGACTGAGTGGGGTTGGTCTTGGTGAGCTCTTGAGGTCCCATCCAACCTCTGTAATTCTCTGATGATTCTGTGATCTTCTCAATGCTGCTAAATTCTTGAGTGGTGGGGTCAGGAGGATGAGGTCAGTCTGTGGTCAGTGGTGCCCAGGGACAGGGCAAGAGGTGATGGGCACAAACTGGACTAGAGGAAGGAACTTGTGGACTAGAGGAAATAACTTGTGGACTAGAGGAAGGAACTTGTGGACTAGAGGAAGGAACTTGTGGACTAGAGGAAGGAACTTGTGGACTAGAGGAAGGAACTTGTGGACTAGAGGAAGGAACTTGTGGACTAGAGGAAGGAACTTGTGGACTAGAGGAAGGAACTTGTGGACTAGAGGAAGGAACTTGTGGACTAGAGGAAGGAACTTGTGGACTAGAGGAAGGAACTTGTGGACTAGAGGAAGGAACTTGTGGACTAGAGGAAGGAACTTGTGGACTAGAGGAAGGAACTTGTGGACTAGAGGAAGGAACTTGTGGACTAGAGGAAGGAACTTGTGGACTAGAGGAAGGAACTTGTGGACTAGAGGAAGGAACTTGTGGACTAGAGGAAGGAACTTGTGGACTAGAGGAAGGAACTTGTGGACTAGAGGAAGGAACTTGTGGACTAGAGGAAGGAACTTGTGGACTAGAGGAAGGAACTTGTGGACTAGAGGAAGGAACTTGTGGACTAGAGGAAGGAACTTGTGGACTAGAGGAAGGAACTTGTGGACTAGAGGAAGGAACTTGTGGACTAGAGGAAGGAACTTGTGGACTAGAGGAAGGAACTTGTGGACTAGAGGAAGGAACTTGTGGACTAGAGGAAGGAACTTCTGGACTAGAGGAAGGAACTTCTGGACTAGAGGAAGGAACCTTGAGGAGGAATTGTGCCTGTAACTCCCGCTTCAGCACAGCCTTCACCACAGGCTGCAGGGGAGTCTCTCTCTCAGGCACCTCCGAGGCGCCTCCTCCCCACCTTCTTCACTGACAGAGCTTCTTACACCTTCTCACTCCTTTCTCTGGTGGCAAAAAGCGTCTACTTGTCGATTTTTAATCCTAAATGTGATTCCCAGAGGCGCTGTGAGCGTCGCTGATGGGCTCGGCCTAGTTCAGCAGCAGGCCCGGCCTGGTGTTTGCTCCGTCGGGCCTACAGAAAGGGCCTTCTTTTAGAAGCCACCTTGCACCCCTTCCTTCTCCACCAAAACCCAGCCACCCAACACAGCAACCCAGCCTCAGGGGTGCTTGATTTACAATACAAAATACCCTATTTGCCATTCCTCTTGGCTGCTGCTTCTTTATTCCCCCCACCACCACCACATCATGATCCAGCCCATTTAGAAGCGTTTCGGGAGCTCCATGCTTCAGTCAGGGGAATTTCAGTTTCCAGTCTCTTAGGAGATCGATATTAAGTGCAAATTCAGTGGCTTGACAGGCTGTGAGAGGAGAGATTTGTTGTCCTGCCTGCTTGCCATTGCAAAGATGTATGGAAAATGTTTGCTATTAGCTTTTCTCCAGCTTCCTTCCAACCCAGTGCCGGGCTGAATAGGAAGCCTGTTTTATTTTAAAAAGGAAAGTGCTTGGTACCTCAAAAGAAATAAAGGAATGGACTCAGAGAAACAAGTGGTTCTTGAGTAGGATTTGGGGTTTTTTTCACTCTGGCAGCAGCGTTATAAATATTGCTCAAGAAAAATGGCGTGAGTGGGACAAAATGAGACGCCTGAAGAGCAGAAATTCTCTTCCAGGAGTTGCTGGGTGGAACCCAGACAAAGCTAAAGCTCAAACCACCCCTTGATGGTGTTTCTTATTGAAGACAGGCTGAGAGAGTTGGGGGTCGTTCAGCCTGGAGAAGACTCTGGGAAGATCTTCTAGCGGCCTCCTAGTGCCTGAAGGGGCCTACAAGGAAGATGGGGAGGGACTTTTTAGAAGGGCCTGGAGTGCCAGGACAAGGGGGAATGGGGTTAAATTGGAAGGAGGGAGATTTAGATTGGGTATTAGGAAGAAATTCTTCACTCTGAGGGTGGGGAAGCCCTGGCACAGGTGGTGGCTGCCCCCTCCGTGGAGGTGTTCAAGGCCAGCTTGGATGGGGCCATGAGCAGCTTGGTCTAGTGAAGCTGTCCCAGCCCCAGCAGAGGGGTTGGAACATGATGACCTTTGGGATCCCTTCCATCCCTAAACATTCTATGATTCTTGAGGAGTTTTTATCATCTCTACCCTTGTCTTTTACCTCTGGAAAAGCAGGGTTGTCTCTCTTAAAACCAACAAACCCTTCATAAAGCCTTGGCACCATCACAGCTTTCTGGGTGACCTTGGGCACGCAGCCCAGTTCACCTCTCACTGTGAGTGGGAGCTCCAAGTAATTGGAATGACTAGCTTAAAGTTTCCAGCACTGTTTATAGTTCCTGTGTCAAAGGTGTTAGAGAAGCCAAACCTTCTCAAGCGAGGAGCCAAAAAATCTCTGCTGCTTGTTTAGCCAGGCAAAAAGTTTTGGGAGTTTTTCCAAGTTCTTCCTAAAAGCTCAGGAGGAATTTGTGAGTTATGGAGCATTATTATCAAGCTTTGACTTGAAAACAAAGGGAATAGCTCCCAGGAAAGCCTGGATTCACTAGGGTTTTTGAATCAAAGTTAATTTAACTCAAGAACTCAACTTGAGGTTCAAACTTTCAGCTACTGGTTTGCTGGTGCATCTCCCCACCCATCAAGTTCCTTACATGGTTTGGATATTCCTGGGTGGGGAATGATGCCCAATCAACCTCAAGCAATGGGTAAACATGAGGGTCCTGTGCTGCTGTGGACATGTGAGGGCATCAGGGGCATCACTGTGAATCAGAATCATCTACTGGGCTGGGTTGGACCCCAAGGATCACACAGTTCCAACCCCCCTGCCACAGGCAGGGCCACCAACCTCCAGGCCTGGAGCTACACAAGGTTGCCCAACCTGGGCTTGAACACCCCCAGGGATGGGGCATCCACCCCCTCTCTGGGCAGCCTGTTCCAGCCCCTCACCACTCTTTCTGCAAAGAACTTCCCCCCAATCTCTCCTCTCCCCCTTCCCTCCTCCAGCTTCACTCCAGCCCCCTTGTCCTGCCAGTCTCTGCCCTTGAACAAGCTGATTCCCCTCCTGTTCCTCTGCTCCCTTCAGGGACTGGAAGGCTGCAATGAGGTCCCCCCACAGCCTTCTCTTCTCCAGGCTGACCCAGCCCAGCTCCCTCAGCCTCTCTCCATAGGGGAGCTGCTCCAGCCCTCTGAGCATCTCCATGGCTCCTCTGACCCCTCTCCAACAGCCCCACATCTTCCTTGTGCTGGGCCCCAGCTCTGGCCACAGGACTCCAGCTGGGGCCTCAGGAGGGCAGAGCAGAGAGGGACAATCCCCTCCCTGTCCCTGCTGCCACCCCTCTGCTGATGAAGCCCAGGATCCCATCACCCTCATGGGAAGCTCCTCATCCTCCATGACCCTCAGCTCCTTCAGCAGGGTGAAGCCATCACATGTGACAGAAGAGTGTCAGGAGCACAGAGGAGCAGCCAAGAGCAGCAGGATCTCTGAAGGCATCAAAAAAGGCACCAGGGACAACTGAAACAAGCCCTTCAGTTGCTTGATCCTGCCCTCCTGGCTTGATTTCTCAGGGGATATAAAGCAGCTCCCAAGGGGTGGCTGAAGAGCTGGCACACAGAGAAGAAAAAGCTATTTAATTTTCCAGAGAAATAATTACAAACCACACTTGTGATTAGCTGATGGGGACCAAAGAGGCACCTTTCTCTCTACAGAGGTGGCTTTTGTGGGTGGAAGCTGGAATTTCCCTCTGGAAAAGGGGTTGTTTTGGCATCTTCCTGATGGGTTTTTTTTTGGGGGGGGAGGGTTTTAATGTTAATTTCTCCACAAACACTCATGTCATGTCTGTCTCCTTCTTTCCTTCCAGCTGTTGTCAGTGCCATTCCTGTGCCAACACTAGAAAGTGCCCAGTACCCTGGAATCCTGCCATCTCCTACCTGTGGATACCCACACCCCCAGTTCACCCTACGACCGGTGCCGTTCCCCACCCTCTCTGTGGACAGGACCTTTGGAGCAGGAAGAAGTCAGTAGAACATTTTGGGCTTGGTTTTGTGGGGTTTTTTAGCTCTTTCCTCTAAAAAAGGTGCTTGGAAAGCTGCTGGTTATCCCTGGGATGTGTCAGTTTTAGGTGGCACAAGTCAGGCTGCCGTGATTTTTTGGGGGGGAGCTGGGATAAATCCAGTCTGGTGGCAGCAACTGGCCTCAGGGCTGCTGCTTCTCCCCTTTTTACTGAATTCCTGAACATTTACTGTCAGAGAATCCTAAAATCATAGAAGCATTGAATGGGCTGGGTTGGAAGGGACCCCCCTCAAGGATCACAGAGTTCCACAGGCAGGGCCACCAACCTCCAGGCCTGGAGCTACACAAGGTTGCCCCAACCAGCCTGGCCTTGAGCACCCCCAGGGATGGGGCACCCACCCCCTCTCTGGGCAGCCTGTTTCAGCCCCTCCCCACTCTCTCTGCAAAGAACTTCCCCCTGAGATCTCCTCTCACCTTTCCCTGAAGCTAAGTGGCCTAATGTAGGTGCTTCCCTTCCCTTCCCTTCCCAGGTGGAGCACCTACGTGAGGCCACTCACCTTCAATATTTCAACCCCAACTTTAGCTTCTAGAGTCAGCACACCTTTCTTTTCAGTGCTAGCCAGAGGATAACCTGAAGTCTTCAATGTCATCATGGTTAGGTAGGTGTCTAGATTTTACACCTCAGTCTATAAGATGAAGTGTAGCCATAGGGTGGAGGAGTCATTTAGTAGACACTTACTGGAGGCACCATCATGCTGATGCTGGGTGATGGAGCTGAGAAAGCTTTGGTAGGTGAGAGCACCTCTGCAGATAACACCAAGGGTGTTTGATGACTGTAAGACCACATCACCACCTCCCCTGCCCTGCCAGGAGGGTGCAGAGAGGTGGGAGATTGTCTCTTCAGCCAAAGGATGGGTGATAGGACAAGGGGCAATGGGCTCAAGCTGCCCCAGGGCAGGGTCAGCTCAGCTGGGAGGGCAAAGTTCTTCCCTGGCAGAGTTGTGGGGCTGTGGCACAGGCTGCCCAGGGAGGGGGCTGAGTCCCCACCCCTGGGGGTGTTTAACAGATGGGGAGATGAGGTGCTGAGGGATCTGGTTCAGCATTGGACAGGAACAGTTGGACTAAATGATCTCAAAGGTCTTTTCCAACCTTGTCACTCTGTGTCTGGTGTACTTGTTTCTCCAAGCAGGTCAAGAGCATCCCAGAAGAACTGTCCTTAAGGATGAAATGAAGTGTCTTGTGCTCCTCAGGACATTCAGACTTTGGCAAAGGTGTTGAAGGACATTTTGAGGCTGAGAGAATCAGAGAATCCCCTGGATTGGAAGAGACCCTTTAGGTTATCAAGTCCAACCATAGAGCTTAGACTTGATTTTTACTTGAAGCAAAGGCCTGACCAAGGATTTGCTCCAGAAAGTGTTGTAACCTCAGATGTGTACCTCAAGAAGACTCAGATACCATCTTCCATCTTCCTTGACATGGGGAAGGAAGAGAAGAGCCCATAGTAGCCTTGAGCATCACCTTCTTAATGTGAGCAGTGACTAAGGGTGGAATGACCTTCACTATTGTCCATCCTCTACCCTGTTACAAATAACCTCAGGAGCTCTGGTCTCCTCAAAGAGGATGTCCACCTCCAGAGAGGAAAAGACAGGAGTCTGCTAGCCAAGGAAGATGGAAAAGCAAAGCTGGGGGCATGACCTGAGAATGTAGAGAGGCGAAAACAAGGCAAAAGAGTCACAATTGAGTAATCTTTCCCAAACCATAGATTCTTTTGACCTTGGTCTGCTCCTGTAGATGGGTTGTTCTCCGTGGTGTTCAATCTTGCCAGGGCTATTTGTGAGCTCACCATAGGAAGGAGCTGCTTCAGTGATGGAAAGGAGTCCCAAAAAAAACCACCACACCCCACCCTCCTCATTTCCATTTTGCAAAATGGTTTTGCCACTGAGGAGGTTGTAATTACTTAAGATACTTAATTAAGCCATTAATTACTCTCAACTGCCTTGAGATTGGACTGGGCTGTGGACTTGCATGTCATTTGCCCAAGGAGTTCTGGTTGCTGAAGGAAGCTTTGAATGAAACCAGCTCCTCTGGAGCATTTTAGCTCCCAGTATAATAACTAATTCTGTGTCAGGAAGGTTGTTTTCTTCAGTCAGAGGTTGAGTTTTCTCCTGGGTTTCTGTTTCCTCCTTTGAACTGGGTGATTAAATGTTGTGCTGTGAGCACATCCTGGCTGCTAGAGATAACATGGAGACATGGGGCAACACCAACACGCTCAAATTCAAGAAGTTCCTGTTGTGATCAGGCTCTTTGCTTCCCAGTTTGGGTCTTTCAACTGTTTTCCTCACTGTGAGAACTTTCTCCTTGGGGCCAAGGGGCAGGAGATCACAGATTCCCTCACAGGGGTTGGGAGGGACCTCGGGAGGTCATCAGGTCCAACCTCCTTGCCAAAGCAGGTTCCTTAGGACAGGATGGGGGAGATGGGCCACTTTTCAAGTCCAAACACTGTTGCATCCTGGTGTAAACCCCAGCAGTGAGTTTATCTTCAGGACCAAGAGGCAGTGTTAGGTCCAGAGCTGTGCCATAAATCTGGGCAAAGCCATTGAGATACATGAATGGGCATCCCTCCTCTTCTATCCCTCTTCCTACTCAGCATCTTCTTCTCTGCACCTGCTCCACAGAAGATACTCTGATTTTAGACTACAGGATTAGAAGATTTGGCTTCTAGTGAGTTTAAAGAGGACCTTTTCTTTTGTCTTCAAAGGACTGGTGATGCTGGACAACACCATGGAGCCATCTTCAATGCTCTACAGTCATATTCATGTTGTAATTTGTAGGTTGGGGAGAACATGGCTTTGTGGAGGGTTGTAGAACTGGGTTCTCTCTTTGTCTCCACCTTTGATTTCCTTAATTCTACATTTCTTTCTGTTTTCTGGCATGGCAAGTCCATGCCAGAGTGTTGATACTTCAAACTTCTTAGCAGAAACGTTGTAGGACATGGGGAAGTGGTGGTCACCATCTTTTCTATGAGAAGGTTGATGTGGGACATTGAAATCTCTGAAGATTTGACTTAGAATACACATTAATAAAGCAACAACCTACTGCTTGGGCACACTAAATGTTCCAGGAGGCACCAATATTGGTGTTTTCCAAGCTGAAAACCAGTGTAGGTGATGGGTGCTGTAGGAATTCATCAAGTCCTTCCTTTATCTCCTCCAAAACATCATGTTTGCTTCATTGAGAGAAAGAACCATTGAGTAACAAGCCAGCTGCTCTGAGGAGCATCTAGCTTTGAAGCCATCTACCAGTACTTTTTGATGGAGCTGGTTATGAGTTCCCTGTAAGGTTTCCTGAAGGAAATGGGCTGCAGATGCCCATCAAAGGAAGAAATGGGACACAAAACCCCGTTTTTAATGTTCTATTTTTCATTTTCCTGTCTTTTCTTCTTTTTTTTTTTGTTTTTGGCCTCCTCTCCTGTAGCTGTGAACGAAGGCCCAACACCACAGCAACCATCCTTGTTACCCCAGACACAGTCTGAGCACCCCAACAACGAGGATGCCCCGAGCAGAACCATCCCCACCGCCTGTGTCCGGCCCACTCATCCTCTCCGCAGCTTCGCCAACCCTTTGCTACCTCCTCCCATGAGTGCAATAGAGCCCAAAGTCCCCTACACACCACTTCTGTCTCAAACAGGTAAGGGTGGAGGGGTGGGGGGGTAGGGGGGAAGAGGGCCCTGGGACCACTCATCTCAACCATTGGCTTGGGATTTGTGGGGAAATAAGAGAGAACAAAGGAATCCCACAGCTTGAAGAAAGGTCCCTCAGGTGGTCACAGGGTGGAAATTGGGGATATTGGGCTTGGAGGAAGCTGGTGAGGTTCAACACTGCCAAGTTGGCAGGTGTGGCACTGGGGCTGGAGGAATCCCAGGCTGGGAGAGGAGGTCCTGGAGAGCAGCCCTGCTGAGAAGGACCTGGGGGTCATGGGGGATGAGGAGCTTCCCCTGAGCCAGCAGTGAGCTCTGGCAGCTGGGAAGGGCGATGGGATCCTGGGCTCCAGCAGCAGAGGGGTGGCAGCAGGGACAGGGAGGGGATTGTCCCTCTCTGCTCTGCCCTCCTGAGGCCCCAGCTGGAGTCCTGTGGCCAGAGCTGGGGCCCAGCACAAGGAAGATGTGGGACTGTTGGAGAGGGGTCAGAGGAGCCACGGGGATGCTCAGAGGGCTGGAGCAGCTCCCCTATGGAGAGAGGCTGAGGGAGCTGGGCTGGGTCAGCCTGGAGAAGAGAAGGTTGTGATGGGACCTCATTGCAGCCTTCCAGTCCCTGAAGGGAGCAGAGGAACAGGAGGGGAATCAGCTTGTTCAAGGGCAGAGACTGGCAGGACAAGGGGGCTGGAGTGAAGCTGGAGGAGGGAAGGGGGAGAGGAGAGACTGGGGGGAAGTTCTGTGCAGAGAGAGTGGTGAGGGGCTGGAACAGGCTGCCCAGAGAGGGGGTGGGTGCCCCATCCCTGGGGGTGTTCAAGGCCAGGTTGGCTGGGGCAACCTTGTGTAGCTCCAGGCCTGGAGGTTGGTGGCCCTGCCATGAATTAAATGAGATGCCAAACGAATCTCTGAGTCTTGTTTCCAATCTGCTGCTCCTCTACGTCAGCCTGAACCAGCACCAGACGCTTTGGCTCTTGTTTTGAGGCTCAGCTTTTCCTCAGTGAAAGGACTATTGATGGATGCTGGGAAAGAACCACCAGGAATCTCCTCCACTTGCCCAACCTGCTTCCAAATTAAACAGCCAGAGTGCAAGGGAGAGAAAGCAAATTCACATTAAACATCAAAATACCCCTAAAAAAAAGGCTGTAGGACAGTGCTGCTGGTGAATGAAACTGGGGTTCAGGGTTAGATGAAATGGTTGAGATGGGTTGGTGTGGTGGTTTGACCCTGCCTTGAGGCCAAATGGCCACCAAAACCTCTCTGTCACTCCTCTTTTCACCCAAAAAGGGGAGAAAATAAGATATTGGGAAGCTCAGGAGTGAGATAAGGCCAGAGAGGGCTCACTCTGCAATCAGTGTCATGGGCAGAACAGGCTCAACAGGGAATAAAGGAGAGAAAACTGATTTACACCCCCAGTGACACCAGAGTTGGGTGATGAGAAGCGTGGTCAGGTCTTCAAGCACCTTCCCCCCCACCTCTCCCTTCTTCCCAGACTCAACTTGATCCAGGATTTCTCTCCCTTCTTCCCCCTCATCACAGCACAGGGAGGGGCAGGGACTGGGGGAATGGGGGTTTGGGTCAGTTCCTCACCAGTTGGTTTCCTTCTTAACTGGGGTGGGGGTGCATTCCATACACACCCCCTTCCCCTGCTGCACCGTGGGGTCCCACCCATGGGAGACAATCCTCCAGGAACTTCTCCAACATGAGTCCTTTCTGTCAGGGAGTCATCTCCTCAATTGCCTCAGCGTGGCTCCTTCCATGGGGTGCTGATCATTGGGCCCATCCTGGTCCCCCCCAGAGTCACAAGTCCCCCCAGCAAACCTCCTGTGGTGTGGGTCCATCTCTCCACAGGCTGTAGATGGTCTCTGCTCCCCATGGGCTGCAAGGGGACAACCTGCTTCACCATGGGCTTCTCCATGGGCTGCAGGGGCATCTCTTTCTCCAGCACCTGAGGTGCCTCATTCTTCCCACCACCTCCTCCTTCCCAGGCCTTGGTGTCCACACAGCTTCTTCCACCTTCTCACCCCCTTCTCTGGTGGCAAAATACACCTGCTAATGGGTTTTTTTTCCTCCTCACTGTGATTCCCAGAGGTGCTGTGACCATCACTGATGGGCTTGGCCTTGGTCAGCAGCAATTTTGACCTTGAATGGGCTGATGTTTCCTCTCTGGGGCCTGCAGAGAGCTTCTTGCAGCACCCATCTTTGCAGCACCCCCCCTTCTCTACCAGTCCCCAGCTATGGAAAACTGGGACAGTATGGTCTGTGGTGTGTAGACATAGTACTGAGATTGAGGTTGGAAGGGACCCCCAAGGATCAGAGAGCTCCAACCCCCCTGCCACAGGCAGGGCCACCAACCTCCAGGCCTGGAGCTACACCGGGTTGCCCAGGGATTTTGAGTAATGCTCTTTGCCACAATGACTTGCAACTCCTGGAGCTATTAAAAAGGGGGAAGAAAACAGGGTTGAGGGCTGGTATCTCGTTGTAACTGTTTACCCTCCTCCTTTGACTTGGAGAATCTCCAGTCTCCTGGAAAATAAAACTGCCTTTTTGGGGTGTAAGTAAAGATGTGGACAGGCTGGACCCATGGAATGAACCCAATGGGTTGAGGCTCAACAAGGCCAAGGGCAGAGTGCTGCACATGGGACACAACAACCCCCAGCAGCTCCAGGCTGGGGGAGACTGGCTGGAGAGCTGTCAGGCAGAGAAGGAGCTGGGGGTGTTGGGTGACCCCACACTGACCATGAGCCAGCAGTGTGGCCAAGAAGGCCAAGGGCATCCTGGCTTGTGTCAGCCCCAGTGTGGCCAGTAGGTGTGGGGTGGGGATTGTGCCCCTGGACTGGGCACTGGGGAGGCTGCACCTCGAGTGCTGGGTCCAGTTCTGGGCTCCTCAGCATCAGAAGGACATTGAGTGAGTCCAGAGAAGGGCAACCAGGCTGGGGAAGGGGCTGGAGGGCAAATCCTCTGAGGAGCAGCTGAGGGAGCTGGGGGTGTTGAGCCTGGAGAAGAGGAGGCTGAGGGGAGACCTTCTCCCCACCTCCCCTGCCCTGCCAGGAGGGTGCAGAGAGGTGGGTGATGGTCTCTGCAGCCAGGGGACAGGAGATGGGACAAGGGGACCTCAAGCTGCACCAGGGCAGGTCCAGATGAGATGTTCTTCCCTGGCAGAGTTGTGGGGCCTGGCCCAGGCTGCCCAGGGAGGGGGCTGAGTCCCCACCCCTTGGTGTGTTTAGGAGATGAGGTGCTCAGGGATCTGGTTTAGCACAGGACAGGGACAGTTGGACTCAAGGATCTTCAAGGTCTTCTCCAACCTTGTCATTCTGTATTCAGACCCGATGCTGCCTACAGACAGCGTGCAGGACATTGTTACCAGGCTGAATTAAAACCTGAATGTTCCTGGGGAGAATCTGCCATAAAGCAACAGAAATAAATCAGGGAAATGCTACAAGAATGAAAAGAAACCAGTTGTGCCCAGCTCTGGCACACAGATGAAGACAAGTTGCTGGCTTCTCTACAGCACTCAAAGTGTTCAATGTTCTACTAAAAACCCAATTTTTACTTCTTGGGAGCGTGTAGAGCTTCATTTGGGATCTGCCTCTGGCTGTTTTGTGGTGTTTGGGGGCTATTTATTTCTCTCTCTCTCCATTTTGCCTTGCTTTTCCTCCATGTACTTGTCCTCAGAGTCATTAGGCAGACTGATGGTTGTCTCCTTCCCCCATTCCATGGAAATGGTAACTTCTGGCTCTGGGGCAGTGGGGTGTGTAGAGCTGGTTCTGGTCCAGCAAGTGATCCCTCAAAACTTGGCACCTCTTTCAGTTCCCAATCCTGAAGCCTTTTCTTCTGGAAGCCACATCTCTCTCTTCATTTCAAATGGGAGTGGAGAAGGCATGGAGAAAGAGGGGTCAAGAGGCAGCTTATTCATTGATGGAACTGAGCTGGAGAGCAGATCTTCGGAGGACAAGCTGGGGGTGCTCAGCCTGGAGAAGAGGAGGCTGAGGGGAGACCTTCTCCCCACCTCCCCTGCCCTGCCAGGAGGGTGCAGAGAGGTGGGTGATGGTCTCTTCAGCCAGGGGACAGGAGATGGGACAAGGGGACCTCAAGCTGCACCAGGGCATGTCCAGATGAGATGTTCTTCCCTGGCAGAGTTGTGGGGCTGTGGCACAGGCTGCCCAGGGAGGAGGTTGAGTCCCCATCCCTGGGGGTGTTGAACAGGTGGGTAATGAGGTGCTCAGGGATCTGGTTCAGCTTAGGATGGGAATGGTTGGACTTGATGCTTTTCAAGGTCTTTTCCAACCTTCTGATTCTGCTTCTGGGCTTCAGAAGGGGTGAGAATCACCCTACAGCACTTGTTGTGGCTGCACTTACTCCTCTTTGCCAGTCATAGAAGTGATTTGTCTCAGTCCCCTTTCAGGTTAAATAGGAAATGTTTGATGGAGTGTCGAGCTTATTGCATTATAGATCCACCATAAATTCCCCAAATGGACAGGAAAGATTTATTTCTTTCTTTTAAGATCTGGGGGGTTTTTTTCATCCTCATAAATGAAAATTCCTTTTGGATCAGCTGCACTTTAAATGAACCTGACTGAGGAGATCATTTTTCTTCCACAGGCTTGGGGAGACTGGCTGGAGAGCTGCCAGGCAGAGAAGGACCTGGGGGTGTTGGGTGACCCCACACTGACCATGAGGCAGCAGTGTGGCCAAGAAGGCCAAGGGCATCCTGGCTTGTGTCAGCCCCAGTGTGGCCAGTAGGTGTGGGGAGGGGATTGTGCCCCTGGACTGGGCACTGGGGAGGCTGCACCTCGAGTGCTGGGTCCAGTTCTGGGCTCCTCAGCATCAGAAGGACATGGAGTGAGTCCAGAGAAGGGCAACCAGGCTGGGGAAGGGGCTGGAGGGCAAATCCTCTGAGGAGCAGCTGAGGGAGCTGGGGGTGCTCAGCCTGGAGAAGAGGAGGCTGAGGGGAGACCTTCTCCCCACCTCCCCTGCCCTGCCAGGAGGGTGCAGAGAGGTGGGCGAGGGTCTCTGCAGCCAGGGGACAGGAGATGGGACAAGGGGCAATGGGCTCAAGCTGCCCCAGGGCAGGGTCAGCTCAGCTGGGAGGGCAAAGTTCTTCCCTGGCAGAGTTGTGGGGCTGTGGCACAGGCTGCCCAGGGAGGGGCTGAGTCCCCACCCCTGGGGGTGTTTAACAGAGGGGAGATGAGGTGCTGAGGGTCAGTAGAGGACACAGATGGTTGGACTCATCTCAGAGGTCTTTTCCAACCTAGTCATTCTGGGATAGAACATCCCATCTATGTTCTGCTGCTTTTTGCACTGTGGCACCATTGGGACACCTCAAGTTTTTCAAGGTCCCATTTCTTTGGTGAGCCCATCCAGAAGCTGCTGCAGTTTTCCATTCCTACTCCAAGAAACAAGAAGTAGCATTGGAAAACCCCAATTCTCATCCTCCTGGAATCAGTGAAACCCCCCCAGCTAAACCATCTACTTTATTAAGCTTGAGTTTTCCCTTCCTCTTCCTAAACCATGAGGTCTATCCCAAACCAGTTGTGGGGCTGGGAGTTGAGGGGAAGGGTTGTTCTGCAGATGAACTCTTCAAGGTTTATTTCTTTGCTTTTTTGGACCAAAAAAAAAAACAACCCCTTTTAAAAGCCCAAAATCTTGCATTTTTAATATGGGAAGAAGAGTGAAGAGTGAGGTGGAGGTATCTTAGCAATAAACATCCCTTGCTTAAAAAATCAGCTCCAGGATATTACCTGGACATGAGGAGAAATCCATCCTTCAGTCAAGCTGACCTGGTGTCATTACCAAATGGCTTGATAAAGCCTGAGAGAAGAAAATGAGCTCCCTGAGGTGGTTTTTTTCTCTGTGTGTGTGTGTGTGTGTGCTGGTTTGTGGTTGTTCTTTTGGTCCCCTCCAGCCATTGGAAGAAAAGCAGCAATAAAAACAAGAGAAGAGGGAAGCTTTGCAAAGCTGGTGGTAAAAAGCCATGAGCTAAGAGTTGAATAAATAAGGGATGAAATCAAGAAGGGGTGGGGGGAGGAAAAAAACCCAGTGTATTGGTATTAAGCAGTGAACCCTGGACCATAATAATCTTAAATACCAAGAGTTTGGGGGCTCAGTAGCTGCTGAAATGACAGGGATCCTTAGAAAAGTGACTATAGAAGGAATATGGAAAGAATTAATAGAATTATAGGATGCTTTGGGTTGGAAGGGACCTCAAAGATGCTCTAGTTGCAACCCCCTGCCATGGGCAGGGACACCTTCACTCAGGTTGCTCAAAGCCCCATCTAACCCAGCTTTGAACACCTCCAGGGATGGGGCTTCCACAGCCCCTCTGGGCACCCTGTGCCAGGGCCTCCCCACCCTGAGAGTGAAGAATTTCAGCTTAAAGTCAGGCCCCACCTGAGGCCCAGTTCTGGGCTCCCTGGGATCAAACAGCCAGGGATCTCCTGGAGAGAGTCCAGAGGAGGGACACGGAGATGCTGAAGGGCCTGGAGCATCTCCCCTGGGAGGAAAGGCTGAGGGAGCTGGGGAGAAGCAGCCTGAGAGGGGATCTGATCAATGGGGATCAATAGCTGAAGGGTGGGACCCAGGGGACATGGGCAGCCTCTGCTCAGTGGCTGTGGGGACAGGACAAGGGGCGATGGGCTCAAGTTGGAGCACAGGGAGTTCCCCCCCAATGTGGGGAAGAACTTCTTCCCAGTGAGGGTGAGGGAGCCCTGGGACAGGCTGCCCAGGGGGTGTGGAGTCTCCTTCTCTGGAGAGATTCCAGCCCCAGCTGGCTGCTGCTGAGGAGTTGGAACTAGATGATCTTTGAGGTCTCATCCAACCCAAAACCTCCTGTGGGTCTCTGCTTCTTTGTCGCACTGATGCGTGGTGCTCCTGAAATAAGGGTGGGCTTCAGAGAGACAGCAGTAGCTGGGAGTTGCCCCTGGTAGCCATCTATTCTCTGACTCACGAGCTAATGAAGTGTTTAATAAGCCTGCTGAGGAAATGAAACTTCAACAGCAAAGCTGGGGCTGCTCAGACCTACACTTGATCCATGTTGGCATCTTCTGCCTCTCGTGGCCTCTCGGTTCCAAGGTTTCCTTGTGAGACTCCTGCTGAGTTGGACAACATTAGAAACCCAAGTGATTTGAATTTAATTAGCTGCTCATTTGCATAAGAAGTGTTTGCTTAAGAGTGTCAATCTTCTCCATCCATAATTCTCTTCTCAGCTTGGTCTTTTTCAAGTCCTTCTGGGTGGGGGGAAGAGGGCTCAACCCTCCTACGAATTCCATACTACAGGTGTGACCTTGGGAAATGGTCACTGCTCTAAAAGTGAGTGGTGGAGGACTTGGAATATGCATGAGGAGAATTTTCTTGGCTTCCTTGAAGTTCTGAGCATTAGGATTTGCCCCTTGCTTTGGCTGAAGAGCAAACCAAGAGGCACAAACTGAGCTTAACTAATCACCAGTATGGCTCCTCGTTAGCGATATCCAGGAGGGAACATCTGTCTTTGGCCCCAAAAGTGGGTCTTTAAGGCTAATTACAACAATTACTGAGTTCTGTATGAGAAATGGGATTTGTATGGTGGGATTCAAGGGATTACAAGAGCAACACGCTCCGCATTTCACAGGAGCTCCTCACCACCACATCAGATACTCACTTGTCCACCAGCCCCTGAAAATCAAAGTGAGGTGCAACATGTCACTCCTACCAAAAAACACCCAACCAA
This sequence comes from Porphyrio hochstetteri, assembly GCA_020800305.1. Lineage (NCBI taxonomy): Eukaryota > Metazoa > Chordata > Aves > Gruiformes > Rallidae > Porphyrio > Porphyrio hochstetteri. Next base: position 91,173,157 of record CM036938.1, read on the forward strand.
ACCCTGTTTGGATCTTCACTTTCATTTTATCTTTTGAGATTCGGGCTCTTGCATTTCTCAGTGTGGATTTTAGGTGGCTCCAACCACACTTTCCCCACCACCACCACCACACGCATGTTTCTTTGGAAGGAAGCTTTTTATATTAAGAAATGGAAGTGAGAAACGTTCCCTTTCCTAAAAATCAGATCAAATCAAATCATGATTTCAACCTGTGGTGCTTAGAAGATTGATCTTTGGGGGGAGCTGTATGTTCTCCCCTTACTCTGAGGGGCAGGGAAGTCTGAAGGCCCAGTCATTAAAGAGGTCTGAAGGCCCAGTTGCTAAAGAGGTCTGAGATGTGGGCTCTTGTGTTTCTCAGTGTGGGTGTTTTAGGTGGCTCCCTCTTACTCTGAGGGACAGGGAAGGCTGAAGGCCCAGTTGTTCAAGGGGTCTCAAGGCCCAGTTACTAAAGAGGTCTGAGATGTGGGCTCTTGTGTTTCTCAGTGTGGGTGTTTCAGGTGGCTCCCTCTTACTCTGAGGGACAGGGAAAGCTGAAGGCCCAGTTGTTCAAGAGGTCTCAAGGCCCAGTTGTTCAAGAGGTCTCAAGGCCCAGTTGCTAAAGAGGTCTGAGATTTGGGCTCTTGTGTTTCTCAGTGTGGGTGTTTTAGGTGGCTCCCTCTTACTCTGAGGGATGGGGAAGTCTGAAGGCCCAGTTGCTAAAGAAGCCTGAAGGCCCGGTTATTAAAGAGGTCTGCAGGCCCAGTTATTAAAGAAGTCTTCAGGCCCAGTTGGTAAAGAAGTCTGCAGGCCCAGTTATAAAAGATATCTGCAGGCCCAGCTGTTAAAGAAGTCTGCAGGCCCCGTTATTAAAGAGGTCTGCAGGCCCAGTTGTCTGCAGGCCCAGTTATTAAAGATGTCTGCAGGCCCAGTTGTTGCAGTCCCCTGAAGGCCCAGTTATTAAAGAGGTCTTTTAGCTATTAAACTGGAGCTGGAAGAGCGAGTGTATCTTTATGGCGATCTCTTTTAGCCTCTATTGAGCTTTCACACTCCTGTAGCTTCAGCTAAACGGGAGTTATCTGCGCTTCTCAGCCGTGCTGCACGTCTCTCCCCATCTTGAGGCCTTTCCTGGAACTCCCTTTCAGTGGACAAGCTGCTGGCAACCTGCCTTTCGGGAGGGCTTTTGGTCTCCCTTCTGCTCCATTGTGTTTTCTCAGCTTTAAAGTCATTAAAAAAATGTGAGCATGAGGCTTTGACACGCAGGGAACTTCATCTCAGGCTCTTGGCTGGAGCTGGGAGGCGGGAGGATAGCGGGAGCTGTCATGACTGTGGTGGTTTGGTGGGATTTAGGGAGTGAGAGCCACCACTGCTCCAGCTGTCTGCCTTTTTATGTTGGAGTTACTCTCCAAGCAGCACTGCTCTGGGCTTGGGAGCATCCCTTTCGTGCTACCTTACTGCTCTGGAAGAGAAGAGAGGTAATTAGGTGGGGGAATCTAGTGATGAGGAAAACAAATGATCACCTTCTATGACAAGGTGACCCGCTGAATGGACGAGGGGAAGGCTGTGGATGTGTCTACCTGGATTTTGGGAAAGCCTTTGACACAGTTTCTCACAGCATTCTGACTGAGAAACTGGCTGCCACTGGCCTGGACTGGTGGACCCTCAGCTGGGTTAAAAACTGGCTGGATGGCCGAGCCCAGAGGGTGGTGGTGAATGGAACAAAATCCAGCTGGAGGCCAGTCACGAGTGGCGTCCCCCAGGGCTCAGTCCTGGGTCCAGTCTTGTTCAACATCTTTATCAATGATCTCGATGAAGGGATTGAATGCTCCCTCACTAAGTTTGCAGATGACACTAAACTAGGAGGAAGTGTTGATCTGCCTGAGGGTAGGGAGGCTCTTCAGAGGGATCTGAACAGACTGGACCCATGGGCTGAGTCCAATGGGATGAAGTTTAACAAGGCCAAGTGTAGAGTGCTGCACATGGGGCACAACAACCCCCAGCAGCTCCAGGCTGGGGGAGACTGGCTGGAGAGCTGTCAGGCAGAGAAGGACCTGGGGGTGTTGGGTGACCCCAGACTGACCATGAGCCAGCAGTGTGGCCAAGAAGGCCAAGGGCATCCTGGCTTGTGTCAGCCCCAGTGTGGCCAGTAGGGCTGGGGAGGGGGTTGTGCCCCTGGGCTGGGCATTAGTGAGGCTGCACCTCGAGTGCTGGGTCCAGTTCTGGGCTCCTCAGCATCAGAAGGACATGGAGTGAGTCCAGAGAAGGGCAACCAGGCTGGGGAAGGGGCTGGAGGGCAAATCCTCTGAGGAGCAGCTGAGGGAGCTGGGGGTGTTGAGCCTGGAGAAGAGGAGGTTGAGGGGAGACCTTATCACCACCTACAACTACCTGAAGGGAGGTTGTAGAGAGATAGGTGATGGTCTCTTCAGCCAGGTGACAGGTGACAGGACAAGGGGGAATGGCATGAAGCTGTGCCAGGGCAGGTTTAGATTGGATGTTAGGAAAAAATTTGTTACTGCAAGAGTTGTCAGGGCTGGAACAGGCTGCCCAGGGAGGGGCTGAGTCACCTTCCCTGGATGTGTTCAAAAAAAGGGGAGATGAGGTACTTAGGGATCTGGTTTAGTTTAGGATGAGAATGGTTGGACTTGATGATCTTAAAGGTCTTTTCCAACCTGGTGATTCTGTGATTCTGTGTTAAGCTTTGGATTCGGGGAGAAAAAGGCAGTTGAGGGTTTTGCCTGGAAGGTGGGTGGGTTTCTCACCCAAGATGTGGATTTTGGAGCCTCTTTGTGTCCCTTATGGATGGAGACATCTCCTAAGCTTCTGGCCCCTGTGTCTCAGCTCCAGAGCTGTGGGTGTCTTTATATAGACCTGTCCTTGGGACACTGAGCACATTTTATGGTGGGGAAGAGGGGGTGTGGTGTGTGTTCTCAAGACCTATTTTTCCCTTTCTGGGTCCAATTCTGCTGCAGTGGCCAACTTCCTGAGGCTGAGGTCTTTTAACACCACTAATCAGCTCCAGAAACGATGGCTGATGGTTATTAGCATTATCATGGTGGACATTTCTTCATGGAAACAAGGCAAGGAACTTGCTGAAGGTTATCATGGAGGAACTATGGAGGGAAAAGGTTCTTTCTTTCTGATTTGTCTTCTTCCTTTCAATGGGAGTCAAGGGAGCAGCTTAAAAATTGCTCCCAAGTCCTGTGGGAGATGGAATCCTTCAAAGTATTCCAGGGGGGGATCTGCTGTTAGCCAGTGGGGATGGCTGGAGGGGAGAGGGAGAATCCCTTGCTAAGCATCAGCCTGGAGGCTGCATATTCAATGAGAAGCTGATGCAACTTGTCTTGGGGCACAAGTAGGGGGCAAAGTGGTTCAAATGCCAGTAGATAGTGGGGGAAATAAATATTTTGGGGAGGATGTAGGTGGCTTTTTGCAGCCACTTGAATTGTAAAACTGTCCCTGTGAACTTCAGATGACCACCCTGTGTTGCCTCTACTTCCACCAACAGCCCTGATGTCTCTGGTGACATCTTGCACAGAGCCAGGCAGAGCAGAGACAGATCCTCCAGGACAAAGGGGGTGATTCTTTGATGGTTCAGCTCATCAGAAGAGACAAGGAATGTTTCCTTTTCATCTAGGAGCTTGCTGAGCCCTCTCAGTTGACTCATCTTTCAAGGGCAGCTCTTCAGTACTGAGGCTCCATGGGGATGGGGGGGGAGGAGGAGTTTCCTCCAACAACAGTTTCAGAGCTGCTGCAAGTGTTGTTGCTGGAGGAACCTGAAAGAGAATTTTCATTTGAGCTTGGTCACTCCCCCACCTGGCTTGAAGGAACCAAACCCAGAGGAGACCCATGGAAATAAAGTGCCATTCCCCCAGCAGATCCTTCCTCCAGCCTGACCTTCTGCTCCTCTCTCTCATTTCTCCACCCACCACAAGATCAAACTGACAGCTCCCTGCTGGGCAGGGACCTCCAAGTCCTGAAGAACCAGGTTTCTAGGTGTTTCTCCCAGGAAAAACTTCAGTTGCTGTGTGAAAAGTTTGGGGGGGGTTTTGGCAGAAGAATGTTCTTTATCCCAAAAGCATGTCAACAGATGATTGCAACCCTGCTGTGACTGTGTGTCCTCCCCACCATGGAGCTTGGGAAATGTAGTTGAAGAGCTTTTAGAAAGGGTTTGCTGCTCTTCCAGGAGGAAGTGGTGTCCATCTAGGAAGGAGAACTGGACATTCACAGCTGGAAACACAAGCAGTGCTGGCAAACCCGACTGCATTTTGCCTTCTCAGCCCATCATTTCCCCCCAATCTCTTGTTCTACTGGTGCTCACCGTGACTTTTCTTTCTTCTTCCAGGGCCTAACCTCCCCAAGGCTCAGGTTAAAACAGCATCTCTTGGCTTGGCAGGAAAAGCCAGGTCGCCCCTGCTACCTGTCTCAGTACCCACGGCACCAGAGGTGGCAGAAGAGGGTCACAAGCAGACAGAGGACTCGGCAAACGTAAGAACCCTCTTTCATTCCCTCTTCTAAACCATCCATTTAGACTCTCCAAACCCCAAGGTGCACATTACTTCTTAGATAAGGGTCCATCCCTGGACCTGAGGTCTTCTGCTCTTGCTGGGAGCTATTAGAAAGCTGCTGGTGGTGGACAGCAGGATGACCATGAGCCAGCAGCAGTGTGCCCTCATGGCCAAGAAGGCTGATGGCATCCTGGGGTGTGTTAGAAGAGGGGTGGTTAGGAGGTCAAGAGAGGTTCTTCTCCACCTCTACTCTGCCCTGGTGAGGCTGCACCTGGGATATTGGGCCCAGTTCTGGCCCCTCAGCTCCAGAAGGACATAGAACTCCTTGGAAGAGTCCAGCATCACCAAGGTGATGGAGGGAGGGGGACACCTTCCTCATGAGGAGAGGCTGAGGGAGCTGGGCCTCTTTAGCTTGGAGAAGAGGAGACTGAGGGGTGACCTTATTAATAGATGTAGAGGGTGAGAGTCAGGAGGACAGAGCCAGGCTCTGCTCAGGGGTGAACAAGGGCCAGTGGGTGCAGCTGGAGCAGAGGAGGTTCCATGGGAATGTCAGGAGGAACATTTTCCCTGTGAGGGTGACAGAGCCCTGGGCCAGGCTGCCCAGAGAGGCTGGGGAGTCTCCTTCTCTGGAGACATTCAAATCCACCTGGATGTGTTCCTGTGGGATTTAGTCTGGGTGCTCCTGCTGTGGCAAGAGGGTTGGACTAGATGATCTTCCAAGGCCCCTTCCAACTCCTCACCATCTGGGATTCTGTTGGCTAGGATGGACTTTGGTGTGTGTGATCCATAGGACAACACACACAGGCTCTCCTGAGCACCCTGAGCTATTGGGAGAAGAGAAAGATGGTGAAATTAGAATCATCTTCTCACCCCTCTTGTAGAGAAAAGGTCTCATGTCATCCAGAAGATGAAACCATGCAAAAGAAAAAGGAATCTGGGGGAGGAGGAAAGACATTAAAGCCATTTTGTCCAGCCCTTCTCCTCATCTGCTTGCCCAAGAGAATGTCTTGCTGTGGTTTGTCCAGCATCTTGTTATGATGTAAGAGATGTGGAATCTCCTCCTGGAGGAGAAGAAGATGGGGAATCTCCTCCTGGAGGAGAAGGAGATGGGGAATCTCCTTCTGGAAGAGAAGGAGGTGGGGAATCTCCTCCTGGAGGAGAAGGAGATGGGGAATCTCCTCCTGGAAGAGAATGAGATGGGGAATCTCCTCCTGGAGGAGAAGGAGATGTGGAATCTCCTCCTGGAGGAGAAAGATGTGGAATCTCCTCCTGGAAGAGAAGGAGATGTGGAATCTCCTCCTGGAGGAGAAGGAGATGTGGAATCTCCTCCTGGAGGAGAAAGATGTGGAATCTCCTCCTGGAAGAGAATGAGATGTGGAATCTCCTCCTGGAGGAGAAGGAGATGGGGAATCTCCTTCTGGAAGAGAAGGAGATGTGGAATCTCCTCCTGGAGGAGGAGGAGATGTGGAATCTCCTCCTTGATAAAATTGCTGGTATGAGGAGGAATTGGATTTCAGGACTTGGGAGTAGAATAGATGCAGCTCTGGGAATTCCAGGTCTTGCTGCAGGTTCTCCATTGACCTCCAAGGATTCTTTTCCTCCAGACCAGTTAGAATCCTCTTCCCAGTCCTCTGTTCCCACTAAAGGTGATGGTGGAAGTTCCCAACTGGTAGCAAGGGCTGAGTAGTTCAGCTAAGTGCTCAACAAACTGTTGCAGCCTGCCCTAGGAGAGGAACATGTTTGGATGAGTGTTTGAGCTCTTCAGAGTCCCACCATGGATGTGTGGGATGTGAGAGAAGGAGCTGGGCCAATGGGGACTCAGAGAAGGGTCACTAACATTTAACACTGCTCCAGTAGGGTCACCCCAGGCTTTCAGTGTTGAGCCCAGGAAGGCTTTCTTCTCCACTGTGTCAACCCATCCTTGAGTGCTCCAGGTCCCTGAGGAACATATCCCAATGGGGTGACCCCAGAAGGTCCCTACTCTGGTCCCTGGTGCTGAGGGTGGGGGTGGGGGTGAGGAGAGTTGGGTTCCCATCCCGCTGTCCACTTACCCATGTGTGTGTTTGCTCCCTCACAGGTTTATGAGCAGGATGATCTGAGTGAACAGATGGCCAGTTTGGAGGGGCTAATGAAGCAGCTCAACGCTATCACAGGCTCAGCCTTCTAAGGGCTCTTAATGAAGAGCTAATTAATTCTCCCCAGAGCATTGCAGCATACCAGGACTTCACACCTACCACCCACCTGCACCACGCCATAAAAACATCTCCTTGCTGGTCCTATTCCTTCAGTGCAAGGAAAATTCCAGCAAAGTCCTAAAAGGGAAAGGGGGGGAAAGAAGAAGAAGAAGAAGAAGAAAAGGAAAGAAGACTGGAAACCTTCAAAAGGCTTCCTAGATCTGGCATCTCCAAAGTGATGGGAGCGAAGACGAAGGACATCGTCACCAGGGAGTCGTAGCTGATGCCACCAGAGGGCTCCTTTTGATCTCCTAGTCTGTGTAGAGAGCTCAACTTGTCAGGACTAACTCATGTTTTACCCCATAGAGGTTTGTAGCTCTTTGTCTAGCTCTAGTCTTAACCTCATCCAAGGATGGGGGTGGAAACCACGGCGCTACGGAGACAGTGTTGTAGGTCACTCAGGGGTTGGGTTTTGGTTTGGGCTTGGTTTCTTCACGTGGAAGAGTCCAAAACCACCCAGAGCAACTCATCCCACCACCAACAGACCAAAAAACAAACAAAAAACAAAACAAAGAAGGTGGAAGTTGTCCCCAGCAGCACAAAATGACTCTCAAGTTCTTTCATGGTTTCCATCTCTTGTCTCCCATGAGTGGTGGGGAGGAGCCAAGTTGCTGTGAAATTCAACCAGCTCAGAATGTGTTTGTAAAACAGAGAGCCAGGAATGTAGACCAAACCCAACCCCAACCCAACCAAGCTGATAAAACACCCAAGCCACATCTGGTTTGGTGGCCCCTGCTGCCAACCAGCTTGCAAAAAAGGAGGATGTCAGATGCAATCTTCTCTGTTAGAACATGGCTGCCAGTGGGGTGGCCTTTGTGCCAGGCCACCCCATGATGAGGTTGGGATGAGCTGATTGGGCCACCACGAGCTGGAGTGGAGAGAAAAACTGGAGCTGAAGTGGCCCTGAACATTTTGCAGCCACCTCACCTTCTCCTCCAGGATGGCTCCAACCTGAGGACCACAGAATCCCAAGGTTGGAGAAGACCTTGAAGAGCATCAAGTCCAACTGTTCCTGTCCTAAGCTGAACCAGATCCCTGAGCACCTCATCTCCCCCCAAGCAGGGGTGGGGACTCAGCCCCCTCCCTGGGCAGCCTGTGCCACAGCCCCACAACTCTGCCAGGGAAGAACTTTGCTGACCCTGCCCTGGGGCAGCTTGAGCCCATTGCCCCTCATCCCATCTCCTGTCCCCTGGCTGCAGAGACCATCACCCACCTCTCTGCACCCTCCTGGCAGGGCAGGGGAGGTGGGGAGAAGGTCTCCCCTCAGCCTCCTCTTCTCCAGGCTTCTTCTCAGACTTCTTCTCAAGACCCACCCCCATGGGATGAGGATGAGGAGGGGGTGGCAGACACTGGGTGCTCCTAGAAGGACACAAGCCTGGGGGAAATAACTCATTAAATTAATTAGGAGGGGGATTTTCCTATGAGCCTCATCATTCCTGGGTGAGATGGTGGAGAGCAGCAGGCCACCAGGAACCATGCTTGGGGATTCCCTCTCCTTGTCCTGGCTCTTTGACACCAATAACTGGCTGGAATTGACTCAATTGGGTGTGTACAGACATTCTGAGTGCTAAATTCTCAGCTGCATTCAGCATTAATCCCTTGTTTATGCAGCTGAATCACCAGACAGGCAGCTAATTTGCATATTTATCAGTTAGGAGGCTTGCAAAGCCCTCAGTTGCAGATGAATGATTCCATTCAGGCTCTGCCTTTGATTTCAAGCTTGAGTGGGTCATCGTTTTCAAAGAGCAGGGGAAGGAGAGGCTCTCTGAGGAGCTTAAGAGCTGCTTTTGTGAGGTGGGGAATTCAATGGGAACCTCCCAGGAAGAGTATTTGGAGTTTCAACCCGTGCTGCAACAGGATGGGTAATTCAGAGTGGCTTCTAGGGCCTCGTGCTGGAGAGGAAATCAGCTGTTGAGGAGGAATTCAGATGGTTCAGTAGGAGAAACTGAAGTGGTTGGGGGAAAAAAAGGCTCCTTTGGGAAAAAAAAAAAAATTCATGGGATCATCAAATGATCTGGGTTGGGAAGGGACCCCAAGGGTCCCAGAGCTCCAACCCCCTGCCACAGGCAGGGCCACCAACCTCCAGGCCTGGAGCTACACAAGGTTGCTCCATCCAACCTGGGCTTGAACACCCCCAGGGATGGGGCACCCACCCCCTCTCTGGGCAGCCCCTTCCAGCCCCCCACCACTCCCTCTGCACAGAACTTCCCCCTAAGAGCTCATCTAACCCTTCCCTCCTCCAGCTTCACTCCAGCCCCCTTGTCCTGCCAGTCTCTGCCCTTGAACAAGCTGATTCCCCTCCTGTTCCTCTGCTCCCTTCAGGGACTGGCAGGCTGCAATGAGGTCCCCCCACAGCCTTCTCTTCTCCAGGCTGACCCAGCCCAGCTCCCTCAGCCTCTCTCCATAGGGGAGCTGCTCCAGCCCCCTGAGCATCTTTGTGGCTCCTCTGACCCCTCTCCAACAGCCCCACATCTTCCTCTGGCCACAGGACTCCAGCTGGGGCCTCAGGAGGGCAGAGCAGAGAGGGACAATCCCCTCCCTGTCCCTGCTGCCACCCCTCTGCTGATGGAGCCCAGGATCCCATCGCCCTTCCCAGCTGCCAGAGCTCACTGCTGGCTCAGGGGAAGCTCCTCATCCCCCATGACCCCCAGGTCCTTCTCAGCAGGGCTGCTCCCCAGGAGCTCCTCTCCCAGCCTGGATCTGTGTCTGGGATTCCTCCAGCCCCAGTGCCACACCTGACACTTGGCAGTGTGGAACCTCATTAAGAAGTTCCACACAGATAAGAAGTTCAGGAGATAAGAAGTGGCTGTTCTTGGCCTTTAGGCCTCATCTTTGGCCTCTAGGGTTTTTTTTCCCAGGAGCATCTTCTCACCAAGCCTTTCCCAGCACCAGCTCTGGTTTAGGTAGGACATGTGTGTCTTGAGTCCCTCCTTGACATTTTTAAAGACTAGATGGTGTAGCAGAACGTTTCTCCAGAGCTTCTGGGCCTGTTTGCAGATCATTCTCACCCCATCCAACAGCTGCTGCCAGAACACACTGCACAACCCAGGCCAAACCATGGCAGGACATGGTGACTCATGGAAGGACAGGAGTGAGTTTACAGTCATGGCATCTCCAGCTCCTTCCAGCCCTTGGGAAGCATCAGGTGGTTTCTTCTACAGTTGAAGCTGCTGGTGGTGGTATTCCTCACCAAGGGGCCTTTCCCAGGATGCTGATACCCAACTCAGGTGAACAAGCCTGGAACCACTTCCAGCCCCACCACTGGTGGAAACTGGGCACAAACGGTCACGGGGTGAGATCTGGCACCATTCCCAACATGGAGCTAATGGAAGATCTCCCCACACATCACCAAGAGGGAGCAGAAGCCATCAAATCTGCACCCTCCCTCAGCTTCACAGATGATCAGAGACTCTTCATCCCACCAGCTTCGTTCCCCCCCACATCCCCATTAACCAGTGGGTGTCCTGTCTGGTGGTGGGACCAAGTTTCTCCAGGAAGCTCCATGACTTTTTAGTTTTGAACGAGTTGGGTTTTCTTTTCCCTAATGTTCTCTCAGCAAGACACATCAACCCCCATCTTCATCTTGGGTTTAGCTGGTTGGACACCACGCTAGCAGCCCGCGTGGCGCGGCGCGGGGAGGAAGAAGAGGAGGAGGAGGAAAAGGAGGAGGAGGAGGAAGAGGAGGAAAAGGAGGAGGAGGAAAGAGGAAGAGGAGGAAGAAGAGGAGGAGAAAGAGGAGGAGGAGGAGAAAGAGGAGGAGGAGGAGGAGCAACGATGCTGGTTTTACTCTTGTAAAATAGACCCGGCGATTCCTACGTTGGCGAATCGCCACCATGTTTGGGATGGGGGTTTGGGGAGGGGGGGGTGGGGGAGGGTTTTTGTGGGGGGGGGGGGGGAAACGGGACAGGGGGTGGGGTGGGTGTCCTTTTTTTCTACTTAATATTTAATTTATTCTTTAGAGTGTTTTCTTTGGGCTCATTCCTGAGGTGAAGGCTAAAGTGGCTGGCAAGCTAAAGCTGCAGCGTGCCCACAGCTCCACGTGTTGGGCTTTCAAACCTACCTTAACCTTAACCTTAACCTTAATCCCCACCCCCCCAAATCCTTGACCAGGCAGAAAGGTCTAGAAACAGGTCCTCACTTCAATTATCACCCACACCCAACAGCTCCAGCCTGCTAATTAGCATTCAGTGAATTGAATTGCCATTGCAAGGGCTTCGTGGGGGAGACGAGGAGAAGCAGGCATGGGTTTAGTACCAGGGGGGCTCTGCTAGGAGTGGGTTCTCCTACAGCTTTAACTAGCCTTAGTTTAGCCAAATCATCCCCAAATCAACCCCAGGTTGTCTTTAGAAAGAGGCCTGAAGGTGACATTTGGAGCCCATCAACTGTTTCTTGCCTCTGGCGGCGTGAACCAAATTAGACTGAAGTGTCAAGCTTGGGGCCAGGAGAAAAGGGACCTTTGCTCCCAGGTGGAAGAGGATGGACTGGTTCTCCACACACACACACACACACACACACACTCTTGTATACTACTACTACTACTACTACTACTGGGTGAAGACCAAGGGGGTTTTGTAATGCACTGTAGACCAGGCTCCTAGTCCTTTTTTTATAGAGATGTTATTCCAATGGTGCATTTTTTTTTGGTTTAATAAATAAAGTTTTGATACAAACTGGCTCCTTTTTTTGGGTTAAGGGGGCGTATGACACGCACTGGGGATGGGTCGAGGCAGCCTGGGGTAAGCCTGCAGCTCCCAGCCCAGCCCATCCTATCCCACACCCTGCCACCCCATCCCATCCTGTCCTATCCCATCCCACCCCACCCCATTCCATCCCATCCTATCCCACACCATCCCATCCCATTCCACTCCATCCCATTCTATCCCATGCCACGCCATCCTACCCTGTTCTATCCCATCCTATCCCACACCATGCCATCCCACCCCATTCCATTCCACCCTATCTCATGCCATTCTATCCCATCCCATCCCATCCTATTCTATCCCATCCTGTCCTGTCCCATCCCACACCATCCCATCCTATCCCACACCATCCCATTCCATCCCATCCTAGCCCATCCCACACCACCCCATCCCATCCCATTCTAACCCACCCCATCCCACACCATTCCATTCCACCCCAACTCATTCCACCCCATCCCATTCCACCCCATCCCACCCTATCCCACCCCATCCCACCCACCCCATCCCACCCCATCCACCTGAGAGGAGATAAGAGCGAGCTGTTTCTCCCCCCCCACCCCAGAATAAATCCATTTCTCCAGCTGTACCTTGAGCCCCCCGAGCCCAAGAGAGACCAACTCTAACCCAGGAGAAACATCTCCCTTTCTTCTCAGCATTCCAACCCTGCCCCTTGTCCTCTTCTCTGCTGACTCTGCCAAACGTGCAGGGCTTCCAACACTGAGATGGGAGAAGGACAACCCAACCCTGGCAGCTGGACTGTGCAATGGGTCAGGCAAGACCTAATTATCTTCAGCCCAGCTCGTTAGCAGCAAGAGATAATTGGGTTTCCTTGGTCAGGCTTCCTTTGGCATGGGCAGCTGGAAAGGTCTGTGTTGGTGTTTACAAAGCCTGAGCCCAAGGTATCTCCTGCTCCACCAACTTAAGAGTGGGGAGGACAAGGGGGCTGGAGTGAAGCTGGAGGTGGGAAGGGGGAGAGGAGAGACTGGGGGGAAGTTCTGTGCAGAGAGAGTGGGGAGGGGCTGGAAGGGGCTGCCCAGAGAGGGGGTGGGTGCCCCATCCCTGGAGATGTCCAAGACCAGGTTGGTTGGGCAACCTTGTGTAGCTCCAGGCCTGGAGGTTGGTGGCCCTGCCTGTGGCAGGGGGTTGGAGCTCTGTGACCCTTGGGGTCCCTCCCAACCCAACCCAGTTGATGATTCTCTTAATTCCCTGAAACCACACGAGCTTTTTGCTCTCACCCACCAGAGGTTGGGGTTGACCTTGGCTGTAGGAGCAGCACCACATCAGCAGCCAGCAAAGGGAAGGCCTAACACAAGCTCTGACCTCTTCAGAGCACCCCTGGCTCAACTTGGCTTTGGGGGCCAAGCATTGCCATGAAGAGCTGAGCAGGAGAAAAAAAAAGGACTATTAAGTTGAGGATGAACCCAAAAAACAACCCTTCCTCCTCCCCTTCCCAGCAGGGCTACAGTGGGGATTTGAGGAGCTCCAGGAATAAAGCTGCTTGGCAGCTCAAGGCTCCACGGTCTTGAAACGTTCCAGGCTGGAGAAGAGAAATATCTGACAAAGAAATCATCCCATTAAAGGAGGAAATTGCCTGTAACTCCCAGCTGTGTGGAGAAGGAGCCTTTGGAGCCTGATCTGATGGGGCTTTGATTCATTTTATTGACTTTTTGGAATTTCTTTCTATCTATTTCTTTGTTCTGCTTTAACCTGAGGGGATGTTGGTTGAAGACATCTGCATTTGATGGAATGCCAAGGGTGGAGAAGACCTTGAAGATGATGGAGGCCAACCAACCCCATCCTAAGCTGAACCAGAGCCCTGAGCACCTCATCTCCCCCCAACCAGGGGTGGGGACTCAACCCCCTGGGCCAGGCCCTGACAACTCTTGCAGGGAAGAACTTGTCCCTCCCATCCCTGGGGCAGCTTGAGCCCATTTGCCTTGGTTGAAGTGACACCCTCAACCAAGATGGGTGGGAAAATGCATCTTCAGCATGATGTGTCTCACCTCCCAAGCCCATGAAGGTCACTTTGTGGCCCTGGTAACAGCTCTCTGCATGCAGACAGCTTGGATCAAGAGAGATGATTCAACATCAACCTCCTTTAGGATACTGTGTAGCTTGGGTGGAGGTGGAAGCTGGGTCAGACCACTCCAAGATCTCTCCTTTGCACTCTGTTTGGTTACAAGGGCTCCCCTAAAAATCAAAAATGACTTCTTCTGTCATAGAAACCCAACCTGGGCTGGGTTGGACCCCAAGAATCACAGAGCTCCAACCCCCTTACCACAGGCAGGGCCACCAACCTCCAGGCCTGGAGCTCCACAAGGTTGCCCCAGCCAACCTGGCCTTGTTAGTCAAGCCTAAGTCAACGTGTAGCTGTGCTACACTCCAGCAACCTGCAGCTTGGGGTCCCCTGATCAGATGCATCTCAGACAGACGTGCTCAGAGATGAAGCAGCATCACTCCAACCCTCTTTCCTGACCTCTCAGGCTCGAGTAGACCCGATGCAGAGCCCAGGAGGGACCATCCAGCCTCCCTTTCTTCTAAGAATGGCAGGTGATACAGTGCTAAAAGCCTTTCTAAGTGTTTTCCTACTCATCTTCTGCTCCTTCTTGATCTCCAAGGCCATGACCCTGTCAGGGAAGGAAATAAAATTTGTTTGACATGATTTCTTCCTTTAAAAAAAAACCCACCCCACCCAGTGATGCTGCCTCTTTGTTTTTTCTCCTAAGTGTTGGGCAAAATGCTCTCACCCTGAGTGCCCACAGCATCTGAGCAAACAGCTGGAGGTCCTGAGGTCAGCAAGCATCAAAAAGCTCTAGAGAACCCAGAGGAATCTTGACCCAACACGTGTGGTTAATACCCTGCTATTCCCAGGGAGCCATGAGGAGCTGCTGTCACTCCTGCCCAGAAAATGCAGTTGCTTTTTTAACAAAATAAACTGCTTTTCTTCTTCTTTTTCCTCCCCCCCCCCCCCCCCCCCCACCCCTTTCATTCAAAGTGCAGCATGGCCAGGGGTGAAGGAGTCACAGGGGTGGGAAGGGACCTCCAGAGCTCATCAGGTCCAACCCCCTGCCAAAGCAGCTCCCTAGGACAGGGCACACAGGGAGACATCCAGCTGGGGCTGGAATCTCTCCAGAGAAGGAGACTCCACACCCCCTGGGCAGCCTGTCCCAGGGCTCCCTCACCCTCACTGGGAAGAAGTTCTGCCCCACATTGGGGGGGAACTCCCTGTGCTCCAACTTGAGCCCATCGCCCCTTGTCCTGTCCCCACAGCCACTGAGCAGAGGCTGCCCATGTCCCCCTGTGTCCCACCCTTCAGCTATTGATCCCCATTGATCAGATCCCCTCTCAGGCTGCTTCTCCCCAGCTCCCTCAGCCTTTCCTCACAGGGGAGATGCTCCAGGCCCTTCAGCATCTCTGGAGCCTCCTCTGGACTCTCTCCAGGAGATCCCTGGCTGGTTGATCCCAGAACTGGCCCCAACACTCCAGGTGGGGCCTGAGCAGGGCAGAGCAGAGGGGGAGGATCCCCTCCTGTGACCTGCTGCCCACGCTCCTTTTGATGCCCCCCAGGATCCCATTGGCCTCCTTGAGCACCCTGCTGGCTCATGGCCACCCCATCTCCCACCAGCACCCCCAGATCTCCTCTCCATCAGCTCAACCCCAGCCTGTCCTGATCCTTCCTTCCCAGGTACAAGACTCTCCACTTGCTTTGGTTGAACCTCAGGAGGAGGTTGTGATGTTGCTACCACACAGCTGTGCCATGGTTGCTGCCTCAGCTCCAGATGAGCCTTGCAAGGAAAGTAAAGAACCTTTCTTGTAACAAGGGACAAGTTTAGGTTAAGCCAGGCCTCAGAGGCTGCAGGTATAATCCTGGCTCTTCCACATTAGACTAGCAGAGACTCATCCTCTTCTAGTGCCCTCTGGAGATGGTGTAATAGTCAGCTTAACCTTGAGAAGGGCTCTCCTGGCCTTAATTCCCCTCTCTTGCATAGTAAGTTACTCAGTATTTATTCTCCTCCTGCCTTTCTACAGATGGCACCACAAAGTTAAGTGACTCCTTCAAGGTCATGGAAATCAGGGGAGAGCTACTCTTCTGAGCTCCCCAGATCTACCTCCTGCTCTCAACCAGCTCCTCATGAAGTCATCATCAGATCAGAGAATCCCAGACTGGGCTGGGTTGGAGCCCAAGGGTCACAGAGCTCCAACCCCCCTGCCACAGGCAGGGCCACCAACCTCCAGGCCTGGAGCTACACAAGGTTGCTCCATCCAACCTGGCCTTGAACACCCCCAGGGATGGGGCACCCACCCCCTCTCTGGGCAGCCTGTTCCAGCCCCTCCCCACTCTCTCTGCACAGAACTTCCCCCTCTCTGGCCATGAGTCAGAACCAAGAGTGAAGAAGTAACTCCATATCACAGAAGGTTGCAAAAGACCTTGAAGATCATCGAGTCCAACTGTCCCTGTCCTGTGCTAAACCAGATCCCTGAGCACCTCATCTCCCCCCAAGCAGGGGTGGGGACTCAGCCCCCTCCCTGGGCAGCCTGTGCCACAGCCCCACAACTCTGCCAGGGAAGAACTTTGCCCTCCCAGCTGAGCTGACCCTGCCCTGGGGCAGCTTGAGCCCATTGCCCCTTGTCCCATCTCCTGTCCCCTGGCTGCAGAGACCCTCGCCCACCTCTCTGCACCCTCCTGGCAGGGCAGGGGAGGTGGGGAGAAGGTCTCCCCTCAGCCTCCTCTTCTCCAGGCTCAACACCCCCAGCTCCCTCAGCCGCTCCTCAGAGGATTTGCCCTCCAGCCCCTTCCCCAGCCTGGTTGCCCTTCTCTGGACTCACTCAATGTCCTTCTGATGCTGAGGAGCCCAGAACTGGACCCAGCACTCGAGGTGCAGCCTCCCCAGTGCCCAGTCCAGGGGCACAATCCCCTCCCCAGCCCTACTGGCCACACTGGGGCTGACACAAGCCAGGATGCTGGTGGCCTTCTTGGCCACACTGCTGGCTCAGTGAGCATGAAGAGTCCATGAAGGTCTCTTCACTGGGGGTTGGACTCAATGATCCCTTGAGGTCCCTTCCCACCCCTACTATTCTGTCATGGACAGCAGTGGAAGTTAGATGGGCCAAAGCAAAGCTTTAGCTCAATATAAGATCCTAGCATTGACTATACTGACTAAGAACTATTTCTATAGGCTGAGAATCATTTTAATTAGTTCTCTGTCTTCTATCTCCTCTCCACTTGTCAGTCCTGCCCCATGGAAGTCCTTGCTCAACCTGTTGTCTCCCTGTTCCTGCTGGAGCTCGACACCACTTCATTAGGGGTAATTCAGAGACAACAAGGGGATGCTCTGGCTTGTCTGTGGGCTCACTAGAGGGAAAAGGGGGGAAAAAAAAGAGGAAATTCAGGCTGATAGTCCCAGGAAAATACAGGTTTCTCTTCTATCCTGCATCAGAAAATGTGGAAGAGCAGGTCATGTTTCTGTCTGCATTGGCTCTGGGAATAACTCCCCCAAGAGAAAGCTGCCTGGAGGCAAACTCTGAGTTTTAACTCTTTTCTTTTTTCCTCTTAGTCATTCAGTAGGTTAATTGGAGCTTGTTCTTCCTCCTCCCCCAAACCTCTCCACTCAAAATCCCCTGTGCATGTAGTTGTGGCATAAGGGGTTTATATTTCAGGGCTTGATTGAAAAAAAACCCTTAAAAATACCTAAAAATTAAGAAACAAAGAAGTCATTCTGCTTTGAAACAAGCTCACAGAACCAGTTTCTATCCAGTCAAACAGCATGAAAACCAAATGTGCAGGAGAATCAGGCAGCACTTGCCTTAAACTGCCACGTTATGACTGCAGCATTTAATTGGCCATTGCAGAGAAATCTTTTTCAAAGAAAGAAAGAAAAAAAAAGCTTAAAAAACCCCAACATTTTTAGCAGCCTGGAGCAGCCCTGGTTTTGTTCTAAGCAGCTGGGGGTTGGTTTTTTTCCCTCCAAGGTTTGTTTCCTGAAGCTTGTTTCAATCCTAAGGCAGAGCTGGTGTGTTTAACGGGCATGAGTTGGGCTAAGCAGGTGGAAACTGTGTCTGGCTTGAAAAGGAGATGTAGATAGAGAGCTAGAGATCATTCCTTGCAGGAAGGGGATGGATAGGATGGATTTTATTCATAGAAAGGAAAAAAAACCCAAAACCCCAGCTCCTTTCACGTTGTGGAAGTGCCGGGGGGGGGGTATAAAGCTTGTTTGAGCTACATCAGCAACAGTCCTCCTCTTCAATCCAGGGATCCCATCAGGTTGTTCCTCCACCATGAGTTCCTGGAGTGGCTGCTATGAAGAAGGAAGGTGGGTGAGGGAAATGAAATGCTTGGAGCCACCAGAGCATCTGCCTCCAGCGGCCCTGAGCGTAAGGAAGGATGGGTGCTGTTGTCAGGGGCAACTAAGGGGTGTTAGCCATTGATGTCCAGCTAGTGAAAGGGGTTGGGGTGAGAGGTCTTTTAGTCTTCTCTTTCCTCCCAGATCTCTCTTTCAAGGCTGTGTTGCTCTGGGGCACTGAGCCAGAAGGGAAAGGTTTGCTCTCCAGAAGGTTATTTTTTATAACTGATAGTAGGAGCCTCTGGGGGGATTGTTTAAAAGGGATGGGGTGGGTGGGGGGGTGTGATCTGCTGTTTGGAACGTAGTAAACAAAAGGGGTTGTGGGGAATAGGGTGAGTGGGCATAAAGAGCCCTCTGGGGTAAGGCTAGAAATCAAAAGGCAGGCTGTTTCCACTCAGGAAGAAGAAGAAAGCAGGAGAAAACTAAGGGAAGGGGGCTTTTACTCAGGGCTGGGATGAGGATTGCTGATGATGGGGGGGGGATACTGATCAGAGCAAAAGAATAACCCAATCTGTGTGTCTCAAGGCTCAGGTGGTCTCCAGCACTGCAGGTTTCCTCACTGCACCTCTTGGCCCTGGGGGCTGAGAGAGACAATGGGATCCTGGGGGCATCAGGAGTGTGGCCAGCAGGTCACAGGAGGGGATCCTCCCCCTCTGCTCTGCCCTGCTCAGGCCCCACCTGGAGTGTTGGGGCCAGTTCTGGGATCAAACAGCCAGGGATCTCCTGGACAGAGTCCAGAGGAGGGACACAGAGATGCTGAAGGGCCTGGAGCATCTCCCCTGTGAGGAAAGGCTGAGGGAGCTGGGGAGAAGCAGCCTGAGAGGGGATCTGCTCAATGGGGATCAATAGCTGAAGGGTGGGACACAGGGGGACATGGGCAGCCTCTGCTCAGTGGCTGTGGGGACAGGACAAGGGGCGATGGGCTCAAGTTGGAGCACAGGGAGTTCCACCCCAATGTGGGGAAGAACTTCTTCCCAGTGAGGGTGAGGGAGCCCTGGGACAGGCTGCCCAGGGGGTGTGGAGTCTCCTTCCCTGGAGAGATTCCAGCCCCAGCTGGATGTCTCCCTGTGGGACCTGTCCTAGGGAGCTGCTTTGGCAGGGGGTTGGACCCTATGGGCTCTGGGGGTCCCTTCCAACTCAGGAAGATGGGACAAGGGGCAATGGGCTCAAGCTGCCCCAGGGCAGGGTCAGCTCAGCTGGGAGGGCAAAGTTCTTCCCTGGCAGAGTTGTGGGGCTGTGGCAGAGGCTGCCCAGGGAGGGGGCTGAGTCCCCACCCCTGGGTGTGTTGAACAGATGGGGAGATGAGGTGCTCAGGGATCTGGTTTAACACAGGACAGGAACAGTTGGACTTGATTTCAAAGGTCTTTTCCAACCTTGGGATTCTGTGCTTCCATCTAAGTGTTTCTCATCAATGAGAAGGGCTTGAGAGAGAGCTGTGAAGAGGTAGGAAAGAGATGGCATTGCTTTGGAATGGAATAAACAAGCTTCACAGGTAAGAAAAGTTCTCTTGGCATCATCTGGGCCTCCCAAATGTCACAAAAAGGTGATTCAAGCATTACCACCCACTGAAGAACATTCTGGTCTTGGTTAGGAGCATCAAAACAGCAGCTAAATTATCAGAGAAAGCTAAAATTCAACAGCTTTACCTTCTTTTCTTTGAAGGCCTGCAACCATCCCTGCATGCTTCCTTACTGGGGCCATCAATTCCTTGCTGCTCTGCAGTTCAATAGGTGTTGGCTAATGAGTTATTGATCACTTGATTGAACGTGAGGCCTTGACTAGACTGATGTCATGGAAGGATAACCCTCTAACTGCCAAATTCACCCAGTCATCACTCATGGATTATCAACATCTGACATGGGGTGGGGAGGGTGGAAAAACCCCCTCCTAGGTCATCTAATCTGCCTGCCAATATTGTCTGTAAGCAGGGCTGGGCAAGAAATAGGATAAACTAGACTGAAATCCTCTATATGGAGGGGAAAATTAAAGATAAGTTGGAATATAGGCCCCAAAAAAGGGGGAACTCAACTATTAAGACTTTCTCATGCTGGGTTTTCATTGATTTTTGTTCCTAAATGGACCTATCCTAAAGACTCTGCTTTGGCAGGGGGGTTGGACCCTGTGATCTCTTGAGATCCCTTCCAACCCCTATGATTCTGTGATAAAAAAAACCCAACCTCATCCCACTCCATCTTCCATAAGTCACAATTTCAGGCTCCTGCTGCAGTTGTTGAGCAGAAATTGCTCCATTTAACAGCAGTTGTGCTGCTCCAGAGAATCCCCCTTGCCTCAAGAGGACCATAGCTTGGTGCTTCAAGAGCTGAGCACACCAGCAGATCGAATCTCCCATGAGCAGAGCCAGCAGCTCCCCAGATGCTTTCGTGCAGCGGTGGAGATTGAGCTGGATGGTTGAGAACTCGATGGGCCAGTTCAGAATGACTCTCAGAAGATTTGCTCAACTTGGGGATAGCAGCCACAGCAAAGCATCCCCATCCCAGCAGGTATCTGGGAATAAAGCTTTGATTCCAAAGAAAACCCACCTTTGATCCAAAAAGCAACCACGAGCTTCTCCCTTTATGCTTCCCAGCCCAAGGCAGAGCAACCTGGAGTGAGCAGTTTGGGAAGGGATGCACCTTTGTGTGGACAATCATGGTGGAATACTGATTGCCTTCTCCTTAGTGTGATTGGTTGTTATGAATCAGAGAATCACCAGGTTGGAAGAGATCCTTTAGATCATCAAGTCCAACCATCCTGTCCTATGCTAAACCAGATCTCTAAGGACCTCATCTGATAAACTCAGGGGACTCAGCCCCCTCCCTGGGCAGCCCAATAAACCTTTTGGTGAAGAACTTTGCCCTCCCATCTGCTCTGACCCTGCCCTGGGGCAGCTTGAGCCCATTGCCCCTTGTCCCATCTCCTGTCCCCTGGCTGCAGAGACCCTCGCCCACCTCTCTGCACCCTCCTGGCAGGGCAGGGGAGGTGGGGAGAAGGTCTCCCCTCAGCCTCCTCTTCTCCAGGCTCAACACCCTCAGCTGCTCCTCAGAGGATTTGCCCTCCAGCCCCTTCCCCAGCCTGGTTGCCCTTCTCTGGACTCACTCCATGTCCTTCTGATGCTGAGGAGCCCAGAACTGGACCCAGCACTCGAGGTGCAGCCTCCCCAGTGCCCAGTCCAGGGGCACAATCTCCTCCCCAGACCCACTGGCCACGTTTGTTGCAGAGGACTATGCTTTTATTTTTCATACTAAATGTGTTTCTGTGGATTTTCCACATCTGCAGAGAAGTGGTGAGAAGAGCTGAAGGTGAATTAGATCATCACCTTCTTTGCCCTCTGGCTTTCCAATTTTTGTAGGTTGGGGTTTTTTTTCCCTACCAAAGAGCAGAAATTGGGGGTGGAATTTTCAAAGCCATTAACTTCAGACCTGCTTCTTCCAGTGCAATTGAAATAACATCCAAGGTAATAAAACCCAACTGCCAACCAGCCAGTTACAAGATGAATTCAATTGATCATGAAGTCTTTAATCTAGGGGTTGTTTTTTACAACTGCTTGCAGGCTGCACCCTGGAAGAGACCCTTTAGCTCATCAAGTCCAACCTTTCCTGTCCTATGCTAAACCAGATCTCTAAGGACCTCATCTACCCATCTGTTAAACACACCCAGGGATGGGGACTCAACTTTCCTCTTGGGTTGGAGGAAAGCTGGTGTAGATTAATGCTGAGCAAGGCACTCAACGTTCCCACCTCCCAAAGGAAAAGCAAATTAGAATCTTGGCAAATTTTGCTAAGCTGGAAGCCAAGATGGTAGGGTGAAAATAATGGAGAAGTTCACAGTTGAGGCAGCAAAATCTAATTAACTGACAAAATACCCCTTCATCTCTCAAGTACTCATGTGGCTTCGAGATGATTTCAAGGGCACTACTGCTGCTGAGTGTCAATGGGAAGACTTAGGACAGAAAACAAATGAGATCCAAGAGGTGGTAGTGCCAAGAGTCTCTCCCAAAGAAGAGGGTTTAGGCTGGTGTTCTGCTAAGGAAATATATCTGCCAGAAGTCCTCTAGAGGGATAAATGAAGGTGAGCTTGTAGAAAGCCTCCAAGAAGGAAATTTCCAATTTTGAAGAAGAAAATGCACCTACTGTACCTTTAATCAGAGCAATCGAGGCAGAACTTTTTTTCTTGAGTGAAAAGGGTGGTTTGGCCCTTTATTTTTTGGAGAGGCTGCAGCTGTAGCCCTTCCCTGAAGGAGGGAAGGGTTAGATGAAATATTAGGGAGAAGTTCTTTGCAGAGAGAGTGGTGAGGGGCTGGAACAGGCTGCCCAGAGGGTGGGTGCCCCATCCCTGGAGGTGTTCAAGGCCAGGTTGGCTGGGGTAACCTTTTGTAGCTCCAGGCCTGGAGGTTGGTGGCCCTGCCTGTGTGATCCTTGGGGTCTCTTCCAACCCAGACCACTCAATGATTCTTCCATGAAACTCATAACCCAAAACTTCTAGCACACAACTTGCTGCAAAGGAGAATCCTCCAGCAAAACCTGTGTCTCTCAGTGTAAAACTGCAGCTCTCCTTCTAGAATGCTCAATGCCAAATTTATAGGCCTGATCATAGGGACCTGTGGGAAATGGAGGCCCTGGAAAAGAGACAGTTATCTCTGCACAACTGCAGCTCAAGCCAGAATCCCTCCCCAAGGCTTGCAGCAGATCAAGCAACTTGCTCTCCAAGCTCTTAAAAACATTCCTGAAGCTGGAGGACAATGTTCTATTCCTATAAAGCAAGAACCAGGGGAGCCATCTGTAATATTTTTGGATAGACTTAATGATGCTTTGCAGAAGCAAGTTGAGAATGAGGCAGCTCAGGATTTTATCTATTGAAACAACTCGCAATTGCAAATGCCAGTTTGGCCTGTCAAAAGGTTCTGTGGCTCTTGACAAAGCACAGTGCTGATGACATGATCGCGGCCTGTACGGACACAGGCCCCAGGCAGCACAAGTTCTCTTTGCTTGCTGAGGCGCTGGCGGCAGCGTCAAGTCAGGTCGCAGCCATGTTACTCCTGTGCTCAGGGCGGGCATTGCTGAACAAACTACCCCCAGGCAAATGGAGATCAAGATGGAGGGCTGGGTGTGTGCCCCTGCTGCCACAGAGGGCGGTGAAGATCCAGACCTGACAGGAATGGCGGCTGCTGCCTTTGGCGGGAAACCCACGGCTGCGCTGTGACAAGAGCGGCCGCCTCAGGGAGCCGCGGCCACCTCGCCTCAGAGAGCCACCTCGCCTCAGGGAGCCGCAGCCACCTCAGGGAGCCGCGGCCGCCTCGCCTCAGGGAGCCACCTCGCCTCAGGGAGCCGTGGCGGCTTCGCCTCAGGGAGCCACCTTGCCTCAGGGAGCCGCAGCCACCTCAGGAAGCCGCCTCGCCTCAGGGAGCCACCTCGCCTCAGGAAGCCACCTCGCCTCAGGGAGCCACCTCGCCTCAGGAAGCCGCCTCGCCTCAGGGAGCCGCCTCGCCTCAGGGAGCCACCTCGCCTCAGGAAGCCGCCTCGCCTCAGGGAGCCACCTCGCCTCAGGAAGCCACCTCGCCTCAGGAAGCCACCTCGCCTCAGGGAGCCGCCTCGCCTCAGGGAGCCGCCTCGCCTCAGGAAGCCGCCTCGCCTCAGGGAGCCGCCTCGCCTCAGGGAGCCGCAGCCACCTCAGGGAGCCGCGGCCGCCTCGCCTCAGAGAGCCACCTTGCCTGGTTGCCCTTCTCTGGACTCGCTCCAGGACCTCAATGTCCTTCTGATGGTGAGGAGCCCAGAACTGGACCCAGCACTTGAGGTGCAGCCTCCCCAGTGCCCAGTCCAGGGGCACAATTACTTCCCCAGACCTACTGGTTTTGATACAATGATAATGTTTGATATATTAGAGCTTATATTCTTTTTAATATAAATATAATTTTATAATTTACGAAGATCATTTTCTCTTTTTAACTCTTTTTGCTCATTAGGATCCAAACACTGCACAAGCAAGGCCAGTATTTAGCATTACTGGTATCCCAGTTTTCCCAAGCAAAGAGGACAAAAAAAAAGACAGCTCAGAAAGGTGGAATTACTTAACCAATAACACTCAGCAACCCAGTGATAGGATGAGAAATCAAAGGCAGCTCTCCTGCCAGCACCGCTTCACCTGGGAAGGAAGCCAACCAACCCTTACACTCCCTAACTACAGGAGCCCAGAAGAGTCTATATATTGATTCTGAGGTGGCTGAGTAAAACTATTCACTTCTGACTGGGAGTAAAGTCAGCACGTGCAGGGGCTAATCCCAAATTTCCTGGAGTAATCACAGCGTTTGATTTGTGTCTCTAAAAACACCATTACCTGATTAGCCAGCAATCCAATTTCACTGTGAATCCCTTGAAGCTCCCCCAAGCCATTCTGACCTTCAGCTGGGGAAGTTCTAGCTAAGTTTAGTCAGCATTTTTACTTCATAGCATTCACCCCTCCTGCAAGCAGCACCACTGATTTGGCTTCTTTACTAATTGATCCTTCAAGCCTCTAAGAAGCTCCTCAGAGATTTTCTTGTCATCTCCAGTTCACATCAGACCAATAAGCCAACTCGCTTCACTGCAGCATTTACACTGGTCCAGCACTGCTTCTAAACCAGTACCTCACCTTTCACCCAACTGGAAAATAAGTGTGATGTTTCTCCTGGTGATTCCTGCTGTCCTCCAGGTACCCTCAAGCTCTGGGGGGGGGAGGAGTAGTCCCTTCAAAGGTGGTGCTGAGCTGTACCTAAGTGATGCTCCCTCACTTGGTTTGCAGACCAGAGGGAAGAGAGCTCCCACCAAAAACCTCCTGCACAAAGGCATCTCCCACCTCCTATCCCTTTCTCTAGGACAACCAGGAAGATGTGTTTACAGAGAGGTCATGTCATTAGCCAAACCTGTCTGGATGCAACCTGGCCTAGAGAGCTGCTTTGGCAAGCGGGGGGGTTGGACCTGATGGTCTCTGGAGGTCCCTTCCCACCCCTGTGATTCTGTGATCACCTTGATCTCATCTCAAAAGCTCTTTACACAGGAAACAATCACACACTCCTGAGCCTGGTGGGGAGCCCAGAGGAAAATAGGCCTGGTTTTAAAGCCAGGTTTGACTTGGGGTGAGTCTACACCTTTCTCCAGGGATTGACTCCTGGCTAAACCAAGCCTGAAGGAAGAAGCCAGACATCAGGGATCCTTTTCTGAGGTGTTAAAGCTTTTAGGCAACAAGATAAGAGTTCTTTCTTCACCCCAGGCTGGAGCAGCCTCCTGCTAAGGTGATGGTTTGCTTCAGCATGAGAGGAAAGGCTCAAGGCACTCTCCCACCCACTGCATCCCTGCATCAATACCTGGATGTTCTGAGTTCCTCCCTGATAGCTCTCCACACCATTAGGTGAATTGGGATTGGAACATCTGTCTTCCCACACTTCCTATCACACTACTCAAAGTCTCCATGGAAAGAGGGTCTAGCTCCTTCTACATGGGTGCCAAAAGCTTTTGGCTCTTCCTATGTGAGAAGCAAAAGGTGTTGAGCTCCCCTGGGGACTTGGGATAAAGCCAGGCTGGTTTTCAGTGTGTAGGTGCCAGCTGAACACATCCACAGCTTTGGGAACACACACAAACATGGAGAAGACACCTTGGGGGAGAAAGAGGTGGTGTTGGCACTGCTGTTTCATCATCTCCTGGGAGCAGCAGCAAGTCTTCTAGCCCTTTGGGATGCAGCAAGTCTAAAACCCTGTGAGGAAAGGCTGAGGAAGCTGGGGAGAAGCAGCCTGAGAGGGGATCTGATCAATGGGGATCAATAGCTGAAGGGTGGGACACAGGGGGACATGGGCAGCCTCTGCTCAGTGGCTGTGGGGACAGGACAAGGGGCGATGGGCTCAAGTTGGAGCACAGGGAGTTCCACATCAATGTGGGGAAGAACTTCTTCCCAGTGAGGGTGAGGGAGCCCTGGGACAGGCTGCCCAGGGGGTGTGGAGTCTCCTTCTCTGGAGAGATTCCAGCCCTGTCCTAGTGACCCTGCTTTGGCAGGGGGGTTGGACCTGATGATCCCTGGATGCCTCTTCCCACCTCAAGGGTTCTGTGATCCTCTGAACCCTGCCCCAGCTTGATCAGCTTTAACCTGCCTTTCCATTTGTCTTCCTGTGGAGGTTTACCACCATCCTTCCGTCACCCAGCTTGAACTCCAAAACACTGTTCTCTAAATATAGCAACAACTCTTCTTTAAAGCTCTTTTTCTTCCCCCCACCCCACCCTCCAACCTCCTCCTGTTGCTCAGCAACTTGTCACTGATGAAGGATGTGCTACCAGCAGCCTTCCTCACAGCCACAAACCTGAGCATCAGTCCAAGCAGCACCCTGGGAGGTGCACAGCACCCAAGGCAGGCTGAACCATACACCAATCTCTTCACTTAGATGTGGCATCAGTGAAGCCAGCAGCAGCAGACAGCGTGACATTCATCCCAGTACAAAAGGCAGCAGACTGGTTCAGTGGCTCTGAATTGAGGAGAGAACTGGGGCATGGAAGGTTAAGCAGATGGTGGGTGGGATGGTTTCCTGCCTCCACACAGCCCCAGTCCACACTGAGGGTGATGCTTTGGGATCACAGGCTGCCTCTCCTCCAGTTGCAGATGCCAAACCAGTTGGCAGATGTTTGGATAATTGAGGCTGTCAGTCAAGTCACCCTTCTCCAAAACAAAAAATCATCTGGCTTGCTGTGCAGCACTCCAAACTTCAAGCCAAGGCCAAATTTCTCTAGCAAATACCATTTATCCACAACCCTGGGCTCCATCAGCAGAGGGGTGGCCAGTGGGACAGGGAGGGGATTGTCCCTCTCTGCTCTGTCCCAGCTGGAGTCCTGTGGCCAGAGCTGGGGCCCAACACAAGGAAGATGTGGGGCTGTTGGAGAGGGGTCAGAGGAGCCACGGAGATGCTCAGAGGGCTGGAGCAGCTCCCCTATGGAGAGAGGCTGAGGGAGCTGGGCTGGGTCAGCCTGGAGAAGAGAAGGCTGTGGGGGGACCTCATTGCCCTGGAGGGAGCAGAGGAACAGGAGGGGAATCACCTTGTTCAAAGGGTAGATAATGGCAGGACAAGGGTTTCCCCTGAGGCTAAGACCTCAGTTCCTCCATCCTTCACTCCCTGGTTTCATCCAAAAGCACCTCCAAACCTCCAGAGACGCCATCAACCAGCTTAAACCCAACCAAACCCTGGGGTTTTCTTCTTTCCTCTTCTATTTCCAGAGTCAAAGCTTCTCTTTCCTAGCCTGGTTTGAAAGGAATCAACTCAAAGGCAGGAGAATCAAAGTTGAATCGTAGGCAAGTCTGGGATGGAAGCAGAATATCCAGCACTAAACCTCCACGTTGTGTCAATCCTCCAACTTCATGTTTATTCTGTTCCCCTCTTGCAATCAAATTGGGTTGGGGGGGGGGGGTTTCCCCTCCCCTATAAATCAGCAGGTCACAGGAGGGGATCCTCCCCCTCTGCTCTGCCCTGCTCAGGCCCCACCTGGAGTGTTGGGGCCAGTTCTGGGATCAAACAGCCAGGGATCTCCTGGAGAGAGTCCAGAGGAGGCTCCAGAGATGCTGAAGGGCCTGGAGCATCTCCCCTGTGAGGAAAGGCTGAGGGAGCTGGGGAGAAGCAGCCTGAGAGGGGATCTGCTCAATGGGGATCAATAGCTGAAGGGTGGGACACAGGGGGACATGGGCAGCCTCTGCTCAGTGCCTGTGGGGACAGGACAAGGGGTCAAGTTGGAGCACAGGGAGTTCCACCCCAATGTGGGGAAGAACTTCTTCCCAGTGAGGGTGAGGGAGCCCTGGGACAGGCTGCCCAGGGGGTGTGGAGTCTCCTTCCCTGGAGAGATTCCAGCCCCAGCTGGATGTCTCCCTGTGTGCCCTGTCCTAGGGAGCTGCTTTGGCAGGGGGGTTGGACCTGATGAGCTCTGGAGGTCCCTTCCCACCCCTGTGACTCTGTGACAGTGGCTTTGATCCATGCCAGAGATGGAAGGAGAGAGGGTGAAGAAGTTCTCTGATACACATGCCCAGGCTTGGAATAACAGAAAAAAAACCCCACCCAAACGTGGCTTTTTGGATTTATTCAGCTAAAGGAAAACATCAGAAATGGCTGTAAGGTCCCCAAATCCACTCTGCACCATCAGTGCTCTTGAATATTTACAGCTGACTCTCCAAGAACTGAGAATCCTTGGCTTTTCTGCTAGAGAGCTCCTCAAATTGGCTGTTGCAGGTGATGGGGTTGTATTTCGAGGCCCATTTCATGCTTCAGCAGATCAGCTCCTTCAAATGGAATATTTCATTCTGGAGAAAGCTGCTGCCTGTTCAAAAGGGAGAGAGAAAGAAGCTGCCTGCTGGTCCCTCTCCTGTTGGAGGGGGGTTTGGTGAGTTATAGAATCATAGACTGGGTTGGAAGGGACCCCAAGGGTCACAGAGCTCCAACCCCCTGCCACAGGCAGGGCCACCAACCTCAGGCCTGGAGCTACACAAGGTTGCCCAAACAACCTGGCCCTGAACACCCCCAGGGATGGGGCACCCACCCCCTCTCTGGGCAGCCTGTGAGTTCTGAGAAGTAGCAGCAAAATGCTGGCTGCTTGGATGAGGTTGGTACCTTCACCCTGCTTCAAAATGAGCTGGAAGATCTGATGATCTCCAGATGAGATCCCAGGAGAGGCTGTGAACCAGGTAGAGGATTCCATGGTGTCTTTGGGTGGGATCAGAGCATCACAAGGGTGGA
Source organism: Porphyrio hochstetteri (assembly GCA_020800305.1). Lineage (NCBI taxonomy): Eukaryota > Metazoa > Chordata > Aves > Gruiformes > Rallidae > Porphyrio > Porphyrio hochstetteri. The sequence continues at coordinate 91,201,642 of CM036938.1, forward strand.
AAAGAGCTTTGAGATCATCAAGTCCTCTGCTAAACCAGATCCCTGAGCACCTCATCTCCCCCCAACCAGGGGTGGGGACTCAGCCCCCTCCCTGGGCAGCCTGTGCCACAGCCCCACAACTCTGCCAGGGAAGAACTTTGCCCTCCCAGCTGAGCTGACCCTGCCCTGGGGCAGCTTGAGCCCATTGCCCCTTGTCCCATCTCCTGTGCCCTGGCTGCAGAGACCATCGCCCACCTCTCTGCACCCTCCTGGCAGGGCAGAGGAGGTGGGGAGAATGTCTCCCCTCAGCCTCCTCTTCTCCAGGCTCAACACCCCCAGCTCCCTCAGCTGCTCCTCAGAGGATTTGCCCTCCAGCCCCTTCCCCAGCCTGGTTGCCCTTCTCTGGACTCACTCCATGTCCTTCTGATGCTGAGGAGCCCAGAACTGGACCCAGCACTCGAGGTGCAGCCTCCCCAGTGCCCAGCCCAGGGGCACAATCCCCTCCCCACACCTACTGGCCACACTGGGGCTGACACAAGCCAGGATGCCCTTGGCCTTCTTGGCCACACTGCTGCCTCATGGTCAGTGTGGGGTCACCCAACACCCCCAGGTCCTTCTCCACCTGCCATCTGGTCCTTCTCTTGATCTAAGAACCTCCAAGATGTTGCAGGCAGCAGTCTGAATGGCTTTTGAAGGGTGACCCATGCAGGAGGGTGACACCAAATATCTACCAGCAGTGATGTCACACAAGCAGGGGCAGGAGGAATCCGTTTGGGACCTGACTTCACCAGCCTAGAAGGCATCTGAAGAACAGAGTCACCAAGGCAATCAGCTCCACGAGGGAAAGGCTGAACGTTGGGCAAAGGTATTGGAGGAGAAAATGCCCCAAAAGAAGAGTGGGGAAAGGGAGGAGATGAGAAAAAGGCTAAAGGAGAATGAGAAGTGATATGGGAAACAGGAAACAGCCAAGAGGTGGTAGTGGGTTTGACTTGAAAGCTCACCTGGGCTGTGGTTATGAACCTTTCTCTTGACTTTTAGAGTCACTCAGGGCTGAGAGGAGAATGAAACCCCAAATTACCAGGCACTTTGGTGAAGAGCTTGCCTTGCTGACCTGCAAAGTGCATCTGGGGGTGGAAAAGGTGCTTCTTGTGCTCTATTTCCATTTCCCTTTGATGGATCCCTTGAGCTGCCTCCTGCTTTTAAAAGCTTTTCCTACCTTGTGTTCCTCCTCCTGGGCTTCTGAGGTCTATTTTGTGTCTGAACTTGCAATTAAATCCAGGGGGAAAGTTCTTTAATGGGTTGGTGATCTCTGGCTGGAGCCTTTGATTTGAGAGCTGGAAAAGGTGGTTGTCCCCTCTCTGCTCTGCCCTCCTGGATGCTCTTGTCCTTCTTGGCCACACTGCTGCCTCATGGTCAGTCTGGGGTCACCCAACACCCCCAGGTCCTTCTCTGCCTGACAGCTCTCCAGCCAGTCTCCCCCAGCCTGGAGCTGCTGGGGGTTGTTGTGTCCCATGTGCAGCACTCTGCACTTGGCCTTGTTAAACCTCATCCTGTTAGTCTCAGCCTATTGATCCAGCCTGGCCAGACCCCTCTGAAGAGCCTCCCCACCCTCAGGCAGCTCAACCCTTCCTCCCAGCTCAGTGTCACCCCCAAACTCCCTGAGGGAACATCCCATCCCTTCCTCCAGCTCATGGAGAAAGATGTTGAACAAGGACTGAGCCCTGGGGGTGCCACTCCTGCCCAACCTCCAGCTGGATTTGGCTCCATTCCCCCTTTGGGCCAGTTAAACCAGCTGAGGGTCCCCCTGTCCAGCCCAGTGGCACCAGTTTCTCCAGCAGAACACTCTGAGCATTGGTGTCTCTTATTTAATGTGATGGTGTCCTCACCCTTCCACCTTTCACAGGAGCTTTGTGTAGACACCCACAGAGACACTGGAGACCCTCAAGAACCCACCACCACATCCAACTGCAAGAGAAAGGACTGAGCAAACAAGCATCTGTTCTTCTGGATCATGAGGAGCATCTCCCAGCCCTTTCTCCTCCTGTCCATGCCAAGAGAGTTCCTGGAGGCTGGAAGAAGAGCTCAACTCACTCTGTCTGTGGATGTTCCAGGTAATGAACTGTCTCCAGGCAGAGGGATTGAATTGCCCATATGGTTGGTTGGTGGCACCACCCCTGGTCAGCTCTATCCCAGGCCAACTGCTGCTCTTCAGAACATTTCCAAGGGTGCTCAGGGAGTTGCCATCAGCCAAGGATCATCTCAACATGCAGCCTGCATGAAGCTGTCTTGCTCTGAAGGCCAGAGGTCTTCCCTGCATGGATGCATGCTCCTCCACACCACCTGGCCAGAGCCAAGTGAGAGGTTTCAAGCAGAGTTGTCAGTGTAGATATGACATGGACCTCTGATGGTTCAGCTCTCTTCTGTGGTGCTGCAGGTTGGGGTGAGAGATGGGCCACCCTAGAGATGTCTGGGGCTAGTAAAAGGGGAGCTCTGGTTGAATCATGGGCTGGGAGGTCAGGGCTGTGGGGTAAACATCTCCTTGGCCAGCTGGGAAATGGGGTAGACCATGGAATCACAGAGGTACAAGGTTGGAAAAGACCTTGGAAGAGCATCAAGGCCAACCAACCCCATCCTAAGCTGAACCAGATCCCTGAGCACCTCATCTCCCCCCAAGCAGGGCTGGGGACTCAGCCCCTCCCTGGGCAGCCTGTGCCACAGCCCCACAACTCTGCCAGGGAAGAACTTTGCCCTCCCAGCTGAGCTGACCCTGCCCTGGGGCAGCTTGAGCCCATTGCCCCTTGTCCCATCTCCTGTCCCCTGGCTGCAGAGACCATTGCCCACCTCTCTGCACCCTCCTGGCAGGGCAGGGGAGGTGGGGAGAAGGTCTCCTGGGGGTCATGGGGGATGAGGAGCTTCCCCTGAGCCAGCAGTGAGCTCTGGAAGCTGGGAAGGGCGATGGGATCCTGGGCTCCAGCAGCAGAGGGGTGGCAGCAGGGACAGGGAGGGGATTGTCCCTCTCTGCTCTGTCCCAGCTGGAGTCCTGTGGCCAGAGCTGGCCACCTCCTGTGGGGGTGCTGCTGAGAAAAGGAGTTGCAGATTGCTCTGGCACAAGCATGGATCTCTGGGAGAGGTGTCAGTCAGGCTGGAAACCCCAGACACCCAAAGGAAAGGCTGGGGAGAACTCTGCTGTGCAGAAGACATCCCTGAAGCTGCTCAAGGAGACATGGGAATCAACATCTTGACTTGTTGACCAGGGTATCAATGTTCTACAGAGCTGAGGCCACCGTGGGATGTAGCACAAAGAAGGAGAAAAGAAGAAGTGGAAGGAAAGAACATGATGTGCTGAGGGGTCTGGTTGGGCTCAAGTTGGAGCACAGGGAGTTCCCCCCCCAATGTGGGGAAGAACTTCTTCCCAGTGAGGGTGAGGGAGCCCTGGGACAGGCTGCCCAGGGGGTGTGGAGTCTCCTTCCCTGGAGAGATTCCAGCCCCAGCTGGATGTCTCCCTGTGGGACCTGTCCCAGGGAGCTGCTTTGGCAGGGGGGTTGGAAAAGTTCTTCCCTGGCAGAGTTGTGGGGCTGTGGCCCAGGCTGCCCAGGGAGGGGCTGAGTCCCCACCCCTGGGGGTGTTTAACAAACCTCCTGAGGGGACACTCAAGCCCCTCACCCAAACCATCAAGCAAGACATTAAAGAGGATGGACCCCAATACCACCCCCTGGTGACCACCACTTGGGACTGGTCACCAGTTGGCTCTAACTCCATTCCCCACCAATCTCTGGGCCCAGCATCCAGCCAGTGAAGAGCTGTACCTGTCCAAGCCATGGGCCACCAGCTTCTCCAGGAGAATACCAGGGGAGGTTGTGTCACAGGCTTTGCTGAAGTCCAGGTAGACCATGTCAACAGCCTTTCCATCACCCTCCAGGAGCATCACCTGGTCAGGGAAGGAGATGGGGTCAGTCAGGCACTATGATTCTATAAACTCATGAGAAACTCCTGAGAAACTCACTTTGCTTCATCCCAAGGGTCTTCCAGCCCATCCCAAGGGGGTCCCACACCGTTTTGGGGGGGGGGATCACTAGGAGTTCTGCCCATACCAAGGTGGCAAGCAAGGAGCAGACCAAGGGGTGGCTGAGGACACATTGGTGGAGCTACACCGACATCTAGAGGCTTCCACACCAACTGCTCCATCACCACCTCCTGGGAAGGGGAGGGGGGAAGGTGGGGAATTTCTCCTGGGAAGGGGAGGGGGAAGGTGGGGAATTTCTCCTGGGAAGGGAAAGGATTGAAGGGGATGGAAGGAGAAAAGCTGCTTGAACCTTCTCTTTGCTTCTTCTCACCTCCTGTGCAGCCTCTTTCCCTGCAGAAGCTTTGGGAGAAGAGGAGAGGAAGCTGTGACACCACGTGGCAGAGAGGAAGGGTGCCTTTCCTTGCCCCAAAATTTGGGCAATCTCCATGATTTCCTCTAAGGAAACCTAGGGACACTCATCTGCTGGGACAGCTGCTGTGGCCAACTGATTGGTACAGAAGGAACATCTCAATCCAGTCCCAATGTGTTGCCACACATCCCTTCCTGATGAAGATCTCCAGTTTGGGCCACTTGGTTGGGAGCATCTCCTGGGTTTGAGTGGAGTGAGGGTGGACCTCTCACCCAGCACTGCAAGGTGGAGGCAGAGGAGCATCACTGAGGCCAACTCAGCTTTGGAGTCACTCCACTTTTGACATAAAAGGCAGGAAAAAAGCCATGTTTTCTGGTGTGGATGTAAAAATGGGAGGGTGTTCCTGGGTTCTTCTGAAGCCAGTGAGAAAGCAGCTGCTCATCCCATTCACTCTGGGCCATGTGGATAGATGGGGGAGGTGAGGAGCTGCCCCTACACAAGCCCCTTCTGCTCACAAACAGCAGGTGAGATGACACCAGTTGCCCAATTCAGAGCATATTTGAGGTCCTCCAAGGACTAAACACCAAAGGAGGTAATGGGAAGGAGATCCAAAAAGCCACAGAGGGGAGATCTGGGTGAGTTGTGGTCCCAGTTCTCTGGCCAACAACCTCCCCCTTTCTCCAGGGAAGAAGAACAAAGAGAAGGTGGAAGAAACTGGTTAGCTCCTTCTTCATCTGAGGACTTACAGAGCTGCTTCTGTGTTCAAGGTATTTTAGAATTGCAACTTTTAGAGGGTTTCCTCAGAGAAATGGTCCTGGATGAGGAGCAGGTGGGTCCTGGATGAGAACCAGGTCAGTCCTGGATGAGGAGCAAGGTGATGCTCCATGAGGAAACCTCTGCTCATGTAGGAGGATGGGCTCACCCATGGGCCAATGGTTGGTAGATGTTTGTGAGAGCTGCACATGGGACACAACAACCCCCAGCAGCTCCAGGCTGGGGGAGACTGGCTGGAGAGCTGTCAGGCAGAGAAGGACCTGGGGATGTTGGGTGACCCCAGACTCACCATGAGGCAGCAGTGTGGCCAAGAAGGCCAAGGGCATCCTGGCTTGTGTCAGCCCCAGTGTGGCCAGTAGGTGTGGGGAGGGGGTTGTGCCCCTGGGCTGGGCACTGGGAAGGCTGCACCTCGAGTGCTGGGTCCAGTTCTGGGCTCCTCAGCATCAGAAGGACATGGAGTGAGTCCAGAGAAGGGCAACCAGGCTGGGGAAGGGGCTGGAGGGCAAATCCTCTGAGGAGCAGCTGAGGGAGCTGGGGGTGTTGAGCCTGGAGAAGAGGAGGCTGAGGGGAGACCTTCTCCCCACCTCCCCTGCCCTGCCAGGAGGGTGCAGAGAGGTGGGTGATGGTCTCTTCAGCCAGGGGACAGGAGATGGGACAAGGGGCAATGGGCTCAAGCTGCCCCAGGGCAGGGTCAGCTCAGCTGGGAGGGCAAAGTTCTTCCCTGGCAGAGTTGTGGGGCTGTGGCACAGGCTGCCCAGGGAGGGGGCTGAGTCCCCACCCCTGCCTGGGGGGAGATGAGGTGCTCAGGGATCTGGTTCAGCTTAGGATGGGGTTGGTTGGCCTTGATGCTCTTCCAAGGTCTTTTCCACCCTTGGGATGCTGTGTATGTGCTGAAAGGGAAGGTTGTAACCCAAGCTGAGCTCTTCTTTGCTGACTGTAGCAACACCACGCCAAGTTCTGTCACCCACTTGGAATAGAATCATTTATTAATCTCTTTTCTTTTTAATTTTTACATTGCAGGATGGAAGAGTTGGGGGTTTGTCCCCCTTAGGTATAAAAAAATCTCTTTATTTACAGAGTCACAATCATCTTTTTTTTTTTTCTTTTCATTAGGGAAAAAAAAAAACCCAAACAAATCATCTCCTCCTGCTCCATCCAGACCACAGGAACAAAGAAAACTCAACCCCCAACAAGCAGCCCAAAGAAACCCAAAAAGCAACCCAAAGAACCCCAAAAATCAGCCCAAAACACCCCAAAAATCAACCCAAAGAACCCCAAAAAATCAACCCAAAACACCCCAAAAATCAACCCAAAGCACCCCAAAAATCAGCCCAAAGAACCCCAAAAAATCAACCCAAAGAACCCCAAAAATCAGCCCAAAACACCCCAAAAATCAATCCAAAGAACCCCAAAAATCAGCCCAAAACACCCCAAAAATCAACCCAAAGCACCCCAAAAATCAACCCAAAGAACCCCAAAAAATCAACCCAAAGCACCCCAAAAATCAGCCCAAAACACCCCAAAAATCAACCCAAAGCACCCCAAAAATCAGCCCAAAGAACCCCAAAAAATCAACCCAAAACACCCCAAAAATCAACCCAAAGAACCCCAAAAATCAGCCCAAAACACCCCAAAAATCAATCCAAAGAACCCCAAAAATCAGCCCAAAACACCCCAAAAATCAACCCAAAGAACCCCAAAAATCAACCCAAAGCACCCCAAAAATCAACCCAAAGAACCCCAAAAAATCAACCCAAAGCACCCCAAAAATCAGCCCAAAACACCCCAAAAATCAACCCAAAGCACCCCAAAAATCAACCCAAAGAACCCCAAAAATCAACCCAAAGCACCCCAAAAATCAACCCAAAGAACCCCAAAAAATCAACCCAAAGCACCCCAAAAATCAGCCCAAAACACCCCAAAAATCAACCCAAAGCACCCCAAAAATCAGCCCAAAGAACCCCAAAAAATCAACCCAAAACACCCCAAAAATCAACCCAAAGAACCCCAAAAATCAGCCCAAAACACCCCAAAAATCAGCCCAAAACACCCCAAAAATCAACCCAAAGAACCCCAAAAAATCAACCCAAAGAACCCCAAAAAATCAACCCAAAACACCCCAAAAATCAACCCAAAGCACCCCAAAAATCAGCCCAAAGAACCCCAAAAAATCAACCCAAAACACCCCAAAAATCAACCCAAAGAACCCCAAAAATCAACCCAAAACATCCCAAAAAATCAGCCCAAAGAACCCCAAAAATCAACCCAAAACACCCCAAAAATCAGCCCAAAGAACCCCAAAAAATCAACCCAAAGAACCCCAAAAAATCAACCCAAAGAACCCCAAAAATCAACCCAAAACACCCCAAAAATCAACCCAAAGAACCCCAAAAAATCAACCCAAAGAACCCCAAAAATCAACCCAAAGAACCCCAAAAATCAGCCCAAAGAACCCCAAAAAATCAACCCAAAGCACCCCAAAAATCAACCCAAAGAACCCCAAAAATCAACCCAAAGAACCCCCCGAAAAAAATCTCTCTTCCATGCAGGCAATAGAACTCCAGTAGGTTTGCAACCATCAAAAGCTCAGCTTTTCTTTGTTTCTCAACAGTTTTAGATGAAAGGTGGAAGTTTGAGACTTTATTTTCTTTTAAAAACCAAAAAAAAAAACAGGACTTTGGAAAGTCATAGGCCACAAAATAAAGTTGCTCTTCAGAGAAGATATATACATCAAAAAAATAGGAGTCTACAAAAAAAAAACAACAAACCCAAAAAGGCCTTGGTTTTAATGCTCTTAGAAAGCTCTAGAAATGTGCATTGGGTCCATGTCTTCTAGGCAAAGGGCAAAGAGGAAAGTGCTTCTGTCTCTTAGGAAGGTTCCTCCTGGGATAAGTCAGCTTGAAGTACCTGGGAAAGAGAAAGGAGAGGGTGAGCACCTCTTGATGGGAGAGGAAAAGGTGCTGGGGGCATCCAAGGGAAAGGATTTGCACTCCTAAGTGGGGAATTCCAAGAGGTATTTGAGGGTTGAAGGCCATGGATCATGGAGTTGTAAGGGTTGGGATGATCCTCAAGAGATCAGTGGGTTGAACCCCCCCCCCAAATATCAAGGGGTTGGAGCAGGATGTGGAATTTCTGTCTCATAGAATTCCAGCCTGAGCTGGGTGGGACCCCAAGGGTCACAGAGCTCCAACCTCCCTGCCACAGGCAGGGCCACCAACCTCCAGGCCTGGAGCTACACAAGGTTGCCCAAAGCAACCAGAGATGCTATGGAATTCCCTCTCATCCCGAGGGATGTGGAGAGGCTGGTGTGTGTTCCCTCAAGCAATCCTGAATCTGAGCTGGGTTTCATCCTCCAGTGGGATGACACCAGCCTGAGGGGTGGGGTTGGTGCAGCAGAAGGTCAGGAAGCCACCCAGAGGGGTCTTGATGGGTCTGGGTGAACCTGGGGAGGGTCAACACTGTCAGGTGTGGCACTGGGGCTGGAGGAATCCCAGACACAGATCCAGGCTGGGAGAGGAGCTCCTGGGGAGCAGCCCTGCTGAGAAGGACCTGGGGGTCAAGGGGGATGAGGAGCTTCCCCTGAGCCAGCAGTGAGCTCTGGCAGCTGGGAAGGGCGATGGGATCCTGGGCTCCAGCAGCAGAGGGGTGGCAGCAGGGACAGGGAGGGGATTGTCCCTCTCTGCTCTGCCCTCCTGAGGCCCCAGCTGGAGTCCTGTGGCCAGAGGAAGATGTGGGGCTGTTGGAGAGGGGTCAGAGGAGGCCACCTTGTGTAGCTCCAGGCCTGGAGGTTGGTGGCCCTGCCTGTGGCAGGGGGTTGGAGCTCTGTGACCCTTGGGGTCCCTTCCAACCCATGTTTCTATGATCCAGCTCAACCCTCCATACTCACCATGCTCTGAACATCCTCTTGCACCACACCCCCTACCAAAGCTTTGGGGGCACTTGAAGGGCTTTTGAAGGAGGTGGGTGGTAAATCAAGGCAGAAGGAGTCTAAAGAGGTATGAGATGCCTGGGACAAGGAGTCCTGCTGAGGTATTCTCCATGTGAAAAGAGTTTTGGGAAGTTATGGTGTCATTTCACTGGATGAACTTTTGAGGAAGAGGAAGGGCCAGATGCTCTCACCGCTTCACCCCAGGTTCCCACCAAGGATTGAGCTCCAGCAAACTCATCTCCAACGGTTTCTAGAGGCTGGGGCTTTGCCATGGAGGATGAAAACCACCCTATTCCTCCCTGGGAATCTGCTCAGCACTTCAGGAGAGGATGGTCCCACCTATCCATGGAAACCACCTCAGCATCTTCCAAAGTTGGGGAGAAACCAGGACATCTTCTTGTCACCCACTATGGTCCCTCAGAGTGACTGAAAGTAGCCGAGCTGGGGCCACCTCAAGGTGTGTCTCCAGGAGCTGGGACTCACCTGATTCTCTCTTTATGCTTCATCTCCATGATCCATTTCTCCATCAAGATCTTTCGTGGTGTCGGCGGCTCGCGACAGGATGTCTGCCATCAGGGCCTCCTCCAGCTTCTTCCTCACCTGCTGCACCCGTTCTTCCTGTTTCCTGGAGGAGGAGAAGGGAAGCAGGGGGAGAAACATCAATCCCTCAAGCTTAGGAGTAACCTAGGAGGACAAGACTTGCATGGCCAAGGACTTAGGGTTGGTTTCTCAGGTCTTCCTGTGACTTGGAGCAGGACACAAGGGAGCAGCTCCAGTTGGAAGGGACCTACAGTGATTCTGGAGTCCCAGCTCCAGGGCTGATGGGAGGTGGGAGTTGGGAATTAAGGGCATTGTCTTGACTAATTAGGTGCTAGAAAGAGATCAAAGAGAAGGTTAAGGGAGCTGGATCCTCCATGTCAACAGGGCTTTTCTCTTCTCCTTCCTGTTCTTCTCCTTTTCTTCTGGCAAAGATATTTGAGGGTAGGACATCCATCTGAGGAGGAGATTCCCACCACAGACACTGGAAAGGAATCCCAGAACCACAAGGTTGGAGAAGAGCTTGGAGATCAAGTCCAACTCTACCCATCCTCTTCTAAACCAGATCCCTGAGCACCTCACCTCCTAAACACCCCCAGGGGTGGGGACTCAGCCCCCTCCCTGGGCAGCCTGGGCCAGGCCCCAACAACCCTTCTGGTGAAGAACATCTGCTCTGCCCCTGCCCTGGGGCAGCTTGAGCCCACTGCCCCTTGTGCCATCTCCTGTCCCCTGGCTGCAGAGACCCTCACCCACCTCTCTGCACCCTCCTGGCAGGTCCCTTCATCCCACTGGGCTCAGCCCATGGGTCCAGCCTGTTCAGGTCTCTTTGAAGAACCTCAACCAGATCAACACTTCCTCCCAGCTTGGTGTCAGTGTCATTTCTGAGAAGAGCTGGGGCTGTGGAAGCATCTAGAAAGAGCACAGTCCTATCTGGAAAGGGTCAATCATGAAGATACCCAAGAAAGCTCAGGAGCAAAACCTACTGGGTGATGATGACAAGTGGCCAGCAAAGCCCAAGCAGGAGAAAGGGCTGGAGAAAACCCAAAGGTGGGGCTTTCTGAAAGGACTTGCACCCTTCAGGCAGAGGAATCCACTGAAGCTGGAGACAACCCCCCTGAAGAGAGAGACTTTGGAGAAGAATGATAGATTGGGCTATGAAGCAGAGCAGACAGTGCTCCTCAAGTCATCCCAAGTGAGAGAAGCTGCTCATGGCATGGATCTTGAGGAGAAGCAAAAGGTCACTCCTTGTGACACAGAGATATGAGAGAGAGAAGCCCCCACTGGAGCAGGTCTGCTGAGGGGAGGGGACTTCTGACCCTGTGGAGGACCAGGCTGGAGAAGTCTGTTCCTGAGAGACTGTACCCCATGGAAGGACCCACTCTGGGGTGGCTGGGGAAGAGCTGAAGCCCTGTGGGAAAGGACTCATGGTGGAGAAGTCCATGGAGAACTGAACTGTGACACTGATGGGGAATGGTGTCTCCCCATCCTTATCTCCTCTCCTGACCTTCTCACTATCTACCACCTCCCCAGCTGAGAAGGTGAAGAGATAACCCAGCTTAGATAAACCAGCCCTGTGGGACAGGACCCATGCTGGAGAAGTCCATGGAGAACTGAACTGTGACACTGATGTCTCCCCATCCTTATCTCCTCTCCTGACCTTCTCACTATCTACCTTCTCCCCAGCTGAGAAGGTGAAGAGATAACCCAGCTTAGATAAACCAGCCCTGTGGGACAGGACTCATGGTGGAGAAGTCCATGGAGAACTGTCTGCTGTGGGTGGGACCCCATGGTGCAGCAGGGGAGGGGGTGAGGAACCTCCTCAGCCAAGGAGGAAACCAACTGGTGAGGAACTGACCCAAACCCCCATTCCCCCACTCTGTTCTGCCCATGACACTGATGGGGAATGGTGTCTCCCCATCCTTATCTCCTCTCCTGACCTTCTCACTATCTACCTTCTCCCCTTCCCAGCTGAGAAGGTGAAGAGATAAACCAGTCCTGTGGGAAAGGACTCATGGTGGGGAAGTCCATGGAGAACTGAACTGTGACACTGATGTCTCCCCATCCTTATCTCCTCTCCTGACCTTCTCACTACCTTCTCCCCAACTGAGAAGGTGAAGAGATAACCCAGCTTAGATAACCCAGCCCTGTGGGAGAGGACCCATGATGGAGAAGTCCATGGAGAACTGAACTGTGACACTGATGGGGAATGGTGTCTCCCCATCCTTATCTCCTCTCCTGACCTTCTCCCTATCTACCTTCTCCCCAGCTGAGAAGGTGAAGAGATAACCCACCTCAGGTGGCATCTGGCCTCCAACCATGGTCCAAACCCCCCCCGCCTCTTCCAAAAACCAACCCCCCCCAACCATTTCCTTGGGTGGTTGACTTCCTCCCCCTTACCTGATGTCATCATCTGTGACTATGAAGGCTCTGCAGAGGGGCTGAGCTGTGTTGAGCCACACAGCTGGGTTCTTCTCCACGGCCGCCGAGTGCTGCCCCGTGATGGGCGCGGAGCTGGTGTGCAGCGCGCTGGCCACAGCCGACAGCAGCGTCTCATCACTGTTCCCTGGCCCAACTCCTAGGAGAAAGGAAGCTGGGGGGTTACTCTGCCCTTATGGAAGGTCATCTTCCTAGGGTTGGAGGTGAAGGAACCCCTGGAGAAGAGGTGCTACCTTGAAGACCTTTGGGGAGCTCCATGGATTTGATGATTTGTTCGCTCACATCCGAGGCGCTCAGCCCCTGGAGCCTCTTCTCCCAGAAGAGCTGGAAAGGAGAGGAGAGCAGATGGTTTGGGTAGGAAGAGGAGGAAAAACAATCCTCCCCCCACCCCCACCTCAAAGCCCCCACCCCCCCGCCACTCTCAAGGAATTCCATCTCTTCCTTCATTAGGTGGGACCATGGGTGCGTCTCGCAGAGAACAAGGGTGTCTGCACCCAAGAGGTTTGTGGTTTGTGATGGGTGCTGCCCTACTGCTCCTGTCTCCATGGTCTGAAGAGTCATCACAGGGGTGGGAAGGGGCTTCCAAAGATCATCAGGTCCAACCCCCTGCCAAAGCAGGGTCCCTAGGACAGGGCACACAGGGAGACATCCAGCTGGGGCTGGAATCTCTCCAGAGAAGGAGACTCCACACCCCCTGGGCAGCCTGTCCCAGGGCTCCCTCACCCTCACTGGGAAGAAGTTCTTCCCCACATTGGGGGGGAACTCCCTGTGCTCCAACTTGAGCCCATCGCCCCTTGTCCTGTCCCCACAGCCACTGAGCAGAGGCTGCCCATGTCCCCCTGTGTCCCACCCTTCAGCTATTGATCCCCATTGAGCAGATCCCCTCTCAGGCTGCTTCTCCCCAGCTCCCTCAGCCTTTCCTCCCAGGGGAGATGCTCCAGGCCCTTCAGCATCTCCAGAGCCTCCTCTGGACTCTCTCCAGGAGATCCCTGGCTGTTTGATCCCAGCACTGGCCCCAACACTCCAGAGTAGAGGATGAAGCTGTGCACTTGGTCAGAGAGGACAACCTTCCCTTGCTCTAGGAGAAATCAATCACATTCCTCAAGGTTTATCATGAAATTGTTCTCCAAACCTTCATGGGTTCCTACATCTCCAGACTGAACCTCTGTAGCTCTTCCTGGGCAGAAGATTCCAAGCTGGAGCAGCCCCTGGCCAAGTGTTTCCCTATCAACTACTCCAGAAATAGCTCTGAGGGGACAGAGGGAGGGGGCAGAAGCTGCTGATGCAAACTCAGAAGAAGCTTCTCCATGACTCAGCTCACATGATGCAACCATTCCACATCTGAGGGGGTGGGTGCCCCATCCCTGGGGGTGTTCAAGGCCAGGTTGGCTGGGGCCCTGGGCAACCTTGTGTAGCTCCAGGCCTGGAGGTTGGTGGCCCTGCCTGTGGCAGGGGGGTTGGAGCTCTGTGACCCTTGGGGTCCAACCCAGCCCAGTCTGGGGTTCTATGATCTTGGGTTGGACTTGATGATCTCCTGAGGTTCCGTCCAACCCGTACAACTCTGGTACTCAAGCCATGGTGAGCAGAGAGGGACAATCCCCTCCCTGTCCCTGCTGCCACCCCTCTGCTGCTGGAGCCCAGGATCCCATCGCCCTTCCCAGCTGCCAGAGCTCACTGCTGGCTCAGGGGAAGCTCCTCATCCCCCATGACCCCCAGGTCCTTCTCAGCAGGGCTGCTCCCCAGGAGCTCCTCTCCCAGCCTGGATCTGTGTCTGGGATTCCTCCAGCCCCAGTGCCACACCTGACAGTGTTGACCCTCCCCAGGTTCTCCCAGACCCATCAAGACCCCTCTGGGTGGCTTCCTGACCTTCTGCCGCACCAACCCCACCCCTCAGGCTGGTGTCATCCCACTGGAGGATGAAACCCAGCTCAGTTTTAGGATTGCTTGAAACAGCAGATGGGGACCACACCCTGGAAAGGGTTAAACCCCAGAACCTTCATTTCTGGATGTCCTGAGTGTTCCTGGTTCAAAGAGCCCCAAGTGCTCCATGTCCTGGGTGATTAATCAACGTTCATTAGGCCAGAAGTGATGCAATAACCTCCTGCCAAGCAAGAGATGAAGCCCTTATCACTCTGGTTTATGATGCTGAGGGCAACCCTGGTCTCCACCCCCTTCTTCCACCATGGGAACACGATGCCAAGGTCCTCAGGGTGGAGCAGAGGTTCTGCTTCCTTGCTGTTGAGAAGATGTTGCTTCCTTCAGAAGTGCTTCTTGGCCAAGAGAAGCTGGTGATGAGTTAGAATCTAAGCCAGGATCTCACAAGCCTCCTCAGCAAGTAGGACTTCTTCAGTCAGAGGATGAAGAAGTGAGAGGTTTGCCTCTCTGTTGGAAGAGCCACCAAAGAGAAACATATTATGGGGTGTTTCTTTTCCAGAGAGATATAACAAGTCCTTCTGCAGTTGGTCAAGCAATGGAAGGTCCCAGGAAATCTTCTGCTGGAAAGGAATCCATCCCAATTCCATTGTTTGGAAAGGAGAAGGATGCAGGTTCTTAATGCTCAGAAGTTCTCAGAGGTTGGAGCTGTCAGGCAGAGAAGGACCTGGGGGTGTTGGGTGACCCCAGACTCACCATGAGCCAGCAGTGTGGCCAAGAAGGCCAAGGGCATCCTGGCTTGTGTCAGCCCCAGTGTGGCCAGTAGGTGTGGGGAGGGGATTGTGCCCCTGGGCTGGGCACTGGGGAGGCTGCACCTCGAGTGCTGGGTCCAGTTCTGGGCTCCTCAGCATCAGAAGGACATGGAGTGAGTCCAGAGAAGGGCAACCAGGCTGGGGAAGGGGCCAAATCCTCTGAGGAGCAGCTGAGGGAGCTGGGGGGGTTCAGCCTGGGGAGAAGCAGCCTGAGAGGGGATCTGCTCAATGGGGATCAATAGCTGAAGGGTGGGACACAGGGGGACATGGGCAGCCTCTGCTCAGTGCCTGTGGGGACAGGACAAGGGGCCTTGAGATGGACCCTAAGAGGTTCCACCCCAATGTGGGGAAGAACTTCTTCCCAGTGAGGGTGAGGGAGCCCTGGGACAGGCTGCCCAGGGGGTGTGGAGTCTCCATCTCTGGAGATACCTCAAGACTGTCCAAGCCCAGCTCCAGCTTGTCCCAAGCTCCTGAGCAGTGCAGATGGCAACAGCCCAGCTCTCACCTGTCGTGGCTGCTCGGTGACTCGCTGGGGGTCGGATCTCACTTTGTTGCTGGGATGGTTGGTGACTTTGGTGACTGGTTGCTTGAAGATGGAGGCAGTTTGTCTGATGGGCAGAGTGGTGTTCAAGTCTGGTTTGCCCTGGGAAAAAGAAGAGAATTCAGTGAATTCATCTGTTCTATAGAGAAAAAAAAAAAACCCCAACCAGATTCAGCCTCTCCTAGTGAGAGCCAAGAGGAGAAGTCTTCTTGGGGTAAAGGTCTTCACCCATCTTGCCACTCATCCATTTGGAAGGCATTCAAAAGCCAAGGGAGCACTTAACTAGCTCCACCTTCTTGAGAAGAGCCAAACTGCTCCAAAGTGCACCTCTTCTTTCAGGAAAATCCATCTCTTCATGGTGTGAGTGAGTGACATCTGGAGATGGAGCACTCCACCCTCAGGAGATCTCCAAAGCTTCCTCAAAATACCTCTGGAACCAACAGTTTAGAGGGTTCCAAGTCTTGGAGAGACCAAGTTCCTACATCACTTTGGCCCCAAATTTCCTGAGTGGTTCATACATCAAAGATGTCTTAATGGAGAGCAGTCAATTAAGGGAAAGGGATTAAACCTAGGTGGACTTCAAGAAGGCTTCTGAGAAAGCCAAACTGAGGGTTCCAGAGAGGGGGTGGGTGCCCCATCCCTGGGGGTGTTCAAGGCCAGGTTGGATGGGGCAACCTTGTGTAGCTCCAGGCCTGGAGGTTGGTGGCCCTGGGGTTGGAGCTCTGTGACCCTTGGGGTCCCTCCCAACCCAGATCATTCTATGATTCCCAAGCATCAGACCCAACACTGCATCATGGGTCACATCAAAGCCTTCAGAGATGCCAGCAACAACCCCAGAAGTGTTTGGGATTTGGGGGGGGGGGGAAGGAAGAGCCTTCTCCCATCACCCCCAAGCCTGAGGAAGAAGAAGACACCTCAGCACCTGCATGTCCTTCCAGCTTCTCTAAAGCTGTCAACCCTTGTCCCTCAGAGGGCTGGAGCACCTCTCCTGTGAAGCCAGGCTGGGGGAGTTGGGCTGGTTCAGCCTGGAGAAGAGAAGGCTCTGGGGGGACCTGGTTGTGGCCTGAAAGGGAACCACCAGGAACGCTGTGGAGGGATGTTTGTAAAGACCAGGGCTGAGAGGATGAGGGGTGATGGTGTTAAACTAGAGCAGGGCAGGTTTAGGTGAGACCTTAGGAAGAAGTTCTTCACTCAGGGTGGTGAGACAGAGCCCAGGCTGCCCAGAGAGGTGGGGGAAGCCCCATCCCTGGAGACACCCAAGCTCAGGCTGGATGGGGCTCTGAGCACCCTGCTCTAGTGAAGATGTCCCTGCTCACTGCAGGGTGGGACTGGGTGGCCTCTGAAGGTCCCTCCAACCCAACACAAGCTGTGAGTCTACCCACAAGCAGCACCTGTCCCAGCCTTTAGCTGATTTTCCAAGCCCACAGACCTCTCATAGCTCTGCTGGAGCAATCCAGCAGGGTAGCCCCTCCACCATCCTGCTGGCCTCCTGTATTTGAGCCTACCTCAGTCCTTGCAAGGTGGATGGCTGAGGAGAGGACTGAGAAGCCATCCTTCTTCTCTGTGACCATTGCTATAAAGAGAATTCCCACCTCTGCAGCTGTATCATGAAGAACATCCAGTGGTAACCCCAAAATACATCCTGACACACCACACCAGCTCTTCCACTGGCTGCTCCAACCCAACTACTTGACTCATCTGGTGGGTGAAGAGAGAAACAAGGCAGGAGGCTCCTTCTGTAGCCTCACCAGGTGTTATTAGATCCATCCTGGTAGGAAGCTCTGGTTTGTGACCTTCCAGCCAGGAATGAAGCAGTCTCCCCAGCTTACAGCTTTCAAGAGGGACAAGCAACACCACATCTTCAGCTCCAGCCCTAAGAACTGGTTGAGTCTGGTCTAACTGGGACCAGGGTTTCCATGGCCAGAGCAGAAGAGGAGTATTTCTGCTTGGCTACATGTTTAACCAGCCAGAGAAATTAGTGTTTAACCAGCATGGATGGCAGAAGACCTCTTCTTCTCCTGAAGTTTCCCCCAGGTGGTCCCAGGTCACTAGAGAAACTCGTGGTGGACACCAGTTATGGGCTCTACCTTCCTCCTCCCCCCTACTCATGCTGACAATAGAAAGTTTAAGGTTAGATATAGGTATAGATATAGATTTTAAGATCTAATTAAAGCATCCTTGAGGAGCATGGAACCACCCACCAGAGCTAGAGAGTCATCACATGGATTTGCAGGAGGTGTCTGGACTGACCTCTGTCTACCCTCCAAGCTTCACATTCCTCATCCTGGGACTTCCAAGTTCAAAGCAGCAGCTGATGCTTTGAAGTCCAAACCCCTGAGGTAGAAGGAAACCCAAGGATCAGAGAGTTCCAACCCTCCTACCCACAGGGCAGGGCCACCAACCTCCAGGCTTGGAGCTCCACAAGGTTGCCCAGGTCCCAAACCAACCAGCTACCTGGGGGATAACTGTGGTTTAACAAAGGGGTTTAGAGGAAAGGTCTTAGCTTGGAGATGATGGGAAAATATCTAGAGGTTCCTTTGGACCTGTAATGTGGTTTGAATGTGATTTAGTTGGAGGGGATTGTCCCTCTCTGCTCTGCCCTCAGGAGGCTCCTGGAGAGCAGCCCTGCTGAGAAGGACCTGGGGGTCATGGGGGGTGAGGAACCCTGGGGGTGTTGAAGGCCAGGTTGGTTGGGGCAACCTTGTGGAGCTCCAGGCCTGGAGGTTGGTGGCCCTGCCTGTGGAACTCTCTGATCCTTGGGGTCCCTTCCAACCCAGGTGATTCTCTGATTAAAGGAGAAGTTCATCCAACTTAGAAAAAGGAGGAGATCTCTCCAGGCAGGGGGAGACCTGAGGAGAGTTGAGCTGCATTAATTAGGTCCCCAGAATGAAAGGAAACCCTGATGAGATGGAAACCAAGCAGGACATTCATGCTCAAGGGTTAAATGTCCTGTATCCTTTATCTCAAAGCTCCAGCCTAGACAATGGTCATCAGGCTAAACCCTTTAAACTGAGAAGAGCTCAGCTCCTCAGCACCCTAATCAGGAGCTTACTGCTCCCCTCCTTGGTTTCCTTTCTGATCCTTGAGCTGCAAAGCTCAAACCATCTCCAGCACCTTCAGCTGGATGAGGAGGCTGAGGGGGGGGGGGGGGGGTTGTCACACATCAACCAGCACCAACTGAGAGTCAGAGAAGCTCAATTTCAGAACAACTCAGCAGCCAGTGGGGTGGAAGATGTGTCTGGGGCAAAGGAAGAGCTTCCAGTTCATCTTAGTAGCACCAAAAGATCTCTACAACCAACATCTCTCCTCTCCTGAGCTCCCCAGACAGAAGATGCTGCCTATGTGGAGGTCAGGCCCAGATGGCTTCATTCCAGGTGGAGATGAAGGTTCAAGCATTGAGTTTGAGGCACCTTTACACAGCTCCAGGCTTCAGAAACACAGGCACGTGGTGGGTTTTCACATCACTCAACTGCTGTCCCAACCCCAAACCTCTTCCTGAGCTGGGAACTCCAGCAAGGCACCAGCTAGAGGGACACCCCACATTCCCTGATCATATGGACCCACTGCAAGTGCTTCATGCACCAGTAGGAGTTCCACACCAACAGGGGGAAGAGCTTCTTCACCATGAGGGTGAGGGAGCCCTGGGACAGGCTGCCCAGGGGGTGTGGAGTCTCCTTCTCTGGAGATATTCCAGCCCCAGCTGGATGTCTCCCTGTGTGACCTGTCCTAGGGACCCTGCGTTGGCAGGGGGTTGGACCTGATGATCCCTGGAGGTCCCTTCCCACCCCTGTGACTCTGAGATTCAGTCAACCACCTTTCCAAAGACATGTATTTCCAGAAGGATCCATCTACCCCAGACACCAAAATGGGTTTAAAAACCCAGGAAGGTATTTCCAGACCTTTCCAATCCTTTAACCTAAGAAGTCACAGAGTCACAGGGGTGGGAAGGGACCTCCAGAGCTCATCAGGTCCAACCCCCTGCCAAAGCAGCTCCCTAGGACAGGGCACACAGGGAGACATCCAGCTGGGGCTGGAATCTCTCCAGAGAAGGAGACCCCACACCCCCTGGGCAGCCTGTCCCAGGGCTCCCTCACCCTCACTGGGAAGAAGTTCTTCCCCACATTGGGGGGGAACTCCCTGTGCTCCAACTTGAGCCCATCACCCCTTGTCCTGTCCCCACAGCCACTGAGCAGAGGCTGCCCATGTCCCCTGTGTCCCACCCTTCAGCTATTGATCCCCATTGAGCAGATCCCCTCTCAGGCTGCTTCTCCCCAGCTCCCTCAGCCTTTCCTCACAGGGGAGATGCTCCAGGCCCTTCAGCATCTCTGTGTCCCTCCTCTGGACTCTCTCCAGGAGATCCCTGGCTGTTTGATCCCAGAGCTGGACACAACACTCCAGGTGGGGCCTGAGCAGGGCAGAGCAGAGGGGGAGGATCCCCTCCTGTGACCTGCTGGCTTCATCATCCTCTTGATGCCCCCAGGATCCCATTGTCTCTCTCAGCCCCCAGGGCACACTGCTGGCTCATGGCCACCAGGACCCCCAGATCCTTCTCCCCAGAGCTCCTCCCCAACAGCTCACCCCCAGCCTGAGCTGATCCAAGTGGTTAAAAGTCACTTCTACCCACACAGCACTTTCACCAGTTGTCTCTATAATGTGGTTTTTCCCACCCAAGAAGTCTACTTTCCCAAGCAGAACATCATCCTGCATCTCCTGGATTCATATTCAACTCTATTCCTTACTTTATTGTCCCTCCAAAACCCTTCAGAGACATTAAAGACCATCCTTTGGGAGTGAAAGGTCCAAATGGCAACAATGGGAAGACAAGTAGAGGTTGAAGCAAGGCTCCTCCTGCAGCTCTACTGTCAATAAACCTGTTAGAGATGGGTCTTCAGAGCCACTTCTGGAAGGTCAAGAAGAAGACACAATGGATTGAAGTCTGGATGATCCTGCTGAGGCAGGAGGGGTTGCACTAGATGAACTTTGGAGGTCATTTGTGTTTTGAAGAACACAGCATGAAGTCTGGATGAACCTGGGTGGACTGGGTGAGGTCCCTTCCAACTCCTAACCTACTGGGATTCTCCTAGGAGGATATCTCCCTGGCATTGACACTGTTGTACATGATCATCACTGAGTTTATTAGCATATTTATTAGCATGTTTATTAGCATATTCATGAGCATCTCTTCTCCCCTCAGCTCTGTTGGAAGCCAGGTGGCAGGAGCACATCAGCCTTGACGTTGAGTTCTACTCAGCCAACGAGGAGAAGCTCAGGACTTGGGAGCTACAAAGCATCTTCACCCACCAGCAGGCCAAATCTAACTGCCCAGACGTGTCCAAGAAAGGAAACTCAACCAGATTTTGAGAATTCCTCCTTAAAATCAGCAAGAACTGAGCAAAGTGTGTGGTCAAGTGTTTGTAGAACAACCACCAGCCCATGAAATATGAGCAAGTTGAGAGAGAAACTTGGGGATGCAAGACAGGTCTTGCATGGTCCCCAGTTTCCCCAGCAGCAGAGCTGGAAGGAGGGGGAGATGATGACCACAACTGAGCTCTTTTGGTGGCTGGAGGAGAAAAGAAAAGCTTTGGAGGATGAGGAACTTCCCAGTGAGCTCTGGCAGCTGGGAAGGGCGATGGGATCCTGGGCTCCAGCAGAAGATGGGACAGGGAGGGGATTGTCCCTCTCTGCTCTGTCCCAGCTGGAGTCCTGTGGCCAGAGGAAGATGTGGGGCTGTTGGAGAGGGGTCAGAGGAGCCATGGAGATGCTCAGAGGGCTGGAGCAGCTCCCCTATGGAGAGAGGCTGAGGGAGCTGGGCTGGGTCAGCCTGGAGCAGAGAAGGCTGTGGGGGGACCTCATTGCAGCCTTCCAGTCCCTGAAGGGAGCAGAGGAACAGGAGGGGAATCAGCTTGTTCAAGGGCAGAGACTGGCAGGACAAGGGGGCTGGAGTGAAGCTGGAGGAGGGAAGGGGGAGAGGAGAGACTGGGGGGAAGTTCTGTGCAGAGAGAGTGGGGAGGGGCTGGAAGGGGCTGCCCACAGAGGGGGTGGGTGCCCCATCCCTGGGGGTATCCAAGGCCAGGTTGGCTGGAGCAACCTTGTGGAGCTCCAGGCCTGGAGGTTGGTGGCCCTGCCTGTGGAGCTCTGTGCTCCTTGGGGTTAATAGACTGAATTTTGGGATTTCTCCTCATGCCAAAAAAAACCCCCAAACCCCCTAATTAAAACATTTCCTTTGGACCAACCCCTCCCCCAAAAAAACCCTTCTATTATTTAAAAGGCTCCCATGCTATAAAGAAACCCAGATGGGGATGAAATGTGGGCTTCAGGCATCCCAAAGAGCAGAGGACAGCAGGGCATGAGACATAAGCTGGGTGTTAGGGATTTTCTTAAGCCTAAATTAAGTTAGGAACCCCCTGAAGGTTAAAAAAAAGAAGAGAAATCCTTTCAAACTGCTGTTTCTAAAGGGTTTTTAAAGTCTTTTCCTCCTGCTTGAGGTGGCTAAACTTCCTCCTCATGTCCCTGTGTTCTTTCTTCTCCTTTCTGCCTCCCCCAATTTTGCTTCACTCCTCCAAGAAAAGGCCAGAACCTGGTTAATTAAGCAATTAATCTTCAATAGAAACCCCCAACCTGGCTTTGTTAAGCTATGGAGATGTAGGGAGCCAGCCAGATTTGGGCTGAGAACTGGATTTGGCCTCAGAAAACAAGGTTCCTGGCATGGGTGAAAAATAGCAACTGTGTCATCTCAGAACAGGAAGATGAACGTGAGTTTGGAGCTTCCCAAGGGAGAAGGTTGGAGCTTCCCAAGGGAGGAGGTTGGAGCTTCCCAAGGGAGAAGGTTGGAGCTTCCCAAGGGAGGAGGTTGGGAGCCTCACAAGGGAGGAGGTTGGGAGCCCCACCAGGGAGGAGCTGGGAGCCTCACCAGGGAGGAGGTTGGACCTTCACAGAGGAGGAGCTGGGAGCCTCACAAGGTAGGAGGTTGGAGCCTCACCAGGGAAGGAGGTTGGAGCCTCACAAGGAAGGAGGTTGGAGCCTCACCAGGGAAGGAGGTTGGAGCCTCACCAGGGAAGGAGGTTGGAGCCTCACCAGGGAAGGAGGTTGGAGCCTCACCAGGGAAGGAGGTTGGAGCCTCACCAGGGAGGAGGTTGGACCTTCACAGAGGAGGAGCTGGGAGCCTCACAAGGTAGGAGGTTGGAGCTTCACCCTCTTGCCATCAACAGCCCTAATTTGCCCCCTCTAGAAGAGTATCCTTCCAGCAGATGAGGAGCCCTGAGGTTCTCAGTGCTGATTCCCTCACCCCTTAACCTCAGCTGGCTTTTCTCTTGGTAGCAGCAGAGCAATCCTAGTGAGATGTTGAGGTGTCTACCACTGGTGGACATTCCACAGGCATGTACATCTTGAGGCTGCTTTAGAGCAGAAAAGCAATTCCTAGATGAACCTAGAGGAAAGGGAATGCTTTAGGATTAGCCTGAAACAGAGTTAGGGGCTAACAAACCTTATTTTGATTGAGAGAATCATTCCTTAGTCTCTGTTTGTTCTTCTGCAATTTACTGGGCATCATCTTTCCCGTTCTGAAGTCAAAACTGCTGAGATCAACAGTGTTCCCCAGGTATCTTGCCAACTGAGGCTTGCTTCTGAACTTCTTACCACTTGGACTAAAAAGAAGAAAACACTTTAGTTTGGGTTTGTTGGACAAGAGGAGACAACCCTGACTTCTTACCAACAGGTTTTGTACCTTCTGAAGGAGCTAAAAAGCTGCCATGAGCTTCATTCCACCTGGCAGGTTGGTTGAGGTGGTGGTTAGTGGTGGTCTACCTGCCCACACCCCCACTCCCCCCCAAAGCTCTGTGGGTCTGCTCCCATCTTTAGCTCAGGGTCTCCTTGCTGTGGGATGCAAGGTTGAGACTGATGAGTAGCTAAGGCCAACCTTAACTCAACAGCAACCCTCCTCAGGGGTAACAATGCACAGAACAAGGACTGGAGGTGCCACCTCCAAGCCATTTGGTCTCCACCACCAGTGAGCAAAGCCAGGTAAGCAACTGAGCAACAAGCAAGCAGCAAGCAAGGTGATGCAGAACATGAAACAGGTCCAAAGCTGCAGTCAGGGATCTACATCCCACCAGGACAATGGGGAGAAGTTGTAGGGGAGTTATTGAAGTCCTCTTCAGTTGGAATTTGGGCATTCTTATCACCCCAAAGTCCTCTCTGATGGGTTTTTTGAGTAACATCAACAAATATCCAAGTCCTGGTTATGCTGAGGTGGTGGTGCCCATCCTTATATGGCAGAACTTTCTAGCTCCTCATCTCTCCTATGGTCTACCCATCTTCAGACCACAGAACTTTCTAGCTCTTCATCTCTCCTATGGTCTACCCATCCTTATATGGCAGAACTTTCTAGCTCCTCATCTCTCCTATGGTCTCAAGCACCCAGAACACACCCATCTTGTCCACCTGCTGCACCCAGTACATGCTTAACGCCCACATTTCTTCACTGGGGCTTCCTCAACACTTCCTAACAGGTCTACACACCCTGTAGACAACTCAGTGCTAACACAAGGTTTACTCAACACATATAGCTCAGGACAACGGTGCTGACCCCAGACTTCAAACCTCAGCAGAAGATCAAGGTCTGATTCTGTGGTTCTCTGACTGAAAGATGTTCCTGGCCTGAAGGTTCTCCAAGTACTCCTCAACCAGCCCTTCTGACCCTGGGCTCAGGGCTTTCCTTGCCCAGGCTGAAGAACTAACTGGGCTGTGTGTCTTTGTCCACCTCCACCAGGATATGCTGTCAGAAGTGCTTCATGCCCACCAGCAGCTCCCAAACCCAAAGGTTCAAGGACTGAAAGATGTTCCTGGCCTGAAACATCTCCCAGGACCCCACAACCAGATGTTCTGACCCTGGCTGGACTCTGGTTTCACTGCCAAAGGTCCTAACATTGCTCATTGTCTGGTTCCACCAGGATGCACTTCCAAATGAGCTTGCTGCCCACCAGCAGCTCCCAAACCAAAGGTGTGAGCACTGAAAGATCTTCCTGGCCTGAAACATCTCCCAGGACCCCACAACCAGATGTTCTGACCTTGGCTGGACTCTGGTTTCACTGCCAAAGGTCCTATCATTGCTCTATGTCACTGTCTGGTTCCACCAGTATGCACTTCCAAATGAGCTTGCTGCCCACCAGCAGCTCCCAAACCCAAGGTGTGAGCACTGAAAGATCTTCCTGGCCTGAAACATCTCCCAGGACCCCACAACCAGATGTTCTGACCTTGGGGCTCAGGGCTTTCATTGCCAAGGTCCTAAACATTCCCTATGCCAGCTCACACTGCAACACCAGTTTGTGAGAGCTCCTCAGTGTGGACAACCATGAAAAGGGCTCAATCCCCACCATGGGAAGCCAAGTGTCCTCCAGCTAATCAATCCTGGTCTCCAATGAGACAAATCAAGTGTCAAAAGCTTCTCACCACCCAAACCCTGAAGGTTCATTGAGCTCAGAGGGGTTTTTCCCACCTTTCTCCAAGAAACACTGAAGATTTTGGGGGGGTTTCTCCACTTTTCCACAGTGTTTTGCTTTCCAAACCTTCAAAGCACCTTGAGGGAAGAACTTCTGCAGGGAAAAACTATGCCTGGAATTCTGGGAAAAGCAGCTAATTAAGGCAAAGCTCTGTTAATTATGGAAAGGTGAAGGGTGGGAGAAAAGAGACTTAAACCAGATGGTACTCTAAAGGTGACCTCCTCAAGGATGGGTGTGGGAGGAGGGGATAGAAACCCCCATCAGATATACATAGACACACACATCCCACCCCAAAATTCTTCTCTGCTTCCATCCAACCTGGCCTTGAACCCTGCCAGGGATCCAGGGGTTCTCTGGACACCCTGGACCAGGGGTTTTTCCCTCTCCACAGGAAGGATTTCTGGCTTTGCACAAGCCCAGGTAGATGCCACCAGTTCTTCTTCCCATAACCCCAACAGAGAAGGCCACCAAATTAGCTTAGCATGAAGCCTCAGCTGAGGAATTCTCTTCCCAGCTTTCCCACTGAAGATAAAACCCTGGATGAAGAGGATAAAACCATGGCTGGGAGCAGCTGTCCTCTGCTCCTGAGACTTTCTGAGCCCACAGCTAAGTGACTACTCAAAGGCTGTGGGAATCTGACATCCTGCATCATCTTCTGTTGGCTCCTAAATCTGGAGGAGCTCCTGGGGAGCAGCCCTGCTGAGAAGGACCTGGGGGTCATGGGGGATGAGGAGCTTCCCCTGAGCCAGCAGTGAGCTCTGGCACTCAAATCACTCCTGATTATTCCCTCATCACAGAGTCACAGGGGTGGGAAGGGACCTCCAGAGCTCCTCAGGTCCAACCCCCTGCCAAAGCAGCTCCCTAGGTGTCCAGCTGGGGCTGGAATCTCTCCAGAGAAGGAGAAGGCAGCCTGTCCCAGGGCTCCCTCACCCACACAACTCCAGGAGTAGCTTAGAACAACCAAGAAGTCCTCACTTTCTCCTCACCCACCATCCTCTCCTCTATCACCCCATACAGAAACCTCCAGGATCTTCCATCCTCCATCCTCAGTGACCTCAAATGATCCACAATCATTTCCCACCAGAGCTGGAGTCCCTCCTGTGTCCTCCTCTGAAAGCCCAGCCTCTCAGATCCCCACCAGAATGCTGAAATTATGGATTCCTGCCCAATTTTCTCTTCAATCTCTAAGCCTGTTCCTGCCTCAGAGCTTCTTCTCACCTCCAGAGAAAGCTCCATGAGGGAGAAGTGAAGTTCAGACTTGGTTTGGAGGTGAAAAGGAAGGCAGGAGGAGAGGTTTGAAGGTTTCTTCTCTCTGAGAAGCCCCCCCTGGATGATGCCCTGGGGATGCTTTAGAAGCTGGAAGGGATGTTGAAGGAAGCTCAGGTTGCCACAGGAGAGTTTTCAGAGGTGGTAAGACTTCACCCAGCCTAAAATCTCAGCAGCATGGACCACTACATCATTACAGAGTCATGTCAGGGTGGATGGGACCTCTGAAGGATCATCTAGTCCCACCCTGCAGTGAGCAGGGACATCTTCACTAGAGCAGGGTGCTCAGAGCCCCATCCAGCCTGAGCTTGGGTGTCTCCAGGGATGGGGCCTCCCCCACCTCTCTGGGCCAGTGTCCCACCACCCTGAGAGTGAAAAACTTCTTCATAACACCAACCTAATCTCTCCTTTCCTAGTTTAAACCCATCACCCCTTGTCCTGCTGCTCCATGCCCTCAGGAACAGTTCTTCCCAGCTTCCTACAGGCACCTTTCAGGGGTTGGAAGGTGCTGTAAGGTCCCCCCAGACCCTTCTCTTCTCCAGGCTGACCAACCCCAACCCTCCCAGCCTGGCTGCACAGCAGAGGAGCTCCAACCCTTGGATCATCCTTGTGGCCTCCTCTGGATGCTCTCCAACAATTCCACATCCTCCTCGTGCTGGGGGCTCCAGAGCTGGACACAGAACTCCCAGTGAGGTCTCCCCAGAGCGGAGCAGAGGGGCAGAATCCCCTCTCCCCATCTCCTGCCCACACTCCTGGGGATGCAGCCCAGGATGGGGTTGGCTTTTTGGGGCTGCAGATGCACCTTGGTGGCTTCACATCCACCTTCTCCTCCCAGAGCACCCCAAAGCCCTTGCTTTGAAGGACTTGGGGGAGTCCTGTAGTCATTCAGAAGGAAACCTTACCCAGATATGCCAGAAACCAAGCAGAATTTGCTCTCCTCCACGTGCTCTGGAGGCTCATTCATCACACACTACCTTCTTTCATGCACCCAGAAGCAAGTGAAAGCCTTCTTTCAGGGGGCTGGGACACAGCAGAGCTTCTCCTCTGATGGAACTCCACGTGACCAGTCAGAATTCCAAGGTTGATGGGGGATCAGACTGGAAGATCTCCAAATAGAGGGGTTTTTTTCCCCATAATAAATTGGTTTAAGACATATTTTTAAGCATGAACTAGAAGTTAGGACTAGTCTTACCTAAAGGTTTTTAAAAAACTCAACTCATTTCACTTACAAGTTGCTTTTCCAAACAGAAATGGACCCAAAAAGACTTTCTCCTTGACCAGCTGATGCTTGATCAGCATTTCAACTTCATCCCCTGAAAAGAAACACTCTGGAATGTTCTTTTTATGGGCTAGAATGACTTAGGAAAAAGCAGCAGACCTCCAAAGGTGGGTAAGAACATCCCAACCCTCTTCTTTAGGTGCCATTATCAAGGATGGCATGGAGGTGGCATGGAGGTGGCATGGAGATGGCATGGAGATCCTTCACCTCCAGCTACATGCTGGTGCAAATCCTCATGCTCTACAGATTGTTTGGCCACCAAACCTGCCTGAGCCCAGCTTAACTGGGCCCCCTTCCCCAGCTCCAAATGCACAGAGGGTTTTCCTGGGAAGAAAGCAGAGGGATTTCTTAGAGGAATAAACTTCCTTGGCAGAGATTTTGGGGGGATTTCCTGGCTCTTAGCTGTTGTCTCAGGGTCCCATCTGGCAGGCTGGAGGCTGATGTGGAGCCACACACTAAGGGAGAGGTTTGAGGAGGAAAGATAAACCCTTTAGAGAATGGAATTTGGGTTAAAGACATGATCATTTGGTTCTCTAAGAGAGGGAGAACAAGCAAAGTGTTCCTACCAAGAGTTCCTCTCCATCAGGTGGGAATGAAGGCCAAGGAAATCACAGCATCCCAGGGTTGGAAAAGACCTTGGAAGAGCATCAAGGCCAACCAATTCCATCCCAAGCTGAACCAGATCCCTGAGCACCTCATCTCCCCCCAACCAGGGGTGGGGACTCAGCCCCCTCCCTGGGCAGCCTGTTCCACAGCCCCACAACTCTGCCAGGGAAGAACTTTGCCCTCCCAGCTGAGCTGACCCTGCCCTGGGGCAGCTTGAGCCCATTGCCCCTTGTCCCATCTCCTGTCCCCTGGCTGCAGAGACCATCACCCACCTCTCTGCACCCTCCTGGCAGGGCAGGGGAGGTGGGGAGAAGGTCTCCCCTCAGCCTCCTCTTCTCCAGGCTCAACACCCCCAGCTCCCTCAGCTGCTCCTCAGAGGATTTGCCCTCCAGCCCCTTCCCCAGCCTGGTTGCCCTTCTCTGGACTCGCTCCATGTCCTTCTGATGGTGAGGAGCCCAGAACTGGACCCAGCACTCGAGGTGCAGCCTCCCCAGTGCCCAGTCCAGGGGCACAATCCCCTCCCCACACCTCCTGGCTCAGCCCATGGGTCCAGCCTGTTGAGACCCCTCTGAAGAGCCTCCCTACAACAGGAGCACCAAGCACCCACACCCCCCACCAGAGAATTAACCCAACCCTAATGTCACTGGCACCTCTCTGCCAGTGATCTTCCTCTCAAAACCACAACCCCCCAACATCAAAGGGGTGGCTGTTTGCCCCATGGCTACACCTCAACTGGAAAAGCTTCTGTAGTTCCCTTGAAGAGCTTATTAAAATCAACCTCTTGGGGTTTGGTTTTGGGGTTTTTTTTTTTTTCCCATCTCAAGCAGCATTAAAAACCCCACCCCATCCCATAATAGTAGTTCTTGCTTGCCCCTTTTTTTCCCCCCCCTCCCTCCACACAAAGAACAGAAGCAGCAAAGCCAGGACACGAACTCCCTGCTGCTCTGGAAGAAGCTTCATGCCAGAGTTGAAGCAGATTCTTGCAGCAGGGAAATGCTCCAGGGTTGGGGGGGGGGGTTGGGTGGTTCTAGAGACTAAAGGGATTTTTACCCCTCAAGAAGAAAAGTGGAGAGAAAACAGGAGCCAAAATAAGTCAGAGTTCAAAGTTCCCACTTCACCCAGAATTTTGTGGGGGTCTGGAAGCATCTCCAAGGCTTTTGGTGGGCCAGCAGCATCCCCCTACCACCTAACACACTGAATAAGGCTTTAAAACCCATCACAATGCCTATTTAATATGATATTAAGCCTTAAACAAAGAGGTTACTCCTAAAGAGAAGCACCTAAGGAACCTTCTTTGTGGAGGTAGAGTCTTCTGAGGACAAGAAGCCAACCTGGGAAGGGGGTTCTGTGAGCACAGCAGCTTGGCTGGAAAGAGAAACCCAGCTGTAACCACAAGCTCCTGCCTGCAGCCACAGGGGGAAGATGCTCCACACCCCTGGGAAGGGCTTTGTAAAGGCTTGAGAAGTAAAGATGCACAAGGTATTGAGAAAGAGGGCTTCATCCTTCAGGATGAGGGGGAAAAAAAATCACTTCTCAGCTCACCTTTGCTGAGGGAACGACATGGTCATGAAGGGAATTCCCACCTCCCTGAAGAGCAGGTGGATTCCTGGAGGTTTGGTGTTTGTCCTACAGTCAGTATCACTGTTTTTAATGGCAATTCCCCAGATCCAGGGGGTTTCTATTGCTAAATATTTAGAGGGATCTCCTGGAGAGAGTCCAGAGGAGGAATCAACCAGCCAGGGATCTCCTGGAGAGAGTCCAGAGGAGGCTCCAGAGATGCTGAAGGGCCTGGAGCATCTCCCCTGTGAGGAAAGGCTGAGGGAGCTGGGGAGAAGCAGCCTGAGAGGGGATCTGATCAATGGGGATCAATAGCTGAAGGGTGGGACACAGGGGGACATGGGCAGCCTCTGCTCAGTGCCTGTGGGGACAGGACAAGGGGTGATGGGCTCAAGTTGGAGCACAGGGAGTTCCACCCCAATGTGGGGAAGAACTTCTTCCCAGTGAGGGTGAGGGAGCCCTGGGACAGGCTGCCCAGGGGGTGTGGAGTCTCCTTCTCTGGAGAGATTCCAGCCCCAGCTGGGCAGCTCCCTCAGCCTTTCCTCACAGGGGAGATGCTCCAGGCCCTTCAGCATCTCTGGAGCCTCCTCTGGACTCTCTCCAGGAGATCCCTGGCTGTTTGACCCCAGTCTGGCATCTTCAACTGTAGTTGAAGAACTGAAAGGGGTTTTAGGTAACAGAAGAAACCTGAAGGATGAAGGTTCCAGTCCCTGAAGGGAGCAGAGGAACAGGAGGGGAATCAGCTTGTTCAAGGGCAGAGACTGGCAGGACAAGGGGGCTGGAGTGAAGCTGGAGGAGGGAAGGGGGAGAGGAGAGACTGGGGGGAAGTTCTGTGCAGAGAGAGTGGTGAGGGGCTGGAAGGGGCTGCCCAGAGAGGGGGTGGGTGCCCCGTCCCTGGGGATGTTCAAGGCCAGGTTGGATGGGCAACCTTGAGTAGCTCCAGGCCTGGAGGTTGGTGGCCCTGCCTGTGGCAGGGGGTTGGAGCTCTGTGAGCCTTGGGGTCCAACCCAGCCCAGTCTGGGGCTCTATGACCTCAAAAGCTGTGTTTTGATCTAACAGCATGAAGTATTCCCACCCCACCCCTCTTTTAGCAGCTTTCTAAGGTCAGCAGCCTCACTGTTTGACAGAATAGACCATCCCAAATCCTCCCAGCACCTCCTGGAAGTGTTTTACTTCACCAGAGCAACTGGTTCCCCCCTTCCTGAAGCAGAACATCAAGCAAGGCTGAGAGGTTTCCACATGCAAACGAGGCAGGGTGCAGCACCCAGTCACCTTGCCAGGGCTGTTCTTCATTCCCACCAGCCTTTAGCCCATCAGAGCAGAGGAAGCTTTGCCTTTCTGTGTCAGGGTTGGGTGGGGGGTGGTTTTTGTTTCTCTAGCCTTCAGAGCTCCCCAAAACACAAAGCTCAGGTGTCTAAGCCCGAAAATGAAGGTGCCTTAATGAACTCAATGAGGTTGCAGAGCTTTCCCTGCAAAAACCCCCCCCCAAAAGCTGGAAATAAGACAATTTAACTGTGTTTTCTCATGTTTTCCGAGTTTAATGGTGGAATTGGAGTGGATAAAACACTGACACCTCTATATTCTGAGGGGATAAGCCCCAAAGAGCTGAAATTACTTGGATGCTGAGAGTCAGCAGCGAGTGCCTGGCTTGAGGAAAGCCTGAGGTTTCATTCTGGGCAGAAGAATAACTACTAAAGCTGAACGTTGAGTTGAAGAATCCATCAGTAATCCAGGATTCCACCCAAAAGGCAGGAGGCAGGGAGAGCAACGGTTCAGCCAGGCTTCAGGAGGCAGAAAGGCAAGGCAGAGAGAGAGAGGAGAGTCAGCGGTGGCAGCTGCTACCCAATCCTCTGGCTTGGGAGAGTCAGTCAGACAAAGGGAGCAAGACAAACCCCAAAAGTTCTCTCCAAACCCAGTCTGCAAGAGGATTTCTTCCTAAAAAAGCAGCTCAGGATCCATCCCCATCCCTCCTCCAGCTCTAGTGAGGGGAGTTCTCTAGGAGCAGCAACACATGATGGGGCAAAGTGGTGCTGTGTAGGCAGAGAAACCAACATTTCTTGGTAGCCCAGAGGAGAGCAAAGAGGATTTATTTTTTTTCCCAGCAGGACAGGAGAAAGGTTGGGAGTCCTTTCATGGCAAGAAAAGGCCTTGCTGGGGTGCTGCAGTGGGAGGGAGAGGTTTCAGGTGTGGCTCAGGGGATGCAGGCAGAGCTATAAATAGAGGTGCTGCGGGTAAGAGGTTAGCCCTTCGCAGAAAACAAGCTTCCTCTGCTTGAGCAGCAGGGCTGGACTTAGAGAAGCGTGACCTAAGAGCAAGGCTTTAGGGTTTTCATTGCTGCCTTGAGAGGAGAAGTTCTCCTCTCAGCTTCTGAAAGCGAGCAGAGGGGAGGGGGGTGGTGAAACAGAATGAGGTTGCTGTTGCTCCTCTCGGTTTGACTCTCACCTGCACAGTGAGAACAGGAACCCTCAGCAGTGACAAAGCCTTCCCAGTCTGCACAGGCTTTGAACTGGAGAGGAAAGCTCTGCTAATGGGGAGCTGGCTAATTAATTCAGTGGGGGTGTGAGGGGAAGGTGTGTGTCCCCCCCCTCAATGACTTAACCATTTTGGGAGGATGCTTTGGGGAAGGTGTTTGTGGCAGCTCTGAGGTAGTTTCAAGGCTGGGAGGGTTTCTTTTTAGGCTGAGCTTGCTCAGCTGTAAAGCCAGGCTTAGGTAGACTCGTCCCAGCTCAGCCCTGCAGCAGCAGCAGCCTTCTTAACCCAAAGGAAAGGTGGGGTTTGGGGCTCCTTACGAGCCCTGGCAGCTCCCCGGCTGGTGGTGGTGATGGTGGCAGGGAAGCGGGGAGCATCCTTACAGCCGAGCGAGCGAGGGGCTGCCCGCGGCACAGGCGGCGGGAGGAGCTCGGGGAAGGAGGGAGGGTGCCCTGGCCTCCAGCCCGCCCCGAGGGTGCCGCTCCCCGAGGCCTCCCCACGGCCAACCGACCCCCCCGCCGCTGCCGGGCTGCCTGAGGAGAGACGGCCGCCCGGCCTCCCCCCGCCTCTGCCGGCGCCCTCAGGGCAG
Source organism: Porphyrio hochstetteri (assembly GCA_020800305.1). NCBI lineage: Eukaryota > Metazoa > Chordata > Aves > Gruiformes > Rallidae > Porphyrio > Porphyrio hochstetteri. The sequence continues at coordinate 91,234,157 of CM036938.1, forward strand.
TCCCACCCCCTAAAACCCCTTCAAAAAGGGCCCGGGGAGGGGAGGGGACCGGCCCCAACAGCCCGGCCGCCCCTGACAGGAGGAGGGAGGGAGAGGGGGGGGACACCGGCCCCGGCCGCCCCTGACGAGGAGGAGGGAGGGGACCGGCTCCTGACAGGAGGAGGCAGCAGGGCGCCGGCCTCACCCCCTTGACAGCGGAGCCATGGCGGCAGGACACCGGCTTCACCACCCCCCCGTGACAGGCGGGGACCGGCCCCTGACAGGCGGGCGGCGGGAGCCCCTCAGCAGCCCCGCGGCGGGAGGGGAGGGGAGAGGAGGGGAGAGAAGGGGAGCGGCGCCTCCCTGACAGGCGGCCGACAGAAGGGAACCGGCCCTCTGACAGGCGGGAGGGGAGCGCCACCGGCCCCGACTGAGGGGAGCTCAGGGGAGCAGGTGGCGGCGCTGGGGTGCGGGGCCGGGGGGGTGTATAGGGTGGCGGGGAGGGGTGCACAGGGCGGCGGGGTGTACGGGGAGGGGGCGTATAGGGCGGCGGGGGGCGCACAGGGCGGCCGGGAGCGGGGGGGGTATACAGGGTGACGGGGGAGCGCACAGGGCGGCCGGAGAGGGGGAGTGCACAGGGTGGCGGGGGGCGCACAGGGCGGCGGGGGGGTGTATAGGGAGGCCGGGAGCGGGGAGAGGGTATAGGGCGGCCGGGAGGGGGTATAGGGTGGCGGGAGGGGGGGTGTATAGGGCGGCCGGAGAGGGGGGCAGTGTATAGGGCGGCCGGAGAGGGGGGGAAGAGTGTATAGGGCGGCCGGAGAGGGGGGGAAGAGTGTATAGGGCGGCCGGAGAGGGGGGGAAGAGTGTATAGGGCGGCCGGAGAGGGGGGGAAGAGTGTATAGGGCGGCCGGAGAGGGGGGGAAGAGTGTATAGGGCGGCCGGAGAGGGGGGGAAGAGTGTATAGGGCGGCCGGAGAGGGGGGAATGTATAGGGCGGCCGGAGAGGGGGGGCAGTGTATAGGGCGGCCGGAGAGGGGGGCAGTGTATAGGGCGGCCGGAGAGGGGGGCAGTGTATAGGGCGGCCGGAGAGGGGGGGCAGTGTATAGGGCGGCCGGAGAGGGGGGGCAGTGTATAGGGCGGCCGGAGAGGGGGGGCAGTGTATAGGGCGGCCGGAGAGGGGGGGCAGTGTATAGGGCGGCCGGAGAGGGGGGGCAGTGTATAGGGCGGCCGGAGAGGGGGGGCAGTGTATAGGGCGGCCGGAGAGGGGGGGCAGTGTATAGGGCGGCCGGAGAGGGGGGGAAGAGTGTATAGGGCGGCCGGAGAGGGGGGGCAGTGTATAGGGCGGCCGGAGAGGGGGTATAGGGCGGCCGGGAGCGGGTATAGGGTGGCGGGAGGGGGGGTGTATAGGGTGCCCGGGGGGGTGTATGGTGGGGGTGGCGGAGGAGCGCTGGCGCCGGTTCCTGCCCGGCGCCGTCCCGCCGGGTGATCGAGCTGTCAGAGGCCGGTGATCCCCCTCCGGCACGTACCTGAAGTAGTAGACATCGCTTTTGCCGGCGCTGAGCCCCGATTTGCGGATCACCTCTTCCTTCTTCCAGCCCGGGGGCAGCGCGGGGCAATCCATCCTACCCTGCTTCTCCATGCACCGGCCGCAGGGCCCGCCGCACCGGCGGGGAACGAGGAAGAGGAAGAGGAGGAGGAGGGATAAACCGTGAAGGGACTCTCCCGGTACCCAGCTCTCTCAACAAGAGCTTTATTGTTCCCGGCCGGGGCCGGGGCCGGGACCCCCCTGGCGATGGCGGCCGCGGCGCGTTGCTCGGCGCCAGGAGCGGGGGTTGCGCGCGCAGCCTTCGCCCGGTTCCCGCTTCCGCGGCCGAGCCCCGGAACCGGTGTCAGCGGCCCTGCGGTGTCAGCGGGGCCGGGCGCGGCCTAGAGCGGCCAGAGCGCCCAACCCCCGGCACCATAGAGAGCGCCGGGGGCGGGACAGAGCGGCCGCGGAGAGCTGGGAGAGAGGGAGGAAAGGGTTGGGAGGGGATAAACGGGCTGACATCGCCGGTGTCTTTGGGCGCTGAGGGGTGTCTCCGGCGGCGGGGGATGGAGGAAGCCTGGAGTCCAGTTCCATCACGTCCCGCTTGTGCCCCGGCGGGAGGAGAGCGGGGCTGGGGCTGGGGATGTGCTGAGGCGGCACAGCCCGTCGGGACGGGGACGGGGCAGCCCTGGCGTAATAAACCCGGATTCAGCCGGTTGCTTCTCCAAAGGGTCCCCGAACAAAGCTCGGCTTCCCCTGAACCCCCCCGAGCTCGGTTTATTCGTGTCCTCCAGACTCCGACCACCGCGACGCCGTCCCCTCACGGAGCCGGGGGGGCTTCAGCCCTCCCTGCCGTCCCCTCACGGAGCCGGGGGGGCTTCAGCCCTCCCTGCCGTCCCCTCACGGAGCCGGGGGGCTTCAGCCCTCCCTGCCGTCCCCTCACGGAGCCGGGGGGGCTTCAGCCCTCCCTGCCGTCCCCTCACGGAGCCGGGGGGCTTCAGCCCTCCCTGCCGTCCCCTCACGGAGCCGGGGGGCTTCAGCCCTCCCTGCCGTCCCCTCACGGAGCCGGGGTTGGGGGGAGCTGCCGCCCTCCCTCCAGCCCGGTACCGGTAGGTATCTGCCTGGCTCGGGGCTGTTTCCCCCAGCACCACGCTGACTTCACACCACAACCCCCCCCGTGGGACACCCCACAGTCCGGTAACCGAGCCACCGCTTCAGGGCGGCCCCTCCACCGCTCAAAGCCTCATCGCACAGCCCAAGGGCTGCGTCTCCGTGTCTCTAACTCTCCTCAGAGCCAGCCGCCTTCCCCCGGGGGTCGCGCCGGGGCCGGACTGAGCGGCCTCACCGCCTGCAGGAGCCCAGCGGAGGCCCCGAGCCCTGACCCGCCGGCGCTAGGACCTGCGCGGCGCTGCCGGCCGCCTCCTCCTCCTCCTCCTCCGCGGGGCGGGCGCAGGGAGCTGCGGCCGCCGGTTGGGAGGGAGCGGCCGTGCGGCGGCTGAGTCAGCCCTGAGGCGGCATGGAGCCCTTCCCGCCGCCCACGGACGAGGAGGAGGATGAGGAAGAGGACTGGCTTCGCCCGCAGCCGGGCGGCGGGCCCGCTCCGCCCGCCCCGAGTGAGCGCGGGCCCCGGGGCGGGGAGCGATGGCGGCTGCTGAGGGGAGCGAGGGTGACACACAGCCCAGCCCAGCCCGCACCCCCCCCCGCGTCCTTCCCCACGGGTGACCGGAGTCTGGAGCGGGTCGGGGTGCTGCCCGCTCCGCTCCACACACGGGCGGGGGTTCCTGGGCCGGGATGGATGGAGCCCACACAGGCAGCCCGGGCCGCGGCCCTGCCGCCTCAGGGGAGGGCTGTGAGGAGGGGGGCGGGAACCTCGGCCCTGCGGATCCCTTTCCCCTCAGCCCTGCAGATCCCTCAGCCCTGTGGATCCCTTTCCCCTCAGAGCCCAGCAGATCCCTTTCCCCTCAGCCCCGCGGATCCCTTAGCCCAGCGGATCCCTCAGCCCTGTGGATCCCTTTCCCCTCAGCCCCGCGGATCCCTTAGCCCAGCGGATCCCTCAGCCCTGCAGCTCCCTTTCCCCTCAACCCCGCGGATCCCTTTCTCCTCAGCCCAGCAGATCCCTTTCCCCTCAGAGCACAGCGGATCCCTTTCCCCTCAGCCCTGCAGATCCCTCAGCCCAGCGGATCCCTTTGCCCTCAGCCCTGCAGATCCCTCAGCCCAGCGGATCCCTTTGCCCTCAGCCCTGCAGATCCCTCAGCCCAGCGGATCCCTTTCCCCTCAGCCCAGCAGATCCCTTTCCCCTCAGCCCTGCGGATCCCTTTCCCCTCAGCCCAGCGGATCCCTTTCCCCTCAGCCCTGTGGATCCCTCAGCCCTGCAGCTCCCTTTCCCCTCAGCCCTGCAGATCCCTCAGCCCAGCGGATCCCTTTCCCCTCAGCCCAGCAGATCCCTTTCCCCTCAGCCCTGCGGATCCCTTTCCCCTCAGAGCCCAGCAGATCCCTTTCCCCTCAGCCCTGCGGATCCCTCACCCCTCAGAGCCCAGCGGATCCCTTTCCCCTCAGCCCAGCGGATCCCTTTCCCCTCAGAGCCCAGCGGATCCCTTTCCCCTCAGAGCCCAGCAGATCCCTTTCCCCTCAGCCCAGCGGATCCCTTTCCCCTCAGAGCCCAGCGGATCCCTTTCCCCTCAGAGCCCAGCAGATCCCTTTCCCCTCAGCCCAGCAGATCCCTTTCCCCTCAGCCCTCTGCTCACCCGCTTTGAGCAGCACAGCAGCAGGACGGGGGGTCATTCGGGGCAGCTCAGCTCACAGGGTGGCTGGGGGTCTCACAGGGTGGCTGGGGGTCAGTTTGGAGACACAAACCCCCTTGTTAAAAGCTCCTTTTCCTCCTCCTTTTCCTTTGCAGGCTCGTTGGGAGGTGATTTATCATCCTCATTGGCCACCCTGGGTCGTGCCACAGCTTAGCAGAGCTGAAAACACTTTGATTTTAGAGAAATAAGCTCAAAAGAAGCTTCAGGATTGCACTAGGAAAGGATTATGTGACAGTCAAGCGATGTTCAGTGAGGAATAAACGCAGCTGAGCCTCCAGCCCCTCAGTGCTCAGTCATAAGCTGAGCTGCCACAGCTCATTTATACTCCTGAGTAATCCCAGAATTAGCAGAAAACTTGTCAATTTGCTGGTCTCCTTGTAATATCTCTGGATGAACTTTGGAACCCTGGTGAGATGCTGTGGGAAAGAGCTGCTAATGTTTCTTTAAAGCCATTTGCTTTCCTCCCAGCAGGCCAGAGCAAGCCCGGAGCGGGGAGAAGCAGGGGGTGCAGAGTGGTTGTGCACGTGGATTTGGATTGTTTCTATGCCCAAGTGGAGATGATTCGTCATCCTGAATTGAGAGAGAAGCCTTTAGGTAGGAGTCCCTTTGCTCTTCCTCTGGGGATGATGATGTCTGGTTGGGGAAGGATGTGAGTAAACTCAGGATGTGCTTGTGGTGAGCTGGGACCACATCCAGAGTGAGTAAGAATCAGAGAATGATAGATTAGGCTGGGTTGGACCCCAAGAGTCACAGAGCTCCAACCCTCTGCCACAGGCAGGGCCACCAACCTCCCTCCAGGCCTGGAGCTACACAAGGTTGCCCAAACAACCTGGTTTTGAACACCCCCAGGGATGGGGCATCTCTCTGGGCAGCCCCTTCCAGCCCCTCACCACCCTCTCTGCACAGAACTTCCCCCTAAGATCTCCTCTCCCCCTTCCCTCCTCCAGCTTCACTCCAGCCCCCTTGTCCTGCCAGTCTCTGCCCTTGAACAAGCTGATTCCCCTCCTGTTCCTCTGCTCCCTTCAGGGACTGGGAGGCTGCAGTGAGGTCCCCCCACAGCCTTCTCTGCTCCAGGCTGAACCAGCCCAGCTTCCTCAGCCTCTCTCCGTAGGGGAGCTGCTCCAGCTTCCATCTCCATGGCTCCTCTGACCCCTCTCCACCAGCCCCACATCTCTCCTGTGCTGAGGGCCCAGAGCAAGGAGCAGGTTGGAGTCCCCCAGAGCTGTGTGATGAGGAGGAACTCCTCCTGAGTGCAAGCCCAGGCGCTCCCCAATGTGCCTGAGCATTTCTGCAGCCAGTTTGTGGGCAGAGAGCTGGGCTGAGCTGCCCAGATGAGCCACAACCTCCTGACACAACCTTGTGGAAACCTCTCTGTGCTCCATCCAGAAGTTCAGAGCCAATGTGAGGTGGAAGCTTCTAGAAGCAGGGGAAAAGCTGTGTGGGAAGCTGTTACCCAAAGAGCAGGTTGGTGGGTAGGACAGCTTGAGAAGGGGTGAAATCAAGAGTGCTGTTACAACAGGAAGACAAACTATGAGGATCCACCCTACTCATGGTCTTCTAAAAGAACACCACTGTGTGGTTTGGCTGCTTCTGCTACCATCTCGTGGTTGGATTGTATGTGTGGCAGCTGTTGGGGCTTCTGGGCTGCACCCAGTAACTCAGACTTTACAAATGGTTTGCTCCTAGGTGTCCAACAGAAGAACATAGTGGTTACCTGTAACTATGAAGCCAGAAAAGTCGGTGTTAAGAAGCTGATGGCTGTGAGGGACGCTAAGGAGAAGTGTCCTCAGCTGGTCCTGGTGAATGGAGAAGATCTAACACCCTACAGGGAGATGTCCTACAAGGTTACAGGTACCAGTTAACAGCCCCTCACAGAACATGGTTCCTGTTAAACCCTGCTGGGAGCGAAGGATCAGCACAGGCTGGGGGTGAGCTGTTGGGGAGGAGCTCTGGGGAGAAGGATCTGGGGGTCCTGGTGGCCATGAGCCAGCAGTGTGCCCTGGGGGCTGAGAGAGCCAATGGGATCCTGGGGGCATCAAGAGGAGTGTGGGCAGCAGGTCACAGGAGGGGATCCTCCCCCTCTGCTCTGCCCTGCTCAGGCCCCACCTGGAGTGTTGGGGCCAGTGCTGGGATCAAACAGCCAGGGATCTCCTGGAGAGAGTCCAGAGGAGGCTCTGGAGATGCTGAAGGGCCTGGAGCATCTCCCCTGGGAGGAAAGGCTGAGGGAGCTGGGGAGAAGCAGCCTGAGAGGGGATCTGATCAATGGGGATCAATAGCTGAAGGGTGGGACACAGGGGACATGGGCAGCCTCTGCTCAGTGGCTGTGGGGACAGGACAAGGGGCGATGGGCTCAAGTTGGAGCACAGGGAGTTCCACCCCAATGTGGGGAAGAACTTCTTCCCAGTGAGGGTGAGGGAGCCCTGGGACAGGCTGCCCAGGGGGTGTGGAGTCTCCTTCTCTGGAGAGATTCCAGCCCCAGCTGGATGTCTCCCTGTGTGCCCTGTCCTAGGGAGCTGCTTTGGCAGGGGGTTGGACCTGATGAGCTCTGGAGGTCCCTTCCCACCCCTGTGACTCTGTGACTTCTCATTAGAAGATGGAATATTAAGACCTTAAAAGTGAAAGCCCACCTAGGTGGGCACCAGATTTCCTCAGGAGAAAGATTTGGGGAGAAGAAAAGTGTCTGACAGCAGCACTTTTCCTTCACTACAAGAAGTGCTGCTTCATTTAATCTGGAAGGGAACAGGGATTCTCTTCATGCAGGGTCAGATCTTTGGGAAACCAGCTGTGGGTTGACACAACCAACCTCCTGTTACTCACTGTGTGTAAATTAACCTTGAGTATCCTTTCCTCCTAGAGCTGTTGGGGGAGTTTTGTCCATTGGTGGAAAGGTTGGGCTTTGATGAAAATTTTGTGGATATCACAGAGATTGTAGAGAAAAGATTAAAGCAGCTAGAGCAAAGGGAATGTTCTGGAATCTCCGTGTCTGGCCACGTGTACAACAACCATGGTGAGTTAAGGGATGACCCAGGGAAGAAGGGATTGTGCCCCTGGACTGGGCACTGGGAAGGCAGCACCTCGAGTGCTGGGTCCAGTTCTGGGCTCCTCAGCATCAGAAGGACATTGAGTGAGTCCAGAGAAGGGCAACCAGGCTGGGGAAGGGGCTGGAGGGCAAATCCTCTGAGGAGCAGCTGAGGGAGCTGGGGGTGTTGAGCCTGGAGAAGAGGAGGCTGAGGGCAGACCTTCTCCCCACCTCCCCTGCCCTGCCAGGAGGGTGCAGAGAGGTGGGTGATGGTCTCTTCAGCCAGGGGACAGGAGATGGGACAAGGGGCAATGGGCTCAAGCTGCCCCAGGGCAGGGTCAGCTCAGCTGGGAGGGCAAAGTTCTTCCCTGGCAGAGTTGTGGGGCTGTGGCACAGGCTGCCCAGGGAGGGGCTGAGTCCCCACCCCTGCTTGGGGGGAGATGAGGTGCTCAGGGATCTGGGGAAGTTCTTTGCAGAGAGAGTGGGGAGGGGCTGGAACAGGCTGCCCAGAGAGGGGGTGGGTGCCCCATCCCTGGGGGTGTTCAAGGCCAGGTTGGCTGGGGCCCTGGGCAGCCTTGTGTAGCTCCAGGCCTGGAGGTTGGTGGCCCTGCCTGTGGCAGGGGGTTGGAGCTCTGTGCCCCTTGGGGTCCCACCCAGCCCAGACTGGGATTGTGATGGCTCAGAATATGGTTTGGAGAGGAGGGAAATGCCTGCCTAATCCTTTGCCTCATTTGCAAGGGGGTTACAAAGGCTCAGCCACCAGGCAGCCCTCTAAAGATATGTAAATCTCTCCTTTGGTAGAAGAATCTGGGATATTTCAGGCTTTGCTTTGTCAGAAATTGTATTTTCTATCTCAAATCCTCCCCAGCCAACGTGCTCCTGGCTTTGGGCTGTAACAATCTCCCTGTTCCCAGGCTGTGTGGGAGAGGAGTGAGGTTAAACTTGGATACAGAAGCCACAGTGGTACCTTTGGGCCCAGGAGATTTGGGCTTTCTCACACTGCTTGACTGCAAAAAAAAATCCCTAAATCTACAGATTTGCCTAATTAGGTGATTATTTCCATCCTGAACTCTGCTTGCTTCTTCTTTCCAGCTATTAATTTGGAAGATCCCACCCATTTAAGCCTGATTATTGGATCTCAGGTTGCAGAAGAGTTCAGAGAAGCCATCCATGCAAAGCTGGGCCTGACAGGCTGTGCTGGAGTCGCCTCTAACAAATTACTGGCTAAACTGGTATCTGGGACTCATAAACCAAATCAACAAACAGTTCTTCTACCTGAAAGCTCTCCAGAGCTACTAGAGGGGCTTGAGAACATCCAAAAACTACCTGGTAAGTGTGATGCTGGGGGTAGAAGTGAAGAGAAGAACAACTAACTGCCCAAATTGTGCTTGAAATCACTTTAAACTCTACTCCTTTCGAGCAGGAAAAGGGTGGTGGGTGTTTCTAGGGGGGTTTTGGGGATTAAAAGAGTCTAGTGGAGCTTGAGAAAGCACACTAAGGGAGTAATTATTCTCCACTGCTGCTCTGCTGTTGGCCAAAAAGTGGATAAAGCACCAAAACTGGTGCTGAAAAGGCTCCACTGCAGGAGGGGAAAGAACCACTCCACATGTGGGCAGTAATTCTGTGGATCTAGAGATCTAGACATCTAATTGTAGCTTTTCTGATTTACTATCTATTTTATTTAGGGATTGGCTATAAAACCAGCAAGAGACTGGAAATGTTGGGTGTTAGGAAGGTGTGTGAGCTGCAAGCCTTTCCCTCTGCTGTGCTGGAGAAGGAATTAGGGGTTTCACTTGCTCAGCGTATCCAAAAACTCAGCTGGGGAGAAGATGAGTCTCCTGTGGTCCCATCAGGACCTCCTCAGGTACAGGTTCTGAAGCTCTTGATAAAGAGCCATCAAATAAAGGCTTCTAGTTTATGCTGGACTAACCAAAATGATGATTTTTTTTCTTTGTTTTCTCCAATTACTGACTAATTCTCCTGAAATTCTGAGGGTTAAAGACATCTGGGTGTTAGTTCTCTACACCTAAGAGGTCATAAAGCTACCACAGTTGGAAATATTCAAGTAACTAGAAAGCTGGAAGGATTAATGGTTGGGTTTTTTTAGTCCTTTAGTGATGAAGATTCCTTTAAGAAATGTTCATCAGAAGTGGAAGTTAAAGAGAAGATCCAGGAGCTGCTTCCTTCCCTGTTGGACAGGTGACTGGTTCTGTGCCTCTGCTTGATGCCTGCAAGCCCTTCCTCTTGCCTACCCCTTGCTGATGTTCCTCTCTTCCCCCAGTGAGCTGCTCATCCTGTTCTGCTGTGCTTTAATTTTCCCAGGGTTAGTTAATTAGAGACTGGGCTGGGTTGGAGCCCAAGGAGCACAGAGCTCCAACCCCCTGCCACAGGCAGGGCCACCAACCTCCAGGCCTGGAGCTACACAAGGTTGCTCCATCCAACCTGGCCTTGAACACCCCCAGGGATGGGGCACCCACCCCCTCTCTGGGCAGCCTGTTCCAGCCCCTCACCACTCTCTCTGCACAGAACTTCCCCCCAGTCTCTCCTCTCACCCTTCCCTCCTCCAGCTTCTCTTCAGCCCCCTTGTCCTGCCAGTCTCTGCCCTTGAACAAGCTGATTCCCCTCCTGTTCCTCTGCTCCCTTCAGGGACTGGAAGGCTGCAATGAGGTCCCCCCACAGCCTTCTCTGCTCCAGGCTGACCCAGCCCAGCTCCCTCAGCCTCTCTCCATAGGGGAGCTGCTCCAGCCCTCTGAGCATCTCCATGGCTCCTCTGACCCCTCTCCAACAGCCCCACATCTTCCTCTGGCCACAGGACTCCAGCTGGGGAAGGCAGAGAGGGACAATCCCCTCCCTGTCCCTGCTGCCACCCCTCTGCTGCTGGAGGAGTGGGGATGGTTCCTTGAAAAGCCAAAGAGCTAAAAGCTGCCCAGAGAGGGGGTGGGTGCCCCGTGTCTGGGGGTGTTCAAGCCCAGGTTGGGCAACCTTGTGTAACTCCAGGCCTGAGGTTGGTGGCCCTGCCTGTGGCAGGGGGGTTGGAGCTCTGTGACCCTTGGGACCCAACTAGGACCCAAAGTTCCTACAAGGCAGAAGTCAAGAGACCCCCCATGCTGCTTCATTTAGCTTTGCAACCTCGATGCTGGGAGAGCTTCCCCAGCCTCTTGGAAGACTATTTCTCATCATCTTTTTGGCCTTGGTGCTCCACAGGATACAGAAAGATGGGAGGCAGCCCCACACGGTGAGGCTGAGCATCCGCCAGTGCTCGGCAGCGCGCTGGTGGCAGCGGGAGAGCCGCCAGTGCCCTGTTCCACCTCATCTCATCCAGAGGCTTGGGAAAGGTAAACTTGGGGTTCAGCAAGGTTCTGCTGGTGCCTCCTCACTCCTCTGTTCAATTCCCTGCTTAATTTGAGGAGGAGATTCCAGAGATTTACTGTTTGGAGGCATTTCCATGGATGTAGCTGGATGAGGTACACCACCACCACGCTGAACCTCGGCGTAGGAGTAACTCCTGAGTTCCCACCACGTTGTAACTCAGTCTGGTTGGGTTCCTGGCAGGAAATTTCACTTCCTGAGGGGCTTCTCCCAGTCCCAGAGGAGCTACTCAGAGGCTGGGCAGCTTCTCAATTCAGAGTCACTGCTGGACTTCCACACTGGAGGAGACTTAATGACCCTCAGCTCATAGAGCTCCAGGAACTCCAGTAAACCATGTGGTTATTACCAGTGTGGGGCATCTCTAGACCATGCAAAGACCTTTTTTTTTGGGGGAGAATTGGCTCATTTTTAAGTCTCTCCAGGCTTTGAGCAGCATTTATCTTTGTCCTTTGCTGTTTAAATCAATCTGACCCACTCAGTTCCTCTTGATGCTGCTTCTCCCCTTCAGAGAGCAGCGTTGTCCCCCCACTCACTGAGCTACTCATGAAACTCTTCAGGAAGATGATAGATGGAACTCAACCATTTCATCTCACCCTCCTGAGCATCTGCTTCTCCAACCTCAAAGCTCTTCCCAGCAGCAAGAGAGGATCCATTGGGTTCTATCTGAAGCCGACGTCGCCGCTGTGCTGTGGGAAACGTGGCTGGGTGAGCTGGAAGATCTTGAGAACTCCCTGTGGGCCAAGTTCTGAGCTATTTCTGGCTTAATTCTATAGATTTAAACTTAAAACTGCTTCAGAAGTTTTAGATCTAAAGTGAGAGGAGAGCTTAGGGGGAAGTTCTGTGCAGAGAGAGTGGGGAGGGGCTGGAACAGGCTGCCCAGAGAGGGGGTGGGTGCCCCATCCCTGGGGGTGTTCAAGCCCAGGTTGGGCAACCTTGTGTAGCTCCAGGCCTGGAGGTTGGTGGTCCTGCCTGTGGCAGGGGGGTTGGATCTCTGATCCTTGGGGTCCAACTCAACCCATCCAATGATTTGATGATCTTAAGGGGGTTTTTTACCCCCCTGGTCAAGTGAAGGTTTATTTGGGGTCACTGAGCAGGTGTTACTGGTTTGCTGTCCATCTTTAGGCTGCTTAAACCACATCTCATGCCACCCTGAATGGGACAGCTCGCTCATCAACCCCCTTTAACTGGAGAAGAGAGCCAAATTCACCACAGGAAATACCCAAACTTAGCTGGTTTAACAAAATAATTGCCAGTTTTAGCTGTTTACCAAGTAAGACCTGCCCTTTATTTAGGATCTGTGGCACCACAGGGCCTTCCTCAGCTTGTGCCACCCTGAAGCATCTTCTCCCCTAGACTAAAATCTCTCCAAAATCACTTCTAACTCACCTTGGTGAGATCTCTGCACGAGGATTAGTGACCTTCCTGGGCATTCTCAGCTCTCCCTGTCCAGCCTAGAAAGCAATCAGAGAGTCAGTTCCCTACTGGCTGCTAGGACAAGCTTCAGATCTACTGAGCTTCTAATTCCTGCTCAGAAAGATCTTGAAAACCTCTCTGGGGATAAAATTCTGAGCTTATTTTTGTCTTTATTGGATAAATTTCAACTTTAACCTCCTCCATCCCAACAGCATTGAGCTGGAGAGTGTAGATAGCAGAAGAACCACTGCTGAGTAGCTCCTGGAGATGCCTTCAGGCCATGATGATACTGAAATTACTAAGTTTCTCTAATGAATTTACTAATTACAAGGTAATTTTTTCAGAGCAACTTGTCTTGTTCCTCAGCTGCTGCAGAATTTGAGGGATTTTAAAGCTCTCCAAAGGATTTAAAGCAATAAAATAGAACCTGAAGGCATTTCCTCCTTGAAAATAAGAAATGGATTCTTAAATCTTTGTATCTTTCAAGTCAAGGTTGGAAAAGAAGGTTTAAAAAGCCATGAGGAAGGAAAAGTCCTGCCTGGGAAGGAGTAATTTGAAGAATTTGCTGTGATTCAATTGGTGTTTGGGAATTAGTAGGTTACACTGAATATACTTCATGCTTTTCTACACATTCTTTGCCACAGGAAGGAGGAGGAGATGATGACCCTCAAGGAAATGCTTCTTGGAACCAGAGCTGCAGGAGAACTGGAAGTGCAAAACCCAAGAGGCTTGCAGAGGGAAAGCAAAGCAGCCTCAAGGAAGCAGGAATGACTGGCTGCCCATTTCATGTGTCTCCTGGTGATGTTGACCAGGAAGTCTTCAGAGAACTTCCAGAAGCCATTCAACAAGAGCTTCTTTCTGGAGAAACAGAAGCAATCCCTCCTGAGAATGCTGCAGGTGAGGCATCGGTGTGGTTCCCAGCAGGAACATGCAGCACTGTCCCAAATTCTAAGGGAGTAAAGAGCTGCTCCACAGGGTGCAACCCACATCTCACATCAGCTCTTCTGCCACACAGCCCCAGGGCCAGCAGCTCTGCTGAGTGTCCCACAAGCACAGGGACAAGCAGTGGTGTGGAGAAAGCACCTCCTGCCTCTCTGAGCTGCAGAGGGAGCGAGCTCTCAGCTCTGGAAGCTGGACTCAGCCAAACTATTCTGCCTGTCCCAGTCTTGGATAAAGAAAAACAGGGATTTGAAACAACCTCTGAGGAGCAAACATGGAGTAGGGAAGCAGGAGTTGGGCTTCCTCCTGACATAGACACAAAGACTTTTCATGAGCTACCTCTGGATGTGCAGGAAGAGCTCCTGGCTGAATGGAAGAAGCAGGAATCCAATATCCCTCTGGATAAACCCCCTGAGAAGCCTACAGCAAGGAAAGGGAAGAGGAATAGAGCCCCAGGTTCAGCACAGTCTAACAGCCTGCTGAGATACTTCAAACCACACTGAAACACTCCTGGTAGGGACAGGAATCAGCATTTGAAGGCACTTTAGGTCTGAAAAGTATCTGTAAATGGTAAATATGTGAATATTAAACAGCCTTTTGGAAAATTTGGACATTTTAGAAGTAATTCTTTCTTAGAAATTGCTGTTTCTTTAATGAATCTCTAGTTATCCTAAAAAGTATTCCAGAGGGATCTTGATGGGGTGGAAAGGTGGGTGAACCTAGTGAGGTTCCACACTGCCAAGTGTCAGGTGTGGCACTGGGGCTGGAGGAATCCCAGACACAGATCCAGGCTGGGAGAGGAGCTCCTGGAGAGCAGCCCTGCTGAGAAGGACCTGGGGGTCATGGGGGATGAGGAGCTTCCCCTGAGCCAGCAGTGTGCTCTGGCAGCTGTTCAGCCTGGAGAAGAGGAGGCTGAGGGGAGACCTTCTCCCCACCTCCCCTGCCCTGCCAGGAGGGTGCAGAGAGGTGGGTGAGGGTCTCTTCAGCCAGGGCACAGGAGATGGGACAAGGGGCAGTGGGCTCAAGCTGTGCCAGGGCAGGGGCAGAGCAGATGGGGGGGGAAAGTTCTTCCCTGGCAGAGTTGTGGGGCTGTGGCCCAGGCTGCCCAGGGAGGGGGCTGAGTCCCCACCCCTGGGGGTGTTTAGGAGATGAGGTGCTCAGGGATCTGGGTGAGTAGAGGATGGGAATGGTTGGATTTGATCTCAAAGGTCTTTTCCAACCTTGGCATTCTGGGATAGAACAGCTATTGGCATTCAAATGTTTCTCTGTTTTGCCCAGAGTGGATTCTCAGCAGGTTTGAGGCCATTTATTTCATAATAAAAATTTAAATTCACCCTAAATATTCAACTTCTGAGGGGAGGGACACATTTCATACCCATTTCACATCAGCAGCAGGATAGAAGCTTGAAATGAGCCAGAACATGTTTTGCACTGAGAGCTTTTTGCATCCAGGCTGAGGGCTTTTTAGGCAGCAGAATTCATGCAGAAAGAGGGAAAATAGAGAATCTTTGCATTGAATTCTAATGATTACCTTGTCAATCCTTTCCAACAGCTTGTAGGATCATAAGGCTCTGTCCCATGTGCTTCTGTAGTCAGGAAGATACTTAAAAGGAATCATTTTCCTGGGGATTTCCTCAATTATCCCTTCTCCACGGGATCCAGAGGGTGGAAAAACCAGATTGAATTCAGATTTATGGACTGGAAAAGGAAGTGAGAGAATAATAAGCATCTAGAAGATGAGGATATAAAGGGAAAGCACTCAAAGGTGATTGAACTTGGGGGATGAGGAGCTTCCCCTGAGCCAGCAGTGAGCTCTGGAAGCTGGGAAGGGCGATGGGATCCTGGGCTCCAGCAGCAGAGGGGTGGCAGCAGGGACAGGGAGGGGATTGTCCCTCTCTGCTCTGCCCTGGGGAGGCCCCAGCTGGAGTCCTGTGGCCAGAGGAAGATGTGGGGCTGTTGGAGAGGGGTCAGAGGAGGCCAGAAGATGCTCAGAGGGCTGGAGCAGCTCCCCATGGAGAGAGGCTGAGGGAGCTGGGCTGGGTCAGCCTGGAGCAGAGAAGGCTGTGGGGGGACCTCATTGCAGCCTCCCAGTCCCTGAAGGGAGCAGAGGAACAGGAGGGGAATCAGCTTGTTCAAGGGCAGAGACTGGCAGGACAAGGGGGATGGAGTGAAGCTGGAGGAGGGAAGGGGGAGAGGAGAGACTGGGGGGAAGTTCTGTGCAGAGAGAGTGGGGAGGGGCTGGAACAGGCTGCCCAGAGAGGGGGTGGGTGCCCCATCCCTGGGGGTGTTCAAGGCCAGGTTGGATGGGGCCCTGGGCAACCTCGTGTAGCTCCAGGCCTGGAGGTTGGTGGCCCTGCCTGTGGCAGGGGGTTGGAGCTCTGTGACCCTTGGGGTCCCTCCCAACCCAGCCCAGTCTGGGGTTCTCTGATGGCTTGATTAGAACTCAATCAGTAATAGAAATCATTACTCTGTCCCTGATTTTTAAGGCCATGACAGTGCACAGCTTAAATTAATTATTATTTGAGCTATTAGCTAGGAACCTGTTAATTTAAATAAATGCAATCCATCTATTAATAACATTTTATTTCTCTCTATATATTTTGAACCCATTTGGACACTGATTGCAAAGCTTCTTGCTGGTTATCAATTAGCATGTTCTGGCCTTTCTCCAAGATGGGTTCATCATCTTTTATAGAGTTGAAGGGAAAAGTTCCCCCAGGGGAAGAGAAGAAGGGCCTCTCACAAGGAAACAGGAAACTCCTGTCATGCTGGGAACTGCCCACTGCTGCTCCAGAGTCCTCAGAGCTGGTTCCTGGAGGAACTGAAGCGCTGTGGTAGGTGCTGGCAGACAGCAATTCAATGCAAAGGTGAAGGATGCTGCATGGCACCAGGAGGAGCTGAGAGGGGAACGTGCTTGGAAGCAGCTTAAGAAACATGGAAAGAGATTTAGAGCCCAGACTGGGCTGGGTTGGACCCCAAGGGTCACAGAGCTCCAACCCCCTGCCACAGGCAGGGCCACCAACCTCCAGGCCTGGAGCTACACAAGGTTGCCCAGGGCCCCAGCCAACCTGGCCTTGAACACCCCCAGGGATGGGGCACCCACCCCCTCTCTGGGCAGCCCCTTCCAGCCCCTCACCAGTCTCTCTGCACAGAACTTCCCCCCAGTCTCTCCTCTCCCCCTTCCCTCCTCCAGCTTCACTCCAGCCCCCTTGTCCTGCCAGTCTCTGCCCTTTAACAAGCTGATTCCCCTCCTGTTCCTCTGCTCCCTTCAGGGACTGGAAGGCTGCAGTGAGGTCCCCCCACAGCCTTCTCTTCTCCAGGCTGACCCAGCCCAGCTCCCTCAGCCTCTCTCCATAGGGGAGCTGCTCCAGCCCTCTGAGCATCTTCTGGCCTCCTCTGACCCCTCTCCCACAGCTCTACATGCCAAGCCTGTCAATGCTTATTAATATAACATTAAAATATTAATATATTCTAATAAAATGTTGCACTATTTCTCATTACAGCCCTGCAGAGAGATTCTCCTGTAACACCAGCAATAAAGCATTGTCTGCTGTAATTAATGCCTTCTCCAGCCCTCCAGAAGTCATTAAACAAAACCAAGTGAGGCTTTAAGGGTTTGGAACACACAAACATCACACTGAGAACCAAAAATAGAATCAGATGGAAATTTTCTCCACTGCTTATCTGTCTAGAGTGGCTTCAAATTCATTTAATCCTCATTAAGCACTTTAATTAAATAAAAGAAGCCAAGGAGGGAAGCTAAGGCCATGGTGTGAGTGTCCTCTCTTCCTTCCCCTGGGCAGCCTGCAGTGGGGTGTGGGGTTTTTTCTTCTTTTCCCCCCTGTTTGATGAGCTTAATCAGGTTGAGAAACAATCAGGGGAGTGTCCCAGCAAGCACACCCAAGCAGCAGGAGAAGGGTGAGGAAGAGGAGGGGAGGAATGTAAAGCCTCAGCCAGCTCTAGCAGTGGCAGGGAGCTCAGCTTAGTTCACCTCACCTAAGTCCACAGCAGCCTTTGGGCTCAAACTAGCTGCTTAACAGCACAGAGTTAATTAATTGCTTGAGAGAAGGAAGCAGAGGTGGAGCTGGGGCTCCAGAGGTGATATAACCTCATTCAGCACAGTTAATTCAGGTGCCTGGAAGAAAAAAGGTAGAGGAAGAGCTGATTTTAGGCCAAAATTTGTGGCTTCAGAGCTACTTATTCCACAATAGGAAGTGTGAGATTGCCTTTTCACCTTGGAAAACTGCTTGGGAAAGCCATCTCTTGGATTCCAGCCCATAAATCCTGGAGAAAATCATCTCCAGAGTTAATAAAAACACCTCAACTCAACACTTTCAGGGAGGCAACAGCACAGTTCACACTCTTCCCTTTCAATCTCAGGTGTCACTGTTGAAAAATAGATGTTATTTGATGACAACTGGCCAAGAAAATGGAAATACTTACATCTTTCCTGCATGTTCTTTGGAAGGCTTTGAAGAAACTGTAACATTTTGCTCCAAATATAAGAAAAAACAAAGAATAAAATGAAATCTTAGCAGCTGACTGAGAGCTGTCAGCTAAAATAACCCTTCTCACACCAAAACTGTGTTGATTAAGTTTAGAAATGGTGTTTTTCTTACTGAGACGTTGAGCACTCTCCATCCTGAAGTGTCTTGGCTGTAGGATAATAGTTTTTCTGAGACTTCCTCCACGATTTTCCTATAATCCATTGATCTGGAAAGATTGCAAAAGCAGTTTGGTGATGCATGACAACAGCATTCCTTAAAGAGTGGAAAGAAGAGGACTCATCCCTCCATCCTTTCCACAGGCTGAGGAGTTCTGTTAAATTCATTTCTTATTAATTAGACTGAATTACTGCAAATAGACCAGCCTTTATTAACAGAAATGACTATAATTGGGCTGCTGAGCTGGAGCTGTTGCTGTAGAACTTGAGAAGGAATGGCAGCATCTAGTGAGACACTTTGCTCCATGCTAAATCCATCATTAAAGCTTCCTCTCTGCACAGTTTATCCCCCTCTAAAAGCCATTATCTGCCCTGATTGACCAAATTAATTAGTCTAGTAGCTACCTGGTGCAGTTGAAGCACCTGTGGCTCACAAACAATCAGAGAGAGATTCTTCTTCTACCTGAGCTTTATGTAGGAATCCTTACAGGCTGTGGTGTAACTCTTGACAGGGAGTCAAGCTGCCATCCCTGTGCTGGAGGAATCCCAGACACAGATCCAGGCTGGGAGAGGAGCTCCTGGGGAGCAGCCCTGCTGAGAAGGACCTGGGGGTCATGGGGGATGAGGAGCTTCCCCTGAGCCAGCAGTGTGCTCTGGCAGCTGGGAAGGGCGATGGGATCCTGGGCTCCAGCAGCAGAGGGGTGGCAGCAGGGACAGGGAGGGGATTGTCCCTCTCTGCTCTGCCCTGGGGAGGCCCCAGCTGGAGTCCTGTGGCCAGAGCTGGGGCCCCCAATGCAAGAGAGATGTGGGGCTGCTGGAGAGGGGTCTGAGGAAGCCACCTTGTGTAGCTCCAGGCCTGGAGGTTGGTGGCCCTGCCTGTGGCAGGGGGTTGGAGCTCTGTGATCCTTGGGGTCCCTTCCAACCCAGCCCAGTCTATGATTCTCTTGGAGCTCTTTCTCACATGGATATCTGTGAGACAGAACCACAAAGCATTGTTCTCAAGCCAGCAGCACTGGATGCTTCTGTTCCAGCCTCTCACATCATTATCTTTAGAGTTAAAGCTTTACAGGGCTGTCTCACATCATGGGTTTCACAGACCCTTCCAGAGCTGCCTCAGGGACAGGCTGGGGAAGCTGTTTGTGCCCCAGCCAAAGGCCACACCACAGAATCACCTGGCTTGGAAGAAACCCTTTAGATCATCGAGTCCAACCACAGCCTAACCCTGCCTAGTCCACCTCACGTCCTCAAGCACAGTATCTTTTACATCCCTTTTACATCCCTCCAGGGATGGTGACTCCGGCACCTCCCTGGGCAGCCTGTTCCAGTCCCTGACAACCCTTTCTGTAAAGAAATTCCTCTTGATATCTGACTTAAACCTCCCCTGGGGCAATTTTAACCCATTCCCTCTCATCCTATCTTATCTTATCTTATCCTATCTTATCACCCGAGAGAAGCCAAAAGACACCGACACCTCCACAACATCACTCACCCCCCAGCCGGGCACAAACCAGCGGCGGGCTGCCCGGGGCCCCCCCAGCCCCCACACCCGCCTCAGGGAGCGTTAACAGGCAAACGACCCCCCCACACACCCCCATCCCCGCGGAGACAGCCCTGAGGGGAAGCGGGCAACCCACCCTGCAGCCCCTTGACCCGCTCTCCAGCGGAGACAGCGCCAGGAGAGAGAACGGAGCGAGGAAACACGGAGGAGACACCAACGACCCCCACTCACCTCAGCAGCGCCTCAGAGTGAGGAGAGCTGCGCCCGGCCCCTTCCCGCCCTCCCGCCTTCCCGCCGCGGGGCATGCTGGGAGTTGTAGTCCCGAGGCGCTGCCCTGCCCGCCACCCACCTTCGACTACAACTCCCATAAGGCAGCGCGGCCGCCTCCCCGCCGCCATTTTGTCCCGGGGCGCGGCCGCTTCAAAGCCGCTGCGCGGGAAGCGCCGGGGAGCGGCCGCGATGGGGGGGAGACGCCTGAGGCACCCGGGCGGGTCGGAGCCGCTGCCACCCACCTTCAGGGCGCTGAGGAGAGGCTCTGCGGCTTTGGGTGCTTCCGAGTGGCTTTGTTTTGTGAGGGAAAGGGGGGTGGAGGTGTCTGTCGCGGCTGGGCCTTGGCTCTGTGGGGTGCCCTGACTCTCCCGGGCGTTGTGTGAGGAGGGGGCTCGGGGAGGGTCCCTGGAGCCCTCCGGAGAGCATATAGGTGCGGGTCTCTGGGGCTCCCGGGGTGGGGGGTTGTGTCTCTGAGACCCCCAGGGGAGGGGAATCTCTGGGTGGGGGGTCTCTGAGACCCCCAGAGGAGGGGAATCTCTGCGTAGGGGTCCCTGGAGCCCATCGGGAGGGTTGTCTCTGGATCCCGGGGTAGGGGGGGGGGGGGGGGGGGGCGAATCTCTGCCTGAGGATCACTGAGGCCCCTGGGGGCGGGTCTCTTGGTGGGTGTCTCTGAGGCCCCGAGTGGGGAGTGGGGGGTCTCTGGGTGGGGGTCTCTGAGGCTCCTGGGGAGCAGCCCTGCTGAGAAAGACCTGGGGGTCATGGGGGATGAGGAGCTTCCCCTGAGCCAGCAGTGAGCTCTGGCAGCTGGGAAGGGCGATGGGATCCTGGGCTCCAGCAGCTGAGGGGTGGCAGCAGGGACAGGGAGGGGATTGTCCCTCTCTGCTCTGCCCTCCTGAGGCCCCAGCTGGAGTCCTGTGGCCAGAGCTGGGGCCCAACACAAGAGAGATGTGGGGCTGCTGGAGAGGGGTCAGAGGAGGCCACCTTGTGTAGCTCCAGGCCTGGAGGTTGGTGGCCCTGCCTGTGGCAGGGGGTTGGAGCTCTGTGATCCTTGGGAGCTAATAAATCTGTAGTCACTTTATTTCATCAAATTCAGTGGAGATAAAGCTCTTGGAGAGGGTTGGACATGTTGTATCCTTCTTCTTTAGAGCTCCCTAACCTTGAGGGCTGATGGAGGTCTGGAATGTTCCACTGATGATGCATCAGATGCTGTGGAAGATGATGATTCTCCTTCTACAACAGAGTAGAAAGATCATGGGGAAAATACTCCAGGTGCTTTGTAAGTAAATAGAGATTTTTGGAGCAATTTGTGTCTGAAAATGCAAATTTAATTGCTTTTCTACAGCAATTAGAAGGACTGATGCTGTGCTGTGCACACAAAGCAAGGGTCTGCTGTCTGGTATCTTCCTGATATCAAACTAAATCAAGCTGACTGCTTGATATAGGGAGGTGAGGATATTGGGAGCTGCTTTCCCTTTTCCATTGACTTCCAAATATTGCTATTAATAGTAATTAATCTGGCCTTTTAATAATATCTTTGTACATCCATGATGTAGAAGCAATATTTCAAGAGAAAAATGACTTGAGGCAACTGAAAAGGGCAGATTTCCTAGATTATTATTTAATAACCTCAGAAAAATAAGTTAATAGTAATAGAAAGTCCTTTTTGTAGTGTGATTTGAGAAGTTTTGGAGCAGTGAAGTGGCTGAGGGGAAGGCTGTGCGTCTGCCTGGACTTTAGGAAGGCCTTTGACATGGATTCTCACAGCATTCTGCTGGAGAAACTGGTGCCACTGGGCTGGACAGGGGGACCCTCAGCTGGGTTAACTGGCCCAAAGGGGGAATGGAGCCAAATCCAGCTGGAGGCCGGTCAGGAGTGGCACCCCCAGGGCTCAGTCCTTGTTCAACATCTTTCTCCATGAGCTGGAGGAAGGGATTGGATGTTCCCTCAGGGAGTTTGGGGGTGACACTGAGCTGGGAGGAAGGGTTGAGCTGCCTGAGGGTGGGGAGGCTCTTCAGAGGGATCTGAACAGGCTGGATCAACACCCCTGGGGGTGTTTCAACTCTGGTTCTGCTCATCCCCTCACGATGAGGCCTGTTAGAAACAGGGGAAGCTGAAGATCCTGTGGAAACCTCAGCAGTGAGGTTTAGCAAGAACAGGGTTACCTAATCCTTGATGTAACTGTATGCTCCTTCCTCCCCAAGCCCAAACTTACTGTCTCAAACAGGGTCTGTAGTCTTTTTAAGCTGCCCTCCTTTCACATCCCAGTAAAGCCTGGTGGTTTTTTGGGGGGAGAAAGTGCTTTTTTAGAGGCATCTTGCTTAGGAGCACAGATTGTTAGAGCTGAACCCATCCAGCCAAGTCCTAATCTCCTTTCCTCTTGCTTTGACTTCGTTTTTGGCTTTATAAAATCCTCCAGTGGGTCGAAAGAAGCTGAGAATTAATAGATTTGCATTTCTTTTTTGCAGCAGAACTGAAGAAATTCATGAAAAGCCATTTGGAACCTGTGGAGGGAAGAAAGGAGGAGCCAACAGCAACTGGAGAGAGCAAGAGGCAAGCTGTAAGTAGCCATTTGAGTTGGGAATTGAAATCTATCAAGAGAAAAACCCTTTGGAAAGAAGCTTTTTGTACTATTTCTGAGGTTTATGTAACATAAAGTAGCATTTTATGCTGGCAGCAAACAAGATGTGTATGGCAACATGCCTTTGTAGTGAGCTGTTGGGTTCTAATCTGGGTATTTATGATTCACATGAGAGAGCAGCTACCTGAGCGTGTGCTGATGGTGTGGAATGAACTAGAAACCAGAGGGGAGAGAAGAAGGAAGAATTCTCTCTATTTTCTTCCTGTTAAGAAGCAGCAAGTAGACAGATACTAAATGACTTTTGCTTTATGACCTCTCATGTCATCTTGAGCTCACAGGTGATAAGGAACAGGGGCTGACATCGTTCAGACAGGGTTTTATTGCCCTCCCTCAAAAGCTGGAGGCTTAGACTTGAAGTCAGAGGCCAGCAAGTGGAATTACTCAGCTAGAAAATTCTTAGAGAAGCAGTTTTCTCCCAGCCTGGCATTGCTGAGATGTGAATGTACAGCTGATACCAGGCATTGAGACAGTATCTGTTTGCCAGGGGAGGTTTTATCAAAGGGATTCACTCATGCAAAGGGAGGTGAGGCTTCTTCCTTGACATCACACAGGCCTGAGTATTAATTCACATGACTTTTATGCTGCTCTGGGTGCTGTGAGTACCTACAAACAGCACCCAGAGTAGCTGGGTAACCACAACAGTGTGTACACAGTCTAGTACACCCTGGATTCTCTCGTGGGGCACTAGTAGAACCCCTGTTCCTCAAGGATTTCTGCCTAGAACTCCCAGCAGGAAGGGGGATTTACTCATCCAGGTGTAGAGATGCTCCTTGAGGTAGCAAGACTTGATATCCTGGGTGTGCTCAGAGGTGTTACCCCATTCCCCTTGGATCCTGCTTGCAGGGTGCATGGGATAAATCCCTGGGAACCCCTCTTGATGCTAAGCCAGAGTTTGTTTGCTGTTCACAAAGCCTTTCTCACTACTTCCTCCTTGGAGAAGCTTAAAACTATATATCTTTTTAAGATTCCTCCTTCTTTTGTGGGGGTTCTGTTGGGTTTTTTCCTAATTGACCTCCAGATATTTCTCCTTTATCAATTTAACCCACTTTGGGAAACTTCAGCACCCTTTTTTCAGGGTTTTCTTTTTTTGCCTGTGCAGCCTAAAAACCACTTAAATATTGTTGGGGACATGAAGTATTTCTATTTGTTACCACAATATTGAGCAGGCATCAGAAGGTTTTCATCAAGCACCTTGAGGTAAAGGCCAAAACCAAGCAAGGAGTGAGACTTTTTAATGGTAAACAACAGAAATTCAAAGAAGAATTTAAATTTTCAATGCTGTTCAGGGTTTTTATGGCTGTTAAAGGGTTTTTTTCAAGCTGCTTTTGGTCTCTTTTCCTCCTGATATTTAAGTTGGTTGTAGATACTTGTCAACTTCTAGTTACAGCTGGAGTTTGGTTCATTTATCAGTTAAGTTGCCACTCAGGGGGGAAAAAATAGAACAGGAAATGTAAATAAAATACTAAACAAAAGTAATTGCTGCATCCCAAGTGTCACTGATGAGAAATGTGACAGTGGGGAAAAGGAAAGGGCAGGATTTTGAGGAAATACCCACCTAAAATAGCAGGCCTTGCAGTTTTTTCTAGCAAGTTCCAAGAAGTGTTTGCTCAGGCTGGACAGGAGGAGGTGTGAGCCTTTGCATTTGCATATGCAGGAATCCTTTGAGGAGGAAGACACTTCCTGCATGGCAGTGGGTATATATAGACCTGGCAAACCCAGGGGAGGGGGGGTGAGGGCTCTGAGGACACCAGCATCCTGCTCTTGAACCTTCTGAAGAGCCTACTTGTGGTAAGGCTTGGCCTGGTGGGATTTTTCTCTCTGGGACAACTTTATTAGCATTAATGATTTAATCAGAGTCTTGATTTGGACAGACTCTGGTGCTGTTATCTTTGCCTCTCCTCACAGCCCATCACTAGTCACACTGGGACATTAAGCTGTCTTAAAGGCTCATTGCCAGGGGAGGGTTAATTGGGCTACAACTTAACCCTGGCTTATCTGAACAGGAGCATCTGCACCTCTCCAAACCCTCTAATCATCATTATCAACCTAATTAATTACCGTCCTAGGGAGCTCTGACACCCCCACAGCAGCTGTTTTAGTTGTCCAAGAGATGTTTAATGGACTTTTTCATCTATAGATCAAACTAACAGTGTCCCTGCTCACTGCAGGGCGTTGGACTAGATGGTTTTTAACATTCTGTGATTTTTTTAAACAATCCAGAATTGAGAAATCCTTGGAAAAAAAAAAAAAAATCCGGATTTCCATCCTGGTTGCTCGCTGCTGCTGGCATCTGCCCTGGCTTTTCCTCCTTGTGGCCTCAACTCAAAACCATGTGGCCAACTTTCAAATTGGTAGAGAGAACTGCAGCCCTCAGGAGGGGCCTTCCCTGCCTTTGGGGGGGGGCAGAGAAGGGCCTTGCTGCCTTTGGGGGGGCCAGAGAGGGGCCTTGCCCGCCCTTTTTGAGGGGGGGCAAGAGGGGGGCCTTGCTGCCCTTTTTGAGGGGGGGGCCAAAGAGGGGCCTTGCCCGCCCTTGTGGGGGGGGCAAGAGAGGGGCCTTGCCTGCCCTTTCTGGGGGGGGGGGGGGGGGCAAGAGGGGGGGCCCTTCCTCGCCCATTTTGAGGGGGGGGCCAAAGAGGGGCCTTGCCCGCCCTTGTGGGGGGGGCAAGAGAGGGGCCTTGCCCGCCCTTTTTGAGGGGGGTAAAGAGAGGGGCCTTGCCCACCCTTTGGGGGGGGTGGCAAGAGAGGGGCCTCCCTGCCCTTTTTTGGGGGGGGGGGGCAAGAGGGGGGGCCCTTCCCCACCCTTTTTGAGGGGGGGGGGCAAGAGGGGGGGGGCCCTTCCCTGCCCTTTTTGGGGGGGGGGGGCAAGAGGGGGGGGCCCTTCCCCGCCCTTTTTGGGGGGGGGGGCAAGAGGGGGGGGCCCTTCCCCGCCCTTTTTGAGGGGGGGGCAAGAGGGGGGGGCCCTTCCCCGCCCTTTTTGAGGGGGGGGCAAGAGGGGGGGCCCTTCCCTGCCCTTTTTGGGGGGGGGGGCAAGAGGGGGGGGCCCTTCCCCGCCCTTTTTGAGGGGGGGGGCAAGAGGGGGGGCCCTTCCCCGCCCTTTTTGAGGGGGGGCAAGAGGGGGGGCCCTTCCCCGCCCTTTTTGAGGGGGGGGGCAAGAGGGGGGGCCCTTCCCTGCCCTTTTTGAGGGGGGGGCAAGAGGGGGGGGCCCTTCCCTGCCCTTTTTGGGGGGGGGGGCAAGAGGGGGGGCCCTTCCCTGCCCTTTTTGGGGGGGGGGGCAAGAGGGGGGGCCCTTCCCCGTCCTTTTTGGGGGGGGGGGGCAAGAGAGGGGTCCTTCCCCGCCCTTTTTGGGGGGGGGGGTGGGTTCCAAAAGAGCCCCTTCCCGCCCTTTTTGAGGCCCCGGGCCGCCCCTTCCCGCCCTTTTTGAGGCCCCGGGCCGCCCCTTCCCGCCCTTTTTGAGGCCCCGGGCCGCCCCTTCCCGCCCTTTTTGAGGCCCCGGGCCGCCCCTTCCCCACCTCAGGGGGAAGAAAGGCCTTTCCACGCTAGGAAAGGTGGTTTTAAGCTGGAATTAATACCAACTGATGCCAAAAAGAAGCTCTCAAAGGTGACCAGAGGAACAGCAACTTATTCTAAAGGGTTTTAGAGCAAACAGGAGAGTGAGAATGTCTGTGAAACACCTCCAATGTCTCTGCTAATGCGGGAGGTTTGGAATCTAAAGGGAAGAATGGCTGGGCCTCTGTACAAAGCTCTGCTTTAGGCACAGTAAATAGTTACTCAGTGGCTTATTTCACACCTTCCTTAATCCACCATGGAAAAAAAGTGGTTCTACCTAAAGAAAAGAGGAGGGAAAACCTGTTTCCCTGCGGAAGTTTGCCTTTGTAATGTAAAGCCAGCCTATAGAGTCTGTAAAGTGGAAGGGATAGAGGAAGAGAATCTGTGAAAAGTCTCTTTATGGTGGTAATAAAAGGAGGAAAAACAAAAAGCCTGAGGGCTGTAAAGTTGAGAACCTCCTGTTCAGACCACCAAGCTACCAAGGATAGGATGGAAAGAGCAGCTTTGAAAGCAGCTAAGGGAGTGATTTGCCTTGAGGAGGAACTAATGAACCAAATATTTGTTGGGGGGAAGTAAATGGAGTAGAGAGGATTTGGTAATACCTGTTTAAATTAGGATGATGGCAGGTGTTGGTGCAGGAGGTCAAGGTTAATACAAGAATTCTCTTAAGGGGGCTTTCAAGATTCAGAAGAATGGGCAAGAGGAAGAATAAAAAAATAGCAACTAGGAGAATTAGTTTGTAAAATCCTCTGGAAAAAAAGGCCAGGAAACAGGAGTTCAGGAGGTTGGGAATTCATAAAAATACATTTATCTAAGAGATAAGATGTCCTAATGTGTGACAGCAAAAGTAAACACGTCCTGAGGTCCTCAGTGGCCTTCAAGAAGGAAGCAAATAGCTTGAACTGTCTGTGAAGATGAGTCACCCTGGGCTTGGGTGCTTTTTGGAAAGTCCAGAGCATGAAAATGAAACAGAAAGAGGAAAAAGCAAAGCTAATTAACCCCAAAGTTCCTTATTGCTCATGGTGGTAAAGGAGATGCTACAAGGGAGGGCACCAAGGAGGATTTGGGTCCATGACTTTCCCACTGAGAGCTCTAGAATCCCAGACTGGGCTGGGTTGGACCCCAAGGATCACAGAGCTCCACAGGCAGGGCCACCAACGTCAGGCCTGGAGCTACACAAGGTTGCCCAGGGCCCCATCCAACCTGGCCTTGAGCACCCCCAGGGATCAGGGCCCCAGCCAACCTGGCCTTGAGCACCCTGTTTCATGGAATGAAGTGGAAGAGGCTGTTCCCTCAGGCACATCTCACCCAGCAGCCTGGAAGGTGGCACCCTGGCACAGCAGCCAGGCTGTGCTACTCTTTACCCTGTACCAAGGTGCTGTCAGAGAGGGAAACACGGGGCTGGATGTGCTGCTGCCCTTCTCTGGGAGGGTGCTTCCTGTGTAGGCCTGATGTGGAAGGGTTCATGTAACACTTCTCTTGCAGCAAGAGTGATTCAGGCTTGTGAAAACCTCTTCTACAGTAATGATGATGGTTGGAGAGGAAGGGAGCTCTGACCCCTCCCAGTGCCACAGAGAAGGACACCCCTTCCCAGCCCAGGCTGCCCAAAGCTCCATCCAACCCGGCCTTGAGCCCTGCCAGGCATCCCGGGGCAGCCCCAGCTTCTCTGGGCACCCTGTGCCAGGGCTCCCCCCTCCCTGGGAAGGGTTTCAGCCTCCCAGCCCCTCTCCAGCTGCCCTCCTGGAGCTGAAGGCCGTTCCCCTGGGCCTGGCCATTGCCCTGGGGCCTCTGGGCCTGGTCCTCACCCTCGGCCTGGCTGTCATCATGGGCCCAGCCCTTGCTCTGGGCCTTGTCCTTCTGGTCACTCCCCTCCCTGCCCTCAGCCCCAGCCCCTCTCCAGCTTTCTCAAAGGCCTAGAAGGGGCTCAGAGGCCTCTCCCCAGGGCCTTCTCTGGCCTGACTTCTACATACTGACACAGAACCAGGGCAGCTGGTTGCTAAAGAAGCTCTGGCAGCTCAGCGGTTTCTGTGGTTGGAAGAGCAGGTTACACAAGCAGGCAGAGCTGTACTGCACAGAGAGAAGAACCTAAACACAGGTAGAGGAGCAAGCTGAGCCCTGCTTCCCCCAGTATTTGATGGTTCACACTCCTCTCCCTGTCCTGTTGTCTCTGCAGCTCCATGTGCCCCATGAATAACACCCCAAGTGTGAGCAAACCTTTCCTGGGGGGGGCTGTCTCCTGCAGCAAACTCCTTGTGTTGCACCACCCCCCTGGTGATACCACACTGCATCCCACCCAGGTGCCTGTGCAGAGGCTGCCTCCCTTCCCTGGGCTCTGTAACAGAGCTCCAATCTTTCAGGATTCCCATTCCTGGTGTTTCAATCAGGTGTTTTTCCTCCTCTTTTCTGGGGATTGATGTCTTCCAGCATTCCTAAATGGACAACCAGGCCTTTGAAATGCATGGGGACAAGCTGGAAAGCTCTGCCAAGGGAACAGAGTGGCCAAGAAGAGAGGTAAAGCTCTGTTCTGCTCTCCCAGTGCTGCCAAAACATCCTTAATTGGGTCAGACTGAAGGTTAAACCCTGAATTTTTAACAGGAAATCATCCTGTGTTAAGAAGGTGCTGAGGAAAAGCAAGGGGGGGCTTGGGGCAAGGCAAAGGGGGAAGGCAGGGCGTCCTGAGGGAAGGGAAAGGGGTCTTGGGGGGAAGGGAAAGGGGGTCATTGGGGGAGGGCAAGGGGGTCCTGAGGGAAGGCAGGGGGTCCTGAGGGATACAGTTGCCAAGCTCTAAGACACAGAGCTCAGTGAGCACGAGGTAGGAGCTGAGCAGAGCCAGAACTCCTGCCCTCCCTGGAGTTAACAGCTCCACATTTTAATCCTGTCACCACTGGGCAAAGTAACTCTGGAGGGTCCCTCTGGTTTGGAACTGGAACAGCTACTTACACCCTCATCTCCTGGTGATGGTTTGTATCTGCTGAGCTCCACAGCACAGCAGTGCTGCACCCCTTCCTGTCTTGCCCTGGAGAAGAGTCATTCCCTGTGCTTCTCCCAGGAAACTTCTTGGCTTCTTGGGATTTGAATGAGCCCAGAGAAGGGCAACCAGGCTGGGGAAGGGGCTGGGGGGCAAATCCTCTGAGGAGCAGCTGAGGGAGCTGGGGGTGTTCAGCCTGGAGAAGAGGAGGCTGAGGGGAGACCTTCTCCCCACCTCCCCTGCCCTGCCAGGAGGGTGCAGAGAGGTGGGTGATGGTCTCTTCAGCCAGGGGACAGGAGATGGGACAAGGGGCAATGGGCTCAAGCTGCCCCAGGGCAGGGTCAGCTCAGCTGGGAGGGCAAAGTTCTTCCCTGGCAGAGTTGTGGGGCTGTGGCACAGGCTGCCCAGGGAGGGGGCTGAGTCCCCACCCCTGCTTGGGGGGAGATGAGGTGCTCAGGGATCTGGTTCAGCTTAGGATGGGATTGGTTGGCCTTGGTGCTCTTCAAAGTCTCCTCCAACCTTGGGATCCTGTGATCTAACCAGGCTTTTTTTTGTTGTTTCTGTGTGTTTCTTTAGGTGGTTTCTCACTCATCCCAGGAGAGAAAAGGCAGCTGGTCCCTAATGAAGGTCTTTCTAGCTTGTCTCTTGGCCTGTGTCATCACCACAGCGATAGGAGTGCTCGCCCTGTCCTTGGTCTACGTGAAGAACCCTGCCCTCATCCAAGAGGAGACAGTTGGTAAAGGTGACGGGGACTCTTCCCCCAATGCAGAGGAGAAACCTGTGGATCTCAAATACCAGTTCCTGAATCACCTGAAGAAATCCAAGGTTGGTCCTTCCTCTCCTCCTCACTAGCTCTTCACATCCAAAACACTCTCTGTAGGGAAGGCTAGATGGGATAGTTGGACACTTTGAACTGCCAGCAGCCACTCTGACACCCCCTGAGGTTCATGAGTGATAATGATGTCATTCACATTCATTATCTCTGTCCCTTTCCCCAAATCCCAGTCCTGATTCAACAAGACCTGGGCAGGCTGGAGAGCTGGGCAGGGAGAAACCAGGGGAGGTTTCATAGAAGCGAGAGGAGTGGCTTGAACCTGGGGAGGAAGAACAGGCTGGGGGTGACATGATGGAGAGGAGCTCTGGGGAGAAGGATCTGGGGTGCTGGTGGGTGACGGGGTGGCCATGAGCCAGCAGGGTGCCCAAGGAGGACAATGGGATCCTGGGGGATGTCAAAAGGAGCGTGGGCAGCAGGTCACAGGAGGGGATCCTCCCCCTCTGCTCTGCCCTGGAGTGTTGGGGCCAGTTCTGGGCTCAACCAGCCAGGGATCTCCTGGAGAGAGTCCAGAGGTGATTCAAAGCCTGGAGCATCTCCCCTGTGAGGAAAGACTGAGGGAGCTGGGGCTGCTCAGCCTGGGGAGATGCAAAGTGCCCCTAATCAATACACTTCTCCCCTCAATCTGACAGGTCTATAACTACCCAGGTGGTGAGATTCAGTGGGCAAGATACAGGAGGGATGTGAGTGACTATCAGAATGAAGAAGAACTGGAATTTGGCAGAAGTATCAACAGCCATCGTTCCCAAATGACTTTTGGAACCTTGAGGATCAAGAGCAAAGGGCTTCGTGCTCCTCACTGGCACTTCAATGCCAATGAGCATGGTTACCTACTACAGGTACTGTCTGCTCCTTCCAGGTGGGTTGGTGGTTTAAAGCATTGAGTAGATAAATATAACAACCCCCAGGTAATTAAAACATTAATTACAATTATTACCAGCTAATAGAAGTAGAATTAACCACTGATTGATATATGACATGAATATTCTTACTCCTCCATCTCCATGGGCTGTGGAGACCCTCCACACCCCCTGGAGATGGAGGAGTAAGAATAGTCAGGTTGATTTTCTTCCTCACAACCCTTTAAACATGGAAGACTGTGTGGTTCCCATCAAGTCTTCTCCTTCCTAAACCAAGCACCCCTCCTCCTTAAAGCAGCACTGTTGGTGTGGCTTATTCCTTCCTGATTCTCTCTGGTGGTGTCACAGCTGGGTGACCATGAGCCAGCAGCAGTGTGTCCTCATGGCTCAGAAGGGCAGTGGCATCCTGGGGTGGATTAGGAGGGGGGGTGGTTAGGAGGTCAAGAGAGGTTCTGCTCCCCCTCTACTCTGCCCTGGTGAGACCCCACCTGGAACATTGGGTCCAGTTCTGGGCCCCTCAGCTCCAGAAGGACATAGAACTCCTTGGAAGAGTCCAGCATCACCAAGGTGATGGAGGGAGTGGAACCCCTTCCTGATGAGGAGAGGCTGAGGGAGCTGGGCCTCTTTAGCTTGGAGGAGACTGAGGGGTGCCTTATTCATGTTTATAGATGTAAAGGGTGAGAGTCAGGAGGACAGAGCCAGGCTCTGCTCAGGGATGGCAGTGACAGGACAAGGGGCAGTGGGTGCAGCTGGAGCAGAGGAAGTTCCATGGGAACATCAGGAGGAACCTTTTCCCTGTGAGGGTGCCAGAGCCTTGGGACAGGCTGCCCAAAGAGGTTGTGGAGTCTCCTTCTCTGGAGACATTCAAACCCTGTTTGGACACATTCCTCTCTGATTTAGTCTGGGTGCTCCTGCTCTGGCAGGGGGGTTGGACTAGATGATCTTCAGAGGTCCCATCCAACCCCTGATGTTCTCTGATCTTTGGAAAGATTGACCCTTTCTTCCTTGAGCATCAGATTGAAGCTCTATAAAAACAAAGACAATCAGAGGGAAACAGAATCTCAGGTTGAGCTGCTGATGGGCCACATGTGGGTTAGATGAGAGACCTTCCCTTAGGCTCACCAAGCTCTGCTGGTGTCCCAGGGTGCTGCCTGGATTGGAGTCATTGGGGCAGATGACAGCGTGGTCACCACCTACAACGTCACAGCTGGCCAAGTCGTCTTCTTCCCTAGAAACACTGTGCACTGGGTGAAGAACGTGGGGTCAGGAGACTGTGTCTTCTTGCTGTTCTTCACAACACATGAAGAGCTTCAGACCTTGGATGTGGATGATGCTTTCTTCTCTACCCCAGAGGACATAGCAGCTAGAGCATTAAAGGTCTGTATGATAGAGCCACCCTCTATCTACTCTTCTACACACTACCACAGCAGTCTGGACTCTCTGCTTCTGGGGGAGATCCTCTGGAGTCCCATCAGTGTGGAAGGATGTCCTTAGTGCCACCCTGTGTCTCCATACTCAAGCAAAACCCCCCCAAAATTGATGATGATCTCTCAGATGATCTTTCTCCACCACATTTATCCCCAGTTCCTGGAGGTTCCTCCACGTTTCCAAGGGTGGAAGGGAGAAGAACTTAGTGAACCCCTAAGCTGATCTCCTGGTAGCTCCTAGATGAGCTCTGTGGTGTGAGGAGATCTCCTAGGAAGCCACAGAGAAATCCACCTCCTCTTGAAAATAGATCTCACTTCAACCTCCTGGCTGGCCATGTCCTATGAGCAACAACACGACCACAGAGCTTCTGCTGCTGAGTCTTGAGAACTGGGATAGACCTTCCCAACCTCAAACACTTGGGGGGGAGATGGATCAAGTTCCCTCCAGCTCCAGATCTCTGTGGTAGCTGGGAAGGAGGAGCAGAGCAAAGGAGCAAAGCAGAGCTTTGGGAAGGTCAGGTCCTCACAGAGATGAGTTGCTGTGCCCAGGACAGGGTTTCTCTACTCTCAGGTGGGACATTCAGCAAAGCAAAACCTTAATTGCCCATCTTTCTCTCTCAACTTACTGTGCATCCTGTGTCCCACAGCCTCAAGGTGGAGTTAACTTCATCAGAACATTCCAGAAACAAGCAGAAGATCAAGCAGTCAACCTCCCACCCAACTTACACCAGCTGGTCCAAAATGCCACCTACGTGCAGTCTCCAGACACCCTCGTGTGGCGTTACTTCTACAACCTCAAAGGTAGGGGGACACCTGAAGAGCTCTCTGTGCTCTGGGGAGGAGGAGGAGGGGATCTCTAATCTCTTTGGAGGAACAAGAGGTGCAAAGTATAGAGAGAAACCAGGAGCTCAGACCTGTCCCAAAACTGGATTGTCCCCAAAACCATGGAGCTGCCTGCTCTTCCCCCCCCCACCAACCCCCCTTTTCTGCTGAGCATGATGTAACTGGCATGGAATCCCACCTTGGGCCAGTTTGGGTCACTTCTCCTGCTCAATTCTTCCTTCTCATGAACTGAAACTGAGGAGAAGGAGCTGGGGGTGCTGGTGGGTGATGGGGTGGCCATGAGCCAGCAGTGTGCTCAAGGAGGCCAATGGGATCCTGGGGGCATCAAGAGGAGTGTGGGCAGCAGGTCACAGGAGGGGATCCTCCCCCTCTGCTCTGCCCTGCTCAGGCCCCACCTGGAGTGTTGGGGCCAGTTCTGGGATCAAACAGCCAGGGATCTCCTGGAGAGAGTCCAGAGGAGGCTCCAGAGATGCTGAAGGGCCTGGAGCATCTCCCCTGTGAGGAAAGGCTGAGGGAGCTGGGGAGAAGCAGCCTGAGAGGGGATCTGCTCAATGGGGATCAACAGCTGAAGGGTGGGACACAGGGGGACATGGGCAGCCTCTGCTCAGTGGCTGTGGGGACAGGACAAGGGGCGATGGGCTCAAGTTGGAGCACAGGGAGTTCCCCCCCAATGTGGGGAAGAACTTCTTCCCAGTGAGGGTGAGGGAGCCCTGGGACAGGCTGCCCAGGGGGTGTGGAGTCTCCTTCTCTGGAGAGATTCCAGCCCCAGCTGGATGTCTCCCTGTGTGCCCTGTCCTAGGGACCCTGCTTTGGCAGGGGGTTGGACCTGATGAGCTCTGGAGGTCCCTTCCCACCCCTGTGACTCTGTGATTCTGTGAAGTTTGTGTGCCAACAAGCAACATCAACCAAGCCCTGTTGGAAATGCTCATGTCCTGCCTTTGGTTTTAGGATCAGCAAAATTCCCCTTCCCAGGAGGACTCTTCCAGTGGGCTCGTTACCGCATAAACGGCACCGGCCTCAATGAAACGGAACGGATCTTCAGTGAGTCTCTCAACAAGGTACTTCACTTGGACCAGAGAACCCCAGCCTGGGCTGGGAGGGACCCCAAGGATCCCAGAGCTCCAACCCCCTGCCACAGGCAGGGCCACCAACCTCCAGGCCTGGAGCTACACAAGGTTGCCCAGGACCCCATCCAGCCTGGCCTTGAACACCCCCAGGGATGGGGCACCCACCCCCTCTCTGGGCAGCCTGTTCCAGCCCCTCCCCACTCTCTCTGCACAGAACTTCCCCCCAATCTCTCCTCTCCCCCTTCCCTCCTCCAGCTTCACTCCAGCCCCCTTGTCCTGCCAGTCTCTGCCCTTGAACAAGCTGATTCCCCTCCTGTTCCTGGGGTCCCTTCAGGGACTGGCAGGCTGCAATGAGGTCCCCCCACAGCCTTCTCTGTTCCAGGCTGAACCAGCCCAGCTCCCTCAGCCTCTCTTCATAGGGGAGCTGCTCCAGCCCTCTGAGCATCTCCGTGGCTCCTCTGACCCCTCTCCAACAGCCCCACATCTTCCTTGTGCTGGGCCCCAGCTCTGGCCACAGGACTCCAGCTGGGGCCTCAGGAGGGCAGAGCAGAGAGGGACAATCCCCTCCCTGTCCCTGCTGCCACCCCTCTGCTGCTGGAGCCCAGGATCCCATCGCCCTTCCCAGCTGCCAGAGCTCACTGCTGGCTCAGGGGAAGCTCCTCATCCCCCATGACCCCCAGGTCCTTCTCAGCAGGGCTGCTCCCCAGGAGCTCCTCTCCCAGCCTGGATCTGTGTCTGGGATTCCTCCAGCCCCAGTGCCACACCTGACACTTGGCAGTGTTGAACCTCTCACCAGGTTCACCCAGGTTTCCAGCCTGTGGACACCCACATCTACTCCAACATGAAGCTGGAGGAAGCAATTTCTGTGTGTTGAGCATTGTTTTCTCATCTCTAACAGGGATGTAACTAACTTGGGTGCTTCTCCTTCTCCTTTCCAGCATGAGAACACCCTGACCTTAGCAACCCTGAGGATATTCAGCAATCAGCTGGGCCAACCTCACTTCCACTTCAACGCCAACGAGATGGGCTACGTCATTAGTGGCTGTGGACAGGTAATTAGGTGCCTTGGTGGGGATCAGGCAGTGGAGTTCAGGTTTATTCTCAGCCTTGATTAAATCATCTAATTAGTAGGATTCCCAAACCCTCTGTCTTCACACTTTCCTTCTCCATAGACACCTTAGATCTGGGGTCTGTTTGGAGAAGCTCATCTAGGGGAAGGAGGATTTCCTCCTCATAGAATGGTTTTGGTTGGAAAAGACCTTCAAGATCAAGTCCAACCATATATCCAGCCCTACTAGATCCAACAGCAAAGCATGTCAGCAAGTGCAACATCTGCTCTTCTTCTAAACACCTCCAGGGATGGTGACTCAGCCACCTCCTTGGGCAGCCTGGTCCAGCATGTGACAACCCTTTCAGGGAAGAACTGTTTCCTCATATCACAGAGTCACAGGGGTGGGAAGGGACCTCCAGAGCTCATCAGGTCCAACCCCCTGCCAAAGCAGCTCCCTAGGACAGGGCACACAGGGAGACATCCAGCTGGGGCTGGAATCTCTCCAGAGAAGGAGACTCCACACCCCCTGGGCAGCCTGTCCCAGGGCTCCCTCACCCTCACTGGGAAGAAGTTCTTCCCCACATTGGGGGGGAACTCCCTGTGCTCCAACTTGAGCCCATCACCCCTTGTCCTGTCCCCACAGACACTGAGCAGAGGCTGCCCATGTACCCCTGTGTCCCACCCTTCAGCTATTGATCCCCATTGAGCAGATCCCCTCTCAGGCTGCTTCTCCCCAGCTCCCTCAGCCTTTCCTCCCAGGGGAGATGCTCCAGGCCCTTCAGCATCTCTGGAGCCTCCTCTGGACTCTGTCCAGGAGATCCCTGGCTGTTTGATCCCAGCACTGGCCCCAACACTCCAGGTGGGGCCTGAGCAGGGCAGAGCAGAGGGGGAGGATCCCCTCCTGTGACCTGGCCACTTTCCTCTTGATGCCCCCAGGATCCCATTGTCCTTCTTGGCCACCAGGCCAGCTATCCAACCTCACCTTCCCCTGGTGTAACTTCAGACTGTTCCGCCCTGTCACCAGCTATGAGGGAGAGGAGACCAACCCCAAACTCACAACCACCTCTAGTTGTAGGGAGCAATGAGCTCTCCCCTCATTCTCCTCTCCACAGTGAACACCCCCAGCTCCCTCAGCTGCTCCATTCCAGCCAGATAGATGAGCTGGGATGATGAGACTCCACAACATAAGGACACACCATGTCCTCACTCAGGAATTTGACCCCTCTCCCCTCCTAGAGTCTGGTTTCTGATGGTGATTCCAGCTCAGTGCTGGGACTGGCACGCTCTGGTTACCCAATCCCCTGCTGAAGATCACTCTTGTTGAACCTTCTGCTTTCCTTGCCCCAGGTTGGAGTTATCCTCTCTGGAGTCGCTGCCACCTTCAACATTGGCATTGGAGATGTCATCTTCTTCCCTGTTGGAACCCAACATTATATCAAGAGTGTCTGTGATGAGGATCTGCTGTTGATCCTGGCCTACAGTACAGGAGAGCAGGTGAGAAGCCAGATGGGCAAGGGGATTACATTTCACATCAGAGCTGGGGGTGCTCAGCCTGGAGAAGAGGAGGCTGAGGGGAGACCTTCTCCCCACCTCCCCTGCCCTGCCAGGAGGGTGCAGAGAGGTGGGTGATGGTCTCTTCAGCCAGGGGACAGGAGATGGGACAAGGGGCAATGGGCTCAAGCTGCGCCAGGGCAGGGTCAGCTCAGCTGGGAGGGCAAAGTTCTTCCCTGGCAGAGTTGTGGGGCTGTGGCACAGGCTGCCCAGGGAGGGGCTGAGTCCCCAGCCCTGCTTGGGGGGAGATGAGGTGCTCAGGGATCTGGTTCAGCTTAGGATGGGATTGGTTGGACTTGATGATCTTCAAGGTCTTCTCCAACCTTGGGATTCTGTGGTACATCAAGCACATGGACAGATTTCCTTCTGCTGGGAATAGTTGGCACCCAACTCCTACCAGAACTCCACACAGGGAAGCAGGAGGTGGAGAAGACAGAGGTTGTGCTTTGTTTGGGTGTGCAAGAGATGGGATTTGAGGTTGGTTTTCTGCATGAGGTCCTGCTGGTGGTGGAGCTGGAGCTTAGATGGCCCACCAAGGGTGGGAGATACCTCAGCTCCTCACCTCCAGTGATCTCAACACCTTTATTACCCCACAGAATTCATATCCCAGATTATTAAACATCTAAAAACCAGGGAGTTCTGGTTTCAAAACCACCATCTTCTGTCTTTCTAGCTCCAAACCCTTCGTATGAAAGACTACTTCAGTGGCACAGCAGATCACATCCTTGCTCAGCTCTTTTTCAAGGAGCAAGCTGAGTTTAAGAAGTTTGGACAAGCTGCCAAAAAATGACCCCAACACCTTCTCTTACCACCTCATGCCTTCAAGATGCTGGGTTTGCTGCCATCACCCTGTTCCTACCAGCACTTTTTGGTCCTTTCTTGGCTTTTTAGCCAAAGATTTTCAGAAAATAAAGAAGAATTTGGGGGGTTTTTAATCTTTCAAAAGTTGTGGGGTTGGGTTTGTCTATTTTAATCCTGGTTTATTTATAATGCAAGAGGATTTATTAGTATAATAAAGTCATTTCAAGCTTTACAACTGCCTTTTCCTCTCTTTAATGCCCCTTTTCCCCCCCTTCATCTCTTCCCTTCCACTGATTTGGTGTCCCACAGGCAGAGCTCTTCCCTAACAGTGTCTCCACACAAGCCCAGCTTGGTCCATCTCCACCCCAAGGCCTGGTGATGGGAGGAACGAGCTCCTCACACCTTCCGGTTGGATTCATTCTCTTTCCCTTCTTCAATCCCTTCTATGGGTTGGAAGAGAAAGTAATTAACTTAACTAACTCCATTTTGCCTCAACTTTGCCACCAAAACCCGTGATCTGATCTTTAAAAGGGACCTTTTTGGGCAAGGTATCTAGCAGAAGATAGTCTTGGTAGTGAAGCTCTGGGTTGGACACTGTGTGTGGAGAGAGTGGAGGGTTGTGGCCAGTGCTGGGCTCCCTTCTTCTCCTCAGTGTCTGTGGGGACAGGACAAGGGGCGATGGGCTCAAGTTGGAGCACAGGGAGTTCCCCCCCAATGTGGGGAAGAACTTCTTCCCAGTGAGGGTGAGGGAGCCCTGGGACAGGCTGCCCAGGGGGTGTGGAGTCTCCTTCTCTGGAGAGATTCCAGCCCTGTCCTAGGGACCCTGCTTTGGCAGGGGGTTGGACCTGATGATCTCAGGAGGACCCTTCCCACCCCTGTGATTCTCCTCCAAAAAACTGGGTGAAGCAGCAGCAAAGCTGATCTCCCCACGTGGCATTTGGTGACCCTCAGATTCCCCTCCTCCTTCCACAGGCAGCAGGGTGGCTGCACCAAGGAGGCAGAGAGTCTGTCTCCCATGGGATAAGACACTTCTTTATCTTCTAGATCACAGCATCCCAAGGTTGGAAAAGCCCTTGGAAGATCATCAAGTCCAACCAATCCCATCCTAAACTGAACCAGATCCCTGAGCACCTCATCTCCCCCCAAGCAGGGGTGGGGACTCAGCCCCTCCCTGGGCAGCCTGTTGGTAGACCTGAGGTTTTGAGGGCCATCTAGGTGGAAATAGCTTCCTTGGGGTGATAGCTTCCTTGGCTTCCCATCTGACAGGGGTTTGATGCTTCTATTTTTCATTGATTTAGGAAAATAAAGCTCATCCATTCAATCACCAGCTCCAGAAGAGGCAGAGATGCTTGATTGTCCCCTTCTTCACTCAGGGAGGACCCATCCCAAATGGATACAGGTATCAGTTTAGAATCAGAGACCAACTGGGCTTTTCTTTTGGGGAAGATCATGGGTGATTTTTGGGTTGGGGTCACTTTAGATCCAAAGCAGAAGTTTGCCAACCATCAAACTGACTGGTTTTGAGGACAGTAAGGTAGGAGAAGCATCCCCAGGGATGGTACCAAGTACAAACTGATGCATCTGGGATGCTGACAACCTCTTGCAGCTCCAAACCATCCCAAGTGACACCCTCTAACCATCCCAAATGAGTTTCCCAGGAGCTCCAGACTCCTAAATTCATCACCTCATCCTTCTTTATGCTTAATTCTAGGAGCACATGATGGTTTACCCCACCCAGAACCCAAAAGGCAGTAGCAAGACCTTCATTTCAGCTGTCCTCACCTACACTCACACCTCTCTTTTTTATTATATATCTCTAAAAATAGAGAGAACTCTAAATAGAAATGCAATTTTAGGGATATTTGAAGTACCCACAGCTCTATTTAGCAGCTCAGAACCAGGCTGCAGCTGAAAGGTCCCCATCCCACCAAGAAACCTCTCAGTTCCTCTCTCTTTGTGCCTTTAGTTACAAAGAAAAACCACCTGGGTTGGGCATGAGGCAGCACCAGCATGGAGAGAAGGTTGGTTATTCCACCTCTTCCTCACAGCTCAGGCTGCAAGGTGGCTCCTGCAAGAGAAAAACCCACCAAATCCCCTGTAAGAACCTCATGGGAATAGAAGATGAAGAATTAAAGCTCAAGGAGAAGGTGCTTTCCCTGCTCCATGTCCCTGGGAGGTGCTGGAGAGCATGAGGGAAAGCCTTGCCTCCCTCCTCCTCCTCCTCCTCCTCCTCTTCCAGGCTGTGGATGCCACCTGCTGGGCTGTAATCATGGACCATGTGGTGGTGCTGTGATGTTCCAGGACCCAGCAGGAGTGGGAGAAGATAATTTGGGATGAAAAATGAGGTTTCTTGGGGTCTTTTCAGTCTTCATTTCATCTGAGAATAGGACTTTTCCTTTGGAAAGGGCACTCTGGATCTCACTGGGGGGTGATGACTTTGGAGGGGGGGGGCATCAGGTGGGAATTTGGGGCAGGGACCAGGGGGTTTCCATTTGGGAAGAGGTCCCAAAGAGATGATAAGGAAGTTTGGGCAGAAACTTGGGTGGTGGAAGGGTGGTAGGGTTGTGAGCAGTGGTGCAGCACCCAGATGGAGGTGTGTGGGACGTGGTGTGCCCCAACGGTTGGGTTTGTTCTACACACTCAGCAGTGACCTGGCCAGGGAGAGTCTATCCCCAGTTTGCTGATGGTACCAAACTGGGAGGACTGGCTGGACACACCAGGAGGCTGCAGTGAGACCTGGACAAGCTGGAGAGTTGGGCCTCCCAAACCTCATTCCTCCACCACCTTGAGATGGTCCTTCACCCTCCTCCAGCAGCAAAACCCTGATGCCCCCTGAGCCAGTGTCCTCTGCTGGCCACCTCTCTGTGTGTTACAGACCAGTTCTGCAGGGCTGGGAAGACAAACCAGGGCTTCTCCAGGGGAGCAGAAGGTGCTCCTGAAGGCTCCTGCTCTGCCCAGCCAGAGGTGGGTGCCCCTGGGTGTGATCTTCACTGAGACCCACAGGGGTTCTGATGGCCATGAGGCTGCTCATGATGTTGTTAGATAGAATAAGGCTTCTTTAGGAGACTTTCTCGAGGTTCACCCCAAAAATGAAGCCTCTTTTCCTCCTCCCTTCAGCTGGGAGACCCAAGGGACTGTGGTCCTTGTAGTTGGAGAGCTCCCTGTGAGAGGAGAACAAACCTCCCTCGTGGAGAAGGAGGTAAGACACCACCATGCTGTGGAGGTGACACAATATTCCAACCTCTCCCCATCCTCAGGGCAGCTCTTTCCTCTCTCCCCTTTTTTTAGGCCTGGTTTAAATCCAAATCACAGCAGCAGGACACCAGGTGGAGCTCTGCCCCTCAAGGTTGCTTGATGATCTCCTCTGCTTTCCTCCAGCCCCACCCTACCCACTCCTCCCTCTAGAGAAAACGTGGTCTTTCCTTCTTAACTGGGCATGCTGGAATGCTCCAGCCCAAACTGGACAGCAGGGCTGGGTAATTACAACATCTCCCTGGTGAGATGGACCTGCAGATGTTCTCCCTGTTGTCCTGAGCTCTCAGCCTCAGTGACAACCCCTCTGTGTGTGTGTGTGTGTTCCTGAGTTAATTGACTCTGGGGATGGAGGCTGCAGGCTAAATGGCAGAGTTTAAATAATTAAGGTGCTGCTAATCCACAAGAAATGTCAGAAAGTCCCTCAGAGATCCCACAGGAGCTCCTCTTGCTTTGGGAACCAGCTAATTAACAGCATCCTTTTCCTGGAGAAGCATCAACCCTGGGAAGCCAACTGGGAGGAGACCACCACCACCACCTCTCCCTGCAAAAGCTGGCTTTGGATTGGATGCCTCTGATGATGTAGCTAGAAATCTTCTCTTGCAGGGATGTAAAGGACAAGGGGTGGAGTTTCCAGCCCAGAAGCAAAGAGCTCTGCTGCTCGAGATGGACAGGAGAAGGTCTCCAAAGCTCCTGGCAACCTCCAGGTGAGTCCAACATTGAGGAATGGGGATCACAGCTGGGGCTGGAGCCTGGAAATGTCTCTCTCTATCCCTCACCCATCCCCTCTTCCTTCCTCTGTTTATTGCTAATAACCCATTGTGAG
The DNA here is from genome assembly GCA_020800305.1 of Porphyrio hochstetteri. Lineage (NCBI taxonomy): Eukaryota > Metazoa > Chordata > Aves > Gruiformes > Rallidae > Porphyrio > Porphyrio hochstetteri. The sequence goes on from CM036938.1 coordinate 91,275,294, forward strand.
GTTTGGAATAATATGGGTTGGGGCCACCAAGGTCATAACGTGAGCTGGGAGCTCAGTGAGGGGTTTGAAATCCCATGGAATTAGGGCTGGGAGGAATTTTACTCAAGAAAAGCCCCTTGGAGATGGATTCTGCACTGGTGGAAACATCTCCAGCAGCAATGGGATGGTTCTCCTGCCATGGGGAAGGGAGGAGATGCCAAGGAGCAGCAGCTTGTGTCTTCTTGGAGGGAAAGCTGGGCTGTTGATCAGCCAAACCCTCTCCAAAACCAGGAAGATGGGAAATTAAAGAGCTTCTGGAGTCTCACACACCTTCAGTGAGTCCCCACCACCCAGCTCTACCCTCCCCTGGTGCACTCATCACTGAGGGCTTTGAGTTCTTGGCACCCCAGCTCCATCACTCCAGCTCCTTCCTCAAGCTGCCCCTTGGGATGACTCCTCTCACCTGGTTGTTTAGGATGTGCTGGCACCAGCAACATCCCTTTGAAACTCTTCTTTTCATCCCAGTTGCCTCAATTTGGGGTCAAAGATGTTCTCCCATCCCAGTGCTCTAACTGGAACCCCCAGCTGCTCTGGTTGCTCCATCCAGGGAGGGTTTTTCTTCATGGTTACAAAGGATTTGAACATCTCCCAGTTCCCCCTGTGCTGCCTGGAGGAAGAAACACACTGCAGGAGGGTGGGTGAGGCCTTGGAGGGGGGTGAGAACCCCAAAAAACCTCCTTAGGGAGGAGGATGGAAAGCACAGGAGGCACCTTCATGCCCTGTGTGCTTCCAGGTCTCCCATTTGAAGAGAAAAACAATGGCAAATTTGGGGGGAAATCCCACATTTTCCCAACGTTGAAGCCACCCTGGTTGTAGGAAGGGTGGAGGATTCAGGGAATTCAGCTCCTCCTGGGACAAACTAACTCAGCTTCAGCCCCTAAATCGCCTTTATTCACCCCAGGAAGGGAGCAGCACCCAAGTTCCTCCAGGAATTTTGGGTCCTTGGGGTTCTGTATCCTTCCTGCTCCTGATGGAGCCCAGCAAAGAGATGAACCCAAAGGAGATATGGTTGGGTTGAGGGGTTTTTCCTTCCTTCCTTCCTTCCCTTCCCTGCTCTTCTCCTGCAGGATGTCAAGTCCTGGTAGGAATTTCTACCAGGCAGAACCCACAACAATCACCCAGTGAGCACAGGAACCAGAGGAGAGGGTGCTACAAGCTCCCAGGGACCTGAACTGGGAGAGGATGGGGGTGGCTGAGTGGAGGAAGAGGAGGAGAAAGCAGGCCAGGCCTTTAAACCTTGCTCATTAATTAAATCTGGGATAAGCTGCTGGAGCTAATTAATCTGTGGGCTTTAGGTGATTGAGTTGGCTCCAGATTGACCTCAGTTGTACAGCTCAGCCATGGTTTCCACTGCTGCTTGGGAGTTGAGGCTGTTAGTGCAGACAGGGCCTAAAAACCACGCTTGGTTTTACTTCAGACACACCAAAAGCTCCTCCTCACACTGATTGCTGTAATTAAGCTGCACTAATTGCTAATGAGAAGCTCTTGGAGGCTTCACTGAGCAGTCTTAAGTGTGGATTTGGGATGGGGTCTGGCCTAGTGACAGCAATCCTCACTGCTGCCTGGGACTTGTTAGGCCCAGCTAGGCCAGGCCAGAGGCTCAGCCTACATAGTCCTTACACACTGCCTGAGTTAGGCAAGACTAAAGCAGACTGAGAGTGTTTTGCAGCAGTTTAATGAGGTTGAAGCTAGATGAATGAAGCTTGCACCCTGGTGGAGATCCAGGCCTGGAGGTTGGTGGCCCAAGGGGGTTGGAACTCTCTGATCCTTGGGGTCCAACCCAGCCCAGTCTGGGATTCTCTGATTAATGAGATGAAAAATTGGAATAAGAAACAACTTTCTGGGATAATTAAAGGAAAACAAAAAAAAATAGGGTGGGGAAGAGGGGGGAGAGAGGGAGGTGGCTGCAAGTTCTTCCTTATTGCTGGGGCAGGGTGAAGCTATGCCAAGCTGAGCAGGATAGGAAGAGTGAAGCTATGCCAAGCTGCTAGCCCTTCCTGGCTGTGGGCAGGCCAGGGACAACAGGTGAGAGAACATATTTGCTTTCCTTGTGGGGCAATAGTGTGGCTAATACAAATATGCTGGTCACAGGGAAGGTAAACACCACATCCTGCTTCTCCTCCCAAAGCAGAGCAAGGCCTTTGTAAAGCTCTCTGAGGAAATGCCTCCTCTTTGTTACTCATTTGGGATGGTTTTTCCTCTAAGAAGGCTGTCAAGTGCTTGTTTAGTCCCCTCTGCTTGATATCAACTGGCTCTATCTGGGAAGAACAGGAGCCACACACGTTTCCTGTGCTGGTGAATTTAAATTGTTGGAGGAATAAGCAGGAAAAAGAGGTCACCAAGCAAGATATTTGCCTTTAAATCAAGAGACCTACAAGCAACTCAACCACTGGGGTTTAATTTAACATTCAGCAGCCTAGAAGAAGAGATAAAGGGGGGAAAAAACACCTTCTCTAGAAACTCCCAAGAGAAATCCTTCTGTCTCAAAACCTCCCAGGCCCAGCAAAACATTTCCAGTGCCAGAAAAGGAACTGGCAACCAGCAGAGTTACTAATTGCCTGCACAGCCCAAACTGAATCACTGCTGATCCCAAGCCAATCTGGTGGGGGAGAAGCTCTGAGCTGTGAGGCCTCAAAGAAATGTTTGCCCACAGTTGGATCTCTTCTCTCTACTGGGCATTGACTGGTGGGGAAAAGGGGGACAAACAGAGCAGTGACCACCCATTTTCTGAGCATTGGAACAGCAGCTTAACGCTGGCAAATGGTTCTGGTTGATCTTAACCTGAGTTAAGATCTTCTTCCTTCTTTTTCTAGCTGGAAAAAGAAGTAAGGTGGTTTCTCTGTAAGCTGTGTGGCTTGCAAATCTCTCCAGGAAAACTCTTTTTTTCTCAAGGTTGTGGGAGGAATAAACTTCAGAAACCATTTAAATGGGGCTCTCAGGTGCTCCAAAGTGGGACTGGAAGCAGGATCTGCAGCTGGATTCTTCCTCCTGGGATCATGAAAGGGTATCTTCAGCTCTCCCAGTTGGGCAGGTAGCTCTGGATACACAGAGAAATCACACACACCCACACCCCAAAAAATACACATCAAAGAGGAATTACATCTTAAAGGTCTGACTTCACAGTACCTTCTAGCTGGAAGTATGACAAGCCCAAAGATCTGAGTGAAATGACTAGAACTTGCTCTGAACGTGCAGCTCTGCTGCCCAAGGGCTTCCCAATGTGCTGTAGCCTCCTCAAAGTCAGCAAAACCCTGGGTTTTCTGTGCTCTTCTCACTCAGGTCTCTCCCTCATAGAACCCCAGACTGGGCTGGGAGGGACCCCAAGGGTCACAGAGCTCCAACCCCCCTGCCACAGGCAGGGCCACCAACCTCCAGGCCTGGAGCTACACAAGGTTGCCCAGGGCCCCAGCCAACCTGGCCTTGAACACCCCCAGGGATGGGGCACCCACCCCCTCTCTGGGCAGCCTGTTCCAGCCCCTCACCACTCTCTCTGCACAGAACTTCCCCCCAATCTCTCCTCTCCCCCTTCCCTCCTCCAGCTTCACTCCAGCCCCCTTGTCCTGCCAGTCTCTGCCCTTGAACAAGCTGATTCCCCTCCTGTTCCTCTGCTTCCTTCAGGGACTGGGAGGCTGCAATGAGGTCCCCCCACAGCCTTCTCTTCTCCAGGCTGAACCAGCCCAGCTTCCTCAGCCTCTCTCCATAGGGGAGCTGCTCCAGCCCTCTGAGCATCTCCGTGGCTCCTCTGACCCCTCTCCAACAGCCCCACATCTCTCTTGTGCTGGGCCCCAGCTCTGGACACAGGACTCCAGCTGGGGCCTCAGGAGGGCAGAGCAGAGAGGGACAATCCCCTCCCTGTCCCTGCTGCCACCCCTCTGCTGCTGGAGCCCAGGATCCCATCGCCCTTCCCAGCTGCCAGAGCCACTGCTGGCTCAGGGGAAGCTCCTCATCCCCCTTGACCCCCAGGTCCTTCTCAGCAGGGCTGCTCCCCAGGAGCTCCTCTCCCAGCCTGGATCTGTGTCTCTCTCCTGCCTACTGCACACCCAGCCCATGGCAGGGCACAAGTTGGGACTGGCAGGGCTGCTCCCAGCGGGGCTGTGGGGCTCGGCTGGCTGGCTCCTGCCTTCCTCCTCCCTCTCCTCCTCCTCTTCCTCAGGGGGTCCTGCTTGGGGCAAGGGGCCCTCTCCACTGGTTTCCTCAGGGGCAAAGCTGGGAATCCCCCCCACTGGAGGTGGGTTGGTTGGCCTGAGGGGAAGCTCAGGGGAAGGAGGATCCATGTGGGATCCCTTCTTCCCAGTCTCTGAGGGGAAGCTCAGGGGAAGGGGGCTCCATGTGGGATCCCTTCTTCCCAGTCTCTGAGGGGAAGCTCAGGGGAAGGGGGCTCCATGTGGGATCCCTTCTTCCCAGTCTCTGAGGGGAAGCTCAGGGGAAGGGGGCTCCACCTGGTGTCCGAGGGCTTTGACTGGGCACCATTCCCTCCCCGGAGCTTTCCTGCCCTGTGCCCATCACCCGGCTCCCCAGAGGGAAGGGCGGTCTCCTCCTCCTCCTCCCTCCCCGTGGCAGCGAGGGCGCTTTCCCTCAGGAGAGCCCTGTTTCCCCTCACACCCTCCGCCCCCCTCCCGCCTTCACGGCCCGTCCCCGCCCCGGCAAGCGGCGCCTCAGCCTCCGCCTCAGCCTCAGCCCAGCCTCGGCGCCGGGCTCCCGCAGAGGGAGGTGCTCCGCGCCTCGGCCCTTCCCGTCTCGCCACCGACAAGAAGGAGGGAAAGAGGAGCAGGCGGAGCGGCACTGCCGGAGAACAGGTCTCTGGGAGGGGAAGGCAGGAGAACCGGAGCCATTCGGCCTCGGTTCCGCCGGTACCGCGCTGAGGCGGTTGGGCCAGGCCCGCGGCGAGGCGGCCCTTCGGCACCTGCTGTGTGGAGGGAGGTAAAATGGAGCCCGGCGGTGGGGAGCCGCTTTGAAATGGCTCGGTGAAGGGGGGGGGGGGGGGGGGGGGAGCACGGAGCCTGGCCAGCCGCCCCGCGCCGGGGGCTGAGGGGAATCACCCCCCCTCCTTCCCTCCCTTCCCCTCCCCTTCCCCGCCATGCAGCCCCTATCGCGACAGTGGTTTCCTCGGAGCAGCCGCGACACGCAGCGGGGTGTGGCGGGGGGGGTCTGGAGCCGTTTCGAGCTGGGGAGTGAGGAGCGTGAGGCACGAAGCGAACTCCTAACGAGGTGTCCTTACCCCCGGAACACCCAAAGATAGGGACACCCCCCCCCAATAGTCCTGCTGTGAGCTGGCGTGCTCTTTAAGGGGCTGGGGCTGCCCCTGCTGCTTTGGGTTGGGCTGAGGGGGGAGGCGAGGGGGGCAATGGGACGGTGAGGGGGGCAATGGGACGAGGAGGGGGAACGGGAAGGTGAGGGGGCAATGGGACGAGGAGGGGGGGAGCTGGAAGGTGAGGGGGCTAACAGGAAGGTGAGGGGGCAATGGGATGGTGAGGGAGCTAACAGGAAGGTGAGGGGGGCAATGGGATGGTGAGGGGGGGAGCTGGAAGGTGAGGGGGGCAATGGGATGGTGAGGGGGGGAGCTGGAAGGTGAGGGGGGCAATGGGATGATGAGTGGGGGAATGGGAAGGTGAGGGGGCAGTGGGACACTGATGGGGGCAATGGGATGGTGAGGGGGGAACAGGAAGGTGGGGGGCAGTGGGACAATGAGGGGGGAACGGAGAAGGTAACAGGGGGAGCAGGACGGTGAGGGGGCAGTGGGATGGTGAGGGGGCAATGGGACGCTGAGGGGGGGTAGCAGGGAGGTGAGGGGGGAACAGGAAGGTCAGGGGGCAGTGGGATGGTGAGGGGGGCAATGGGAAGGTGAGGGGGGCAATGGGACGATATGGGGGAGGAACAGGACAGTGAGGGGGAACAGGGAAGGTGAGGGGGACAATGGGATGCTGAGGGGGGGAGCAGGAAGGTGAGGGGGCAATGGGATGCTGAGGGGGGGAGCAGGAAGGTGAGGGGGCAATGGGAAGGTGAGGGGGCTGAGGGGGAAAATGGGAAGATGGTGGGCAGTGGGACAGTGTGGGGGTACCAGGAAGATGGGGGAGGAACGGGAAGGTGAAGGGGAGAAGGGGAAGGTGGGGGCAATGGGAAGATGAAGTGTGTGGAAAAGACCAGCTGAGGTGCAAGCAGGTTGTGCTCTCTTCATTTAAAATGAAAAAGAAACAACCACAACCAGCTTCACTACACCAACGTGTCGTTAACCCCCTTCTATACCTGTTAGCTCAGGTTAGTGTGCAGGGGAGACTGTCACACAGGGGTGTGTGCTTTGGGGAGGGGGGCTCATGGAAACCACATTGAGTCTCCAGCTCCCAGCCAGGGTTAAACTGAAGCATCTTTGTGGTGGGAGGAGAGAGGCAGGTCCACAGAGGAACAGGTTTGCCTCTTCTCAACTCTTAGAAAAGTTCTTTTCAAGTCGTTTGAAGCCTGGGGAAGCCACAGGTAAAATGAATTGCATGCTTGCAGGCATATGGGGTGGAGGGAAGGGGAGGGGGGAAAAAAGGCCTAGAAGGAGTGTGACTCCTCTTTGGGTTCTTTAATCAGCCTTTTGACTCAAAGGAGAAAGAGGTTGGTTGATGTTTTTTTCCTCCCATGCTGCAAAAAACAACCCCTCTTCTCAACAAATCTGGTGGGGTTTTGGCTGCCTGTGAAGCTCTCAAGATGGGGTGTTACAAGGAAATGCAGAAGAAGGCGCCGTGTGTTGGCAGGTTGGGTGGTGTTTGGGAAAAGCTCTGTGGCACACCTGCTGCTGGGGGAAGTTTGAACAGCTGCAGAGACAAGCTGACAGCTCTCACACCGAGGGGCTTCATTTGGCCAGCAAAAGAGACCCAGTGCTATATTAGTGTGAACTGGGGTTGCTCAGCACCCCAGCCAACCTGGCCTTGAGCACCCCCCAGACACGGGGCACCCACCCCCTCTCTGGGCAGCCCCTTCCAGCCCCCCCCTCCCTCTCTGCAAAGAGCTTCCCCCTAAGATCTCAGCTCAGACAGAGATCACAGAATCACAGGGGTGGGAAGGGGCCTCCAGAGCTCATCAGGTCCAACCCCCTGCCAAAGCAGCTCCCTAGGACAGGGCACACAGGTCGGCATCCAGCTGGGGCTGGAATCTCTCCAGAGAAGGAGACTCCACACCCCCTGGGCAGCCTGTCCCAGGGCTCCCTCACCCTCACTGGGAAGAAGTTCTTCCCCACATTGGGGGGGAACTCCCTGTGCTCCAACTTGAGCCCATCGCCCCTTGTCCTGTCCCCACAGACACTGAGCAGAGGCTGCCCATGTCCCCTGGGTCCCACCCTTCAGCTATTGATCCCCATTGATCAGATCCCCTCTCAGGCTGCTTCTCCCCAGCTCCCTCAGCCTTTCCTCACAGGGGAGATGCTCCAGCCCTCTGATCATCTTTGTGGCTCCTCTGAACCTTCTCTGACAGAGCCCTGGGACAGGCTGCCCAGGGGGTGTGGAGTCTCCTTCTCTGGAGAGATTCCAGCCCCAGCTGGATGTCTGTTTGTTCCACCTGTCCCAGGGACCCTGCTTTGACAGAGGGTTGGACCTGATGAGCTCTGGAGGTCCCTTCCCACCCCTCCAGCTCTGTGCCTCTGTGATACATTTCTCTCTAATGAGCTGGTTTTGTAGGTCTCTTGTATCTGCTGCTGCTTCTTCTGCTCAGTAGCAGGGTTCTCTTTGTGCAGACCATCAAGTGTGATCAGCTCAATTAGGGGTTAAACACAAACCTACCAGGACATGGTCAACCCAGAACTAACCCCTCTCCTGACCCAGCAGGGCTTTGAAATGGTGAAGTAGAGGAAGATCCATCCAGCCACTTGTGTTTAACCTCAACCTTGTCTCCTCTAAGTTTGGCCTAGAGGTAAAAAGCCCCAGGGAAGCGCTGTGGTAACAGCATCTGGTAGCACTTGGACATGGCCCTTCTCTTGATCTTCTTTGTTTTCTGGCAGCCTGTGTATTTTTCATCCTGATTAGAGCTGGAAACCCCTGAATTAGTCATTCTTCTCCCTTGCCCACACAAGTGGAAGGAGGTATTTGCTGCCTGAGTGTGTAGCCAGAGGGGGGTTTAGGCAGCGACGCCGCAGCGCTGGGAAGGAAGGGATGGACGTTATGACTTGGGCAAGGTCGTGTGGTGGGGGAGAAAAGGACCCCAAGAGGTGTGGGTGGGAATAGGATCAGAGACTCAGAGGCTGCAGTAGGTGGGAAGGGACCTTTGAAGGCCAGCTAGTCCCAGCCTGCAGTGAGCAGGGACATCTTCACTACAGCAGGTCGCTCAGAGCCCCATCCAGCCTGACCTGGAATATCTCCAGGGATGGGGCCTCCACCACCTCTCTGGGCAGCCTGTTCCACTGACCCAGCACCCTCAGAGTGAAGATTATTTTCCTAATACCAACCTAAATCTGCCCTTTTCTGGTTTAAACCCATCACCCCTTGTCCTGCTGCTCCATGCCCTCAGGAACAGTTCTTCCCCAGCTTCCAACAGGCACCTTTCAGGGGTTGGAAGGTGCTATAAGGTCCCCCCAGAACCTTCTCTTCTCCAGGCTGACCAACCCCAAGTATCTAAGCCTGGCTTCATAGGAGAGGTGCTCTTAGATCATCCTTGTGGCCTCCTCTGGATGCTCTCCAACTGGTCCACATCCTTCTTGTGCTGAGGGCTCCAAATCTAGACACAATATTCCAGGTGAGGTCTCCCCAGAGCAGAGCAGAGGGGCAGAATCCCCTCTCCCCATCTCCTAGCCACAGTCCTGATGATGCAGCCCAAGATGGGGTTGACCTTTGGGGCTGCAGATGCACCTTGGTGGCTTCACATCCACCTTCTCATCCCCCCAAATCCCTTTTCTACACAGACTGGAAACCATGGCTGGAGTTGGGAAGCGATGAGGAGCATGGTAATAACTCACCCCCTGTGCTCAACCAGGCCTGTAGATCTAAAGAAGAGCTTCTAAAATGCTGTGTTGTCTGTCTGTCTGTCTGTCTGGATTAAAAAGGGTATCCTAGCTTCCTCAAAGAGTGTCTGTCTAGCTGCAGCTTGCCAAGAGTCTTCTACACACTGAAGCCTGAAGCTGTCTACACTCAACTGCTCTGAGGCATCTGTGCCAACAAGCAGCCAGCTGGTCCTCTGGGGGGGTGGCTTCCACCAGGAGGAAGAAGAGGAGGAAAGAGATTGTTTCTTTCACACTAATCCCATCTTTCTTCCATATTGGTGCTCCCAGCTCCTGATTTTTGGGGGGAGAAGCCACCCTTCATTCCATCCCAGCAGGAAGTTGTTGGATGGGAAGAGGAGGGGGAGATGTTTGGCTCTTTGTGGACTCTGAAGCTCGTGGTTTTCTTGGCAGATGATTGCAGACAAATTACAACATGATGCTGGGATGGCTGGACAGAGCTTTAGCTTCTCTTTTCCTCCATCCTGACTCTTTCTCCTGCTTGGAAAAGGTTACTTCTTGAGTAACTCACTCTTAAATCTAATCCACTTTGTGTTGGAGATGTTCTTCTAAGTTCTCCTAGGGAAGAGGTGTCCAGTGTGGCTGTGTCAACGAGGTTGATGTTAATTCACAGAACCACAGGGGTTGGAAGGGACCTTGGAGGACCTGGAGGTTGGTGGCCCTGCCTGTGGCAGGGGGGTTGGAACTCTCTGATCCTTGGGGGCCCTTCCAGCCCAAACCATTCAATGATTCTGTGACCTCAAGAGATCAGCAGGTCCATCCCATCTCTCTTGGGTGCTCCACCAGTAAGAGACTTAAACAAGCTCTGAATTTTCAGGGCAACACCCATCTGGACACCAACCTGTGTGACCTGTCCTAGGGACCCTGCTTTGGCAGGAGGTTGGACCTGCTGGGCTCATGAGGTCCCTTCCAACCTCTATGATCTGTAATTCCATGATGGCCCAGTGTCTTCTCCTCTGACACCACATTAATTAGCTGATACAATAATTGGAGCTTTAATTTCAGAGTCCTACAACATTCCTCTTCAACTTGAAACCTTCAAAATACCTTCTGGGGAAGCAGTCCTGATGGAGAAGAGGACTCTAGGTGGGGGCAGTAGTGTTCCAAAGAGCAAAAAACCCAAACTGGGACAAAAACAAACAGAAAAGGGGATTTTATTCTCATTAAATCTTTCTTTTCTTCTTCTTTTTCTTCTCCTCTTCATGTAGGATCCTCCAAATCAGCACTATGACCGATGGAGACTACGATTATCTGATCAAACTCCTGGCCCTTGGAGACTCTGGGGTTGGAAAAACCACCTTCCTCTACAGATACACAGACAACAAATTTAACCCCAAATTCATCACCACAGTAGGGATTGATTTTCGGGAAAAGAGAGTGGTGAGTTGTCTCATCTCCATGTTACCACCTTCTCCTGCTTCTTCAGTCAGCTCTGGTGAGGACAAAGTCCCTCTTATGGTGGGGGAATGCTTTTCCTCCTCTACTTTTTGGCTTCAGTGAGTTGGAATCTTCAATCTTGGGGCCAGTTTGGTTCAACATCTTTCTCCATGAGCTGGAGGAAGGGATGGGATGTTCCCTCAGGGAGTTTGGGGGTGACACTGAGCTGGGAGGAAGGGTTGAGCTGCCTGAGGGTGGGGAGGCTCTTCAGAGGGGTCTGGCCAGGCTGGATCAATAGGCTGAGACTAACAGGATGAGGTTTAACAAGGCCAAGTGCAGAGTGCTGCACATGGGACACAACAACCCCCAGCAGCTCCAGGCTGGGGGACACTGGCTGGAGAGCTGTCAGGCAGAGAAGGAGCTGGGGGTGTTGGGTGACCCCAGACTGACCATGAGGCAGCAGTGTGGCCAAGAAGGCCAAGGGCATCCTGGCTTGTGTCAGCCCCAGTGTGGCCAGTAGGTGTGGGGTGGGGATTGTGCCCCTGGACTGGGCACTGGTGAGGCTGCACCTCGAGTGCTGGGTCCAGTTCTGGGCTCCTCACCATCAGAAGGACATTGAGTGAGTCCAGAGAAGGGCAACCAGGCTGGGGAAGGGGCTGGAGGGCAAATCCTCTGAGGAGCAGCTGAGGGAGCTGGGGGTGTGGAGCCTGGAGAAGAGGAGGCTGAGGGGAGACCTTCTCCCCACCTCCCCTGCCCTGCCAGGAGGGTGCAGAGAGGTGGGCGATGGTCTCTTCAGCCAGGGGACAGGAGATGGGACAAGGGGCAATGGGCTCAAGCTGCCCCAGGGCAGGGTCAGCTCAGCTGGGAGGGCAAAGTTCTTCCCTGCAAGAGTTGTTGGGATGTGGCACAGGCTGCCCAGGGAGGGGCTGAGTCCCCACCCCTGCTTGGGGGGAGATGAGGTGCTCAGGGATCTGGTTCAGCTTAGGATGGGATTGGTTGGCCTTGATGATCTTCAGGGTCTTCTCCACCCTTCTGATGCTGTGGCTGAGCCCTCACTCCTTGCTGCTCCCTCTCCCCTTCATGCTGGATCTGAGCACTCACCACCCAGCCGTGCTGCTTCCCCTCTCTCCTCAGGTGTACAACAGCAGGGGACCGAATGGATCACCAGGAAAAGCCTTCAAAGTCCATCTCCAGCTTTGGGACACAGCTGGCCAGGAAAGGTAACGAAGTTCAGCTCGTTAAAGCACTTTCTGATCTATTATTAGCCATTTTTTCCCATCACTGGATGAACCCTTAGTCTGTTGAGGTGGGAAAATAGCAGAAATCCTTCTAGTTGAGGACCAGAAGGATATCTTCCAGCCTTCAGGCCTTCCTGAGGCCACTTTGATGTGGTGATCAGAGAGGATCTCAGGCTGGAAGATCTGGAGGTGGTGTGCTGCCCGCTTCAGCAGCGTGCTGAGGTTGATGCTTCAGCTGCACCAGTCTTTTGCCTTCCTTAGACATTCCTAACCTCCTCTAGAAGATGCTGTGTGACCCACCTAAGTGTCCTCTTCTCCTGCTTCCCTTTTTCTTTGATATACCAACTTGTGGTGGCACACATGTTGCCATCAGACCAAGGGAAGTGGTTGGCCCAGGCCACATCTGGAATGCTGGTTCCATTCTTGGGAACCTTGGTGGAGGACACTTCATCCTGATAAACTGAAGTCCTGGGGGTTGCTGTTGGAGCAGCTCAGGAGGTGGATCTGTACCATGATGTACCACCCTGGGGGTGTCCAAATCCAGGTTGGATGAGTCCCTGGGCAACCTTGTGTAGCTCCAGGCCTGGAGGTTGGTGGCCCTGCCTGTGGCAGGGGGTTGGAGCTCTGTGCTCCTTGGGGTCCCTCCCACCCCAGCCCAGTGTGGGATTCTCTGATAAGCTCCCTCAGGGTAATTACCAACACAACAATTAATTAAGAGTGGGGTAATAAAGCAACCAATCCCAGATGTCCTTTGCTTTTCCACCCAGATGCCCACCAAATCTTCAAGATTCTTCAAATTTCATGATGTTTATCATTAGTTGAGGAACATTTTTTCCTCCAGCAATTCAGAAACCCTTCACTTCATCTCATTTCCCTTCCACCCTCCCCAGGAACAAGATGATTCTCCATTCATAAAGCTCCTTTAGCCATGATTTTGGGGTTCTCCTCTCCCCCTCTCAGGTTTCGAAGCCTCACCACGGCGTTCTTCAGAGATGCCATGGGCTTTTTACTCATGTTTGATCTCACCAGTCAACAGAGCTTCTTAAATGTCAGGAACTGGATGAGTAAGTAGAACCACAGAGCTGCTGTTTATCAGTTTCTGGAGGATTTGAGGCTTTTAGGCTTTATTTAGGTCAGTGTTTGAGCTGGAAAACACTCAGAGAAAGCAGTTAAGGTCTAGTGGGGCTATAAATGGGGTCCTCAGCCTCTAATTTGGGGTGAAAACATCATCACAGTGGTTCCAGGAGGAGGTTGGGGTGGGTTTTTTTTTGCATGATCCCCTATTTTGGGGGATATTCTTCATAATCCTTTCTGGATTTGATACACTCTGAATACATCTCTTGAACCTCCTTGGCCATACCCTTCTATTTTAGATGATATACAGGAGTTTTGAATGTGGATTTTGGGGATCACCATGACCTCCATGAGATGTTGTCTGTTTGGAAAGGAGAATTTAACACCTGATTCCTTCCTGGAAATGAAAACAAAGGTTGGGCTTGGAGGGAGTAGGTTTGAAAGTGGGTAACGTTGGGTGGTGGTGGTTTCCCTTCAGACAAGGACAAGGCTGAAAGTGAAGCAAAGGTTAAATTCTTTCAAGTTGGGTTTTAATTGAGGATATTTCGAGTTCTGGGAGGACAGAGGTCATTTCCAGCTGGAGGTTTTCCAGCAACCAACCTCAAGTGGGGAATAACATGAGAACCCACATAGCTTGGTGGAACCAGCTCCATCTCCAGAGCTTTCTCCCTCTCCCTAAACAATCCCTGTCACTGCAGTCACCTGCTGCCTGCTGAGCTGAGTCTCACCTTCTCCAGGCAGCACCCTCAGGTCTGAGGAGAGCAGATGGCTTTGTACATTGGATTTTATCCTCAATTTCTCAAGAGCTGCATCTGCAGATGATGTGGGATCTCCACCTTGAGGGCTGGAGCAGCTCCCCTATGGAGAGAGGCTGAGGGAGCTGGGCTGGGTCAGCCTGGAGAAGGCTGGAGTGAAGCTGGAGGAGGGAAGGGTGAGAGGAGAGATTGGGGGGAAGTTCTGTGCAGAGAGAGTGGTGAGGGGCTGGAACAGGCTGCCCAGAGAGGGGGTGGGTGCCCCATCCCTGGGGGTGTTCAAGGCCAGGTTGGCTGGAGCAACCTTGTGTAGCTCCAGGCCTGGAGGTTGGTGGCCCTGGGGTTGGAGCTCTGTGACCCTTGAGGTCTCATCTAACCCAGCCCAGTCTGGGATTCTCTGATCTCCACATGGGATCTCTTAGATTTCCACAGTACCCTTCCAAGTCTTGTAGAATGAAAAGTTCTGGCTGCTGGAGGTTCTCCTCTACTAAAGCACTGGTGAAATAACTAACAGAACCATTGTCCACCACCCTTCCTACTCCCTGGTTGGAAACCCCTCCCCTCTTAGAAGCAAACATCCCACAAGGAGATGTGTTTGGCTTGGTGTGGTTGCCTGGTCAGTCTTGGATTCCTTCAGGTGTGGAGCTAGGGAGATGTTTTGAGCTCTTCTCCCAACAATCTTGGTCTCTAAGGGGTTTCCATCAGGTTCTTTTAACTCCTCTTGTCTTCTAGGTCAGCTGCAAGCCAATGCCTACTGTGAGAATCCAGATATAGTTTTAATTGGGAATAAAGCTGATTTATCAGACCAAAGGGAGGTGAACGAGAGGCAAGCCAAGGATCTGGCAGACAAATATGGGTAAGCAGATGCTGTGAGGACCTCACTTGAACCTGGGAGAGAAAAGTAGGCCAGAAGAATTCCATTCTTCCTGGAAAACTCCCAGTTGGGTTGACCTGAGAGTTCAGAATTGAGTAGACTGAATGCAGGTGGCCACTTGGTGAGGTTCTAGGTGTGCAGTGGCACTGAGTTTGGTTGTCCCTGTGGATAATAAAGCTCTTGGTGGCCTGTTTCTTCTTCTAGTGAGGCTTCTGCTGTAAAAAATGAGCCAGCAGTGTGGCCAAGAAGGCCAACAGCATCCTGGCCAGTAGGTGTGGGGTGGGGATTGTGCCCCAGGGCTGGGCACTGGGGAGGCTGCACCTCGAGTGCTGGGTCCAGTTCTGGGCTCCTCAGCATCAGAAGGACATGGAGTGAGTCCAGAGAAGGGCAACCAGGCTGGGGAAGGGGCTGGAGGGCAAATCCTCTGAGGAGCAGCTGAGGGAGCTGGGGGTGTTGAGCCTGGAGAAGAGGAGGCTGAGGGGAGACCTTCTCCCCTGGCCCAGGCTGCCCAGGGAGGGGGCTGAGTCCCCACCCCTGGTTGGGGGGAGATGAGGTGCTCAGGGATCTGGTTTAGCTTTGGATGGGAATGGTTGGACTCCATGATCCTCAAGGTCTTTTCCAACCTTGGGATCCAAAGGACATTTCAGGGTGGAAAGAGCTACACTCAGTTGTCCCTGTAAGGAGATGGGAAGGAAGGGAGGGAGACAGGGACTGAGATGTTGGACTTGATGATCTTCAAAGGTCTTTTCCAACCTTGTGATTCTGTGAAGTAGCAAGAGGTCTGACTGGGGAAGTAAGAAGGTTTCTGGTGTGTTCTCCTGTCCCTGAAATTTGTTGTCCTGCAGACTGGGCTTCTCTTCATCCTGGTTGGTGGCTCCCTAAAAGGAACAGGACTTTGAGTTCTTCCCAGCAAGAAAACAGCCTTATAAAGTCTTGCATCTCAATTGGCTTTGAAAAATGTCTCCAACCACCTTTCTTTTCCCTTTAATCAGCATTCCCTACTTTGAAACCAGTGCTGCTACAGGCCAGAACGTGGAGAAGGCTGTGGACACCCTTCTGGACTTGATAATGAAGAGGATGGAGCAATGTGTGGACAAGACACAAGTCTCTGACACAGCCAACGGAGGAACCTCTGGAAAACTCGACTCCACACCACCCCAGGAGAAAAAATGTGCCTGTTAAACATCACCTGGAGAACCTAGGCCATCACAACACAACTGACCTCCCACCAGATTCCAAGAGGTTCTCCTGCACCGTGCCCAGAAAGCCAAGTCAACCTCGTTTTATTGGGATTGGGCATTAATTTCCTCTCCAAAGAACTGATTCCCAAGCTAAAAGCTTGCAGTGAGGTTCTTGGGCTGGAAGGAACCGTTGCCACCTTCTCAAGAACGTTGCCACCTCCAGGAAAAAATCCCCCACTTCTTCTTTCCCAATCTTTTCCCTTTGGTTTTCCTTCTTTTTTTCCCCCCTGGGATTGGGATACAGGAGCAGAGTAGCTGGAGTTGCTTCTCCTTTTGAAAAGGAGGTGAAGAACTTCCTCTCTGTGTGCTGGATACTGAAATTCAAACAGAGGTGGGGTGGTTTCCTAGATCCATCCCCTTTTTTTTTCCCCCTAAAATCCTCTTTTTTTATCATTTTAATCCATTTTTTCAGGCAGAAATACAAAAAAGAACCCTTTTTTTTTCACCAAAACACCATAAATCTGGCCTAAAACTGCCCCCCCTGAGCTTGGGATTAGGGGGTTATACATGGTGTGCTTAAGGTTTGGAGGAATTAAGGAGGAATTAGGGCATTTAATTAGCAAAATTAGTTGTCAGGGCCTTGCCCAGGGAGGGGGCTGAGTCCCCCACCCCTGGTTGGGGGGAGATGAGGTGCTCAGGGATCTGGTTCAGCTTAGGATGGGATTAGTTGGACTTTGATGATCTTCAAAGGTCTTTTCCAACCTTGGGATTGTGGGATTCTGGGATTGGAATGATGGAGGAAGCACAGAGAGGTATTTTCATGCTGCAGGGAGAGTTTATAAAGGAGAAAAATATATAAAAGAACTGAAAAAACTCTATATTTTATGAAGAAAGTTGGCCAAAAATAGGTAAATCTTCACCCCCTCCTCAACTTTGATCCTTTTGTCTTCTTCTCTGGGACAGCAAGTTGGATGGAGGAGAGGACTGGGGGCTTTTTTTGCACTGAGGAACTAAGGAGTTGGAAGCTCTTCTGAGGTTCTTATCACTCTGGCTTTCCTCCTCCAGCCACAGGGGAGAAGAAAAGGAGAAAAAAAGAGGGAAAAGAAGAGAAAGAGGGAAAAGAAGAGAGAAACCCACTATATTTCTAAGTCTAGATTGTTTTCTAAACCAGTTTACAGAGGATTTCTGGGTCTACCTTGTCTTCTTGTAGAAGAGCTGCTCTGTGTTTTGTACAGGTGGTCATTGTGCTGCCAACTACTTCCAAAGCCCCTTGGGAGGGGGAGGATTTGAGAAGGAGGGAGGGTAGGGGGGGGTTTGTATCTCGTTATTAAGATTAATTAATTAATTGGGAGGATTGGAGGCTTAATGAGATGGTGTCAGCTTGGGTTGATTGATGGTGGAGTTGAGACTATCAAACTCCTGGAGTGGTTCTCCCAGCAGTGGAGTAGAAGAAGTTCTAACAGGGTTTCTCCAGCTCCTAAAAGGAGCTTTATTTGCTAATTAAGCATGTTAATGAGGCAGATGGTTAATGAGAAGCAGATCCTATTGGTGAGTAACCAAGTAGTTGTGATTCCCATGCCACAAGGCTTCACTCATGGGTTGGAAAGATGTTTCAAGTGATAATCTAGACCTAAAGGGTCTATATAACATAAACTCTACAACCAGGTGTGGTGTGGATCCTTCTAGAGGCTCTTCAAGAGGTAGAAAAGCTGTTGTAGGACAACAGGTGGTTTCCCAGGTGGGTAGAGTGCTACTCAGGTGTGTTCCTCAGTTGAGGAGGATCCATAGAGGACATTCAGGGGGGTTCTAGAGGCTCTTCAAGAGGTAGAAAGGCTGCTGTAGGTGGTTTCCCAGGTGGAAGATGGGAGTAGAGTGCTGCTCAGGGGTTCCTCAGTTGAGGAGGCTCAGTAGAGGACATTCAGGGAGGTTTCTTTGTCTTATGTAGCAGAAACCATAGACAGAATGTGTAAAAGAAATAGTAATAGAGCTGGAGTTCTACCAGATGATCATCTGAGGAGCTTCTGGGTCCACTTCTCTCTCCACCCAGCTGGAATTAGAGCTCTTAGAAGAATAATCCTTAAATCCAGGGAGAAAATCCACATGGCAGCGATGCCCCAGGCTGGGCTGGTGTAGAGGAAAGGTTCTTCTGCCCTTCCCACCCAGCTTTGAGTGGGAGTTGGGTCAGAGCTCCATCCCCAGGGAGCTCCTAGGAGACACCCCAGCCTCTAAAAAAGAGGAAGGGCTCCATGAAATGTGGTGAAACCCTTTATTCCCAAAGGATTTTGCCATCAGAACAGGTTGGGTGTCCAGAGCCAGGTTGGATGGGTGACCTGGTGTAGCTCCAGGCCTGGAGGTGGGCGATGGTCTCTTCAGGGGACAGGAGATGGGACAAGGGGACCTCAAGCTGCCCCAGGGCAGGGTCAGGGCAGCTGGGAGGGAGAAGTTCTTCCCCAAAAGGGTGATCAAGCTGCCCAGGGAGTCCCCACCCCTGGGGGTGTTGGACAGATGGGGAGATGAGGTGCTCAGGGACGTGGGTCAGTAGAAGACAGGTGTGGTTGGAATCCATGACCTCAGAGGTCTTGTCCAACCTTGTCCTTTCATCTGATAAGCTATTTTTATCCCTTCCCCTGCCCTGCAGGTAACATGTGGGGTTCCCCCTGTGTCCCCCGCCTTGTTTTAATGACCCATTTCCAAATGAAACCAGCTGCCTGGGTGGTGGGCACCCTTGCAGAGCAGCAGCTCCTCATGCCTCAGCCCCTGACTTCTGGGTTCTCCCCACTTCCCCATCTCCTCTCCCACCCCTGAGGTGGGGTTTTGGTACCTACTACAGGACTGTTCCAAGCTAAGAGGGCTTTGAACTCCCTCAACCCGTGGCTGGAGGTGAAGTTTGCAACCTGAGCTTCTAGAAGGAAAACCTGGAGCTGTTCTTCTGGGCTCTGTAACCTGAAGGAACCTCAAGTTACTCCGCTTCTCCTCCAGGTGTGAACGCAAAGAGGAGCATACCGCTCTGCTCATGGCACAAACCCTGGAGGAAAACCACTTGGATCTTCCTCAACCTTTACTTCTGGAAGTGAAACCTGGTTCTTTGGGTTGAAGGCATCTTCCACCTTCAGGATCCACCACTCCAGCATCCTCTGTTAATTAAGAAGTGTTAATTAAGCAGCATGTTTTGCTCTTTGGCCTCACCAGCTCTGTGCTCTATGCCTTAGTGCTCCGAGTGGCAGCCAACCCAATAGTACTTCTTCATTCTAGATGCCCCTTAATTAGTTTGTGGTGCTTAATTACCCATGCTCATGGCACTCCTGTTGTACCCAGGTCCCTGGTGGCTTGTCCAACCCTCCTGTCACCCTGGGGGTGGTGTGACCCAGCTGAGGAATGGAGCCCCCCCCACCCCTCCCTGTGCCTCAGTTTCCCCACTGGTATTTTCAGAATAAAAGGCCATTTTTCAAGGTGGTGGCTCAGCTCCTTTGAGGAACCAGCCTGGGACCAGGGTAGGACTTCTCCTCCTGCTGCACCACCCATGGGAGAGTCCTCCAGGAGCTTCTCCAACGTGAGTCCTTCCCCACAGGGCTTCAGCTCACCCCAGCATGGGTCCTTCCATGGGGTGCTGACCCTGAGACCCAAACTGCTCCAGCCTGGTCCCTCAGAGGGTCACAAGTCCCTCAGCAGACCTGCTCTGGGGTGGGTGCCTCTCTTGTGGAGTCTCCTTCTCTGGTGACATCCCCACCCCACCTGGCTGTGTCCCTGTGGGATTTGGCGTGGGTGCTGCTGCTCTGGCAGGGGGTGGGGTGGGGTGGATGGTCCTTCAAGGTCTCTTCCAGCTCCTGATGGTCTGGGATTCAGTGTCATTGTCTCTCCACGGGCTGCAGGTCCTGCCAGGACCTTGCTCCAAGGTGGGGCACAGTGTCTCCTGCGTGGCTCCTCCTGCCCCAGCCTGGGGTCCTCCATGGGCTGCAGGTGGGGTCTCAGCTCCCCATCGTCTTCCATGGGGTGCAGGGGGACAACTCACCCCCTCATGGGTTCCTCCATGAGCACCTGGGTCACCTCCTCCCTCCATCCTTCCCCCTGCAGAGCTCCTCCCCCCTTCTCACTCCCTTCTCTGGGGGCACAGACTGGGTGCTGGTGGGTTCCTTTTCCCCTCAGGGTGATTCCCAGAGGCGCTGTGACCATCACTGATGGGCTCAGCCTTGGTCAACATCAGCTCCAGCCTTGAGCTGGCTGCTGTTTGCTCTGTGGGGCCTACAGGGAGCTTCCAGATGCTTCTTCCAGCCCCCCCGCTCTTCTCCACCAGAAGCCCACCACCCAAACCCAGGAGCCTGGTAGGACCCAACCTGTGGGTGACACATCAAAGGGACAACCTGACCCTCAGCACCTTGAAGCCTCATTTCATGATCAACGCTTTGCTCTGCTGGGGTTCCCCTCCCAGTGCTGCTCAGGGAGCAGAAGGCAGAGCAGAGGGTGGGCTGGTTGCCCCCCATCCCCACCCCTGGAAGTAAAGGTGAGTGGGCAAAGCCACCATCCCTGTCACCTCTCAGATCAGGGGGGTGCTGACCATCAATCCCAGCACCTCTCACCCCTAGGGAGGAGAAGCAAAGAGTCCTCACCCTCCCAGCCACTGTGTCCCCCTCCCAAAGGGACTTTGGGTCTTCAACAGGGCTTGAGGAAGAACTTCCAAGCTCCAGGAAGAACTTCCAAGCTCCAACAGGCAGCAGATTTAACCCTTTGCCAGGGAGAACTTCCAGGGAAGGAAAGAGTTAACCCAGGGAGGGCTCCAGGGGCTGAGTCTGAGCCCCCCCAAAAAGGGCTGTAGCACCTCTCCAGCTCCACCAGCAGCAAAGCTGGGACTAACCCCACACCAGGCAGCTGCAGGCTCCTTGGAGAGTCTGGTCTAAGAGCCAGGAGGGATTAAACTGAGTCTCTGCTGCTGCTTGTGGAGCCCCTTGGGGTGCAGCATCCCCCACTCCTCAGCTCTCACCTTAGGCCCAGGTTTATCCTTCCAAAGAGGCCCCAGGAGTTGAGGTTGGGCCAGAGATGGGGGGAGAAAAGTCCTTCTGCTGAAGGTAGGAGACACAAGAGTCGTTGCTTCAGCTCTCCTGCTGCCTCAGCCTGCTGAGCAGCACGTAAGGGGCAGCTCCAAAACCTCGGGGGACCCTCCTGAGGGAAGAGCAAGGTGGTAAGAGTCCCTCAGCCCCACCTCTGCCTGCCCAAGCCAGGCTTAAACCCCTTAAAACCAGCTAGAAAAGAAGGAAGGGGGAGGGTTATAACTGGGGCTCTGGATGAGGAGGGGGGAGCAGAAGCTTGTGTCCAGCAGAGGAACATCTTCCCCCTCCCACCACCAGCTCCTGTTTCATCCCAAATGGATGGTCCAAGCTCTGGAGATGCCCCTGATGTGCTGCCCAGAGGGTCAGGTCAGGGTTTAGCACCCTCACACCAGCAGCTACTGGGATTGTCCTGTAGAGATGGGTCCTTCAAGAGGTGTCGTCCCCCCCCTCCACCTTCTCCTCCCCACCAGGTACTTACTCAGTGCAGACACCTTTGGAAGCTTTAACCTTGGGTTGGTCAGCCCAGAAATCCACTTGATCTTGGAGTTCTTTATTCTGTAAGGAGAAATTAATCATAAGAATTATTAATTAATAATTAATAACCCATCATAATCCCCCTCTCAGCAAAGCTGAGCAGGCAAGAGACAAGCTGGGTGCCAGCTGCAGCCTCCAGCTTGTTCAGAAAGGTGGATTTTTAGGGGTGGGGTGGGATTTTTTGGTCCTTTGGGGGTGGTTTTGAAGCCAAGAGGAAGCTGCTTGTTCAAAGAAACCCCACCCTGACCTTGTCACACCACCACAAGCCCAGCAGGGTGTCGTGTCCCTAATTCTAGGGTCCAATTTTAGCACCTTTGGCCATCACCTTGACCTCACCCGTGCTTCCAGGCTGCTCAGCTTCTCTGTCAGGTCTTCAATTTGTTTCTCTTGGCTTCCAAGCTCCTTGGTCAGTTCTTCCTTCTGAAGGTTAGAAAATAACCAAGGTTGGAAGAGATCTGAACCCTTCAGCCATCAAACACATCACCAGGGGTTCAGGATCTCACCAGACCAGGAGCCTCATGGACCAGTCAAGTCTTTTACCATGCAAGAACTCTCATTAATTAATTCAACCACTTCTCAAAACAACTTCTCCACACCCAGGGTCATGTTTTCCTCAGGAGAAGAAGTCTCCCTCCTGTCAGGCTATGAGCTGAAAGCTCATTAGCACCTTCACCTCCTGGGAAGAGGTGAGCATGGGTGTCCATCTGTCTGTCCAGCAGCAGTTGGCTGATGGCTTCTGCTGGGTTGTGGTGGTGCTGGGATGGCAGAGCAGCTTCAGCACCGTGATGGGGAAGTGGCTGCAGGGTGGGTGCCTATGGTGGAGCAGCCCCAGGTCTAAGGGGTCCCCTGGGAGCACAGTAGGGAAGGGGGGAGCCAGGGAATGTTCTAGAAACACTTGGGGAGGTCCATCTGAAATCACTGAATGGGCTAGGTTGGGCCCCAAGGCTCACAGAGCTCCAACCCCCTGCCACAGGCAGGGCCACCAACCTCCAGGCCTGGAGCTACACAAGGTTGCCCAGGGCCCCATCCAACCTGGCCTTGAACACCCCCAGGGATCAGGGTCCCATCCAACATGGCCTTCAGCACCCCCAGGGATCAGGGCCCCATCCAACCTGGCCTTGAGCACCCCCAGGGATGGGGCTCCCCCCCCAAGATCCCATCTAGAAGGTGACAGTGGGTGCAGGGGCTGTGCCAAACTGGGTGCAGCCTGACAAGCTGCTTGTCCCCAACGCTCAAAACAAGAGCCCAACACCTCCCAGGCCTTTCCCCAGCAGCTGAAGACCTGCCCAGGGTGTGGGTGGGGGTGGGACAGACACGGGGACACCGGCCTGACCTCCTGGATGACGCCGCGCAAGCCGCGATGCTGCGCCTGGATCAGGCGCTGCAGGTGGCAGATCTGCTCCCGTAGGGTGGAAACGTGCTGCTGGAGATCCAGGCACCTGAGGGACACAGAGGTAACCCCAGCATCAACCCTCCACCTTGTTGGGGGCAGCTCCACAGCCTTCCTGAGGGGACATGGCTGCGATTCAAGCAGGTATGAAGTCTTCTTGACCAAGAAGAACCTCCTTTGAGCCATGTTTGGCCTGGTAGGACCACCCAGCCCAGCTCTTGGCAAGTAAATTCATGAGTCATGGATGAAGGAACATCATCTCCAAGCAAGAATCAGGGAAGGGAAGCAGTTGGCAGCCACAAGATGGAAGGAAGAGTACCAGGAATCTGAGCAGGACACCACCACCTGGTTGGATTCTTCAAGGCAATCACAGGAAATCAGGTTGCCAACCCGTTGTTTCCATCAGGGAATCATTTTACTACCCAGAAGGATCTAGAAGGAGCGATTGGCCAACCTCTCCATGAAGTAATGGCCCCAGAAAGACAGATAAAGAGTTGGTCACACTCAGCCAATCACCGTTTGGCGTCTTCGTTCCTCAACATCAGCTGCTGAAGGGTCTTTTCAGATGCCACCTTCTTCTCTATCAGAGCTTTCTTCTCCTAAAGAAATGATTGAGGTTCTAGAGAAGCTCTTGGGCTGTTCCTTGTCATTGTAGCAGCAAGAGAAGCTTGGTTGTACCTTCAAGGGTTCCACCCAACATCTAAAACCAGCCAGAATTGGGCAATAACCCCACCACACCAACCTCCATCAACATCAGCTGGAGACACAAAGCCCTCTGAGCTCTCCAAATGGACTCCAGAAGGGATGCCAGTACAGACTGAGCCCAACAAAAGTCCCAACTCTCTTAAATTAGTAGTTCTCTCCTTAAAATGTAGATCCTCAGCTTCAGGCACTTCTCCAGGAGTTAATTGCCACCGCTAACGAGCGCCCCGGTGCCATCGCTTCCTCCAACACAACTGCAGCCACCAAGGACAAGTCCCAGTGAAGGAGAAGAAGTTCTCCTCAGAGTTTGTGCCCAAGGAGTTGTCACGTTGTCATGGCCACCATAGACTGGGCTGGGTTGGACCCCAAGGAGCACAGAGCTCCAACCCCCTGCCACAGGCAGGGCCACCAACCTCCAGGCCTGGAGCTACACAAGGTTCCCCAGCCAACCTGGCCTTGAACACCCCCAGGGATGGGGCACCCACCCCCTCTCTGGGCAGCCCCTTCCAGCCCCTCCCCACTCTCTCTGGACAGAACTTCCCCCTCAGATCTCCTCTCCCCCTTCCCTCCTCCAGCTTCTCTTCAGCCTTCTCTTCTCCAGGCTGACCCAGCCCAGCTCCCTCAGCCTCTCTCCATAGAGAAGGTCCTCCAGCCCTCTCATCATCATCCCCATGGCTCCTCTGGAGCAGCTCCTCAGCTTCCACGGGGAGCTCTCCATCCACCAGCGCTCCCAGGGTTGGTTCCTCAGGTTCCTCACCTGCTCCAAATCCCGATGCCAGGACAGAGGGCCAGGAGGAGAGGAGACAGACAGACAGACATACCTCCTCCATCCTTTGCAAGCGCCTCTGCAGCTCGGTGACGCGGGTGTGTCGGTCCCTGACGCCTTCAGCCAGGCGACTGGTGTTCTCAGAGCTTTGCTGGAGCTTTGCTTCGTGTTGGAGATTAGAAGCCTGGGATCAAGGAGGACACACTGGTGCCACTGGGCTGGGAGCTGCCACAGCAGCTCAGGGAACTTGGAGCCAACTCAACCCACCCCAATTCCAAGAACTGGGAATAAACCCATTAAAACTCAGGTCAATATCTCAGGAGTGACCAGGATGGTCATGTCTACTCATGGAGGAGATCCATACCTGTATTTGCTGCTTTTCTTTGGTGTGGCTTCTTCTCAGTTCTTCTGCTCGAGCCTGGTAACTCTTGTAGAGCTGTTGGGAGGCTGATCTGAGAGCCTGGGCACCAGCTTCTCTTGTGGCTTCCAGCTGGAAAGAGAAATGATGGGGTAGATGTGGAATCACAGAGCACCTTGGGTTGGAAGGGACATCACAGATCATCCAGTCCCACCCCCTGCCATGGCCATGGACACTTTCACCAGCCCAGGTTGCCCAAAGCCCCATCCAACACCTCCAGGGGCTTCCACAGCCTCTCTGGTCACCCTGTTCCAGTGTCTCACCATCCTCAGAGTAAGGAGTTTCATCCCAACATCTCACCTAACCTTGTCCTCTCCCAGCTTGTCCTGTCCCTGCACTCCCTGGTGACCAGCCCCTCTCCCACCTGCCTGTAGGACCCCTTTAAGGGTTGGTAGGCCCCAATTAGGTCACCCTGGAGCCTTCTCCTCTCCAGGCTGACCAAGCCAAACTCTCCCAGCCTGGCTTTGTAGGAGAGGTGCTCCAGCTCCCATATCACCTTCATGATGTTCACTAGAACATCACCTGCTGGAAAACAAGCCCTCTTCCCAAAACCCAAATGTTCCACCCATGTCAAATAAGAGGAGAAGGATCCCAACCCCCCATGGGTGATATCTGACAGGTGCTTTGGTTTCCAAGTAGAGGTGGGTTTGTCCAACACTGATGACACATCAGATGTGTCTCCAGGGGCATCAGTATGAATTATCTCCTGGAAGCAAAGTTCTCAGCAGCTGGAGAAGTGAAACTCAGCCTGCTCCTTCCCTGAAGTCAAGCCTCCAGCATGGGAACTGCAGCTCAACCCCCAGAATCCAACTCTTGAAGTGAACCCTGAGGACACACGTTCATCTGCAACCTTCCAAACCCACCTTGATCTTCAGCACTTCATTCTCCTTGCTCACCAGCAGCAGCTGCTCTTCGGTTTCCTTCATCGTCCTCGCAACAGGATTGCAGCTGAAGCTCCAACCACCACTCCTTCCCTTCTCACCCAAGATCTGGGGATGCTCCTAAAGGAAACACAGCTGGAGATCATTCTATAAACCAACTGGAGTCATCAGGCTGAGTCTAGAAGCCCCAGCTTCTTCAAGACAACCTCATCCAGCTCTCACACCGGGAGGGAATTCTCCAGGGAACCAGGGCCAAGCCACTCATGGGACAGTGAATCCTCCACCTCCATGAATTCCCTCAACTTCAAAGGTTCTGTTTTCCCAGCTCTCCAGAGCTTCACATGGGAGAACATCTGTGTGTTGACCTTGAGAAGACATTTTTCCACTCTGATCAGTGATGTGGAGAAGGACTTGGGGTGCTGGTGGGTGACAGGGTGGCCACGAGCCAGCAGTGTGCCCTGGGGGCTGAGAGAGACAATGGGATCCTGGGGGGCATCGAGAGGAGTGTGGCCAGCAGGTGACAGGAGGGGATCCTCCCCCTCTGCTCTGCCCTGCTCAGGCCCCACCTGGAGTGTTTGGGCCAGTTCTAGGCTCAAACAGCCAGGGATCTCCTGGAGAGAGTCCAGAGGAGGCTCTGGAGATGCTGACGGGCCTGGAGCATCTCCCCTGTGGGGAAAGGCTGAGGGAGCTGGGGAGAAGCAGCCTGAGAGGGGATCTGATCAATGGGGATCAATAGCTGAAGGGTGGGACACAGGGGGACATGGGCAGCCTCTGCTCAGTGGCTGTGGGGACAGGACAAGAGGTGATGGGCTCAAGTTGGAGCACAGGGAGTTCCACACCAATCTGAGGTTCCAGGTACCTCAGAGTTGGATCCCCCAGATACCTCAGACCTTGGTCCCCCAGGTATCCCAAAATCTGGTCCTCCAGCTGCCCCAAAACATAGTCCTCCAGGTACACCAGACCCAAATTCTCCAGGTACCCCAAAACTTGGTCCTCCAGCTACCCTAGACTCAAGTCCTCCAGGTACCTCCAACCTTGTTCCCCCGGGTACCTCAAAACCTGGTCCTCCAGCTACCTCAAAACCTTGTCATCCAGGTACCCCAGGCCCAGGTCCTCCAGCTACCTCAGGCCTTGATCCCCCAGGTACCTCAAAACCTGGTCCTCCAGCTACCCCAGAAACAATTCCTCTAGGTACCCCAGACCTGGGTCCTCCAGCTACCCTAGACCTTGGTTTTCCAGGTACCCCAAAACCCGGTCCTCCAGCTACCCCAGACACAATTCCTCTAGCTACTCCAGACCCAGGTCCTCCAGCTACCCCAAAACCTGGTCCTCCAGGTACCTCAGACCCAAACTCTCCTGGTACCCCAAAACCTGGTCCTCCAGGTACCTCAGACCCAGACTCTCCTGGTACCCCAAAACCTGGTCCTCCAGGTACCCCAGACCCAGACTCTCCTGGTACCCCAAAACCTGGTCCTCCAGGTACCCCAGACCCAGACTCTCCTGGTACCCCAAAACCTCGTCCTCCAGGTACCCCAGACCCAGACTCTCCTGGTACCCCAAAACCTCGTCCTCCAGGTACCCCAGACCCAGACTCTCCTGGTACCCCAAAACCTCGTCCTCCAGGTACCTCAGACCCAAACTCTCCTGGTACCCCAAAACCTCGTCCTCCAGGTACCTCAGCACCTCGCACCACCCAGCTGAGGCTCCCACATCCTTCTCCTCACACCTCCCATCACAAATTACCTGCTTCACATATTCAGCTTCCTCAGTGATCTGGGCACAGGAAGATCCATAGAGGAGGTAGTTCCCCCCGGAGCCACGGTCCTCCTGCGTCACCTCCTCGGTGAGGAGCAGGGTGGTCATCACTATCCGTGCGTTCTTCTGCCCTGTGCCAGCAAGAGGAGGAAGAGGAGCTTGTTTTATCCCACAAGGATGGGGATGAATCCCAGTATCCCATCCCATTTTGTTCCATTGAAGCTTTGGGGACATGCTGGAGGGACATCCCAAGCTTCAAGCACCATACTTTGAGGACCACTGAGAGGAACACACGTGCAGGCGTGAATTATTACTTGTAATGGATGGAAAGATGGAGATGCAGTCTCACCAGGCAGAAAATCAACCCCTCAACACCCACCTAAGAACAAGCTGAGCCTTTCCCCATCCATCCATGAGGTTTCTAAACCAGCTCCACTCAGCCAGTAATCCCACCACTGATGGAGAACCCTGTCCACGCTTGGTTCAGTGTTCTCCATGACTAAACCAGAGCAAAACTGGTTTTCATGTGGTTATGGAGGATAAATCCAGACTGGTTTAGGTGTTATAAGCAGCACAGAGCTTGAAGGCTATCAGAACATTCCAGAAAAGACCTAAAATCCTGCCTGGGAGGGAGGGATGGATGAGAAGAGGTTGGATTGTCCTTGGTTTGTGCTGTACAATGGGGACATCCAGTGTCAGGCACGTGGCTCTGATGTGAGCACCTGCAACCCTGGTCGGGTCCCACCTGGAGTGTTGGGGCCAGTTCTGGGCTCAAACAGCCAGGGATCTCCTGGAGAGAGTCCAGAGGAGGCTCCAGAGATGCTGAAGGGCCTGGAGCATCTCCCCTGGGAGGAAAGGCTGAGGGAGCTGGGGAGAAGCAGCCTGAGAGGGGATCTGCTCAATGGGGATCAATAGCTGAAGGGTGGGACACAGGGGGACATGGGCAGCCTCTGCTCAGTGGCTGTGGGGACAGGACAAGGGGTGATGGGCTCAAGTTGGAGCACAGGGAGTTCCACCCCAATGTGGGGAAGAACTTCTTCCCAGTGAGGGTGAGGGAGCCCTGGGACAGGCTGCCCAGGGGGTGTGGAGTCTCCTTCTCTGGAGAGATTCCAGCCCCAGCTGGATGTCTCCCTGTGTGCCCTGTCCTAGGGACCCTGCTTTGGCAGGGGGGTTGGACCTGATGATCTCTGGAGGTCCCTTCCAACCCTTACAGCTCTGTGATCCTGAGCCACCTCTTCCCAACCCTATCCCAGTGTCTTTTCCCAAGCACTGGGATCCACAAAGCCCATTTTTAACTTGAAGCACCCATGAAAAGCCATGGAACCACTGAAAGCTCATGCTGGGGAGTCAAGAAGCCATGGATGGAGCATGGAAGGGGCTCAGTGTGGACACCAAGCAGCTGCACCTCTCAAAGCTTACAGGTTTGAGGACCAAGAGGGGTTCATTAAACACCTTAATTATCTTCAATCATTTCACCAGGGGTCCTGGAGTTTTAGCTCAGTAACCTCAGCACCACTCATGTAGCAGCCATGAGTTGGCTCATCCCACCTTGCATCACTCCCAAGGGAAGATCACACAGGCTGGAGTGTTTCTGGAAGCAGCAGCAGCTCGTTTTCTAATTAAAATCTAATTAGGTGCCTTGAAAGATTTATTGCTGTGGTGGAGGAGGAATGTCCCATCTCACAGAGCTGGGTTGTGGAGCTCTCTGGTTCAGTCAGCAGCAGCTCCACCATGCTGGAGACATCTCCCCATACCACTGTCTTGCATCCCAGAAGGTTAAATTAAGGATTAATCATAAATTCATTTAACTCAGGAGCTTTAACTGCCCCAAGGGTGCAAATTTTAAGAGTAATGTCATAAAAACACGGCTTGTTTTCCTTCTTTTCTCTGCTTTCCAGAAGTCAGGAGCATCAGCAGGTGCCACATCCTTGCCCAGCACCCAGCTGGGCTGGGCTGGATGAGGTTAAAAATCAGTTGGTGGAGGAGGGAGGTGCTTTTCCTGCCATAAACACTCAAGAACTTTGATCTCAGATCTAAAAATCACTCCCTCTAAATGCCTTGCCCTGATTTCATGGTGTTGTGGATCATCCAGGCTGGAAGAGACCCCACAGCTGTGGTTTTTTGTGGGAGGTGAGGATGGGTCCCACCAACACTACAAGGGGTTAAATAAAGTTTGTCCTGGTCTTGATCTCCTGTTTTTCCCTCCCACAGCTCTGGAGTCACCCAACACAAAGGCTGCACCTCAATCCTTCCCCCAGCACCCCTCCTTTTTGGTGGCAAACCCATCACCCCAATCCACCAGCACCACCCCAGAGCTCAGTGTTCCCCATCCAGTGAGCACCCTAAAGCAGGACACAGCGAGCAGGACAGCAGCACTCTTGCCAATATAAGGAGCACCCTAAATTATCCAGAATAACCCTATTTTGGGGAGTATTCCCCTATAAAAGGCTGTGTTGGTTATTGCACTGTTGGTCAGGAGGCCACCAAGTGTTGGCACAGCCAGGGCAGGGGCCACCCAGGAGGTCAAAGGGACCAAAAGCAGCTCAGCTGCAATCACAGCTGAGTAGTCACCATAAACCTCATCTCCAGCCACATACTGGGACCAGTTACAGAGCCAAGGCAGGGCTGGAAGCATTGAGATCCCAACCAATCCCTCTAATTGCAATTAGCAGGAAGAGCCTCTGGGTTAGGTGGGGTTATTAACCCCCCAATCCCCAGGAAAGCTCCAGGAACAGGCAGGGAAATGAAACCCCAGCTTCTCCTGCAGCCAAATGGGATTTTATCCCAGAGCCAGTCAGCTTTCCATACCCAGTGCCTGGGCACATCCCCAGGGGAGCAGGGATGTGGTGCTGCTAGGGCTCAACAAGGGTCCCAGAAGGAGTTTTTATGGACACAGGGGGAAAACCCAGCTGCCTCTCCTCAGGTTAAAGTACCTCGGACAGCAGAGGGGGAGGGAGAAGGGGGGACAACCGGTGGCTTGAGAGCACAAGGCACCATCAAGGGCAAGGAATGAGGGGGGGGCTGCTTCACCAACACCCCCCAGGCTCTGGGCCAGGGGGTGTTTGCTCAGAGTAATGAGCTTCTGGCTAATTAATGAAGGCAGGGAGGGGAGAGGGAAGCAAAGAGCGATAATTAAGGGGCGGCTTTATGAAAAGCAGGTGGGGACGGGGGGGGGGGGGAAGTGGAGCCAAGGGTCTGGGCTCGGGCTGGGTTGAGCTTCTCGGGGTGCACTGATTTGGGGGGGGGGGGGGGGCACAAGCAAAGGGCTGCGGTGCCCAGGATGGGGCAGGGAAGCCCCCGGGATGAGAACAGCCTTTGTCCTCTAACAGCCCCCAGCGCGGCGGGGTCGGAGCTCTCTGGCCGCCATCCCACGGGGGGCAACGACCTGTCTGTGTGT
This sequence comes from Porphyrio hochstetteri, assembly GCA_020800305.1. NCBI lineage: Eukaryota > Metazoa > Chordata > Aves > Gruiformes > Rallidae > Porphyrio > Porphyrio hochstetteri. The sequence goes on from CM036938.1 coordinate 91,305,679, forward strand.
CCGTCCGTCCGTGTGTCCCCCCCCTCCCCAAAACCCCCCCGCAGCCGAGCCTCACCTTTGGAGGGAGCGGACATGCTACCCGCCGGTGCTGGGACCACTTCTGGGCTGCCCCTGCCGCGCCCCACGGCCGGCCGGACAGACAGACAGACCGACACCAGCAGCGGCGGCGGCTCCACTCCGGTACCGGCGGCTCCACTCCGGTACCGGCGGCTCCACTCCGGTACCGGCGGCTCCACTCCGGTACCGGCGGCACCGCCCGGTCCCGCCCCTTGTGCAGCCGGGTCTCGCCCACACCCAGCCAAGCCGCACCCCTTGTGCACCCAGGACCCACCCAGCCGAGCTCCGATCACCTGCGGATCAGCCAGGTCCCACCCCCACCCAGCCAAGCCACGCCCACCACATTGACCCCGCCCCTCCTGCACCCAGGACCCCACCCAGCCAAGCCACGCCCACCTGTGACTAGCCCCACCCCTTCCCCGCTTAGCCACTCCCACCTCCAGCCCACCCACCCACCCCCCCCCCCCCGCTGCTGGGGATCCCTCTTGATGGGGACAACGCTTGGGTGGGGGATTGGGGACAATGCTTGGGGGGGGGATTTAGGAGGCGCTGGGTGAGCTGAACCCGCCTTGTGGAGCAAAGCGTTAAAATTTGGGGGGCTGGCCCAAAATCTGGGGGGGCTGACCCCTGAATTTTGTCACTGAACCGCTGTGTCCGTGCCAGAGGCTCACTCTGCCCTCAGGATGCCCAGCAGCTCTTTCCTGGGTGTGACCACAGGGACCTGCGAGTTTGGGCAATCAGGTCCCACGTCTCAATTAGCGTGCCGCTGCTCCCCAGCTCCTGACTGACTGGAGGTTTCCTCTGCTGATGCAGACGGCACGACACATGGCACATGACACATCCCTCTTCAGGAACCGGTTTGTCCTGACTCACAGTTCTCCTGACTCTTCCACATGTTCCTCCTGACACGTCCTCCTGACGTGGTGCTGCTTCTCACGGTGGGCACGGGAGAAGGTAGATCTGGAGAGGCTCAGGAGTGGAGATGAGGACAGGGAAAGATCATTCCAGCATCAGCATCACGGGCAGGACAGACTCAACATAGAATAAAGGAAAGAATTGATGGCACTGCCCTGCACCCCCAGTGACACCAGAGTCGGGTGATGAGAAGTGTGACCAGAGCTTAAAGGACCTTCCCCCCACCCCTCCCTTCTTCCCAGACTCTATCCATGGTTTCACTCCCTTCTTCCCCCCCATGGTGGCACAGGGAGGGGCAGGGAATGAGGGAATGGGGGTTTGGGTCAGTTCCTCACAAGATGTTCTCCTCTTTAGCTGGGGTGGAGGGCATTCCTCACCCCCTTCCCCTGCTGCTCTGTGAGGTCCCACCCATGGGGCACAGGCCTCCATGAACTTCTCCAACGTGAGTCCTTTCCCACAGGGCTTCAGCTCCTCACCAGCTGCCCCAGTGCAGCTCCCTTCCATAGGGTGCTGACCTTCAGGCCCTGACTGCTCCAGCCTGGGCCCCCCCAGAGTCACAAGTCCCCCAGGAGACCTGCTCCAGTGTGGCTCAGTCTCTCCACAGGCTGCAGGTTTCACTGCCAGGAGCTTGCTCCAACATAGGCTTCCCATGGGGTCCCAGTGTCCTTCAGGTGTCTCCACCCGCTCTGGCGTGGGGTCCTCCACGGGCTGTAGGTGGGATCTCCGCTCCCTGTCATCATCCATGGGCTGAAGAGAGACAACCTGCTTCACCATGGGTTTCTCCACAGGCTCCTGGGCCATTTCTCTCCGGCACCTGGAGCTCCTCATCCTCCTTCTTCATTGGCCTTGGTGCCTGCAGAGTTTCTGACATTTTCTCTGGGGGCAAAAAGCATTTCCTTGTGTATTTTTCACTTCTTAAATATAATTCCCAGAGGTGCTGTGACCATCACTGATGGGCTTGGCCTTGGTCAACACTGACTCTGCCCTTGAGCTGGCTGGTGTTTGCTCTGTGGGGCTACAGAAAGCTTCTCACTGCTTCTTGCAGCCCCCACCCCTGCATCCCCCCCTCCTTCACCACCAGAACCCTGCCACGTAAAACTATGACACACAAACAAGCTTTTCTCACTGGCTTTTAAAATCCTCTCCATACACAACCCCAGAAAGAGGCTATTTAAACAAAGGCTTGAGCTTAGAGGTCTTAGATAAGAGTGTCTGACTACGTCCTGGCTCTGACAGGCCCATCATGAGTCATTCATGGGCTGCCTGGCATGAGTCATCCTGTGCTCGAACAAAACCAGGCAGGCAAGAGGTGCCAAACCCTTGCTCTGGTTTTATTTCCCACTCCCTTGGTCTATAAAAATTCTCCTGCAGCCATGTCTGTGTCCACCTCTCCAGGATCCTCCTCACAAGTGCCAAAATCACCCCAAAAGCCCCCTGAAGGGGCGTGTTAGAGGACATGCCAGCTCTTGAAGTCACGGCACCCGTTGCGTGTCTGCAAACACAGGGGGGTTTGCACCACAGAAAGTCACCTAGATCGTTCAAACTAAACAGTAATAATCCTTCAGCAAGGAGCAGAAAGACAGCTCTTTTGCCTCAAGTGTTTAATAATCACCGGGGAAGCCTGGTAATTAATTTATTGCTTTAATTATACAGAATCACAGGGGTTGGAAGGGACCTTGAGAGATCCTCAGGTCCAACCCCCTGCCAAAGCAGCTCCCCAGCTCATATTGCACAGGTCGGCGTCCAGACAAGTCTTGAATCTCTCCAGAGAAGGAGACTCCACACCCCCTGGGCAGCCTGTCCCAGGGCTCCGTCACCCTCACTGGGGAAAAGTTCTTCCCCATGTTGGTGCAGAACTCCCTGTGCTCCAGTTTACAGCCATTGCCCCTTGTCCTGTCCCCACAGACACTGAAAAGGGGTTGGCCATGTCCCCCTGCATCCCATACTTAAGATATTTATAAACATTAATTAGGTCCCCCCTCAGTCTTCTTCTCTCCAGGCTGCTTCTCCCCAGCTCCCTCAGCCTTTCCTCACAGGGGAGATGCTCCAGGCCCTTCAGCATCTCTGTGTCCCTCCTCTGGACTCTCTCCAGGAGATCCCTGGCTGTTTGATCCCAGAACTGGCCCCAACACTCCAGGTGGGGCCTGACCAGGGCAGAGCAGAGGGGGAGGATCCCCTCCTGTGACCTGCTGGCCACACTCCTCTTCATGCCCCCAGGATCCCATTGTCCTTCTTGGGCACCCTGCTGGCTCATGGCCACCCCATCACCCACCAGCACCGCAGATCCTTCTCCCCAGAGCTCCTCTCCATCATGTCACCCCCAGCCTGTTCTTCCTCCCCAGGTTCAAGCCACTCCTCTTGATGCCCCCCTGGATCCCATTGTCTCTCTCAGCCCCCAGGGCACACTGCTGGCTCATGGCCACCCTGTCACCCACCAGCACCCCAAGTCCTTCTCCTCAGAGCTCCTCTCCAGCAGCTCACCCCCAGCCTGTACAGATACAGGCAGTTATTCCTCCCCAGACGCAAGACTTTATGCTTTCATTTGTTGAATTTCATCAGGTGTCTCCCTGCCCAGCTCTCCAGCCTGTCCAGGTCTCGCTGGATGGCAGCGCAGTGTCCTGCCTGTCACCCACCCCTCCCAGTGCTGTACCATCGCTCTCCCTGCTGAGGGTGGGTGCTGCTCCCTCATCAAGGTCGTGGTGTTAACTGTTCCTCTCCAGGCCTTTTTGAAGAGAAGGGTTTTGCTGCCCGGGTAGCGTGGGCAGGAGTGAAGCGAGGGCCTCACCTTCCCTACGCTGAGGCGGCGACATTGAGGCGGGAAGGCGAAGCCCTTGCTTTTCCCGCCTTTTCCATGGCCAGGTCTGGCAAGGCCCTCACCAAGCCGAGGGGCTGCCTGCTTCCCCCTGACTGAACAGCTCCTCTTCGCAAGATTTCTTGAGATCAGTGTTGTTCCTGGCCTAACCCACCACTAATTGCAGCTTGTTGAAGCTTGGGATCCGTTCCTTTCCTGTCGCAGATGGACACAAGAGCTTGTGAACCCAAGAGCTTGTCGTTTAGGGGTTCCACACACACACACCCCCCCCCACAAATAAATCATTATTTCTAACAAAACACTCCCCTTATCACACTTGCTTCTCTCTAATTAAAATGAGGAGGGGTTATTGGCAAGGTTTATGTGCTCTGTTGGTACTAAAGAACCCTTACCTGGCTTTAGGTCCCTTTCCAAGTCGCCCCATGTCATTGTCCAGTCACGCACGGCGACTCTATCGCTCCTCTGCGCTGGTGTTTGTTACTCATGGAAGGCCCTTCCCTTTCCAGCTGCCTTTCCCAGGATGAAAAGGGTTGAGGGGGGTGGATTCTGCTCCTCTACTGTGCTGCATCCAGCTCAGGGGTCCCCAGGACACGGAGCTGTTGGAATGAGTCCCATGGAGATGGAGATGATGCGATGGTGGAGCACCTCTGCGCTGGAGCCAGGCTGGGACAACTGGGCTGGCTCAGCCTGGAGAAGGGAAGGGTGCTTCTGGGGAGAGCTCTGAGCCCCTTCCCATCCCTCAAGGGGCTCCAGGAGAGCTGGAGAGGGGATGGGACCAAGGGCAGGGAGGGCCAGGCCCAGGGGAACGGCCTTCAGCTGCAGGAGGACAGCTGGAGAGGGGCTGGGAGGCAGGAATCCTCCCCAGGGAGGGGGGAGACCCTGGCACAGGGTGCCCAGAGAAGCTGGGGCTGCCCCTGGATCCCTGGCAGGGTTGGATGGGGTGCAGTCCCCCTCTCCAAGCCCTGCTGGGGGTGCCACCCAGGACACAGTTGGTTTCGGGGCTGCCAGTGCACGTTGCCAGGTCACACTGAGCTTCTTGTCCACTTATCCTGGGTGATCCCATCCATTGATCCTGGGTAAGCACACCATTCCTGGGTACACCAAGCCAAAGGCTGGTACCATCCTTCTGGAGGTGCTTCCAGCTGGCTCTCACCCAGAAGATACACCCAAGGAGCTCTTGTGGGTGAGATAAACAGGGCAGGGCCTCCTCCTGAAGCACTAACCTACATGAAACACAACTGAGGGAGTCTGGCAGGCCAGCAGCAGCCAGTTGCTCAGCAGCCAACATTGATGATTAGCCTGGAGATCTGCCAGAAGAAATGCCTGGGCTTTCCCAAAATCTCCCAGACCTTCAGGATGCACATTCAGACCCATCTCTCCAGGCAGCACTTTGATGAGACACCTAATTCTTGACATAGCTTTCACCTTGAGGCATCTTCCTGCCTCTCAGCACCGGAAAAAAACCCCTATATTTACTTGATCATTAGTCAGGTGGTGGAAAAATGTGCCCAGGAGTGCTTCAGTGAGCTGGGCAGCAACCACTGAGCTCAGGACCTGGCATGAGTAAGGGTGGAGAAACACCGTGGTGGAGATGTGGCACATTCAGGTTTGGAAAGATGAAGTCATCCAGCAAGTCGCTGCAGTGGGGAGGAGATCTGTGGCCTCACAGCCCTGTCATAAGATCCCAGACTGGGCTGGGTTGGGAGGGACCCCAAGGATCAAAGAATTCCAACCCTCTGCCACAGGCAGGGCCACCAGCCTCCAGGCCTGGAGCTACACAAGGTTGCCCAGAGCCACATCCAACCTGGCTTTGAACACCTCCAGGGTTGAACACCTCTCTGGGCAGCCCATTCCAGCTCCTCACCACTCTCTCTGGAAAGAACTAGCCTGGAGGATGGCACCTCTTTGGGAGCAGCTCAATAAGAGACCTACATGAATCCCCATCACACTTCTTGATCCCATCACCCTTTGTGTTTTCTCTCTGATTTTCAAGCAATTGTGTCATCACCTAAAGGAACAGTAGAAAGATTTGGACCTTTAGTAGCCTTCCTTGTGTATTCCAGGTACTCAGTAATCCCTCCTTTGGGAATTACTCCTTTTAAACTCCATTACCAGCGTTATTTTCCCAGTGACAGCACGTCTATCAGCATCTTTTCACTGCTTGGAGCTCATTTGCCTTCACACCTCAGCATTCCATTCCACATCCTCATGCCAGGAAACGCGGTGCCAGTAAATGTCAGCTGGCAAAGGGAGCAAAACTGCTCCCAAACTTGCAAAGACACAGTGAAAAAGCTGTTGAAAAAACCACCATTTCAGGGTATTTTCATAGTATGTAGGTTTATTTTGGTAGGGTTGCCGTGAGGAACGTCAAGGAGATGTAGGAACCACTCATCATTTCTACCACCTAGACACCAGTGTGAGAATAAGCTCCTAAAATCAGAAATACCACTATGCAAACCCTTTCACTCCCAGAAAAGGGCTCAGAGTCACTGGTCAGGGGGCATTTTGCTGCTGGTGTCACTGGGAATGGGTCTTGACTGGTGATTTATTGCTGTGAGCATCAGCCAAGGGGCTGGGACGTCAGTTGGGTGAGCTCACCATCGTTGTCCGTTGGTTTTGGAGGGCTTGTAGGCCTCAGGCTTTCTGTTCTTGTAGGCCTCAGGCTTTCCACTCTTGTAGGCCTCAGGCTTTCTGCTCTTGTAGGCCTCAGGCTTTCTGTCTGCTCTTGTAGTCCTCAGGCTCTCTGCTCTTGTAGGCCTCAGGCTCTCTGCTCTGGGTACAATCACCGAGTGAGGTGGCATCATGTACTCACAAGCTCTGGCTTTTCACTCTTTAATACAGTAGATGAGGAGATGAGGAGATGAGATGAGGAGATGACACGGAGATGAGAAGATAAGGAGATGAGGAGAATGAGGAGATGAGGAGATGAGGAGGAGATGAGGAGATAAGGAGATGAGGAGATGAGAAGATGAAGAGATGATGAGGAAAAGATGAGGAGAAACACTTGGAACTGAAGACCTTTGGTAGCACCTAGGGGGGTTTTTTGGTGGGTTCTCCTTGAATCACTCATTCATCAGGATAATAAGGATTGGAGCACTGTGCATCGGAGGAGATATGGTTATTGATCCACACACACATGACATGAAAATTTGATAAGCATTGGTTGTCATCACTGTTCTCCTCCTCAAGATCTTCCATCTGCAGAAGGTCTAGAAGTGGCTGTGCTTCCACCAGCATTTTCCAAGCTCTTGAGGTGTTGATGAGGCAACGGCACGTTCTCAGGACATACGTTGTCCAGGAGCCACGCTGATTGCTCACTTCCCAGCAGAGACACGTGGCAGGAGGATGGATGGGCTCTGCAATTAGTGAGGAGTTTCCTTCCAGGAGGTGACCTAATTCTCACTGGAGCTTGGATCCAGAGGAGATGACAGGGTGATGACTGCCCTTCCCCACGTGCATGTGTAAACCATCATCTGCTTTTAGTCCCCTTGTTAAAGGTTGATGGTGCAGAGGGAGACATGAGACTTAGGTCCTGGTTGTGCCAGGTGGGCCCCTGAGTGGTTTAGGTGCTCACTGGGCTGCCCAGCTCTGTCCCACAGCCCACACCATGCTGCTTGTGAAACCGGGTGAGGAAACACACGATGGTCACATCCACTGGGTAGTGGTCAATGGCTTGATGTCCAGATGGAGAGGGGTGACAAGTGGTGGCCCTCAGGGATCCATACTGGGACCAGTGTTGTTTAATATCTTCACAGGCAGTGGGCTTGAATGCACCCTCAGCAAGTTTGAGGATGACACCAAGCTGAGTGGTGTGGTAACCACACCAGAGGGATGAGATGTCATCCAGAGGGATGGGATGTCATCCAGAGGGATGGGATGTCATCCAGAGGGACCTGGACTATCTACAGAGGTGGGCCCATGCAACCTTCATGAGGTTAAACAAGGACAAGTGCAAGGTCCTGCTCTTGGATTGGGACCATCCTTGTTGCTTTTAACTGGGCCTTGATCCTGGGGTTTGTAGAATCACAGGACCCTTAAGGTTGGAAAAGACCTCTAAGATCATCAAGTCCAACCATCTGTCCAGCACCACCATAGCCACTAACCCATGGCCTGAAGTGCCACATCTACATGTGTTTTGAACCCCTCCAGGGGTGGTGACTTCACCACCCCTCCAGGCAGCCTGGTCCAGCCCTTGACCACTCTTTCAGTGAAGAATTTACCCTCCAATCTAAACCTCCCCTGGGACCACTCAAGGCCATCTCCTCTTGGGCCTATCACTTTGCTTTGCTGGGAAGTTCTTGCTTCTTAACCCTTCTTTTAGGTCCCTGACTTCATGGAGAAGAAGCTCAGAGACTTCAGAGCTGCCCCATCCATCACATACCTGCCCAAGGACCTGCAGAGGTCAACCCCTACTCTTGATGTACCCCTCCAGCCAAGAGGAGCGTGGGCAGTAGCTGGATGGTGACCCCACCATGAAGATCTGAGCACACCACATGAGCAAACCACCTGTTTGGGTTCCCCACATCCTGCTGTGCCACGAGGGGTGGGGTGTCCTCAGCTGCCACCACCACCACCACCACTCTGCTTCCCAGCCTGGTGAGGAGCTCCAGGCACGTCTGGTGGAACCAGTTCAGCTCCTGGGGCTAAACTGGGGCTGCGCAAGTGAAGGTGGAAGGAAGGAGGTTGGACAACCCAGTCTGCTGGGCTCAGGGTCCTGAGGAGCCGCATCCCAAAGCTGGAACCGCCCCGGGAGCAGCAGGGGGGGGTGCGCGGGGCGGGGATACGCGGGGTGGGGGATGCGCGGGGTGGGGGGTGCGCGGGGTGGGGGGTGCGCGGGGTGGGGGATGCGCGGGGCGGGGGATGCGCGGGGTGGGGGGTGCGCGGGGTGGGGGATGCGCGGGGCGGGGATGTGCGGGGTGGGGGATGCGCGGGGTGGGGGGTGCGCGGGGCGGGGATGTGCGGGGTGGGGGATGCGCGGGGTGGGGGGTGCGCGGGGTGGGGGGTGCGCGGGGTGGGGGATGCGCGGGACGGGGGATGCGCGGAGCGGGGGATGCGCGGGGCGGGGGATGCGCGGGACGGGGGATGCGCGGAGCGGGGGATGCGCGGGGCGGGGGGTGCGCGGTGCAGGAGCTGCGCAGTCCAGAGGCTGCGCCGTGCAGGGGCTGCGCGGAGCGGCGGGCGCGCAGTGCCATCTAGCGCTGCCTGCGGGATGGAGCCGCTCCGAGCCAAACCGAGCGGGGGGGCTGCCCGATCCCCCCTCCTCCTCCTCCTCCTCCTTCTCCTCTTTTTCTTTTTATTTCTCCTCTTTTTCTTCTTCATCTTCTTTGTCTTCTTCATCTTCATCTTCATCCTTTCTTCTTCTTCATCTTCTTCATCTTTCTCTTCTTCTTTGTCTTCATCTTCTTTCTTTCTCTTCATATTTTTCTTCTTTATCTTCTTCATCTTCATCTTCTTCTTTTCTTCTTCATCTTCATCTTTCTCTTCATATTTTTCTTCTTCATCTTCTTTGTCTCCATCTCCATCTTCTTTCCTTCTTTGTCTTCTTCATCTTCTTTTTTCTTCTTGTCTTCTTCATTTTCTTTCCTTCTCCTCTCATTTTTCTTCTTCCTCTTTGTCTTCTTTTTCTTCATCTTCTTTGTCTTCTCCATCTTTCTTTTTCTTCTCATTTTTCTTCTTCTTCTCCTTCATCGTCTTTCTTTCTCTTCTTATTTGTCTTCTTCCTCTTTGTCTTCTTCTTTTTCTTCATCTTCTTTGTCTTCACCTTTCTTCTTCTTCTTCTTCTTCTTCTTCTTCTTCTTCTTCTTCTTCTTCTTCTTCTTCTTCTTCTTCTTCTTCTTCTTCATCTTCTCCATCTTTCTTCTCCTTCTTTTTCTTCTTCTCCTTTGTCTTCTCCACCTTTCTTTTTCTTCTTAAATTTCTTCTTCTTCTTTTTCTCCATCTTCTTTGTCTTCATCTTTCTTTTTCTTCTTCTTTTTCTCCTTCTTTTTCTCCTTCTTCCTTGCCTTCTCCATCTTTCTTTTTCTTCTCCTTCATCCTCTTTCTTTCTCTTCTTCTTCTTTCTTTCTTCTTCTTCACCTTCTCCTTCCACCTTACCACCCCCACAACTTTCTCCATTACCCCAAGGGTCGATGCTTTTTGCTTTGTTCTCCACCACATCCCCTCACAGGCACCTCTCTCTCTCCTAACACGTCACCAACTCTGTCACAGATGAGACATCACTAAAGTAACCTTGAAACAGACCTAAACAAAGCAGAGAAGAATAACAACACTGCTCCTTTCCACCCTGGCTTGCAGCAAACGGTCCTTCTCTCCTCTCTCCCCACACATCTCACCCGTGTATCTGTAAGGAAGACGACGCCACCTTAAGAGAAGAAGAGAAGCTGGAGCCTCAGCAAGGGGTAAATGAGATTCCTGCAGCTTTGGAGAGCTTGCTCTCATCCAAAGTGGGCTGCTTGAGCAGTTCAGATAATGAAAGGAAATGAAGTTCCAACTGCTGTAGATATGCTGCTCACTGGACCCCAACACGGGCCCGACTGCCGCTCGCTGGGTGCCGTTAGTCTGCTCCCACACACTCCTTTCTCCTCAGCCTCCCATTCCTTTCAGTTTTAAGGACCTTGTGCTCTCTAAGCCCCTTAGGTGGGTTGCACATCAGGAGCCACCAAAGCAGCTTTAAGTGCTCAGATCTTTCCTTTCTGAGGAGATACAGGAAGCTTGGTTGGGACTCAGGTCCTCCAAACCTCAACCCCCGAAGAGGTGGGCTCATTGTTAGTGATGGCTCAGTGCTGGGGCCAGTCTGGTTCAACATCTTTCTCCATGAGCTGGAGGAAGGGATGGGATGTTCCCTCAGGGAGTTTGGGGGTGACACTGAGCTGGGAGGAAGGGTTGAGCTGCCTGAGGGTGGGGAGGCTCTTCAGAGGGGTCTGGCCAGGCTGGATCAATAGGCTGAGCCTAACAGGATGAGGTTTAACAAGGCCAAGGGCAGAGTGCTGCACATGGGACAGAACAACCCCCAGCAGCTCCAGGCTGGGGGAGACTGGCTGGAGAGCTGTCAGGCAGAGAAGGACCTGGGGGTGTTGGGTGACCCCACACTGACCATGAGGCAGCAGTGTGGCCAAGAAGGCCAAGGGCATCCTGGCTTGTGTCAGCCCCAGTGTGGCCAGTAGGTGTGGGGAGGGGATTGTGCCCCTGGACTGGGCACTGGGGAGGCTGCACCTCGAGTGCTGGGTCCAGTTCTGGGCTCCTCAGCATCAGAAGGACATGGAGTGAGTCCAGAGAAGGGCAACCATGCTGGGGAAGGGGCTGGAGGGCAAATCCTCTGAGGAGCAGCTGAGGGAGCTGGGGGTGTTGAGCCTGGAGAAGAGGAGGCTGAGGGGAGACCTTCTCCCCACCTCCCCTGCCCTGCCAGGAGGGTGCAGAGAGGTGGGTGATGGTCTCTGCAGCCAGGGGACAGGAGATGGGACAAGGGGATAATGGACTTCATTGCTCACTTGTCCGTTGGCCAAGGTGCTGTGGTGATGTGACCCCAAGGGTTCTCCTTGGGGAACAGGGTCTGTGGAGGGGTGTCCAACCCCTCTATTCTCTCCAGGACCATGCTTGACCCTGGGACACAGAACCACAGAGCTGGAGGGGTTGGATGGGATCTCCAGAGATCATCAGGTCCAACCCCCTGCCAAAGCAGGGTCCCTGGGACAGGTCACACAGGTCGGTGTCCAGACGGGGCTGGAATATCTCCAGAGAAGGAGACTCCACACCCCCTGGGCAGCCAGGCCCCAGGGAGCCTTTCCCAAGTCCTCTTCTTCAAAACCATAGAATCACTGAATATTCTGGGACCATTCAAGGATCACAGAGCTCCAACCCCCTGCCACCAGCAGGGCCACCAACCCCCAGGCTTGGAGGTTGGCTCAGTAGACCCAACATGTTCCATTCAGAAGTCGACTCCAGTTAAAGCAATGTGCAAAATGACTCTACTCCCTCCTCTGGCTGAAGTTTCTCTATCATCTCATGAACTAATTACTGTAATTAGCATCTCCATTTGAATTGAGAAGCCATTTCCTTTCCCCCAACCCTGCTTTTGGTATCTGGTTGGGGTTGGTGGGGTTTTTTCTCCCCCTCCTTTTTGAAAAAAAAAAAAAACAAAAACCCTAAATTAATTCCTTGGGAAACTGATGAGAGATTTTCCAACTAGAAAGAAATTTCTGGAATAAATCAAGAGCTCAGGGAACAGGCAGAGATGCTCCTGCAATTAAAGCTGGCAGAATCGATTCCCACTTCAAATCTGTTGAGTTTCAGGCACTAAAAATCCACCTCTTCTCTCTTCTTTTGGAAAGAAACATCTCCTACACCTTAGAGAGAGAAGTCATCATGATGCCTCCAACCAGCAACCCCTTCCTAAAGAAGCTCCCAACACTTATCTACTCCTTTGGACAGTCCAACTCATCAAGAACCACCCTCAACCCTCAACAAATCGATTGGAAATTGGGGCCAGGTGATTGGAAATCGGTTACAAATCTTTGTGAGGTGGGGGGTTGTTTAACCCAAATGACTCTAAAATTCATTAGTTGCTAATTAAAAGGAAATTATACAGCCATTAGAATGCCTGCCAATGGCATCAGTGATGAAGCTCTGTGGTCTTTCATTGTCATCTTGGTTCCCAAAGAAACCAAGGCTAAATAATCTCCTCAGTCACTATGCAAATGAAGCCTGGATGTGTTGCTAGGCTGTTAAAGCTAATGGCATTGGAGAAGACAATCATGTTAAACATTATTAGTTTGTTAATTATGGCAGTTAATTAGAATTGCTCCTGTTAATTGCCTATGATTCATCTCCAGGAGCAAAAAAAAAATAAAAATACAGCTAGCAGCTTTGGGGAAGGAGAGGGGGGGAAGGAGGGAGGTGTTCCTCAAAAGGAACCTGTTGGAATTAGTGTCATCAGGGCACGAGCGCGGCGTGCCCATCAACCATCAGGGTGATAATGGGGGGGGCAGGGATGAACAGTGACAACAAGGGGTGAGTGGGGACCCTTGTGCCACCAGTTGTGATGTTGGAAGAGGTTGGGGTGCTGGGTTGAAGATACCTACCCACCCAAGAAGAGGATGGCTTCATTGCCTGGGATGTAACCATGTGTTGCTTCCACTGAGCTTTCTTGGGGCTGGTGGGACATTCCCAGTTGTGATGGTGGGACTGGGATTGTCCCCCAAGTAGCTCCTGGCTCTTGGTTTGGTGTCCAAGTGTGGTTTTTAGGTTTAACTTTCAGATTTCAGGGCTGGTGATGGCCTGAACACATCAACCTGTCCAGGATGTGACCACGTGTTGCTTCCACAGAGCCTTCTTGCTCCATGTGTCTATGATTCTTTCATCATGGTCACTTTGGGCTCTGAACATCTCCAGTCCACCTCCTCATCTCAGGATACCTGACTTCTCTTTGCTCCCCTAAACAGCTCTCCCAAATGTTGGTGGGACCTGAACCCCACAGCCTTGAGAAGAGGAGGCTGAGGGGAGACCTTATCTCCCCTCTTCTCTCAGGTGACAAGCAATAGGGCAAGAGGAAATGCTTTCAAATCCCACCAGGGGAGATTTAGGTTGGGTATCAGAAGAATTTCTTCCCTGCAAGAGTTGTCAGGGCCTGGAACAGGCTGCCCAGGGAGGTGGTGGAGTCACCATCCCTGGAGGGATTTCAAAGCTGTGTAGAAGTGCTTAAGGACATGACCTAGAGGTGGACTAGGCAGGGTTGGACTCGATGATCTAAAGGGTCTCTTCCAACCCAGGTGATTCTATGATTCTCTGTTTCCCAGCAAGCCCAAAAAGGAAAGGGTGTTGAGTGAAACCAGGTTACCAGGCCTACACCACTCCCTGCTCCAGGCCCGACTAGGCCCGACTAGGCCAAACTAGGCCTAAATGGCCACCGCTCAGCATCTTACTGGGTCTTTTTTTCTTCTGCCATCGTGGTTGTGACCAAAAAGCTGCATCTTGGGCTGAAACCCAACTGTGACCTCATTAAATTTTCCATCCCAGCCTTGGGAAGCACCACGAAGTGGAAAAGCAACTTCGAAAGCCGTGCTAATTTAGCTTCCCTCATGGTGAATTTCTCTCCAGCATCCACTTAGCTCATATTTTAGGAATTCAAACCCCCCACCAACCCAACTGGAGAACCTCTCCAGTTCTCTTCTTAACACTCTTGAAGCCTCAAAGTGGTCGTTTGAGTTTCCTAAGTAGGTTTTAATAACAGCAGCACAACTCATCTCCTCGGCTCTGCGACCCGATCGAAGCGATATTATCCAGGAGATAATTAAATAGGAACTCTGAGTTTTCAATCAAGGCTGCAGGTGACTCCCCAAACACTGAGTTTAGATGGTTATTGTATTTAGCAACTCCCTCACCAGCCTTTCATGGAATATTGCTCTTCCTGGAGATGATACCCCACCGTTGACATCATTATCTCACGTGGTGGTTGGGATCCGTTTCGGGTTGATATCAATCCATAGCCTGGTGGGAAAGACTCATCCCGTGGTAAAATCCATAAGTGCTTGTTTATGGAGCAAGGTGTGGTAAAATTGGGGGTGCTGAGCTTAAGGGGAGCCCCGCATCAGGGATTTGAGCTATACATAGGATGGAGACACCTCCTCACGCTCCTCAGGTGCTTCACCATCCTGCCCTGACCCTCCTCCTGTGACTTGGGTAACTTCTGTGCATCTCCTTGGATGGTTTTATGGACAGAAGTGCCTTCAATGTATACACCCCATCCATAGGTGCCTCCAGAACATGGTGATTTAGGTATTTAGCTGAGTACAGCTGCACTTCTGTGGCCACTTCTACGTCCACAATGCTCCTACCCAACCTTGCGATCCTTGTCTTATATAAAAAGTATCAAATTTATTTGTATTGAGACCTTTTCCACTTACGAATTCTGCTCAGAACAGTTTATATATAATAATTTGGGGGGTTTCCCCAGTAATTGGCATCAATCAGAGGGCAGTTTCCCCCCAGAGATAAAGAAATGCTGAGAAATCACTGACGTCCCACCAAGAAGGTGACATCTTTCCTGCCAAGATGCCCACATGCATCTAGAAATGGCACATTTTGGGGGGGGTTAGCAGCTCAGAGCCACCTCTCCATGCATCCCTCCATGCCTGGAGAGCATCCTAGTCCTCTAGCTGAGCAGGAGGGGTGGTGAGAAGCAACCAAGGGTTTCTCATCTCCTACCAAAGCGAGCTTTCTTCTGAGTTTAATGCCTTGCTCAGCTGCAGAAACAAATGGTTCCCAAGCTGGAGAGAAAAGCTGTGATAACCCTACATGAAATATTACATTCTAATCCTATTTTTTTGGGTTTCTTTATTGCAGCTGTGCCCCTCTGCTCAGGACTACGTAGGCACCACCAGATGTGAAGCATTAGAGGGAATATGAGGCAAGATTTAAATGCTTCACATGTCAACTCGATCTCCAGGGTGGCTTTTCCACTTTCAGTGAGGCATTAGGAGGAGGAGGGATGTTAACTGCCAACTGAAGGCAGATTCCCATCCTTCTGGGGCTTTAAGATTCCAGTTGTTTCCAGTAGGAAAGCTGGGATGCAAATGGAACCATCCAGATGTGGTTGGACATCTGCCCCCACCCTTGTGCAACGCTCTGTGGCAGCCGAGGTTCATCCCTTTGCTGAGCAGCTGCCATAAATCAAAGCAAAAGGGCAATTGGGAGCTGGGGAAGTAATTAGCAACTCAGATTGGGTGTTTCCAGAGCCACAGCACTTCATTTGAAGGGGTTTCACTGGTGGGTGACACTCCCAGTGATGCTCAGCAGCAGGATTCTGAGGTGTGATGCTCCAGGTGTGTTTTAACTTTGACCTGGTGTAAAGTGATAGTTTGTGTTCCAACTGCCCTAAAATAGGATATTTTATTAAGAAAAAAACTCCAATTTGATAGAAACTCAGCTTTCTGGGGACTCAGCAAAGCCCCACCTGGAGTGTTGTGGCCAGTTCTGGGATCAAACAGCCAGGGATCTCCTGGAGAGAGTCCAGAGGAGGCTCCAGAGATGCTGAAGGGCCTGGAGCATCTCCCCTGTGAGGAAAGGCTGAGGGAGCTGGGGAGAAGCAGCCTGAGAGGGGATCTGATCAATGGGGATCAATAGCTGAAGGGTGGGACACAGGGGACATGGGCAGCCTCTGCTCAGTGGCTGTGGGGACAGGACAAGGGGCGATGGGCTCAAGTTGGAGCACAGGGAGTTCCCCCCCAATGTGGGGAAGAACTTCTTCCCAGTGAGGGTGAGGGAGCCCTGGGACAGGCTGCCCAGGGGGTGTGGAGTCTCCTTCTCTGGAGAGATTCAAGACCCATCTTGATGCCAACCTGTGTGCCCTGTCCTAGGGACCCTGCTTTGGCAGGGGGTTGGACCTGATGATCTCAGGAGGACCCTTCCCACCCCTGTGATTCCATGATTTGGTTCTTGGGGATGTGGCTTTTTAGGATCCCACCCAGCCCTCCACACCAATTAGCCAAGTTCATTAAGCTGGCAGAAGCTGTGAGGGATGCTTGAGGCTGTCCTACCTGAGATGTCACCACTGCTGGGCTGGGGTGTGGAGCTGGTGAGTTGCTCCAGCTCCTCACTGAACTTAAAATGTTCCCCAAACCCAAACCACATTTTTAAAACTAATTCAAACCAAACCCAAACCAGATTCCTAAATGGACTAAAAATACATTTCCTCTCTTCATTTGGTCCCTTGTGATGGGTTTTTTCCCCCACCCCTCTGCTTTCCAGGGGCTTAGAGCTCAGAATCCCAGAATCCCAGAATCCCAAGGTTGGAAAAGACCTTGAAGATCATCAAGGCCAACCAATCCCATCCTAAGCTGAACCAGATCCCTGAGCACCTCATCTCCCCCCAAGCAGGGGTGGGGACTCAGCCCCTCCCTGGGCAGCCTGTGCCACAGCCCCACAACTCTGCCAGGGAAGAACTTTGCCCTCCCAGCTGAGCTGACCCTGCCCTGGGGCAGCTTGAGCCCATTGCCCCTTGTCCCATCTCCTGGCCCCTGGCTGCAGAGACCATCACCCACCTCTCTGCACCCTCCTGGCAGGGCAGGGGAGGTGGGGAGAAGGTCTCCCCTCAGCCTCCTCTTCTCCAGGCTCAACACCCCCAGCTCCCTCAGCTGCTCCTCAGAGGATTTGCCCTCCAGCCCCTTCCCCAGCCTGGTTGCCCTTCTCTGGACTCACTCCATGTCCTTCTGATGCTGAGGAGCCCAGAACTGGACCCAGCACTCGAGGTGCAGCCTCCCCAGTGCCCAGCCCAGGGGCACAATCCCCTCCCCAGCCCTACTGGCCACACTGGGGCTGACACAAGCCAGGATGCCCTTGGCCTTCTTGGCCACACTGCTGCCTCATGGTCAGTCTGGGGTCACCCAACACCCCCAGGTCCTTCTCTGCCTGACAGCTCTCCAGCCAGTCTCCCCCAGCCTGGAGCTGCTGGGGGTTGTTGTGTCCCATGTGCAGCACTCTACACTTGGCCTTGTTAAACCTCATCCTGTTAGTCTCAGCCTATTGATCCAGCCTGGCCAGACCCCTCTGAAGAGCCTCCCCACCCTCAGGCAGCTCAACCCTTCCTCCCAGCTCAGTGTCACCCCCAAACTCCCTGAGGGAACATCCCATCCCTTCCTCCAGCTCATGGAGAAAGATGTTGAACAAGGACTGAGCCCTGGGGGTGCCACTCCTGCCCAACCTCCAGCTGGATTTGGCTCCATCTTCTGAGGGTTTTTGACCCAAATAATGCCTTCCTACTGCTTCCTTTGCTGTCTGGGGCAGTTCGTTTTGCAAAGCAAGCCCATTTTTCCTTCCAGATGTTCAAAGCTGGATCTCACACCACCTTTCAAGTTCATCCAAAGCAGCTTTTGCAATTAGCTGCCTGCAGCAGGCAGGGAGTGGGATGGGACACCCTTTCAAACCAGGTTCTGATAATAAACCCATTAGGCAGGTTCTGTTGCCAGGAAAGGAGATGGCCTGGAATTCATTCGTCTCCTAAGAAGGGAAGCAGATGGCTTAACCCCCCCCTTCCACCCCCCATCCCAAAATAGATCCACTGGTTTGGGAAAAATAAACGAGGGTGGGTGCCCTGGGGTGGGGTTTTGGCTGTGGTTGGGGTGCTCCCCCTGCCCAAGGAGATGCTGGGGGTGAAGAGGAGGTGGGGTGCCCATGCTGGACCTGCCCATCTCCACTTCCATGTGACAACCAGTCATGTTTGGGCTGTTGGAAGCTCTTTCTCTCCTCTTTTAGTGCATGAGATGGTGCTGAGCCCCCCCAGAACATCCCTCAACACCTTTTTCCACCACCACCCCCCCCCCCCCAAACTCCAAACCAGTCCCAGGTCGGCTGTGAAGTGCTGGGTCACATCAGCTCTCCCCACACACATCAGGGCAGCAGTGAAGTGGCAATTCCTCCCTGAAGCTTTTAATTCACAGCTCTGACACCCCCAAAACAGCTCAGCATCCTCTTGGGCTCTGCTGGGGTGCAGACCTCCTTGGGGGGGCTGTCCCAGGGGCTGGAAGGTCTCCCTGCTCCATCCACCTGTGAGCCCAGGGAGCTCAGGGATGTGAAAACACCTCCAAATCCCTTTCCCCAAGAGGTAAAACCCCCTTTGCAATTGGGGTCCCAAGGGGGGTTTTGTCCCTTTCTCCCCAAAACATCGTGTGCAGCTCTGAAGGACCCACAGCCACCAGTATCCATGAATCCAGGGGCATTCCCACCAGTATCCAGGGGCATTCCCACCAGTATCCAGGGTCATTTCCCACTCCAAATGCCAACAATCCCACTCCCATCCTTAGGGTTTCATTAGGATTCTCTTTCTTTAATTGGGAGGGTGGATAAAGGGTAGGACCAGGTCACCCAGAGAGGTGACCACCCTTGGAGCTACTCCAGAGCTGCCTGGACATGATCCTGGACAACCAGCTCTGCTTTATCTGCCTGGAAACCAGAGGATATTCCAGAGCTGCCACATGACCAGATGAGTTCTGCTGGGGACAGACAGACAGACAGACAGATGGATGGCTCTGTGGGTCTCCTGAGCCTGTAGGAGCTGGTCCCTGCCCTGCCACACAGCTGGACAAGGGGTGCTCAGCCCCAGGAGCAACTTGCCCCATCCCCAAAGGAGGGGGAACACTGGACCTCAGGGTGACACACTCTGGTTCTGTTGTCCCCCCAGAACTGGGGAGCAGGGCAGAGCATCCTTCCCTCCACCCAGCTTCTCCCTGATGGATGGGGTGGGGAGGGGGGTATGGAGCACATGTTCCTCCTCCAAAGCCACCCCCAGGGTGCAGAGGATTTTGCAGAATCATGGATTTCTAGAGTCACAGGGGTGGGAAGGGACCTCCAGAGCTCATCAGGTCCAACCCCCTGCCAAAGCAGGGTCCCCAGGACAGGGCACACAGGGAGACATCCAGCTGGGGCTGGAATCTCTCCAGAGAAGGAGACTCCACACCCCCTGGGCAGCCTGTCCCAGTGATGCCACCACCACCCCCATTCCCCACCTTCCTTCCCCACAACCCAGCCCCAGCAGAGCTCCAGACCCGAGTGTCCTCCCCCCACCCATGCTCAGCGTGTCCAGGGACCAGTCCCACCTCCAGCCCTTCAGCCTGATGGGTCCCACCAGGCTGCACCACACTAGGTGGCACTGTGGGATGGGACACTTGGCTTCATGTGGCCAAACATCTCCTCCTCCCCAGTTCCCCACACCCACTAGTGGCCCAGCGCTGCTGGAGAACCAGCCCAAGGGGTTCCCCTGGTGTGGAGGTGGGTGCAGCTCCAGAGCCAGGGTGGAGCTGGGTGGGTGCAATTTGGGGGTGGGTGCAGTTTGGGGGTGGGTGCATCTCCAGAGCCAGGGTGAAGCCAGGTGGGTGCAGGTTGGGGGGTGGGTGCAGTTTGGGGGGTGGGTGCAGTTTGGGGGTGGCTGGGTCCCCAGAGCCAGGGTGGAGCTGGGTGGGTGCAGGTTGGGGGGTGGATGCAGGTTGGGGGTGGGTGCATCTCCAGGGCCAGGGTGAAGCTGGGTGGGTGCAGCTTGGGGGTGGGTGCAGGTTGGGGGGTGGGTGCAGTTTGGGGGTGGGTGCAGGTTGGGGGTGGCTGGGTCCCCAGAGCCAGGGTGAAGCCAGGTGCAGCTTGGCCTTGCCTCTGCTCTTGTCCATCACCCCATGGCCAGGATTTGGGGTGAGGTGGCTTCTCCTATGTGTCCCCCCCCCCCACATCTGCTGCATCCCAGGTTGGCACCCAACAGCATCCTTTGGGCACCATCCCATGAGGGTCCAGAGCAGCTGTGGGGACCCCTCCCTGCCCACCTATGGGTCAGGGGGGTCCCATACCCTGTATATGTGTAGGGGGGGTGTCTACCCCCACCTCCCCACCCCTCCCTTCCCCACGTGGCTCTCCTAACCTCAACCCAGGGAGCTGCAAGAGGCTCTTAATTGGTCCCAGCTCCTCATTTACTGGTAATGAGCCCTTGTGCTGGGAGGCAAAGGAGCAGCACTTGGTGCCTGCAGGCAGGAGCCTTGGAGGGGAGGGTTGGGGGGGGAGATTGGGGTGGGTGGGTGCTTTCAGGTTGCCAAGGGCAACCACCACAACAAACAAACCTCCCAAGATTGCAAGAGCATCAGGAGGAAACGACCCAGCTTATTGTGGTGGAGAAGATGGGAGGGAGGTTTGATGGCTCCATATACTTAATGCCTTGTATTTTGGGGGGGGGGTTTGGGGGAAAAAGTGATAAAATAGCTCTGGAGAAAGGGGAATATTGACATTTTCACTGCAATAAATCAGCAGAAGGGATGTGTTTCCCCTTGGTCCTCTCTGAATTCTATTGGTGGCTGGGGGAAGAGCTGCCTGAATCCCAAATGATCTGCTCAGTGCCAGGTTCCTGCTGCAACCAGGCTCTGGAAATGCCCAATAATTGGAGTTAATCTGCTCAGGACTCTGGTCTAGTTTGTGGGCAGCCCATAGACATCCAGAGCTCCAGCAGCTCAATTAACTCAGGCTGGTTTAATGAGAGGAGAGGCCAGGATCTGTGCTGCCTCCTGCGTGTCTCCAGCACACACATCCCAGCTCTAATCACAGCTCTTCAGTCCCAGGGGGAGAGGGGGTGATGCTCCCCATCATTTTTGGGGATCACAACCCCTTCTGCCATCAAGCCTTGGGTGCTGGGTGGGTTTTCTAGGGGAGCTGGTCCTATATTCTTGCCCCTGGATCCTGTGGTTGAGGGTTGGAGCTCTCTGATCTTTGGGGTCCCTTCCAAGCCAGGATGCAGGATGGACCCTCAACATGACCCTCACGGCTGGTTTTGGGGGTGAATCCATCTGTTTATGGGTTTGTATCAGGTACCCACTGCCCATGGCTGGGGCAGACCCAGGGGGTGGGTGCTCCGTGCCTTCTGGTTGAGTTTTAACCCACTCCAGCAGCACAAAGAGGGAACAGCAAAGGCTTAGGATGATCTCTGGAGGCCCCTTCCCACCCCTGTGAGCTGTGATTCTGTGAAAATCGTATATAAAAGTATAAAAAAACTGAGGAAAATCCATTCCAGGGGGGGATAGAGATGATGACAAACTATCAAGGAGCCACGGTGCCTCCAGAAAGCCTTCCAGCTGCCATGAGGAGGCGGAGCTGGCGTCAGTGAAAGCCCCAAACCAAATCAGAAGTGGCTAATAACAGCAGCTCCTCCTGCCTTGTTCTGCTAAGGAAAGCATCTTGCTTCCCTTCTTTCTCTCTTTCTTTCTTTCTTTCTCTTATTATTTTTTTCTAGTTTTAATTGTGTTTAGCTACCAGGCAGGGTCCTCATCTGGTCGAGCCCAGAGGTGGGAGCGTGACGCCAGGGGGGATGGCCATGGGCAGATACCCAGCACAGACACTCAGCCAGACGAGGAAGAAATGAACCCAGCCTCCCTGGCTTCCCCTTTGCTGCTCACCCAGGGCTGCTGGGGTGGGGGGTTCCTCTTAAGGGGAGGCTCTGGCTCCTCTCTGGGCGCCCAACATCTCCCCTCCCTGCCCAACAAAGCTCGAGCATCCCTCCCCTGCCAGGTCACCCTGTCGTGGTCCCCACAAGGACCCAGCTCCTCAAGGTTGGCTGGGGTGGGGGGTTTCTCCTCTTAAGGAGAAGCTCTGGCTCCTCTCTGGGTGCCCAACATCTGCCCCTGCTGCAAGGGGTTGAGGCAGAAGAATGGGAGAGAGGAGAAAGGTAGCCAAAAAAATAGGGAAAAATTAGAAAAAAAAGAAAAAATAGAAAAAAAGAAAAAATAGGAAAATATTAGAGAAATAGGAAAAATTAGAAAAAATTAGGAAAAAATAGAAAAAATAGGAAAAACTAGAAAAATAGGAAAAGATTAGAATAGGAAAAATTAGAAAAAAGTAGAAAAATAGAAAAAATAGGGGAAAAATTAGAAAAAATAGGAAAAAATTAGAAAAATAGAAAAAATTAGAAAAATAGGAAAATATAGAAAAATAGGAAAAAATTAGAAAAAATAGAAAAACATTAGAGTAATAGGAAAAAATTAGAAAAAAAAGGGAAAAATAGAAAAAATAGGGACAAATAGAAAAAACAGAGAAAAATAGAAAAAATAGGGAAAAATAGAAAAAATAGAAAATATAGGGAAAAAATTAGAAAAAAGTAGGAAACATTAGAAAAATATGAAAAAATAGGAAAAAATACAAATAATAGGAAAAAAATGAAAAAATAGAATAGGTTAAAAGTTAGAAAAAATAGGAAAAAATAGAAAAAATAGGAAAAAATAGAAAAAAATAGGAAAAAATAGAAAAAATAGGTAAAAAATTTGAAAAATTAGAAAAAGTAGGAAAATATAGAAAAAATAGCAAAAAATCAGAAAAATAGAAAAAAATCGGAGTTGTAGGAAAAATTATAAAAAATAGGAAAAATTATAAAAAATAGGAAAAATAGAAAAAAATAGAAAATATAGGAGAAAAAATAGAAAAAAGTAGGAAAAATTAGAAAAATATGAAAATATTAGAAAAAATAGGAAAAAATAGAAAAAATAGAAAAAATAGGGAAAAATGAGCAAAATTAGAAAAAATAGGGGAAAAATACAAAACTTAGAAAACTAGGAGAAATAAGATAATAAAATAGTTCAATAAAACACACTAGTACAATAACATAATGAAGGGAAGGGAAGGAAGGGCAGAGGCTGTGTGTGTGGAGCCCTCAGCTCGGCGCCGCCTCGCGGGGCAGGACCGGAGCCGATGCTCCGGGCTTCGGGCGGCCGTGGGCCGGGGGCCGGGGCACAGCGAGCTCATGCAGCCTGTGCCAGGGCAGTAGCACCCGTGGGGAGGAGAAGCTGCCAGTGGGGAGGCTCCGTGAGCTGGCAGGGTTCCACACCGAGCAGGTGGAGCCTGGGGGGCCCTACCCACGGCTGAGCTTGGGGGTCCCCAGCCAGAACGGGGGGCTGGGAGGTGCAGGAGCCGGGAGACAAGGAGGCAAGGCCAGAGCTCAGAAGATAAGATAAGATAAGGGGTTGGCGTTGAGCAGGGGCTCCTCAGCCCTGTGGTGGACACACCGCCGTGGGAAGGGAGACCCCACCACGACGTGCTCCTCACGGGGCACTGGAGGAAATTCCTCTACCCTTGGTAGGACCTGGGCTGGAGAACAGCAGCTGCTTCTGGCCGCTGCACCTCCGGGAGGAGGAGAGGCAGCTGGAGGAGCTTCGGATGGAGCCGGCAAAGCACGGCCTGCCTGAACAGCGCCTGGAGAAGACAGGCTGCTGCCTTGCCAGGACGTGAAAAGAGCAAAGAAAACCAAAGAAAAGTGTGTCTGCCCCCCTAATTGATGTGTTTATTTTACTCTCTTTACTCAGCCACATTGTCTTCCTTTGGGCCTTTCAACACCCATTGTCTCTCTCCCCCGAGCAGACAACTGTGCGTTAGGTAACGGGGCGTTTGGCCACAGATCTGGGATGAAACCACGGCAACCAGAGGGCCTGACCTCCATCTCTGGGAGCTGGAGGGGCAAGAAACCTCCTGAGATGCCTTCATGGCTGTGCCTGTGCCTCCTTGACTTCAGAGGGGCCATCCCAGCGCTGTTATGGGCTCACAGACCACACACCCACCAGCCTCACTCAGCCCCCACAGCCCAAGCGCTCAGTTCCGGAGGCATCTGGGACCAGCTCTGCTGCTCTGATGGCACCTTCTGAGCTGAATTTTTGCCCAAATTCCCAGTCTTTTTACCCGTTGGAGGAGCTGGCTGCAGTTTCCTCCATGGGTGAAGCAGTGCAGGGCTGGGGATGCTGCTCAGCAGCTGGCAATGCTCCATCCCAGGGGTCCAGCCACCAGCACTGGAGACGCGGCCGGCAAGATGCTACCTAATGTGTTTCATGTGTTTCCCCTCTCTTGCAGTGGAAGAAAAAAAAACCCAAGGAGAAGAAAATAGATTGCAAAGAGCTTCATTATCCCCCCTCCTCACCCTCCCACCCCTGGAATTTGTGGTTTCTTTAACTGGGGCTCTTTTTTTTTCTCCTCCACAGAACCCACATGGTCGCCAGCGCTGTGATACATCTGTAGGGGAATGTGTTAGTCATCTTCAGCTTTTAATGACATGATATGGTATAATGCTAGTTGGATCCCAGGAGGGTTGGTCTTTCTACTATAAATATCCTCCCTGGCATGTTTCATTTATGAAGCAATTTCTGGAGTAAAAGGGTTGGAGAACTTCTCACTCATGATCTGGGTTTCACGCTCATAAAGTCTTCAGGTGGCACTGGGACCATCAACATTTGATCTTGAATACTTTTGGTAAAGTGCTTGAAGAAGGATACTGGGCTTTTTCAGCCCAAAATAAAGCCTCATCCTTCTCCAGACCCACCAACCATCATCTCAGATGTGTGTTCTAGTCAACAACTGCAACGTGTTTAGTCAACGGCTACAACAACAGTAAGTGTGGCTACCAAAGGCTGCTCATGACATGGGGAGGGGATTAACCACCAGCAAGGAGGGATGGCAATCCCCATGAAGCATGCTGCTCCTACAACCACCACCCAAGTCATTTGGCCCCTAAAATCCAGCATTTAATTAGGCACTGAGGAAAGTTTTCACCTCAAATTCAGGGGGGTAAAATATTAAGCAGAGCTGGAGAAGCTGGGTCAAACTCACTGTTGGTTCATCTATCTCCTCTCCCCACTGAACCGAGAAGCACTGAACCAAGAAGCAAATCCCAAGAGGGATTTGAGCAAGAAGCAGTTGATCTATGGATTAGGATTAGCATTTTACTACCCCACCCTCATGCAGAGACTGCTTACGGTCTTCTGGAGGTGACCTAGAGTTGGCCAACCCTCCTGAAGATCAGTTTCTCAGCACATCTGGAGAGAACAGTTCTGTATCTCTATGTATCCTCAGTCCAATCTGTCTCCACACCTCCAGATGAAGTGTTCAATTAGTCCAACAAGTGATTTGCTGCTGTTGGTGGAAGGTTCTGCCCACAAAGGAGGCCTCTGCTTCACTCCTGCATCCCACCGATGCTCAGCATCCCTCTTACTCCTCACTGGGTGCTGTGCACGCTGTAATCCCTCATGAGGAGGGAAGAGAAGACCTAGCTATGCAGAGTTACACCCTCCTGATGTAGCACCAGCTTCCTGCTTCACTCAAGGTGCTGCAGGTGCTCATGGTCCCACTGGTCCCCAGGAGCACAGTGACACTGCTCCCAGAGCCCATGGTGCACCCAGATCTGGTAAAACCAGCCATTCAAGCTGTCTCACCAGATGTGTGTGTGAAGCCAAGTGCTGAGCAAGCATGGGTTCCTCCCCGTGGTGGTGGGGCTCTTTGGGTGCCCCACTCACCACCAGAAACCCGCCTTAATGGGTACCAGACCCTGATGGCCACCAATGTGTGGGACCAATGTGTTCAGCTCTGAGCCTTTACTCCTCAGGGGGACCCAGTGGTGGGTCAGGCACGGTGGCTGTGCCCCATGGGGGCCTCTCCTTGCCTGCACCCATCCTGCCTGCACCCATCCTGGCAGCCTCAGGGTGAGCAGGAGCCAGGAACTAAGCCTGAAGCTGGCTAAATCTCCCAGCTGTCTGAACTAAACCCAGCTTTAGATCAAAGAGGAACAAGCTGGGCCTGGAGAGGCAGGAGTGAAGACAAATGTAAGACAAACTCTTTGAATCCCATCCTGCTGTCCTCCTAAAGCTCCCGCTGAACTCGCTGGGCTGGGCTGGGCTGGGGCATTTGTTTCTCGTTAGTGTTAATTGCTGTTGATGTTTCTGGGCTCCTTGAATCCAGGCAGGATGAGATATGGGGCTGCTCATGGAGGAACCAGGTTTGGGGAGCATCGAGGTGAGCTCTCCAGGGGGATAGAGGCACTGACAGCCCCGCTGGGGTGATGCACACCTCACGCCTCTTCCTCCCTGCTTCACATCAACCCACATCAGGGGGGCTTTACTTTTGGGGGGGAGGGGCCCCTTTTTAACTTCAAGGGTGGGAAAATGAAGCAGATGAAAGGAGAAATCTGCTAGGTGAGGCTTAGCCTTTGAACTAGGGATGGACTCATCAATATTAGAGGTGTGGTGGAGCAGCTGGGTTTATTCTGAGCCTGGTCCAGGGCCCCTGAGGTCATCCTGGGGTAACTCAGCCTTGGGAGCACTCCCAGCACTGCCACCAACTGCAGATCACCCTAAACCAGGAGGACTTTTGGGAAATGTACTTTAAACCTCTCTCCAGATTGTAATTAATGGTTCTTATTGATTGCCACCACCCCCACCACCAAGCTTTTTCCCTTGGGAATCATGGTGGGCACCTGAGGAGCTGCTCAACAACAGCTCCAGTTACACCAGAGAGTGAGAACTGGTCTGGTTTGCACAAAACCAGAGTGAAAAGGCTCCTTCACTTGACATACAAGCACCAGGTGAAGCCACCACCCAAGTCCACCAAGCAGCTCCCCAAAGTGGAGTTAGTTGGTGGTGGTGGAGGAGTGATGCTTTCCTCAGCACCACCCCACATGGCTTTTGGGGACCTTCTCCTGCTCTCCTCTCCCTCCAGCAGCATCCCTGGCTCCATCCCCTCCTTTCCACTCTCCATCTCCCCACCTCCCTTTTCTTTCTGTTCTTCTCCAGACCCAGCACACCAGTTCCACATACTGGTCTCCAAGGGTGTCCTCTCAGGATGCCCCCATCACCCCTCTTCTCCAGGCTCCAGCTCTTCTCCTTGGCATCACACACCAGTTTGGCACCATACCAGTCCTGTTTTGGGCTGACACGTTGAGGGCTCAGAAGAAGGGGTGGAAAGGAGATGAAAAAATGCTACAACCCCCTAAAAGACCCTTTCCATAGCCACCCCCAAGCTCCACCTCACCCCAGCACCCCCAGCCTTGCTGCTACAAGGCACCTCCAAAGGAAACCCAGGGCTGAGCATGAATCCTGCCCTCCCAACACCACATCCTGCAGTCTTCTGGTCCTCCTGGATGTAGACCAAGTCTTCTAGACCTGCCCCCTCCAGATCCTTGCCCCCCAAAACGCAGCTGGCAGCCCCCCTGCCCCATCTGAGCACAGCTCTTCCTCCCCATATGCAGATTACTGACTAAGTGGCAATCTCCTTGCCTGATGTCTTCCCTATTTTTTCATTTCCTGAGTTGTTTGAAGAACTTGCACCTGTGTAATAACCAAACACCAGGTTCAAATTGAGACCAGCCTTCCAGAAGGTTGCTTGACCCACCTTGGCTTTAAAGAAGATCTCCAAGTGGTTGGATTTTAGACCTTAACACAGCTTTTTCCTCCTTTGGAAACTCACCAGGTGTTTCTGACCCAGAGGAAAACACTGGAGAGAAAAATGGGTAAGAAATAAGCCCTCACCACTCTCAAACTTCCTCAAACTGGTATTTACTGGGGAGTAGCTGAAAAAGGAGATGGGGAGAGGTCAAAGGGATGGAGGAGAGAGAGGAGGAGGATGGAGCACCACATATCCACAAACCTTGACCCCCTTTTTCCTCACTGAGTCCCACAGTGGGAACACAAGACCCCAGATAGATCCACAGGAAAGCAAGTGGGTGGAAAAGTCCTTGAGAAGGTGGTTCTGAAGCCTCCAAAGACCATCAGCTGCCCCACTGGCGTTGGGACCATCACTGTGTGGAATCAGGACCAGCAGCAAACCCTCGGATTGCACCCAAAAATCTGCTGTGCCCCAAGCAAGGTGGCACCATAGAGCTCCTGGGTGCTGTGCCAGCACCCTTGGGTGCCAGCAATGCATGCCAGGGAGATGCAGCCAAAGCTGGGCAGGGGGAAAGCTGTCAGGTCACTGACCCAACCCCACCACGAGCCCCTGATACTCCCCCAGGGGAGCAGATGAAGAAACTTCCTTATTTTGCTTTTTATTGTGGTTTTTTTCTTCCGTTTTTGCTTTTTTTTTTTTTGGGTTGGGTTTCTTCTTCCCTCAACACCACCCCCCCCCTCCCCTCAAGTTCTTCTAAAGAATGAGAGCCAAAAGCTTTGGGTGCTCTGCTGGGACCAACCAGCCCCAACCAGCCTGAGCAACCACTGAGACAATACCCAAAGCTGTGGGAAAGGCAGCTCAGGAAGGAGCTGGGGGACCATCTGCCTCCACTCTGCCAGACCCATGGTCCTGCAAACCCAGCACCCCAACATGGAAGGAGAGGAAGGGAGGGAGGAGAAAAAATTGGGCAGCAACCCCTGTGCCACCACCAGCCTCCTAAACCAGCTGCAACCCCCCCACCCCCAAAAAACAGGCCAAAATGACCTCAAAAAGCATCGCCTGCAGCCTCCTGAGGAAACCAGATGCTCCCTGATCTTCTCCCAGACAGGCCTGACCGAAGCTGGAGTAATTGGATGTGTCTAGGAGACGTCTCCTGCTCTCTCTCTCTCCCCCCACCGAGGGATCTGCTCAATTTATACCCAGTCCCCACCGCTCCGTGCAGGAGAACATGAAGCCCTGGCAGTAGGGCTCCAGATTTTTGGCTCTCCTCCATCCATCTCAGAGCCCTCAGTTTGATTGGATCAGCTTATTTAAAAGAAGAACTGGAATGACTAAACCCAAATTAGGAAGGGGGGGCGGGGGGGGATGATATAATTTCTCCTCCTGCTTCTCAGAGCATCAGAGGGATGGGGGGGAAGATGCTTGCTCAATACCGTAGGAAGGAATGTCTCGGAGACATTAGTCAGCAGCAGCAAAGAAAGGAACACAAGGGGCTTTTCTCCAGAAAAGCTGCCCCATCTGGGATGAATTTATACTCTTTGTGCAGAGGAAGGAGCAGCAAGGGGCTGAGCAGAGCCTGCATTCCTGGGCCATGTGTCCCATGGAGCTCGGCCTCGTGGTGGGAGAAGGAGCTCCAAGGTAGAGACACCACAGGAAGGAAGGACAAGCTGTTCCTAAAAACCTGAGGAATCCAGCAAGATGGAAAGGTTTTGGGGAGGTGAAGCCATCACAATGGGTTTTGGGATGGGGGAGAGCAGCAAGGGGCTGAGCAGAGCCTGCATTCCTGGGCAATGTGTCCCATGGAGCTTGGCATCGTGGTGGGAGAAGGAGCTCCAAGGTGGAGACACCACAGCAAGGAAGGACAAGCTTTTCCTACAAACCTGTGGAATCCAGCAAGATGGAAAGGTTTTGGGGAAGTGAAGCCCTCACAATGTGCTTTGGGATGGGGGAGGACAAGGATGAGGGGGATGTGTGTCCTGGGGGCAGCTCAAACTGGGAGTAAGGATGCTAAACATCACCACTCCCATGTCCAAGCCAAATCCTGCTCTGTATAATTACCTGCTCCTTTCCTTGGGGATCCTCTTGCCCAAAAAGCATCCCTGCAAAGCCTGGAAGGAATAAAGTCATCCACAGGGCAGGGGGAGAGAAGGAAGACTGAAGAAGTCCTGGGGTTGGTGGTGGTTGTAGGAGCTCCTCTCATGGAGATGTTTCACAGGCAATTAAAACAATCACATATAACTGCGGGAGTTATCTGGAAACAGATACAGGGAACAGGCCAGGTTAGCTTTGCTGATGCTGTAAACCCCAGCAAGACTTTTATTTACAAAATAAAAATACCCCAGGACTAGAAGACATCACTCTACATCCTCACCAACCCCTTGAGGTGCTAATTGCCCATCCCAGGCTCACACAGCCATGCATTCAGTACTCATCATCACCTCCATCTCCTGGCTCTGTCTCCTGGGAAACCCTTCCAGGTTAAGTAGGAATTTTCCTTCCCCCCCCTCCTCCCCCTCCATCCCATTTCCAGTCTCCCAGCCCCAGGTAACTGGTTGTTGAATATTCCCAGGCCCAGTGTTGGTAGCATAGGGATGCTCCCAGCTGGAGCATCGGGCTGTAGGGATGAGTTCCTGGTTGGAAGAACTCAACAGTTGGTAGCAGCTCCTCAGCTGGGGTAAGTTATCAGACCTCCAGCCACTTCAAAGCTCATCCACTTCAAGGAAGAGAAGCCAATTTACAGCAAGGGCAGATCTGCCTCTCATTAAGCCGACTCTGATGCTGTAACATCCTGAGCTGCCTCCCACCCAACCCACTTCCGACCATCAAACAGCCCCGGGGAGGGGATGGAGCCCTCTGGGGCTGTGGGTACCTGGGAGGTGAAGGAGGAAGAGTGGGAGGAAGGGGGAAGGGAAAACCCAGCAGCCTTGGGGGGGGTTTCCTCCTGCTGCCTACCTGGCCCATCCCACCACCAGCTTCATCCCATCCCAAGCATCCCAGTGTCTTTTCAAAAGCCATATTAATTCAGGGTTTATTATTTCTGGTTCAGGCAGAACTCTCCTAATGCAAACCACATTTCTGCACACAAGCCACCACATACTTGCCATGGTTTGGGTTTCCTACCCCCCCCCTCTTGAAATGAACCCTGTGTGCCAGATCCTCTTGGGATGTAACTCCTTGTAGCTCCTACGTGGTTACATCTCACCAGCCCCTTTCACCTCCTAAAAATCCTCCCCCCTTCCCCAAGGAAGAATCATAGAATCATGGAATGCTCTGGGTTGGAAGGGACCCCAAGGGTCACAGAGCTCCAACCCCCCTGCCACAGGCAGGGCCACCAACCTCCAGGCCTGGAGCTACACAAGGTTGCCCAGGGCCCCAGCCAACCTGGCCTTGAACACCCCCAGGGATGGGGCACCCACCCCTCTCTGGGCAGCCTGTTCCAGCCCCTCCCCACTCTCTCTGCACAGAACTTCCCCCCAATCTCTCCTCTCACCCTTCCCTCCTCCAGCTTCACTCCAGCCCCCTTGTCCTGCCAGTCTCTGCCCTTGAACAAGCTGATTCCCCTCCTGTTCCTCTGCTCCCTTCAGGGACTGGAAGGCTACAATGAGGTCCCCCCAACAGCCTTCTCTGCTCCAGGCTGACCCAGCCCAGCTCCCTCAGCCTCTCTCCATAGGGGAGCTGCTCCAGCCCTCTGAGCATCTCCATGGCTCCTCTGGTCCCACGCCACAGGACGGGGCAGCGATGGGGACCCCACGCTGGGTACCAACCTCCCCACAGGGATGGGGAGCATGGGGACACCAAGCTGCCTCCCTGATGGGGGGTTGCAGAGGGGTTGGGGCACTCAGGCAGATCTCCTGGGAGGTTTAAGAGGTCTTACTCATCTTTAAGGTCTGATTTCTCAGCTGAAGTTGAACGGGCAGCAGATGAGATGGGCTCGGGGGGTCTTGCATGATCTGTGGCCGTTAATCTCTGATTAATGATCTTTCCATCCCTTCTATTCCCCATTATTGGGGAAATCTCCCATAATCTTCACATCTAAGTGTGGCTCCCTCATCTTTAATCCCTGTCAATCGTTTCCCTCTCCCCTCAGGGCTCTTCTTCCCCGTTCTCATCCCCTCCTCGTTTCATGGTGCTCTCATCTCCTTCAGGTTTGATTGGTGGTGTGTTCAAACCTGATCGTTGGCTCTGACCATGCCTAAGGCAAAGCCATCACAGGCTGCACTGGGTTGGAGAGACCCTCAAAGCCCAGCTAGTCCCACCCCCTGCAGTGAGCAGGGACATCTTCACTACAGCAGGTTGCTCAGAGCCCCATCAAGCCTGAGCTTGAATGTCACCAGGGATGGGGTCACCACCACCTCTCTGGGCAGCCTGGGCCAGTCATCCACCACCCTCAGTGTGAAGAACTTCTTCCTAAGGTCCCATCTGAACCTGCCCTGCTCTAGTTTAAAACCATCACCCCTCAGCCTATTGCTCCATGCCCTTGGGAACAGTTCTTCCCCACCATTCCTCCAGGTCCATTCAGGGACTGGAAGAGGCTCTGAGGTCTCCTTGCAGCCTTCTCTTCTCCAGCCCGAACCACCCCAACTCTCTCAGCCTCTCTTCATAGGAGAGGTGCTCCAACCCTCCAGTCATCCTCATGGCCTCCTCTAGACCCTCTCCAAGAGGTCCATGTCCTCCTTGTTCTGAGAGCTTCAAAGCTGGACACAGCATTGCAGAGGGGTTTCACCAGAGCAGAGGGGGCAGAATCCCCTCTCTTGATCTTTTGGCCACACAGCCCAGGATGGGGTTGGCCACCTGGGCTGTGGGTGCCCATAGTTGCCTCATGTCCACCTTTGTGTCCATCAGTACCCCAAACCCCTTTCCATAGGGCTGCTCTCCATCACATCATCCCCAGCCTGTGTTGGCAGCAAGGATTGTCCTCACCCCAGTGTAGCCCCTTGCACTTGTTGAGCTTCATGAGGTTTGCCCAGGCCCATGTCCACCTGTCCATACACACCCTGGTGCACACACCGGACCCTCCAGAACTGTAATTCCACCTTTCAGGGTTCCACATTTGTCCCCAGGAATCATTCAAACCCAGCAGATGCTGGGGATGTGGGGTCAAAGGCCACACTGACCCAAAGATAACCCAAAAATAGATGATGATACCTCAGAGGACAAGAATCCACAGCACTGTGGGGATGCTTCCCTCCCAAACTGGAGTCTGGATGCTTCTGGTGTAAACACTTTATTGCTGAAGCCAGCAAATCTGAGCTTCTGCCACTGGGGATGGGATGGGACATGGCACAAAAAGGCCCCATCCCTGGTCACCCCCAGACCAGCAGCTTGCCATGGATGGGGGTTATTTTCCTCCATCTTTCTAAAAAATGCCAGTTTTCTCTCTGGATTAGAGCATCACTAAGCCCCCCCCAGCCCAGCATGTCCTACATAACCCACACCAGTCCTGGACTGGTGGCTGTTCCTTCTGCCCTGCCATCCCCAGGGAGGGCTGGAAGCTCTTCAGCATCTTCCCCATCTTCCTCATCCAACAGAATTCAACCCCCCTCCCCTCAAACCCAGCAGCATTAAAGTAGTTCTGGCCTATTTCAGATGCTTTAATCCTCTTTAAGGTTTCTTTGGATCTCAGGCTTAGAGTTATTTAGCACATCCCAGTAAGAAGCTGAGCGCTCCCCAGCACATCTGCACCCAAGTCGTGGCGGAGCCCCCGCCGCGCCGCTTGGAGCACGGGGACCCTTTCCTGGGCTTCAAGCTGAGGTAGATGATTGGAATTTAATTTGCAGCACCACTTCCCCAGTGCTCTTTTTTTCCCCCCCAATAAAGGCCCTGAATATTTGCCAATATTAATATTTGCCAATATTACTACTTCCCAATATGAATATTTGACAATATTAATATTTA
The DNA here is from genome assembly GCA_020800305.1 of Porphyrio hochstetteri. Lineage (NCBI taxonomy): Eukaryota > Metazoa > Chordata > Aves > Gruiformes > Rallidae > Porphyrio > Porphyrio hochstetteri. The sequence goes on from CM036938.1 coordinate 91,339,001, forward strand.
ACATAATTAAATTATCAATATTAATATGTGTTATTAAAACAATCCATTTTAGGAGGATTAATATTAATTTTTTCAGGGTTTTTTTAGGATTAATATTAATTTTTTAAGGTATTTTTGGCATGGAAAGCTGAGCCCAGGAGTGTTTCCACCCTACACCCTCCCCAGGGCTGCCCGCGAGGTCATCGCCGCTCCGCCACGGCCCAGTTCCCATCCCAGTTGTGCTGGAGAAAGGATTTACAAGGCAGGATTTTTTTCTCTTAGAAATAACAATATTGGCTTAGTGGAATAAAGAAGATAAATGAGGCCTAGCTAAGGATCTACCCAAGGTATTTAGCACTTCTGGAGGGATGCCAGGCCTTTGGGTACCAAACCCTCAGCTGGAGGGATGAATTAAACCCCTGGGCTCTTCTTCCTCCCTAGTAGCCACCTTATTCCTTGGGCATTCCCCCTCTACACCTTCATCTTCCTCAGCATCGTGCATCCTCACAGAGCTACAACCGCTAAAACCCTCTGGTCAGTATCGCTGTACAACCGCCGCGGAGGTTTGAAGCCGGCCTACAGCATGACAGGCAGGTTCTGCTGTCTTACAGCCGCTGCTCTGCGCCAGGGAGAGCTGACTACAATCTGATTAACACAAGATTACACCCAGAGAGGGGTTTTAGGAGCTTAAAAGCAGCTCATGCTACCGAAATCTATCTGATCACATAAGCGGCCTGGCTTGGAGAAGATCAGGGCCTAGAAGGGAACAGGAAATTTCTACTGTTTCTGGCCCAAAATGAAACTTTGCAGCTCAATTCTTTTGGCATCACCTTGTTTTCACAGGGTTCTGTGGGTCAGGAAGGCAGAAACAGGCAGGGAAAGCTGGTGGTGCGGGGAAGGAGATGTCTGGTGGGTGCAGATGAAAAGCTTGGGGGGTGAGTTGCTCCTAGACGAGCTGAGTGTCGGCAGAGCACACGGTGAAGCTCCACCAACCAGGCCATGGCCAGCAGCGCACGGAGCCTACAGAGCCTGGCCCTGAGACCCCATCTTCCCCACTCTGGATTGAGGTTACTTTCTGCCTGAGAAGCCTGGAGATACCATGGAACCAGCATCTGCCTTTAGTTAAAGTGACCTTCTCCCTGGGTCAGGAAGAAAACCTCACGTCATTTCACTCGCAACGCTTGGAGACACCAAGGCCACATCGCTGGGCAACAATAATGAAGAGTCCAACTCCATTCTTCAGCAAAGCTCAAGGTGTTACCAACCACCCAAACACCTTGTGAGCGTCAGAGTCCCGACATTTTGCTACCAGTGACCTCACTCATGGGCTTTGCAGGGTTCTCCTGTGGGCGAGCGGCCGGTGGCACCGCTGGGAGGATGCAGGCATGAGTAATAGCCCAAAAGATCCCTGAAGACATCACACAGGACATAAAATTCCTCAGAGCAAAACTGTGATGGTTTTTAACGTCCATCTTGGGTCTTGTATTGAACGTTGCCATGAACCAGCCTCCTGCTTCTCCAAAACCAACCTGAGAACATTCCACCAGGGCCATACATCCTCCCCACCGTGACTTGGCAAGGTGTGATGATGCCAGGAGTTCATACAGGTCTGACCTCAGTGGTTTCCATCAGGCTTGAGAAGGTCCAACAGCACCAACCAGAAGCGAATGATTAAAAACAAAAGCGTGAACCACCACGAAACTGTGAGCGAGGTGGCAGCGCTCGGCCTACAACCATCTCGCGTCTCAGGTCTTCAGCTCCAGCCACCAAAACGGTGGTAGAGAAAAAAGAAGGGCTGACCCAGTGACATGGTGAGCACCAACCGAGCGTGGCAATGCGAGGGCACAGCGAAAGGCTTTGCCGTTTGCTTTGGGCAGGCCCGCGGCCTTGGGTTTTAAGGCTTCGGCCTAGTTTCCTGAGGGTTGGCTTTGCCAACCTGCTTCCTTAGCGGGTGCTTGGTGTTCTTCTGGAGTTTTGGGGTGAAAAACTGGATGTTTTACTGACAGAACAGAGTAAAATCTGCATGAAAATGAGTATGAATTTTGCCTTTTTATAGCACTTCCCTTTGCCAATGCTACCGGCTGGTGGACTACACTGGAGGGGATGAAGCGTGAGGCAATGGCAACACCAGGCCCCACCGGGACACACTGAAACACAGAGATTTTACCCCAAAACACAGCCCCATTATAAAAAAACCCCACCCAAACCATCCATCCCCCTAATAAACCCCCCAAAAACCCCATCAGCCTGGGCGAAGGCCAACGCAGAATGAAATGAAACCCAAGTGTCGGAACCGGTTTATAAAAATGGCACATTTATTGCTACAGAACGGTCATGTACATGACGGCATCGAATAACTACAGATGAGAAACAGGTAATGGCCTACACCAAGCTGGCTTTCTTTGCTTGTCGTCTTCTCGAAGGAACTCCAGCACACAACCTGTTTGGACACTTCTACAAATCAGAAATACACCAAAAACATGAAAAAATCGAGGCACTCAGCCACACATTGAAAACAAGGTGTAACTGTTAAATCTTTTTTTTTTTTTCTTTTTTTTTTTTTAATATATTTTTCCCTTTTTTCAGGTTTTTTTTCCCTTTTTTGTTTTTTATTTCTCATTTTTTTTTTCCTGTGTTTTTTTTTTTTCTTTACTGCTGCAGCTATATGTGCATAGTCGCAAAAAATCTCCCCTCTCCCACCCCCCCCCCCCCACCAGGTTGCGACCTAGAACTAAAAAAAAAAAACAAAACCCAAAAACCCCAAAAAAACCCCCCTCCAAAATTAAAAATCAACCCTCAAAAAAAAAAACAAAACCAAAACCCAAAAAGCTACCGTACAGTTTCATCTCAAAGAACACATGGTAAAATAACATCTTTTAAATAGTAAAATAAAGTAACAAACTTTTACTCAGAATGATTCCAAAAATCTACAAAGAAGAAATATTCAGAATCTGACAATTTTTTTTTTTAATTTTATTTTTTTTAGTAGGTTTTTTTTTTTTTAACTTTCCCGTAATATTCATGGTATAAAAGGATTGCTCCTGTGAAAAATAAGCCAAATATATTTTTTTTTTTAATTTTTAAATTTAGTTTTTTTTTTTTTTCTTTTTTTTTCCTCCTACTAGGGTGTACTACAGTCTATTTTATAGCAAAAAGAGCACTAGACAAACGAAGCTTTATAACAAAAAGCCAGGCACTGATACATGGTAAAATCTCTGCTTTTTTTTTTTTTCTGTGGGTTTTTTTTTGTATTTTTTTCTTTTTTTTTTTTTCTCCTTATCTTCACTTAATTGCATCACAAGTAACAAGAATGAAAAAGGCCACAGTTCATATATTTTCACCATTACAGAAGTCTATAATACTTGAAATGAGTATGGTCAAACCAGCACTGCACAAATATGAATCAACTTCAAGTCCCATGAGAAAGAACATGGTGGGGTTTGTTTTTTTTCCTCTTTTTTAAATTTTTTTTTTTTTTTTAAATAAAATAATAATTAAAAAAAGCAACCAAACCAACCCAAAAATTAAAAAAAAACCCCAAAGGAAAAAGTAGGGCCCCCCCGGGCCCTGTGCCCCGCTGTGTTGGAATTCATCATATTCCACCTCTATGTAGAGTTTTATTTTCCAGTCAACCAGTGGATTAAGTTTTTTTTTGGTAGGTTTTTTTTTTCTTTTTTTTTAAATTTTTAACATTTTTGTAAAATTGTTGTGCTTCTTTCTGCCAAAATCTCTAAAGTTCCTGGCAATATTCTTTATTGTTCGCTTGTGGACATGGATCAATCACGCTTATCAGCTACAAAGGTGAACCCTTCCTCTCTCCCTGACCACCCATCTTCACGCCTCCCCCCTCCCCAACCCCTGCGAAAAAAACCCCAACCAACCAAAAAAACCCCAAAAAACCTAAAAAAAAACCAAAATCAAAATAACTCCCAACCCCCAAAACCTCGGAAGACTGAATCAGTACAAGTTGCATCACTGGTAGGACTGACAGTTGTATCAACATTAGTGTTCCTTGCAGCTACACAGAAGACAAATGGTAAAGAAGCTCTGGCTGGACAGATTCCCTACTCAGCATATTCATAAATGACTTCAATGTGGAGGTGGATCAGGGCTGGATAAAACTCCTCTCTCCTTCTAGTTCTTTCTCTGAGAGCCTCTCGGCTGGGTTTTCTCCCCGCGAGCTTTCTAGAAGCTTCAGCGCTGGGATTTAACGCAGGCGGCTCGATCCCCTCGGAGAGAGGCAGCTGGAGATGAGCGGTGCCTTACCTGGGATGGGGAACCAGCAAAATAACCCACCCCAACGGAGTTACAAAGATCTTCAATCCAGGAGGGGAGAAGCCACATCCTGCGTAGTAAACTAGCGCCTACGAGGTTGGGAGCGGCGGCAACGCACCGCCGGCATCCACCCTGCAGCCACACCGCGAGCCGAGGTCAGCCGGAGCCAAACAAGACAAAACTCTACGTATTTAGGTACTTTTCTTTAAAGTTCCAGAAGCTAAACTCGTTATTTATTTGCTGTCCACACATTGCTTTCAATAAACATGAAGTTAGTCTTAGAATGAACTGCTTAGTCATCGTTTTAGCAGCAGCACAGACCTCAGCAGCTCAGCGATCGCTCCCTACCGATGATGCTCTCACAAGAAGACCACTACCAAGTGTGGTCCCACCAGGTCTGAGGTTCTCCTGGGCAAAAAATTAACTCATCACAAAAACTCTATGGCTTGTTCATCAGCACCGCGCTCTTCACGACCACCGGCTGTAGCGGGGTTCCAGCTTTTATTAAACCCTTTCTCTCTGCTAAACCCAGGTTTACTCCGAGCCTGGTGTTTCTCCCATGATCAAGCCTTCCTAAGTCAGGCTTAAAAACCCAACTTCCTCACCACAGCTCTGAATCCACCTCCACATTTGAGAAACTCCTCGACAAGTCAAAACACCGCCAAGTTTTATCGCTACTGGGCGTATTTACAGGGTTTGTTGGGGGGTTGTTGTTGTTTTGCAGCACGCACACAGCTAATCCAAACAGGTGGGTGGGTGGGTGGGTGATGAGGATGGCGAAGGTGAGCACGTGGGAAACTGGGGGGGGGGGGGGGGGATTTGTTCTTTTCAAGGGGTTCAGAAAGCAACGGGGAAAAAAATTTCGGATTCGCCGATCTCCCCGATTTCATTTCCATGAGGCTTTTTTTTTTTTTCCTTGTTTTTGTTGTGGGTTTTTTTTTTTTTTAAACCAGATTTTTTAGAAATAAATAAATAAAAAAACCCCCAACCCTAAAAACTTAAAAAAAAAAAAATCAAACCCCAACCCCAAAAAAATCAAACCAAACCCCAAGACAATGTATTAAAACACGGGATAACAAGTCTGAAACATGTAAAAATAGAACTTTTTACATACACAGGTCCAAAATAACGACACGTTTGCCATTTGTTGCATAAAATTTACAAAGGTATTACTCTTCTGTTCCTACAGAACTGGCAAAACCAGGAGAACAGATGGAACATTTAGACCGTTTGATGGCTTTATGGCATTTATTCAGCGTCGAGAGGTGTTGTGGGGAGGGGGGGGATAAAAAGAAAGAAATCAAATGAAATCAACTCCAATCAACTCGAAGCCAATAATCTACTCCAAGAGGGAGATAGTTCTTTTTTATTATTTAAAATACATGCTGGGTTTGGTGTGGCTGTATAAAAAAAAAGAATAGGAATTGGAATTCAGAGATGCAAAGATGCTGACAAATAGGTCACTAGGAGCGCTAGCTGTTCATCGCCACTGTACACCAAGGTCCATCGTTCAGTTACGGTTCGCTACGGAAGTTGGTGGGGTTGTGCCCAAACTTCGAAGCTAATTAATGAATCAATCAGATGAGCTGCTGTGCCATTAAGTTTGAGGGTTAATGGAGCTAGGGAATATGTTTTAAGGATGAACTTCATTCGTACTGGCCGGAGAAATCCTGTACTATCACCCCTCCTTGAGAAAGTGCAACTTAATGCTTTAGGACTCGTAAGGCTCGGTTATGGATGCTGCGGGATTGAACGGCGTTTCGCAACGGAAAGGAGGAGGCAGCGAGTGGTCTACGCTTAAATAATCCACTTCAACAATTAAAAGACATTCCCCACCCCCCCCCCCAAAAAAAAAAACAACCCCACAACCCCAAAACCAACCCCAAATCAAACAAGGAAATTAAAAAAAAAGAAAGAAAACAAGAAGTCGATCGAATCTGCCACGCTACTTGCAATCCCCCCCCACCCCAACCCCTCCCCGCGATGGGGTTAGCGCCCCTCGCTGCCCACCCTAACCCCTTTTTCCCCTTTTTGCCTCCCCCCTCCCTCCCTCAGCTTCCCCAATTTTCCCTTCCCCTCCCCCAAAACCCCTGGACCATGTATTTCAGCAACGCCTCACTGCACACTACTTGGGCTACACACACTAAGGTTAACGCTTGGATCGGTTGGTTAAATCACAGCCACTTTGAATCATGTCATGTTCCCGATGATATAAACATTGGAAGGCACAGTGGTAACATCGGAGCATTCTAACCTTGTACCTTGGCAAAAAAAAGCCCAGCCAAGGGGCAACCGGAGCGAGCGGGTTGGAGGGTGAGGAGGTTGAAGGGAAAAAACCTCCCTCCATCCATCCCGTCATCTCTCCCTCAACCCATCCCCAGTTCCCCCCGCCACCCCTCCCCTCCCCGCCTCCCCTCCCCGAGTCCTTTTGTTTGTTTTCCCCCAAAAAAGAGTGAAGAAACAACTCTCTACTTTAGTTATATATGGATGAGAAGCAACGTCACAAGGGTCAGCGTTTCACCCTGCACCGCCCCTCCAGGAGACAGAGTTGGCACTACAGGTTTACAAGAACAAAACCAAAGGGGAAGGGAAGAGGGGGACAGAAATAAGACAAAAAACCCCTTATTTACAGTAAAATCTTCTTTTTAAAAAAGTTAATCAGTACTATTTTTTTACAGGAGCAAAAAAGTCTTGAAACAAATGAACAAAAAAAAGCTTACCATATTCACTAAATTTTTAATATATATTTATATATATATTTATATATATATATTTGTCATAGGTCTATAAGATCCATCTGTTCCTCCTACCCTAAGGAATGGCTAATGTCATCGCTTCCATTTATTCATTTAGGACGTTTGCTGGTTTCAGAAAGGACGTGGGGGGGAGCAAAGAGCTTCCCCAGCCAAGAATCCAAGTGAAAGTAGAGACACTAAGCTGGCTAAGCACACCAACAGCAACGCTCGCTCGTGGTTCGGTGGTTCCTCTTTAGGCTGCAGAAGTACACTTTTTTTATTTTTGTGGTTTTTGTCGTGGTTTTTTTTGTCATTATTGCAAGTTTACCATTTTTTAAATTAAATAAAGAGTTTTTTCTCTTTTTTTTTTTCCTTTTTTTTTTTTTGTTTCCTTCTTCCCTTTCAGAACTTTACAAATTAATTTCCTTGCCACTTTTTTTTTTTTTTTCCTTTTCCTGTGTTGGTTTTTTTTGTGTTTTTAAATCTGTTTATTTTGGTGGTTTATTTTTTTTTTCCTCTCCTGGCTTTTTATTATGATTTTTTTTTTCCTTTTTAATTTTTCTTCCTTTTTTTTTTTTCTCCCTTCCTTTTTTTTTTTTCCTTCCTTTTTCCTTCCATTTTTTCCCTTCATTTTTCTTCTTTTTTTCCTTTTATTTTTTCTTCCTTTTATTCTTCCTTTTTTTTCCTTTTATTTTTTCTCCCATTTTTCTTCCTTTTTTTTCATTTTTTTTCTTCCTTTTATTTTTCTTCCTCCTTTTCTTTTTCTTCCTTTTTTTCCCCTTTTATTTTTTCTTCCTTTTTTTCCCTTCCTTTCATTTTTTCTTCCTTTTTTTTTTCCTTCTTCCTTTTTTTTTGTGTTTTTCTTCCTTTTTTTTTGTGTTCCTTTTTTTTTTTAGGTTTTTTTTTTTAATTCCTTCTTTCCTTTTCCTCCAAAAAGAAGTTTAGTTTAGGCACAAAAAAATATGCATTGTCCCACAGTGTGGAAAGAGAGAAGATTGCCAGTTCAGTCTGTAGGCTGAGTGCTTTTACAGCTTGGAACATCCTGTGTTAGACATTCTGCACGTGATATGTTAGAAAGGAGAGACTCATCCCTCAAGTTGCACTTTTTTCCTCCCCCCCAGAGGGGTTTTATTAATGAAATCCATTTATTTCTTCATCTGGTTGGTTGTGGAGGGGTTTTGTTGTGTGTGTTGGTTTTTGGGGGGGGTGGTTTTGTCTTTTGGGGGGTGTTTTCCCCCCTCTCTTGGTTGGAATCGATTGGGAATGCTGAAAACTCTTGCGTCTGCGCTTCGGTATCTACTCAGACTTGTCTTATATTAATTACAACCCAACAAAAAAAGGCAGAGGGGGGGTTAAGGAGAAGTGTTTATGTGGGATTTAAGAGAATACAGCTGGTAAAGGAAGTGGTCTCTTGTTTAAATGAAGAAATGTGGCAACTTGGACCTGTGGATGAAGGAAAAACAAAGAGCTCATCACTCAAAGGAGAGTTGAAGGAGCATCCCACCTGCCCTCCCCTCCAGCAACCCCTCTGGGGAGCATCCAGGCTTGGCAGGGTGACCCAAAAATCAGTGATAAGGGGTCAATCAGGAGATTGATATTGAGGGGAAGTTCTTTGCAGAGAGAGTGGGGAGGGGCTGGAACAGGCTGCCCAGAGAGGGGGTGGGTGCCCCGTGTCTGGGGGTGTTCAAGGCCAGGTTGGCTGGGGCCCTGGGCAACCTTGTGTAGCTCCAGGCCTGGAGGTTGGTGGCCCTGCCTGTGGCAGGGGGTTGGAGCTCTGTGACCCTTGGGGTCCCTTCCAACCCATGTTTCTATGATCCAGCTCAACCCTCCATACTCACCATGCTCTGAACATCCTCTTGCACCACACCCCCTACCAAAGCTTTGGGGGCACTTGAAGGGCTTTTGAAGGAGGTGGGTGGTAAATCAAGGCAGAAGGAGTCTAAAGAGGTATGAGATGCCTGGGACAAGGAGTCCTGCTGAGGTATTCTCCATGTGAAAAGAGTTTTGGGAAGTTATGGTGTCATTTCACTGGATGAACTTTTGAGGAAGAGGAAGGGCCAGATGCTCTCACCGCTTCACCCCAGGTTCCCACCAAGGATTAAGCTCCAGCAAACTCATCTCCAACGGTTTCTAGAGGCTGGGGCTTTGCCATGGAGGATGAAAACCACCCTATTCCTCCCTGGGAATCTGCTCAGCACTTCAGGAGAGGATGGTCCCACCTATCCATGGAAACCACCTCAGCATCTTCCAAAGTTGGGGAGACCCTTGAAGTCCCTTCCAACCTATCCCAGTCTAGGATTCTATGATCCCCCCCAATCCCCATCCCCACCATGCCAAGGAGGGGATGTCTGCCCCACCCTGGGCTGGGGGGTAACCCCAGGGGGAGCAGGGAGAAAGCTCCTGGGGTAGGGCTGAAGAAGCACTTGCCTTTTGTTTGTGTGTGTGTGCGTGTGGGGGGGTGTGTTACATCTGTCCCATGTGATTGGAGGCATCTCCCATCCCAGGGTGGGGTCCTGCCAGGGAAAGTGGAGGTGGATCTGAAGAGACTTTCTCTTCTTCCCTCCTTTTCAGACAGGCAGCTTTAGGGTTCAGGTTTCTTTCTGTGGAAAGGAAGGAAAAGGCTGGTGAGAACATTCCCCTTGTCAGACTGGGGGGGGTTTGTTCCTCACGTGGCTGTTGGGGATGATGAATGGCTGGGGACTGGCACCAGTTCTGTACTGGGAATGGCAGGGCTTGAAGCAGGGGATGGAGCTTCAGCAGCCCAAGCACTGCACAGCTCCACTCTGCAACCCCCTCTGGGCTTCCTATGGAGCAAGGAGGCTGCCAAGGACCCAGCCCAGCATCCCCAGGACCCAGCCAGCATCCCCAGGACCCAGCCCAGCATCCCCCAGGACCCACCCCAGCATCCCCTGGACCCACTAGCATCCTCCAGACCCACACCAGAATCCCCCAAGACCCACACCAGTATCCCCCAGGATCCATACCAGCATCCCTGAGGACCCACACCAGCATCCCCCAGACCCACTAGCATCCTCCAGGACCCAGTCAGCACCCCTCAGACCCACCCCAGTATCCCCCAGACCCACCCCAGTATCCCCCAGGACCCACCCCAGCATCCCCTGGATCCAGCCAGCATCCCCCAGGACCCACCCCAGAATCCCCTGGACCCACTAGCATCCCCCAGACCCACCGCAGTATCTGCTAGGACCCAGCCAGCATCTACCAGGACCCATACCACCATCTTCCAGACCCACCAGCATCTCCCAGCCCCCCTAGCATCCCCCAGCCCCACACCAGAATCCCCCAAGACCCACACCAGCATCTCCCAGCCCCCCTAGCATCCCCCAGCCCCACACCAGAATCCCCCAGGACCCACACCAGAATCCCCAGTGATGCTGGGGATGCTCCTTGGAGCTGCCTGGCTGGCTCTGGGTGCCAGGGGTAAGGTCTCACCCCTCTCCTGGGCACTGGGTGCCCCAACCCATCAACGCCAAGTCTGGTGCAGCCAAACCTGGGTGGGACAGAAGGAGATAGAAGAGGCCTCACACTGACCTCTGACTTGCTGCTCCAAGCTGAGGATGACAGCCACGGCCTGGTGTAAGATGAGGAGCTTGGTCTGGGGCTTGTCACTCTTGAGATGGAGCTGCACCATCCTGCCCAGCTCCTTGAAGGCCTCGTTGATGTCGCGCACGCGGAGGCGTTCCCGAGCGTTGTTGGCCATTCTCCTTTCCTTTTCCCTCTCAGCCTTTTGCTCTGGGGTCAGGTCTTCATCATCGTTATTGCTGGGAGACAAAAGGAGGACAGCATTTTCTAATGATGGGGGAAACCACCAGCAGGACACAAGAGAGGCAAGAGCACTGAGCCAAAGCCACCAGCAGTCACCTTCTTTGCCTCTTCCACCAAAAACGGGGGTAGAACTCATCCCCCTTTCATTGCCTGGGCAAGGCTGTGGAGGTGGGTCAACCTGGACTTCAGGAGAGCCTTTGATATGGTTTCTCACAGTGTTCTGATGGAGGAACTGGTTGCTACTGGTGTGGACAAGGAGACCCTCAGCTGGGTGAAACCGAAGGGTGAATGGAGCCACATCCTGGAGTCCCCCAGGGCTCAGTGCTGGGGCCAGTTTGGTTCAACATCTGTCTCCATGAGCTGGAGGAAGGGATTGGATGTTCCCTCAGGGAGTTTGGGGGTGACACTGAGCTGGGAGGAAGGGTTGAGCTGCCTGAGGGTGGGGAGGCTCTTCAGAGGGGTCTGGCCAGGCTGGATCAATAGGCTGAGCCTAACAGGATGAGGTTCAACAAGGCCAAGGGCAGAGTGCTGCATGTGGGACACAACAACCCCCAGCAGCTCCAGGCTGGGGGAGACTGGCTGGAGAGCTGTCAGGCAGAGAAGGAGCTGGGGGTGCTGGGTGACCCCAGACTGACCATGAGGCAGCAGTGTGGCCAAGAAGGCCAAGGGCATCCTGGCTTGTGTCAGCCCCAGTGTGGCCAGTAGGTGTGGGGAGGGGATTGTGCCCCTGGACTGGGCACTGGGGAGGCTGCACCTCGAGTGCTGGGTCCAGTTCTGGGCTCCTCAGCATCAGAAGGACATGGAGTGAGTCCAGAGAAGGGCAACCAGGCTGGGGAAGGGGCTGGAGGGCAAATCCTCTGAGGAGCAGCTGAGGGAGCTGGGGGTGTTGAGCCTGGAGAAGAGGAGGCTGAGGGGAGACCTTCTCCCCACCTCCCCTGCCCTGCCAGGAGGGTGCAGAGAGGTGGGCGAGGGTCTCTGCAGCCAGGGGACAGGAGATGGGACAAGGGGCAATGGGCTCAAGCTGCCCCAGGGCAGGGTCAGCTCAGCTGGGAGGGCAAAGTTCTTCCCTGCACCCAAACACCCACCAGCATCCCCAGACCCACACCACCCTCCCCTAGACACACCAGCATCCCCAGACGCACTAGCATCCCCCAGACCCACACCAGCATCCCCCAGACCTACACCAACCTCCCCCAGACCCACTAGCATCCCTCAGACCTACACCAGCATCCCCAGATCCACACCAGCATCCCCCAGGTCCCACACCAACATCCTTGAAGTCCCACACCAGCCTCCCCAGTGATGCTGGGGCCACAAACACCCAACTGCTTGGAGGTGTCCAGCTGGCTCTGGGTGCACTTCAACACATCTCACCAGAGAAAATCTCAAGTGCCCCATGAATTTTCCCTAAAAAAACCCCATAATTAACTTCTCCAACACCAGCTTGTGAGGTCCAAGCCTTGGCCACTGATTATTATGGGTTTTATCCACAAAACCAGGTGTGGAAGGTGGAGAAAGCAGAAGGACATTGCTAATCATCTTTAAAAACCCACTAAAACCACCCAAAGGGTTTGGGGTTATGCCTGGATTTCAGGTTTACTGGGATTCTTACTGGGATTTTCAGGTTTACTGGGATTCTTACTGGGATTTTCAGGTTTACTGGGATTTATTTGCTCTAGCTGTGGTGGGATATGGACAAGGCAAGGTGTAAACCCTGGGATAGAAGTAAAGCCCCATCTCCTTTGCTTGGCTTCATGCCTGTGGCACCCAGAAGCATCATCCCCATCACCACATGTCACCACCAAGGTAGGATCTCACCACTGCCTTCCCAAAAAGCATTCCTGGAAATACTTCCAGCTTCAACTTAGGGAGATGAGGGATGGGAGGGAGAAGCTCCACAAATCAAGGACTGGGAATGACCAACCTTCTTTCAGAGGCAAAAGAAAAGCCCAGGGTTGGGTAGTTCAGCTCTGGGGTGGGTTATTTGTTCCAAAGGGATAAAGATCCACCCCCCCAATACTCCAATTTCCAAGCACAAGCAGAGAGGTTTAACAGCCCAATGAATAGATTTAAGACCAACCAATTGCTTTGGAGACATTGCAGAGAACTTGCTCAGCTGTCTGAATTCTCAATTGGAATTTGGAGGATATCCTGGAGCACAGGGACTGGGAAAAGCACCCAGACCTGCCAGGATTGCTGTGCCATTCCACAGAGGTTGTGGTTTTGATTTGCCAGGAGAAAAACCTCAAGAGTTTCCTCCTGGTCTGTTCACTTCATCAAAATCCAGTGAAGGAATTAAATGAAGCGACACTATTATATCCTGTTACCTAGATCTTGACCTAGTAATTGATTTGATATCCTTCTTGTCATCCTCTAGTTTCTTGTCCTCAGATGATTTTGTGTCTTGAAGGTTTTCATCCCCTTCGTCGTCCGATTTGATCTCCGAGCTCCCCGAAGAGACGCTCTGCCCTTGAAGTCCTGTTGGCATGCCTGGGAGGAGATACAGGGATGAGCCATCAAACAGCCACCAAACACCATCAAACATCATAAAACACCATCCAACAGCCATCAAACACCAGCAAACACCATCCAACTGCCATCAAACCATCAAACAGCATCAAACAGCATCAAACTCCATCAAACTGCCATCAAACACCATCCAACTCCCATCAAACACCATCAAACTGCCATCAAATACCATCAAACACCATCAAACACCATCAAACTGCCAACAAACACCATCAAACTGCCAACAAACACCATCAAACTGCCATCAAACACCATCAAACACCATCAAACACCATCAAACTCCACCAAACTGCCATCAAATACCATCAAACACCACCAAACACCATCAAACATCATCAAACACCATCAAACAGCCATCACGCACCATCAAACACCATCAAACTGCCATCAAATACCATCAAACTGCCATCAGACACCATCAAACAGCCATCAAGCACCATCCAACAGCCATCAAACACCATCAAACACCATCAAACTGCCATCAGACACCATCAAACTGCCATCAAACTGCCATTAGACAACATCAAACAGCCATCAAACACCATCCAACAGCCATCAAACACCATCCAACAGCCATCAAACACCATCAAACTGCCATCAGACACCAGCAAACACCATCAAACTGCCATCAAACTGCCATCAGACACCATCAAACTCCACCAAACACCATCAAACTGCCATCAAACACCAGAAAACACCCATCAAACACCATCAAACAGCCATCAAACTCCATCAAACAGCCATCAAACACCATCAAATATCCATCAAACACCATCAAAGAGCCATCAGGAACCCTAGAAGGTGCTTGAAGGAGGGCCATGAAGATGATTAGAGGGTTGGAGCAGCTCTCTCCCTATGGAGAGAGGCTGAGGGAGCTGGGCTGGGTCAGCCTGGAGCAGAGAAGGCTGTGGGGGGACCTCATTGCAGCCTCCCAGTCCCTGAAGGGAGCAGAGGAACAGGAGGGGAATCAGCTTGTTCAAGGGCAGAGACTGGCAGGACAAGGGGGCTGGAGTGAAGCTGGAGGAGGGAAGGGGGAGAGGAGAGACTGGGGGGAAGTTCTGTGCAGAGAGAGTGGTGAGGGGCTGGAAGGGGCTGCCCAGAGAGGGGGTGGGTGCCCCGTCCCTGGGGGTGTTCAAGGCCAGGTTGGCTGGGGCCCTGGGCAACCTTGTGTAGCTCCAGGCCTGGAGGTTGGTGGCCCTGCCTGTGGCAGGGGGCTGGAGCTCTGTGACCCTTGGGGTCCCACCCAGCCCAGCCTGTGGTTCTATGATAAGGTGCTCCAGGATGCTTGGCTGCTTTCAAGCACAATAGACCTTTCCTTCCTCTGTAAAAAACAAGCCCAGAGTTGGGTGCCATCCTTCTGGTGGGATTGAGAAGGTGGAGGAAAATCCATGGGGGCTTCAGGCTTGCACCTTCCTCCCCCTTTGAGTTCTGCTGCTCAGGGTAACCCAGGTACCAGAACTTCCCTGCCCAGGGGTTAAGCTGCCCACACGCTCCCTCTCCCAGTTGTGTGTTGGGAGCGCTTTGGAGAGCAGAGCCGAGTCAGTGACCATCCCTCCACCCCTGGAGGTGTGGTTGGGGGTGCTGTGTCCCTCAGTGGGTGGTACTCACCCCTGTATGGATCCTGGGGCGGGTTCAAGTCTGGAGATGTGGCGGATTGGACAGGGAGCTGAGGGACAGGGACCTGGTTTGGCACAAGCGAGTGGCTCCCGCGGAGGCTGACGCCGTCCTCACGATGCGTCCCCACCTGTGGGCACCAAGAGACACAGACCCAGGTGAGACCACGCGCTGCTGGGTAACCACCCCAAGCCCCAGCCCCCTGTGGGACCCCCCAGGGGATGGGTGAGGCTGGTGGTGGGGTTGTCTCACTGGAGGGCGCAGCCAGCACCCAGGCAGGTAAACCCAGATCAGCTGTCAGGGTGCTGCAGCCCAGCGCCACCCCTCCCTCCCCCTTCTGCCTCCTCTCACGGCCACCAACGGAGCTGACAATTATCTCCATGCCCTGATGCTTAATTAGGGGCTGCTTAATGCCCCCCAGAGCTCTGGGGAAGCCTGCAGGGATTGCAGTGTGGTGGGTGACTTTCGTTACCCCCCCTCTTCACCCCCAGGAGTGACAGCGGGAGCTGTGGCAGCAACTGATGTCCCCCCCCTCCCTGTTCCCCCCACCTCCAAAATGTACCAAGAGCTCACCTCCCTCTCCCAAACCAGAAGCCCCATCCAAATCAGCACTGGTTTCATCTCATTAAGAGCCAAGTCCTCCACCCAAAGAGGCCCCATCGCTGCCAACACCATGACTGAGCACAACACCCCCTGTGACGGCTGTAGGAGCCACTCCAGTGATGCCAGCACCAGAGCTGATGGTGTCATGGCAAGGTGTCCCTGCCTCCTCCTTGTGCTTGGTGGAGCAGGGTTGCTCCTTTGTTAAACCAAGGAGATTGAGGAGAAGAACCAAACATCCTCAAGAGCAAAACCTGGTGTAGCCTCCTCAGTCCAACATGGCAGCTCCACGATCACAGTCACAGAGCTGCAGGGGTGGGAAGGGACCCCCAGAGCCCATGTGGTCCAACCCCCTGCCAAAGCAGCTCCCTAGGACAGGGCACACAGGGAGACATCCAGCTGGGGCTGGAATCTCTCCAGAGAAGGAGACTCCACACCCCCTGGGCAGCCTGTCCCAGGGCTCCCTCACCCTCACTGGGAAGAAGTTCTTCCCCACATTGGGGGGGAACTCCCTGTGCTCCAACTTGAGCCCATTGCCCCTTGTCCTGTCCCCACAGCCACTGAGCAGAGGCTGCCCATGTCCCCTGTGTCCCACCCTTCAGCTATTGATCCCCATTGATCAGATCCCCTCTCAGGCTGCTTCTCCCCAGCTCCCTCAGCCTTTCCTCACAGGGGAGATGCTCCAGGCCCTCCAGCATCTCTGGAGCCTCCTCTGGACTCTCTCCAGGAGATCCCTGGCTGTTTGATCCCAGAACTGGCCCCAACACTCCAGGTGGGGCCTGAGCAGGGCAGAGCAGAGGGGGAAAGATGGTGAGGTAGCTACAAACATCCAGAGGGATGGATGCTCCCCCAACGCTGGGGTGAAGCAGGTGAGAAACCCAGCTGAGAACTGGAAATGACTTTCCATCCTCAAGAATTCCAGGCAGATGAGAAGCTGGGAGAGGGATGTTTCTCCTCAGGCTTATGGGATATCACAGGATCATCGTTACCAGTAAGCCCAGTAAGATAAAAGGGAATCCTGCCAAGGGGACCTGGAGAAGAGAAATGCAAATAACCCAAAGCAAGTGGCTGAGAGAAAAACTCTCCCTCTCTCTCTTCTCCTTGTTGAGATGTTCCTGGTTTTCCAATTAAGAAAAAGATGGGAACCAGTGTTAATTTAATTTGCTTTCAGAGAGATGAGTCGTTCCAGGGTGCTTGGAGCTCAGCAAACCTCCCTGGAGACAACGTGGTACAACCCCAACACATCTTTCAGAGGAGAAGGAGTGGTGCTTTACCCCAGCTACAGAAGACACCACCTAGGGAAAGAGGGGGTCTTCTCTGGGATGGAGATCCCCAGCTCTGCTGGTTCTGACCCTGGGCCACCACCCAAGCTCTGGAGCTGGCCCTACCATGAGTGGGGGCTTCATGCTGGCCACCTCTGATCTGCATTCTTCCACCATTCTATGAAAGACCAACCCCCTTTAGCCTCCAGGTTGGTGACACAGAACATATGACCCCACTTGGGTTGGCAAAGCACCACCACCCTTCGAGCAGAGCTGCTGAGAGCAGCTGGAAGCCACAGAGGGGCTGTGCCAGACACCACAGCTCACTCTGGGTCACTCCCTTTTCCTTCAAGCCTCTCTGAGCTCTGTCCATGACCTGGGCAGACAGACAGACTGACCCAGAGATGGCAAGCAGCCCATCCTGGAGCAGCCCACCTCTGCTACAGGAGCTGCCTCCAGTTGGGTGGTCCAACTTGAACAGGGACAACCTGGAGGTCTTGCTTATCTGGCCTGACTTCTTACAGACCACCTCTGGTTTTCTCAGGGCAGGAAGCAGACATGGAAACCACCTCTGATCTGGCTACAACCAAATGACCAAACCCATCAAGATTTGTGGCTTATTTCCTGCCAACCAGCAAATTCCAGCAACCCCTAGGGCCACCCCTACAGGACAGCAAGACCATCTCTTACCCACTGTGAGTGACTTCCAGCCCCTTGGCTGGGGGAGACTGGCTGGAGAGCTGTCAGGCAGAGAAGGACCTGGGGGTGTTGGGTCACCCCACACTGACCATGAGGCAGCAGTGTGGCCAAGAAGGCCAAGGGCATCCTGGCTTGTGTCAGCCCCAGTGTGGCCAGTAGGGCTGGGGAGGGGATTGTGCCCCTGGACTGGGCACTGGGGAGGCTGCACCTCGAGTGCTGGGTCCAGTTCTGGGCTCCTCACCATCAGAAGGACATGGAGTGAGTCCAGAGAAGGGCAACCAGGCTGGGGAAGGGGCTGGAGGGCAAATCCTCTGAGGAGCAGCTGAGGGAGCTGGGGGTGTTGAGCCTGGAGAAGAGGAGGCTGAGGGGAGACCTTCTCCCCACCTCCCCTGCCCTGCCAGGAGGGTGCAGAGAGGTGGGCGAGGGTCTCTGCAGCCAGGGGCCAGGAGATGGGACAAGGGGCAATGGGCTCAAGCTGCCCCAGGGCAGGGTCAGCTCAGCTGGGAGGGCAAAGTTCTTCCCTGGCAGAGTTGTGGGGCTGTGGCACAGGCTGCCCAGGGAGGGGGCTGAGTCGTAAGGTGCTGCCTGTTACACATGTTGGGTATTGTCAGCTTTAAGAAGCCTGACACAAAGCAGATTGAGGAGGAAACCTAAAAGGAATTGGGACCTGGGAGGCTCTAGACACAAATGTGTGTATTACTGGTCCAAATGATTCCCTCTTGTTTCCCTGCCCTGAAGCCTTTCATCTCCACGCTCCACGGTAATAGTTTCCATATGACCAGTGGCTGGGCTATAAATAAGATCAAAAGGAAAAGAAAGGATTTAATAAGAGAGAAAGAAAAGGAAAGGAAAAGAAAAGAAGATGTTAAGAGTGGCATTAAATCAGGGGGGTGGGGGGAAAAAAAGCAAAAGTCCCCATTTTTTTTTCTACAGGAGGGAAAAAAGCACCGAGCGGCTCAGCAAGGATCGGGGTGGGAAGGGACCCCAAGGGTCCCAGAGCTCCAACCCCCTGCCACAGGCAGGGCCACCAACCTCCAGGCCTGGAGCTACACAAGGTTGCCCAGGGCCCCATCCAACCTGGCCTTGAACACCCCCAGGGATAGGGCACCCACCCCCTCTCTGGGCAGCCTGTTCCAGCCCCTCACCAGTCTCTCTGCACAGAACTTCCCCCCAATCTCTCCTCTCCCCCTTCCCTCCTCCAGCTTCACTCCAGCCCCCTTGTCCTGCCAGTCTCTGCCCTTGAACAAGCTGATTCCCCTCCTGTTCCTCTGCTCCCTTCAGGGACTGGAAGGCTGCAATGAGGTCCCCCCACAGCCTTCTCTTCTCCAGGCTGACCCAGCCCAGCTCCCTCAGCCTCTCTCCATAGGGGAGCTGCTCCAGCCCTCTGAGCATCTCCATGGCTCCTCTGACCCCTCTCCACCAGCCCCACATCTCTCTTGTGTTGGGCCCCAGCTCTGGCCACAGGACTCCAGCTGGGGCCCCAGGAGGGCAGAGCAGAGAGGGACAATCCCCTCCCTGTCCCTGCTGCCACCCCTCTGCTGATGGACCTTACACAAGGGCTGCTGGTGAGCCAGTTGTACGCAAAAGCCATCTCACCAGAGCAAAAAGTGGCAAAAGCTGGGTTGCAGTGTTAAAAGCAAGGGGAAGAAGATGAAGAAGGGGGGAAACCCCCTCCCCAAACTCAAATCTCCAAGCCTGAGGGCCGTGTCTTCACGTGAGGCCACTCTACAGCCACCAAGTGTGTGACCCCGGGGTGGGTGGGCTGCTCTGTGCTCTGCTTGGCTTTCCCATCAGGGGAGGTGATTTTTGAGGGCACCTGACAGGGCTGTGAGCTGTTCTGAAGAGGAGCAAGATGCTGTGGCCATGGGCTGAAGCTGTGGAAACAATCCCTGTGATTCCTTTCCAACAGAGATGATGATTCACTGGCCAAATCCAGAGGTTGGGGATCATCTCTGGAGGTTCCTCCCAACCCCTAAGATTCTGTGCTACACAAGGCTTCTGAAACACAGGATTAACTCTCTTAACTCTTCTCCACTGACTGGTTAAGAGGGAGAGGAGGAAACCACACTGGTGCATCGGGATGCTTAATTTTGGGACCCAATTCCAGACTCCAAGGGGTCCTGACATCCCCCCTTCACTGCTTCTGCCGTCCTCCCCAGCACCTTCCTCACCATCACGCTCCTCTCCACACCTCTAACTCAAAGCCATCCCACCAACCAAGCCTTAAAACACAGACCACAAGGAGTTGGGATGGAGAAACCAAAACCAGGGACCCCAAAGGGTTTTAAGCACCTGCCTAATTAGCTGGTGGGTAATGAATGGAGCCCTTGTGTGAGGACAACGCTCTCCTCAAACAAGGTGTCGTTTAAATCCCAGTCAGTGGGTGTTTCCACTGGTCCAAATGAACTTTATAGCTCCAAAAAAAGAATGGAGAGCTCTGATAAAGGCTGGTAATGAGGTGGCATGAGGAATGGCAAGCAATTAGGCAGCAAAGGATGCTGGTTCATTCCAGGAAGGTCACCCCACCCTGTCCTGTTCTAATTGCTCTCATCCCTGCTAAGAAATGAACCCACTCCCCCCCTGCTCCAGTCAAGGGAAACAACCCCCAGCCACCCCAGTTCCAACTGCCCTTAAAACTGAGGAGCAAAAGGCAAAGTGAAGTAACACCCAGATCGCTCCACGTTGCGGGGCTGACGTAACCCAATGGCTTCCTGAGCTGCTTCTTTCATTCCTAAGGGCTGGAAAATTCCAGAAGTTGATTGAATGGGGATAGAAACCATAAAATAATTCCAGATATAAAATAAATACCCAGGCACATGCCCTCTGCCTGTGGGCCTTGGCTGATGGGCTTTGATAGGCTGTCTTAAATCAAAGTGACACCGGTTTCATACCGATTTTCCTTCATCACTCAAAATAATCACGTGTTTTCCTGAGATTCCCACCCAAAAGTTGGTGTTTTGCTGGTTTCTCCAGGTGGATCAGAGATGTGACCATGAAACCCCCACAATACATGTCAGCTCTGAGGTAATGGGAACTGGGGAAACTGGGAAATTCACAGCAAGAGCTGAAAATTCATGCTCAGCTCGTAGCCTTGAGATGGTGATGGGGTTACTGCACCAACCAAGGTCTTCAGCTTGACTGGTGACTCCAACTTTGGCCTTAGAGATGTTTATGGAGGCAGAGGAGTCACAACAAAGCCCTCCCTCACGAGCTCAATGTCATAGAATTGACCATCGAGGTTGGCAAAGACCTTCAAGATCATCAAGTCCAACCACCAGCCCAACCTCAACATCACCAAGGGGATGAGTCCTCACAGGATGGGAAACATGAACACCCCCAACACCCCCAAATCCACCCTGTGACCCCCCACCCTGGCTTTGGGTGCAGAGATTCAATGAAACATCCCTATTTTGAGACTTTTCTTGCTGTGTTCTCCTGGAGGATGAGCAAGATGGGGGGCACAGCTCTGTTAAACTGGTTTGCTGCTGAACTGGTATTGAAGACACTTGTCTCTGTCAGTGGGGTGGATGAAGATGCTCCACGTTGCTCATGGCACAGGGGGAGTTAGACACAGGGATGCTGGGGAATTCCAGGGGCTGGGTGAGGGAGAGTGTGGGCAGGGAAGGAGGGCAGGGGGAAAGGGCAGGGAAGGAGGGCAGGGGAATGGGCAGGGAAGGAGGGCACAGGAATGGGCAGGGGGAATGAGCAGGGGAATGGGCAGGGGAATGAGTAAGGGGAATGGGCAGGGGGAATGGGCAGGGGGAATGAGTAAGGGGAATGGGCAGGGGGAATGGGCAGGGGGAATGGGCAGGGGAATGAGCAGGGGGAATGGGCAGGGGAATGAGCAGGGGGAATGGGCAGGGGAATGGGCAGGGGAATGGGCAGGGGGAATGAGCGGGGGAATGGGCAGGGGAATGGGCAGGGAGAGCAGGCAGGGGGAATGGGCAGGGAGTGAGGGCAGGGATTGCAGGCAGGGAGCAGAGACAGGGAGCAGAGACAGGGATCACAGGCAGGGATCGTAGGCAGGGATTACAGGCAGGGAACACAGACAGGGATTGGAGCACAGACAGGAATTGCAGGCAGGGAGCACAGCCTTGGACTGCAGGCAGGGAGCACAGCCTTGGACTGCAGGCTGGGCCTGTGGAGGTGCAGGGTGGGCACAGCCCCTTCCACCAGCTCTCTGGACAAGTTTCGGGGCCGTACCTCCCACGGCTGCTTTATTCAGAGCAGCTGGCCAGCCTTTGCAGCCTGTTTCATCTATTAACATTCAAATGTGGAAAACATTACCAGGATCCTCCTGAAGGCTCTGTGTGTGTGTGTGTGTGTGTGTGTTTTTTAGGCTGTTTTTTCTAGTTTTTCTTTTTTTTTTAAGTCCCCCCCTCTCACTCCCCCCCCTTTTCAACTTCCTTTTCAGGGTGGAATGTATCAAATGGTCAAAGGCTAACTTCGGCCTGACTCCACTCCCAAACTATTTCCTTTGTTCTGAAATGTTTTCCCTTCAAAATTCATACCAGTTTTCCAAAAGAAAGGAGCAGGACTGGCTCTTCCTCCCCCCCCCTGCAATCCTCAACCCCCCCCCAGGAGTTACAGTTCCAGACAGTGAGTAACGATGCTCAAGGGGGGGTTTGGTGGAGAAACCTCCTTCCTCTTGGCTGGCACGGTGAAGCATCCCAATTCTCCTACTCCATTTACCATATACTCCTTTAGTAAAGCCCAAATACAAGCTGGTTGGACCCCATCACTCCATATTTCACCCCCAAAAAACCCAAGCACCTCCATATATTCCTATAAAACCACGACAGGGGTGTTGTTTTTAGATGCTTGATTACCACCCCCTTTGATTTCTCCTCCTCCCTGCTGCTTTTTGTTGGTCTCCTGGGTTGAAATCAACCTGAAATACATCTGGTAGTGGAAGTGCTGAGCGTGTATTTACGGAAGAAACTCATCTCTGGAAGCGATGCCCTGGGTGTGTGTTGCATCAGTTTCCCATATGCAAAGCAAAGCAAGCTAGAAACATTCCAACTCTCCTCTCCTGATTGAGAGCAGAGACGCAGAGAGAGCGGGGGCAAGTCACAGCTCTGGCTTTATTAAAAGCCAGATTTCTTCATTAAAAGCAGGATTGTTTCAACACCAGAGGAGAAAAAAAAAAAAAAAGAGAGAGAGAAGAGCTTTGTACAAATGAAAATCCTTAAGATTATATGTATCCCAAGTGTATTTAACACATTACCTGAGGCCAAGCTAAATTACAAGCTCAAATTTCCTTTGGTGACTTCGCAGCAACCGCCACGGAGCGCGTAAACCATGTCTGGTTCCTGCTAATTTCATTGGGGAAAGGGGAGAGGAGATGGATTTCACTGAGCTGCTGAAAGAAAAAAAAACCAAACAAACCCCCTCCAAAAAAAGCCCCTCCAAAGCATCTTTTTTTTTCTTTTTTAACCTCTCAGAGCCTTTTGCCAGAGCACTGCCACAGCTCACGCTCGGCGCGGTTTCCGATCTGCCAACGGCACGGGCTCGGTTGGGGCTTTTAATGCTGGTTTTACCCAGGACAGAATCACTTAGGGGAACAGGAATGTTGAGTTTAATGAGGAGCACAGCCTGCCCTGATAAAAAAATAAGCCATTTACCCCCTCCTTTCTCTTTATTATCCTTTCTTGGGTGCTTAATTTCATCACCCGGCGTTGCGGATTTGGCTCAGGGCATTGTGTGTGGAGAAGGCTGAAGGGGAGAACTGGTGGGATGAGGCTAGTTGGGTAAGGAGACCCTTAGTGTGGGGGGCAAAGAGGACAGCTGGGCTGGTTTAATTTCCAAATGAGATGGCAAATCTCCACCATGAAAGCTTCAGGTGACACTCAAAGCTCTGAATCCTCACCTTCAGCGCCCCGAGGGCTGTGGAGATATCCCTGAGGAGGGCTGAACCCACCACAACCACTGGAGAAGTGCCCCTGGTGGCATACGAGGATGGGGACCGGCCCCCTTGGTTAAAGCCACACAACACTCAATAAGCACCTAACCCGCCATCCCGCCAGCGCCGAGCGCGGGGGGCAGCCCCAGCGGAGCGGGAGCGCGGTAACTGTGCTGTAACTGGCCTCCAGAAGAAGCTCCAACCTTCTCCCAGCAGCTGCCTTGAGCCCAGGCATCAAAGTTTTCTTCCCTTTCCCTTTCCTTTTCCCTTCCCTTTCTCCTTTCCTTCCCTTTCCTTTTTCCTTCCCTTCCCTTCCCCCTTTCCTTTCCTTTTTCCTTTCCCCTTTCCTTTCCTTTTTCCTTCCCCCTTTCCTTTCCTTTTTCCTTTCCCCTTTCCTCCTTTCCTTTCCTTTCCTTTCCTTTCCTTTCCTTTCCTTTCCTTTCCTTTCCTTTCCTTTCCTTTCCTTTCCTTTCCTTTCCT
Source organism: Porphyrio hochstetteri (assembly GCA_020800305.1). Lineage (NCBI taxonomy): Eukaryota > Metazoa > Chordata > Aves > Gruiformes > Rallidae > Porphyrio > Porphyrio hochstetteri. The sequence continues at coordinate 91,362,862 of CM036938.1, forward strand.
TTCCTTTCCTTTCCTTTCCTTTCCTTTCCTTTCCTTTCCTTTCCTTTCCTTTCCTTTCCTTTCCTTTCCTTTCCCCTTTCCTGTGCTTCCTTCCTCCCTCCCTCCCTCCCTTCCTTCCTTCCTTCCCTCCCTCCCTCCCCGTGTGCTTTTTCAATTCAATGGGGGTTTTTTGCTCTTGGTTTTAGGGAGAAGGAGTTGCCATCCCCCTCTAGCAGAGGGACACGTTCTCATCCCCACATCGGTATGGTTAATTGGAATTCTGCCTTCCCACCTGCCCTGCCTTGCCCTTAGCGTGCGGGATGAGCAGGGGATTGAGCCCAGTCCTCCTCCTTCCTCCTCCTCCACGAACTGCCTGTGACTCCATAAGGTCCCTCTCTTTTTTTCCCCACCTACTCCACTCTTAATTAGCTGGAACCCTCTGAAAACACCTCCAGGTAATTCCTCATTCCCTTCCTCCATCCACACTGAGTAAACAACTCGCTCTGCCATGAAACCCCGTAGCAAGAAGCCTTCAATCCCACTGAAGGTCATGCTGATCTGCTTCAGCACACAACTCCACCACTTCCCAAACCCAGAGCTGCCACTTCTCAGCTCCTACAGGACTCTAATACTTCCACCAACTTCTGCTGAGGGGCATCAATGCTTCTGCAGACCCGAAAGCATCGTGTTCAATGGTTTTCCTTACTATTTTCCTGCCAGATTAGACCAGCACAAAGGGATGTGCTGCTCCTTCCCAAGAGCAAAGCAAGCCCAAAACTACTCCAAGATGTAAGCAGTGTGTGTAAGGCAAGTCACAGACCTGTTCCCCCCCCGCCCCAGGTTTGGTGACACGGACCAAGGACAAGCTCCAGAGCCTGGGCAGGGTTTGCAGAGCCTGGCTTCTGCATGCTAAACTAGTAGGAGTAGAGTAGGAGTAGAATAGAGTCATGTAAACCAGCTCTACCTCCATTCCTTAAACCTTCTCCTTTATGTTGTCCTGGCTTGGGAATCCAAGAAGAAATAACCCCCCCCTGGAGATTCCACACCCCCTCACGGCTGTGTACACACACTTTGCACCTCTGTGCACGTGGCTACAAGGGTAAAGTCGGGCCTGACACACGAACCACTGACAGAACGGCACAGGGAGAGCCTGACCTCGCTGCTGCTCTCACTGACCTGCTCCCTGCACGGGGCTGCTGCTCACCGCACACCCACAGCACCCAGTGCACCCATGCCCACAGCCAACCCAAGCTGGTATGGTTAACGAGGCCGGTACCGGTGCTGAGTCAGTCCAGCGGGGCAGAGGACGAGCACAAACGGGGCAGCTCCCCAGCATCACCCACGCACCAAGAGACGGCGGCACCAACCCCTCTGAGGAGCTGTGACCCCCTCAGAGCCCCCCACCCCACTGAACCCCACGACTCACCATGAGCGAGTGGCGGTTGGCGGAGAGCAGCCCGGTGCCGTAGCCGGAGCCCAGCCCAGCCATGGCTCCGTTGTGCGACGGGCCTATCAAGCCGTGCATGTCGGCGTGCGCTCCCGCCATGGCGGTGGCCGATCCCACCGCGTGGTTCCGCAGCACGTGGATGGCGTCGTCCAGCCTCTCCAGGCGATCCTCGATCCGGCTTTGCTGTTTGCAGAGGAGAAACACAGCAGGAAGAGCATCAGCAGACACGCAGGGGCTGCCCAGCGCCGGGCACGAGGCGCTGCCGCCGGTGCGCGCGGGGCACGCGGGGGGTACGGTCACTGCTAACCAGTCCTTCCTTCTCAAGCCCCTCAATGTGTGGCTTCTTTTTTTTGGTTAAATTTGGCTTGTTTTTGGAGTTTTACAAGGAGCATTTTTGCATTTTTGGGTTGGAGTTGTTTGCTTTGCCTAGGGGTGATGTTTGGAGTAGCGTTGCGGGGAAGGAGAGAGCACGGTGAACACGAGTGCAGCTTTGATTTTCATGGGCAAAACAGGTTCAATGATTCCTCATGAACATCATCATTACAGTACATATGTTGCCCTCTGTGTCTTTGAAAAGTTTTAGTGAGACTTAAAAAATAAAAAATAAAAAAATTAAAATAATAATAATAAAATAATAATAATTATTTAATAAATAAATAAAAAAAAAAGAAGTAGAAGTAAGGAAACAAATATCCCTCCAATTATAATCCATCCCTGACCGGGCTTTTCTTTTCCTTCCCTCCCCAAATTCTAATTCCTGGATCACACACACAAAGAGAGAAGAAGAAACTACCAGGTTCTTTGCTCCCTAGTTGGATTTAACCCCCCTGACACCCTGGTACATGTCCCAAAATTCCATTTCTCACAGGGAAAAGCAGCAATGAATGCTCTTCCCTGAGTGGCTTATGGATGGTCAGACATGTGCCAAGGACTAGCACCCAGTGCAGTAGCAGGGTGGGGGGGAAAGAGGGGTGCAGGGTTGCGCTGAACCCACCCCCAGCACTGGCTGCAGTGCCACTGGGGTCCCTATAACCAAGCACCTGAGAAGGATGGGTCCTCTCCTCCCACTCATCCATCCATCCATCCATCCATCCTAAGAGCCAGGGCAGCCCCAGCCCTTGAATTTGGGGGGGGCTTCAGGAACCCCAACAGCTCCTTTCCCTGGTTCCTTTCCCCCCCTGCCCAGACCCTATGCTCCTGCTAAACCAAAGCCCAGCCCTGAGGTGTGGAGCTGGCAGGGTGAGGATGAGGAGGAGCTGCGGGGATGGAGGGATCCACGTCTGCACCCACTGCCCACAGGGATCCCCCACCACTGCACCCTCCCCAGCTTTGCTTCCCCCAAGAATAGGGCACCTCAAGTCTTTGCTTCTTCCTAAAATACAGGGCAGGGGGGATGCTCAACGGGAGCCCCCCCATCACTGGGGAGCCTGAGCTGCCCAAATACGTAGGCACAGCTTGTGGCTTGATGTCATCATCGACCCATCGCTCTCCAAAAAAGCCTCCAGAAGAAAGCAGCACCACCAAGACATGAGAAGGGTTTCTACATCGGGGTGGGAAAAGGACCCCACGCTAATTCCCGACTCCAGCAAACCACCGCGTCACCCCAAGCCTGGGGATTAAACCCTGCGCCCTTGGGCATGATCCTACCACCTTTTTGGTTTGAAGGAAACTTCTAAGAAACTTAGAACTAAGAAACTTCCAAGTTCCAGCACCTACTTCACACCCAACACCACGCCGGGTGATTCACTCCCGAGACCCACCCACGGATGGAGAAGAGTGAGACAGGGGACACGGGACTCTCTACAGTCCTTCTCTGTCCTAAGGTGTTGGCCAGCTCCAACTCCTCCTTCATCAGAAGAAAACAAACCCTATCAACATCCCTTTAACCCTCTCTGCCACATGAGTGTTTAGGACCAGCAAGCTCAGCCAGACAGTTCTTCTCCCACCCATCGCTGCTGCATCATCCACAGGGACCGATAGATGCTCCATCCTACATGATGGCCACCACAGCTTTCTACTCCTGCTTCCTCTTCCACCTATCCCACCTGCTCGCTCATCCTCCCCTCATTTTGTGGTCCTCATCCCCCTCTTTGCTTCACAGCAGATTTCAACACCACGTCCAAGAGGAGACCCTGGCCAGCAGCACCTCAAACCGCATCACGTATCTAGAGCACCCACGTTCTGCATTTAGAGGTGGGAAAACCCCAGTCCGAGGGCATCAGTGGTCACTAACGAAATGAGAAACCTGTGTGAGAAGAATGGATGAGAAAATGGAAAGAACAGCAAGTAAAATACTGAGGCAGAGGAGGTCACTAATCAAAACATACCAAAGAGTGTAAGGGACCTTCATAATTGGGAGATGATGACGCTTGACCTCCATTTCTAGACCAAACAGCTGTGCCTGCTAATAGTAAAATTGGAATTACCATTAGAACTGTGCAAACAAAAATGGCTTTCAAACTTTTTTTGGACAGTTTTTGTAGACATGTAAATGCCATTTTCCAGATAGACTATAGAGCAGACATATGGAGAACTTCCAAAATACACATGGATTTCGATTTGGGGTGGGTTTTTTTTAAAAGTTTAAAAAAAAAGAAAAAAAAAGAAGGTATTTTGTAGCAAAGCACGTAGATGCAGGCCACAAAGTTCCCCCAGGCTGCTCCTCTGCATAGAGGGCTGCATTCATTCTGAGTTCTGAGAGACTCCAGGAGAAGGAAATGTCTAGGTGGTGGGAGAAGCCACGTTGCCGTATGGGATGGCTGGATCACTACGCTAGCCTGGCAAAGACTAACCCATTCTCCTTGCCTGGCTTGCAGTGACATCATCCCACCATGAAATTTAGAAAAATCTTTTCAAGAAAAGCCAAAAAACCCCAAGAAAAAGCTTAAAACAAAAAAAAAAGAAAGGAAGTTGGTGAAAACACCTTCACACAACGTTCACATAGAGGCTGAGAAGGTTCGCGTTCTCTTCGGGCACGTTATTTGGTTTGGCCTGAGAAGATCACTCAAGGTTTGAGCCTAAAAACCTTCTGGGTGTTTTTATCAGCTGCTCTAAATCTGTTCCTGCTGCTGAGGGAAGAAAAGAGCTCCTGGTCTCCAGCACCATTTATTTTGATGGAAAAAAATACCTGCCCTTGTGAAAAAGGCAAAATGGGAGGTGGGGGGGAAGAAGGGGTTGGTTTGAGGTTTCCCCCCCCAAGTTATTTTCCCAACAGCTTTTTGAGGTTATATATAGAGAGCAATGCTTAGATAATTTGGAACGAGCTTCTGAAGGAGGCATCTCCTGAACTATCTCAGAAAAACAGGCTTCAGAATCTGAGATGCAAATAGCCAGGTTTTAAGCTTACTGCCCATGGTTGAGCAGCATTTCCTTGGACTGAGACAGGCCAGGGTGGAACTCAGGGCAATTTTGGGGTTTTTTCAGCCTCTCAAGGTTCAGATTTTGGGGTTTGGGGTGGGTTTTTTCCTCCTAAATTCAAAATGACATCAGTTCTAATTAAAACTTCAATCTTCCCTCCACTCAGTTCTCCCTATTCACCCAGGAGAGCGTGCAGAAAGCAACGCAGCTTCCAGCACCATGGGATTTTTCCCCTTGGCTTGGCCCCTTCCATGAGGAAGGAGAAACTTGGCCACCGGGCTGGGGCTGCTACACCACAAGGGTGGGAAAATAAGGATGGAAAGTCATTTTGGGAGACGCAGGACCATCCCCTACAAGCTGGGAGAGGCCAGGTGGTCCCCTACTAGAGGTGGCTTTGTGGGGAGGTTTCTCATGGGATGTCACCCTCATTTTACATGCTGTTGGTGACATGGTGTCCTCCCTTCTCTTCCTCCTGGACCTCATCCTGCAGAGGTTGGTGGCTAGCAGGAGCTTCTCTCCACCCCTCCTTCCATCCCTTCTCATCACTTCTCCGGGTCTAGGCCTCTGAGGCTGGGGCACCAGATTTAGGACCAGGAGCTCCCCTCCGCCTCCATCTTGCTCCTCATGGAGAACAAGGGATGGATCCTACTTCTGGCCAATGGGAAACACATTGGCCTCAGCTGCCTTGTTTCCCAGTGAGGTTTAACAGGACAGGCACAAAGAAGAGGAGATCGGGGTCTTTCCTTACATTTAATACAGATCTCGTCTCAAAAAGGGGACAGGAAGCCAAGAGGTCTTCTCCAAGGTGTTAGCGTGGGAGGAGAAGCCTAATGCTCTAGCTGGAAAGTCTCAAGGTTTAATAACTCTGACTTATATTCAGGGAAATGTTTAGAGCCCCTGATGCTCTGAGAACTACCCTGGGCCTCCGGATCCGTTGGGTTTAGGCTTTGATTAGTGAGGCGGGCCCCGTTAAAATATGCAGTTGTTAGGTATAAAGCAGATCAACCGCATTCATGGGGGCTCAGTTTGTCCAGAGACACATCTCAGGGAGCAACCCAGGCTTTGGGTTCACCCCTGGGAGGGGAGGGGATGGGAGGAATGGCCAAGGAGACGAACGTGGCCTGGCAATCCCTGGTGCGAGGCCGCCATGAGGGGTAGGCCGCAGCATGGGGACACGTTCAGCATGGGGCAGAAGTACTCGGCTGCAAGACCCCCAAGGGTGCTGCAGGCAGCTGAAAATGGTGTAAAAAACCCCCCTGCTTTTCTGCCTGAGAGCTGCAACAACTTATTAATTATTATTATTAGGTTTTGGTTGGGTTTTGTTGCTCATCCTTGCGGGACCACCACGCACAGCAACTCGGGAACGGCCTGGTGAGGCCGGCTGGATGTGCATCTCACACCCAGTCCCGTAGGAGCTCATTTAGGAATCTCCTACCAAAAAAAAAAACCCTACTGTAGAAACGTTCAGTAAAATAGAATTGTAACAACAATACCTGAGAGAGAAGGGGGAGAACCAACAGGAGTTGAAGGATTTGATGAAAAGCTGTTGTTGGTGTGATCTGGAGAATAGATCTTTAAAAGATGATACAGAATTAATCTAAAGCCATCACAAACTGATGCAGAAAGAAATATGGAATTCTTATGCATTCAGTTCATTCAAATGAAAGCAGGACAGGTTAAAAAAGCCTCTTAATTCAAATATTCATAATTTTATCAAGACAAAACTGTAATTAGGTGCAGGAAGCCAGACAACAGACCCCTTTTGAGGGGGACACTAGCCAACTGAGTGATGGTTTCTGATTCGGATCTGCTACGGGTAGGTTAAGGAGTGTTGTTGAACGAGGCCTTAAAGCACCCCTGAAAATTGCTTTTTCCTTAGGCTGAAATCCCTTAAAGGCCAAAAATCAAGTGAAGGGAGCGGAGCGCGTTCAAACCCTTGGCACGGCGGGTGAAAACCGCAGCAGCAAACTCCCAACTCTACTCATCTGCCGCTTCGGTGAGACAACTCATCCCACCCTGACGTGCCCCGTGCCTGGGTGAGGGTGTCAGCACCCCGCCACGTCCCCGCTCCCCACCCGTGCCATTGGTCAGGGCACCACTTCAAAGTGGATTCTGTACTGTATCGAGTTGCTTCAGGCAAACTAAAGTTGGACTTTGTGTCTTTTTTCCAATGAAGCATCGGAGAATATGCAAACCAGAAAGCAAATTAACTCTCATGAGAACTCAATGGAACCCACTCTGCCCAGAAAATAACTAGTGTGGTCCTTATTAAAAGTCAGCCCGTGCCAACTGGTACCGAAGCGGTGAGCTGGGCCACGGCAGGTTTTGAGCTCGCTTGGAGCTGGGAAACCACCGTACCCCAGCTAACCGGGTAAGAGGTGGGAACTGCTGACTTTAACAGCAACCACAGGAACTGAAATAGGTGGAAACTGCCAGGAAAAGTAGAAAATCTCCAAGGCAAATTCAAAAGGATTCCTGTTTGGAGGCTGGCTCGGCGGTGCAGAAGCCATCCTGCTGCCGCCGGGGGCTGTTCAGACCTCCCTCACCTGAGGATACGCAGCGTGTGAAAGGCTGACAGACACAGCTCCTTGGCACCCAGTCAACGGGACTTGGGTGAAGGTTTCCCTCTTTCCCTTCTCTCTCCTATCCTAAAAATTCAAGTGGGAAACTTTTTAAACATCCTTTTTTTCCCTGACATTTTCCCTTGGCAGTTAACTCCACGCAGGTGACCTCTCGGCCCAGATCTCTCCAGTTTGCTGTTCACATCTTCTTCAAAAAAAAAAAAAACAAACACCTCCAGGAGTCCAATTCTGATTAAAATTCACCCTTTGCAAATGGAAAACGTGTATTCCAAAGTAAATAGTTCCTTACAGAGGCAAGTGCTTTCCCCAGCGCATCACCAGTCTGCGAGCTGCCTGCCGCCCCACTTCCTCTGTTTGCTGAAAAACAAAAGGCTCCATGTAAAAACCAGACACAGCAAAAGCCATCACAAACAGACTGATTTCTATTCCTGGTCCACTTACTCATTAATTTAATTGCGTTTTAATGCCAATTACATGAAATTATTCTTTAATTACCATTAATTTGTTTGCTAAGGTAGGTATCAAACACATTCAAGCGCTGGTTTTTGTGGATGAAATAGAAACCTGGCATGCTGGTTTTAAAAAATATAGATATATACAGTGTATTTGACAGCATTTGCTCAGATGGCTTCTTACTTTTGCCTCAATGAAAGGCATTTAATAGCAGAAGATGCTTAAAGGTAAGGAAAATACATGAGTACACAGAGAAGGGCTCCTGCCTCCCCTGCTCAGAGCCTGCGCTGATCCCCGTACCCTGGGCTGGTCAAATCCCCCCTAACAAGGGGTTTTTTCTTAAAAAACCTCTAAGTTATGTAAATACAGGGTGTATTTCCCACGTGAAACATCAAAACTTGCCACTGAGGATCATGAGAAAGCTCAGCCTGGTTTCTCTCCCTGCATCACTCAGCTCATGCTGCAGTGCCAGGCACCTCGAGCTTCCCAAGGACACTTATTCACGTTCCCTTGGTGATCCTGGTCCTTTGTATGACAAAGCTCCTTCAGTGGAAAGTTAAGTGACAAGCAGTGAAGCTAACTTCATAGAGGACCTGGTCCTGGTTCTGTATGTCCAAGTGCACCTAGTAAAGACTTCATTAAATTCCACACCAACTTTTCTGGAGCGTTTCTTCTCACTTGGCTTGAACATTTCAGGAGTGTTGAATGAAATGATTTTTCACCATTTCTCAGGTGATGGGATTGTACTTTTTATGTAAGAAATTTAAGGCAAAAAAAGTCACCATGTAGCAGGGATCCTGTGCTCCAAGGACTTCGGGAGCAAATCCAGCCTCTGCTCCGAGCCAGGGGGTTCCCACAGGAGAAGGAGCCAAGGACCAAACTGCCCATGTTGGTACCACGAAGTGTAAGCACAGGTGCTTTTTTGGCCAGAAAAAAGGGAATATTTAAAAAGCCTCCTGTGAGTTTCACCCCATCATTGCAGAGTTAAATATCCAGGGCATGGGAAGCAGCAGGGGTGGATCCATCCTACAGCTCTTGGACTTGGAACTACAGACACCGATAACCGAATGGATACGGACAGCGCTCAAAGCTGGTGAGCTGATCCACCCATGGATGATGTGGCTCCGCAGCAGCAGGGACATCTGAGCTTCAGGAGGCCCAAATTTCTTCTTGGGAAGACCCTTCCTTCTGTTTCATCAGGTGCATGAGACAGAATGGAAGAAATGCAGCATCTTTACATTGAACCTGGCTGCATCACTCAGATGTTTCAGCATTTCTCCTATGGCAGAGCCCTCTGGAAAGATCCCCAAGCACCCTGCATGTCCCAGCTGCTGTTAGATAAACCTGTAGAGTACCAATTGCTAAGGATGTCTTCCCTCACCCCTTTTTTCACCCCCCCTTTTTTTCTCAGTTCATCTTTCCTTACTGTCTACTTGAAACTGTGCTTAGTTGTGGCAGCTTCTTTGTGACCCCAGCTCAGCTCCAAACGAGGCATCAAGACATATATAAAGGAACACAAAGACAGACAGAATAAGTGGTGTCAGCTGAAGATACAACTTATCAGCTTTAATTTGATGTTGTAAATCCAAACCTAAGGGTCTGTGATATCAAATATCAAGCAGATGTCCAGCAACTTGGTTACCTCCCTCTGAAGTGAACTGCGAATTGAAATGTAAATCACGTTGGGTTTTTTCCCTCTTTCTAAGTGACTTTAACTGCATTATTTGAAAATTAAGTCCTGTATCTGTCTGTCTGAAGGCTGGTTCCTCCTAATGAGATGAGCTACACCGGTCCTGGGGGTGTCCAAGAGGCTGGAACCTTCTCTTCGAGACTTCGAGGAGGACTTCTTCTAGGTTCAATTCCTGTACAAACTCATGCTGTTGGGATGTAATAGTGTTTTCTGAAACAGCAGGGGGGGGAAATGCTGTTTCTATGTGAAGAAGAATGGAAAAACTTGCACCATCTCAGCATTCACAGTCCATGAGCATCCCAAATGACGAGGGAAGTGACACCGCTCGGCTCCGAGTCGCCGTCTCCTTACACGGCGCCACACGGTTCCTCGCCCTCCCTTGGAAGTGGGAGCTCCCCCTGCTTGGGTAATGAAATCCCTGTGAAACCAGTGCCTGGAGGGGAAATGCACATCGTGTTTCTCCTGGAAAAGCTGCGTGTCACAGTGCATAATGTCACCCAAACAACGTGCCATGAGGAGCGCAGGTGGCAGCGCGGGATTCACGCGCTCGTCAGATGGCGGGACGAGCGACCCAAGCGGCGTGTGCCCAAGCAGCTCAGTCGCAATAACCTCCTCGCTTCACGTTTTGTTAACCAAAAGGCAACGTTTTGCATTAAAATGAGCCACTGCTGATGCAATTGGATAGGCCCTGGGAAGGGGGTTCTGCCCTGCTGCCTTGCAGAGCTGCACGATCGACGGGGGACGCAGCGCCGCGGTCTGAGCCCTCCTCACTCCAGTGTGGCCGGCTGACCATCCCAGAATCACCAGGTTGGAAAAGGCCTTGAAGATCACCACGTCCAACCATTCCTGTCCTGTGCTAAATTAGATCCCTCATCTCCCCATCTGTTAAACACACCCAGGGGTGGGGACTCAGCCCCCTCCCTGGGCAGCCTGGGCCAGGCCCTGACAACTCTACCAGGGAAGAACTTTCCCCTCCCACCTGAGCTGACCCTGCCCTGGGGCAGCTTGAGCCCATTGCCCCTTGTCCCATCTCCTGTCCCCTGGCTGCAGAGACCCTCGCCCACCTCTCTGCACCCTCCTGGCAGGGCAGGGGAGGTGGGGAGAAGGTCTCCCCTCAGCCTCCTCTTCTCCAGGCTCAACACCCCCAGCTCCCTCAGCTGCTCCTCAGAGGATTTGCCCTCCAGCCCCTTCCCCAGCCTGGTTGCCCTTCTCTGGACTCACTCCATGTCCTTCTGATGCTGAGGAGCCCAGAACTGGACCCAGCACTCGAGGTGCAGCCTCCCCAGTGCCCAGCCCAGGGGCACAATCCCCTCCCCACACCTACTGGCCACACTGGGGCTGACACAAGCCAGGATGCCATTGGCCTTCTTGGCCACACTGCTGGCTCATGGTCAGTCTGGGGTCACCCAACATCCCCAGGTCCTTCTCTGCCTGACAGCTCTCCAGCCAGTCTCCCCCAGCCTGGAGCTGCTGGGGGTTGTTCTGTCCCATGTGCAGCACTCTGCCCTTGGCCTTGTTGAACCTCATCCCATTGGGCTCAGCCCATGGGTCCAGCCTGTTCAATTTGACTCCCTCAGATTTCTTTTGGGGGGGGAGTGATTTACCCACGTGGCGGGTAAAGGAAGAGCTCTCAATGGACAGACAGCATCGAGCGCGAGCGACACTATCCCGAAACGGGATCTGTTTGTCTCAGACAGTGAGAAATTAAGAAGAGACCAGATTTTAGTCTCTTCTTTGTTAGGAGACCTCAAAAAAATCTGATGCCCATGTGTTCAGTGTCTGAACCCAGCCTCCATTCCTGCTGCCTTAGTCCTTCCATCCCGAATCACGTGCGTAATGCGAACCATGTGTCTGATGATGTGTTCCTTATTTGCCAATTAGTTCATTAACTTTATTTGCTCATTGAGATACAGGCAAAAAGCAGAGGGGTTTGGATTCCCTGGATTCATGTACCAAGTGGTTATTTGTTGAATATTTTAAGTAGAGAGAGGTATGCTCTTAATTTAATGAGTCACTGGGAGCAACGTCGGCAGCGCTTCTCTCCTCGCCGCTTCCCCCTCCCCTCTCGCCACGTGGAAACCCAGAAACGAAGGGGATGAGTGTTGGGACACCAAAACATCACGTCCCACACCACTGCAGGTGACAGAATCACCAAAGGCAGCAAAATCAGCCTTCAAAACCAGTGGGATCGGGCGGTCCACTGGTGGAACGTCTTCCAGAGGAACTCTGAAGCAGGGCCATTTGCATAATTAATTCATAAAAAGAAGTGGGAGGACTAAAAGGCAGCAGGAGAAGAGGCAAAGGCCAACTGTGTCATGTTTCCCATCAAATTCCTGCTCCCTCTGCACCTCCTAACTCCAAAGGCGGGTCCTTCCACCCGCTGGGATCTACCATCAAAGAACCTTCCACCTTGATGTCGGCTCTTTGGTGTGAGGAGATGTGAGAGGAGAAAGGAGGGAAAGGGAGAGCCCTTCCCTGGGGTGGGAGCTGTGGTGTTTGACCTTGACTCACCCATGATACTGTCGGTCCCGTTGGCAGGGGGTGTGCAAGAAGACGTGCTGTAATGATTCGTGCCACTGCGGTGGAAGGTGGACATCGGCGGAAGACTGGAATTGATGTCTGCTGAGGAGTGGGATGGGTAGCTCTGTGCCAAAAAGGATACAGAAAGGGAGATGTTTGAACCACTGAGAACACAGAAGGCACCAGGCTGCTCATATTGCCCCAGTCCCAAGTGCTGTTGGACTTCACCCAAGGCAGAACACCACCATGAGACTAAGCGTGGAGAGTCTTATCTACCCTGGTTTGACACCTTCAGCCACAGCGGACCGTTCCTAACCCAAAATGGTACCACAGGGAGGTCAAGAGAAGAAATTAAGGAAGAGAATTGGAGGATGTATCAAGCAATCCTTTCTGAGGGGGAGGAGAAGCCTTCCAAGGGAAGCACTGGAGACCCCACGCTGCCTCTGATGTTAAAACCAAGACCTGGCTACAAGACACACGCGGATGGGACCCCAAAACGTGCTGTAAGGAGACACGTTGGCTCCTCAGCAAAGCAGCTGGATCAAGTTCTCCAGAACAAGCATGGACATATAGCTACCCAAGCCTTCTGCTTGTGGAAGACCTGTATGTCTTAGATACAAAACCTCCCTAGAAACATGGGTAGCTGGAGACAAATGGGACTACCTGGCCCAGGATCAAGGTATTGATGAGTCAGAGCAAGAACATCACTGTGCCCTCAGCCTCCTGAGGTGGTTCAGAGTGAGCTGGCTGAAAGCATCCTTCCCTTCATTTGTATTAGTTAATTACTTCCACAGGATTTCTTGGAATTAAGCACCAAGTAACTCAATACTTGAAGGTTATCTCCAAGAGCATCAACAACATAACCCAAACCTATTCTTCTCATCCATGGAAAACCAACCATCAACTCTGGGGTCTGAATGATGTTTTCAGACTTTGAGCCATTATAAACCAGTCCAGGACTTCAGCTCCACACCCAACTGGCCAAAATGAGGAAGAATTTCTCCTATGATGGAGAAAGGAGCAACCAACCATCCCTTAGGTCAATGGCCTGAACGTCGGTGACTTCATCTCCCCTGCTACATGGTTGCTCCATGGCCATGACTGCCAAAGCTTTTAGGAGTGAAAGGGGACCTGAATGTGGCTTAGTGGAGAACTGGCCTCTCTACTCAACACATCTCTTGAGAGAATCATGGATATGCCAGAGAAACTTAAAAACAGTAAGGCAAACTGCATCCTGGGCTGGATCACCAGGAGTGTGGCCAGTAGGTCAAGAGAGGAGATTCTGCCCCTCTGCTCTGCTCTGGGGAGACCCCACCTGGAATACTGTGTCCAGCTTTGGAGCCCTCAACACCAGAAGGACATGGACCTATGGGCCTGTTGGAGCAGGTCCAGAGGAGTACCACAAGAGTGATCCATGAGATGGAGCACCTCTCCTATGAAGCCAGGCTGAGAGAGTTGGGCTTGTTCAGCCTGGAGAAGAGAGTGTCACTGCCTCCCTTCTGTCCCAGTGCCACCTCAAACACAGAAAGCTCTGCCAGTCCAGGCCTACATCATCAATGTATGGTGACATACATCACCACTGAGCACCTACAAACCAGACTGCTATCAGTGGTCCTCACCACCTCTGAAATCTGGGATCAATGATAAGATCTACAAAGAGAAAAGACATTTTGGGGGGAGTTTAGGTGGAATATCCCTGCCCATTTCACATCCTGGAGACATTTGAACTCTCCATCAAAACCCCTACACATAACAAATTCAGCATCCAGGTGACCCTCAACACCAGAACATCTGCAGGCTTGCCTTGCCCCTGATGTCCTACCTCTACCCCGAGCTGACACTGGGAAAAGCCACCTAATTCTGATGAATTCTGCCTTCGATACCAAATTCAATTCCACTGGGATTTAAGTTAGGCTCAAGTTTTTATTCTACATGCTTGACAATCCAGAGCAACATCAAGTTTACTCAGTGTCTTAATTAGGTCTTTTCTAAGAACAACATCAAGCAGGTTTTGAGGCACTTGCTTCTGACTTCCAATTAACCCCCTGTAGCAGCATGCTACCCTTGTTAAGCATTAAGATTTGCAAGATTTGGTTTGCAAATGAATTTTCATCCTGCAAGAGCGAGTTTCATTCTTCCTACTCCCCAAAAAGCTGGTTGCTTAAGACTTTGCTCCTTCCTCCCTTCAAAGCAGTACTCTTCCTTCTCAGTGGTCTTCAAGAATGGGAAGTAGAGGCACAGGATAAACTTTATCTGTGATGTTTCAGGTATTTGGAGAAAAATCACTTCCCTTTAGCTGGCTCTTCATTTCTTTACCTCTTACTTCCAACCAAACCCAAGCCAAGCCAAGCCAACCCAACCCAACCGTGTTATCTCTACGTCACCAGTTCAACCATGACATAGATCACAGAATCATTTAGGTTGGAAAAGACCTTTAAGATCATCAAGTCCAACCATTAACCCAGCACTGCCCAAGTCCACCACTAACCCATGTCCCTAAGCACCACATCTAACCAGGACAGTTGACCACTTCACCATACCCATCCTCAGATCAATTTAATTCCAGTTTTATTCTAGTCCAGTGGAACCAGTCCTAGCAACTTCCTCCTCCAAGAGATCAAGATGTACTGGAGAAGCTGAAAGAACTCCCCCAGCCTCCCTTTTTTTGCAGCAGAGAATTGATGCTAGATGGTTATCTAGGAGCTCAGACCAGTGAAGGACACTGGTGACCCACCACACCCTACGTAACATCAACGTTGCCTGAGCTTTCTCAGAGTTGGGAAGTCTCAACAATGAGTGGAGAAGGTTTTAGCAGCACAAGCCCAAGATGTGCCCGTGCCATGAGCAGCCCTCCCCACCCTGCCACCCCAACCCCTCCCCGTGCCTCACCAAGCGGTCGTGCGGGTGCAGGCTGCAGTAGCTGCTGGACTGGGGGATGTGGGAAGAGTTGCCCAGCATACCCCCATAGCCGGGCTGGTTCATCCCGCTGGAGGAGCTCCACGGGTCGCTGCTGTGATGGCCATCTGGAACACAGGAGGGACACAGCGCTGGGCACCACCACCACCACCACCACCTGACTTTGTAGAACCCAGAGCAGAACCCACAGCAACCTCCACAGAAGACCTAGAAGGTGGGCACGTGGACTGGAAAAGGTGTGGGCTTTTTCAAACTACATGAGTAGGTAGTTTGGAAACTACCACCACCTTGCTCATACAACACCCTGATTACACCCTGAGTTACATCTTCCAAAGGGATCTCCAAGAAGGGAACCTTTAAAACCACAGAATGGCCAAGCACTGCAAAGGGTAAATAGGTGGCATCGTTGGAATCCTATCAACCCCAAGCTTTGTGTCTCCTCCTTTCCTAGCAGGTTGCTCTTGGGGTGGTATTTACTGACACCTTGAGCATGGAGAACTGTTTTCTTTGCAGTCCTGGGCAGACCCTCACTGTAGGAGGTGGCCATGGGGGTTGGTGCTTTGGGGGATGTCCCAACAGAGCTGGTGGGGGGCCATCAGAACTCCTCACCACAGCTCTCAAGCCTCGGTCCAAGGATGGGAAGGTCCTTCCTACCCTGCTCCTTCATGGGCAGCCCGAATGAAGAACTGGAGACATGGCAAAGCTCCTAAGACAGGGAGCTAAGCCATCCCTGGGGAGGCTGAGCAGTGCCTGTGACTTTTGGGTGGTGGGGACCCAAAAGTGGGTTCCTGGGTGGGCTTTTCCCCATCAGAACATGCATATATATACAAATATATATATATCCCAGATGGGTTTTGAATGTCTCCAGAGAAGGAGACTCCACAACCTCTCTGGGCAGCCTGTCCCAGTGCCTCCAGGATGATCACGGGACTGGAGCACCTCTCATATGAGGAAAGGCTGAGAGAGCTGGGGCTGTCCAGCCTGGAGAAGACTTGAGAGGGGGTCTCATGGCTGCTTCTAAGTGTCTAAAGGGTGGATGGCTAGAGGATGAGGCCAGGCTCTTCTCAGTGGTGCCCAGGGACAGGACAAGGATCACAGAACATCACAGAATACACCCCAGAGCAGATGGGTGCCACAAAGGAGATGTCCTTTTGAAAGCCAAGCCTTACCTTGCATGAAGAAGGAGCTGGGAAAAGTGCTGGCTGCTGGTTTGGAGGATGGATAACCTGGTGAATCCCTATTGTAGTCGGCAGTGCTTGCTGATGGGGCATAAACCTACGTGGGGAAGGAAAGAGAAGGAGGCTCAGTGAGTACACCAGGGAAGGAACAATGAGTTTTCACCGTGCTCAGCAGAAATCAGCTCATGTCCCCCCCCCAGTTCCAGCCTGAGAACACAACCCCCTTGGTGTAAGCATGGCTGGGAAATAAATTCTGGGCTTCAAAAGCAAGCCCAGCTAGAGATCTTCCAGCTTTTTAAAGAAGGCTGGGTGCAAGGTCTTTGTCAAAGGAGGTTCTTTCCAGAACTAAACCCAACGGACGGATGGACCATGTGTTCCTCCTCCAGCGTTACGGAGCTGAAAAGAAACAAGGGCTTGAAAAGCAGAGTGATGTGCTCAGCCAGCCCTTACCCCACCTCACAGCAGACAGGAAAGTGCCTTGAGGAAGTCCAAAAACTTTTCATTTCCCAAAGGAACAGCAAGAAATATGGAGAAACACCCAGCATTTCTCAGGAACACCGAGAATTCCAGCCCTGGCTATTCAATTCCCGCGGATCAAACTCCTTCTGGAGAAGCTTGAAGGGCCTGTTGAAAAACCTGGAGACCACCAAGGGAGAGTGTGTGTACGTGTGAGGAGCAAAACTCCTCCTTCTCCAGGACTTTAGTGGATCCATCCATGTGCTGAACGTAGTGAGCGTGCCAAACCCTCCCCGAATCCCACACGTTTCCTCCCGCGCCCGGAGAATCGCCTTAAATTCACCCCAAAAAACCCCTCTCACGTCTGGTTCTTCACTTGGAGCATTTAAAAACCCAAACCCACTCTCAAAAAAGCGACTGAAATAGCCAATCCTTCAATCCAGGCTCATTAAATGGGATTGATTGATTATTTCCAGGGTGGTTTATTCCCTTTGCTTCCCCGGTGGCTGGATTCCTCCGGAGCGCTTTGTGTGAGCGCTGGAGGTGCCTCTCTCTTCCAGATGGTCAGGAAGACTGAAGCACTGTCATCTCCTTGATGAAAATGGATACCTTCCTGCCTCCATTTTGAAGCAGGCAGCAGATCACAAAGTTGGCAGAGCGCCTGCTCTGCCGTCCGCAGGTCACAGCCAAAGGGAAAGGGGAGGGGGGGAGGGAAAAACCCATCGGCAAAACACGACCGTTGCACCAGGATGGCCAAAGAGGATGGTTCTTCTCCAGCCAGGATCACCCAGCCAGGGGAGGGGCAGCAAAGAGCTTAGAAACCTCCCCCCCCCCCCCAACCTCCCCAAAACACACACAACCCCAGGGATGTGTTTGGGGGAGCTTGGGGAAAACATCTGATCGACTGTGGCTCCAGGAGCGAGGCCCAGGAGCGCCACAAGATGCTGAGCTTGGGTGAAGCAAGAGATGACACAACTCCCTGCCCAAGCCCTGGTGAAGCTGGAACAGGCTGCCCAGAGAGGGGGTGGGTGCCCCATCCCTGGGGGTGTTCAAGGCCAGGCTGGATGGGGCGACCTTGTGTAGCTCCAGGCCTGGAGGTCGGTGGCCCTGCCTGTGGCAGGGGGTTGGAGCTCTGGGACCCTTGGGGTCCCTTCCAGACCAATCTGGGATTCTATGGAGCTGACAGCACGAGATGCTGATGAGTCTGTGTTTAACAGCACAAATATGGGGTAAATGATAAGCAAACCCCACCAAAGGCAGCCAGGCACCCAGCTCCTGGCTGCACTGGAGCGGGGCTGAGCGTGCTCTCGTCCCGCTGACGGTGGGGTGCCACCACCCCGCGACCGGCCCCCTGGGGCAGGGTGGGCACCGGCTGCGTCACCGTGAGGATGCTGAGCAACACACAGGGAGAGCTGGTGTGGGGTGCTGGTGCCAGTTTCAAGCTGGGATGGAGGGAAAAGTCCCTCTTGGCCTAAGCCCCTTGGCATCTTGCTGGGATGAGCGTGGTGGTTCGGGTAAGGGAGACAAGGGGGGGACACCGGAGGCACCCAGGAGAAGGGACAGGAGAGCAGTGGGGGGGCATCCAGAGAACAGAAGCCACAGGGGTTTTCCCAAGGGAGACCCAAAGGCTGGATGGAGTTAATCCTGGAAGAGTCAAGATGGGCAAGAAGGAGGGAAAAAAGTGAGATATAGAGAGATATAAAAAATATAGATAAAATAAAAATGATAATAGATATATCTAGAAAAAAACAGACAGTATAAAATAGATGAAAACTAGAAAATGTTCACTATAAAATATAGAGGATGAAGCATAAAATAAAAACATAAGCTGTGAAATAAATATAGAAGATGAGAAATGAAAAGAACAAAAACAAGAATTAAAGCAGTATAAATTAAAAGGAAATAAAATAAAATGAAGTAAAATAAAATAGAAAAGATTAAAAATACTGTAAAAGGAAATAAAATATTAAAATTTAAAATAAATTAAAAGTTAAAATAAATTAATTTTTTTAAAAGTAAAAAAAAAGTAAGGAATTTAGAATTAAATTAAAATAATGAATTAAAAATTTAAAATAAAATAAAATAAAATAAAATAAAATAAAATAAAATAAGATAAGAGGTGTTTGAATATATCCAGCACCTGGACCAAGCTCGATATATTGAGTGGCTCTGGGGCCACTCTGGGCTGCACCCACGGAGCAGGGAGGGTCCCTCTTCTGGCTGGACACGGGATGCTGATGTCACCAACTTGTGAGAGCCACCATCCCTCTGCCCAGAGGTGAGCGTGTCCCAGTTGTGCCCTACTTGTAGTGCTTGAGGTTACTGGGGATGCTGGTGGGGAGTTCAAAGGGGATCCCTGACTGCCAGGGGGGCAGATGACCTCATCACCGAGCAGATGACCTCATCACCTAGCAGATGACCTCATCACCTTGCAGATGACCTCATCACCTTGCAGATGACCTCATCACCGAGCAGATGACCTCATCACCTAGCAGATGACCTCATCACCTTGCAGATGACCTCATCACCTTGCAGATGACCTCATCAGCCCAACGATGCAGCCCAACTACCACGGTGAGAGATGAAGAAACCCCTCCTGTGTCCTCTGCCATCACTCCTGCTGTTTCAGGGGTGACCAGCACCGCTCCCTCCCTGCCCCAGGACAGGGACAATCCCTTGTCCCCCCACCCTGCTATGACCCCAACGCCGCTTCCAAGGTCAGGATGGAGGTGGGGAAGGGATGGAAAGCAAGGAAGGAGAGGGCAGATGGAGGCTGGAGGTCATGAACTGATGGGGAAAACCAGCCAAAAGAAGTGCCAGCTTAGGATGTGTCCTGTAACCAGGTTTAACTCTTCCCTGCTCGAGGCAGGTATCGGATTTACACTCCCCTTGGGTTTTCCAGCTGAGTTTTCCAGCAGCAAAAGCCACCACACTGAAGCCAATGAACTGAGTTGGCTGAGACAGGCTCAGTCCTGAGATTCTGGAGGCAGAAGGCAGCTTGAAAAAGAAATGAATTCCTAAAATCTCCCGTTTCCTGAAGAAGTCTCACTCTCTCCCCATCAATATTCATGCTTTTCAGATTGGTACCACGGTGGGATTCTCATGTTATCACGACAGGAGCAAAGAGCACGCGTGGGAATTCCTCTCCTGTTCAAACAGGCAGGAATCTCTCTTTCCCTCTGCATCACCAGGACTTCCAGGCAGCAAAGGGAGCAGAGGAGACGGCAAACCAGATGAACAATATTCACACCAGCCCCTTTTTGTCACCCATCCACACAGGAATGTCTTAAAAATCCCCTCAAAATAAAGCAAGTAATATATTATTTAGTCACAGGAATAGTTTGCCCCCCCAAAAAATGATGCTGGATCATTTTACAGGGAAGGAACGGTGCTGATAACCCCGTTGGAAGAGAGATATAAATCATCCCCCTAAAGCAAACAGCCCAATAAATCGATCCAGAGCAGGGGAAATCAAAGGGGTGACTTTTCCGGCGCTGGTGGGAACGCAGACGTGGCGTAGAAGCGACTTTCTGATTCGACAGAGAAGAGATTAGAGATGGAAAGACGTTCAGGTTCTTCAAAGAGAGCCTGAATTTAGCAACCCGCTCTGACTCATGCTGGGAGGTTTGAGGAGATGATGAATAATGAGCTGGGAATAAACCCAAGCCAGCCTGGAAGATGACACGATGAAAAAATTAGCACATCGGTACTGTTTTTGGGAGCCTGCCTGCAACTTCCAAACACCTTTTCCCTCTCCAAGCCTTCCAAAAGCTCCCTGTCCTGGGAAGGCATTTCCAATCTCTCTCAAGAGTCATGGTTAGTGGAGCTGATGCTGTGAGAAGGTGATGCCCCAATGTCTCTGGCTGAGCCCAGCATCCCTGGATGCCTACGGGCCAGAAGGACCACCATCACTGGATGCCCATGGACTGGATGGACCAGCATCCCTGGATACTTGTGCTCCAGATGGACCAGCATCCCAGGATGCTCACAAGCTGGGTGGACCAGCATCCCTGATGTTTGTGGGCTGGATGGACTAGTATCCCTGCATGTTTATGGGCCGGATGGACCAGTATCCCTGGATGCTCACAAGCTGAGTGGACCAGCATCCCTGGATGTTTGTGGTCCAGATGGACCAGCATCCCAGGATGCTCACAGGCTGGGTAGACCAGCATCCCTGGATGGTCATGGGCCAGATGGACTAGGATCCCTGGATGCTTGTGGTCCAGACGGACCAGCATCCCTGGATGTTTGTGGGCCAGATGGACCAGTATCCCGTGATGCTCACAATGGGTGGATGAGCATCCTGGGATGCTCACAAGCTGGGTGCATCCCTGGATGTTTATGGGCCAGATGGACCAGTACCCCGGGATGCTCACAATGGGTGGATGAGCATCCTGGGATGCTCGCAAGCTGGGTGCATCCCTGGATGTTTATGGGCCAGATGGACCAGTACCCCGGGATGCTCACAAGCTGGGTGGACCAGTATCCCTGGATGTTTGTGGGCCTGATGGACCACCATCCCTGGATGCTCACGACCTGGATGGAACAGCATCCATGGACATTCACAGGCTGGATGGACCAGCATCCCAGGATGCTCTCAAGCTGGGTGGACCAGCATCCCTGGATGTTTGTGGGCCGGATGGACCAGCATCCTTGGACGTTCATGGCTTGGATGGACCCTGATGCTCATGGGCTGGATGGACCACGTGCTCACTGTCTGCCCATGGTGACACACTCAAGCCTTGGGGAGTGCATCCAATAAAGGATAAATGGCTTTGTCAATGCCACCAGACATCATGGATGGGGAGGTCTGAGCTTGCCAAGTAGCAGGAGATGCCTCCAGCACGGCGGACCTGACCCATCACAGTCTTGCCACTGGGGTAGCCAGGGGCAGCAGGCCACAGGTATTTGGGAACCCATCCCAAGCGAGGAGATGCACGAGTTGTCTCTTCCCCTTCCACCTTGGCTCTCTTTTGGGTGCAATATGAGCTAGGGAGCTGCTTTGGCAGGGGGGTTGGACCTGATGATCTCTCGAGGTCCCTTCCAACCCCTACAATTCTGTGATTCTGTGATTTGCCAGAAGATTTCCCACTGAATTAAAAATGCTCCCCTGCCTTCCCTGCTCTGGAGATGCTCCACACGAGGCAGGCTGGGTGGGCAGGCTCAGTGGCAGTGCCACAGGGCTCAGGAGGCCCCATCCCAACATTCACAGCCCAAGAAGACATCAGGGAAAGCAGAGGCTGTACAACACGCTGCCGATCGAGAGCGGCGCTCTTCCCATACACACAACAATCCGGTTCAATAGGTAACCTGGCTCTAAGGAAACATTTGTGAAGAGAATGAAGCCATCAATCAGCAGTCCAGAGGCTCGAAAATCCACAGCAAAACTCCTTTAGAATGAAGATCTCAAAGAGAGAGTTGATTCAATTAGAAGTGCATTACGGAACGGCAAAGCGGAGCGGCTATCAGAGCTGTCAGGAGGAATAAACCTGCTCGCTGGAACAAGCTGCTCTGCATTAGCAGATGTCAGAAGGGGGGGAAAATCCCCTCTTTTAAGTGAGAAGGCTTTGGAACTAGACAGGGTTCGTGGCACAAGGCTCTGTGTCACCTCTGCCTTGCTGGGACGCTTTGGCTTCCATCAACCGGACCCAACACGGGCGAGCTGAGGATGGAGCGTGCTGTGCGGTGGTACAGCTTCCCTGTTTCATGCTGTGACCCAGAAAAGTTGGTTGGGTGGGGACTTTGCAGCCTGGGAACTCGCTGTCATGATGGGATGTGAGACCCCAGGAGATGGGGATGTGTCTGCTGGGATGTGAGACCCCAGGAGATGGGGATGCATCGTGCTGGGATATGAGATCCTGGGAGATGGGGATGTGAGACCCCAGGAGATGGTGATACATCGCGCTGGGATATGAGACCCTGGGAGATGGGGATGTGTCGTACTGGGATATGAGACCCCAGGAGATGGACATGTGTCATGTTGGGATATGAGACCCCTGGAGATGGAGATGTGTCGTGTTGGGATGTGAGACCCTGGGAGATGGGGATATGTCGTGTTGGGATGTGAGACCCTGGGAGATGGGGATGTGTCGCGTTGGAATATGAGACCCCAGGAGATGGGGATGCATCGTGCTGGGATATGAGACCCTGGGAGATGGGGATGTGTCGTGCTGGCATGTGAGACCCTGGGAGATTGGGAAATATGAGGATGGATCTGCCCCAGGCAGCACTGTGTCCCCATCTGAAGCAGACAGAGGGAAATGCTCTCACTATTAATACTAAAAATATGAAATATTTAAAATAATAATTATTATTATTAAAAAAAATCACTATTTCTCCCTCTCCACTGCTTTAGGGATGCAGTCAGCTGCCGGCCTCCCTCCAGCCAGCTCTGTCATCGGAGCAGCGACCTCCCTGCCAAGCTGGGGATGAATTTCTCCAGTTTTTAGTCTGAAAAAGCAATTAAATAAATTTCACTAATAAAGAACAACTCTGTAGTTTCATCTGCGTGGGCTGACCTGCTCCAGGTTTCCAGCAGAAGGGCACTTCTCAAACCACAGGTCCTTAATCTCAGCCACATGTTGCTGTGGTGGAGCGGGGAGGGAGAAGAAGGGGGGGGAATGGATGGAGGAAGAGGAGCGGGGCGCGGGGGCGGCGGGCGCTGATGAAAAGCGCAGCCCTGAAGAACGTTACGGAGCGGGGCTGGAAGGGGGCCGGAAGGAAAACCCACCCACCTCACCCCGCCTTTATCCCATCAACCTGCAACGGCTGCAATCAAAACCAGATGGCGGCTCTTCCAGATCTTTCTCCCAGGACAAACACGCCAAAGGCCTCGGGCCTGGCGTTGCCATCAAACACTAATTGAGACCATATGAGCCCCGACACGGAAAAGCACATGGAAACCCAACCTCCCCCCCCGCCCCGCCAGCCTCTTCCCGCCGCCGCCCCCCGGCCCCGCGAGAGCTATGAAATTGCAGGTCCCGCTGAGCCGTGAAGTGCACGGTGCGCCGTGGAGAACAAGTGTATGGAGCCAGGGCAGCCACCTGTACGGCACGCCGCCCCCGCTGCTGCGCCAGGCCCGGGGCGGGGGGCTCGCCGGGGTTAGCGGCGGAGCAGGGTCGGCGCAGCGGGAAGCGAGCGCAGGTGCGAGGCTGGTCCCACAAGCGCATCCTGCCACCCCCTCTCTGTCGGGTCTTCCACCCCCCATCCCCTCTGTGTTGGGTCTTCCACCCCCCATCCCCTCTGTGTCGGGTCTTCCACCCCCCAATCCCCTCTGTGTCGGGTCTTCCACCCCCCATCCCCTCTCTGTCGGGTCTTCCACCCCCCATCCCCTCTGTGTCGGGTCTTGCACCCGCTGTGGCCTTCGATTGGTGACGCTTCTCCAGGCGCACCCAAAGCCCAGGAGACACATCAACCATAACCTCCTGTGCTGAAACATCTCCTGGTGAAGGTTTTCACTGGGGATGGATGGACACCCTGCACCAGGCTCCCGTTTTGTGCCCCAGCACATGTAAAACCTCCCGTAACGCCGCTGTCACGCCAGGGCCTGGCTCTCCTCTTGAGCAGGACCACGCAAAGACCAACGGCAACTTGAAAGCCACCACGAAGCACCAGCTTTCTGAAATGAACTGCTGAAACCTGGACCCAAGCACCCATCTCCCAGGCACCCACTGTCCCGCTCCCAGTGGGAATCTTCACTCGCAGAAGGACCATCCTTAAGTTCAGCAGGTTTTTTTTGGGGGGGGGTTTGTTTTCCTCCCAACCTCCCCCCCCTTTATCCCACCCTGTATGATCCTCTAAGTCCACAGATCCTGTTCAATCCAAATGTTTTCCAGATGGGTCTGCGGAACGCTGCATCTCGTGAAAGCCCGAAGTTAAAAAGGGGTCAACCAAATTAGAGAAAAAAACCCCAAAACAACCCAAAAAAAGGAAGAAAAGTTCCACCACGATGTCACTTCTCTGCACAACAACATAAATAGACCCAGAGACTTTCTAGCCAGGGCTCTGATTCCTTCCTGCCAGTTGGTTTGAGCCCGGAGCATTACCAAGAGGTGATGCCACCAGCTCCAGATGGGTGAGGAACCGTGGGTGAATGCTGCTCTGACTGGGAATGGGTTTTGTGGGATGCTGGACAACTGGGAGGCAGAACTCACCAAATGGGCCCTCCAAAGAGCAACTGTTTTCAAAAGGAGGAAAGGAAAGGGGAAAAGGGAAGTGAAAAGGGAAAGGAAAGGGAAAAGGAAAGGGGAAAGGGGAAAGGAAAGGGGAAAGGAAAGGGGAAAGGAAAGGGAAAAGGAAACGGGAAAGGGGAAAAGAAAGGGGAAAGGAAAGGGGAAAGGAAAAGGGAAAGGAAAGGGAAAAGGAAAGGGGAAAGGGGAAAAGAAAGGGGAAAGGAAAGGGGAAAGGAAAGGGAAAAGGAAAAGGAGAAAGGAAAGGGGAAAGAGGAAAGGAAAGAGGAAAGGAAAAAGAATGCAAATGCTGCTGTCAGGCACCCCATCCCCAGCTCCAGCACATCCCTGCTCCAGCAGAGAGGTGGATGCACCCCTACAAGCTCCCCCCAGCCGGGATTTCCCCCAGTGCTCCACATAAACCAGGCAACTCCAGGATAGCTGGATGCTCAACCAACTCAAGTAGAAACCAAAGCTTCAGCAGCGAGCGGAAAGGAGCCCAGACCTCCCCTTCCTGTGGTTTGAGTTTTAGGAAGAGGCGGGTCCTGGTTTGAACCCAGTGCCTCAGAGCTGTCTGGGGTGATGAATCCTGAGCCGTGCCCTCCACGGAAACAGCTTCATCTCCAGGAAGGACGGGAAACGGGGTGACAGCGGTTTCAGGTGCCGCGCCACAATCAAAACAATGAGGAAAGAAAATGTTTGCTTTTTATGTCAGCAGAGATGTCAGTACCCATTAATAAATCTATCTGCTCAATCTACTCTTATTCATGTGGGACATCACCAAGTTAAAGTAAAATAAATTATCTTTAATTAAATGGAATTGTCGTCTTCCTCCTGCTATCATCCCCAATTATTACATCCTAATCAGCCCTTTTGGGAGAAGGCATGAGGGAAGGCTGAAAGGCACATTTACTATAAACAATTTCTCTCTCTGTCAAGAGATGGAAATTTTATTTTAATTATTGTTTAGGACTCTTGATTTTTACACCCAGTTTCTGATGAAAGGGATTCCAAGTTGAAAACCTCCATCATTCAAAAGGAGAAAGAAATCCGTCCGTGTCATCGCCGCGGAGCAATTTCCTACAATGAAAGCCCAGAGCAAGGCAGAAGCAGCTTGGAAATATGGAAGTCATTTGTTTTAACTTCTTTTATTATCATTTCCAGCAGGATATTTACCTTCTCTAAAGATTTTTCAGTTGAAAAACCCAGGCAAATCCATTAGGTTGGAGGAGAAGGGATGTTGGGAGCGAGCGGATGCCCGACCGGGGCTGTGATGATTAACCCTCTGCCTGTTTGATGATGCTGGGCTTAAATAAATACATTCAAAGCCTTCCAACTTCATTTTCTTGGGGGATGAATCGCTCTTTGAGAAGGGGGAGGAGAAGGAGGAGGTTTTGAGCATCTCTGATTAATACTGAGAGTATCGGGACCGTGCGAACGTGCACGGGTTCAACGCCACCACAGGAAATTCAGGTCGACTGGCAGATTTGAGCTTGGCTGAGGCTGACTCAAACCTCAAACATCATGTGAAGATGGGTGGATTTGAATCAGAATGAAAAAGGGGGGGGGGGGGGAAAAACCCTAATAAACAAATATTTCAATTAATAATATCGCTCTAACCCTGCGCCCACCCCCAACTCCAGATCACAGCCCGGGCTGCGGCGCAGCTGTATTTGAGAAGTGGAGTTTGCTACTGTTTAAAAAGCACTTTGAATGAAGGGTACTCTCGGGGTCTGATTTTCAAACACGCTCCGAGTTGTGTTTTCCCCATTACCATGACTGCATGTAAATGAAGCACTTGTGCCCGCGACTCCGCCGCGCTCGCGGCTCTGCAAATCCTTTGTACGCCGCCGGGCTATGCAATCACTGTAATTGTGCACACAAATTA
The DNA here is from genome assembly GCA_020800305.1 of Porphyrio hochstetteri. NCBI lineage: Eukaryota > Metazoa > Chordata > Aves > Gruiformes > Rallidae > Porphyrio > Porphyrio hochstetteri. The sequence goes on from CM036938.1 coordinate 91,389,496, forward strand.
GACACACACACAGATAAAGAACACCCCAACCCAACCCAATCGAGTCTTATGAGCATGAACAATGTCACAGACTCAAAGCCCGATGTCGCGGTTCAAACCCAAAGCTGACTCAACCGGCCCAAGAGCGCATCGATGGGAACCACTGAGGATATCGATGGGAAACTTGACCCAAGGATGAGGGAAAACTTCAAAAACAACCATTAAAAAATCCCCCCAACCCCCAAAGTGTGTTTTCTTTCAGAGTTAAGCTGGTAAATAAGCTTAATACGGCGTTCTAGGAACGGCACAGCGGAAACGACCGCGTTTAAAGGACGGGGAGTGATAAATAAATACCAGGCTGAAAATCTCAGCCTGCTCATCCAAAAACTCAACTTCATTTGAAAACATCCTCTGAACATCAGCGCCGGCGGCCGCGGGCCGGCTCGATGCAGCTTTCAGCGAAGCCGGGCGCTTAACGGTGACTTCTCACACGGCTTTACATGGTACCCGAGTGTTTTCACTGCTATTTTGGGTTCAATCTTAACGTTGAGATGCCTGAACTATGACACAGGCAAGAAAAAATCACAACCCCAACCCCAGAACCCACTAGATTTGCAGAGGACACGTTCTTCCCATCATGTGAACGTTTCTTGAGCGGTACCATCCGCTTAGCAGGAACCTCTTGAGATGCAATGAGTCAAATAAAGCCCCCCCTAAAATTTATCACGGATGCATCGAGCTGCTTCTTTAGTTATCACTGTTGAGATCACCAGAAGTTAAAGCCTCACTTCTCTAATTAAAGCTAAGGTCCTGTAAGGGATTTAAACCCACATTCTTCTTGTTTGCTGGTCGAGCCCCCCTCCCAAAACACACTCCCAGCAAGTGCTGCCTAATTATGAATCGAGATCTATTTTAGATCCTAAGGAAATTATCCACCAGAGAGAAACTAGATTATGAGGAGAGATGGAACAAGGAGGAACTGCTGGATCTTGATTAACGAAGGGGACTTTTTTTTCTCTTGGAAAAAATGAAACAAACCCCAGTACTTTTTTGGGGTGGAGCAGTGTTTTCATTTAGCGCCGCTTTGAATTGCCGCCTCCAGAAGTTAAGGAAGGGGGAAGGAGGAGGAGGGGGGGAAAGGGAAAGAAAGAGAAGGAGGGGGGGGAATAGAAAGAAACCACAGCTATACAAGCCCGCTGACTTCTTCTAAAAGAACCAGTTTTAAACTTGTTTACACTCCGGCTTCCAAATGAATTCAAGATGGTGGCTAGTTAAAGAAAGGGAGCCCATGCCAAGGAGTTTGATCAAAGAACGTCAATTCAACAATGTTCAGTTTTAATTGACCGCTAATTAAGCTACATTAGTCAAAAGAAAAGTCTCTATCACTTCTGAGTGATGAAGAAAAGGATTCGGTTAACCCCGTCCTCGCTCTCCTCCGGCTGGCGTAGAGGGAAGCAGCTTCTCCAGTGTCAGCTTTGGAATGGTTTCCAGTATTAATAAGCCAAAAATAATTGTTCAAGTGGGGAAAATAATTAAATCAATCTCAGAGTGGGAGAAGGGCAAGTTTTCCCAGCATATCCCTTCTTCTGTGTTCTCCTCCAGTGAGGAACAACCAACCAGGAGAGCTGCACTAACCGAGGTGGCAGTGGGATGTCTGTACGTCTTAGAGTGTGGATTTATATCCCCACACCCTTCACTTTTGAGCATGGAAAAGCAAAGCTCTCTACAAAGGGCCCCTGTGACTGGAAGACTTGGTGCTGAACCGCAAGGACACCGCGAGGACCCTTCGAGCCGTCGCTCCGTACGCGGCTCCGGTTGGAGGATGGTGATGGGGACTGGAAAAGCTGGCTGCAAATGTGTTAGGGAAGGAAATACTGGGTTTTGATTTAATTCCTGTGTCTTCTTAATAAAGGAGATAAATTAAAGCACCCAAAGAGCTGCCAACACGAGCAGGAAGGTTGGACACGGCCAATGCCAAGACGGCACAGGGACAGGCCGCGTCGCTGTCAAGAAGCACCACGAGTCGCCGGGGCTGAAGGAGAGGACTTGGCGTGCCACAGAGGACACCACCACGACTCTGCTGCTCCGTGGTGTCGCAGTGCTCTTCGGTGAGGGCTCTCCTCTCAGCCTCAGCTTGCCTTGTGTTTGCTCCTAACGGTTTTTGGCAAGGAAAAGGCTTCATTTCATGGCATTTAATGAGCACCAGAGTTGGGGGGTGGGGGGGTGGTTTTTTTTTCAATGTACCAAAAGCTCATTAAAATGCACTTGTTTTTGCGACGCTCTATGAACCCAAAATATGAATGCAAATTGGCAGTGCTAAGTTTAAAGTGGGATTTGCATAACAGGAACCGAACGCGGGGCGAGCTGGAAGGAGAGCGCCCGCCACAAACGCCTCTTAACGCTGCAATTAGTGCAAGGGGAAAGGAAAAACACCCCCCACACACCAAAAAAAAACACCCCAATAAAATGATGGTTTGTGCACCATCGTGTGCTCCAGGATGGAGCATCTGCCAGTCTGCACCACCGCTACCTCCCAATGCCCAGCCCCACCAGGCAAAGGAGCCCTGAAAAGGTTCAGCGCTCACCAGAGCCAACAAATTTTGCCAAACTAGGGGTGTGTGAAGGTAACTGTGGACTCTCTGAACTCAGAATCTCAAGAGGTGTTTGAACCTGCTGTTCCTGACAGCACTGAATGATGGTTTGGTAGTGGGGAGCCACCAGCCAAGACGAAGGGGTTCCTCTGCTAATAAAGCAGTCGTTAGCTGCGGTCATCAGTATCTCAGTGACCAGACTTCAGACTCTTGGCACTGGGGTATCTCTAAAAAAGACCCCTCTTCTGTGTCTCCACCATGAGTGGGACACACTCCACCGTGAGTGCTACTCAGCAAACCAGTTACTCCCCATCCATTAGCAAATGGGCATCATCAGACTGAAGGACATCTCCACTGCGGCATCGGCACCGGAATAAATCCTTAGAGCTCCCCTTGTTTGGCTTCAGCATGAAGAGGAGCAGGCAAAGCCTGGGATGGGAGTGAAAGGGTTAAATTCCCCCTGATGGCTGCTGTCCTCTCCCCACTCAGGGACACAAGGCATCCCAGCAAGTCCCAAATCCTTCATGGTGGATGTAATTCCCAACTTCCCACCCATGTGCTGGTAACTGCAAACGCACCCAAGTCTCTATTACAGCTCCCATCTCTTTTTGTACAAGGAAGAGTCCTGGGATCTTCTCCAGCATGAATAATACCCAACCTCAATCTTGAAAAGGGCAGATTTAGGTTGGATATGAGGGAAAAGTTCTTCAGTATGAGGGTGGTGGATCACTGGAACAGGTTGTCCAGGTGGTGGAGGCCCCATCCCTGGAGATATTCAAGGTCAGGCTTGATGGGGCTCTGAGCGACCCGCTGTAGTGAAGATGTCCCTGCTCACTGCAGGGATTAGCTGGCCTTGGAAGGTCCCTTCCAACCCAACACATTCTATGATTTGATTATTTCCAGTATGAGCTTAGGAGAGTCTCATCTACATCTTACTGGGGATTAAAAACAACAACAAATTTCCAAAACCCTTCCCTTTCCACCCATGACAGCTTGACAGAAATACCCAACACCTCCTAAAGCAGCACTGGGGGGTACCAGGACATTGGGCTGGCCATCATAGATGGACATCAAGATGTTCCAAAGGGTGCAAGCCCCCGGTGACACACATGATGTTCAAACCCCCATCACAGGTGTGTGTCACTGTGGGCTCTTCCTGCATTCCACTTCCCTCAAAATATCTCCCAGTTGGGAACCACTGTGCTTCAAAACCATTTATAATCTGATTTTAAACAGGAAAAAACCCCAAAACACTGTGGCTGTTGTGCTGCTGGACCCAGGCTGGGACCCACAGGGCCCACCATGTCCCCACTGGCCCTCTGTGTGCAACGTGGGGCAGGCACAGGAACTGAAACCGCCGTGATTTCCTCTCCGATCGACTCCAGAGCTCCAGCCACAGAAAGGAGGGGTTAAAGTGGTGTCATTTTATTTACTGGAGCTTTCCACCCCCCTACCCACCCCCCCCCTCTTTTCCTTAGGCATGAAAAATAGTCTGGGCTATAAATAAGACACCGAAAGCAAATTACCAGCCTATGAGTTAATAGCACAGCAAATTAAAGACCTCGCTCTGGATCTTCTGAACAGCCCCAGCCACAAGCCCAGAGCGGCGGCGGATCCCTGCGCGCCATGGGAGCAGCACGACCGATCCGATATCCCGACTTCCACGGAGCCACGTGTGTGGTTCAGGGGGATTATCAGAACCAGGCTCCTGCCAGCAGCTCTCAGCACATCGGGTTGGACCCGATGATCTCTCGAGGTCCCTTCCAACCCCTACAATTCTGTGATTCTGTGATTCTGTGATCTCCACACGTGGGATTTTATGTTCCTGGCCAAGGTGCCCTCTCTTGGTTGAATCCACAGCCCTCCTTCGCGAGGCAGATGCGCGCTGGCGCTCGCAGGGTCGTTAGCCAGGGGAAACGATGCTCCCCAGGAATGAGGAAGGGGTGGGGGATATTTATTCCAGCTGACACAACCTTTAGAGGCACCGAATCTGAAGTTCTCCATCGTGGTGGAGATGCTGGTCACCTTGCCGGTTAGAGGCGGCTTCCCCCTCCAACGCATGCACTGCTGGTGTGAGAACGGGCGGGTGGGGAGGGAAAAGTGAGACCAAAAGGATGAAAATCGTAAAAGAAATGAAAAAAAACACCCCAAACATCTCAACAGACGGTGGCTATCAGCTACCAGGACCTGTCACCTCGTGTCTGAGAGGACTGGCAACCTCGTGCAAGGGGACCGGTCCAAGGGGACTGGTTGCCTCACATCTGAGAGGACCAGTAACCACATGTCCAAGGGGACTGGTCATCTCATGGCCAAGGGAACCGGGCACCTCACATCTGAGAGGACCAGTCATCTTGCATCCAAGGGGACCAGTAACCCCACACCCAAGGGGACCAGTCACCTCACACCCGAGAGGACCAGTAACCTTGCATCCAAGGGGACTGGTCACCTCACATCTGAGAGGAACAGTAACCTCACATCTGAGAGGCCCAGTTACCTCACATCTGAGAGGACCAGTTACCTCACATCTGAGAGGACCGGTCGCCTCCCACCCGACCTCTGCCTGAAGTCACTGAGCACAAAAGCCCCAGATGTTACCGAACCACCGAAACCACCACGTGCTTCACTTCAGCGGTGGGGAACAGTTCAGGAAATCCTAATTTGGGAAGTCAGACACCAAAACCATCTAAAATCCAAGTTTCCCATCCCAGCAGCTGCCATCACCCCGGTGCCAACCTGCTGTGCTGATTGTGGACGCGAGGGATTTACTGGACAAGGATGAAACCAGCAAGGAGGAGATCTGGGTTTAGGGTTATTCCCCCTCCCTGTGCCATGGCCAAAAAGTACTTCTGAATTTCTTTAGTCTGGAAATAGAGTTAATTGTGTAAACCCAAAAGAATCTGGGAGGCTGAGAGCCATGGCAAAGTTGAGGAGGGGGGGGAAAGAGAGATGTGATACACATCAGGTGCTCTGAAATCAGAGGAATTCCGATCCCTCTGTACCTCCCAATCTGTAACTGTCTGAGCGCAGCAACCACCCACCACTTAAAAGACATGGATAGCTTAATCATTCCTTCTCCCACTCCTCCAGTCTACCTGGTTTGGGGGAGGATGGGGAGGGATGAGCAACTCCCAGCGATGGAGATTGGAGGAAGCAGGGAGTGTGGTAAGAAGCATCCAGCTAAAATGCAGCAGGAGGGGGGGGGAAGAAAGGAGAATTACATCAGTCCTGGAGGTGGGTGGCGCAGCCTCACTGAGGGAAGCCCCGTGGCTGACAATGGGCTCCCCTCACCCCAGCACCCGAGTATCTCTGGGGAGGGGGTTCCAGCAGGCTCGGGGATCGGGTGGGGGGCAAAAAACTCCCTTGAACAACTCAGTGTGTCCCAAATTTTGGTAGTTTTAGCCTTGCCAAGCCAGGCTTCTCGCCTCTTGGATGCTCACAATATAATTCCTGCTAAAAACACATCGTGTGCCCTGAGCATCCTGTCCGCAAGCATCCCTTCCCTAAACACCCCTTCCCCGAGCATCCCTTCCCTGAGCACCCATTCCCTGAGCACCCTTTCCCTGAGCACCCCTTCCCCGAGCATCCCATTCCTGAGCGTCCCTTCCTTGAGCATCCCAAGCTGAGCATCCTGAGCCGAGCATCCCGTCCCCGAGCACCCCTTCCCCGAGCATCCCATCCTTGAGCATCCCTTCCCTGGGCATTGCATCCCTGAGCATCCCTTCCCCGAGCATCCCATCCCTGAGCATCCCTTCCTTGAACACCCCTTCCCCAAGCATCCCTTCCCCGAGCACCCCTGAGCATCCTGTCCCTGAGCATCCCATCCCTGAGCATCCCTTCCTCGAGCACCCCTTCCCTGAGCACCCTTTCCCTGAGCATCCCATCCTTGAGCACCCCTTCCCTAAACACCCCTTCCCTGAGCATCCCATCCCCTGACAGCGAGAGTGGGTGACAGGGAAAACCAAACCCACACATTAAATACACCCGTGGTCCCTTCCATCACCCTGGGCAGCCAATAACAGGTGCCTCAATAATTGTAATAATTAATAAAAAATAATAAGCCTAACAAGTATCAAAGAAAAAATCCCAAGTAACAAACTCCTAAGGAAATAATGCCTGTATATGATAATAAACTCTAATAATAACCTGGGCAATCAACTTTCCCCCCCCCCTCATTTGTGAGTTTGGCTCAGCAGCCTGCAAATGTTTCTGCAATTTGTAATTAAGAGTCAATAAAATAACGGGGGGGGGGGGGCAGATCTCCCCCTTTTTGCATCGTTGGGTGGAACACAGGCGATTGTTTTCATCACCGCCGCACTTAAGGGGTTGAAATATGCATGTTTGGGTTGGCTTCTTCATTAGAAAGGAGGGATTTGGGGATTTTTAAAAATTATCTATTAAAAAAAGGAAGGAATTTGGCTTTTAAAAAAAATTACTTATTAAAAAAGGAGGAATTTGGCTTTTTTAAAAAAATTATTTATTAAAAAAGGAGGAATTTGGCTTTTAAAAATATTATTCGTTAAAATAAGGAGGAATTTGGCTTTTTAAAATATTGTTAAAAAAGGGAGGAATTTTGTTTTTAAAAAAATATTTATTAATTTTATTTTTATTTATTTTATTTATTTTCATGATTTCTTTTTTAAAAAAAGGTTGAAATAAAGGGTAAATAAAGTTAAACCCTTTTCCATGAGGTTGTCCTTGAGGGAAGGGATGCTCAGGGGTTTTGTGTGCTGTCTCTACCAGGAGATATCCTGGATTCCAGGCTGAGGGGGGGTGAAAAAGAAAAGAAACCCAACATATAGAGCTAATACTGGAATTTAATAACGATGATTCACCAGATGCTGGCTCAACTCTTTTAAGTGCAGGTCTGAAAGGGCACTTAGTGAGCACTGAGCTATTTTTAAAGCGGGGAGATTTGCTTGGCGGGGCGGACATCCCCTTTGTCAGGGGGGCTGCGGGCGGCGGCGGCTGCGCCGCGCTTCTCCCCTCGCCTCTGCAGAGGTGAAAATGCCAGATCAAGCCTTGGCTGGGTTTAATCCCACCCCCCTTTTTTGATTTCTTTTAAATTGAAGGGGTTTTTTTCCTCATTTGTGGGGTGGTTACAACGGCAGCAGATGTACAACCACCATCCCCGCCAATTACCGGCACCGTGCCCCCCGCGCCGGGGCTGCAGCGCTCTGCATCGCCATGGGATGACAGGTTTTGTTACCCTTAAATCACCAGCAGCACCCAGCTCAATTCTTCCCCTTCTCTGGGTGCCCGGAGCCTTCGCCTGTTCATCTGCTTTTCATCACCGAGAGCTCCGGCCGCGGCTTAAAGAGCGATTTGATCCCGTGCACGTGAGTTCTCACTCCCGTGCAGGCACCTAATAAAGCTCTGCAGGTGGATGAAATTTCCTCTGGGCAAACTTTAAGGAGAGGGTTTTTTTTTGCTTTTTCAATTGTTTTTATATATATTTATACATATATTAAAATATATATATTTATATATTAAAAAGTAGTATTAATTTGATCGCTAAAATCTTTATAGGGAAGATAAATCACAGCTCCGCTATGGAATCATACACAACGCATCCAAACACGCTCCCAGGTTGAGATTCTCCTGCATTCAAGTTTAAAAAGTGCAAAGTTTAAATAATCTGCAGCTTGAGGGGGGAAAAACCCCCAACAACCTGCGAGCATCTAAAGCTGGAGCTGCCCCATAGGAAACCAGCCAGCCCTGCAGCACGGAAGGCCAAATCCCTCCACACCAAAGGGCTGATTCTGCTCTTCCCAGAGCTGATTCCCAAGTTTAAAAGTCCCTTTTGAGTTATGCTGTAGGAATATTTTCTTAGGAGAAATGGAACAAGGAAAAACAAGGGGGAGGGAGGGTTTTCACCCTCTGAAAAAAAAAAACCCCACACAAAAAAACTCTGTTCTGAGCAAAAATAAATTGAGAAAAGCCAAAATCTGCCCTGAATTTTTGATTTTTTGGGGTAAAAAAAAAAAAGTTTCCCCGTATTTTTGGCTGTGGAATCCCAACATGAAGCTGGATGTGAAATATCTGGGAAGTACCTGCTGAGGTCTGAGCCTGCTGCTCTTCTCACCGACCCTCTGGGGACTGAGGGAAACTTTTTAATGAGCTGGAGGATTTCTCTGCTGTGAAAAAAACCCCCCACCCCAATATAAAGGAAGGCAACGGAGCGCGAGATCGGTTCTGACGCGACCGTCTCGATGGTTAATCCTTTGATTAACCAAACAAGGCTGGAACACAAACACTTTGGAGAGGAAAACACTGCCAGCGTGAGTTAAATCCAGCTTCTTGCTCCACACGAGCGAGGGAAAAGCGCCGGGAGGGATGGGAAATTGGGAGCAGGTATCTTGTGCTGGGAGCAAGAGTTTTTTTTTTCCCAGAGGATTTAGCAATGTCTAAGGTGGCTGGGCTGATTGATATCCGAGCTGTGGGTACCTTTCCCACCACCCTGTTGAGGCTGCAAAGTTCAGAAGTGGCTTAAAAACCTAAAAATAATTCCCGTTTCAACCTAAAAATTCAATTTAAAATAAAAATCCTCACCGCCCCAGTAACATAATGTGACAAAACCAGTAAGAAAACTGGCCAACAGAGGCTACAAATAAAACATTCCCTTTCCCAATCAATTCCCTGGGTAGAAAGAACAAGAATCCCACGTCTCCCAAACACCGCGGCGACTGTACAGTAAAGCGAGTGTAATGCGAACCAGATTTACCCCGCGACAGGAAACAAACAATTCTTCTGCACAATTTCCTGTAGATCAGTTGGAAAGGTATTTAAAGGCTGCACCAGCCATCAGATCTTTTGTTAACCCCCCCTCAAAATGCCGACGAGTCCCCCCCCCTCCTCCCCAACCCCAGCCCTGCCCACAAGAAAAGGCAGCTCGGCACCGGCGCTATTAGAAGATGTCAACACCCCGGCAGCGTTTTCCACGTCGCCCATCGATCCACAACCAAATCATATCAAAATTCTATTTACAGTATTTTTTTTTTTGGGGGGGGGGGAAATCAAAGCAACAACCACCAACAACCACCAAAAAAACCCCCCCAAGCCTCCAAAATCCCTCAAACCCAAGCCAACCCCCCCCCACCCATTAAGGATTTTCTCAACTGGCACGGATGAAGAGGTGAAGTTTGCTTCCCATCAGCATATGCAAAACATATTTCAAACTAAAAATCCAACAGAACATCCTGCAATGAATCCCCAAGCTTTACTAATCCCCCGCTCTGTTTTAACAAACCCCGGCTTTGCTTCCGTTTCCTTCACATATGCCGCCGCCGGACCCATCGGACCTGCCGTGAGTAAATTAAACTGAAGCATAAAGGTATATTCCAGCCCACACCACCTCCTTGCTTCCCCCCCCCCTGCTTAAAACCAGCTCTCTGCTTATATCCATGAGGATTCGGATCAATTTAGCCATGGAAAACGCATCCCCGCCGACGCTCTCGCAGTGCACGCAGATATATGGAACTACGTAGCGGTTACGGGCGGTGTTGTGATTCAGGGGATTTGGGGTTCTCAGTACTGGTCAGGAACCCATGTGAGGGTATTAATATTAGGAAAATATCCAGAAATATTGGGAATAAAAAAAAACCCTTCTGGCTGTTTTGGTTCCTGAGAACGGAGCCGACCGGCCACATATGGATTTCAAATCAGGAAGCCCGAGCGCCGCGTATGTGGATGCGATTTGATGGGGGAGTTGTAAATTCTGGGTTGCTCTCTTACCAACCCCTCAAAATAAATCCATCCCAAAACATAAAGTATCCTGGAACTTTTGCTAATAAATATTTCTTCTCTTTAGTTTTTAACAACCTGGGTGTCAGCACGTTATCCCCCCCCTACCCCAGCAATCGAAACGCCGGCATCTCTCTACGCCAAGCCCAACCATCCCGCTGAGTTAACGCCGGTTCGGCCCGAAGGATGTGGGCACAAGGGGTTTCCCATTCAGATTTCAAGTTCCTTTCCCTCCTCCTGCTCCAAAAGCCAAAGTTTCCCAGAGTGCCGCCAACCTCGTGCCATTCACAACTCCTCACTTGTCATTATTAAGCGCAGTACATGGAATTATTACGCTCGTTGGCCCAGCCTATTAGCAGGAACGATACCGCCGAGCATTCATCTTCATCGAGGAACTTTATGGAGTTGAAAAGCTTTATAATAAGAATAGCAGACAGAATGTAAACAGGAAAAACTCATTAGCATCTCCTTTTTTTTTTTTTTTTTCCTTTTTTTTTTTTTTTGGGGGTGGGGTGGGGTGGAGGGGGGGGATTTGATGACTTGACAAATAACTATTGCAAAACAACCGGTTCCAGAGATGGGTTGAAGCTTGTTAGGCTGAAGCAAAAAGAGCAATTACAATAATTATAGGTTTCCCTATATGATTTAACACATGCGCATGGTGGGAGCTGATGATGCCATCTGAAGATACCATTAAAAGAAAATTTCGCCACTTTTTTTGTCTTTTCAGTTTCATTTGTCCTGATCTTTTCTTTATAGTCTTGAAATCTCTCCTCTACAACCAAATAATACTTCATTAAAACTCCCAGCCAGCCGCGATCGGGAAGGAACAATCCCAACAAGGGGATGTAGGGAGTAACCCCGCATCCGTCCCCTTTTTGGGTACCACTTGAGTCCTAAACATCCCCCGAGCAATGAGGAGAGGGGATAAAAACAAGAAGGAAATTCAAAGCAAAGCATCTCCTGGTGTTTCATCCCTTCCAACGCGATCCCAGCGTTCATCTGGGAGTTTAGCAAATTCCTTTGGTTCAAAAAAAAGTCCTTTTATTTTTTTTTTAAGGCTATTTTAGGAAAAAAGCTGTGACCCCCCCAGAGCCCAACATGTCTGTGTTACACCATCACCTGGCGTTTCCTCCTCGTTAGGATTTGGCAGCGTCGCTGGGAAGGTTTTTCTAAAGCCCCTAGAGCAAGAGACGGCGGCGGGGAAAGGGTTTCTTCCCCACGAGCAGCGGTAAATAGTCAAAGGCAAAAAGTGCTCCCCCAGAGAGAGAGCTCTCCTAAAACACCCCGTGAGCAGGGAGGGGAGCGGAGGGAGGGCGACAGGAACCAAAAAATCCAATCCAATTAAAATATGTTTGGAAAATCTGGGATTTCTGGAGGTTTGAATTTTTTTTTCCTGGGTTTTTAATTTTTTTTGGTGTGTTTTTACCAAACCTTGTTCTTCCCGTAGCGACTCGGACTTGGGAATGAGTTTGGTCTTTTTAATTTTTGTTGATGGCCTTTTGTTTATTCCCAAAGAAGATCTGCTTCCTTCCGCCGTGCCGGCTCGTGGTGCAGGGAGTTCAACCCGAATTTAAACAAGTAATTGATTTGTCACTGGGAAAGGAGTGGGGGGGGAAAGGAGGAAGGAAAAAGAAAGGGGGAAAAAAAAGGAAAAAAAAGGGGGAAAGAAAAAAGTGAGAAGAAAAAGGAGAAAAATAAAGGAGGAGAAAAAAAGGGGGGAAAAAAGGAGGGAAAAAAATGAGGAAAAAAAGGAAAAAAAATGGGAGAAAAAAAAAGGAGAAAACAAAAGGAGGGGAAAAAATGAGGAAAAAAAGGGAGGAGAAAAAAAAAGGACCAAAAAAAGGAGGAAAATAAAAAGGAGGAAAAAAAAAGAGGAAGGAAAAAAGAGGAGGAAGAAAAAAAAAGGAGGAAGAAAAATAAAGGAGGAAGAAAAATAAAGGAGGAAGAAAAATAAAGGAGGAAGAAAAATAAAGGAGGAAGAAAAATAAAGGAGGAAGAAAAAAAAGGAGGAAGAAAAAAAAGGAGGAAGAAAAAAAAAGGAGGAGAAAAAAAGGAGGAAGAAAAAAAGGAGGAAGAAAAAAAGGAGGAAGAAAAAAAGGAGGAAGAAAAAAAGGAGAAAATAAAAGGACAAAAATAAAGGAGGAAAAATAAAGGAGGAAGAAAAAAAAAGGAGGAAAAAAAGAGGAAAAATAAAGGAGGAAAAAAAAGAGGGGAAAAAAAAGAGGAAAAAAAAGGAGGGAAAAAAAGGAGGAAAAACCCCCCCAAACTCCCAAGCAAAGGAAAGAGGGAGGAATTACTCCTGAGGAAAACTTGTGTGAGCCGGAGCAGCCCCTGCTCGGCTCCGAGCTCGGGGCGAAAGGCGCTGGAGCCCCCGAGAGCCGCGCGGGTCCTTGCGCCGCGGCGCTGGGAGCGCCTCATGCATGGCACCCCCGATCTCCGCACGCTGCCTGGCACGGCGTCAAGAGCCGCACAATGCGGAACCCGAGCCAGAACAATGCCGGCTCTATAAACCACACACAAAAAATCTGCTGGGCGACTGGACGTGGGGCTACTTTCTCCTTCGGTTCCCGCGACTCCCTTCTCGGAGCGATGGGAAGGGAACGGGCAGCGCTGCCAGGGGGACCCTCAGCTCCTCATCTCTCTTTTGTGCTCTCCCGACGCTGGGAAACGCTGCGGCCACGTTGGTTTTTCCTTCAACCAAACATCTCCGGAGTCAAAACCTGCCTGGTTTTTCCTCCCACAGCCTGATCAGAAAATAAAGCAAGCCCATCAGGAATAGGGGAAAAGGCCTGGGAGGTGAGCAGGGGGGTTTATTAGCCCTATGATGTCATATTCTGCAGCTTTATGTAAGCACGACGGGCGGCTGGCACGACAGGATGACACGAGGGTCGCGGCGGTGCTGGTCGCGGTGTCGGGGATCGCTGCTGGGGACACCCCCAGGACAGGGCTGAGACATTTTCCTTCCTGTGTTTAGTTATTTAAAGAGGGAGGCCCCCCCGCCTTCAACAACAACCCCAACCCAAAAATTAAATCCCCAAAATATAAGTGGGGGGAAAAAAAAACCAAACCCACTCTCCCCCTCCAGCAACCAAAAGAACCCCCACATATCCACGGGTTAATGACACATTACACCCCCCCAAAAAAAATACACACACACCCCCCCCAACTGAAAGCTGCTGGAAGTTGGGTTTGAAGTGTTGATTTAGCTCCCGGCCGCGCGGCGCCGCGTCCCCGTCCCAGGCTGCTGTCGCCGGGGTTCTCTCCCTTCTCAGGATGAACAGCAGCGGGTAGGGAACTTTTCCTTTCGGAGGCACCGAGGCCGCCGCCGGCACCAGGTAGGCTTGGAATTGGGGGGGTGGTTTGGAAGCTTTAACACCTCCAGAGTGGGGTAAACAGGAGTAAGGATCACAATAATAATGATAATATTAATAAGCAGCGTTGTTAATTTTTAAATCTCAGCGTTTTGCTTGTTTTTTAAAGGATTTTCAAGCTCAGTTAAGTTGTTTTTCCCTGTTATTTTGCCAAATATTTGACTTTCATCGTTCAAACCAAATCAAATCCTGTTAATTAAATTCTAAAATATAGAATTTAAAAAAAAATAAATGAAAAAAACTTGAAATAAATGAAATAAATCTCAGTTATTCAACCAGCTGTTCATTGAGGAGAGAGTCTTTTCCGTCCCAAACCATCCGAGCTGGATGGATTATAAACACACACATGCCTCTCTGCCTTGGAGCACGCCAAGGGCAGGGATAATTAGTTTGCTCCATCCAAAAAAAGAAGTGGGGGGGGGGTGGGGAGGGGGGGATGGACACCCCGAGGTTAAAACTCAAAGCAGTTCTCTCTTGGCCTAACTCTATCGGTCTGATTGGGATCAGATGAAAAGGGAAAAGGAAAAAACATCCAAAAATAGAGGGAAAAAAAGAGGAAAAAAACATATGGAAAATTGAAAAAAAAAGCACTTCACCCCCTCAAAAAAAATAATCAGAAAGTTGAAGGAACGCAGAGCAGGAATGGGAATGGCTCTTCCCCCCCAACCCCAGCGCTGCCCTCCCGGCTCCGCCATTCCCAAATTTTATTTTCCTCTCTTTTCAGCAACAGTTCCCCCTCTTCACCTCACCCTTTATTCAACCCCCCCCCCCCCCAAAATAATATTTTAAAATATACTGAAATACTTTTCCTCTGGAGAAGGGGGGGAAAGGGAGGGGAAGGGGAAGAAGAGGGGGGGGGATAAATAAAACCCTAAACCTCCAGATGGCAAGTATAAACCTTCTGCTGGGGTTATGCACAAAATACCAGACACTTTCCACCCCCCCTGCTTCTTTTTTTTCTTAAATAAAATGGGTTTTTTTTTTTTGAGGGGGGGCAAGGAAGGAAGGAGCAGAGCCGGGGGGAGAGCGGAGCAGGGGGAGAGCGGAGCAGGGGGAGAGACACTCTGAACCAGGGGGGAATGGGGTGGTTTTGGGGCGTTTTCCCTTAGCTTCAGGGCTGTCGGGACCCCGCTGCCGCTGTCCCCCTTCCCCATTCCCCTGCTCACCCACGTAGGCTGCGGGGACCCCGCGCTACCAGCCAACCCCTCCAGCTCCGCGGCCGCGCAGCTTCGCTCCACTCCGCTCCCTCTCCTCTCCCCTTTTCCCTTCACCCCCCTCCAACACCAACCAACTTTTTTTTGCCCCCTTTCCTATTCCAACTTCACCCCAAACTTTCCACTGGGGTGGGGGGGGCGCACTTTTTCCCACCCCCTCCCCAAATAAACACCCCCCACCCTCACCTCACCCCAAAACATCCCTCACCCCCTTCTCCACTAAAACACCCCCCACCCCAACGCGACTTTCTAAGCGCGGAACCCCTCTTTCCGAAGACACCCCCTCCTCCCAACAAGAAAACAACCCCCCCCTCCCCCCAAACCCCAACTTTGCTTAATTACCCCTTTAATTAAGCGCGGGCTTACCGCCTTCCCGTTATAGTAGTACATCAGCGAGTTGCCGCCCATGCCGGGGATCGTGTATGCGCAGTACATGGTCCCACCGCCGTCCCCCGCCGCTCCCGCTTCTCGTCCCAACTTTCAGCCCCCCAAAGTCCCGGGGTTGGTTGGTTTGTTGGGTTTGGTTTTTCCCCCCCCCCCCCAACACCCCTTCTTTTCTTTTCCTTTTCCCTTTTTTTTCCCCCCCCCCCCTTCTTCTCACAACAATTCCTCCACTCGCATGTTCCCATATGGCCGGGCCAGGCGCGCTCAATATGCAAAACAGGGCGAGACCATTCGCAGCCGCGGGGGCGGAGGCTGCGCGGCCCCCCCTCCCCTTCCTCCCTCCCTCCTCCTCTTCTTCTCTTTTTTTTTTTTTTTTAAATTTTTCTTTCCCTTTCCCTCTCCAACCTTCCCTCTCCCTACCCACTCCCACCCCGCTTCCTCTGCTCTCCGCGCCCGCGCACAGCCCCGCGCCCGCGTACCGCCCGGCGCGCTCCCCGCGGAGCCGGAGCCCATTAACCGAGCGGAATACAAATGTGCTTAATTGCCTTTTCTCTCTCTCTCTTTCTTTCCCCCCCCCCCCACCACCCCCTTTCCCTCCTTTTTTTTTTTTTTTTTTTCCCTTTTTCTTTTTTTTTAAGGTTTTAATTTGATTAAAAAGCGAGTGGCAGGAAGGGAATCGTATGATGCACATCTAATAACTCCGCCATCTGTCCGTGCTGCTGGCGCGCTCCCAGCATTGTGCGCAGCCCCGCGTAGCCCTGCGTAGCCCCCCCCCCCCCCATCCCTTTCCCCCTTCTCCCTTCTTCCCCCCCCCCCCCCCCCCTTATTTTTAAAATCATATCACAACATCCCTGCCCCATCCCACCAGTGTTAAATCTCACCCCAACGAGGAAGGGGGGCATGAAAAAAAAGAGGGGTGGGTGCATGTGACACCCCCCCCCCAAACACATCCTCCCTACACACCCTACTCTGAGCTTGCCAAATGGAGAGCATCACAGGAAAGGAAGGGCCCCTGGGAATTGATCCCAAATGAAACTAAATCATTTGCATATGCCGAAGCAAATGCCATCCGAGCATAGAAGCCAGTCTCCGGGCTCGACTTTAATAATTCAAAGCACCTTCTTTTTTACTCCTCGGTGTAGGAACTCACTCCATACAGTATTAATCAACGCCAAAAAGCGATGGGGATGTCAATTCCGAGCTGTCGGCTGGGGCGACGGCAAAGTTTGCTTTCAGACTTTCCACCCTGGATCTATAAGGGTCGATGTACTCAAGGAGGAGGAGGAAAAGAGGAGGAAAAGAGTGTGTGTGGGGGGAGAGGAAACAACCAGGAGGAAAGAATGAGCAGAGGTTTATCTAACTCACTTGTTCTGCATTTATTCGGGAGGTCCCCAGAGGTTTGGGTAAACAGTACTTGAATTATAATCACACATTTCATTCAAATTTCATGCTTTGAGGATTTTTTCCTCATTAGAACACTTAGTTGTCAAGCTGACAAGATCACATTTGTAACCTTTAAACCACCCTCGGCGCAGAATACAGAAGGGCCAAAAAAGCCCAACGACTCCAGGTCACCGTGTAACAAAACACACCCATCATCCCCCCCAACCCTTCATAAGAAAAACAGGGGAGAAAACGCTCCTCAAACCTATTTACTCCATGAGTAAATCTCCTTTCTACAACTAGCTTCCTCTGAGTGTAGGTATCCCTACTCTGGAGGTGAACAAAGTGCCCCCATCATGTACTGTACCCCCTCTCCCTCTGTGACGGGTCGGAATACAGGCGGCGGCTCTTCCCTCCGCGAGCACAACCGGCTCCGCGCAGTTACACAACCGGCGTTACCGCTCAGGAGGAATTCTACTCCCAAATTAAGAGCGGATGGGCCACTAACTCATCCCAAATGGCTTTCTGGAGGAAAAAGCACCAGGTTTTTCCTCACTTTAGGGAATTCTCATCATATCAAGCGTCTACAGGACGGGGGGAAACACAGAGACCCCCCCCCCCGCGGCGGGGAAAGGCGACTCGTGTATTGCGACACGGGACCGACCGCCGGTGATTTCAGTTCAGCTTTTAGCAACCTCAGAAGGATCCCAACTGAATTTGGATCCCCTGGGATTAGCGCTTTCCTTCCCTAGGATGGGAGGGTCGCCGTAGAAACGCACCGTACCGAAGGCGGGAAGGAGTTCCCGGGGTTTGCAGGGAGTCAGCCCGCAACTACTCAGATAATTCGCAAATTATCTCAATTATCAATCGCAACAATAAAAATTAATGACTTTACCAGATCGTATTTGCATTCCACACATACACTGGGAGAACTTGGAGGGATTTTCCTGCCTCACACAGGAACCTGTGCTCACCCTGGATATTTATCCTTGGTTTTTTTCCCTCTTTTCAGAAGTGGATACTTTATATAAAGCTCTAATTATTAATCACAGCCGGGAATATTAACGATGACCACACATAAGGCTTTGAAATGAGTCCTCCCAGCAGCACCCCCCATCAATGCTTGGGAGACCCCCGTGATTTTCGGGACACAGCTCTGGGATTGATGGGAACCCATCGATTAAAAGAGGAAACAGCTAGAATTCTAAGCTCTAAGAGGAGTTACGTGAGGAGCAGGAGCCTTTTAGCAACATTCCATCTTTGTGGGGTGATTTTTAAGCTCCCGACGCAGCGCTCTCCGAATCTGCATCCGGGTTCTCCGTAGCTACGGTGGGGATTTGCCTTGAACCAGGAGAAACCAGTTGTTCTGTGCTGGGTTTTGTTGTTCATGGGGCTGCTGGAGGAGCCAAGCTCCTTGGCAAGACTCCGCGCCGGGAAAAGGTTGAGGATTTGCCGTCGGGATTTAGCTCCGGACATGCCGGTGTGAGGGATGCAGGGGGATGCTGCAGGTGCAGGACCCCCCGCAGACCCCCCGCGCCTGCATATGCGCTGCCGAGCAGCTTCCCCCTCCCCTCTCCTCCTCCCCTTTCCACCCTCCCCATCATCCCCCCTTCCCGGCGAGCGTCAGGCGGCGCCGACATCTTCCAGCCCTCGCCGCCGAGTGGTGCCGGCAACGCTGCAATTACACCCGTGGTCTTACCGAGGGGTTGGCAGCCTGGAGACCGCCGAGGCGCAGGCGGGGGAAGGGTGACGCGGGGACCCCAGTGTGTCCCACCGCGACGCCGCGGGGCACCGCACCGGCCTCCTCCCGCGAGGAGGAGCAGCTTCCGCGCAGGCCGCTCCGGAAACGCTCCGGTACCACGGTAGCTCAGCACTTCCCACGCCAGTGTCACTCTTACAGCATCTCCTAGGTCACCACTAAGAGAACAAGGCCCATCAGGTGTCACACCTCCAGTGGTGTAGATCCCCAGCGCTGGTGGGGATGAGTTATGGTCACTGTGTCGCCGGATCCTTTAGCGTTAGAGAAGTTGGTCCCTCCTGTTCTGGGTTCCCCACACACTGCTGGTCACCCTTGGACCAGCACCCAGGCAAGGTAGGGTCAGCTGGTGAAGGGGCAGAGAAAGGAGGTTGGGCTGCCAAGAAACAAACAGGCCTGTGACTTCTGTGACCTAATTTTGATGCTTTGATATCTATCTATGTATCTATGTATGTATGTATGTATGTATGTATCTATCCATCCATCCATCCATCCATCCATCCATCCATCCATCTACCTACCCACCCACCCACCCATCCATCCACCTACCTATCTACCTACCTACCTACACACACACTCTCCTCACTTCCAGAGGACAGAATCTCAGAAAAGGGTGAGGAAACGTTCAAGAAATCCAAGATGAAGAAGACAATGGAGATGACATGAAGAAGACAAGAAAGGAGAAGAAGAAAGGAGAAAGGAGAAGAACGTGAAGTAGAAGGAGAAGAAGATGAGAAAATGGAGACAGAAGAAGGTGGAGAAGAAGGAGAGGAAAAGAAGGAGAAAGAAGGAGGAGAAAGAGAAGGAGGAGAAGGAGAAGATGGAGAAAAAAGAAAAGAAAAAGAAGGAAAAAGAAGGATAAGATAGAGAAAGAGAAGAAGGAGAAGGAAGAGAAGACTGAGATGGAGAAAGAGAAGAAGGAGATGAGGAGGAGGAGAAGGAGGAGGAGAAGGAAGAAGCAGCAGCAGCAGTTGGAAAGGGCCCTGTTCTGCAAGCTGCTGAGCACCCTCCTCCTTCAAGCAGGCATGCTGCACTGAATGATGTCCTGTCATCCTGATGGACAAGCTCCAGCACCAGCACGTTTCGTGTCTGGATTTGGACCTTCCAGAAAGGCTCAGGAAAAGGATGCTGGAAGGAAGAGAGAGAGAGGGCACATTCCTCACAGAGCTGGAAGTGAGGTCCTCAGCAGAGAAGCAAAGAAAGAGAAGCTGTCTGCTGGATGAGAAGCTTCCAGCCACAAACTGAACTGGATAAGGGTGAAACAGCAAGTAAGATGACTAAAATAGCCTGGATTCCTCTAAGGCCGGGTCACTTGGATAATCTCATCCTTCTTACCCAAATCCTTGGGTGGAGTTATTAAAACAAACCCGCCGTGGGTGGAGAAGTACCTCTGGATGCCCAGATGGGAGGAATTTCACCCAGCTGTGGTGTCTGAGTGACCAGGATCTCCACTCCGAGGTGCCATGAAGACATGCTCCACCTTGTGTCCCACCAGCCTTTCCCAACCACCTTCTCTCCTCTTTAGGGGGATAGAAAGAGAAGACGACCCCAGCTCTGTTCCCCAAAGCCAGCTCTGTTTTAGGAGGTGCCAGAGCTGAGTTCAAGGTTTCTTCACAGAATGAGTTGGTTGGAAAAGACCTTTTAAGATCATCGAGTCCAACCTCTACTGAACCATATCTCTACATACATCATCTACCCAGCTTTTAAACACATCTTCTCTAAGTACAGTAGAGCAGAGCTTGGCCAAGGACAGCCCTTGGTGCCTCTGACCAGAGCAGACATAAACTGAACCATGGAAAGCTCATTCAGATGCTGGATGAACCCAAGTTGCACGTTATCCAGAACAAAGCCCAGGCACATTTTTGGTAGGACACACCATGGCCGTTTTCTCCTCTTTTGAGGAGGCCCACAAGCTGAGTTAAGAGATGACCTCACTGATATAATTGCTTATCATCTCTTCTGTAACTAGAGGTGACACTCCTCCTCCTCTGGTCCTGTCCATTAAGATTCTCTCCCCTCTCCCCGAGCGCAGCAGAAATATCTAATCAGACAGATGCTGGAGGAATAAATCAGAGCCTAAAAGCCACGGGCTCTACAAAGCTCCTTTTAAACCCAGCCTAATGTGGCTACATCTGCTTTAACATTACAGGTTACCTATTGATGGAGAACCTCAACAACCCAAGGATCCCATGCCTTGCTTCCAAGCTTGCCTGCCAGGAGGTTTTCCCAGCGCTGAACCTTGCTCCAATCTCTCATTCAAGGGACAAACTCTTCCCCAGATGGTTTAACATGGTGGAGCTCGTGGATGGTTGGTTATTCCAGCAGAGCCTGGGATGAAGAGTGATTGGGACAACCAGCAATGCTCCTTCAGCCTGCTTCTGAAGGACTTGGGGGTGACCCTGAGGATCATGGAGATGCTCTGAGGGCTGGAGCATCTCTGCTCTGGAGCCAGGCTGGGAGAGCTGGGCTGGCTCAGCCCAGAGAAGGGAAGACTGCTTCTGTCCCTCAAGGGGCTCCAGGAGAACTGGAGAGGGGCTGGTGCCCAGGGCAGGGAGGGCCAGGCCCAGGGGAACGTCCTTCAGCTGCAGCAGGGCAGCTGGAGAGGGGCTGGGAGGCAGAAATCCTTCCTGGAGATGGGGGGAGGCCCTGGCACAGGGTGCCCAGAGAAGCTGGGGCTGCCCCAGGGTCCCTGGCAGGGTTCAAGACCGGGTTGGATGGGGCTGGGGGCACCTTCCTTGCCACTTCCTTGGCCAGAAAAGTCACTTGGGGGTGTCTGAGGTCCTTCCCCACCCAAACCAGCCTGGAACCTTCTGCTTCTACCCTGTGATCCTGTGACCTGGACAGCATCCCCAGCTATGCTGCTACGAGAGGACTGCTTCATGCAGGAGCCAAGTCATCACACCACCACCTAGATCTCACTAAATTTCAGGATAACATCCATAAAAACACCTTTTCCAGGGGTTTTTTAACCTAAATTGAAACAGTCAGCCAGCTATGACCCGTGGGTGTCGGGACCAGGGCAGATTCCACCCAGGTCACGTACTGAACGTGTCAGATGGGCTCACCTGCTCCCCCCAGAGTGGGCTTTAAGCACCTTGTCCTTTCCACAGCGATGGAGTCAGACATGCTCCTGTCAAACAGAAAGGAATTGGCCAAAGTAGGGCTGTGACCAAGGATGGGAGCCAAGAACATGGCCAAAGAGCTGCTCTGAGATGGCCAGAGTAAACCCTGGGCTGTGTCTATGAGCATCCACCAAGTTTCATCTGCAAAATACCAAAGTCCTTCTCCCAGACACGACACAGACTGGAGTTACTGGAGAGCACATAAAGTTCAGAACATCCTAAAAGCCCAGATCAAAACAAGCTATTAAAAACCAAACCAGCACCCCATGTTTGCTTCCAGGTAAGCCTGGACCCCCTCAAGCTGGGCAGGGAGGCACCACTGACCTCCAGCTTATCCATCACCTTCCATCAAACTCATCTTGGTCAAACAAACCCAACCCAACCCCAAGCAGAGAAAGATCCTTTGAGGTTCTGATGGCTTCTCCACATTGCTCTGGGCAATGTAACCAGGCCTGTGATGTCTGGAAGGTGACCTCAGGCTTCCCAACCCAAACTCAGGGGTTCTGCTGGCCTGGACTATGGGTCAGGAACATCCCAAGGGCTTGGCTTTGGGATTCACCATGGGAAAGGACAGGAAAGGGGGTTGAAGGTTCACTTTCTCTGTGTTCCCAAGGCAGACAGGGGGAAGCAAAGGGAAATCTGGGGAATTTCAGTGTAACCACTCTCAAGATGGGTTGGAAGGGACCCCAAGGATCAGAGTTCCAACCCCCTGCCACAGGCAGGACCACCAACCTCCAGGTCTGGAGCTACACAAGGTTGCCCAGGGCCCCATCCAACCTGGCCTTGAACACCCCCAGGGATGGGGCACCCACCCCCTCTCTGGGCAGCCTGTTCCAGCCCCTCACCACTCTCTCTGCACAGAACTTCCCCCAAGTCTCTCCTCTCCCCCTTCCCTCCTCCAGCTTCACTCCAGCCCCCTTGTCCTGCCAGTCTCTGCCCTTGAACAAGCTGATTCCCCTCCTGTTCCTCTGCTCCCTTCAGGGACGGGGAGGTTGCAATGAGGTCCCCCCACAGCCTTCTCTGCTCCAGGCTGAACAAGCTCCTTAATGCTTCAGAGAAAAGGGTGTTCACACCTTTGATGTCCTCAGGCTTTTCACAGTGAACACCACCATGCTAAAATCCATCATGGCCTTTTCTAGAAGCTTCTCTCATCCTTTGATGAGTGAGGAGCCGGATCCTGACCGGAGAATCAATAAAAAGACACAAGAGGGGGAAACTGAGGCACTCAGAGGTGCCATCCCTCAGCAGCAACCTCCCCATCAGGTAGGCAAGGTCCCTTTTAGCTTCCTAACAGCGCACCAGATTCCCATCGACTGCCCAAATTCACCCCTGAGTGCCTAACACAGTCAGCACCGGCTCCGACAGCAGCTCCAGCTCCGCGGAGGTCGGCGAGCGCCCGCGCCTGAGGAGCTAAGGGCTCACTGGGCTAAGGAGGAGGTGGGGTGCTGGCTGTGTCAAGCCAAGACTTGGGAGTTTATCAGGTGGTTTGGGGGATTTTCCTGTTCTTTTAGGGTTTTGTTGGGGTTTTTTTAATCTAAACCATCAGCTCCATCAATTCTGTGTCGTTAAATGTAACAGGTTGTGGCCCTCAGAGGTGTGGACAAAGACCTGACAGCAGCATCAGAGCAGAGCAGGGGCAAAAAAACACCCCACTCCAACCAAAGCCAAGAGGGAATCTTTCAGATACTCCCCAAAAAGTCTGCTGAATTTAGTGTTGGGAAGGTCTATCCCTATTTTTCATGTGTACCTAGAAGCCAGGTGGCACATCCCCAAGCAGGGCCGGCTACGCATCCCCACCAAGCCCATGAGATCCCTCTGCAAGATGGAACCCGGTGACACCGTCCCTCCCCAGGTGAGCCTGGCCTCCCACTGCGGTCCCAACCTTCCCAGTAGGACAGTGGGTGAAGCTCAAGCACTGACTCTGGTTGAGGTTTCAGTTCTGAACTTGGAACGCCCTTGGTAGCCGCGGCAGAGGAGCCACGAAGGGAGCGCGGCAGCTCCGTTCCTTCAACCTCAATATCCAACCCCTCAAGAATCCACCCTGCACCTGAACCTCATCCGTAACACCCAAGGAAAACCTAAAGTGCCTCCCTGATGTTGGAGGGTGAAACAATTAAGGAATAGCCTCTGGAATAACACAAGTCATCCTCCAAATCCAAGCGCCGCAACCCAAAAGCCCGGCGACGAAGTGGTTAACAGACATATGCTGTATAATTAGGAGATGCATTAATGATTATGAATAGTAAATGACTTGGTGCAAGGCAAGAAGGGGGGGGGTGGAAAAAGATCTAGTCAAAAGGGACATGCACCTATCTTACATGTTTATTAGAAACTGTATCTAACTGGTGAATTCTGCTATTAAGAATCCAGCATTATTGGTGTAAATACTTCCAAGGGTACATCAAATTGTAATCTTTCATACGACATCCATCAAACCAGGCTGGAGATTTTGACAAACATTAAACACAGTAAGGAGGCAATTATGTATGCATGATTTAATCTGCAACTAATTAATATGCAAATTTATTCATATGTTAGTTACTAAATTAAAAATGCAAAGAAGCCCTTATGGTGATTCTCCAAATTTTGCACAAACAGAACATTTAAAATATAAGAAAAAAAAAAAAAAGAATTAAAAAAAAACCCCCAAACCCCAACAAACCTCCAAAGTTTTTGGGAAACCTGCGGCATACTTGGAATCTTTGGAAACCTGTTGCATGGAGATGGTGTAAAAAAATATCTCCTTAAAGCACCAGAAAATGGAGAAAAGGAGCTGTAATTCCACACTAGGATGTGGTGGGAGAAAGGTTAAACCTGAATTTTCCCCAAGTCTTAAGAGATGTGCACTAATTATCAACCCAACTGTATTATTCCAGCCCCAAAGTCCCAACAAAAAACACCCCCCCCCCAAATTCCACCTCGGTGCAACGGCGGGGTTATTTTATTACCTATTCTTTTTTTAACTCTATTTCTGGTGTGTTGAATCTAAATCTATATTAAAACACCAACCAAACACCCCCCCAACACACCCCCCACCCCTCCCCTTTCTCCTCTCCACGAACACCCCCCCCCCACCCCACTGCAGCGGCGCCTTTTGATGGTCAGCGCCACAAAAGCCCCCGCGCTCCGTATTCACCTGAGGAGGGTTTTATGTTTAAGAAATCTTCTGGAAAGATTGCAAAGAAGAGGTGTGAGGGGAACTAATTGGGTGAAGGAGGATAGAAAAAAAAGCCTTGAATTCTTTTCCAGATGCATCTTCAAAGGAAAAAAAAAAAAAAACCAACCCCCAAGGATGCAAACAAGAAGCAGACACGTCCAGTGCTTCCCCCTGAATCGCTACGGTCAGCATTAGGACTAGTTTTTCCCCCCTAGTAGGTAAGTAAAGAAGACAAGTGAAGGCTATAATATAGCATTGTTTGTATTTTGAAGAGATCTCATGGCAGAATTTCCTCTCACTCCTATTTTCAGGGAGAGTAGGGTTATACTGTGAGCTCTCTACGTGGCGCTCGGACTAAGCCGGAGCAGCCAGCACGGCCAGACACCGAGGATGAATACAGAGGGAAGCCTGCTAAGTCCTTCCAGGCTGTTTCCCAGGGAGTAAACTCTCTATTTCCTGGGGGTTTTTCCTCCCCTTTTTTTCACCTCAAAAAATAAAAATGAATAAGGAAAGTCACCAGGCCAGTGCTGGAAGAGGATGAGGCATCAGCTGCACCTCCTGCTTTGGTCCCCGGTGCTGAGGCCGTGCCGGCGGCAGCGTGTCCGCGGCCCCTCGCCTGGAAAACCCTCCCTGTCTCTCCCCTCTGCAGCTCTGCACCGAGCCCCTTGGGTGGGAGCTGGGTGTTGTAGGATGGGACCCCAGAGGCTGGTCCCAGGGAGAGCAGCTTGGGGTGGGACCGCACGGAGCGTCGGCGGCGTCACCGACCGTTTTCCATTATAAACTCAGGAATTCTCCTTCAGCTTTGATCCCTACGCTCACACCACCACCTCCTTCTTTTGTGATTCACCAGTGCAAGAAGCTTTTAGGGTCAGGAAACAGCATCCAAAGCTCAAATTTATCCAATTTAGGGGGAAAAAAGTCTACACCAGAGAGGAAAACCGCCGCAAAAGTGCTTTGTAAACACAACTGGGTTTAGTTGTTCCTATTTCAATCCGGTTTCGTGCTCCTTGAGAGGTGCCTCTTGATTTTTGTTTAAGCCCAAACAAAAGTGAGGCTTTTAAAAAGCTGAAACGTACACATTTATGCATTCATTCCACAGCCTTAAATCTAATTTGTTCTTTTTACTGTCACAGGAAGCACATGTTGAAAGCAATCTGTTTCCTCATCTGAATGCTTTCCTGTCTGTTTGGGGGGAAGCAAAAAAAAAAAAAAGAAGATTAAAAAAAAATAAAAAAAAAAATCCAAAATCTCAACACACTTTACCCCAAGTAACCAAGAGGTGATCATAAATATCCCTAAATAGCATTAAACAGATCTGAAAGACATTAACACTTCCAGAATGCCAAAGTAGGATTGAAAAAAAAGAAAAAAATCCTAACAGATGCTCCTAGGTCAAAAAGTGAAATGTGTGTTTCCTGAGAAAAAAAAAAAGAAAAACCCACCCCCCCACAACCCCCAAACTCGCATCAGAATCATAAATGAACTGTGAGAGGAGAAATGAGGTGTTGTAGAGCAAACTGAGGAGAGAGGAGCTTTTTTGGTGAAGGGCTCCGAAAGCACCCTCGCCAAAGTGTGGTTGTAATAAAAAGAGGCAAAATTCAAAGGGAATCTGCTGGAAAAAAAAAAAAAGTCACGTTCTTTGTGTTCCACCAGGTGGCAATGACAACAAGGGAGGGTTGGTGGCTCTGGATTGTCCTGTTTCTCTGTCTCAACCCAGTATCTGTCATGCTGGGAACGGCCGGTACCGTCAAACTGGACTGGGACCAAAGGGTTTAACTTTGCCTCGTCACTTTGTGGCTTGGATTTGACAGGGAAAAGATGTTCTCATCTGGAAAATGGTCTTGAATATGCAAATCTAACTTGAAATACCCAAGTTACCGATGAACATCTCGCTCCGGAGCGGGGACACGCGCTGCCCTGCTTGGGGAGGGCACTGCAGTGCTGGGTGATGCTGCACCACATGGAACCAATGGGGCTTGGAGGCAGCTAAAATCTTATGAAGTCTTTATTATTTGCTAAAAAACCCAGCAGATTTGGGAATATTTAAGCTTTTTTCTCATTAGGGACCAGTGAGGATGGCATCAGTAGAACACCCGCGGCCGAGCCGTGAATACGGTGGGTGCAGGAGGGTTTCTATCCCTGTGGTCAGCTGTAGACCCCCAGGAACACCCCGGGCACCTGCATGTGCCTCTGGAGAGGCTGAGATTAACCCCCTCTGTCCCTGTTAAAGATGCAGCCCCCACCAATGTGAGCGTGTAACGTGTGGGAGCCGCCGGCGTGGTTGAAATGAGCCCCCCCAGGGACTGGAGAAAAGGTTTTACTGGTTCTCGGGGGTCTTCTTCAAGCTGGAGAGTGGGTGAGCAGACCCCCAGAGGAAGCTTGGGGGGGACAGGACACCCCACCCCGCTCTCCTGGAGATGCCTGTGGCGGGGATGGATAAGAAACTCCAGGAAGGCAAAACAGCGACGCGCATTCACGGGTCTGAAGCCGGGGCGGCTGCGGTGCCCCCTCCGCTCGGGCGCTGCCTCTGCCCGCGTGTTTGGCCTGTCGAACGGCGCTCTGTGCCACTGGAAATAAAACCACAATAAACCCACAACCAGCCATTGTAGGCCTCCCAGCTTTGGTGCCAAGAAACTGTCAGGGGAGCTTCGCTGTGCATTTAACAACCTTAATAGTTATTGGAGCTCTCGATGCAATTTTTTCTCCCCCCTTTTCCCTCTGTTTTCACTGCGCTGATTTATTAATTATATATTTTTTTAAAAATTCATTTGCCACTCTGGTGTAAAGGCAAAAACTTCAGAGCAAAAATAAAGCAATATTCCTTTGATAAAATAGAGAGAACCCTGTTAATGAATGCACTCTGGTCAGGGAACGAGCTTATCAACCTTAACAGAGCATCTTAAACTTCTACAGATAACTTCTTCGTTAGCGGCATCGCTCTCCCCACCCTGACCCCCCCCAACATCCAATCCAAACCGAGAAAACTTCAAGCAAATGAGATGGAAATAAAGAAATCTCCCCCTCATCTTCCTCCCCGGCTCCAAAAACCATCCTCTCCTCAAACCAGGTCCGAGATGAGGGGTTAAATGCTCGTTATCCTAAAGGCTCCAAAGGCGCCGCGCGGCTTGCGCTGAACACCATCCACAGAGAGTACTGAAAAGAAAAGCTAGGGAATCCAATTACTGCAGGGAGAATTATGATTATTAATATTGGTTTCATCTCAAAATGCCTTTTCCTAATGTTTATCCTCAAGTTCCGACAGGAGAAAGGATGCGCTGAGCTTTACACCCGCGAAACTCCGCTTGATTCCCACGCAGATAAAAGTAGAATTAATTACAAATTACCAAGGTACAGAAAGGAAAAGGACTGAAGGTTGGACACAAAATCCCTGCTTATTTTTCCCAGTTATTTCCTGAGTAAAATGGATTTTCAGGCGGATGCTCGCGGAAAGGGACAAGCGGGAAGGTGAGGTAACGGGGCGCGAGGAACCGGGGTGCATCGCTGCTGTTTCCTTTCCTTCTGACTAATACTGATGCTCACAGGGGAAGTTTAAATGGAAAATGGGTGCTAAGTTTGGAGGAGGAAGGTGGGGGGGAACATCAGGCTTAGGCACATCGGGTGCATTACATCCCAAAGTCCCATCCCGACCGTGGCACAAGGATAAACATCCTTCTACCTAAAAATCAATTTAAAGACAACTGCTGAGTATCCAGGGGGGAGCTGGGGGGGGTTTCCCCCCTTTTTTTTCCCCAAGCACTTCGAAATCCTGCGGGCTTGCTGGCAGAAGCCTCCAGCCCACGAAGACAAGGTCCTTCTGCACTACCCGCAGCTCTCTGAAGAGGGAGTCTCTGCTCAAGCTAAACAAAAAACCCCCCACTAATCCCCCCCCCCCACCTCTTTTCCCCGCTGCTAAAAATGGGCCACAACTACTCACAGCACGGGATTATGAACTGATTTATTATCTTTTGGGGGGGATTTCGGGGGGGGGGTTCAATAGAGTTAAACACTGGAAGAGCGGGAATTTCACAGCCAAAGGGTTGGGGTTGAAATAGATCCTGCGGGAAGGACTCAGACCCGCATCCCAGAGCATCCCTCCTTTCCACTTGTTTTTCCAATGTTGAGGATTCCTTGAAAACTGAAAAATTAAGTGATTTGAATTCGTGGTTTCCCCCCCCCATCTTTTCATCTATTTGTTTTTTAAAGCATTTAGTCCTTGAGCTGCTCCAGGTGGGGTTGGCAAGAGCCGGCTGTTGAAGCCATCACCTCACCGGCGGTGCGGTGGGTTGGATTGTTTCTGGGGTTTGATTTCATCTGCTGTGTGTTTAAAGCTGCATTTCAGGGGTTCTTTCTTTCCTCCAAAGCCCCAAAAAAGTAGGGATTGGTTATAAATGAATAGAAAAAAAAGAGATAAGAAAAGAAATACAGCACGGGGTAAAGGGGGGAAGAAAATAAAAGCAAAGTAAAAGGAAGGTGGATAAAAGAAAAGAGGATAAAAGAGAATAGAGGAGAGGAGAGGAGAGGAGAGGAGAGGAGAGGAGAGGAGAGGAGAGGAGAGGAGAGGAGAGGAGAGGAGAGGAGAGGAGAGGAGAGGAGAGGAGAGGAGAGGAGAGGAGAGGAGAGGAGAGGAGAGGAGAGGAGAGGAGAGGAGAGGAGAGGAGGGTAGAATAAAATTAATAGAATAGAGCAGAATAGAATAGAATAGAATAGAACAGAATAGAACAGAACAGAATAGAATAGAATTAAAATAATAAAATACAGTAAAATGAAATAGAATTAAAAGAATAGAATAGAATGAAATAGAATAAAATAGAATTAAAATAGTAAAATAGAATAGAATGAAGTAGAATAGAATAAAATAGAATAAAAAGAATAGAATACAGAATAAAATAGAATAAAATAATAGAATGCAATAGAACAGAATAAAATAGAATAAAATAAAGTAAAATTAAAGAATAATAATAAATTAAGTTGTGTGGAGTTTACTAAGGTTCTAATTTTAACATACCCCCCGCACCGCCCCCCGACTGGCAGTGCAGCAGGATTTATGTGGCTGGCCGAGGAGGGATGCTAGCCAGGCTGCTTCCCGGGGGCACCGGATGAAGAGCACCGCGTCAAGCCGGTAACGCGGCGCCCGCCACAGCCCCACCTCCGGCGGGAGCCCCGGGCAGCGCCCCGGGAAGGGCGGCCGCGGCGCCCACTGAGAAGTGACTCGGGAAGATGGAGGGGGGAAGCTGAGGACCCCACCTCAC
This sequence comes from Porphyrio hochstetteri, assembly GCA_020800305.1. Lineage (NCBI taxonomy): Eukaryota > Metazoa > Chordata > Aves > Gruiformes > Rallidae > Porphyrio > Porphyrio hochstetteri. Next base: position 91,419,445 of record CM036938.1, read on the forward strand.
GCATCTCACAGCGTGTTACACGGGTCCAGTCTTGGCTGCTGCGCACTCCCGGCCCTTGGAATTGTACTGAAATATCCAAATAAAACTGGGATGTTCCTGTTAACCCCTCCCTAATCCAGCTCCTACCTCACAAGTTGTTATCTGCCCCCGAGTTCCCCCACCCACTTCACCCTGCCTGTCCCCAGGTAGGTCACTTCTGTCCCCAAGACGCTTCACCCCACATCGCCGGTCCTCAAAGACCCCCAGAGCAGGACTCTCACCCCCGCTGGGCAGCTGGAGCGCTCTGGCACATCTCCAGTGGGTGACAACCCCAGGAAGCTCCAAAGCACCCAACAGGTCTGGTCTGGAGAAACGTCCCTCAAGATGCTGTCTGCAGCGATGACGGGTGGTGGCAAGTCAGGGACATCAGATTTGTTTGGGAAACTCCTGTTCCAGTGGGGTGTTCTAAGGGGAATCCGAAGGGTTGTGGTTCTTCACGCACGGCACAAAAAGCACAGGCAACACTTCCTCACCTCCCAGCGACAGGACCAAGGCTTCTCCCCTGGAAATCGGAATGAAGCTGTGGAAGAGCTCCAGGTGGCATCCCAGTAGATGTCTCCAGTCTGGGGACAGACTACTTGAGCGATGAAGAGCCAAGCGTGGGCCCTGGGCCGTGATGAAGGCCCTGGCAGAGGAGGGACCTGAACCACAAGCAGGATTTGGCCCATCTTCCCTGGGGGCTCCTCCAGACGTGGCTTCCAAGGAGATGGTTCAACCTGAGGAGCCATCACCTCCCCTTTCCTCCATTTTTAAGCCTTTTATTTCTTTTAAATTACCCATGGAAACCAGAGAGACCTGACTCTGGCTGTGGTCAGCTGTGACTCTCGCACCCTTTCCAGCTGATCCCAGGGATGGGGATGCTGAAGGGCACCCCACCTCTCCTCAAGGAGACACGTGGGGTGAAACACCTCTGCAGGGGGCTGGCAGAACCCCTGGGGTTCAGAGGTTAGCAGGGGGACGGGCGGTTGGGAAACAAGAACCATGTCATTGCCCAACTCTGGGTTGAGTATCGGTGGGGTACAACCTGGAGTAACTCCCCCACCAGCCTCCTGTTTCATTAGGACCTCAAGCTAAAATGTGACACCCCCCCACCCTTAAAGCACCCTAAACCCAGCTCTGTGCCAGCTCTGGGAACGGAGCTGTGACAGCAAAACCTGTGGACTATGACTGACTTCACTGTGGACCACGTGGAAATGTGGTTATGGGCAGGAGCTGAGAGCCTGAAGGCAGCTCCCAGGGACTGGACAACCACTCTTCCCGTGGAGATAAGGAGCAGGAGGCCTTGGTGTGGTTGTAAAGGAGAAGACTGTCCAGGAGAAGGAAAATGGATAGACTGTGCCATGATGACTGCACCTGATAGTGGAGTTACTAATGGGACCAAAAGAAGAAGACCTGGAGATGGAGAAGATGGATGAGCTGAGCAATTTATAGTATCTGGGTATGCTACTAGCAAGCTTGGCCAGAAGGAAGAGCAATGTGGGGTGCAGGATGCTCATGGGTGGCCTGTGCTGGGCTCACGCACCCACCTTCCCCCTCTGAGGCTTCTCCAAGATCCTGGCTTGGGGCTCAAAGGCAATGTCACCACTCATGCTCCCGCTCCAGGCTCCAGGAGCTCCAGGCTCAGCACCCCTCCTTCTGTTGAAGCATGCAATCCTGCTCCAAGAAAGCCAAGGAAACACTCGTGCCATGTCTGCAGGTGACCAGCATCGTAAGCTCTTCATGAAGGCTTCATCTCTGGGCTCTGTTTCTGTCCTCAACCCAATGCTTTGGGTTACAGGTCTTGCCCAGTGGAACCAGCCTGGGCAGGCACCGCTTCCCTGCCGCGCTATCACTGCGGTGGACTTGCTGAAGGCAGGGTGATCCTGGAGTTGATGGTCTCCAGTTGCGTCAGGAGAAGTTTAGATTGGAGATCAGGAAAAACTTCTTCACCAGAAGTGGTCGGGGATTGGACCAGGCTGCCCAGAGGGGTGGTGGAGTCACCGTCCCTGGAGGGGTTCAAAAGCTGTGTAGCTTGGCACTCCAGGACGTGGGTTAGTTGACAGATGATTGGACTTGATTATCTCAGAGGTCTTTTCCAGCTGCAAAGATCCTATGATTCTGAGGTCCTGTAAAGACACCACTCAAACGTGACCTCCACACCCTAAGCCCTTCCCTCTTTGCTCACTGTTTCCCCTGAAGACTTCAGAGATGCTCCCAAGCACACGTACCAGCACGGCCTGCTCACTCCTGACTCGTACTGGTGAAGAGAAGAAAGGCTGATGGTGCCAGGTCACACCTGCAAGAGGTCAGATGTGACTGAACCCTCATGAGCCACAGGGCTTCAGGTTGAAGATTAAGGAAGAACAGCAAAGCCTGAGGATGAGGTTCAGGGTGAGGAGGAACAGGGGAGCTGCCAGGATTGCATGATCCATGCCAGGAGACAGCAGCACATGATGCTTGTCAAGCACGTTGCAGCAAATGCCTGCAACCCCTCTCATGAAGTAGCTGTCATTGTTACCCAGCTCTGATGAAGTTGGTGGCACATAAACCATCCCAGGACCCTCACAGCACCGCTTGAGTCAAAGCTCTGGTATGAAATGGTCCCAGTAGAACCCCTTGAGCCCATGAGACCACATAAAGGAGAGCGCAGAGTTGGAGGGACCTGGCCTGGGGCCTGTGGATACGGTCAGGTCATGAACCCTGAAGTTAATGTCAATACTCAAGGCACCCAGATAGGAGAAGCTGTGCACAGGACGCTGTGAGCATGCTGGGCAAAGCCAATCTCAAGAGGCGCCTCGAGGAGCACCCTGAAGGAGCACCCCAATCTCGCGGCGCCAGGGCATGCAGGAAACAGGCTGCTTGGGGAGGGCTCCCAGCCACCCCTCAACTCCAGCCCAAGCTTCTGAAGCTCAACCTTTTGTCTCCAGCCCAAGCCCAGGCCTGTCTCCAGTTTCTAACTGATGTGATGAGCTGTGGCTGAGACCAGCCCCAGCAGCCTGACCTGGGACGCCCTAGGAGGGCACTTAAAGACTCTCACCCTCCCCACTCCCAATTCAATTCAACCCTTCCTTCTTGTTTCCATCCCTGCTTGTTTCCCTAGTTTAATTTACTTTGTTTGCCAAACTCGTTGCCGGTTCTTCTAATAAAGGGGAGCTGATCCAACATATTTATTACCATTTATCATTGAAATTTTTATAAGACTACTTAGGAATTAATCAACAATAACTGCTTGCACAACCGCCGCTGCATTAATCTCCATATCCGCCGCATAAATCACGCCGAGAACAAGTTAATATACATATTTTAAGAGAGATCCAGCAATATTTCCACCCTATCAACTAAGTATATTAGAAGCTAGTTAGCTCATTTAGAAACTCAGACACTTCATTCAGCGTCGTAAATCCCGGCAGTTCAACGGGCCGGGGTCTAGAACCCAAATTCTAACCTGACCTTTCCCAGGACAGATTGTTCTGTTGGAGACACTTAGAAAGCTCTTTGGAAAGGGGGGTTTTCTTTCTGATGAAAAGTTGTGAGATAGGAAAATTTTTTTTATATTAAAAAAATCAAATCAAGTAATATTTCAGTTTGAAAGAATCCCCTTCCCAAACGAGGTTTGGGTTTTAATTGATTTCTTCTCAGAAGACAGAGCTATGGGTGATTGAAATAATCAGGGATAGGTTTTTTTCCTCCTATTTAATTTCCTAAGAAATTCTCCCAGCTCAAATAATTCCACCTTTTTAAAGAGCATCCTCTATTTTGAGGTAACTTCCCTTCAATTTAAGCAAATCCTATTAAAACAGTGGAGAGCATCGAGCCGTAGAGGCACCGCCGTGCTACGACACCCGTATTCCCGGGAAAAATGCAAAGGAAGCAAGGCATTTGAGACTAATCTGCCCTTGACATCAATCCCCTTTCATTCTTGGGAAGGGAGAGGCGAGCTGTAGGAAACTTTTACCGCGGTTCCAAATCCCTCCACGCTGCCATTTCCATGAGGAACGCTGCCGCTCCTCCCCTCGCCGCGCACGCAGCCAGGTACCGCGCTTCCCCGAGAGCATCTTTTCTACCGCCGAGAGAGAAATAACCCCTTGAGTGGCCACAGAAGGATTTTAAATCATTAAAGGAAAAATAAACCAGGTTTTGGGGTGTTGGAGTTTGGTTTAGGGGTTTTTAACCCCTGGAAATGGTAAAGGAAAAGCTCAGCGGAGCTCTGGAGCCATCACAAACCAGTGGCGAGCGGAGCCCGCATCCTTCCCGCTGAGCGCTTGGCTCCGCGGCGTTATCCCCCCCACTGCCCCTTCCAGCCCCGGCTCACACCGTACGGAGCCGGGAGGGCTACATCATAGAAAGCCAGGAGGAAAGGGATCAGAAAGATGAAGTTTCCCAGAGATGAAATTCCCCCTTCTAACTTCAAGAAGAGTAAAAAAAAAAAAAAAGATCAAATCTTTGGAGTTTGACTAAAAACCACAAGCCAGAAGCTGAAGTAAATTTAAAAGACACGTGGGGGGAACTTCGTTTTAATTTAAAAAAAATCAAGAAATGAAATAAAAATAAAAGGTTATTACTTTACTGGCAACTTTAATGCAGAATTTCTCTATTTCCCCAACTTAACCGAAAGCTTTTGCATTATAAAGGTTACAATAACCTCTGTGCTTAAATTAAGATGTTCATTTGTTGGTTTTTTAATTTCCAATTTGATTTTTAGGCTTTCTAAAGTGACCAGTAATGAAACTACTGTTTTAAAGCGGTTCCTACAACCAACCAAAGCTTTTAAGATACTTTAGCTCACAAATCCCAAATTTCTTTGGATTTATGGTAAAAAAAATCACCCCTAAACCCCATCAGAGGTTAATTTGTTCTATATTCTGCGAGATTGATTGCCGCTCGGCTCCTAATAACTGGATTTAGAGAGCAAACAGAGCTATCAGGTATGAAAAGGAAGCTCTTTCCCCCCTCCTTTCACCCCAATCTGCCCCCCCCAGGGTGTTTTCGATTCTGTTTGGGGATACTGAGGTGAAAAGATGGATTTTGGAAAGTCAAGGTAGAGAGGAAAAGGGAAGTAAAATATTAGAAGTAAAGGCGCTCCTGAGCTGTACTCCTCTTTCTGAGAAGTAAAGGCTCTCAAAAGATGCTACAGCTTTGTTGGAGGGGAAAAATCCCCTCCAAGATTTTCAAACTGTGATGAAACACCCTCCCCCCAAAAAAACCAACCTTCTAGAATAATTATTTGGATCACAACAAAGCCCTTCACCGAACCGAAGCGTCAACTTCTGACCACACGACACGGAGAAACGGTGCAAAATGTGCTGGGTGGCATCTGTCACCCTCCTGTCCAAGGAGCTAGCAGGGATATGCTTTTAAATTTCAGGGATAAACCCTGGGTAATTACCAGCTCCAACAACCCACAATGCCTCTGGCAGCAGCTGGATCCCAGCGGTTGACACCTGGTGTCACCCCCAGCCACCGGTACCGCAACTCAGGGACATCACAGGCAGGTGAAGATGTTTGCCCCGCGTTCTGGGGCTGAGACAGGTGGAAATTCCTCATAAATCCTCACCACACATCTCTTGGAACATGCAAATCCAGCAGCCCGACAGAGAAGCTGAAGCGGCACACGGAAAGGACGCTCACCCTGCACAGGTATCCCGCCAGCGCCCGACGCCACGCGAGCATCACTCCCTCATCCCCGCCGGGCAACAAATCACTTCCAAGGTGGGATAAATGAGGAGATTTGGGTATTATGATTATTTTTTGAACTCTCCTTACCTCATCCTTGGCCCTTGGCGCCAAGCGCCCGGCCAGCCCGGCAGCGGGCTCTGCTCTAGCAGCCTACAAGCGAACAAAGCCACCGCGATCGTAAGCGAGCGAGCAGCCGAGCGGGTACTTACTGAAGATGGCAAACCTGGAGGAACTTTTCGAACTTTCTTTGTTTGTACTTCTGAAAAAAGACAAAAAAAGGTGTCTTCATCAGACAGATTTTAGTGGGTTGGCCTCTTTATTATTTTTATTGTTCCCTTTGGTTAATTCTTTTAATACTGAGGGTTTTCTGCAGACCCGAATCGCCCTCGCCCCGCCGTCTCACACGGATTTGGGGAACACCGAGCAGACGGAACCGCCAGCGAAACGTTGGGAGAAATGGTTCATATTTTGAGCTGGAATGTTGGGGCCTTTGTTTTCAGCCTTACCAGGGATTTGCTTTGAAAAAGGCGATGTGTTTATTTTGTTTTGAAGGCTCCTCGCCTGCTCGAACAGCGACGAGCTCCCGCTAAACAACCCCCCTCTTGTATTTATTCCAACAGGACCAAACTCCTGATTATTTGTTGCAACAGGGAAAAGGGGAGGGGGGGTGGAGGGAGGGAGAGGGAGGGAAAAGAGACGGGGGGGGGGGTGGATAGATGTTTAAAAAAAAAAAAAGAGAATAAAAAGAAAAAAAAAAAACCCAACAAAAAAAAGGTTGAACACAAAGTCACTCACCCATAGAGGTGCTGTGGAGAGGCCTCCGCCGGGGGTTATTGCTAGAATACTGATAGTACTGGGAGCCAGGCTTAGTGGGGGAGAGCGCTCCTGGGTTGCCAATATCCATGTCACCTCCAAGGAGACTTTGCTAAAAAGATTAAAAACACATATAACGTGTGTGTGTGTGTGTGTGTGTGCGTGCGCAGGCGGGCACGGCGACGGCGACTTTTCCCCCTCGCCCGTAAGCTCCTTCACATCCCTGAAACAACTTAACCCAAGCACGCGGCTCACGGTGAGGAGGACCTCCCAAAATTGAAAAGGGAGGCAGAGCAAAACAAAATACTCCGAAATAATTCTATATATAGGGGGGAAAAGACAAAGTAATTAATCAGAAAGGCGATTATTTACATTTAAAGGAGATTTATTACCCGCAATCGGTGTTTGAAAAACTTTTGGAGCTCTGTTAATACATTTGAAGGTTATTTAGTTATTTCACCACAAACAAGACAGTGAAGTGTGTGGATTTAATAGGAAAAACTCACTCCCAATCCCCCCCCCCCCCCCCCAAAAAATCCTGCTGTTGATAGAGCGTTGGTTCAGCGTGCGTGAAACGGCTTCATTGTCTACCTAAGGCACAAGTCCTGTCTGTGAATCAAACATCCCGGGCACCGCCGTATAAAAACTCCACACAGCAGGTTGGACTGAGTATGTGATTAAAAAAGGGAAAATCCAATTCAACAGAGTTCATACTTGATTAGATTCTTAATTTTTAATTTTTAAAAAAGAAAAAAGAAGGGGGCAGGGGGGGAGAAAAAAGGCACCTTAGAAACCCCAAAACAATTCCCGCTATTGTACAGCGGCAGCAGGCGCGGCGGCAAAGGACTCTCACCATATCCATTTTACGCCCGCACCCTTAACTACCAAGACACATCCTAGTCCAACCCAAGGGGTTTTTTGGCTATGAAAGGACCCTGCTTTCCTTAAAAGAGGAGAAAACATGGTGTGACCCCCCTCTCTGGGCAGAATTATCAAGCCTCAAGCGCCTGCGAGGGATGAACAATTTCCCGCGTAATGTTCTATTTGCTATAAACTCCGTGGAAACTTACCCATAATATATAAATCCCCTGATTATACTCTGCATTGAACACATTGTTCTTTTAATTATTCTGATAGGCAATAAAACAGGTGTAGATACCCCCATTTATATTAAGACCAAATTTACCATTTAATAAAGAAATTTTAAAATTAAGCCCCAAAAATCTAACTTTATCGTTACTTGTAATCAACTTTTACTGACTGAACTAATTACTGTACTTGATAAAGTACAGAATGTGTTTTCCCTAATCTAAATTCTAATCACCATGTCACTCACAACAGACTTAGTAATGCTTCACTAACACACTATTCACATGCAAAATACTCTAAATAGGCCAATTATGACTCTGCCCCTGTTCCCTGGTTAACCCGCTGAGAACTGAAAAATTTCACAAGGCAGTCACCAACTAAAACAAAGGCTCCTTGTTTTAAATTAAGACAGTCTTTTTGATTCCTAAATAGCTCAACAAAGTGGCATGTCTTCTGGTGAAAGCAGTTGGTCAAATATGACCCATGAGCTGGAAAATCCGAAATTAAAACATCCTTACGCCTTGACTATACTTCTAAAAACATTTGGAGATAACTTTTGATTCGAGAAAAGTAGATTCCTCCTTTTCCCACAACGGAATGGCCGGCGATGGATGGATAAATGGGATCTGAGAGATTAGGGGGGGGTTAAATCCTTTCTTGGTGCGTTGCCTTTACGGTCATCGGTGAGATGGAGAGAGGTAGAAAACAGCAGGGTGGAAGGTGGGTTTGGGCTAATATCTTTTACCTAATGCCTAATAGACACCTGCGCTGACTACGCTCCTTTTAATAAACAACACCTGCACTGGCAAAGGGAGGGGAAAAAAGTCCTATTGCATAATGGGAGAGATGCAAAAACACCTCACCCTCACAGGGAAAAAAAGAGGGATGGATTCAATGGGAATATCATTGGGAAAATAACCAAAGCAACCCCCCAAAGCAACAAACCCAAGGTGAATTTCTTGGGCGTCTCCGGCGCAGCGCAGGATGAGCGCCGGCGCTCCGGGTAGGAATGTGCTCCAGTCATCTATTTTTCTCACGTATACGTTTTAACATAAAGACAGACCTGCTAAATCTGTGCCTGGGTTTATCCATATGTCAGGGAGGCTGAAAGACTCGGAGCCATCAGCCTGTTGAAATTCCTATAGCCAGCTTACTGGATTTCCTTTGATTTGGGGGGAATAAAAAGCCCCCCAGCGAACCCCCACCCAGCCACGTAGATACAACAGCGTTTGCAAACTATCTGAGATGAAACAAGATTGGCTTTGGGAGCGTAAAACACACACACCCCCTATGTTGCTTTGGGGTTTTTAGTCAAATATTTTTCTCTGCAGAGGTTTCTGTAAGAGATGGGGGGGATAAACAAACAACCCCCCAAACTTTGGGTTATTGTAAGAGGGATGAGATTCCTACATGTCATTTATTCAGCGCTCCTCTTTGCTCACCCTCTTGACCTAACAGGTAGATGCTGGAATCTGGATGATGCTCCGGTGTTGGGTATCACCTCCACGGAGCCCTTTTGCCCTGGAGAGAGCCGAGGGTCCCACCTGGGAGTGGGTATCCCTGTATCCCACCTGGATGCTCCTAATTAACACTAAGGATCTCGCCATCAATAAACTCGATCCGAGCGCTGTGTTGCCAACACCATTTCATTCTCAAAGATGAATTCTTCTCCAAAAAGCCCTCTCCAAAATTTTCTTCCAGGGAGAAAAAAATAAAGACACCCCCCCCCGACCACCAAAATAACCCAAACCAGACCTCAGCTTCCTCCTTTGTCTGCTCCAGGACAGAGAGAAGGTAAAAACTCTGTGCATTAAGGGCACCAGGATAAAAATATATATGTACTTATTCGGAGATGCTTGTAAAAGGAACAATAGGCATTTATTACTGTGCAGCCTACATGTCACACCGCTAATGGCCTGCAACAAAGAGAGAGATAAAACGTTTACAAACCACACGGCCATCGATTACGCTGCTCCCCTTCGCTCCAAATCGGGTCTTAGGAACCCAAGGAATTACACAGGCATCCGAGTTACTATTTACCGCTAAGACACGCTGAGTTTAAAAGCCAAGTGGTAGATCTCTCAAACTCCTTTCCAGCCTTTTGCTTGGGGTTTAAAGTATATATATATACACATATATATACACACACATATATATATGTAGCCTATGGAGGAAGCAGGTCAGCTTTGGGTGCAAGACGTCGCAAATCCTCAAGCTCCTCTGTATAAATCCCTCCGACCCGTGGAGTTGCCTTTCTCTCCTAAGCTAAGAATATATTCAGTTCTCCAGCTGAACATGAAGACTTTTGAGCTAAAAACAATCCCAGAAGAAGAAGAAGAATTAAGCACAAAAAGCCAGGTAGCCAGATCCTTTTTCCCTTTTCCCTGGATGTTTCTGAGCCGTCGCGACGGTTTCGCCTGCCTTGTCGTTAGGCGATGCCGGTTCCTTGCTAGAGGTTTGTAAAAGAAGGCAGAGGGTACAGTGAATCCTGCCTCCCAAACTGTGCTAACTAGACAAAGAATTAAAGCTGGGTAGGGAGAAAATCTGTGCCGCTCGTACAACGGCGAAGTAATATCCATATGGAGATGATATTACCCCTCCTGGAAAAAAACCCAACCACCCCCCAACCACCAACAAATGTTGTTTCCATCCCTAAAGTGAAGCTTGTTTGGTATTCAAAAAAAAAAAATCCTCAAAAACCCCAGGAATTAGGCTTAAATATCTGTTTCGGACCTACTAGGTAGGATGTAATGTTTGGGGAGAGCTGCCTTTGGTTGTTCCTTTGGTACAGAAACAGGTGAGATGAGAGGACGGCAAGCGCCGCGTCTGCTAACGCGATGTTAATTCAGATTAAAGGGAAACGGCCTCCAAGCCTGTAATCCACAAGCCTCTGGAAACACAGAGCAGGGAAAACACCTCAGAAACACCTTTCCCCCCCCCCCCCACTTTTATTTTTTATCCTGACAACCTGGATTTTCTTTCTTTCTTTCCCATTTCTTAAATTTCCTTTTACATCTTCACTTCCACTCCCCGGATCCAGCATCAAGCCCAGCACCGCGGCGGGGCTGTTGGAGGAGGCAAGAGAAAAGCCAGGGCTGAGATGAAAACAGATTAAGCTCCTTTTCTGAACGGGTGCCAAATGTTTGTGGGTCGCGCTCACGTTCGAGTGTTCCTGAGCGCACAGCTGCGGTCCCGCGCGCCGCTCCCGACCCGCCTGGTGCAGAGCGACTGCAGGACATATGTTCCCCTCGCCGAGCGGCCTGGAGAAGCAACCCGCCGCGTCGCCAGCGGTCGCATCGCCCCTTTGCTCCCATCACCCAGGAGACCCTTCAGTCTCCCCCTTTCAGAGGGTCCTCAGGCTGGGTGCAGCGGGGATGGGCATCGCTCCGGATGTGCAGCTGGAGGTGGTGAGGGTGCAGGGCATGCCTCCTGAAAGCCCTTCGGCGCTCTGGGCAAGCCCGGTACTGCCTCTGCGTGCCCAGAGATGCTGTGGGCAGACTGGGAGCCTGTATCAACAGGGGCACACAGATATTTTACAGGACTTTATCAGGTTGTGTGCCTCCAAATGTAGAATTTGAAATGGAATTTATGTCCCAGTGTGATGAGAATTTGAGTGCTTTATCCAGAAAACAAAGGGCCCTGCTATTTTTCATCATGTTGCTCCATTTTTTTAAGTTAAAATTCTTTCTGCTTTTAAAGATCAAAGCTTTTTTGCTTTCCTTTTATTCACGTTGAGGCCTTCCTGGCTCTCCCTGCGAGCATCATGTATCTGCATTGTTCCCATCGCTCCGGCTCCATGGGCTGGGAAAGCATCGGGGAGCCCTGACCAGCACCGAGCTCCTGCTCTGGGACACCCACCCATGAAGGGGTGGAGGGGATTCTGTGAAATTTATGGGGTTTATTTTATTTTCTAGAAAGAAAAAGAGCAGAAAGGAAGGGGTACCCTGACCTCCCTCAACACTGACACGGAACACGCGCTGCGCCGTAGCCAAGACGGCGACACACGACGCTGGATTTTCTCCTGCCACACACCCAAGTTCTTCTCCTCTCACCCTTCTGAAACACAACCCAACCGATTTCAGAGTGCCACCACCCTGGTTTTGGGGTTAGACCTCCTCATCCCCCCAAATTTCATCTGCTTTTCAACGCTCCGGCTTCAGTTTATGAATTTTCAGTGAAGTCAAGTTAACTAAGTCATGCTGCACACACAGCTGAATCATTCCTTGGTTATTTCCTTCTGTGATTTCAATCCTCTGGTTTTAATCAAATTATGAAACTAAATTTCCACTTCTCATGTGACTCTGGGGGGCATCTGTTCAGAATCTGTCCGATTCCTACAAATATTCCTTTTCTTTGGCTTTTGGAAATTTGGCAGCTCTCTGGAAAAATCTTCTGGGTCGTTTCTGCCCAATATTTCTCTCCAATGCCAAGTGGAAAGTGCGACCCAGCGACAGCAAACCCAGAGAAACACTTGCCCTGGGTTTCACTGAGCGTGTTTTCAAGCTAAAAACCTTGGTTTTCCCTTTTTATATATCCATTTGCAGAAAAATATGGAATTTTAGAGAACAAAGGAACTCCTCACGCTGAGGTTTCATTTTTCCCTCCAGGTTTTTTTAGGTTTTGAAGATTCACAGAGAAATTTGATGATGTTTATAGTTTATTTTGAGGATCTGATGGCAAATAACCTTTTATAGAATCATAGAATGGGCTGGGTTGGAAGGGATCCCAAGGATCACACAGTTCCAACCCCCCTGCCACAGGCAGGGCCACCAACCTGGAGCTACACACGGTTGTCCTGAGCCCCATCCAACCTGGCCTTGAACACCCCCAGGGATGGGGCACCCACCCCCTCTCTGGGCAGCCTGTTCCAGCCCCTCACCACTCTCTCTGCAAAGAACTTCCCCCCAGTCTCTCCTCTCCCCCTTCCCTCCTCCAGCTTCACTCCAGCCCCCTTGTCCTGCCAGTCTCTGCCCTTGAACAAGCTGATTCCCCTCCTGTTCCTCTGCTCCCTTCAGGGACTGGCAGGCTGCAATGAGGTCCCCCCACAGCCTTCTCTGCTCCAGGCTGATTTCAGATTCAGCCCCGTGTTTTATGTTGGGTGAGCAGGCTTTAAAAAACCCCAATTTATAACTTTTCATTTAATTTTTACCTCTTCCCAGCCCTTCATTCACCATTAGTGCTGATGACTCAGATTATTATACCACAGCCTGATTATCACTACAGGTTAGTGACTTGTTTGTGCTAACGATCCCCGTTTGAGTTCCTCACCCATCGCACAGACATCGCTGGGTTTTGGGAAGCTTTTGGATACTGGAATGATTTCATTGCCCAGTACAGGGGGGAAAAGGATTTTAGGCTGGACTTTTAGAGTTGGAAATACCTCCTTCAGTAGGAAAACCCTAGTGCTGCTGCAAAGGGACCCTGCTTTGGCAGGGGGTTGGACCCGATGATCTCTGGAGGTCCCTTCCCACCCCTGTGATTCTGTGATCATCTTCACCCTCAAAGATAACCCATCCAACCTAACAAAGCTCCTGAGTTTTACTGCCCAGAAGGGCTGGCATTTGAGGAAGGTGGCAGGACAAGATGGGACCAAGCGATCCAAGGGACTTTGGGTTGAAGTCCAAGTGTTTGATGGAACGTTCACCCAGGGCCACTAGCTCTGTCTGGAATGACACGTGGCCAGTTGAATGTGGTGAAGATCCTTAGACCTCACCAGGGCTCCTACATCCTAGGTCCTTTGAAGTCACCTGGGGCCTCCTGGGTGTTAATGAGGGAAGAATCTGGCCCATGAACAACAGTTTTGGGGATTGCTGAATGTAGCCAAGCATCACCCATGGTATTTTTAGAGCGCGCCGCGGTGCCGCTGGGAACGGGCTTGACTTGAGTTCAGCTCATCCCTCCACACCTATTCTACTCCCCAGTGCCAGCTGAATCACAGGATCACAGGGGTTGGAAGGGACCTTGAGAGGTCATTGGGTCCAACCCCCTGCCAAAGCAGGGTCCCTAGGACAGGGCACACAGGTTGGTGTCCAGATGGGGCTGGAATCTCTCCAGAGAAGGAGACTCCACACCCCCTGGGCAGCCTGTCCCAGGGCTCCCTCACCCTCACTGGGAAGAAGTTCTTCCCCACATTGGGGTGGAACTCCCTGTGCTCCAACTTGAGCCCATCGCCCCTTGTCCTGTCCCCACAGCCACTGAGCAGAGGCTGCCCATGTCCCCCTGTGTCCCACCCTTCAGCTATTGATCCCCATTGATCAGATCCCCTCTCAGGCTGCTTCTCCCCAGCTCCCTCAGCCTTTCCTCACAGGGGAGATGCTCCAGGCCCTTCAGCATCTCTGTGTCCCTCCTCTGGACTCTCTCCAGGAGATCCCTGGCTGTTTGAGCCCAGAACTGGCCCCAACACTCCAGGTGGGGCCTGAGCAGGGCAGAGCAGAGGGGGAGGATCCCCTCCTGTGACCTGCTGGCCACACTCCTCTTGATGCCCCCCAGGATCCCACTGGCTCTCTCAGCCCCAGGGCACACTGCTGGCTCATGGCCACCCTGTCATCTACCAGGACCTTCTCCTCAGAACTCCTCTCCAGCAGGTCACCCCCAGCCTGTGCTGATCCAAGTGGTTATTCCTTCCCAAATACGATACTACAGGTAGGAAAACGGGTGTAGTAATGAACCTAAAAACGAAGGGCCCCTAAAAACTAACAGTTACATAGGGCTGAAGAGTAAGTGGATAAATGTGGTATTTGTTGGGGTGTGTGGGGATATATATAGCCAGGAACTGCTTGCTGCATTATGAAACCCATGTCCTGGCATCCCTGTTTCTCCCAGCACACCAAGAGCCATATCTCCAGGCGATGCTGCAGTTCAGGACAGCTCCAAGTGGCCACTTTTTCAACCAGCTCCAACCCTAGACCATCTGGTAGGTATCAGCATCATGGTCACTCCTGGGGAGGGGGGTGTGTGTGTGTGTGGAGAAGATGGCTAGGGAGAACTAATGACAGGCAGAAAGGAGCTCTGAGCAGAGAGCGCTGCTCTTGAGTCCTTCTTCCTGGAGAAAACCACCCCAGACTCGTTGGCAAGAGCTGCTTCACTGGGCTCTGCTTGTTGATTTCAGTTCAAGGAAGCACTTCACCATGATTTAGTGAGGATGTCCTACCACTGCTTGCTTCAAAAAGTTCCTCTCCCTGGCAAATTCTTACAAGCCCAATAAAAAACAAGCCCTGTTCACCTAACAAGTCAATTAGCATCGCTCTGCCTCGTGTAAGAGGCTGACTACAAACAGCTTACAAGAGAAATCCTGGCTCCAGTTGGCTCACAAGGGGTAAAATATGTGACATGCCTCAGTTTTTAAAAAAAAGGTGGTTTTGTGGCTCAATTCCCATTTTTAATGATAGAATTATTGGTTTCCCTTTGAATAGGAGAACACAGGAAAGGCTGACAGAAGTTTGAAGGCATTGGAAATGGGTTTTTTCCCCCCCAATTTCTCTCAGGAATATTTTTAACCAAAGAAAAGTTACTGTAAAAACCAGCAGAGACCAAAGAAACTTTCCCCCCCAAGAGAAAAAGATCATTAAATAATGAAATTGCAAACCCTGTGCTAAATGCTTGCAGTGCCTGGGAGGATGTTTTGGGTTCAACTTCTTGCTGTTCATCAGCCTGAAAGATTAAGGATGACCTCTCCCTTTTTGATCACAGAATTCCAGACTGGGCTGGGGTGGGAGGGACCCCAAGGGTCACAGAGCTCCAACCCCCTGCCACAGGCAGGGCCACCAACCTCCAGGCCTGGAGCTACACAAGGTTGCCCAACCTGGCCTTGAACACCCCCAGGGATGGGGCACCCACCCCCTCTCTGGGCAGCCTGTTCCAGCCCCTCCCCACCCTCTCTGCACAGAACTTCCCCCTAAGATCTCCTCTCCCCCTTCCCTCCTCCAGCTTCACTCCAGCCCCCTTGTCCTGCCAGTCTCTGCCCTTGAACAAGCTGATTCCCCTCCTGTTCCTCTGCTCCCTTCAGGCACTGGAAGGCTGCAATGAGGTAGGAAGATTTTGTAGGGGGAAAAAACAACCCCCAAGACTCATTATCTTCATTATTTGCACGTCCTCAAATGAAGTGGCATAGTACAAGGTCAATGGTTAGCCTGGCTCTGTGTCATGCTGGTTTAAGGATGCTTAACTGGTTAAAACTGGTGCCTTTATGGGAAGGAGTGGAGAAGTGAAACATCCTGTTGCTTGTTGTGAAGGATGTGGAGGGAAGAAGCTGAGTTTGAAGCTGCTGGCACCCAAGAGATGGAAAGGAAGGTGGGGAAAGGGGAACCCCAACCTGCTGTCCGTAGCCCTGGAAGGCTATAGGACATATCTTAAGAGATATGGTTTAGTTTAGGATGAGAATGGTTGGACTTGATGATCTTCAAAGGTCTTTTCCAACCTTGTGATTCTGTGATTCTGTGAGGAAGAGCCCTCCCTGCAGGATAAACAAGCTGGAGAGAAGGATGGATGTACGGATGGACATCCCCCTCCCTGATGGAGACAGCCACGGGAAACATCAGGATCCTTCCAGAAGATGGGGAATGACCTTCCCTGGACCCAAGTCCACTGACAGACAGGAGTGATGTGAAGACACAACAGCAGCACATGTTGCCATCGTTGCCTTGGGAAACAACCTGAACTGGAGCAGGTCTGAGTATCCAAATCGTGCCTCACGTTACAGGAGCCTTGTGTTCTCAGTGTCACATCTCTTTTCACAGAGCCCTGTTATGCAAATAAGCCTAAACCCACCTCCTGACACCCATGGTATCTAAATAGGGACTTGCTTTTGTGCCCTCTGCTCCTCACAATCCTTTCCTGGCCAGTTAAAGCACAAGCTCTTCACTGGACACTGATGGTGGGGAGCTGAGGCTGAAGAAAATGGGATGATATATTGATTTCAAGTCAAAGTTCAGGTCATCTTGAGCTTAAGATGGGACAGAAAAATGAGAGTCCCCCCCTCTGACAACCCCAAGATCAGCAAATTATTCTCCAGTGTTGCTAGGAGAAACTGGGAGCCTCCCAGTTAGGCCAGCACCGTGGTGGGGGAAAAGGAACCCCAAACCAAAGGAGTGCACGTGTCCCATGAGAACCCTGGGGCACTATGATGCTTCTTGACCTGTACTTGATGCCTTCATGTTTCTGGTCTCCATGGCTCTCCAGGGTTGTGTCCTCAGTCCGTGGAGCCCACCCAACGACTGGCTGTGCCCACACAGCCTGGGTCACCACAGCACCTTCCTGTGCTCACTGGGAACACACCTGGGATTTCTTACTACAGGTAGAGAGGTACTGCAGATAGAGGAACCCAAGACTCAGATTCACTAGGTTGGGAAAGACCTTTAAGATCATGGAGTCCAACCTCACACAGGACAACCAGGCAGCAACACTTTGCCCTTATGGCACAATATTCACCTGTTAGTACCATCTCTACTACAGAGCTTAAAGCAGCTGTAGCTAGCAACCCTCAAATTCAGGAGGAGTAAGGTGTTTGTAAATGGAGGCACACTCCCTGCAAAGGGATGGTGCTCAGAGGCTGTGCAGGCACCAGCTCCTCCTGCAGAGGGGCTCTTCCAGGTGGTGGGGAAGGACAGACCCTCCACCATCCCCTCGTTGCCCCACCAGCATGTGTCCTCCCTGCTCTCTGCATGGCAAAGGGGAGAAGCATCACTGCTGTAGTCAGCAGGATCTCTACAACTGTGAAAAGGAGCTCTACTATAGTGAGAAGGATCTCTACTACTGTCAGAAGGAGCTTACTATTGTCAGGAGGATCTCTACTATAGTGAGAAGGATCCCTACTACTGTCAGAAGGAGCTTACTATTGTCAGGAGGATCTCTACTATAGTGAGAAGGATCTCTATTATTGTCAGAAGGAGCTTAGTATTGTCAGAAAGATCTGTACTACAGTGAGAAGGATCTCTACTATAGTGAGAAGGAGCTTAGTATTGTCAGAAGGATCTCTACTATAGTGAGAAGGATCTCTATTATTGTCAGAAGGAGCTTAGTATTGTCAGAAAGATCTGTACTACAGTGAGAAGGATCTCTATTATTGTGAGAAGGAGCTTAGTATTGTCAGAAAGAGATCTCTACTCCAGTGAGAAGGATCTCTACTACGGTCAGAAGGAGCTCTACTATTGTCAGGAAGATCTCTACTGTAATCAGGAGCTCTACTACTGTCAGAAGGAGCTCTACTATTGCAAGAAGGATCTCTACTACTGTCAGAAGAAGCTCCACTACTGTCAGAGGAGCTCTCCTACTGTCAGAAGGAGCTCTCCTAGAGCAAGAATTGAGAAATCAATTACTGATAAATGAGGATTGATAAATGAATGAAGCAGAAAAGAAAGCCAAGAGCCCTGAGAAGTTACACACCAAAATGTGTTCAACCCAGTAACTCTAGTAACCGAAGAACTAAGTGATGCTGGCACAGCATCATCGCTCTCCTGTCCAGACACAGCAGCAAGAGTCCCTGAGGAAGAAGCCTCATTCATCCTCCTGGGCTACTTACAGGGAAGACCTCTTCTGCCTGTGCTTCCAAACCTGCCTGTGCTTCCAAACCTGCCTGTGCCTCTAACCCTGCCTGTGATTCCAAACCTGCCTGTGCTTCCAAACCTGCCTGTGCCTCTAACCCTGCCTGTGCTTCCAAACCTGCCTGTGCTTCCAAACCTGCCTGTGCTTCCAAACCTGCCTGTGCTTCCAAACCTGCCTGTGCCTCTAACCCTGCCTGTGCCTCTAACCCTGCCTGTGCCTCTAACCCTGCCTGTGCTTCCAAACCTGCCTGTGCTTCCAAACCTGCCTGTGCTTCCAAACCTGCCTGTGCCTCTAACCCTGCCTGTGATTCCAAACCTGCCTGTGCCTCTAACCCTGCCTGTGCCTCTAACCCTGCCTGTGATTCCAAACCTGCCTGTGCCTCTAACCCTGCCTGTGATTCCAAACCTGCCTGTGCCTCTAACCCTGCCTGTGCCTCTAACCCTGCCTGTGATTCCAAACCTGCCTGTGCTTCCAAACCTGCCTGTGCCTCTAACCCTGCCTGTGCCTCTAACCCTGCCTGTGCCTCTAACCCTGCCTGTGATTCCAAACCTGCCTGTGATTCCAAACCTGCCTGTGCCTCTAACCCTGCCTGTGCTTCCAAACCTGCCTGTGCTTCCAAACCTGCCTGTGCTTCCAAACCTGCCTGTGCCTCTAACCCTGCCTGTGCTTCCAAACGTGCCTGTGATTCCAAACCTGCCTGTGCCTCTAACCCTGCCTGTGCCTCTAACCCTGCCTGTGCTTCCAAACCTGCCTGTGCTTCCAAACCTGCCTGTGCCTCTCTACCACCACGCCACATCTACCGCCACGGCACCGGGAGGTGCCACGTGCCCACGAAACATGAGTCTCCCCCCCAAGCCAGTCTGGTCTCTCTCACCCAGGGGGGAAGAGGGCCCAGAGCCTGGATGCTGCTGAAGGGCAGAGTGGTGACCCCACTAACCACAAACATCCCTTCTCACACGGCTTCCAAAGCTGGGCTGGCAATCACTCCTTCTGCAAAGCCTGTCCTAGAGTGCTCACCCTGGAACGAGGCTTCTGAATGGGGCTGATCCACACTGGACACACACAGGGCAAAGAATCAGGCAGGACTCAGGGAAAGGGCTTGCCTGAGGTTTAAATAGAGGGGAGCAGTGCACCAGGGTGCAAGCCTGAGTAGAGTTTTGGACAGTGGTCCCTGGGAGGGCGTTAGAAAAAGGCAGAGGACCCAACCAGATGTGAGAGGTGGGTGAGATGTGGGTGCTTCTTCTCCACGACACAAGATGGCCTCAGGAAACCTCCCTCTGAGGTTCTTCCAAATCCCATTTTTCAGGGTGGAGAAGACAAAAGGGGGGCTTCAAAGTGAGGAAACAACCTCTGCCATAGCTTCTTCTTCATGACTGATACGTGGGGGAAGCAGCAGTAGCCCATCCCTCCTCCCATGGCCTGGGGAAGGCATGACAGCCACGTGCCGTAAAGGAAAGGGTGGTTGCTCATTAGCTCATTAATTTATTATCTCTAGGATACGCTGGGTGCTTAATCACCTTTCTTCTTCTTTCTTGCAATACATGAACTTAATAAAAATAGAACTTTCCCCCCTCAAAAGTAGATCTGTCCCAGCACCTCGTTATCCAACGTGGAGGTACCACTCACCATCACGGCGTACGGACCAGGAAGAGCCAGGGAAATGCCCCAGTGAGTTGTATTTCAGAGCTCCAGTTGGGTTTCATTAGGCTTTATCTCCATTTTCCCCCAGACACTTTTGAAAGACAAGGCAGTGGGAAACATCCATAATTCTACCTGTAGTACAGCCTCCATCTTTCCTACTGAAACCCACTAATGTTTCCTCCTGATAGTCAACCAGGATCTATTTTCAAAGGGAGAAAATAGTTTAAATACATAAATCACACCCCCCCACACCCAAAAAAAAGCCACCCCATGGGCTGCAGTTTGATGCTAAGAGATGAAGTTCGGAGCTCTGTGTGTCCCCCCACCCACCTGTGAGGGACCATCCCAACGCCGACCGCAGAGTCAGTTATGGGGGGGAAAAACCCTTCCCACCCTCTGAAAGGGGAAGAGTGAAGATCAAGTGAAAGAGGAAAGGGGAAGTGAGAAGGACACCCCCCCCCAAAGCATGGCTGAGCCGTTGGTGCGCAGCCCCCAGCCTGCAGGAGCTGGGCTGAAAGCATGGGGCTTCCCCAGGGACATCTGGGAGGGAACTGGGGTGCTGACCGTCCCTCTGCCCTGTGTCCCTGGGAAGATATGGAGATATCTCAAGATAGCAAGATATTGGGGTAGCAAGATATGGGGATACCTCAAGAGATACCTCCAGAGTCACCATCTCTGGAGATACTCAAGACCCATCTGGATGCTGCCCTGTGTGACCTGTCCTAGGGACCCTGCTCTGGCAGGGGGGTTGGACCTGATGGGCTCTGGAGGCCCCTTCCAACCCCTGTGATCTGTGATTCCATAAAAGTAACCACTCCTTTGTTTTGGTTTTTAAGCCAAGGAGCAAAGGAATAAATCACACAGCAGTAGAAGGACATCTCAAGTGCTTTCCTCCAAGGAGGAAACACTGCTGAGGTCAGTGCTGAAGCCAGGCTGGACTGGTGGCTCAGGCTGGCACCAGACACCCAGGGAGGGAGGCTGTGAGGTTTAAACAGGCTCTTTCAAGTAAACACATTTCTTCTCTTCCCCCCCCCCCCCCCCCCCCCCCAGCTATCACCAAGAAGGAAGTTAAAGAGCTTTCTGTGAAAATCAGGTGGCCAGAACTTACTGGGATGTGAAAGCCCTTCAAAACACAGAATCATAGAATCCCAGACTGGGCTGGGTTGGAGCCCAAGGGTCACAGAGCTCCAACCCCCTGCCACAGGCAGGGCCACCAACCTCCAGGCCTGGAGCTACACAAGGTTGCCCAGGGCCCCATCCAACCTGGCCTTGAACACCCCCAGGGATGGGGCACCCACCCCCTCTCTGGGCAGCCCCTTCCAGCCCCTCACCACTCTCTCTGTAAAAACCACAGCTCGTGGGTTTGAGTTTAGCTGGACCTTCCCAGATCAGGCAGAAAAACCCAGGAGAAACTCCAGCCAGCAGGAATCATCCACCATCCATAGCACTTGTTCTCTACAGCACCCATTTCTCCACGTAGGTGTGGACCAAACCCTTTGCTCTTCCACCTCAGCAACCTAAAATGCAATGACTGCCCCGTGCAATCAAGAGATGAGCCAGATTCTGAAGCTTGGAGAGCTGTGGATGGCTGAAACACCTTGAAGAAGATTGTAAAAATGAGAACTTCATGAATAGCTGCCTTCAAAACAAACAGAGAGCCTGCCTGAGCTTCAGGTGTGGGCTGTGCTTGGAAAATCGAGCTTCTTTCCATAATTAGCCTTCTGTAGCTGTCTGTGCTTGGAAAAGGACCTTGTTTCCCCATCCTGAGCCGTTGTGTATGTGAAGTTCCTGCCTGCAGTGGTGGGTAATTAAGTGTGATTGAAGATGCTATTCATTCCCCTGCAAAGCAGCAGGTAGCCACATGTCAGAAGGGGGTGGTGGGAGAACTGAGGAGCTTCTGGGCAGTAAAAGGCCTTTGGCAAAGGGCTGCTGGAACTGAGCAACGAGCCAGCGTGTGGTGATCGCTACCGAAGCACCAGCCAGGGGAGATCCCTGTGCTCAGAAACACCAGAGCCACCTGGACAGAGGAATATTCAGAATAACCTCTTTAGTTCTGGGTGTGCTGGGTGATGCCAAGGCCCCAGGTGGCCTTGAGGGACCAAGACAAGCTCTGTCAGAAGCAGGCACCACACACAGCCCTGTGCCATGCTGACCAACCACCCGTGAGGCAATGACCATGGTGGGTCCCAAGGGGCCAGGAGCTGGGAAAGATCTGATGCCTTCTGTGAAAGGGCAACTCTGCATCAAGAGGAGTGTGGCCAGCAGGTCACAGGAGGGGATCCTCCCCCTCTGCTCTGCCCTGCTCAGGCCCCACCTGGAGTGTTGGGGCCAGTTCTGGGATCAACCAGCCAGGGATCTCCTGGAGAGAGTCCAGAGGAGGCTACGGAGATGCTGAAGGGCCTGGAGCATCTCCCCTGGGAGGAAAGGCTGAGGGAGCTGGGGAGAAGCAGCCTGAGAGGGGATCTGATCAATGGGGATCAATAGCTGAAGGGTGGGACACAGGGGGACATGGGCAGCCTCTGCTCAGTGGCTGTGGGGACAGGACAAGGGGCGATGGGCTCAAGTTGGAGCACAGGGAGTTCCCCCCCAATGTGGGGAAGAACTTCTTCCCAGTGAGGGTGAGGGAGCCCTGGGACAGGCTGCCCAGGGGGTGTGGAGTCTCCTT
Organism: Porphyrio hochstetteri; assembly: GCA_020800305.1. Classification (NCBI taxonomy): domain Eukaryota; kingdom Metazoa; phylum Chordata; class Aves; order Gruiformes; family Rallidae; genus Porphyrio; species Porphyrio hochstetteri. The sequence continues at coordinate 91,441,886 of CM036938.1, forward strand.
CCCTGGAGAGATTCCAGCCCCAGCTGGATGTCTCCCTGTGTGCCCTGTCCTAGGGACCCTGCTTTGGCAGGGGGTTGGACCTGATGAGCTCTGGAGGTCCCTTCCCACCCCTGTGATTCGATGATTTTGTCTGTGTGGGTTTTTATAGGGAGGGAGAACAGGGGTGGAATTCTCAGAGGTGAAGGCATCTTTGCCATGGAAATTGAGGAAACCTGGTTATTTGACTAAGCAAAAAAACCAAGAACTACCTCTTAAGTCATTTGTAACAGAGGAAGAAAATGAACCTGCTGCATCTGCAGAGGTCTGAGCTATGATGCTCTGCAAAGGCAGCTCCCCAGTTGAATGGGGGCAGGAGTTATTTCATTATCCCCCTCCCAGGCAGGCAGGGGTTTCAATAAAGCTCCATGAGCCTCTGACTGCCACGGCAGATGCGCCTCGGTGAGGAGAGGGGGGCTCCAGGGAACGGGCACAGTGGGGCTGGAGATGCAGAGGCAGCTGCTGGGCAGGGAGGGGTGGGCTGTTGCCACGCTCACACATGGGCCTGAAGTGCAGTCATGGTTTGTTAGTTTACTGCAGGTGGATTCCAGAGCTGCACTGTAATAACTTGGTGTCTGTGAGACCAATGAAGTGGGCAGAGTCTCTGGCCTCCTGTTCAGGAACCAAAGTATCAAGTAGGAGTGGAGCAGAGAGAGGAGACACCCCTACTACACACCCCCAGTACACAGGCTCTACTACACCCCCCCAACTACACAGCCCCTACTACACCCCCCCCACTACACGCCCCCACTACACCCCCCCTACACCCCCCCACTACACCTCCCCTACACACCCTCTACTACACACCCCCACTACACACCCCTCCACTACACAACCCCCACTACACACCCCCCATTACAACCCCCTCTACTACACCCCCCCACTACACACCCCCCACTACACACCACTACACACCCCTTACTACACCCCCCCACTACACACCCCCCTACACACACTCTACTACACACCCCCACTACACACCCCCCTACACACACTCTACTACACACCCCCACTACACACCCCTCCACTACACAACCCCCACTACACACCCCCCCACTACACACCCCCTACTACACCCCCCCACTACACCCCCCCTCACTACACCCCCCCACTACACACCCCCTCACTACACCCCCGCACTACACACCCCCTCACTACACACCCCCACTACAACCCCCTCTACTACACCCCCTGCTACACACCCCTTACTACACCCCCCCACTACACCCCCAGACACACACCGGCTCACACCTTGCCTGGCTGGGGTTGTGATGGTGTCCTTGTTGTTTGCTGGGGAGAGGTGGGCCAACCTGTACAACTCCACCAGCTTCTCCCTTTAGCACCTCACAGCACAGGCAGCTTCTGATGGGGGACGCTTCCAACGCACCCCCAGAGTATTTCCTGACCATCAAGTCCACCTCAACCCATCCCTTTCTAAAAGACTCAGCAGAAAACCCAAGGCATGTAGGATTTGGGGACTCAGCTTGGAGTTACAACACCTTAAAAGCCAAGTGCCTGTTACTCCACCTTTGCCACAAAGGCCTAATCCACATTTGCAAGGGACTGTCTCATTTACTCCCACGTGGAATCTCATGTGTTGCCTTGGAAATCCATGATGTGAGGTTTCTGGTCATCAAGCTCCTTTTACAGTTCTTCATTTGTTGCTTTTTGGAGTTAATTATCACTCAGAACAGCACAATAGCAGAGTTGTATGGACCCTGTGGACCCTCAACCCCTCATCTTCAGGTGCTGTTGGGGAAACTGAAGCCTGGTGATTTACACAAGCTCCAGCTCACCTTTTCCCTACTCCCACCACGATGCTCATGGACACCCTGGTGTCCACAACTGATGGTTCTACCTACCAGCTTCATTCTTCTGGCTCCTTCTGCCTTTACCTCTCCACAGAGCTGGTTCTCACAAAGCTCCCAGACCCTCCTTACAATCTGAGTACCCAGGCAGTAGCACAGACTCATACAGGGAAGCAGAGTAAAGTTGGAGTAATCAAGTAGATATGCTCTTCTTTAACACCACTGCCTGGCTAATCCCCCCCAAACCAGCATGATAGAAAATAAAACTGAGCTTTGGGGAAAGATCTCTGATTTTAGGGCTGGAGCAGCTCCCCTGAGGAGAGAGGCTGAGGGAGCTGGGCTGGTTCAGCCTGGAGCAGAGAAGGCTGTGGGGGGACCTCATTGCAGCCTTCCCGTCCCTGAAGGGAGCAGAGGAACAGGAGGGGAATCAGCTTGTTCAAGGGCAGAGACTGGCAGGACAAGGGGGCTGGAGTGAAGCTGGAGGAGGGAAGGGTGAGAGGAGAGACTGGGGGGAAGTTCTGTGCAGAGAGAGTGGTGAGGGGCTGGAAGGGGCTGCCCAGAGAGGGGGTGGGTGCCCCATCCCTGGGGGTGTTCAAGGCCAGGTTGGCTGGAGCAACCTTGTGCAGCTCCAGGCCTGGAGGTTGGTGGCCCTGCCTGTGGCAGGGGGTTGGAGCTCTGTGACCCTTGGGGTCCCTTCCAACCCAGATGATTCTATGACTCTATGAAATGGTGAGCAGTGCAGAATTAAGATGACACACAAAATCCTGACTTCCCTGAATGAAAGGAGAAGTTTTTGTCATTAACTTCAACAAAGCTCATGCTTCCAAAGTGTCCTGACAGCAACTCTGGTCCATATTTCTTAGCTCTCTTCTCTCTAATTGAATTAAATAGTTCCCAAGATGAGGTTCCTTCCATCCCCACTGCAATCAGGGCTGTATTTGCTGTGGATTTTCAGTGAAAGCCCCATCAGGGCTTCAGCTTGGGAACAAAACTCATCTCCAAGCCCATGGGTTGAGGTGTAGCTGACCTCTCCTCTCACTGGCCTGAGCACTGAATCTTCAGATCCTTGCTGTGATTTGCATGAAGAAAGAGAAGTTGTTTAGGTTTTTTTTCCCCCCACCAGAAGATTAATAGGTAGCAAGTTCAATATCGTTAGGTATTTAGTTTTCCTTAATTGTTCCAGGAACTCATCTACAGAGAGCAATGCATCACATCTGGAGGTAGCAATTTACCTTGCAGAAATCAACACAACCCCCACGTGCTCCTCCTGGGTTTAGGAATAAAGGAGCTCATGCTGCTCCCATCACCATCCAGGCTGGGATAACCCAAGGCTGTGGGGGATTCTCACCCATCCATGGGATCACCATCACTACTTCTGTTGGAGTTCCTCAAGTTCCCTTCGAGATCTGCTGGGTGAGTGAGCTCATCTCCCTCACTACGTGTGTGAAAGCCCAGCCCAGAAATCTTGTGGTAGGTTTGGAGCTTATCATTTTCTTTTCAGCCTGAAGGTTGATGCTTGTTAATAATTTGGTGGATCCTGAGAGTTCTGCAGCCTGGAGAACAGACAACAGATGGTCCAGCCTCAGCATTAAGCATTATTCCTTCTGTACCTTTCAGAAACTCAAGAGATTCTTATTTTAGAAATATTTTTTCCTCCTGCATGTCTGGGCAATGGTCATCTGCTTCAGCTGCTTTTCCATTAGACTTCAAGAAAGAGGATGTACAGTTCCCTGGATCAGGATTTTTATTATTTGCCCTTTTTTGGGTGGTGTTTTCCTAACATTCCTCAAATTTTTAGGAATGAAACAGCACAGAGAAGGAGTAGGCAGGTAGGGCTTTCTCCATGGGCTCTTCATCCATCCTATATGAGCACAGCCATGTAGATACAATCACAGAATCACAAGGCTGGAGAAGACCTTTGAAGATCATCCAGTCCAACAGTCCCGGTCCTGTGCTGACCCAGATCCCTGAGCACCTCATCTCCCCTCTGTTAAACACCCCCAGGGCTGGGGACTCAGCCCCCTCCCTGGGCAGCCTGGGCCACAGCCCCACAACTCTGCCAGGGAAGAACTTTTCCCTCCCAGCTGAGCTGACCCTGCCCTGGGGCAGCTTGAACCCATTGCCCCTTGTCCCATCTCCTGGCCCCTGGCTGCAGAGACCCTCGCCCACCTCTCTGCACCCTCCTGGCAGGGCAGGGGAGGTGGGGAGAAGGTCTCCCCTCAGCCTCCTCTTCTCCAGGCTCAACACCCCCAGCTCCCTCAGCTGCTCCTCAGAGGATTTGCCCTCCAGCCCCTTCCCCAGCCTGGCTGAGTCTCTGGATTCGCTCCAGGACCATCAAGGATCCACCGAGCGAGCTGATCACTTCTGCACCAACTGAATTCTGAGGAAACTCCAGAACTGGCCCAGAGGAGAGTAAAAAAATAATTCTTCAATGTTATCTTTTAGGAGAAAACCCCCCAAATCTTTCAGTCTCATCCTACAGCCGCTCCCGTTGGCTTCTTCAGTGGAATCCTGGGGTTTTCCAGTGCCTTGACAGCCGGGGTTCCCGGCACAGGGCCCAGGCCCTCAGCATCCCGCCCCTTGGGGTGTACCCTGGAGCTCAGTGAAAGGCTGGAGCTGGCTGGAGCTGTCAGGTTTGCCCTCTCCTGCCTTCTGGAGCAGAGGCCTGGTGAGGAGCGGTGGTGCACGGCCTTCCCCCGCCCGCGGTCGGTGCTGCGTGAGGCGGGATCCTCGTTCCAGTCACTGCCCATCGCTGCTCCTGGCTGAGCCCAGGCGGTGGCACAGCATGAGCAGGGCTGGGTGGGGGTCTGCACCTCCTGCCAACCGTCCCCATGGGATCCATCCACGCCCCCAGCACCCCGGGTGTGGTGACGCCGCGGTTACGTCACAGCGAGTCACAGATCGGGGTGGGCACCACAGGCTGCAGCACGAGGCACGTACCAGCCAGAGCAGTGTTCAGGTGTAACACCAGTATGAACTCGGAGAGAAGTTCTACCTTACTGGCACTGGATCAAAGATGGTGGAATGGAAAGAAAATCTAAAAGAACAGGTCTGAGAGCAGCAGAGGGGGATCTCCAGGAGGCTGGAGCTGTGGTGGAGATGGGTGGACAATAACCCCAGTGCTGGGGCTGGAAACACATCCCAACAACACATCCTAATCTGCCTCCTAACAACAGAACCCAAAAGCACCCAAGGGTTTGAAAGCAAAGAGGAGTAGGTAGAAATGGCTCCTAAAATTCATCCAGAGCTCCTGCAAGTCACTTTGGATCAGGTGAGGGGAGGGCTGGAAGTGTGTTCTTCAGATAAGCACTGTGGTGGCCATCACCAGTGAGGCTCTTAGGGGTGCTGAGGAGCTACGTGCCTAAGCTCAGTGCAGCGCTCGGTCTGCCCATCACCAGCCAGCACAGGGGCCTCTCTGGCAGCAGAGCAAACCTTGCTGTCCCTCTGGGGTCATGCTGACCCCAACAGCAGAGCAGACAAAGCAGAGCAGCTCTGCACTGGCCAGCGGAAGAGGCTCCATCACCATGGGTGCAAGGAAGCTGCTGCCAGTTCCCCCAGGGTGTCCCAACCCTGCCTCCACCTCCAAAACCAGACCCATGGGCAGGGTTCTACACAGGAACCTAGAGCTTTGCAGTGGGGCTTGTGGGTCAGATGTACACCTATGGCCATGGGAACCCCTCCAGCCATGGGTGCTCCTCTAGTACACGTGGGGCTGCAGAAGGAAGGGACATACCATGACCACTGACCAAGAACACAGCCCAGCCATCAGACCCTCCAGCTGGCAAACAGCCTCGGGGTTCCATTGCCCAAATGGTTTCATTTCCCTACACCACATGGACAAGATCATAAGAATAGATGTTTCCCCAGATTATTAAAGAACGTGGAGGAACGAAAGGAAAAGAAGCAATCGAGTATCTCTCCTTGCTAGAGAGAAATAACCCCCCAAAATAAGCAGAGATCAAGTATCTCCCTCTCCTAGAGGGAAATAACCCCCCAAAATAACCAGCAATCAAATATTTCCCCTTTCCTAGAGGGAAATAACCCCACAAAATAACCAGAGATCGAGTATTTCCCTTTCCTAGAGAGGAATAACCCCACAAAACAACCAAAGACCAAGTATTTCCCTTTCCTACAGGGAAATAAGGCCCCCAAAATAACCAGAGATCAAGTATTTCCCTTTCCTAGGGGAAAATAACCCCCCAAAATAACCAGAGATCAAGTATTTCCCTTTCCTAGAGGGAAATAACCCCCCAAAATAACCAGAGATCAAGTATTTCCCTTTCCTAGGGGAAAATAACCCCCAAAATAAGCAGTGATCAAGTATTTCCCTTTCCTAGAGGGAAATAATTTGTATTTTAGCTGGGTTTTGGGGGGGTTATTTGTGGTTTGCTTTTGTTGGGGGGGTTTTTTCCTGGCCTAGAATATTAAGCAAGCTATTCAATTCCTTCAATCATTTTCCAAAGAGCGAAGCCACCGCCCTTAGAAAGGAGGAATCCTAGAGCTCTTCAAGACCCAACTGCATTTCCTATTGCTACTGCAATGAAAAAGCAAGCCTCTTTTTTTTTTAAAAAAAAATAAAATAAATAAATAAAACCCAATCAATTGTCTTTGGAAACAAAGCACAGACTTTTGGCCATTGATAGTATTTTTAGACTCAGACTTTCCCTCCAGAGACTGAAAAGGATGCAAATGGCAAGTGCAGAGAGGCGCGGGCGCACGCACGCTCTACCTTTGTATTACACTGGCGGTTTATTATTTAATTAAACTACTCTTATTTTTCTAGCTCACGCATGCTTCCCTTGAGACGGCTTTGCTGTTAGCCTGCTGGCCTTGACTTCCAGCCAAAAACAATTCAGAAACAAAAAGGGACAACAAATCATATTTTCACAGACATTTTTATCCCTCAATACAACCTTGTTTTCACACAACATCATACAGATCCCTAGGAAAACTATCCTCGATTGCAGTAGCCATCCAAAGCTAGGGGCTGACACGAGCTCTGCGCTGTGCTCCGGGAAGGACACGCACTGTCACGAGGGGCAAGAATCACCAGGCCGCAGCGGCTCTGACTATGGGTGTCTTAGGGCAAGCCAAGCGCCAAGGCTCTCCAGTAACCATAGAAAAGCTCAGGTAGGAGCTTTAAAGCTGGAATTTGGAAAGAAAAGCCCATCACTGCTTGTGATGGAGCCTCTGCTGCGCGAGGTGAAGAAGCAACCTGGAGTATCCAGCCCAGCCCCTGGGATGAGGAGGCTTCTGCTTACCTGGTGGCAACCCTGTAGATTCGAATCTCTGCCATAGGATGAGTATGAGCCCCTTTCTGTTTTACCTGTTGGGAAATAAGAAAGGAAGAGGTGTAGAACAGATATAACCAGGTCTGAATAGCTTCCTAGGTTATTTATCTCAGCACTTTAGATGATGTTCCCCACATTCCCGGATGGAAAGCGGCACTGCCACCCTGTAACACACACAGGGAAAGGGATTAACACCTTTCCACGCTGGGGATGGCGATGGGAAACAAACCTCTTCACCTTGGTTGTGCTGCTCTGTGTGACTCCTGGATATGGGGTTTATCTGGCTGAAAACATGGGCAGACCTCCCCACACCTCCCCTTGCCCAGCACCCAGGCACCCTCCGTGTCCCTCACCAGCAATCCAGTTGGCCTCTTTTGCTAAGGAGCTGCCAGGGATGTGGCTTCCCCCTCTCTATCCCAGGAGCAGACTCCCCCCATGATTAAGGTGATGAATTCACACCAGGGAAAGAGATGCCCACCGGGAATTCACCGTTTGCTGCCAACACTCCAACGGGGGCCTGATGAGCACCAGGACTCCCTGCCAGCCCCAAATCCACCCCCTCCTTCTTTATCTTTTTCCCCAGCCTGACTCCCAGTACCAGTTACAGTTATGCCAGTTACAAAAGGAAAGGAAAGGTTCTTTCAAGGTTTGAACGGGCAGATCTGAGCGAAAGCACGAAGGGAAGAGGTGGTTTCTGCAAAGCATTAAGTCATGGCTGAGCAGCACCGCACCACGTGCTCCGGAGACAAAGAGCAGTCAAGAGGGCTGATACAAAACATATTGACACTAAAAGACCACCCTTATGGTGAGGATAATCACGGGAGGAGGGGAGGTATTATCCAACGCAACATCCAAGAACACAGTAAAAATCACTCATAAAATTAAAGTTTTTATTATAGGCTGGGGCATAAAACCCACCACACACGGTCCCAGTTACCAGGGACCAGATGCTCGCTTTATCTCTGCACCTCCCAGCAACATGGGGACACCTCCACACCCACACGTTGGGTTGGGGTGGCCTGGGTGCCCCTGTGCATGAGAGGTGTGGTGACGGCACTGCGCTGACCCCTGTGCTGATGAGATAAAGCTGCTGTGCTGATACACCTACCAAAACCATCAGAAAAATATATAATAATAATAATAATAATAATTAGAAATAATAATCATTATTTTTAAAGTCCTTATTACTATTTTAAAAGCCCTTGAAATGCATTTGGAAACACTGGATTAGAATAAAGACCCCCAACCTCACAGACATCAGGTCTAAGCAAGGCAGGTGGCGGACAGGGGTCCCTTGCTCACCCATCCCCTTGTGTCTCCTAATTCCTTAGCCCACGGTGAGGCAGATGATCAGACAAAAGGTGATGGAGCCAGACCTGATCATCCCCGTTTGGATGCTGCCACAAGCCTCTCCGTTACCATACGGCTGCCAGGTCTGCTCGCCCCTCGGCGCTACCGCTCAAGTTTGACTACCGCGAGTGGGTTGGAATGAAATAAACCCCCTTTCTCCCCATGGTAATTCAAGCCTCCAGAGCTTGCTTTTGTTCCTCCACTGGTTTTAGTCTTCTTGTTTCCCACTTCAAATAGTTACTTAAAGCCAGGAACCTCCAAAATTTATTTGCAATTCACAGGAGACGTGTATTAACTTAGGCTAGGACGCGGTTATACCCAAATGAGGGGTCCCACACACACCCCCTTCTCAGGTTTGGAGTTACTGGAAGCAACTCTGAGATTGAAACATCGATGATATTTTCATCTCTGAAATCTCTGAGGTCAATTTGGAAAACAAAATGTCTCGCCGGCGTGCCGGGAGTTCCGTGCGCTACTTCCCATCACCCCAAGAGGGCCAGAAAGTCGATGCAAATACGCGGTGAGGATGTGGGGGGGGGACACACACAAAACACGACACGGGGGGGGGGGAGGGAAAGAGAAAAAATCCCAAAGAGAAAAAAATAGGGTTGAGGGGAACAGAGCACAAGCAACGCCACAAGGTACTTGGAAGGCGCTTCTCGCCGCTGCCCGCGTAGCCGTAATCTTCTTTCCTATGGTATCAGACACAGGCAGCCTCATCTTAATTTCAGTTGTTAAAAAATATTTATCCAGATACAAAAATAAACCCACCGCAAATTACAAGTTGTCAGGGTTAAAATCTACTTCTATTTGTGTGGGGGAGGATAAGAGAACAGCATAGACATGAATCATTCTCAGTAATTTGAGTGTTTCCATGACATCAATGGGCACTCGTCCAGGACTCTGTCGAAGTCTGCGAGGTACCAAAGCGGCACAGCAGCCAGCAGGAGATTGACTTTTTTTTTTCTTTAGATTTTATTTTATTTTATTATTTCCCCTCCTCCTTCCCTTCTTCTTCTTCTTCTTTTTTTTTTTATTATTATTTTATTTTAAAGGATTCTATTCCTTGTGAAGATTCCCTCCCCAGCATCCCCTCTTCCCACCGAACAGCCAGCTTTGGGGATGAGGAGCAAAGCGCATTTCATTCTGATAGTGTAAAAAAAGCCTTTAACTTTGTTACGCGGCGGCGGCGGTGTTCCCACGTACAGCCAGAAAGCTGCTTCCCCCCATTAGGAAGAAAATAACCCAAATTTTTGGGAAAAGAAAACACAAAAAAAGTCCTGAAACTGTTAAAAGAGCAGAGATTTGCATGAACCGCGCTCTCCTTCCGAAATGCTCATCCTTTTCCTAAGGCCGTGGTGGTGATGGTGGTGGTGGAGGGAGGAGGGGGAGAACCCCTATCTCTCTTTTTTTTTTGTTTTGTTTTTTGTAGAAACTGGCCATTTCAAATTAACTCCAGTCTTGATGTTGATTTTCTGCTTCAAATTTCCCTGGCACATTTGTTTCAGAGAATCAAATTTGCCAGAGCGCTGATAATCTGCGCTGAGGAGAAGCTCTTTTTAAGCAACTATTTTGTTTTTGCAAATATATATGTATAAAAAAAAAAAAGCTGCTCTTGAAATTTTTTTTAGGGGGTTTACTGGATATTCAAGCATCCTTTCCAACGCCCCAGCCTGCGCTGTGCGTCCGAGGAGGTTTGTAAGAGCTAAAGATTCTCTCCCCTCTTTTTTTTTTTTAAATAAAAAAAAGAGAGAATCTTTAGCTCTCTTATTTTAAAAAAAAAGAGAAGAAAATGGGGTTTTTTTTTAAAAAAAAAGAGAGAGAGAGAGAGAGTCTAGAGCGATGTAGACACCCGACGCATTCACTGCGGAATTTTCGAGACAACCCTCTAGTACTAGAATGCGGCAGCCGCTGCGGATATTTTTTGGCACAAAGACAATGGTGGCAGTGCCAAGCCCCATGGCTAAAACTACTCAAAAGAGGCATAAGGGTAGCATTAATCGTTCAAGTCTTTTACTGCATGGAGTAGTGTTGTCCATATTTTAAAAGCTAAAAGTACCCGTTAGTAATATTTGTTGTAAAGCGGGGAGAAAGGGAAGGAGGGGGGGGGCACCTAGGGGAAAAAAAAAGAGAGAGAGAAGGGAGGGGGGAAATAAAATAAAGGAGCTTGAAATAGAGATGAATAACAAATCTTGTCAGACATCTGATGAATTTTTTCCTACCTAGAAGACCTAATGCTAAAAGGTGCCCGTTTGTCGCTGGCAGCCCGAACGCGCCGGGCGATCTACGGTCCCTTCCGTGGCTTTCTGATCCGACAGTGGGAACAAAGCTCCATGGAAGATGTTGACCTACAAAGGGTGGTGAATAACTTTCTGGTTCTTTAGGTAAAGGCAAGGAGGGGAAAAATAAGTATCTCCATCGTTAGCGGAGGCGCTGATTTAGCGTGCGTGGCAATATCTATCTATATATTCGATTAATCGCCACAATGCATGCCAATCAAAGGCGAGACAAAGAAAAGAACTCCAGGCAGCTCCTGGGTTGTGACAAACGCTGTATCTCCAGGCTCAGCTCTCTAAATACCTCCAGAAAACAAACAAACAAGGGGGAAAAAAAATGTAGAAAATAAAATAAGTGTATATATATATATATATATATCTCCTGCTTATCTTCAGGAAACTAAACCGAGCGCTTGGGGAACTAATTGGTTGGCATTTTTTGTTTCGCTGCGGCAAAGCAAAGCAGCCCAGGACTGCCAATGGATCAATAAAGAAGCCACTCGCCTTTTCATGGTGTTACTTTGAAAAATTAATCAAATTAAGTAGAAAATTTAAGCAACTTCCTGAGCAGAAACGCAAAGCATCTGATTCCTCACTCTTTTTTCCCTGCCTTGGGAGATAGGGCACCTTGGGTTTGGGGTTTTTTTTTTAATTCTGGGAGGCAGAATGAGAGGCATGAGGCACCTCTTTCCATCTGCAGGGAGAAGGAAGTGAAGCTCGTTCTATAAATGACTTCAATTCAGTGTTTACATTGATTGTGGGTTTGACATATTTTTTGGGGGGAGATGAGTTAGACCAGAATATTCGGATTCAGCTCGTCGCTGCCCTACATTAGGCTTTGGTTAGACTCAAGAAGAGAAACCTGTCTAGATTTTTTTTTTTAAAAAAAATTAATTAAAAATAAATTAAAAGGGATTTTATCCTATTTTAGCAGGGGGTGGAATTTTAATGGCTGCAAATTTCCCTCTGAAATTTTCCTTAAGCCTATTTCTCATTGTGTTACGGTGGGTTTAGTCTATCTGATAATTCACCATCGCTCCCACCGATGTCCAATGCTGCATCCCGATCGATTCCCCTACGGAGAATGACAAATGAAAGGAGGAATCAGTGTCGAAGCCAAACCAGGCAGGAGGAACACAGAGCCAGAGCCTGGGAAAAACTTCTTCAGAGCCAAAGCTGAACTTTATCGTTATTTCTCTGTATGTAACGAACGCGGCACACGGGCTACCAGACGTAGCAGGGTTGATTTGCATTGCTCCCAGGATGGAGAGAGAGTTTATTTCTGCCTTAACCTAGAGTTGTGGCACTCAAAATTTACTTATGCTTCTTTTAATTCAGTTGCAGGAGGATGAGAGGCTTGGGGAGCTCCAGGGAGCGCTGGACCTGCCCGACTCAAGGATCTTTGTGTGGTGCCGCGGGATCTTTGTGCGATGCCGTAGGATCTTCACATGGTGCCAACCAAATTATTGATGGGGTTTTTTTTTTGTTTGCTTCAGAGATTTGAGAAGCTGAGTGGTTTCAGCAAAGAAATCAAGCTCCCATAATATAGAATTATAAATTATAGGAGGAAAAACCACAGCGGAGCCGCCGTATGGTGTATATCCTATAGGTGCCAGCAGCCCACCCTCAGAGGAATACACATGCCCTGTGCCCTCTGGGGATTCACTGTCTTTTGCCCTCAATATTAAAAATCACCCTGTTTCCATCCAGGGAGCTGGCAGGTAGCTGCTTTATGTGTTCAGAACTTTTGAATACTCTGGTTTTTAAAAGAAGGAGAGAAAAAACACCGAAAAACAAGGGGAGGAAAAGAGGAAAGGAAAATGCTTTTGGTGTTAAATGAAGGGAGGGTTTTTTTGGCTTTTAATTGAAGGATGCAAATCCAAATGCTGTCCCTGGCACCGGGGCTAACAGCTGGCTTGAGGCTTGTCCCCCTTTGTGCGACGGCAAGCTTTTCCTCGCCGCGCGGCGCCTCCTCGGCGCTTATCCCGCTGCTCGCCGGCGCAGCTCCGGGACCTGGCAGGGGAACAGGCAGCCCATGTGCTGGGCCGTGGGGCCAGGTGAGCCGCAGGGATGGGCTGTGGAGGTTGGGCAACATCGAGCCGGGGTTGGGGGGATGAGTGGTTTTGGGCAGCGGTGGCTGACGCTGGGGGGGTCCGGCTGCCATTTCTCCTCGCCCAACGTTTAAACACAGAGAGCTGCTCCTGGCTGAGTTACTGACTTGGGCTTGACCTGGGCTGTACGTCCGTGCTTCTCCTAGAGGAACGTGCTTACCAGGAGAGGATATACAGTCAAAATACCCTCTTTATTTCAGCGAGGGTTTGAACGGGGTGTTTTACATCACAAAGAATCTCATCCGCTGGTAATGGAAGTATCATGTTAATGAGCTAGTTCTGCTTTGTGCTGTATGTGAAGTACAGACAATAAGAAAGAAATCAAATCGATTTTAAGCAAAGTTTGGGCAATAACATCCCCAGAACAGTCCGAACCACAAGGCTCCTGATCCAGGGAAGGTGCACAAAGTAGATCCCAAGCTAAGGGAAGCTATTCATGCCGGTAACTGGGATGGCATCACAGCCCAGGGCGCAGCACAGTGTTAGAGCAAAGGGATCTTTCTGATGTGCAAGAGGATTTTGGCACTTAGGCTGATGTGCAGTAAACAGTAATGGTTCTCTGAGAGGCGTTACAATGCTGGAGCAAGTACCAGCACAAAGGGAGATTTTCATTTTATTTTTTTTTAAACACTACCATCAAAATGCAAAGGAAATGAAATCCTAAAACCTCCGTTCAAATCAAGCTAGAGCTGACTCAAGCAACCTAAAGCAAGGAAATTCAGGGTGAAAGCGATGCTTCGCCACTGACACCTCACTTAAATAGGCACTGTTAATCCCCCAAACACCCCAAAGGCCAAACTACTTCCTTACACACACCTCAGGTGTCTGTGGCTGTGTCTCTATGTCAGGACACACGTGTGCTGATGGGAATGGCTGTGCTGCCTGCTGACGGGTGTCCCATGGGCGCTCTGGGCAAGTATCCCTGGTGGGGAAGGAACCAACCCCAGTGCTGCCCATCCCACAGCCCCTTCTGTATGGAAGTCACTCCCTCCACAGAAACACCAGACAGGTTATTTCTCTCTGTATTTGTCAATGATCTCGGTACACGACCCGTTGGACACGAACCAAGAGAGCAAGGCAAATTGCTCAATCTATTCCTGCAATCTCCCAAATCACAGCATCTAGTCCAGGGCTTTGCATGCCTTCAACCAAAATGAGGGGGGCAAAACAAGCCCCAGAACTCTGAGATTACAAAGAGAGAAAATCAAAGCCCATATTCTACCTGATTTCTATTAATCGGTCCCTTAGTCCTCGACCGGTCCCACTAGAATCAATTAGAGCATAAAGCTTCTCAGGCTCTCTGATAAAAGAGAGGCTTGATGCTAATAGATGGTTATGATTCAGGGACTGATCATGTCTAATCCAGTCAGAACAAGCTCCTTGCACCCTTTGCAACAGGTTTTGGGCACCCTGAAGTTCATCAGAGGCCAGGCAGGTATCGCTGCTTCGCAGCCACCGCTGCAATGGTGCAACTGATAAACGATACCGTGGTGGGAGGACAAGGAACTTTATCCAGCTTAATATCGAGTACACACTCTGACTGAGACCAGAATGAGAACTACTCATCCTTAAATTAGGTGTTTAAAGGAAAACAATTGTTTATTTCGATGCTGTCTTAAGAAATGCTATTTGAGTTGAAGGAACCTTCAAGGTTCCTCACTGGCGTGGGTCTGGTGCTCGGGAAGCCCAGAGCAACCCTCTGAAGGAACGTTTCCAGGAGACAATCCTTCATTTAGAGTGAAGATGCATCTGACTTTCACAAACATCTTTAGTCGCCTTTTCATGTGCGGCGGGGAATTTCAGTCTAGAGGAAATAATTACCCTTCATCTAAGCCCGAACACCTGGATCACTCTGGAAATAGGCAAGAAACAACAAAAGTCTAAGAAAGCCTGGGGTTTTTTTACCCTTTTCATTCTGGGAAGATGCAATAGCCTAAAAGATGGGCTGAGGGGGGGTGAAAACAGGGATCAGAGAACCAACAAAAAATAGTAATCAAAAGCTTTACCTAACGTTAAGAGAATCAGGATAATAAAAAGGGTCAACATTTTCATAGAGATATAGAGGATGTAATAATACTCCAGCCCTGAAAGCAATATAGAATCGGATGTAAAACACAGGATGATGTTTTATCCTAAGTAAGCCTGGCAGGGTTAGTTCCAATTGAAATAGGCTGCTGGGTGATCCCTCAGCATTTGTTTAGAGCCCAGGTTGGGAGATCTTTATCGTGGATCTGGAAACCTGGGGTTTCACTCAAGCAGGAAGAGAGAATGTCTTAAAAACAGGTTGGATAAGGATTGCAGACCATGGAAGACATGGAATTGATAGAAGATGATAAACCTTCCTATGGCCTGAGCCTGGGCTGTAAATCTCTGCGCTCTGTGAACCACCCCTATCTAGTCATGTACAAAAAACCCCGACCCCGTTGGACATGAGTGGATAAAGAGCTTGGAAGGCTTATCCTTCACATCAGGGATCAACCCTGCACCTCAGCGCGCTGAACAGAAACCGTTCCCCACCAAAGCCCAGGGTCAGCCCACCCATTGCATCCCAGTGCTCAGCTGCCGAGCTCACCTGATCCACCAGAACCCCCTGTGAAGCCTACAGCATCATCTGTGCACCAGAAAGGCAGGATACCAGGACCCCAACACTGACCACAAGGCACACATGGACCCATTTTAAAAGCCAAGATAAATGTCCATGTTTTAACACCAAAACCATCGACCCTCCTGGTTTTCTCCCCGTCTTCACGTGCTTTCTGCCTTGAGATTAAAAACCCACCACGTGTTTGTAACATCAGGTGGAACAGAGACAGGAATTAATTTTTGTTATAATTTTGACATTATAAAAACAAGGGATTGGGTAATTTGGATGAGCTCAGCAGACAAAACAGACCACGAGCTTCTTGTATGGCAAAACATCAGGAAGGAAGCGATAAATACACCGGAACGCTGAGCTCCCCGTCAGTCTCCCATCAGTGCTATCCAGCAGAGGGCATGCCTACCCCAACCAGATCCTTACACATGAGAACTCCTGCTTCCTAAACACTTTGGGAACAAACAATCCAGGCTGAGGCTACCAGCAAACTCATAGCACCAGTACACACGCTCTCCAACACTGCTGAGTGCTCACAGCAGCAGTACACATGCTCTCCCCGCTGCTGTTGGGTCAACAATGACAAAGGCCTCTGGTGATAAGACACCAAGGAACGTTGATTCCTACCCCAGGAAAAGCCCTGGAGAGAGGGATCACCCACCTCTACTGCTGAAGATCTTCCTTTCACTGCCAAGGGCAATGACAGTGACCCTCACGCCACAAACCCGACCGCTCCTCACTACAAACTTCCCTCCTGAAAGGAACTGTTTTGTACCAAAGACCAAAAGTCCCATTGATTTCCAAGTATTTTCTTCTCTCTAGGTGAAATATCAGCTGTCTTAATATTAAATAGAACCAGGTGTCTTCAGCAGAGTCAGGTTTTCATCCCAGAGTCTTTAATTACTGCGCAGAGCCGGACAGCAATGTCACCTCCGGTTTCTAGAAGGGGACAGCGATGTCATCTATGGTTTCTAGAGGAGGACAGTGATGTTGCCTATGGTTTCTAGACAGTATTTCATCATTTTTTACCAGATTTAAGTGAGAAGAAACCTTTCTAAATCTGATCCAAGGAAGCATTTGTCATCTGCAGTGTTCATCCCAAAGAAAGCTTCCTGAGGACTACTCAGCCTTGAGGGTCCTCCAGCCTTTCATCCATGGCTGCCAAACCAAGGCTCTTCTCCCAACCATTGCTGGTTCAGAGAGGTATAATCATTGCTGGTCTTCAGAGAGGTACCAACACACCAAGGAGAAACCTCCAGTGTCTCTTGCAACTGCAACTACCCTACGATGCTAATTAACTTCTACCGGCGCATCCACAGGAAGGCTCACTCCCAACCTTAACCTCTACTTTAGAGCACAGAATAATGGCTACTTAGGTTCTTTATCAGATAATCTATTATCTATCTATATTTTGGGGAAGTTTCAGTAGCCCTGGGAGATGAACTTTAATTTACAAGGTCTCCAAGGCAGGCAGCTTAGGTTACATGTAGGTCACAATAAATACTCCTCATCCCTTGGCCGGCGCGAGCTGCGCCGCCGCTGCCTAAGTTGAAATGACAAGCCTTTATTATTCCTAAGCACTCCATTCTGAACCATTTGCACAATCTGTTAAGTCCAGACAAATTTAAATGGTTCTGACATGCAGCCTGCTAGGGTCAGTGAGAGGGATAATGCCTCTTTACGTGGGGAAAATTTTGTGGCATATAGGTCACTCTCTTAAGGGGAATCAACTGCGTGTCTCTTCTTTTGCATTTCCACCACAATCCTTCATCCTGCAGCCTGGAGCTGAGAGTGAAATGCAAGAAAGGAGCTGAATGCTCAAAGCAAAAATCTGCTTCCAGGACAATCCATTATATCTGACAAGTTAAATGTTCCATGGTAGACCATATGGCATCGGAGCAGGGCCGACGATGGAAGAGGGAAACTCAGCAAATGCATCACAATTAAGGAGTTTGACTATAGACTTTACTTTGATTTACTTGGGGTTTTATTAAATTTTGGATATTGGACTCTTACAATTTTCATACAAGCCCTTCCAAAGCTTCTACCCCATCTCCCAAGCTAGCTACATGCCAACAGGTGGTTCCCCAAAATCGTTCTCTCCCAAATCTGATGGCCATAGATACTTTAAATAGTACTCCTCATCAAGCCCTTTTTATACCCTGTAAAGCAGCTTAGTGTTATTACATAGCAGAAACATTATTAGCAGTTCATTAAAGACCAAAGATGATAAAAAGGTGACAACAGCATAAAATCCCTGCCCTCAAAGCCCTGGTGAGGAGTCGTCCATAGAAACATCACCCCAACAATGGGCTTGGACCCCTGAGATGAGGGCCAGAAGACAGAACCAGCCTGGAGTCACACAGCTGAAACCCACCATGACCAGAGGGTCCGTAGTTTTTACCAGACTGGCCAGGAGAACTCCTCTGTTGGCAAGGTAAGAGATCTTCCTTCAAGGCCCATGACTTCCCCATCAACGGCAGAGCGCCGTGCATCACCGCGAGCCCACTCACCGCTGGACCTTACGGAGACGTTACGCAAGGAGATCCAGCTCTGAGCAATCCCAGCCAACCTGGCCCTTGCTGACTGCATTTTCATTACCAAATCATCTGACTGAATTAAGATGCCAACAGTCAATCAACCCTTTGTGTAAGGCACCCACCACCCATAATCACCTTCTTCTGAAGAGCCAAAGCCTTGGCTCCCCGGAAGGAATCCAGCTAACCAGCTGCTGCAGCAGCGGGTTGGGAAACCACACCAACTGGGAATACTGGCTTTGCCACACCTACAGACATTGATCTTGACTGGCATAAAGAACAAACGGACCAATCAGAAGAAAAAAAACATGCAAATTAGCCCCACGTAATGAAGTTCCTAAATAATTTGGGAATGCAGTGCAGAAAGCAGGAACTGGTGTTTCCAGAACTCCTTGCAAAGACTCTCTGCTGTGGGAGAGGGCAGAAGGACTTCTCTATAACCTGGTCATTATTCTGGTCCACTATCACACTGATCTTCTATTGTTGGGAAAGGAAAGCAGCAGAAATAACCAGTAAAACCAGTTTGGGGCAATGCCCTGGGGTCCTGATGCAAAAATCAATCAGGTAACCACAGCTACATCCCTATTTAGGCATTTCAATCAAGGTTCACGTCACTGGTGGCACTGGAAGCTGCTGGGGCACAACTCACCAAACCAAACCACTTACTGGAATTGGGAATTTTAAGTATTTATGCCTTTCCCCCCCCCCCCAGTTTTTGTTCAGTTTCCACTTTGTAAAGGCTGAGCCAATGCTGCTACCAGTAAGAGCCCATTCTGCCCAGTGCTGGGGTCCAACAGACCCTTCCTGGAGCCAAGGGCCACTGAACTCAGAACTTCCATGGCCAAACCCTGCCTTTCTAAGCCCAAAATAAGTCCTCATTACTTAATTACTCAGCAGGCTTGTAAGGTAACCTTATTTCTCCTAGTATGAAATGGGTTCTTATCCTGAATGATTAATTCTCACCATTTTTAAGGCTTAAACCCAATTATTTTCCAAATGATACTCATTCTCTTCAGCCTGGACCCTTCCAAGGTCAGCTTTGCCCTGATGCCCATCGTCACCTTCGGCCACCCCAGGGATGCTCTGGGGTAGAACTGTTTCATGGAGGACCTTGGCTTATAAATGGGGTGACCCAGGTCCTTGGGAGGACACAGGGCTGCACCGCTCTCATAAGACCCTCTGTGAAGCCCATCATCTCCACCAACAGCAACCCCCCTCCACTGAAGTCCAAATGCATCCTTATTGTTAAGACCTGGGGAAACTGAGATTAAAATAAGAACTAAATCAAGGCTTGATGGGAATAGTGGGGGTCACTTTACTGAGGCAGTCATCACCAACTATCTAACACATCCCTTCCAGTGGGAAAAAGATGGTAATTTGATTTATTTTTTGTTATTCCACGTAAGAAAGTGGGCTCAGATTGCTTTAAACATCTTATTTCTGTATTCTTCTGAAACCATCATTGGTTTTGCTACCCTGAAGGAGAAAAAAGTGGGGAAAAAACACTCCCTCCCCCAAAAAAGCTTTAAAAATACTGACAATCTTTCCATCAATTGAGAAGTTCCACTGTTTTGAACTTGAGGACTACCCAAGACAAGGTGAACAGCAGTACGGACGCGCCGGCAGAACAAAGCCCATTATGAAACCAACACTGAAAAAGAGTTGGATCTGTTCCTCTGGTGCTGCAGTTCTTCCCACAGATCTTCAGTTTATTATTGATTTAGCATTTAGGACTGCAGGCGGTGGAACAAAGCCCCCTGTGATTAGAAATGCATCCTTCTGCAGCATGTGCTTGCATTTCCAAAAGGATATTTATTCCCTTTTATTCCCCCCCCAAAAAGAAGATCCTGCATATTAAATGGACATCAACTTCTTCCAAAGTCACACATCTCCCAAAATGTGTTGTTAGGATTTAAGGTTCCCACTGGAGATGCTGGAGGAGGATTTCTGGGTTGGTTTGTTGTTGTTGGGGGGGGGGGGCATCATAGAGCATCTTAGGGCTGCAACCAGCCATGGGTCTCATCCTGACATGAGGTGAGAAGGAAAACCTGATGGGGATCTATTTCCTGAGGGAAAGAGGGAATCCTGCTCACCCTCAGCATGGGGAGGCAGGAGGGGAACCGTCCCACCCCGAGGTGGGTCTCCACGTGCTCCTGGTCCGTAAAGGTGGTTGATTCACTACACCATTTCCCTGGTTTCACGGAAATATTCCCTCGCTCCATGTGCATGCCCATGCTAAACTATTTCTTGTTTAATTGGGCACATACCAAATAGATAATGGCTCTTTAAAGCACTCCTGGCATCGGTAAGCCGCTGGGCTAGCAGCGCCGAGAAGAGCAGCGGCTGAAAATGGATGTTTGCTGTCAGCCAGCTCGATCGGCTCGGGGAGCGAAGCCGTCGCTCCGCGCTACCGCAACGGACGTGACCGACCCAGAAACCAAGAGGAGAAGGGAAGGTGGTAAGGGAAATCCAGTTCAACTCACACTGGTAAAACAAAAGGAGAACGAGGCAGAGATTTGTGCTTTGTAGATTCCACTAGTAAATCCTGATCAACATTTTTATTACTAATTAAAATGCCCATATGGTAAAACACCACCTGATCCGAGGAGCTTTTAAGTGGAGCGGTTGTCGGTGGTGAACTTCTGTGTTTCGTGAGCTAATGGGAAATGTTTTTTGCCCTGGATTTCATTTCAAATGCTCCGTTTTCTGAGTCATTAATGAAAGAGAAAGAAAAGCTTTGGCAAAATATTTACTTTCCTTAGAGCTGAGTGTTCAAGAAAACACGTTTCAAAAGAAAGGCAAAGCAAAGTTAAATAAAAGGCGAGCACGTCTTTGTCTCCCTATCAAAAAGTTAAATCTGCTGGATACAAAATTTAATGCAGCTCAAAATTAATCCAAGTATCAACCCAATGTGCTAAAAATTAACCCAAGCACCAGCTTAGTATGAGATGAATGTCCCAATGTCACCCAGTTCTGTGAAATGAGACCCAGCACGGAGAAGCTGCCCTGGGAATGTGTCACCCGAGTGCTGCCACCAAGCCCTGGGCACCTCACTCTGGCACCAGTCTGTACTCAGGTTCATGTTTGGTGGACATAAGACACCAAGAAGGAAAACCCTGCTGTATCTGATACTCCTTGCACACACCATCATCTCATCAGTCCTCCTGGCAACGTCAAACGGGTGATACAGGACAAGGGGGTCAGGGGGAGCATCTCAGCTATAAGCATCTCTGCATCCAGCATGGGCAAACGCGGCCACTGTCAGCCTGCTCAGGGCTAGGAGACCCTTGGCATGTCCCTCTCCAAAACACCTATTCAGAGTGTTAATTCCCCAGCACAAAACACATTTACTGAGGCTTGTGCTGGGGGACATGTAACAATCCCCATTTCTTCTTGAAACCAGAAAGCTCCCAACTGACCTGCATGGACTTCACAGCTGGAAGAACTCATTAAAACTCCAGCAAGAGTGAATTTTTTAATTATTATTATTTTTTTGGCTAGAGAAATAGCAACTTCTAAACTGCAATTTAAGCACCCTGATATATATATTTATATTTATAACAAAGATACTTTGATTTTCAGAACCTCCCAACCTTTCACAGCCCCTTCTGTTGGCGCTCAGTAATTCTGATTTATCCCACTGAGGAATTCTAACAATAAAATACTCTGGAAATATTCTCAGAAAGGTGCTGGTAGACTAACACAGAGAAACTGGGTATCACCATCACCTCCAGAGAAAAAAAGTTCCCAAAATTTTCACTTTTAACCAGCTTTAAAACCCACTGACATGGTGCTGTGATTCCTCACCACTGCCAACAGCTCATGGTTTGGTTTCACCCTACGCTTCCCACCTTCTGCCGTAGCAACCACAGCCAATACTTCAGCTTCTAACAAGAAATCAGTTGGCCACTTTGCTTTTTGGTCCCACATGAATCATTATTGGGTCTGAAAAGGTCAAAGTTTGGAAGAGGACTTGGAAGTTTCACAAGTGTTTGAGCATCCACACTGGGATGGGGTTTTTTTTGAAGGTAGACTAGAAGTTCTAATCAAATCAAGACTTTTCTGTGCATTGGAAAAGGAAGTCATATTTCCTAGGAAATTTCCCAGGAGACCAAAGAAATCCTGAATAGGTTGCTGGAATTAAAAGCATAAAATATCCTGGTTAATTCTGAAATTTATTTTGGAGAAAAATGAAGATCCCAAACTGTATGGCTACAGGAACGGGCTCCTTGCTCCACAACACTGCCAAGATGGACCAAATACCCAATTATTTCCCTTTTTCCTGTTTTTAAACCCCACTGAGCTGGTTTTTTTTTTTTCTAATCCAGCAAATTCTTTTGGGTTTTTTCCCCTTGGAAACAGTCACTAATTTCAGATGCATCACTTGGAAGCCTGATTTTTCCAAAGAATGAAGTATTCCTAACTTTCAAATCAAGTTTGATGAGATGAGAGCACTCTGGTTCCCTCAAAGACCCAGGGCATCATGCTGAAATCCACTGAATATTTTTACCCCAAGTGCCCAGTGATTTTTATATGATCAAATAAACACCTATAAAATCTACAACATGTTTATATACAAAGATTTTGTTTCACTCTAAGAACAGAACCAGCTCTTCTTGGTCCATTCAAGATCCTAGTGCTATAAATTAAAAAATTAAGATGATCAGCTTCTCCTCACTCCTCCCCAAGGGAAACCACACAAATAAAGACCTGGATGATTTTTTGTTTGACTGATTTTTGTTTTAAGAAGCTTGCCCTGTAGAGATGTATTTCAGCTTGAGAACGTACTCACAGCTTCTTTGTAGCTCTAAATTAAAATACTTCTCACCTCACTGCCCCAAAATTAAGGGGACCAGGCTCAGAAGATGCTAAATGGTACCTGGCCCTCCCCAACACAACGTTGGTTCCTTAGAAAAGGAAATGAACTCATTTTTGGTGTCTGTACCACAGCCAGCTCGGGTTGTTAAGACTGGGGTTACACCACGTCCCACTGAGGATGCAGCAGGTGAAGAGCTGGACAACCACTAATTAAACATGGCCCCTTGTTTTGGGAGCTAATTGTGAAAAAACATCAGTGATGAAAGCTTTTAGGCTTCCCTGCTCCATCTTCTAAGTCAGGCACAGCAGAAATCCATCTCCCAGTAGTTCCCTAAATCGAGGATGAAGCGGAAGGTATAGGAAGTATTTTGGGGGTCTCACTCTGGTTCCTGCTTCACAAAACACGTCTGTAGGAAGGATGGCTTCTACTGCAGCCCCCCGGGTCGCCATGTGCCCGTCACCCACCGCCGCAGTCCTGGAGGCCCACGGCAGAGGCACAATGATGTGGGCAAGCACAGCCAGGGCGCGTGGCGCTGCCGGACCTCCCCACAGGCAGATGGGGTGGCAGTGTCGGGGATGCCGATGTGGCCCCTCCAAGAAGAACAAAGATCAGTGGGGATGAAAAGATGCTCTTATTAAATCAAGGGGTCCTTGCCTGTTTAGTCTGGGGGGGGGTTGGGTTATTTTTTTGTTGGGTTTGTTTTTATTTAAACCCAATATCTGAACCCAAACCGTTACACTCCTCAACCATCACCCGCGGTTTGAACTTGTTCCATCACTTCCCCATTTACACGCTCTCTAAACGGCCACGGGCTTCACGTGCTCTCGTTTCAACAATACCAGGCAAGTTTCTTAAGTCCCCCATTTATTTATTTATCTTGGTGGGGTTTCTTTTTTCACTGAGCCCAAAAAAAATGCAGACTTTGAGGGGGGTTTGAGGGGGAGGGAAGAACCAATCACAGCAGGAAACCCTTTAAAAGGGAAAACAAAAAGAAACACCATCTTGAACGGTCTCTCAGCAATAGTTGTAGAGGATATAAAGGAAATAAAAAAGCTCTCTAAACCCATACGAATGAACCTATCTATTCAGATTGCTTACAGGTGACATTACACCATCTGCTTGGGCAGTTTGCCCATAGAAAAGGAAACTATACACACACCCCCCCCATGCCAAAAAAAAGTCAAACCTGATGCATTTTAAAGAAATACTTACGCAAAAAAATACAAAGGGATTTAGATGGAAGTAGAAATTGAGTCACACAGTACTGAGCTGCAAGAAAAGTTCTTAAAAACCCCAATGATCTGTGCCAAATTGATGCTGAAATAACTCAGGGGTGAAGAAAAGGGGGAAAGCTCTTCCCCCTCCACACCGTCACCCCGAATTGGGAGGTGCGGTACTGCTCGGGAGCAGACCGACTGAGCATCCTTCCAACCCTACAAGCAGTATCCCAGCTTCCACTTCATGGGAGAGGGATGCTCGTTACTCTGCCCAGTCCCAGATGGGTTTGGGGGTTAAATAATGAAACACCAGCAAAGCTAAAGTAGGGAAAATCCCATTTCCCAACTGCTGCGGAGTCGGGCAATGCGTTAAGTGTTAGGCACCAGGCGCCGAGCGCACAGGGAACGGTGGTGGTTTGCTGCTGGGTTCTGAAAAATAACTAACACAACCAAGCTTGGGAGTTTGCTTTTTCCTCTACAAAAAGTCCTGCAAAGAGCTTGATCACCCACAAGCAGTGAGCACGGGCAGCGGTAACACGTTGCGACCGCCTCCATCTCCTTACCGCCCGGCCTGGGATGCTTTACGCATCGCTGGGGATGCAGCTCCAGCCGTTGCCCAAAGCCAAGCTCACCCCGAGCAGGAGGGAAGCTGTGTTTCTTGGAGGACCGCTAAGAAACTCGGCAGTGGAATAAGCAACGTGAATGCCTGTCCTCTGAGGAGCTGGGAAACAGCCGGGGCCGTATCCTGCACTCGCGCTAAGCCGCCATCCAGCTGATGCCAACGGAGCTGTTTAGGCACGAGGAAACCTTGGATGTAGAAACAATTGGAGAATTAATTAGCTAAGGCTGGGAGAGAACACACCCTGTAAGATGCCTGGGTTTTTTTCTGAGTTTATTAGGTATAATAAAAGGAAAAATAAGAGAAGGGGAGGTGTGAAAAGAAAGTTTTATAGATATTCCCAGGTTCTGGAGAAGAAACCCTGAGCTCTTTGCACTCGTGCATCCGATATTCCTGCATCACGGCTGTTTGGCTTTCATTCCTTGGGAGGGGGTGTGTGGGGGGGAAACGGGCCGGCCGCCGGGGACTCGGGGGCTAGGACTTTAAAGAGTTAAAGGCTCCCTACCATTAATTTGCATCTGGTGCTTTTAGTGTGTGTGTGTGTTTTTTTTCTTCCCTGAAAAGTTGGCAGAGCCGCCGATTTTCCATAATGCAAGCATTTGGGAATTGTGAGCGGAATGAAACCGATCCAATCTCCTGACTGCGACATGAATTTTCATTAATTACAACCTTGTCAGCAAAAGCATTATCAAAGCTGAATATGAAAATGCTAATGAGTTCTCATTTGCATATTTTTCTTTGTTGGAATGTCATTAATTATTACATTTTATGATGATGAATGCAGCTGTCGAAGCTCTCCGATGCATAATTAGCCATCAGAATGCCAGGAGCCGATCAGCATTTTTGGGTAAAAAAAAAAAAATTTAAAAAGAAAAAAAAAACCAACAAAAAAAAGAAAAAAAAAAAAGAAAAAACAACCAACCTACCCAAAAAATCCACCCACCCAAAATTTTCCGTTGCCCTCCCCAAAGCCCCCCAAAGTTTGTACTGCCACTACTACTCCTGCCACCGGCTCACTCGCGGCGAAGCCGAGCGCGGGGCCGGGTTTCTCCTCCTTTAATAATAAATTCTTTTGGTTTTTGCCGATCGTGCGCTTATACAATCGGAGCAGCTCTTAATAAAAAAAAAAAATCGTTATTCCAGCTTAATTAATGCCACGCTTAATTATAACACCATGATGTCAGCGGTTTTAATTAAGTATTGGCTCGGTTACAAAAAAACTCCTCGCCACAGTAAGAGTCGCTAGCGGTGGGGTTGTGTAAATCGCTTCACTTGCGGGTTCGGGGGGGTCTCTACCGGTTCGGGAACCAACTGGATCCCAACTGGGATTGAATCTTGAGCGGGAGGAGAAAGAGATTGAGGTATAAAATAAGGAGCAGCGTTGTTCTGCCGCTCTCATCGGGCGGCTTTTTGAGCTCGCCTCCTTGACCACTTGGGTTTTTTTTTTCTGGAGCTAAAGTGTAAGTGAAGATGACAAACCCGAGCTCATCCTCTCCCAGCTGCTGGGAACGGTGTTTATAAGTAAAAAAAGAAAAACAACACGGAGCAGATGGGACCATTACACATGACCAAACCAATCAATCACAGATGAAGGGCCCAGGTGCAGCGCAGCCGCGCAACAACGCACCATTTCACAGTCTGTCAGACACATACACATGGTCGTACATGAATGACCCTCCTCGGCTCCCCCAGGACCTCATCTGGAGCGCGTCTCCCCTCTTGCCTGCCTCCGCTCCGACTGACGTCTTCATAATCGCCCTGTCTCAGCTCCGCTGCCGTCGCTGCCGTGCGGGGAGGGGGGCGAGGAGGCACCTAACCGGTGAGAGCTGGGGCTCCCCGACCTGCTGCGGCACCCCGAGGGCAGGGAGTGGGGCTGGAGGGATGCTCGCACCCCATCGCCCTCCTGATGTGGGTTTTCCAAAAGAGTTTCAAGGGGGATTTTTTTAGGGGGGAGGCAGCAGGGAAGGAAGGGATCCCAGCTCTGGATGGGTGAGGAGCATGACGGCAGCTACACTGTGAGAAGAGCAAGGAAGCGTGGCTGGACACAGAGGCTGCGATGCCTGAGGTGTGCAGGGTACTATAGGTACCACGACCCACGGTGCCTTGTGCTCCGAGATGTTCCCACAGGGCTGCAGAGCCGCCTGCTCCACCAGCTGGACAGATGGACAGACACCAAGGAGGGACCACGGTCCTCTGCAGTGGTGAGGGGTGGTGTTAAAACACCACCTCAACCCCTCCCAGTTTTTTTGCTGGATGCAAAGAGAATGAATCCACATCCTGGCACCCACCAGAACCTCAGCACCATCCGCCCTCCTGCAGCAAAGCCCCGCAGTGGGCAGACACCTCGTGCCAACAGCCACCAACACCACCAAAGAGAGCAGCAGCAGCAGCAGCAATCCCACCCAAGCACGGTCACATCATCTGGGCAACCAGAGAGGGGAAGAAAGATGACTTGCATTTGGAAAAAGAACCAGGAGAAAGTCGTTTGTAAGCATAGGAGGGGGAAAATATCAAGCACCAAACCCTTTGTTGCCAGCTGATGACCTGGGTAATGACCTGTGTCCCCCCCACCCAGAAACTCCTGTGAGTAAACCTCAAGCTCCACCACCTGAATGAAAATCCTTTGGGTTTTTTCCCCCCCCATTGCCAGTCTTTCCTAACTTGCCTGAACCAGTAACATCGTGGGAAGGACATGAGGAAAGAAATAAAGGTGGTTGAGAGAAATCCATCCAGCTCTCCAAAGCAAGCCGAAGCCGGTCATCCCGTCTGACCGCGAAGATCCGAAACACACTCCTGGCACAGAGACACCCACCTGATGAAAGGGCCTTCCCAGGGAAGTGCCTAATGAATTGCATTTTAAAGCTGAAAATATGCCCCAGTCGCAAGGCAGGGAAACAGGTTAATTGAAAAATCAACAAACAAAACCTTTTGGGTTTCTTCTAGCTCGCTGCTGTCATACAGAAGGATCAGGGTGGCTTCTTTACATATGTTTTAAGATATACATTTTCATTTCTACAGCATTATTTCAGGGACTGACCAAGCTCCTGTTTGTCAGGTTTTGACAGGTAATAGGAAAAAAAAAAAAAAAGGTGCTCAGGGGAAATTCTGATGGAACATCTACTGGAGCCAAAGTCTATCTCCTGCACGCTTCCCCGGCCGACGCATCTTTTCTCAGGTTTAATGGAAAAAAACCCTGAAAACCCCCAAGTCGTGTCTCTTAAGTAATGTTTTTGAAAGTTATCTACCTTGAATTTTGGATGGTGTTCAACTGAGAAGGCACAATTAATTTTACAGGGTGTCGGGCAGGCAGCAGAGCAATGGAATAAACCTCCTGCTTCCCTGTGGGCAGCACGGGCTCCTTCCAGCTCCCATCCCTGTTCTGGTGCAAAACTTCACCCAGGAACTCCGTTACCGCCGGCACCCTTCGTACCTATAAAGATCTTTTTAAGCACTAATAAAGATCAAGAGTCAACCTGTGTTTTGAACAGGCTTCCTTCTCTCCTGATGAACAGGATCCACCCATTTGCATTAACAAATTTCCCAGGTTTTTGGCTCAAAAGCACCGGCACACAGAAGCAGATGTGTTCGGCGGATTCTTTTCAAATTAACTTTCTAAAAGCTGAGTCTATTCTACCTCCAGATCAAAGCCACTCAAATGCCATCTCCTTCCCCCTCCCTGACTAATTAAGGAGATTCAATTCCTTTTGTTAGCCTGAGCACAACAGGTAAAACTCAACCAACCATCGGCTGATACGGCAGAGCCAGCCTGTGCTGCGTACCATCCCGGCTACCCAGGGCACATCCCGGCTACCCAGGGCTGGGAAGTAGCTGCTTTACTCCTGGAGATGGCTTTTCCTTACAAGCATCATGCTGAGAGGAGCGGGTTGTATTCTGGTAGGGCTGGAGGAGGCTGAGGGCAGGGGAGAAGCAAAGCTTTACACATGGATCAAACACAAACTGGCAAGGGAGAGCACGGAGCCTTGAGAGTTGGGGTGTTGCCCAAGAGTTAGGAAAGCTTAGTATGAGCATGGACCTCTGCTCAGCTCAAGGTCTGTCCCCAGGTCCAACAGCCTTGCAACGTCCCCCAGTTTTAGGAGGGAGCCTCCACAATGCCATCCTCGCTCAGGATGCAAACCCACCTTTCCCCCTCCCTATGTGAGGGAGTTCCTGACGCTCACGTTGGCCCGTTGCTGTCACCTTCTATATTCCCATGTTATCCCCATGTTACTAATCAATGAATCATCACTGAATAACCAGCTCCACCCACCCAATGCCGCCCTGAGACAGATAATTATCTCTAATGAACACCAACAGGGACCCCGGGCTCTCTGTACACCCACGCGGCACGGACACCTCCCGTTGGAGCTGCTGAAGGAAGGTGGATAACCAGTGCCGAGCACTGGGCTGTGCTGGGGTCTCTGGGGGTAAGGAAAGCTGATGGGACAAAGGAGGAGCAGCACTCTTACTGTATTTAAAGCCTTCTGGTGAAACTCTGAGCTCTCAGGACCATCAAACCACAGACGTAAGCAGGAGACCTACAGGATGCTACCTACAGTAGCATCCCTGCTTCTTGCTCCTCATTCCTGGATTCCAGGCCAGCTCTGCCATCCATTTGCCTGTTGACCTTGAGGACATCACAGCTTCTCTACCCTAGGTTTAGCAAAACCTGCTCAGACCACTCTACATGGCAACTCCTACCCTCTCACCCTGCCAAGAGGGCAAGGAGACCACTGGGGAGACAAATCACAGAGGTTTTCTGCTGCCAGGGAGGGTATCTCTGCCTGTTGCACCGTATGGATGAGATACCATCAGCAAATAGTATCTACCCAGCTCATCAGCAAGCTTGTGAGGCTTATTCATGAAGCCAAATTCTCACCTTGCTCACATGGAGACCAAAGTGCCTGTGCACCAGGATGGGAGATACGGACCGGGCAAAGCTTCACAGCCAGCACGTCCACTGAGGGACACAGGGGAAAGAAATCTGTTTATGAGGGAGGGGTTAAGGGAGATGTTTGCAAATTTAATAAGCCCCCAAATGGGAGAGCACAAGCAGAGCAGAAGAGAGTGGCTGGATTTATCTGTTTCTTCCGAATCCAAGGAGAGCACCAAAGAAGCACGAAAGGGAAAGAGAGGAGAAAGGACAGAAAAGAAGGAGCAGGCTCTGTGTTCCCTCATCCTGTCTTTCTTCTCTTTTTCTAGTTCCTTCCCTCCTTAGTTCTCTGCTTTCCTGACTTCTCTGTCCTTCATTATCCTCTTTCCTGTTATTTAGCTTAAAACTGGCAAAAATTACAAACTGCACAGGCATTAAAACTGGCCCGAATTCCAAATATAAGCCCAAATCTAGGCCAAGGGTATATTTGGCAAACACAAATCCTTGCCAGATTTACACAGCTCTAATAATAAGGTGACAAGAACTGTGCACAGGATTACGGATGTGGCCTCACTCATCCTTTATAAAGTGCCAAAATAGTTTCCTTTGACTTTTATTCAACCTTTGCTCATGAATCTCAGACCGTGAGCTTCAGGGAGAAGGGAAAGAGGGGGGGGGGAAAAAAAAGACTCCCAAAAGAAAAACCCCAAACCTGGTTTGTATTTGGGTGAAGGTTTAAATGTGCTGTTTTCCATCAACCCTCAGAGCCAGCTCTCTCTGCTAAGGAGTGACAGGAGCCTTACGCAGAACATGGATGGATGGATGGTGTCGCTCTGCCACATGAGCGGGACACTATGACCAGATCTTGGGAGCAGAACCTGTTCTCTGTGGTGCTCAGCAGGGTTTCTCTTTTGTTTAAAGCATCAGAGATGAAACAAGCTCACATTACCCTCTGTTCCACAGAAAAGTCCTTTTTCCATGTTTAAAACCTCCTACAATCCCACATCAGCCCCATTCCTAATAGGGACCCACAACTGGCTGCTCTCCATCTCTGGTTGGGAGAAGAGGGACATCCACTTGGCTTGGGCCAAGAGGGACATCCACTCCTTGCCATCTGGAATAACCTCATGGCATCTCTCTGATCCACCAGCTTTTTCTAAACCACTGCCCCATCTTTCCTTTCCTCTCCTCCCCTCTTCCCTCCGCTCTCCCTCTACATGGGACTCATTATCACAGGGATTGGAAGGGACCTGGAGAGATCCTCGGGTCCAACCCCCCTGGCAAAGTTCTATCTTACTCTGCATTTGAAAACCTTGACAAGTGGTGAAAATAAATAAATAAAGAAAGGACAATGACAGCAACTCTCAAGCAAGACTTTTTACGACCCCGACGGGCTCTGCGTTGTGGCAGGACCTCTCCCGCACGGCTCCAGCCAAAGCTGTATTTTCCTACTGCTTCTCTTTTAAAGGCAGCTCGTTCCCCTCAGTTTTTGTATCAGCAGCAAATCTCATTACACGATGGAAGAAATATGCAGCCTCTTATGAGAGAACAAGTCTCAGCTTCAAAGCCAAGGCCCGGTTCCCAACGCGGTGCAGGTGTGCGCCACATGAGCAGGCCCAGGAATCGCAACCGTTCCAGGGGGGTGATGACAGCTCCACAGAACGTGATCAAAACCATTTCACATGTTTCCAAAAAAATAATCACATGGAATCAAAGTTAAGGCAAAGAATGGTTCTGCTGTACGGAGAGGGGAAGCCTAGTCAAACAGAGCCTGCTGGAAAGGACTGGGTGAGTGAATGATGGAGTTAAACAAGACGCGTCAGGCCTGCCCCGCGTCGCTGGCGTTTGTAGGCCCCACCGACCCCGCTGCTGCAAAGGGAACTCCCTGAGTTGACCCAAACACAGACACATTTTGCCTGTGGAAGCCACTCTGTTCTGTGGAGAAGTAGAAACGATTGGATACTGAATTTCAGGTGGAATTTCAAAGCGTAGTCAAGAGACGATCCAAGATGCAAAGGCCGGACGGAGCTCCACTGCCCTCACTCCCACCACAACACAGAGTTTAAGATGGTTGGAAGTTTGGGGGTGTTATACAGATGGAAACGTTCACTTGTGGGCATGGAAAGATGAGTTTTGGATTAACAACAGAAGGCCAAAGTGTCACAGATTCACAGGGTTGGAAGGGACCTCCAGAGATCGAGTCCAACCGCCCTGTTACAGTTCCCCTCTCTGCAAGGAAACTCCTCCTCAAGCGAATGCCCGTAAGTCCATCACACCTAAGTTCAGTTTCAGTCTGCATTGCTTTTTACACTAATCCACCTAACCCTGGTAAATTTTAATTGATGTTCTTCTAACATATATGCTGAAGAAGACCACGACTCTGAAGTGCAGAGCCCTGCAACAGCTCAGCCCTGTTTTAAGCATTCTACCTGTTACCCCCCTCAGTTTTCACATTTGTTTGTGCAGTGGAAATCAAACATCTCATTTCACCGCTACAGCCTGCCAGTCACTTAGACATCATTCCAGAGAAGACCACCAAACCTAACGAGTATAAAAAACTAATGAACCTGGACCAAGAAGAGGCATGAGAACGTCTGGTATCAAATTCATGAAAGCAAAACCACCTCCAAACAAACAGGAGACTCGAGGATGAGGCTGGGAAGATGACTAAGATGAAACTCCATCCTTACGCTGAACCTTCAAGCGCAGTCATTCATAGAAGTGTGAAGCTCGCTCAAGTTCCTACACTGCAAACTGTGCCAGCAAGAGTATGATTCTTGTAGATCATTAAATGGCTCAGAAAAAAAGAGCATCAAAACTTTGCATACTAGTTCTTCATAGAGTGAGGACTTCTAGACCCAGGTCCAGAGTGGCTGAGCATCAACTCTGAACCCGGGGGGAAATGCCACAACACCACAGGAGGATATTACACCCTGGTCCTATATACACCTAAGGACCACGAAGTTAAAACAGCCCAGATGTATGACCTGAAGCATCTTGCCTTCAAATGTGAACATCAACCTTCCCATCAGGTGAAGAACATGTTTATTGTGGTAGAATTAAAACACATCAATGGTTTTTCTTTGAGGTGGCAAACACACCACACAGCAGAAAGCCAGTTGGAAACGTTTCACCTTGTGTTTGTCGATCTGTGATGGGTCCCTCAAAGGACATTTCGTCCTGACAAGGGAGCTAGTGCTTGTGGATGGCCCCAAGTTCAGCCTTGACGCTAAGGAATGGATGGGAGTTGTTTGCTGGTTTGTTTTTCTTCATGAACATGAACTAGTCCTTTCACTTCTCTTATTTAAGAATTCTGTGGTGGCTCCTCTGTAGAGTTTAATCCGTCTACTGATGTTCTCACCCACCGTGTGATCACCCATTCTGGAATAATCCCTATTTCCTTCAATATTTCTTGACTCTCTCCTGGGAAATTTATATGTGATTCTGGCATCTGTTCCCCTTCCTCTTTTGTGAACACTGAGGCGAAAAATCCATTTATTTTTTAGCAGTGTCTACATCATCTGTCAATAAATTACCCTTTCCATCTCCAAGAGGTCCTAAAACCTACTTTACTGACCTCCTCCTCTTTATGCAATGCAATAATCTCTCGTGATTATTTATCTTCACCTCGTGGACAGTTGTTCCTTTCCTTCTCTTTGCTTTCAGATTATTATTTCCAAACACTGCACCTCACTCTGCAAGGCCTCTCACCTCAAGGTTTTACATCACATACTCACTCCTTCCTTTCTTACTAGTACTTTGCACCACCCTTTTTCCTCTGTATGAGGATGTTAATACGCTTTCCATCAGACTATTTACTCTTGGTATGGTTGTGCAGCATCTGGAATGATTACAAGCACTGTACCAGCTTTAAGCCCACTTAAACAACAGTTACTCCAAAGTCACACTCATTTTCTTCTTTCCTCCTATTTTGGGGGGGTTTTAGGCTTTATTTTGTTAGGTGAAATAAAGAACAATTAAGCAGATTACAACTTGTATTGTCAGCCTCAAACTTTGCTGTGTAATATTCCCTACAACAAGCTCTCTCTTTAGATATTCAGTTACCTTCTGGGTGCTGCTCCGCATACCAGAGGAGATTTGGAATCCCAGCCAATTGCACATCCCAAGTGGCTTGGGAATCAATTCATGATGAGATTTCCATGGAAGTTCAAATTTCGAAAGGGAAAAATAATTAAAATAAAATAAGATAAAGATCTCCTAGGAGAATTATTTGGGAAAAGAAAATTTGCTGGCAGTGTGAATGTGAATCAGATTTCTTCTAGGGATGGATAAAAACGGGAAGCTGAACAGTAGAAAGGAGATGAAGGTGTTGATACAGATATTGTAATTAAAAGGTATTTAAACAACAAATTGCAAATGCTTATAACTGAATTCTCACTGTTCTGGCTGCACAGCTTCCTCATCCAAGAATTAATCAAAACTGCTTTTTGGGACAATTCATGTGTTATGTGTGTATATATATATATACACACACACACATATATACAATGGCACTCTTTAATATTTGATTGTTGGCCTAATTTCTTCTTTATCACATTTAGGCAGCATGTTTGCTTCCCAGAATATCCTTCTCCATCACTTCTCATTCCATCCTCTTTTTAGAGCTATTGAATATCCTCGAGACCGCAATCACACAGCAAAGAAGTTTCCAGAATTAAAAGAAAGGGATGGGAGGACTCTGATTTTAGTTAAAAAGAAATATAATCTAATTAAAGTACTGATGGTTTCTGTTAAATGCATGCTTGGTTATCTTTTTACTTCACATGGTAGAGGGATCAAAGCAGGGACCTAGGGTACCATCAGCCTCATACAGTGTGAGAACTGGTGCTGTCCTTAATTCAGAGCATATGGCAAGACGTATCTACTGGCACGATGCTGGAGAGAACTGCCATCCCCTCCTGTCATACCCTTTTTATCATTTTCATCCAAATTGGGTTTATATTTGATTTTGGTATATTCTGGGCATCTGACCCAAGGTGCTAAATCTGTACGGGAGGCTGAAGGCTGGGGACAAGAATAGAGAAGAAACAGGCGGCGGGAGCCTGGAGAAGGGATGAAAAATTTAAGTAGAAACAGTAAAAGTCTCTTTTTTGCCTCAAGACTAACGCCTTCCTACAGAAAGCAAAGGTGCTTTTCCCTCCTGGACACGTCCTTAGATATGGAGAAAAGCCTTAAGAGAAGACACCCAGCACAGAAAGGTGGAGGGCAGTTAGTTTTGACCAACAAAGCCCAGGCAAAGCTGGGCCTGTGGCTAAGCGTGACCACAGGCCGGCCTTAAGGCTCAGCCACCTCCAACGGAGGTTTTACAGGAGAACAAACCCAGCCTAACAAACCAAGGCCATCTCATTTCACTAACCCCTCAGCCCAGCTCAGGCTCAAGGTACGGATTACTGATCGTCCCGCTAACTCCAATTGTTTTCCGCAGCCTGGCCCTTAACCAGGGAGCACAACACCCCCATTGTTTCTGCCTGTTTAACGGACCATGACTGCAGCTCCTATGGAAATGACCCACTAATTCAACAAATTTGTTTTGTTTCCCAGATTTTCCCACATGTCCACTTTCTAGCTGTAATGCAAATCCAGTCCGCAGCCAGGCCAGGCAAGCTCCCCTCCCAGAAGCACGTCCCTACCTTTACATACAGGGGTTGTGCAAAGAAAACTCCAGAAAATAGGAATTTCTTCACAAACACAGTGGGTTTAGGGGTTTTTTTTGGGTGGTTGCTGTCTATTTAGGGGTCAGTTTTTCTTTGGGGGTTGGGTGGGGTTTTTTAAATGCCCACCAGTGGTTTTCCAGAAATGGGATTATTTTTTCCTTAGGAATATCCAAAGGAAGTCACTTCCAGGTTTCTTTTGATGCTCAAACAGGTGAGAGCTCAGATTCCTGCCACTAATATCAGCTCAGCTGGAGAACGGCAGCAAAGGCTTCTCTGTAGACACTGCAGCTTGCTGGCAGAAAGGGCAGAAGCTCATTAACCATTAAAGCACCTTCTGGATGTTACTGTAAAAGCTGTTTCTCCATTAATGAGCTTGTGATATGGCAAACTGCAGTGTCTCCAGCAGACAGAAAGCACCTCAGCCTCAGAGCTGAGCTGAACCTCCAGAGCTCTGCAAGGTTTGGGCTTTAGGTGAAGCCCAACGGAGGTTTCCAAGCCAGCCTGGCCATCTGCTTCACCTGGAGCTGCAATTACCCACTGCCTGTGTGTGCTCCAGGGCTTTAAACCCAGTGACTGCACACTGCATCACCCCATTTCCACTCCAGGACCACCCCAACGGCAGGTCCGAAAACCTCCAGGTCTGCAGAACGTCCTTGCAGAAGGTCCCTGCAGAATTCACAGAATCGTAGGGAATGGAAGCGACCTCCAGAGATCATCAATTCCAACTCCCCTGCCAAAGCAGGGTCCCTAGGAAAGAAAGGTGCTTGCAGAAGGAACCCCAAAGAAGAATTCACAGAATTGTAGGGGATGGAAGGGACCTCCAGAATCAAGTCCAAAGCCCCTGCCAAAGCAGGCTCCCTAGGAAAGAAAGGTGTTTGCAGAAGGGATCCTGCAGAAAGGTGCTTGCAGAAGGGGCCCTGCTGAAGGGTCCTTGCAGAAGGGGCCCTGCTGAAGGGTCCTTGCAGAAGGGGCCCCGAAGAATAATTCACAAAAGTGTAGAGGATGGAAAGGACCTCCAGAGACCATCGAGTCCAAACCCCCTGCCAAAGCAGGGTCCCTAGGAAAGAAGGGTCCTTGCAGAAGGGACCTCACAGAAGAATTCACAGAATTACAGGGGATGGAAGCGACCTCCAGAGATGATCAAGTCCAACCCCCTGTCAAAGCAGGTTCCTTAGGAAAGAAGGGACCCTGTCAAAGGTCCCACTGGATCATTAGCAGGAAGCTGTTCCTTCCTGCCTCCAGGGAGGATCCCTTCAGGCAGTATTTTGCATACTTCAAATTTCTCCTCCAAACACACATCAAACACATTCAGAGTCCAACACGAAGCTTTCAGCCTGTGCCCTGGGATGCAGAATACAGCCACCACACCAAATAACCTCTTCAAAAGGCTGGGGCTTGTTTAAGAACACAATCCACCGGAATGTAAACTGCAGGGAAACTCTGTAGGACAAACCAATATTTCAATTCCTTGCTCAGTGTGCAGATGTTAATTGCCAGAGTCTACAGTTTCTATTTATACATCTGCTGCTCGTTCCCCAAATAAATGGAAATGTCCTTGTCATTTCTTCTCTTCAGGGCTGTACAGGAGGCTGGGCAAGAATGGGGAAGCTCAGCATCCTGACTGGTGGTGCTCACAAGATGGACTTGTCCCAGAAATACAGGAACATCTCCATTGGGAGCTGTAACATGTTTATATTGATGCATCTGCAAGAGCAGCATGGGTATTATTTCCCCTCTCCCTGTTTCTTTTGCTTCTAGGCAAGGCAGC
This sequence comes from Porphyrio hochstetteri, assembly GCA_020800305.1. Classification (NCBI taxonomy): domain Eukaryota; kingdom Metazoa; phylum Chordata; class Aves; order Gruiformes; family Rallidae; genus Porphyrio; species Porphyrio hochstetteri. The sequence continues at coordinate 91,478,856 of CM036938.1, forward strand.
AGGCATACCCCAGGGCAAGGTGGGAGAGGGGTTTTAAGGCATTTCTCAAGGTCACCAGTAAGTCATGTGAGGTACAGGGCTACATCTACACTCCTCAGGCTGCAGCCTCGACACCTGCATAGCTAAACCTGAACTGTTGCTTGGGGTTCTCCAGCAGCACTTCTGCTGTGTTGGGCAGGAGCCACTGACACCCATCTCAGAGGGTTGGTTGGGAGAAATCCTGCCTGGCTGTGTCTGGGTAAGGGTGGGAAGGAACATGGAGCCTCAACTTCCATGGAGATGTGGATAGATCACAGAGTCACCGAGCTGCAGGGGTTGGAAGGGTCCTCCAGAGATCATCGGGTCCAACCCCCTGCCAAAGCAGGGTCACTAGGAGAGGGCGCAAAGGGAGGGGTCCAGATGGGGCTGGAATCTCTCCAGAGAAAGAGACTCGAGCCCCAAGCCCTGAAGCCCGAGGCCCGAGCCCCCGAGACCCGCACCCCAGGACCCGAAGCCCGAGCCTTGAGCCCCAAGACCTGAGCACCGAGCCCCGAAGCCCAAGACTCGAGGCCCGAGCGCCGAAGCCCCGAAGCTCGAGGCCCGAGCCCCGAAGCCCGAGCCCCGAAGCCCGAGCCCCGAAGCTCGAAGCTCGAAGCCCCGAAGCTCGAAGCCCCGAAGCTCGAGCCCCGAAGCTCGAAGCCCCGAAGCTCGAAGCCCCGAAGCTCGAAGCCCCGAAGCTCGAAGCCCCGAGCCCCGAAGCTCGGGGCCTGAGCCCCGAGGCCCGAAGCCCTGAAGCCCAAGCCCCGAAGCCCCGAAGCTCAAGCCCCGAGGCCCGAGCCCCGAGGCCCCGAAGCCCGAGCTCCGAAGCTCGAGCCCCGAAGCCCCGAAGCCCGAGCTCCGAAGCTCGAGCCCCGAAGCCCCGAAGCCCGAGCTCCGAAGCTCGAGCCCCGAAGCCCCGAAGCCCGAGCTCCGAAGCTCGAGCCCCGAAGCCCCGAAGCCCGAGCTCCGAAGCTCGAGCCCCGAAGCCCCGAAGCTCGAGCTCCGAAGCCCCGAAGCTCGAGCTCCGAAGCCCGAGCCCCGAAGCCCCGAAGCTCGAGCTCCGAAGCCCGAGCCCCGAAGCCCCGAAGCTCGAGCTCCGAAGCCCGAGCCCCGAAGCCCCGAAGCTCGAGCTCCGAAGCCCGAGCCCCGAAGCCCCGAAGCTCGAGCTCCGAAGCCCGAGCCCCGAAGCCCCGAAGCTCGAGCTCCGAAGCCCGAGCCCCGAAGCCCCGAAGCTCGAGCTCCGAAGCCCGAGCCCCGAAGCCCCGAAGCTCGAGCTCCGAAGCCCGAGCCCCGAAGCTCCGAAGCTCGAGCCCCGAAGCTCGAGCCCCGAAGCCCGAGCCCCGAAGCCCGAGCCTCGAGACCCGAGCCCCGAAGCCCGAGCCCCGAAGCTCGAGCCCCCGAAGCCCGAGCCCCCGAAGCCCGAGCCCCCGAAGCCCGAGCCCCGAAGCTCGAGCCCCCGAAGCTCGAGCCCCGAAGCTCGAGCCCCCGAAGCCCGAGCCCCCGAAGCCCGAGCCCCGAAGCTCGAGCCCCGAAGCTCGAGCCCCGAAGCTCGAAGCCCCGAAGCTCGAAGCCCCGAAGCTCGAGCCCCGAAGCTCGAGCCCCGAAGCTCGAAGCCCCGAAGCTCGAGCCCCGAAGCTCGAAGCCCCGAAGCTCGAGCCCCGAAGCTCGAAGCCCCGAAGCTCGAAGCCCGAGCCCCGAAGCTCGAAGCCCCGAAGCTCGAGCCCCGAAGCTCGAGCCCCGAAGCTCGAGCCCCGAAGCTCGAAGCCCAGAGCCCCGAAGCCCGAAGCCCTGAAGCCCAAGCCCCGAAGCCCCGAAGCTCAAGCCCCGAGGCCCGAGCCCCGAAGCCCCGAAGCTCGAGCTCCGAAGCCCGAGCCCCGAAGCTCCGAAGCTCGAGCCCCGAAGCTCGAGCCCCGAAGCCCGAGCCCCGAAGCCCGAGCCCCGAAGCCCCGAAGCTCGAGCCCCGAAGCCCGAGCCCCGAAGCTCGAGCCCCGAAGCCCGAGCCTCGAGACCCGAGCCCCGAAGCCCAAAGCCCAAGCCCCGAAGCTCGAGCCCCAAAGCCCAAAGCCCGAGCCCCAAAGCCCCGAGACTTGAGCCCCGAGACTTGAGCCCTGAGACTCGAGGCCCGAGCTCCGAAGCCCGAGCCCCGAGGCTTGAGCCCTGAGCCCCGAGCCCCGAAGCCTGAGCCCCAAGATTTGAGACACGAGGCCCGAGATTCGAGGCCCGAGCCCCAAGACTCGAGATTCGAGCCCCAAGACTCGAGCTCTGAGATTTTGAGGCCTGAGCCTCGAGCCCCGAGGCCTGAGCTTCAAGCCCCGAGACTCAAATTTAAGACTGAAAATTCCTGGGCAGGTTTTTTGACGTTTCCCCTCGACGGTTCCTCACGTACCTTCGCTTCTCCAGCTGCAAAACGGGAACCCAAAGCCACCTGACATAACAGAGGTGGTGTGAAAAGGAATTAAGGGCCGCGCCGTGCCAGACACTAACTGAGAAAAGCCCAGCTCTGCCAGGACTGAAATGTAATCCCCCTTTAGGAAACGGTGAAATCATTTCTGCAGAAGGTTAAAAAAATAATAATCAGGCTGAGTCAGATCCACAGCATGGAAAATTTCAGCCCAAATGTTTATAGTTTAGGAATTGAAAGCAAGGCCTTCTAATGCTGTGTTGGGTAAACTGAACTAATCCACAGCAATTCCAGTTCTACTTACAACACCACGGCTCAAAAGCAACGCCACAGCGCCGGCCCCATCGCAGCACTGCAAATAGCATTAAAAATTGGCATGTAGAGGGAGTATCTAAGGAACTGGGGATGTTTTCTAGACACTAATTCATCACATCTTACATGATCCCTGCAAAATATACAGTGCATGTTTCGGACAGATGGAAGGGAGGCATGGAGACATTAAACAACGTGCCAGGAACGCACCGCGGATCCATGGCCGAGCTGGGCTGCCCAGGAACCCCAGGCATGAGGGGCTTCCTTTTGTCTGTGAAGGAAAAGGGAAGGAAGCAGAGGGGGAAATAGTTGTTTTGAGACACAACAGCATGTTGGGCAAGCGACTGTGAGTGAGCGCAGCCCCGAGCAGCCCAGCACTCATCTGAGGCAGACAAGACATCAGCAGAGGGGTGGCAGCAGGGACAGGGAGGGGATTGTCCCTCTCTGCTCTGCCCTCCTGAGGCCCCAGCTGGAGTCCTGTGGCCAGAGCTGGGGCCCAACACAAGAGAGATGTGGGGCTGTTGGAGAGGGGTCAGAGGAGCCATGGAGATGCTCAGAGGGCTGGAGCAGCTCCCCTATGGAGAGAGGCTGGGGGAGCTGGGCTGGGTCAGCCTGGAGAAGAGAAGGCTGTGGGGGAACCTCATTGCAGCCTTCCAGTCCCTGAAGGGAGCAGAGGAACAGGAGGGGAATCAGCTTGTTCAAGGGCAGAGACTGGCAGGACAAGGGGGAATGGATTAAAGGAAGGAAGGTTTAAATTACGTATTAGGGGGAAGTTTTTCACATAGAGAGTGGTGAGGGGCTGGAACAGGCTGCCCAGAGAGGGGGTGGGTGCCCCATCCCTGGGGGTGTTCAAGGCCAGGTTGGATGGGGCCCTGGGCAACCTTGTGTAGCTCCAGGCCTGGAGGTTGGTGGCCCTGCCTGTGGCAGGGGGGTTGGAGCTGTGTGACCCTTGGGGTCCTTTCCAACCCAGCCCCTTCTATGATTCTATAAAGGGAAGAGGAAAGCACTGTTTCTGCTCTTAGTTTTGTGTTTAGCAACAGAAAGAGAGAATAAACACCAGCTGAGGTTTTTGTCTTCACATAGGGAGATCACACACCAACTCCTTGGTGATCTTCCATTCTTTTGGAGAGTCTCAACACAATGGATGGAATGAAATACCATCTCCTGGTTGGCAGTGTAGGAGCTTTTCCAAGAAGATACATAAACTCACTGCTGGGAACACCAGGAATGTCACATGCAGAGGGAGGAGGACACAAACTGTCCAGGCACCAACACAAGAGAACCATTTTTCTCACCTTTTCTCATTTTTACTACATTCCACGTGCTGGGTGAAATCAATCAGCCTCCTAAACCCCAGGGAAAGCTGAAGAGCAGCAAGTTTCTCCCTACCATACCCTCTGCTGTGAGCGAAACGCTTCACCTCGTGCAGCGTGCCGGGTTAAACTGGGGGTGGTTAGAGCACTTTGAAGTAACACAAACCTAAATATTCCTGGTAGGCAAAAATCCAGGAGAGGAACTGAATTCTAATGAGCCAGCAGCTGTCACAATATGACCACAGTAACCAAATCAAAATACCAACCACTACCCCAGATGAGACTCAAAGGTCACCATGTAAGCCAGCAGCTTTCTGCAGCAGCGCCTGCAACCCCCAGCTAATCCTTGCAGTGAAATGCTCCATTAAGCTACGGGGGGTTAGAGGCAACTTACTGTACATGGGTAGATGGTTTCATGTACTAACAGGATACACAGAGTAGTAGGCTAGGAAACATTCCCAAAGAGCACCTGGAAACACACCCCATGCGTTGTATATGTCACAGCTCTCTGCCCAAGGACAGCTCATTGCTGGGCCAAGTAACTACTCTGCAGATACTCCTAGGAGCACACAAGATGCCTGGTGGGACAAAGCAAGCCATGGAGGAACACGCAGGAGCGGCAGCTGGAGGAGCTGAGTGGGGCATGCAGCTCCACCACCTCCCTCTGCTCCTCCCCAGGGGGCTTGCTCCGGAGGCAAACACACAGGAGCCCTGCTAGATCCCAGCTGTATGAAAATGCAGCTTAAAAACTAAGATCTGAAAAACTAAACCCACCTCAGATCAGGAGCAACTCCACTCAACTCAACACTGTGCACCAGTATGAAACCAGTTCAAGCCAGGTGATTAACAGGCTCTTTATTGTGCACTGAGAGAAAGAGGAGCATGGAAAGAGACCTGTGGTGTGGCTCTGGAAGTGCTGGCTGCACCAGGGACCACAGGAACCTTCCCTTGGGCACTTGGAAATCCCACCAGGAGAAGGGAAACGCCTGGGAGTAACTGGAATTGGGAGCCAGCAGTGTGGACAGCCTCTGTCTGAGCAAGGAGCTCTGTGTGGGCTTCATCACCTCGATACAGCTCTCCTAAAATCAGTGATACTGACACAACCAGTGCAGATGGACAGCAGTCTCTGTCAGGACACTGCTCTGCATGCATGGTCCTGCACAGCAGCAGCATCACTGATCCCAGAGCCATTAAGGGTCTCCATGCAACCATCCTATTTCCTCTGGAAATCACCAAGTCTCATGAAAACAGCAGGGCACTTTGGGACCCTGTGCTGGGAGATGCTGCCTCAGCCCTTAACCAGGGGCCTCCAAATGGGTTTTTATAAAACAAGGAGCAAACCCAATATTTTCACTCAGTATTTCACTAAGTCCTGTGGCCAGAGCTGGGGCCCAACACAAGGAAGATGTGGGACTGTTGGAGAGGGGTCAGAGGAGCCATGGAGATGCTCAGAGGGCTGGAGCAGCTCCTCTATGGAGAGAGGCTGAGGGAGCTGGGCTGGGTCAGCCTGGAGAAGAGAAGGCTGTGGGGGGACCTCATTGCAGCCTTCCAGTCCCTGAAAGGAGCTTATAAACAGGAGGGGAATCAACTTTTTAAGAGGGTAGACAATGGCAGGACAAGAGGGAATGGATTAAAGCTAAAGGAAGGAAGGTTTAAACTAGATCTTAGGGGGAAGTTTTTTACAGAGAGACTGGTGAGGGGCTGGAAGGGGCTGCCCAGAGAGGGGGTGGGTGCCCCATCCCTGCGGGTGTTCAAGGCCAGGTTGGATGGGGCCCTGGGCAACCTTGTGTAGCTCCAGGCCTGGAGGTTGGTGGCCCTGCCTGTGGCAGGGGGTTGGAGCTCTGGGATCCTTGGGGTCCCTTCCAACCCAGCCCAGTCTATGATTGGTGAAAACAAGCACGAGTCAGGACTGAGATTTCTCTGTAACCCAAAAGACAGAGAGACTTTGAAGGACCCAAAGGGAAGGTCAGACTTGAAAGCTCCACACAGCCCAGTGGGCTTCACACAACCAGGGGGCTCTCTGCAAAGCATCTCTGCCCCATGGCGTGAGTTACCAAGGGAGTGTTGCAACTCCCCTGCTTTTCTTGGCTTATATTCCACCCTTTCACACTGCTGTAACCGTGTTTTCGTCCCCGAGTCCACACAAATGACTACAAGCTCCAACATCGTCCCGTGTGTTAAACAACTCCCAAGTATTTCCCAATATGAAAAGACAAGGCATATTTTAGGGATGTATATTAGAGCTGAGGAATGATATATCACAGTTACAGCTCCGTGGTTTCTTTGGCTCACGTTCCAGCCTTTAAAGCAAAGCATTTGGTTAGTTCATTGACAACTGCAGGAGAAGGGTGTGATCTTGGCCAAGCGTAAGCATTACTAATATTTTTACATCATATATTTGCTTTAACCCGACTCATTTATCAACTGTAATTAAAGAAAGGAGCTATCATTCACTCTGAAATAATTACAGCCTCTCTCCACAGCGCTGCTAAGCTAAATGATTCTTCAGGGGTGTCAAAACTTTCAATCACGGGGCGTGGGGTGGAAGGAGGGTCCCTGCCAAACGCCCCGGGTGAAACCTCGCTCCTCCAAGTGGAGTGCACTGCAGCTACCCTTGCCTGCAATCTGGAGTTTGAAGCTCACAGGTCCCAGCAGGCAGTGATCCATGGTCTCCAAACAACAGCTTCAGAGTCCCTCACCATTTATTTATCCCATCCCTTTTGTGAGTGTGGATTTAGTGTGTTTTCAGCAAATCTTTTCCTACTTTCACAGTCCTGTTTGGAGCACGGGCCTTGTTTCCTCTGCCACTTGTTTGGGAAGGAAAGGCAGAGCCTTAGGAAACAACCATTCACCTCCTTAAGCAGATACCACATCAAAAGGCGCATCCCTCTCCCAGTTCAATAAACATCATGGACTTGAATCCCACCTTCCCACTTCCACCGAGCGTGAGCAACCCCAAAAATGAGGGGGAGGGATTTAAACCCGCAGATTTTTAGTTCTGCTTCATTCATCCCACTTCCAGCGACACAGCAGAGTTAGGAAATTCGATTGAGGAAACTGGGTTTCTTACTTTGTATCCTGGAATTGACAAAGGGAGGAGAGAGATTGTCATGCGACCCGAGGTCTCTGCTCGCCATGTGATCGTAGTGAGTCCCATCTCCATAGTTCTGGTAACACATGGGGAAAAAAACCACAATTTTACACATTTAAACAGCATTTTTCACAGTGTTTTCCATGTTTCCCTTCAAAGTTTTAATAAAAATTATCCTTCCCTTCATAGTTTTCCCCTATTGATTCAGCCCTGTGTGCCAGGAACGTTTTTAAAGCTCTTTCAAATGTTTATTTCATTAGTAATTGACTTTGGTTTGCTGTGCTGCTAAAGCCTCAACAGGGGAGCTGAGCTGAGGCTCCTGGACTTTCACACTGTGCCACTCAGGATAAAAATCTTCCTGCCCATACCAGGGGCAAGGACAGCAAAGAAATGCTTCTTGTAATACTTTGGTTTTTTAGAAAATCTATTTTTTAAGGAGAAATTTGCTGCCTTTATCACCTCACTGCTGTGTACACACACTGGCATTGAAAGAGAAAAGAGCCAAGGATGTAAAAACCCCAGTTGTGGGACCCTGATGTTTGAAACCGTCTCAGTGTGACCTTCTGCTTTTGGTTAACAAACTCTTAAATTTAACTACAAATACTGGCCAAGCCCAGCAGTTCTGTAATGTTTTGTTTCTCCGGTTCAGAAGAACTCAGGAGAAAGTTCATTCTCCCAACTTGGAAATCCCGTCCTCACTTTACAAAGAGGGAAAGAGAGAGAGAGAGGTCAGGCTGTTCATGGAATAATTCTGCAAGTTAATGCACAGGCTTGATTGAAACTCCAGGATTCTTCCCGGGCTCGTGCTCTTTCCTTTATATCTCCAAACTTAATTGTACACTCACATTCAAGTTTTTGCATGCATAAATAATTGTGTGGGCAAATTTAGAATTTACTTTTCAAAACATTTTTCCCTAGGAAGCAATACAAGTGTCAAGGAGGAAAAAAAGGGGATAAAAATAAACCCGACAGATGTGAGCAGTAATGATGTAATGGATGCTAAGCAGGAGGGAAGAAGAAAAGGTGTCGGGCTTCCTTCCCTCGGCGGCAGGGACAGGGTCCCCCTGCCACGCTGTAAAGGGGGAGACCCCCTGCCTCATCCAAACTGAAATCCTCAGCTGGTGTAACATCCCCCAAAGGCAGGACCTGTCCTGAGGGGATGGGATGGACTGAGGATGAAGAGGGCGACCAGAGTTCTCTTCACCACACAGACACGCCAGGGCAAGGGAGCTCCCGGCAGCGCTGCTCTCAAGCCCTGATCCTTCACATTAATTAGAAAACAATTAAAAAGCAATTTAAACAAACTGCTTAAATAAGGGCATAAGTAAGAGCGAAGATGCTTTCTGCCCGGTGTAAGTGTACTTCATGTGTTTGCAGGAAGTAAACAGGGCTAATTGGCTTGGTGCTGAAGCATAAGCTGTGCCCAGCCCCGAGGCTGCAGAGCAGAGCAGGGCTGCTGGGCTGGCTTCTGAGCACCATCATGGGCAGCTCCTGAGGAGCATCACCCAGCTGCCTGAGGACCCATGCTGCTCAGCACCCTGCCCAGTCGCTCTGCTGGAAATAACACTTCTTCCCTAGCAAAGAAACCAGCATCCAGATGCTGAGGTGTGTGGTGGTGGTTTAGCCCTGGCTGGAGGGCAGATGCCCACCAAAGTTGATCTATCACTCCCCTCTGTAGTTGGACAGGGAAGAAAATATATCTTGAGAGGCTTAGGAGTTGAGGTTAGGACAGGGAGAAAATCTGGGTAACTGTCCACCACCACTGAAATGACTGCATCCAGCTGCCATGCAGCTAATGGCTCGGTGTCTGCACTGCCCAGAGGGAGATCCCACTCCCGGTGGGAAGCGCTGGAGATGCCTGTGCCCCATCCTCAGCGGTATCCACAGCAGAGGCAGGCAGAGCTGGGCTACCTGCCCCGCAGCTTGGGTGCTGCCAGCAGTGGGGGGACATGCTGAAACACCCAGCTGCTGGAGGGGAAGGATTTGAAACCCCCTCAGCAGGGGCAGGGAGTGCTGGAGGGGCCCTGCGGGAAGGGCACTGCGGGAAGGGCAGGGACATGTCTGCCTCAGTGGGGCATAGGTGGACTGACCCAGCAGCCCCTCTCCAGGGTGGGGCTAGGGGGGGACAGGCACTGCCCAAGCAGGGCCCACAGGGCTGCTGGCCCTCTCCCTCCTCAGACTGGGTGTCACCCACAGGCCTAAATATCCAACCACAGCAAATGAAACACGGGCAGCAGCATCTCTGCTCCACCTGTGCTCTGGGTGCTGGTGGTGGCTGAGAGAGCCCAGCAAGGAAAAATAGTTAATTAATATTCTCACTACCTGATCATGATGCCAGAGCAGGTGCCAAAGTCAATCAGAGGAACAGGTTTGAATGTTCAAAAGCAAAAAAAAAAAAAAAAGGAAAAAAAAAAAGAAAAGCAGCAATTTTCAGGAGAAGAGAGGCTACAGCCAACTTTGCATGCCCATTTTTCCACGCAATCAGGTGTAAAACTCATATTTAAGATTGTAAATTTACATATGCAGGAAGTCTGGTTTGGGGAAAAAGATTAGATATACTTACCCTGGATGGACTAGGATGTCCTGTATTCCCCCAGGACCCTGAGCTAGTTCTGTCTTCTACATCTAGGGACAAAAAAGTTCTTTAGGCTTTATTGCAATAATTCTTTCCTTTTGTATAGGCACTTTTAAATTAATGTTTCAAATTAATCTCCTGTTGCCTTTAATTAAGAATCAGGCACAGGGCTACTACGATGGTAGTGGCTTCTGACCCACTGTTTAAATTAACTCATTTAAATTCACAGCAGAAATGAACTGGACCCTCAGGAACCTGAGGTTTGAACATAAAAATGACTTCAGCAGCTCGGTGTTTCTTGGCACTTTGAGAAGTGACTGCTCTGAACCAGTTAAAACCCTCCCCAAGTCTCCAGCACAAAAAAACAAGCATCATTCAAACAGCATAAATAAAACTCAACATCACAGGCAAAAGGTAGAAGTTAAAGGAAGTTATGTTAGGAGTAAATGTACCTCATGCTGCCTCGGCCAGCCTTCTGCTGCTGAAAAGTACTCACACAACTCTCTGTGTCCGGGGGAAAGCCAGTTCCTAAAGCTGAGCATGGCGGGGGGTGTTTCTGGGTGTTTCTCCATCGTTAGATAGAAAATTCAGTGCAGCTGGTGGGCGGGAGGGACTCAGGGAGTTTAGCCCTTTTTTAATAACCCCCACCTGGGCAGGCTGGAGAAGCAGGCCCAGGTGAACATCATCAGCATCTCTCCTATGAAGACAGGCTGAGAGAGTTGGGCTTAATCTGCCTGGAGAAGGGAAGGCTCTGGGGTGACTGAACTGTAGCCTACCAGTGTCTGAAGGGGTCTACAAGGAAGCTGGGGAGGGATTTTTTAGAAGGGCCTGGAGTGATGGGGCGAGGGGAAATGGGTTTAAATTGGAAGGGGGGAGATTTAGATTGGATATTAGGAAGAAATTCTTCACTCTGAGGATGGTGAGGCCCTGGCACAGGGTGCCCAGGGAGGTGGTGGCTGCCCCATCCCTGGAGGTGTTCAAGGCTGGGTTGGATGGGTCCTTAAGCAGCCTGGGCTGGTGAGAGGTGGCCCTGCGCATGGCAGGGGGTGGAACGTGATGATCTTTGAGGTCCCTTCCAGCCCTGACCACTCTATGATTCCTTTCCCCCTCTGTTTGAGAGGGTATCCCTAGGAAAACTGCATCCCATCGCCTGTGTGTTAGGACATGGTGAATCCTGCACTTTAGGGGACAGATCAAGGAACCGGGACTCCCACAAGCTCCTCTAAACCACAGGCATCTCTCAGCCTGCTGTTTCTTGCACATATCTGACCTGTACACAGCAGGGACAGCCTGAGGGTCACCGTGGGAAGGTGAAGTGCGAGGGTGAAGTGAGCTCTGCCGGCAGCCATGGCAGCGGCTTTCCAGGCCCGCAACACAAGCGCCTAGCTAAGCTGCTAAGCTACTTTCTCCTTGGCAAAAATCAGCTTGTAGATACGTTTTGCTCTTCACAATTCCCACTATTTCTTCTCTGATGCAACTATTTTTATTCCTTTTACCCAAAGCCCCACAGAGTAACTTCACCCAAAGACAGAGGCCCGTCCCTCTCTGATACCCCATGCAGCAACACGCGCACCCAGGCTGGCCACGTACGTCAGAGCTCACTCTGAGACCCAGGAGAAGTCCCGGAGCCCAACTCCCAAGGGGCCCACCGAGGCAGAAGGCAGAATATCCTCTGCAATGCCCTCAACTACACCGGGACGGGCTTGCAAAACCACTGTGAGCACAAAACCTGTGCTAAAATCAGCTGGGAGTCTCCTGAGACTTTCCACTCAGCTAAGAACTGAATGGACAAGCCTAACACCAGTAGAGAGACACCCTTGCACACAGGTTTCACAGAAACCTGTGAATAATTCCACCCAAATCACAGTGTTAATTCAAGTAAATGAGATTACTCACACTTAGCATTAAACACTGCTTTAGTACATTGATGGACGGGACCACACTGCTTAAATCCATGACTTTTTAAACTTAAATATCAGGAAATGTGACTGACATTGATCTGTAACAGTATTATTGCACGTTTCAGTGCTGTTTTCCAACTTACTTCTGTGTACCCACTAGCATCCTAACAAAATAACACCACTGCTTGCCTCGTGCCATGCACAAACAGCAGCTTTAATCGAATTGAGGGGAAAAAAGAAATACATATTTGGCTAGAAAAACTTTCTGGGGGTGCTGCTGGAGATCACACAAACAAGCTGCTCCCCTTCCACCCATGCACCAGGCTCACCCAACTTCTAGAATTGGTGGGAACTTCAGTTGTCTGAATATGGGTGCTTGATTTTCAAGATTAAATAAAAATAAAAGACCCCCCCAAACCCCCCTAGACATCGGTACAGTTTAATACTTTCCCCCAATTACAATCGCTATTATCTCAATAACAGATGAATGTGTTAATAGCACAAGACACTCTTAGGTAAATATTTAATTAAGCTCAAGAAAAAGAAAGAAAATGTGTATCATTTACCTGACAGATCAGATCAACCATTCTATTAGGTTAATTAGGCATATTTTTAAAAATCATTTGTGTTATGTAACAGGCAATTAACTCTGTCGAGCCCTGATCCATAATATCAGCAGATATTATCCCACTGACTTGGATGGGCATCGTCCCACCCACGAGCACGGCTTCCAAAATCCATCTGCAAGGAGAACAGCTCAGCCCTGGGGACCAGCACCTGGGGGACGGGATGACAGCCCTGGTGACAAACCCAACACACCTCCCAGGTGACAAACCTTCATCCCTGCTCTCTCTGCTATTACCCTATGGGTTTTATTTGTGTTTTAAGAACGCAGGCACCGTGGTCTGGGGCACTCCAACACAACACCTCCAGTAACACACTTCAGAGGCGCATTTCAGCAGTAAGGCTTCTCTTGTGCTCAACGCCTTAGAGGGACAGCACAGAGGGAGGGACATCCTCAAACCAGCCCCAGACACGGGGAGGACTCACTTGCTGAGCTCTTCCCTTTGGGAGCCCACCACCAAGCTCCAGCCCTGAGTCTTCTGTCATCCCTTCCACACCACTTAACCACTCTTAAAAGTCATGTTCTTCAAAGAACTGCTTTTTCAGGAACAGGGAAGGGACACCATGGTCCCAAAGATGCCCAGTATTTCCAGCAGCACATGGAAACACCAGCTTCATGGCCAAGAGTTGGATGGTCCCAATGACTCAAAAGGAGTTAAACATATGTTTGTGTGGACTGACCATCCTTTCCAGTAGGCTTTGCTGTGTTATCCCCACCTCTCCCTCAAGCCAAGCATGCCTGTGAGCAGGGAGCACTATCAGACACTTAAATAACACAGGAACAACGCAGACATCAGGGCTGGGGTCTTCCTCATCTCTGCAAACATCCAAACCAAGTCCCTGGAGGGAAAGTCCTGCCGAGAGGGAAGGCCACTCCTGGGCTTTTTGGGGTGCACTGGGGGAAAGACAGGATTAAAGGTACATGGATATCATGCTACACCCCCAAGCGTGCTGTATTGGGGTGAGGTTAGGAGTCTAACCTCCCAGAGTCATTCTGTAAGGTTTGCCTGGACTCCCAACATTTTTAGCAGTCTCAAATTTGGCTGGAAATCCCTTGCCCTTTACGTGGCTTTAATCTGAGCCCCCATAACGCTTCAGTCCTCCTGCCAAAGCTACAAGTTCTAGACCCTGATCAGAAAACGACAAGCAGTGGCTCTTGTGCCTTATCTTCAGGGGTCGCGTCTTAGCTTGCGACCAATTTTCTTTGTATTTAGACTTAAATGTGCAAACTGCACTATATTACTCTGCAAAACATCAATGAGAAGGCTTAATTAAGTAACACTGACAGATAAATCCATTTCTTTCGCAGTAATCAAATCAAAGCAGGTTGACATAACACAGGAACTTAATACAGTTATTCCCTTGTAATTGGAAAAAGGCCCTTTACTTCTCATTAAAGCAATCTTCTGGGTATTGGCATAATAAGAAGGCTCAGGGCTTTAATACTGCCCTATAAAAGCCCCAAGATACAGACCCCTTAAGCAAACATGCCAGATTATCTAATTCCTTGATCATAGTGGAACATGTAGTTATTGTTTTAAACTACTAATTCTTTATCTCAGCTGCAGACAAAAAGAAGGAACTCGGTCTAAAACACGTCTCGTGAAGCTCTGTGCAAATGCAAGCTCCAGCTGGGGAACAAAGAGGGGCTTTCCAAAAAAAACCCACCCTGAGATCTTCAGCTGGGAAGTGGGAGAGCTTAGCAGGATGAGAATTGTTCTTGGATATAAAGAGTTAGAAAGAGCAAATAATAAAAATACAGCTGGATCTCATGCGTGAATTTGCTGGGGAATATTTTTTCAATGGAAGTGGAGCTGGCCAAAGCCTTCTTGCTGTCTCCATGGAGCCCTCAAAGAGGCTCAGTGTCTCCTCTGGCTGGTCAGAAGATGCTGAGGGTCACCAGAGGGGGCTGGGCAATGGGTTGGGCTGGGTGATGGGTTGGGTTGGGCGATGGACTGGGTTGGGTGCTGGGTTGGGTTGGGCGATGGACTGGGTTGAGCGATGGTTGTGCCGGGCGATGGGTTGTGCCACGCAGGGAGCTCTCAAGCATCCCGTGTGCCTGCAGCCATGGAGGTACAACACCAGTACAACACCAGAGAGCTCAAGGAACAGATGGGCATCTGCCCCTTGCACATGTGCTCCTTGTCTCCTTTCATCTTGTTCAGGAAAATTCTCTTCTTGAGAGTGACCAAGAGCCAAAAGCCAGCTCACTTCTGTCCCCCTCAAATCAACAGCACTTCTCCCTCAGCAGGAAAAAAAACTCCCTCACTAATTACTACCCAGTTAATCTAGCCCAGTTTACTAATAATTTAGTATGACAGATATTGCAAGAAGCTCCTAAACCTAATTCTGGAAATTTATGATGTGCCCTGTAAGTGCTGCCACTTAGGTAATTAGGACAGCGAAACCCTAACGACACCAAAGTCAGTGCAGAATTCTCCCGTGACTTATTCTCAGAGCTTGGATTTCTCCCAGAGTGCATCAACTCAAACACGTATGTAATATTCTCCAGAATCTGGCTCCTGGAAATTAACCCCACTTAATCACAAGCATCAGGCAGCGTGACATTCCGGGAAGCAAATCATCACGGGCAGATTGGGTCAGGTTTCGGAAGGAGAAGATCCATCCACAATTAACAGTGTGATTTCAGTAATTAAAGCTTCCCTCAGCATCTCAGAAGTTCTAGCTAAAAGAAGTAAAACTGGAGTTTAAATGGAGTCAAACCACACCGAAGGCTTTAAGCAAAGAGCTTGGGAAAAGCATCTTCAATCGGATCTAGGAGAGATGTGTGGTGCTGTGGAGTGAGGATCCAAGCTGTATTATCCCTCTTAGTGATCTGGGGAAGAAGGAACTGTGACCCACATGGGTTATCTCCAAGTGTTGGAAGGTCCTGCCACTCCAGAGAGGCCACTAACGCGGAAGGATGCAGGGAGAAATCCAGAGCACTGGTTTTGGGGCTTAAAGCTGTACTTCTGCAGAAGAACGAGCTCCAGAAAGCCTCTGGTCAAACAGCCACCTAACCCTGAAAGTACTTCTCAGCAGTCTGCTGAGTTCTGCTTCTTGGACCGAGGTTCCCTCGACACCCAAGCCAAGCATGGAGGGATGTCCTGGGATCCCCGAGCAGGGTGTGAGGCTCCAAGACCCTCCAGCAGCGAGGCTGAGAGATGCACCCACTCTGCCCCCGCTCCTGGCACTCCCCATCTGCTAACGGGGACACCCAACCAACACAGAGCAGACCAAGTTCAGCAGATCCTGTGAGTCCCACCGAGGATGGGACGGCTCTGAGTGCTCCAGCGTGCAAGCGACTGCCATCACACCCCCAGAGAACACCAGCCTGCTCGTCAGGGGTCTTCAAACGACCTCCACGCTCAGGGTCTCAAACAAACAAGGTGCTTCATAGGCACCTCCCAGCTCCAGGAAAGGGAAGAAGCTCAAAATGAAGTGACCCAAAGGGCAACTTCCTACCTAGTACATGTCCTTTGGAATGACTGTCACAGCAGGTCACAAGCTCCAGCACGCCGTGGGACCCTCCAGGCCAACACTGACTTTACTGCAAGGGGCTACAGTGCCTAAACCAGAGGTGCCACTAATGGCTTCTTGGCTTTGGCCATGCTGCCCAGTCCCTTGAACGTTCTCTGGTATGAGTGTTCACTGGATCCCTTGAGGAGCTCCCAAACAGACACTTTAGAATTAGAAAATCAATATTTTTTCTGGAAAAATACCCAAACCCAGGGCAAAAAAAACCCCAACCCAAACCAAGCTCCTCTTTGAGGAATAATCCAAACAAATCCTTGGGACACCATCCAGGACTGTAGCAATAACACAGGACAATAAACTAGATGACTCTGGAATAGAAATTAGGGTGTTTTCCTGAACCTCCCACCACCTTAAAGAACAAATTTGGACACATCCATAAAATCCCAAAGTCCAGGAAATTACACTCTCATGCTTTGCTCTGGCAACAAAGGTATTTCAGGCATGTTGCCCCTAGAAACAGAGCTGGGGGGACATGTTTGGAGGGACGTGTTGCTGAGTGGAGCTTCATATGAGATTTGAGATTTACCAAGTGTAGGGTCTTGTGTCTAGGGAAGAACAACCCCAGGCACCAGTATAGGCTGGGGACTGGCCTGCTGGGGAGCTGTTTAGGTGAGAGGGACCTGAGGGTCCCAGTGGACAGCAGGATGATCATGAGCCAGCAGCAGTGTGTCCTCATGGCTCAGAAGGCCGATGGCATCCTGGGGTGTGTTAGAAGGGGGGTGGGTAGAAGGTCAAGAGAGGTTCTGCTCCCCCTCTACTCTGCCCTGGTGAGACCCCACCTGGAATATTGTGTCCAGTTCTGGGCCCCTCAGTTCAAGAAGGACACAGAACTCCTTGAAAGAGTCCAGCACAGGGACACCCAGGTGATGAAGGGAGGGGGACACCTTCCTTACAAGGAGAGGCTGAGGGAGCTGGGCCTCTTTAGCCTGGAGAAAGGGTGAGAGTCAGGAGGACAGAGCCAGGCTCTGCTCAGGGATGGCAGTGACAGGACAAGGGGCAGTGGGTGCAGCTGGAGCAGAGGAAGTTCCATGGGAATTTAAGGAGGAACCTTTTCCCTGTGAGGGTGGCAGAGCCCTGGGCCAGGCTGCCCAGAGAGGCTGGGGAGTCTCCTTCTCTGGAGACATTCAAACCCCGCCTAGATGTGTTCCCGTGGGATTTAGTCTGGGTGCTCCTGCTCTGACAGGGGGGTTGGACTAGATGTTCTTCAGAGGTCCCTTCCAACTCCTAACCTGTGATTCTGTGACATGGAAGTGAGTGTTCCAATGGAGCCATGGGAGTGGGGCGCTGGGATCTGCACCAGGAGAGCGCTTCTGGTTCCCACCACCAGTCCAAGTGGTATTTGGAGCAATTTTGTGGGGAAACAGGTATCAAGCTACCAACATACTCCATCTGGTATTATTTGGGGGACTCTGGGAAAGTTTATTAGGGCACACACATCCCTACACCAACCTTCCAACATAACACCACCGCGCTCTCACAATCTCTTGCTGTACAATACGATGCTTTCTAGGATGTGAAGGTGTTCTGTGGTGCTCTCCCAGTGCCCAAGCTCTGCTCCATACCACCACCACCATTGTCCCAACACAGGAACAAATGAAAGAACCTGGCCATGAGAGTAACCAGAAGCACACACACACACACGTATGTGTGTGTGTATATATATATATATATTTATATATATACACAGATATATCTGGCCTTTATCTGCTTGAGAGCAAGAAGCACAGCACTGTTTCTTTAACTCTTCCTTAGCGTGGTGCCAGGCCATGTTCTTTTAAAGGAGCTGATCAAACCAGGTAGCAAGCCAAAGAGAACTCTTCAAGAACAGTCAATTTTAGGTGCCTAAGTGCAAAATAATATTTACTGACATAATGATGTGGCTTGGTGTTACTGTGATTCCAAAATACCCCAACAAACTTGGAAAGAGCATAAACATGCTGCAATTGATGGGGTTTTGTCTCCAGGGGATAACAAGAGCAGCTATTTTGGAGAGGCCGAGGTGTTGTCCTCCTGACTTTACCCACATGGCAACGGGGGCAGCTGTGGAAGACCAAAGTGGAAGGAAAAATCCTCCAAACGCTCGTTGGTGAACTCAAAGTCCAATGATTTCAGCATAATTAGGTCAAATGATGACCTTCCAAAGAAGAGAGGTAATCCATACTGCTGTCAGAATTAATACAGTTGCTCAGCCTCCCCCAAAGTGCTGTAATGTGTTTGTGTTGGGAAAAGCCGCCAAGGAAAACGGTGGTTCCTTCCCAGCCCTGGACGGCTGCAGAGGGAGAGCGGGCGTCTCCTGGACACCGTGCTCAGCCAAGCCGGCCCTTCCGCTCCAGCACGAGGCAGCAGCCTGGCAGCGCTTCCCACGCTGACCCTGCACAGCTCCCAGCCCTGTGCCAGGGCCTCCCCCCTCCCCAGGAAGGGTTTCTGCCTCCCAGCCCCTCTCCAGCTGCCCTCCTGCCATTCATTCCCCTGGGCCTGGCCCTCCCTGCCCTCAGCACCAGCCCCTCTCCAGCTCCCTGGAGCCCCCAGAGTGATGGGAAGATGCTCAGAGCTCTCCCCAGGAGCAGACACCTTTTCTCCAGGCTGAGCCAGCCCAGCTCTCCCAGCCTGGCTCCAGCCCTCAGATCACCTGAAGGATGCAGAAAGTCCAGCTTCTCCAGAAGCGAGCAGATGAAGATGAGGAAGTCAAACCAAACAAGGTCCATGCCTTTGCCCACCAGAAGAACCCCTCTACTAGCAAAGGCTAGTTCAGATCTCATCACCTCATTTCTACCACCAAGGCAGAGTAACGTAGTGTTAGACATTGTGCTCTCCCCAGCAGACAATCAGAGGGCACAGAAGATGCCAGAATGCATCAGTGAAGCTGCTACAGAAACATGGCACAGGAGCACAGAGAAGAGGGGCTAAGCTAGCTAAGAGGGGCTGGAGCTATGGCTGAGAGGGACAGGAGCAGGCAGCCCATGCTTCCTGGGGAAAGGCGTCCAGAGCTATAGAAACCCCTCCCTGGACTGGCTTTTATGGTCCTAGCTGGGGTGATGGAGAACACAGGGCAATGGAGAATGCAAGGATGCAGCCCACCCTTGCTGGCAGCAGGTGACACGAGCAGTCAGTGTTAAAGGAAGTTTGTTCTGCTCCTGGGTGCTCCTTCACAGACCCACAAGGACTCTGGGTTGGTGAGGTGGAGCACACCAAGGGGTCTCCAACACTGAGGGCTCTGAAGAGGTCACAGAAAGGGACTTTAGTCCTGCAGTACTTCAGCCAGCACATCTCTACCTGCATCAGCAAAGCCTTTCAGGGGGACCTTGAGCATCTCCCCAGAAGAGCCTGCTGACTGCGCTCATCTGCTGACAGGATTAACATACACCGAGTAGAAAATGCAGCAAGACAAACATCTTCACACCTGAACTGTATCTTCAAAGGCAAAAAACCACCCCTAACAGTGTGTTAAACAGTATATGAAGGAATTAAAGTGATTTTATATGGGATTTAACAGTCAAAATATCCTCAAATGACAAGGAAGGAGTGAGACCTCTCCATGGAAGATCTCTCCACCTTATGACAACCACAGCAGGTTCTGCTGATACAAATGGAGTTAAACACTGGGGGGGTGCAGACGTTTTGCAGTTTGTTTTGCAAAAGAATTGTTGTTTCTCAGAGTGTTATGTTTTTTCAAGGGCTAAACAAAAGGTACAGAGGAAGGATTAGGCAGCAGTAGATCAGGAGAGGATTAGGTGGTCACCTGGATATTTGGGGAGATTAAGAATTGGCAAGTTTAAAATGCATATCCATCGATGCAATCTTTTTTTTCTTGATGATTTTGCTCTAAATATCATCAGGAACATGATAAAAACCCCAGATGGGGAGGAGACCTGGAAGATGGTGACCTTGAAGGTGAGAGAAGCACTCAAGGGCTGACTTCAAGAGAAAGGAGCCTGGAGATGGTGAGGTGAATAGAAGCGAAGGGCTGAAATATGTGGAAGTGGGAGACAATAAAGGGGGTTACAAGGAATCAAACATGGGGTTGGTATCAGACAGTGGAGAGGACAGGGATGGACTGCTGGCACAGGATGGGGAGGAGCTACACCAAGTTCAGGCTTGCAGAAGGGAAGAGGCAAAGTGAATCCACTGGCCCCCAGCATGTGGGCAGTTGTGTATCATTATCCGCTCCGTGACAGCAACATAAAGCCCAGCTCCACAACGGGCAGTTCCTACTACTGACTCAATAAACAATTTACTATTGGTTTGCTCAAGGGATTAGGCAGAAAGCTTGAGGGTTTGGGGTTTTTTTTCTCCCTGAAGAAGCAGGCCCAGCTGTCAGACACACACAATACACTTCAACCGCTTCTGGTAAAGCCACAAATAATTGGAAAATTCATTTGAATCAGACGGTGGGTTGATTTGCTGCCTGAATTTCCAGAGTCCCCACAACCACCCACAGTCAGTTGGAGCCACCACTCGACAGCGTTGGCTCCCAAACGCCAGTGGTGTAAACAAACCTGAACTGTTCTCAATCTTCATCTTCCTCACAAAGAATCACATTGTCCCGCGCCGGGTGAGCTCATCAGCCCTCACATTGTATTTAGAGGAGTTACACAAGCTATTTGCTAACACACGTATGACACAGACTTGGTGCTTGTGAGGACAGATGACTTCCACACAGCCATTTAACCAGTTTTTAGCAGATCTGCTGGAAATACAAGCAGATAGGATGAAGGTCCCCAGTTAGACTGGCCTTTGTTGCTGCTCAAGTGACTGGAGGTTTGGGTTTGTTCTGGTTTCAGATGGTCTGGGGGTAGGGAGTGCTGTGGGGAAGGGATTTCCTGAGCAAAGCAAGTTGTCATGGATTTATTTTAACCTGAGAGGAGGTAAGAGTTTAGCAGGACAGTGTTTCTCAGGACTGTTTGAATTAGGAAGTGAATATGGTTGATAAACCACCCTTAGCTAATTAGTTTACTGTATATTCATATACACTCTATACTAATGCTATAAAGTACTGACTTTTTACTTGAACCCAATTACATCAAGTTCTGATAATTACTCACACTGCTCCAGGCAATGTAAATGTGTTCTACACCATGACCTAAAAATATCTAGGGGCAGATTAACTCAATCTCCCCTCACAGCAACAGATGATGAAGGTCTCGGTATGAAGCCAACGGACATCTCTGCCATCAAAGCTGAAAGGGGATGGCAGGCATTTGACTCAAGCCCACCCATGATGATACGCCTAACCTGACTTCCAGGAGGACTCAACATGTGTCCTCATTGCTCTCCATCACCAACTTCTACTACACTTTTTCTGTCTGCCCACCTCTCCTGCAGCAGCACCCCAACACCCCCTTGCACCACAAGGTCCTTCAGGTTACAGCCCCTATGGACCCCAACACCTTGAAGGACCTCCAGCAAGGACAGAGGGCTTGCATCCATAGCTGGAAACATCAATGTCACACAGACCATCTGCTGGCTTCTGTTGCAAACAGCAATTACCTCAACAATTAAAGTCAGCCTGGCTCACCCACCCTGCCCAACCTGCCCACCAAGCACCTCTGAAGCTCTCTGCTTCTGCCATGAACCACTCAGATCCTCATCTCGGCAAGCCTCAGAGCCTACCTTCTTATTTTAACACACACTTTGCTCCCTTTCTGGAAGAACTCAACTGCATTGAGCTTCTAAATAAATACATTTTCCAATTATTTTGGGCATCTGTGTGTGTAGTCAGTGAAAATCCGAGCTCTACAAGGAAAATCCAAACACAGCTCTAGACCGTGCGGATTTTCCTGAGACACCACCACGCAGTAAGACACACTGTAAGCAAGACATGCTCACATGTAGAAGAGAAAATCAGTGCAGGAATCCACCTCAGGTCCCCAGCACCAAAGGTAATGGAGCAGAACGTGCTGATGATGTCCCAGCTGTGAAGGAAGCCTTCCCCTGGTCCTGGAAAGCTGTGTGGAGCAAAGCTCACCCTGGTGTTTCCCAGGAGGAGAGGCACCTGAACATGGGTCTGGGCCAGTGCAGCAGTACCACGATGGTGTATTGCATACTGGGCCACAAAATATTAGGAAAGCCTGTGCTTTGGTAATTAAAGCTAAATAATTCCTTCCTGAGGTTGATGTCCTTAATGAGAACTCCCCACACATGAGGACCCCAAATCCTTTTGGCAATGCAGAGCCGGTATCGACGTCAGCGATGCAATGCTTAAAAACTCTTTACTTACCAAATACACAAGGAATTTGATTTACAAGGAGCTCCCCTCTCACGACTTGCTAAAAAGAAGCTGAATGGAATAGCATTTAATAATTTGCTACCCAGTTCCACAGCGTTAGTAATCTCATTAAGAGTTGGCAGCAACGCTGCAATATATCACACCAATCTGGGGAGGGCAGCGGGGCTCCCCTAAGGCAGGGGCAAGGAACAACCAGGTTAGTGCTCTGCTCGTAGATGTTACGGAGATTATTTCATGGAGTAAGTCACTCCAATCATTTAGAGCTTCGTGTAGATAATGGTATGTTTGGCACAATGAAAAAAAATCTATCCGCCCTGATTCGAAAAGAAGAAGAAAATAAAATGTTCTTAAACTTGGTTTAGGGAATTTAACCACACAATCAGATGTGGAAACAGAAATGCAGAGGAGACCCACTCCTCCAGCGGGAAGAGGGGCAGCTTCAAAATTAGATGCATGCTTAGGTGTTGAAACACGTTAACCACTTCATCCAGGCACCCTCCATTTAATCCAGGAACTTCTATAAAAACCCAGGTCTTGGCATCTCGGTAAACCTGGATTAAATGTGACATGGAGCAACACAGGCTGGGACAACTTTATGGAAACTGTAACTGAACCAGAGACTCTGCAAAGCAGCCATGCAGAAAGACTGATGGCAAAGGCACTGCAAGAACCGGGCCTCATCCTCCCCATTTTGGAAGGGTGAGCAGCAAAAAAAGAGAATTTACTGCTTGTTTGCACTCATGTGCAGTTTTGCTTTGATTCCAACTGTCCGTAACTACTAACTGCTCCAGCTGACTAGTGGCTCTGAGGTCGCAGAAGCGAATCAATGAAACTCTTCATTAATTGAAGCAAATCCAGCGGGCTTCATTCCTCTCTTTTCTGCCTGCAAAATCTGGAAGCAGAATTCAGCTCTGAACAGTCTGTATCATCTGGGAAAGGGATTCACTTCTCCCCACCCTGTCCCAGCTGTGAAGCCAGGAGAGCATCTCTTTTGACAGGCCACTTCTAACCTGTTTCGGCCCAGCTCTAACCTATTTCAGCCTACCTCTATCTAAGCCTGTTTCAGCCTAACCTAGCTCATCCCTCCTTCGCAAACTGCTGCTCCTTCGGTGGGAGTGTGACTCAGGGGGTGAAGGCTGGCTGCTCATTTCATTATAAAAAAGAAAAAACGATAAATTCAGGCATTAATTTTATTATTTATTTGCTTTTCCCACTTCCGGGTGGGGAATAAATTCAGCGCTCAGCTTGTTCCCTTTGGATGGGCAGCTCAGAACGGGGAGAGCATCTGTGTTTCTGTATACACTTCAATATGATGCTGTTATCTAAAGCAGATTTAACTTTTTTTTAAAGTTTTGTTTTACAGACCACACCAGCAGCTGGGGTTTGTACCTCTCTGGCCAGTACGTGACTGGTTAATTCTCAATATTTATGTTTCTTGGAAACAGAAAGATTAGCAAGGAATGTGGAACTGGAAAAAGCTGAGGTTAAAAAAAAAAAAGAGACAGAAAAACCCAACTCAACTCCAACTCTCCCCAGTCTGGCTCATCCTCCAACTGGGTGCTGCAAAAGTCTCAGATCATACCAACTGCAGGGAACACAAGATACCATCCCGACTGCAAACCACACAGGTCCAACAAAAGGGAAATCACATGTAAACAGGGGAAAAGTATCTCGAGACACCAAAAGACACTTTAAACTTGCATGTTTTGGAGAACAGCACTTTAATTGAAGCCTGCTTTAGGATGACTTCATCTATATGAAAATGACATTAAAACTGCCCTCGATGCATTTGCATTGAAAGTGTACTGCAACAGCCCTTAGCAAACACCTTCTATTTACTGGACAGTTGTTACTGTAAGACAACCCAATCCATGTGTTTCTGGGCAAAAGCATCTACCAACAAGGGGAAAAGATACAGAAATACATTTTACAGAGCTTCTAAGGGATCTATTACGCTGTGGCGCTAAGGGATTTTTAAAGCAAGGCGAGTGAGGTGGTTGTATTTTTGAGGACATGCTGTGACTTCACCCGGCTCAATATCCCCAGTAGCTTAAACTAGCCTTTGGTGGTAGAGATTAACCACTGGTTCCACTGCAAAAGATAAACCACCGGTTCCACTGGCAAAAGGTTAGTGATGGCAAACTCTTGCCTTTAGTGCCCTGTTCGGCCCTGGCAGAGATTTGGGCTTGTGACAACCACTGTCTTCCCAAAAGCCTTTTAAAATTCATTTGACATCAGTTCATTAAAGCTGTGCATTCGAATAGGATCAATTTAATGGCCAAGAAAGGGCTCTAGATTGGTAATCAGAAATTGCCTAAGCATGGGCGTTTCTTTCTACTCTTTCACAGACTTGAATTTACAAGGGAAGAGAGAAAGGGATTGAGACACCTCTTTTGAAGCTGCTCACATGCCCCTTACGAAAGGTCACAGAGATCCAGTGATATATACTTGAATAAAATGGGTTTCAAACACCTGACTCTACAAAGATTGAATCCTTGGCCAAGAACAGCCTTTGCTGCCTTTACTGTTACACTTGGGTGTTGAGAAGCCCTCCTTTAATCTATGTACTTGAGCTGGGATGTGGGAGTTGGGCAATATTATACATCACTGACTCCAAATCTTAACTCAAGCCTGGTTAAAACAAAACTTGCTTCCCTCACTCTCTCCATTTTCTTTGGTTTTTCACTGGAAGTGAAAGTTAGAGATTTCCTTTTGGATAAAAAGAAAAAACAACCCCCCACACCAAACACTGAGATAATGACACTGGTCTTGGCCTGGCCAAATTAAACACCAATATCGAGTCTCATGGTGCATGTCAAATTGGCAACACTGCCCAGGGGGATCCTAATGCTCTCTGTGGACTTAAAAAACCTTCTTGTTCCCTTCCCACTGCTTATACCTTCTCAGGTCCACATCACACTAATAATTAGGAGCTTCAGAGTAGTAATGAGGAACTTCATGAAGAAGTTCCCAGTAACTGCTCTGTGTCTGTAAGGGCATCACAGATCTCCAGTGAGACTTTGTCTAAAAAACATACATCAAAGACTTAAACATGAGAACTACCACAAATAATAATTAAGAATAAAACATTTAAAGGCTTTAAAAATGACTCCCTGGATGTGAGAGTCACGTTTGAAACATTTCCTGCAACGTCACAACACGTCAGGTCAGTTCGAACCCAACATTCACTCTTCCAACTCTGCTAATGGCAAAGGACCTTGCAACCCTCTGGCCACTTCAAAAGGAGGGATAAATAACACAGGCGTGAACCTACCAGGGGAGCACTTTTCAGGAGAAAGGAAAAACAGAGAGGAGCAAAGGACTATGTTTCCCAGCTCTTTCAGAGCTTCATATTTACACAAGGCAAAGTCTATTTGTCTTCAACGATGCCATAAATTACTGAGGACACATTTAGATTCGGGCATTATGTAGCAAAAAGAAATGCCTCCTTCTTCTTCTGAGCTTCCATCCCACACTACACCCTTGGAGTTTGCTCAGGTACTTTAAAACAGGCAAGGGGAAGAGGAACTTCTAAACCTCAGCTGGCTGCTGAGCCATCACTGCCACCCTAAGGTCCCTGCTGCCACCCCCAGCGCCTTTCCCCGGGCCGGGAGCATGCTGCGCTGGCGAGGGAACGCTACTAACAGGTTATGGTGACAGCTGAATTGAAACAGAAAAGCTTCAAACAAGAAAAAAAAGCCAAGTATGACATCCATATGAATGCCAAATTAATTCATTATGATCAGCGCTACTGCAATGAGCAGCTAATTAATTCATCACTGCGGGATACACCGAGCACTACCCACTTGTTATGCTTAGATATACTGAAAAGAGGAGGCTGCACGACCTGGGCAGAGCCAAGGCTGTGCTCACAGGTAGGCCTGAGACAGGCAGGCCTGGCCACAGGTAGGCCTGGCCATGGGTACGCCTGAGACAGGTAGGCCTGGCCATGGGTACGCCTGGCCAAGGGTACACCAGCTTGCTTGCACCCAACGAATCCTTCCCTTAGCCACAGCATCTCCCCAGGCACAGCGAGCACACAGTGCTGGGCTTAAGGCAGCCTGAGCGCCGAGCGATGGGGCTGCCACATGCACAGATGCCGTTACACGGGACCACTCGTGAAACCTCCTACCTTCAGACCTGAGGATTTCGTTCACTTTCACAAGGCTTTCTGGTCTTCCCATGGGATAATAACCAGTATTAATACTCCAAACCCTTCAGTCTCCACTATCTGCCCTGCATTGCTTTGTGCAGCAAATGCAGTCAGACCACCAGGCCTCCTCACTGGACTCTTGAGGCACCACAACTCAACCGTATTTGATGAAACTGAATAAAACAAAGTCTGGGAAATTATTTGTCACTTTTGGAAAACTTCTCCTCTCCCAGGAACAGCTGAGGCAGGACTGCAAACCTTGAAGTTTTTGCCAGGGATGACTTAGATAATGGCAGCATTTGATTTGGAGCTGAAAGATCACTGAGCGAGGGTCTCTTGAAGCTTTCTTCATCTCCTACCTTCTGAGGCTCTGCCCTTCGCTCATGCAGCATCTGCTATTTTTCAGCCTGACCATATGCTCAAAGGAATCTTCCAGGGCTCCGAGTCTCTCGCTGTTCCCAAGAAGGCCAGGGTTTCTTTGCAAGGGAGCTCATTAAAACCCAAAAATTCAATAAATAACAAGGAAAATGTTTAAAAGGCACCTGTAAGGGAAGGATGGAAACAGTTTCAGCAGCCCATCCTCCTCACCTGGCCCAGCAGCCCACACTAAGGTAACCTGTTCCTGTGAACATCAGGGAAGGCAGAGGTTCCTGCTGGGAATGGTGCCAACAGGAGAAGTTTTGGCACATCACTGGAAACCCTCTGTCTTCCCATGACCATTCCGAGTCATCTCTCTAAATTACACGGGCTTTGGAGAACGGTGCTGGGAATCAAACCTGGGGAAGAGTCTGTGGCTTCTGGAAAGGTGTTTGGAGCAAACCCTGTGCTCTTTCATTAAGAAAATCATCCTTAAGGGTCTCCTTTGAAATCAAGTTCAGACCACAGAGTAAGACACTGAGTAAGTGATGTCCCCACACCAAGCAAGCACCGATTCCTGGCTGCAGGATGTTATAACTCTCCCACGAAGTATTTTCTTTCCTGATACAAACCTCAATGCTGAGTGAAAAACAACCACAAGCTCGAGAGATGGAAATTCTACACCCACCACGTCTAGATACAAGTTCCTCTTAGGACATCCTGCCTCCCCCCAGTTATCAGTTTTGTTAATAGAAGGGGTTTTCCAGCTGAATTAGGGGGGAGTTTTCATCCTCCCTCCTCTCTCCCTTCCTCCCTTTACAGCTTTTTCCTAGGCTAGAGATGAAGAATCCAGACACACTCCCAAACACAACCCGGGTGTCTTCACCGGTAACAAAACCAACCCAGCTTCTCACCTTAGAAGAACCCATTTCAAACCAGAGCATCGTGTCCTTCAGGGCACCCACAGGCTGTTTTCAGCAGTGCTGCTAAGGAGCAGCCAGGCTGGGTGAGCAGCCCACCGCAGCGGAACCCTGCGCTAGTTCATCTCAGCACATCCTGTTTACAGCCCGTGCTCCTTTCAAAGCCATCCAGCCAAGGCCATTGTTGTCCCTCAGAATATGGTAACTGGGGTATTTTTATCCAGCTCCAGAGCAGATTTCCAGACCACAGCAGACTTTCAACAACAATGCAACTCGTAAGGGGTAAACATAGGACAATCATCCAAACCCAACCAGCTATCCTTCAACACGTCGTGGCGTGCTGGGCCACCACCTCCATGCAGAACATATGTCGGAGGAGCTCTGCAGCCCCAGCGAAACAAGGTGGTTCTCTCCCTCATGCCTTCGATTTTGCTGCGCTGTGAGGACTTGCCAAACACCTCTGGTGACACCGTATGACTGTTCCTGCCTTGGGGTGGTGGATCTCCACTCACTCCATACTGAACAGGGAGCAAGGAGGAACCACCAGAGAGTTTCCACCTCAGAAGATGTTGGGTGGCCATGAGCATGAAGACGTGGAGCTGGTGGTAGTGGACACCTCCACAGCACTGTGGCAGCCAGACCCGACCTGGGCAGCTTATAAACACCACCTAGTTCCCCCATAAACATTTGAACTTAATGAAATAAATGCTGGATGCCTCTTCCACCGAGGTGTAGGCAGCATTTTAGGGTATTTCCAATTGCAACAAACCCACGTACAGAGTAAGAGCCAGAGAGAGAGAGAGGCACAATATATTTTAATTATACATGTTTACTTTAGAAGAAAGTCAACAAAGAGAGATGAGAGTAATGAAAAGAGACGGACAGAATGGAAGCAGCTGGAGGAGGGGTTTGGTTTTGCATCCCAACCACTTCTTTCTTCCCTTCTTTCAACTTACTTTGTGTCCCCAAATCAAGAATTATTTAGGTTTGGTGGAACTCTATTTTTCTGTACAGTAAGCATGGGTATAAATGCAAAAATCTCAGCATTAAAAACTCTGAGGCTGTATTTTCCCCATTTAATTTATTCAAGGTTTCTCTTTTAAAAAAAATACCCTAAAACCAAACCAAACTCACTATAAATTTTCAGCTCTAGTGGCAAAAGGTTTATTGGTCTTTGTACTTCATTAAAGGTTTTTTATAAAGTCGTGTTTGTTCTTTGGAGTAGCAAATAAAACTACTGAAAAGGGCAGGTTGGGTTTTTAAAAGAGACAGATATGACCTAAAGGGAACACATTTTACTGTAGTGAAATAAACCGAGGAAACAGTTTGCAGATTAAAAACCCCTTAAAAGGAAGCAGCATCTTTGGGAAAAAAAAAAAAAAGCAGTCTTTGCTGAGGAAAACAGCTGGAAACAGGAAGCTTTTGTGCTTTCATCCTGCCTGCTTTGATACCACAGCATCCCCATATCATAAAAAGGCAAAGAGCCTGATGTCAGCTGCATCTTATTTCATCCACACAGGCCGGGGCGGGCGGGGGGAGCAGGGGATGCTGTGTGGATAGGAAGCCAGGCCATCCACAGCCCAGTCTAGGAGTTCAGCCCCACGTGCCCCCACAACACCTATATACACATAAAAAAGGCTATTTACAGCCCTTGAGAAATCGATTAAATAGCAGGGAAAATGAACAGGGGCTCGTGACCTCCTCAGCCACGGGGATGGTACCTCGGAGGTCTGAGCTGTGCCAGCTCAGCAGCGCTGGGATTCTCTGGGGAGGGAGATGACTCACTGGGTGTTACTTCTCCCATGGGAGTCCGATGGTGCATACGTGCCTCTTCACACCTCGGGGCTTCAGACTAAATGCCACTGGGTGTTTTTCCAACAGCATCTCTCTAACTCTACATTGCAAGCTGTCCTTTTGCTGAGTGATGCTGGAGTTGAGAATTTCTCACTCGTGCTGCTTGGAGTCATCTTCTCCCCAGCAGCCAGCTCCCCAGTGCTCCCCACCTTCCCAGAGGAGCTTTGCAAACCAAGGCTTATTTATCCAGGGCAGGTAAAAATCTGACACCTTCCAAATCTCCTAGCATCT
This sequence comes from Porphyrio hochstetteri, assembly GCA_020800305.1. Lineage (NCBI taxonomy): Eukaryota > Metazoa > Chordata > Aves > Gruiformes > Rallidae > Porphyrio > Porphyrio hochstetteri. The sequence continues at coordinate 91,508,369 of CM036938.1, forward strand.
GGGGCAAGGCAGGAGCAGTTCCACACTCCTTGCAGCCAGCTTCTTCTCTCCCATTCTCTATGCTAAGTGCTTTCCCTTATGGAAGTGTTTCACTACTCTGCGTGAGGTTTCCCAAGCAAAGGAGAGGTGTACACCACAAGGACTGACAACCTTCAATCTGAGAGTTTCCATTAATGGAATTAATCGTGTTTACACAACTTCCTGCTGTTCAACTTATTTCATACCATCATATCTTTCATCCAAGCTATTTCCCCTACCAAGAAAAGAACAAAAACTCCCCCAAGGGCATGGGATCTAGTCAATTGTTAGCAGTAAACGCTCCTGCCTGCTGTCTCTGTCTCTCAGCCTGTTTTGGGCTCTCCTAGCAAAGGCTGCTGCCTCTCCACTGACTACCTGTCGCCTTCTGATGCAGAGACACTGGTGTTCTCTTCCCAGTCAGACCAGTGCTCGATTGCTGGTCAGAGGTGGTTTTCCCCCCAGGCACCAGCAGCACTGTGAATTGATTGAGACATGACACACAAATTAGATGAGGTACTTAGGGATATGGTTTAGCATAGGATGGGAACAGTTGGGTTTGTGATCTCAAAGGTCTTTTCCAACCTTGTGATTCTGTGATATATATATATATATATATATATATATTTTATATCTATTTCCCAGTCACTGACCACAGTCTCAGCACTTTTGCTCTAGGACTTCTTGGGAACGAGCATCCACAGAAGAATGCCTAAGCACTTCAGAGCTCAGTTCTACAGAGAAGCCATCCCCCTAAGCCACCACACGAGGAACAACACCTTCTCCACGTGCACATACAGAAGTTATCCCTCCCTTCCTCCCCCTCCACATCTCAAGCAGGCCATGTCATGGTGATGCCAGCCCCAAGCAGGACACAAGTGTCTGTCCAGGACCAGTGAATTCCTACCATGAGGTGACATACCGACTTTTTGAAGCTCAAAACACTGGGCTCCTTAGTTCTGGATCCTTGTGTGCCATAGATGTGTTTAAATAACCAAGGAAACTATGAATATACACGTGTGCATGCAAAAACACCTGGAGAGAAAGAAGAGAGTAAATCCAACTGATAACCCAAACTCGACTTTGCATACTGTGCATGCCAGCTCTGCTTTGTGAGCACCCAGCTTTTGGTATTCTCCCTTCAGAACAAGCAATTAGGAAGGTGAAGAAAGGTAATGGCTTGAAAACAACACGCTAATCCCAATATTAGTGCCTTGGAAAGGGAAAAGTGCCAGGAACTTGGAGTAATGCCCAGTTATCTGTCTTACCTTCAGTAATAAAACTGTGCTATAAACATGAGCGAGAGAGTGAGGATACACTTTAACCTTGGGGTTTGATATTTTCTCCTCTTTTTAAAATACACCCCCCCCCCCCGTTCTTTGTAGCACAAGTGATAATCTACTGGCTTTAAAAAAACCCTGCAGATAGTCATCAACGTGCCCACATGAAGCCTTTTATTTAGTACATATATTTTAAAAGTCGAGTTTATTTCACTCCCTTGAATGACACTTTAATTCCTGAATCACTTCAGCTACTGGGATAAAAAAATACTGCAAGAAAACCCAAGACGACGACAGAAAAGGCAACAGCTGACTCACTATACAGTGAGCAAGTGATTTCTGGCTGTGAGCAGCATCTGATGAGGTTTAAACCCAGTCTAACTAAGCAAAGGACTCCTCTGGCCCTGGTTACCCGGTACCTGGCCACAGAGGATGGTCATTCCCTTCTCCTCACACCTTCCAGGGAGGAGGAGATGCTCTTACCCCAGCTGGTGACTCCAGGACTGGGTTTGGGGGCAGCTCTGCAGTGGGTGTCCAGCTGGACTGGCCACTGTGACACAGAAGGATTGCACGGTATCTGGTTTCCAGATCTAGTCTGAGCTTAAAAATAACAGAACTGGCCACAACACTCCAGGTGGGGCCTGACCAGGGCAGAGCAGAGGGGGAGGATCCCCTCCTGTGACCTGCTGGCCACTCTCCTCTTGATGTCCCCAGGATCCCACTGTCTCTCTCAGCCCCCAGGGCACACTGCTGGCTCATGGCCACCCTGTCACCCACCAGCACCCCCAGGTCCTTCTCCACAGAGCTCCTCTCCAGCAGCTCACCCCCAGCCTGTCCTGATCCCAGCAGTTATTCCTTCCCAGGGGCAAGCCTCTCCACTTGCTTTTATCAAACCTCCTGTGGTTTCTCTCTCCAGTCCTGGAGCCAGTGGTGCCGGCGCTCCTCCTGCCCCGCACGGCCAGCGCACGGAGCCCGTCAGCCCTGATGCCTCTGTGCCCCTTACAGACACTGTGACTGTACAGAGAATTTGTCACTGCCTTTCCTGTTTCTCATGGCATTAAACACCCTGGGATATGGGTAATCAAATGCTGTGATAGAGTCAGTCCCCAAACACCCAGGCCAGGCTTCCCCCTTCCTGGGGACCCCCCTGAAAGCCCAGGGGCTCTCTGTTAGGAGCTCAAATCAGGCTCAGTGTCTGCACTGGCTGCTCAGGGAAGCACCTCGCTGAGGCACCGCAGCGCCAGCAAGGTATAAAAGATAACGACAGGCTGGAGGAGCCTCTTCTCCTCCCTGTGCCTCCATCAGCCTTCAATAGCTGCAAATCAAATTACAGCAGCACTTCTGTTTACAAGCAACATCCCAACTGGAACAATAACAGACTCGTAACAAAACCCAACCAAAATAAAATATGAGTCAAGTGGTTCTTGGCCAGGCTGAGGCCTCAAGATGGGCTGGTTGTGCCCCTTGGGAAGGCCAGTGCTGCAAGCACAATACCAGCAGGACATGCCTCATTTCCTTCAACCGCTCTACACGGCTCGCTCCGAGATGTCTGTAAGCTTCCTTCCTCTACGCATCAGGCTGTCAAACTGTCGTCAGTTCTGGGGACTAATAATATCCTGTTGATGTCTGCACAGATCGACTTCTTCAAAAAAACCCCAACCAACCCCAGCCCCAAGCCCAACCCCAGCCCCAGCCCCAGCCCCAGCGGGTCGCACGCGCCGTTGCGCACATGCGGATCGGGTCAGGACAATCCAGACCCACGTAACTCACTCCACCTCTGAGGATCGAGCCCAAGGAGAGCTGAAATTAACATGGGACTTAGAATTTCCTGATGGAGAATACTTTGCATAAAGCTCCTCAATAAATTGGTTTAGTTCTAGTAGAAGCTTAGTCTGTAGGAGGAATGAGCAGTGGCCAACTGCATCGTGCGGTGTCACGCTCGGACAAGGAGCTGGCTCCTCACATCAGCGACCTTGAGCAGCTCAGGCTCTGCAAGGCTGGAGTAACCCCACCAGGCTGCGACTCCCTGAAGTCAGCACTGGGTTTGACAGCATCAGAGGAGCCTGGAGAGCAGGAGCTTGGAAGGAAGTTCACACACCACGACTTAAGGCAAACAAAAGCCATTGTGTGGGGAGAAGCAGTAACGAGGATGAATATGGTTTAGATTAACTGTTAAAACACTGGAGACAGAGCTGGAAGGATTTGGATATGAGGGGAAAAAAAAACCCAACCCAACACTAAAACCCACAAACACTTACTGGAAATTTGAGTTGATAGGCTCAATCACCCCCCTGTTTGGGGGAACGATGGCCTCTTCACCCCACACCAACCCAGAGAGGCTCCTTTCAGTCTCTTCTCTTTGGGAAACGAGGTCTGACATGAATTTTATTCACACAGGAATGAATCAAGAGTAGCTTCCCGAAGAACACTGCGGGGTGGCTTGCTCCACCTCTCTGCACACTCCCTGCCCCAGTGTTTGCTTGGGGAATGAGGCAGCCACAGAAGTGTCAGCATCCTGATGCTTGTCCACAGCTGTGGGATAAACAGGCCAGGATCAGCCCTGAGGCATCCTGCTGCTCCCATGCCCAGTTTCACCAGGGCACTGAAGATCCTAGATCAAAGGCTCCTCACGTCTCCATTCCTTCAGTGGAATCAAGGGATCAGGTTGGACCTGGCTGAAGCTCAGGCACATGAGAGCCCCAAAGCCACCGCTCCCAGCACTGCCTGGAGACCACCACAAAGCGTGCAGAGACCCCAAAACAGGAACCATCCACAGGTCCAAACAGCAGCCTGCCTGAAAACTGTGGAGGGTACTGGCTCTGGGATGGACACCCCAGGGCCAGGAGCTGTGAGGGGACCAGATCCCGCAGCACGAGGGTCTCCCCTCTGGAGAGAGGCACAGAGGAGCCCGAGCCCCCATCTCCTTCTCCATTTAAACCCCACCCAGCGCTGCTCTCCCTCATTAAACTTTCACATCCAGATGCCACCTACTCCCTCTCAAAGAAAAACAAAAGCCCTAAGAACAAACCCAGCTATTTCTCAGTTGATCCCACAGGCATGAAAGGAAACAAAAAATGACAGGAAAACTCTTCTGCAGATTGAAGACCTTCAAATACAACAGGGAGAGAGGAGAAACAGCCAGACATTGAGATAGTTTAGCAATGAAAGAGCCCAGGCTGGGAAGCTCTGCGTGTTTCCCTGCACATTCCTCCTGGTTTAGATCCCCTTCCTCCTCCTGCGTGGTACTCGTTATTCTGGGATGAGTATGTTTTCATCAGGAGGGTGGGCACCAGAGAAGGACAGCTGATTTACTGAGGGGAACTGGTTAGACGGGGAGCATCCTGAGCCCTCCCAACCTTCACATCAGCCCAACATACCCACCAGACACGATCCTACACCAGATTTAGGATAAAGAGTCAGAGATGGTTCTTTTCCTTCCCATTGCTACAGGTCAAGGGGTGTTTTGTGTCATCAAAACACTGGCAATCAGGCAGTGTACAGGAGGATTCTGTAACACCTGGAGCCTGGTATACCCTGGCAGGAGGGAGTTTTGCAGCAGAGAGCAGAAGATGCAGCCCTTCGTTTGCTGTGGCAACACTGATTTATTTTTTATAGGAAATCTGGATAATGGAAACCACACACAACCTCTTGGAATTTTCCTATAAATATCTAAGCAGTCCCAACCCTCCGAGCAGAATGCAAATACACTCCTCTTGTGCTTCTTTCAGGAAATTCTCAATGACTTCCTGTCATAAAGTCCAGTGATCACTGTCTCCTCTCTTAACGCCACGCAACTGCCTCGCTGCTAATGTGTGTCTCAGCTTTCCTTCCAGGATTCAGTGAGAAGCCTTCTCTTCCCATCCCTCCCTCTCAGCCTAACGCTTCTCCAGCAGCCTGAGGTTGCACTTGCCATTTTCCTAAAGGATTTGGTGTTATTTTATTTTCCCATCATCCCAGGAAACTTGAGTTTACTGGGGTCCAGTTTGGTTCAGTATCTGTCTCCATGAGCTGGAGGAAGGGATGGGATGTTCCCTCAGGGAGTTTGGGGGTGACACTGAGCTGGGAGGAAGGGTTGAGCTGCCTGAGGGTAGGGAGGCTCTTCAGAGGGATCTGGCCAGGCTGGATCAATAGGCTGAGACTAACAGGATGAGGTTTAACAAGGCCAAGTGCAGAGTGCTGCACATGGGACACAACAACCCCCAGCAGCTCCAGGCTGGGGGAGACTGGCTGGAGAGCTGTCAGGCAGAGAAGGACCTGGGGGTGTTGGGTGACCCCACACTGACCAGGAGCCAGCAGTGTGGCCAAGAAGGCCAAGGGCATCCTGGCTTGTGTCAGCCCCAGTGTGGCCAGTAGGTGTTGGGAGGGGATTGTGCCCCTGGACTGGGCACTGGGGAGGCTGCACCTCGAGTGCTGGGTCCAGTTCTGGGTTCCTCAGCATCAGAAGGACATTGAGGTCCTGGAGTGAGTCCAGGAGCACAGGAAGTTCCACCCCAATGTGGGGAAGAACTTCTTCCCAGTGAGGGTGAGGGAGCCCTGGGACAGGCTGCCCAGGGGGTGTGGAGTCTCCTTCTCTGGAGAGATTCCAGCCCTGTCTGGACACCTCCCTGTGTGCCCTGTCCTAGGGACCCTGCTTTGGCAGGGGGTTGGACCTCATGGGCTCTGGAGGTCCTTTCCAACTCCTGTGATCCTGTGAAAGCCAAGTACTCCCTGCACTAGACATGCTTAAGGACTTCCAGGTAGAACCTCTGCTCAGCAGAGTCAGCCCCTCGCAGCCTCCAAAAACCAAGAGCTGTTAATAAGGATAATTTGCAAGCCAAATTCAACCTCACCCAGATGCTGGGAATGTGTAAACCTTATTCCACAGAGGTTTGATTTAAAAAAAAATTTAAAAAAATATAAAAAATTCACTGCTGCCTCCTTTACCCTCATGAGATTCCAGACCAACCCACCCCTTAACCTCCCTTGCCAGCTCAATTTACTGATGTTGCGTAGACCAGTAGAGAAGGTGATGGATGTTGCATACTCATAAAGTAGTTTAAATCAATTTTTAAAGGTTCACTTTCCCTCCTGTTCCATTTGCTGAAGGTGCTGCTGCAGTATCCTCAAGTTACTGCCCAAAAGATAAACTACAGGGCTGGAATAAACCCCGTGTGGGAAGACTCAGCCGCTCCGGCTGACCCACCGAGAGCATCATGTCCAGGAGGATGATGCTCACTTGTGTTTCTTGTCCAAGTGATTTGTTCTGCCCGTTGGGTTTGGAGAGGAGGGTGGAAGAAACAACATCTGTACCCCAGGGTCAGGCTGACTGGGAGGGGGGGGTCCATTTGCACACGTATATTACCTGTGACTCATAGTCTGGGGTGCCCCAGCTCTTCCCCTTGGGGTTCCTAGGTGGGCTTGTTGCTAGACACCAGGATTGGGAATTCCCTAAGAAAGGGCAAAGCCAAGTGAAGCACCAAGCTCTGCTCTTCTGCCAGATGTTTCAAGCCTCAGTCTGCAGGGAAAGACACTCCAAGGTTTGCTGCGGAATCTACCTTCACATGCTCTCCTCTCCACTCCAGACTTATCAACTTCCCATGTTCTCCTGCTCTCAAACACCAATCCCCTCCTGCCCTGTTGTGGCTGGGTAACTGCAGCATCCAGCCTGCACCCTTGTCACAGCACCCAGAGGGAACGTGGCCAAGAAACCTGGGCACTGACCATCCCCTTGAGCACCCACCAGCCCAGGAGGTCGTGCTCCTCATGGATGTCAAGATGTGGCTGCAGCACCATCACAATATTCTCCTCCTAAATCCTCTTTGCAGTAACCTACAGCCCAAGGGCCAAAACCTGTCATCACCAGCATCCTCCTCAGCTGCTGAGAAGAAAGAAACACAACCAAGCAAGCAAAGAAATCCCAAGCAAAGCACTTCTGGCTGCTCTTGAGACCAAGTCCAGGGACATACACCTTGGTTTGGTCACAGGGAAATTAATGACAACCACTATTGGATGGAGCAAGGATAGGAAATTTGCCTGTAGTGGGGTCTCTGAGTGCAGGGTTTACATGAACTCATACCCAGGGTCGGGTATGTGGACGTAGGAACAGGGAGATGAATTACACACTCCCCCACACACAGCCCAAACACCCCCCGTGCGCCGCCAAGGCAGGGGCTCACCCAGAGCCCAGACACCCTGCTTCTGGGGAGCTCCTCTGAGCTCTTAATTGCCCGTGTAAAATCACTGGGTAACGAGCCTGGGCAGGCTCCTTGCGTTGGCAGATCATTCCAGGTTTCTCCAGCCAGTCTAATAACGAACTTTGCAACGGGAGATGGGGATTCTGCATCTTGATCAGAGCACAACTACAGGACCTCTTGGCCTTCTCCTTGCTCCACGTTATTTCCTCACAGTTAACTAATTAGGGAGCCTAACTCCTTCTGTAAAGGAGAACTCTTCCCAGCCATCCTCTGATCCTTTAATAACTGCTTTAATTCAGAATTAACTCAGTTACCACTTGAATTACAGGAACTACATCAGAGTAGCTGCCGCGGAAGGGAGGTGATGTCATTCACCAGAGTATGACTTCAGCACAGGAAAAAGCCTGCAGGGGAACACGATGCTATTAACCCCCCCTCCCCAAATCTGCACTAAAATGACAGAAAATGCTCAGATTTAATTATATCCTGCTTTTTCCCCATAAAACACATCCAGAAAGAGGGAGAAGCGAAGGCTCCGGCGCTCTCCAAGGCAGGAACGCGGCGCAAGGTGCAGCCCAGCGATGTGACAGCGCCAGAGCACACCCAGCAATAAATATTTCTAGCAGTTATCAAATGCTGAGCTCTGCTGACAACTTCTTACCTGACTTTAGGCAAGTGACCAAACCTACCCCTCTCTGGCTGCCGGCGTGGCGCGAGCGCTGTGCGAGGGAGGCAGGGAGCCGCGCCGCGCGACCCACGGCGGGGCTGTGGGGGAGATACTCCGAGGAGCAGCTCTCCTATGTGTAGGGGGATTAAGACATTCATCTCTCCTTTCTCTTTGGTTGCCCAATGAATGAGTCGTTACTTTGGCTCCCATCAGCACCACCCGTGCCCTGCGGCTCTCAGCCCTCAGGATGGGAGCGTGGGGAGGTGGCCGCGCACAGGGAGCCCAGAGATTCCCAGATCTCACCTCCTCTGCCTGGAAATTTGTTTTCAATTTTCTCCAATCCAGGTATTATAAAGATTGACCTGGATGGAGGCTTTTAAGCTTGCTCCAGAGATTTAGATAGGGTTTATGGGCTGCAACACGACTAGTTAAATCAAGCCTTTCGTAATCTCCTCCTCGCAGCTCCGACACACACGGGTCTGCCCCGATCTGAGTCTGTACAGGGCAGGTTTTGAGGCTTGAAATGTGTTTTAGAGAAAATAAACACCACAAGTGCCTTTTATTTCCTTCTCTCACAGCCACTTCCCAGTGTGTCTGGGACAGGGAGAAGGAACCAACCTTTATTTTCATTTCCAGCTCCAGACCTGTAACTTGTATTGTGCAGCCAACATTCTCCTGCAGCCCAGCCTGTCGCTGCACCCTCAGTATTTTCACTGGGTCATAGAATCCCAGATTGGGCTGGGTAGGAAGGGACTCCAAGGATCAGAGAGCTCCAACCCCCTGCCACAGGCAGGGCCACCAACCTCCAGGCCTGGAGCTACACAAGGTTGCCCAGGGCCCCAGCCAACCTGGCCTTGAACACCCCCAGGGATGGGGCACCCACCCCCTCTCTGGGCAGCCTGTTCCAGCCCCTCCCCACTCTCTCTGCACAGAACTTCCCCCCAATCTCTCCTCTCCCCCTTCCCTCCTCCAGCTTCACTCCAGCCCCCTTGTCCTGCCAGTCTCTGCCCTTTCACAAGCCCCCTGAGCATCTCCGTGGCTCCTCTGACCCCTCTCCAATAGCCCCACATCTCTCTTGTGTTGGGGCCCAGCTCTGGGGGCAGTTCTGCTCCAGGAGTGCCCTTGTCAAAGATGAACCCAAGCCACAGGGGAGGGTGCAGAGCTGGCTGAAGAGCACTGTGAGGAGGGAGCGATCACAAGCAGGAATCCCAACGTTCCAGAAGGAATATTTCTTCCTACATCCACAAACGACACATCCAGACCCTGCACACATGGAGCAGCTCCTGGTTTCTAAAAGCACTGCCTGTAAAGTCTACATCCACTGAGGCCAACGAGAGACAAGCAAACGATTTCTTAGAAGAACATGAAGTTGAGTGCGTGGTCAACCAGAGCATTTAACTGAATAAATAATGAGTAATAGGCAATTAACTGTGGCTGGCAAATCAAATCTCTGTTTTCTAGGAACTAGGAAGCTGTGCAGGAAGTTGGGACCACCAGACACTGTGTGGACCTGCTGGGGCTGGATGTTCTCTCTCGTGTGTGAGATCATGTTGAAGTCAGTGAGTGGAGCTTTTCTTAGCAAAATGTAAAAGATGATGGTTGAACCTCCAGTGTTTGCCATCTCTTTGTACCAGCTGAGTCCAGGACTCCTCAGCCAGCAGCTCCTAAGAGCTTCTGCAGCTCAGCCAATACTGACAGCTAAGGACCTGAACACAGAGACTTCCCTGCAGTGACCGTGATGGGGGTGGCAGAGCTGTGACTCAGGCTCAGTCGCAGGCTCCCAGACTGGCGTGGGTGGGAAGGGACCCCAGACCCCCCCCAGTGCACCCCTGCCATGGGCAGGAGCACACCACCCCAGCCCAGGGTGCCCCAAGCCCCATCCAGCCCGGCCTTGAGCCCTGCCAGGGATCCTGGGGCAGCCCCAGCTTCTCTGGGCACCCTGTGCCAGGGCCTCCCCCCTCCCCAGGAAGGATTTCTGCCCCCCAGCCCCTCTCCATCCCCCTCCTGCAGGTGAAGGCCGTTTCCCTGGGCCTGGCCCTCCCTGCCCTGGGCACCAGCCCCTCTCCAGCTCTCCTGGAGCCCCTTGAGGGACAGGAAGAGGCTTGGAGCTCTCCCCAGAAGCAGTCTTCCCTTCTCTGGGCTGAGCCAGCCCAGCTCTCCCAGCCTGGCTCCAGAGCAGAGGGATCCAGCCCTCGGAGCATCCCCGTGGCCTCCTCAGGACTCTCTCCCACAGCTCTGTGCCCTGGGGACCCCCAAGCTGGACGCAGTAATAACAACCCACATGCCACAAAACACTCAGTGTCACCACCTGACAACCTGAAACACAGACACTCAGCTCTGGGACGAGGCGGGTGATGCCACCTGGAAGAGGTGTCGCAGCTCTCGGAGCTTCCTGAGGGACATCAGCCTTTGGGAGCTTTTTGGCATCTCTGATGGAGGCTCAAGCAGGGGTTTGTTAAGCTGAAAGGTAAACCCCCTGGCTGGCTCTGCTGAGAGGGAAGCAGCCCTGCACGGGGAGGCCAAACAGAAGGCAGAGGAGCCTGTTGGTCTGTCATGGGTTGGGAAGGGGAGGATGCTATTTGAGAAGACAGGCAATAAACTGCATTTCTCTTGCAGGCAAATCTGAGAAGAGATAGAAAAACAATCTCAGTCTCTTGCTAAAGGCACACTTGCTAATTGAAACAGAAATAAAATGAGGAATAGGAAAGAGATAAAGCTACAAAGTTATGTCTTGGTCCAATTAGTAGGTAGGGAGCTAAATTATCAGTTAAAGACATTCTACAAGTTTCAATGTGGAAAATTGGAAGGGAAAATACTTGCTGTAAAACTGCTGCCACCTGGTCCTGAGAGCACAAGCCAGAACATTTTCTAATGAAACAGGATTTGAAAACCTCCAGTGGCAAATGCTGTAAACACAGGGATGGGGAAAGCCCTGACACGGCATCTATTTGCCAGGACACCCTCACCCCAAACCTGCCTGAGGTGCTTAAACCCTCTGATGGTGCCCCACTCACTCCTCCTCCCTGTAGCAAGAGGACTTTCTGCAGGCTGCACCCTACAGGCATTTGCCTGGAGCACACCTGGAGTAGCCACACAACGTGCCACCACCATCCCCGTGCCCTGGCTGCGCTCTGTGAGCCACGTTCTGGCAGTCACAGGCTCCCAGCCTGGTAGGGAGAGGCTGCGCTGGGCTCCTGGTGGGCTCACTCCCCTGTCTCCTTCTGAACTCCCTCCTGCCTTTGCTCTGGGGTGCCAGTACGACTTTCAGAAGCCCCCTGAGCAGAGGAAATAGATTCCATTGCACCCTTGCAAGGTCTGACCCAGCAATTGAGTGTCTTCACTTCTGTAGGTAATGATGGACCAGGCATTTCGTTTCAAGTTGTCCCTCAGATGGCAACACCGCTGCACAAAGCAACCAGAAAGAGCCCAACCTCAGCCAAAACGGGCACGTGGGGACCAAGGGGGGCTGAGCCAGCCTGGAGCAGCACAGCAGGAGCAGCATCCCTGCCCACATCCCCCCAGCCTGTGGGAAACAAGCCCCTTCTCACGTGCAGGCAGGGAGGTTTCACAGGCAGGCTCTGGAAACCCTACCCATGAGAAACATCTAGAATGGTAACATCCCCTTCCCGCTTTTGGGTGTGCCTGCTACCAGGCCCCTCATCATGAAACCACCCACAGCACGCCTTGTTTTGGGGAGGCAGAACAAGCATGGCATGCCTTGTACCATGGGCACACCTCGGTACCCCCAGCACACCTCGGTACCACAGACACACCTCCAAGTACCACCACCAAGACACCTCAATCACCGATGAGCCTCAAGCTTGGTAAGCACCACAGAGCACGTGAGGCAAACTCTGGGTACTTGGAAATGGAAGCTGCTTCTCAGGGAAGAGCTGTGATGGAGGCCACCAGCTCCATCACTCGCTGCCTTCACCTGCAGAGCCAGACACGTCCTGCCAGCGCCAGCATCTCACCAGACGCTGCCTGTGATGCTCCCCAGGCACACCAACCAGCACCCCCAGCAAGGCAAGGACCTGCTTGCACCTCCCGTGCTGGTTCGTGATTGTGGCAGCACTCACAATCCACCCTGAGACCCACCCAGTCTCAAGAACCCCCCCAAAACCTGGTGACTTCACAGCAGGGTGCTTGCAGGGACACAACACACAGTGCTTCAACATCCCTGACTGCCAGGCTCCGTTACCAGCAGCCCGGCGGTACCAGAGCCCAGCTCAGGGCGCTGTGCCCGCGGGGAGCGCTGCACAGCACCCAGCAGCACCCAGCCAGCCCAGCAGCACCGCTCAGCCCAGGTGGGAGCACTCCAGAAAGCGGCCCCGAGCTGCAGCCTGACACAAGCCAGAAGGGAGCTGGCTCTGACTTTCCTGCTGAATAGCTGCACGAAAGCAAAAGGAAACACATTCTCTTAGTACAGCAGAAATATTCAAGTGTGTGAGTCAGTAGTTCCAAAAATACATTTCATAAGCTGCAAAACAGATATGTACGTTGCCATGGCACTTCAGCAAAATTAACAAGGCTCAAGCTTGTTTCATATATGAATAAAAACCCAAGTGATGGCTGTTTCCTCTCCCCTCAGCTGCTTTATTGCTGGCACACTAAGGAAGGGCAGTTTTGCCACTGATTTCATTCAGGGTTTTTTCCTACAGTTGACTAGCAAAGGCAGATTTCTAAAGGGCATTTAAAGGTGCAGGTAGGTGCTTCGCAGGGTTTCCCCATGTGCTGGGATACCCCGTTCCCAAGGGCCCCATTCCCAAGGTTAGATGGCTCTGTGCTCCTCAAAACCCTCTTAGATACCTGCCTGCAAGTCTAGGCACCTACCACCTGTGCAACTGGTGTTAAAGTGGCCTCCTGTGCTGACAGGGTTAGTGGGAGCTCGTCCACAACTGGAGCAGGATGGAGCCAGCCCTAAATGGATGCTTGGATTGAATTCTCTTTTGCACACAAAAAGCATGGTGCAGTTAGGTGGGTGTTAGAGGAGAGGAGAAGGAGAAGAAGAGAAGGAGAAGAAGAGGAGGAGAAGAAGAGCACATTACTAATCCAGGCTCTGATTCACATCTGTTTCAGGCTGGAGCATCTCCAGCCAGGCTTACGTTCCCACAGTTAAAGGCAGTAAGAGTAAGAGCAGGATCGGAACAGACAGGAAGCAGGGCCCACCACAGGCAGGGCTGTGCCAAGGCAGGGGGGCTGCAGATGCAGGATGCTGTCTTCCTCCACCGAGCAGCTCCCGAGCGAGTCCCCGGACCCAGGGCTGTCCTGACCCTCACTGCCTGGCCAGACGGGGACAGCAGTGTCACCTCACCTGACCCCAGCACACTGCGCCCCTTCCCTCACCAGCACAGGCAGAGGCATCACCAGGAAGCCTTCAGCCTTGAGGCTCATCACCTTCACACTGAGGAGGTGCTTCCCTTCCTCTTCCTCCCGCACCAGCGCACAGGGGAGCACCCAGCGGGCAGAGCTCTGGCCAGGAGCGCCCGGGGCTTCCTCAGCACGCTGCCTGCCTCCAGCTCCAGCCCACTCCACACAGCTGCAAGGGGCAGGCAGCTGCTTGTCCCCATCCACCCAGGCAAATACACCCCTGTCCTATACAGGAGGATTTATGTGTGTGTGTATATATATATATATATATATACACACACTGTGCCTTCAGCCAGGCACCTGCCTGTCCTCACCATCCTCAGTGCCACGATGCTTCCCTCTACCTGCCAAAAACCGGTCCAAAACACCCTCCTTAAGACACACACATGTATTTTCCAGCACGCTGGCTGCAACCCCAAGCACAAACAGCAGCAGGTGAACCAGGTCTTCAGAACTTACTGTGCCACCCCAACAAGAAGCAGCCCTCCCACAGTGCTGGAGGGATCAGAGGTTGGAAGCTCTTTGCTTACCTGAGAGCAATCCCAGTCAGAGACAGGAAAATCACTGCCATGAATTATGGGATCCAGCCCCAAAGTTCTGGAGAGCTCATGGGATCAGCTTTGCTACACTAAATTGGTTTTCTTGGGAGATCTGGAGATCAGACTGGTCTGGGTTGGAAGGGAGCCCAAGGATCCCAGAGCTCCAACCCCCTGCCACAGGCAGGGCCACCAACCTCCAGGCTCGGAGCTACACAAGGTTGCCCAGGGCCCCAGCCAACCTGGCCTTGAACACCCCCAGAGACGGGGCACCCACCCCCTCTCTGGGCAGCCTGTTCCAGCCCCTCACCAGTCTCTCTGCACAGAACTTCCCCCCAATCTCTCCTCTCCCCCTTCCCTCCTCCAGCTTCACTCCAGCCCCCTCGTCCTGCCAGTCTCTGCCCTTGAACAAGCTGATTCCCCTCCTGTTCCTCTGCTCCCTTCAGGGACTGGGAGGCTGCAGTAAGGTCCCCCTGCAGCCTTCTCTGCTCCAGGCTGAGATCTCACAGGATCAGCTTTGCTATACCCAGTTTTTTGGGGAGAAATCACAATAAGATCCTGGGCTTCAGTATCCTTTTGAAGGCACGTGTGTGATGGATCATCTACCACAAAACCATTCCCTAGAGCAATGCACAGGAGCTTCCAGCGTGCAGTAATGGGAACCACACTTCCCACTGGAGTAAAACCAACAGCCAGACTGAGTAAGAATCCTCTCTCCACATAACCCCACCTTGCCCTTGTACAGGGAAGCTGGGGAAGTGAAAGCCCTTCCCATCTCCTCCTGGCTCAGAAGGGTTCAGCTCAAAGCAGAGAACAAGAAGAGTGGAGAGATTGGAATATTTTGCTTTTTGGCAAATGGGAAACTTAAAGTTCTCCTAGAAATCTGCAATATGCAAATAACTTCTCAGCAATCCGCTCGGTGTGTCACCACAATCATGCACCAGAAATCAAAATTAGGTGAGAAAAATAATAAATTAGCAATTTTCAGGGATGTAAGAATCTTGCCTTTCTCCTTCACTCCAGCAGATCGGCACAGCTTCCACACTCACAGCCCTTCCCTTCAAAAATAGACATCACACTTCATGCTCTCAGGGGTGGGGATTTTTCAAAGGATGTCAAGAAATGACTCCCAGTGAGCGGTTCCATCAATCAAAGTGGAGAAGGAGGGGGGGGAAGCACAGAAAGGAAGGGCACCCCCTGCCCAGGGATGGGAGGATGTCCCTCTCAGCACCCCACAGGTCCCTGGCAGCGCCCAGCCCGGTGTGGCCACGCACCAGCACACTTCAGTTCAGCCTGCTGCTGGTTTATCCCTTCTAGAAACATCTATCATCTGAGGCCTCACAAAAGACCCAGGCTGAAAGGGCTCTAAAGACCCCACCAAACACTTGTTAGAGCAGCTAAGCTACCAGCTGCTTTTATTAGCACAGGGCTGGGCTGCCCAGAGAGGTTGGGAAGTGTCCTTCTCCAGGAACATCCCAACCCTGGGATCCTGGACGTGACCCTGTGTGACCTGCTCCAGTGACCCTGCTCTGGCAGGGGGCTGGACTGGGTCATCTCCAGTCTGGCATTATGTGAAAGGTGTCTCAAGTTGGCATGTCTCAGTATAAATTCTTTTTATAAAGGAAACTTAAAGAGTTTGAGGAGATGGATGATTTCTGCACAGGTTTTTGTGCTGAAGTCCCAGTTTAAGAAAAGCCAGCTGAATGCTTCAAAAGCAGCATGAAAACAAGGAAATATATCCTAAAAAAATTATCTACTCATCTACTCCATGCATTGCAAAGCAAGAGGTGGGACCGCTCCTGCAGTGGGACCCTCTCTGTGATGTGAACCCCCTTTGGCTCCTCAGGCCCTGTGGTTCTCTGGCAAAGAACGAGACTCCTCACGAGTCTGTAAACTTCCCAACACAAACATGCTGCTACCCAAAGAAACAAACAAATACTTTCACTTTGCCCCATCCCTGGGGGTGTTGAAGGCCAGGTTGGCTGGGGCCCTGGGCAACCTTGTGTAGCTCCAGGCCTGGAGGTTGGTGGCCCTGTCTGTGGCAGGGGGTTGGAGCTCTGTGACCCTTGGGGTCCCTCCCAACCCAGACCAGTCTGGGATTCTATGATGAACTACTAATAAAACAGCTGTTAGGGCCTCAAGATCTCCAGAGCTTGGGGCTTGGCTTTGCCATCTGAGATGTCAGGGGCTCGTTCCTGCTTCCCTGGTGAGGAGGACGGGTCTGTTCCAGCCGGCCTGGCCACGTGAGCTCCTTTTTCAATGCATAAAGACTTCCTTGTTGAATTAAGTTTGTTCATGCTACAACCCGAACGCCACATCTGGTGCTCACAGTGACCAAAACATTCCTTGTTAGCTTCCCAGTAAATAAATTATTTTCTACAGAAACACTCCAGTGACTAAGATGAAAATAGTGTGGAAAAGGAAATGTGCTGGACCATTTAGCCTGTTTTTATCCGTGGTTTAATGGGCAGGGTGCTGCTGAATACCAGGCTGCAGCTCAATTGAAGTGTCCCACTGTCATCACCAGCAGCTGCAGAACCCCCGAGACTGAAACACAGCCCTCCCATTCAAGCTCATTTCATCCATTGTTCCTTATAATATGATCTAAAGGAACATTTGCAGGATTTCATAGAAAGTTTAAATGTTGTTTGATGAGAGCCATTAGATATTTAAATCTGAAATGAATGACATAGAGGAGTGAGAGAGGCAATCACAGCACACCTAACGCAGAGCGCTCAACTTCATGGCTAGCAGCTCGCTCCTGGCTCATCCTGAACAGTGCATATGGCACCAGAACAGCAACAGGATCCCTGTGGGATGAAACCCAGACTGCTGTCTGTCCTTCCTGCAGGTATGCTTCTTCCAGAGAATAGCTGAGCTGAGCATGAAGTGGGAACACCAATGGAGAGGCATTCCTCGTTCTCTCTCAAAGCTGTCCCACTGAAACCCAGACCAAGAGCCGTACTCCAAGACCGAGGTACCAGCCAGCAATCCCTCACTGCTCCTCCTCTTGCAATGTGAGCTGTCTGGGTGGACACCCCACCACCAGGTAGATGTCCTCCACCACAGATGACTCCTTCTGCTTCTTAAATCCTGTGCCCTTCCTACTGAAGAGCTCTGCTCCTCCAGCTTCCTCGAGCCACACACCCACAACCCCAGCTGCCTTTTCCCTGCCGTTGACTCAGTCTCCCTTCCCATTCCTTCTCCTGGCTCCAGCTCTCCCTCAGCACAGCGCTCTGCCAATTCCTTCCCCAGAATAACTGAAAATGAAACATCACTTCCTCCCTGCTCTTCCCCTCTCCTCCTACAGCCTTCTCCTCCAGCCTCCCTCAGGAACGGAAGGTTCTTCTCAGCTCTCTCTCCCGAGCCCGTTAGGATGCTTTCCCAGCGCCGTGGTCCACCCTGGCTCCTCATTGCCCACCTCACCATCTCCTCCTCCGCTCTGCCCCTAAGCCAACGAGCTTCTCTCCTCTCCACCTCCAGCTTTACCCTCCCCACATCTCAAAATACATCAGAAAACCCTCTTGACTGCTCCCTCCTTGCATCCTCCTCACGGCCCTCCAGTCCCCACCGCCTCAGCCATCCATTATTCACCAGCCCTGGGTTCGGTTCAGCTGCCGGCAAGAGCCGACCACAGCTATTTATGCCGAACAATACCATCTCTTTGTCTTCCTGTGCTCCCCAATCTGTCCATCCATCTGTTCTCCCTTGTTTTATACTCCAGCTTTAAGCTCCTGGGGAAGGATCCTCCTCTTTGTGTCGGGCTCGCTCAGCCACAATAAGGTTCAGGACTCGACCACCTCGGCCGTAAGATCCTTCCAACAAATAAACCCCCAGATTTTCCCTGGATCCAACTTGGTAAAATCTCTCTTTTAACACTAACACCACTCTCCTTTAGCAGAGCAGCGATTTCCTCAGGAATATTTCCCTCAATGTAAGCTGGAAATGAACCAACTGTGATTCCTGGGAAATTCTGCCTAGAAAAGGGTCGGAGGGAAGCAAACAATTACCAAAGGTACCAAACATGACGACTCAGCTTGGGCAAAGATGGAAAAACAAGAATATCTGCCTTCCTGCCTTTCCTGATTATTATTTTTTTTCCTCCAAACATTCTGAAGAAGATAAAATTGTGTTTTTCACCATTTTTTGGTTGGGGGGGAAAGGGATTTCTTAGCTGCTTCTTGCCCCACATCTGATCCCCACTGCTCCGCAGATGAGCGGGGTTAGCCAGTGACACCAGAGAGCAACCAGAGCTCCACGAGCACTTCTCAAAGCATTTTAACTGCAGGGACTCAGGATTTGCTCTCTCCCTACTACACGTTGGGAGGTTTCCCTACTTTAATGCAGATTACTAGGTAAAAGGATTTCCTATTTGCTTCTTGTCCCACTTCTGATCCCCACCGCTCCGCAGATGAGTGGGGTTGGCCAGTGACACCAGAGCTCCACGAGCACTTCTCAAAGCATTTTAACTGCAGGGACTCAGGATTTGCTCTCTCCCTACTACCTGTTGGGAGGTTTCCCTACTTTAATGCAGATTTTTAGGTAAAACGTGCAGCACTGGCTAAAGAGCAGCACTCTGGGGAAAGGGACAGGCTGAGCCAGGAGGGAAAAAAGACTTAAAAATATATAAATAAACAAATCATTTTCTTGGTTTCTGCTCAGGATGATTGCTTGGGGGAAAAATTCTCTCTTCAAAAGACAGGGGAAAAAATTCTCCCTTCAAAATAAAAATTAACTCTTCAAAAAAATTCTCTCTCCAAAATAAAATATTATCCCTTCAAAATAAAAATTAACTCTTCAAAATAAAAATTTCTCCTTCAAAAGAAAAGATTCTCCCTTGAAAATAAAAATACTCTCTCTTGAAAATAAAAATTAACTCTTAAAACTGAAACAACCCTCTCTACAATAGTACACTGCATGTTGCTTTAGGATACTCCTAGCCCTGAGAACTACCAGCCCGCTGCAGAGGGGGGTAACCCATTTGTTCCAGGGTCCCACAGGCCCACACTGGCTCTGAACAATACCTCCCTTGTGCCACCGCCAGCGTGGCGGCGGGATTGCGGGGTAACAGGTGGCCGTAAGCCCCAGGGCCGCGCCAGGCCCCGAAGCGAGCGGGCCGCCTGGCTTCAGGCCTGACGAGCACCGCGTATCCGGTGACAGCGCCGGCACTTGTAAGGCGCTCTGGCTTCAGGAACACAGGCCCTTGGTGCAGGATGCTGAGGAGGGATTCAATGATTCCCAGTTTTCAATGGCTTTGGGTTTTCCTGCCGTGTTCAAACCCCGGGGACGTCGCAGTGACGCGGCCAGGAAACCCCCCGAAGGAATTCGGGGTGTCTAACAGAGCACAGCCATGCCTCCTCTTCCTGCCCCCCTGTCCCCAGCCCCGATGGGAGACTGCACAAGCAGATCAAGGAGTTCTGTGGGAAAATATAGAAATCTGGAGTGAAAACTTGGTGCTGAGAACCAACCAAGCTGCTCACTCCGTGGAGCTGCACCCTTTCCAGAGGTCTATCAGTTTTTCATAGAATCACAGGGGTTGGAAGGGACCTCGAGAGATCATCGGGTCCGTTCTGTGGGTTTACTGCTTGGTTTGGGTTTGTGTTCCCATTTCCCAGCCCAGTAAACAGGCCAGTTTCCTTCCTTTCCTAATTAAGCCATTTTAAATAACAAAAAGCACACACCACAGGCATGGTAAAGCCATCACACACTAATGTGCAGGGAAGAATTAACCCAACATAATAAATTCATTTGCAAAATGTGGTGCATTTTGGTTCATTTCAACAAGAAAAGCTTTATGCTGAAAGGAAAGAGCTCATCTCCAGCATCTTCAGAGCCTGGAGGTGAGCAATTCCTCCTCACATTACTGGTGCAACCAGACAGGTTTGCCAGCTCCAGGTACGTGGCAGGTGTTAACCAAAGGCTGGGCACTGCTGTGCAAGGGGGTTTTCCTAGAGGCAGAACTAAAACCCCTTTTGGAAGCCTCCTGCTTGTGGGGTTTTTCCCCTGGAAACAAACTTATCCCAGTACTTCAGTTAAATGCTGCAGGGAAGCAGCAGAATGAGGAGGCCCTGCTCGTGCAAGGTGTTATCTCCACCTCTGTCTCTGTCTCTTCACAAAGCTCTGATTGATGAAACCTCCCAAAGAAGAGTTTTCTCTCCCTCAAAACGATAATAAAGGTGCCCAGAGCCAAATGTTCTGCTCTACAAACTGAGCCCAAGTTAAACCAGGCAAAGGATAAAGCATCAGGAGTTAAACCCCCCCAGAATGTGTGTTTAAGGAACTGTTTCATTAAGATGAAGATGTTGTGGGCATTTCTTTTCTGAGACACACAAACTATTCCCTCACACGGGCCAGGAAGAAGAAAAAGTCAAACCTTTCTTGCACAAAACCATCTTCTCCTGATTTGTAATTAATCTAGAACTCGGGTTTTCACCACCAAGCATTCAGCAGGGATTTGGTTGGGGTTTTTTTCCCTCTCCTAAGATTCAGAACAGGGAAATTAAGACAAATCCATCCTGATTCGTTACCTACATGACACAAAAAAGGCAAAGCCAAGCAGCACAATGTTCCAGGGATTTTCTGACTCCTCAGATAATACTGTTGTCAAGGAGAACAGCATTTTCCTTTGTTTTAAGTAAGTCTTCTACTTGATATCATCTCATTAAATATTGCTGAAGAAGAAAAGCATCCCATTTACAGGATAACATCTACTTATGAGTAAGGCCCTTCCAGGCTTTAAACAAAAGACGCTATCCAAGAAGAGACTGATAGTTATCTTTTTTCTTCCTGACATAAAAGTCCTGTGAGATCTCTGAACACCCAATTCACAAGCTGCTCTGAATGGAACAGGAGGGGCTTTAGAAATGATCCCAGAATCCCAAGGTTGGAAAAGACCTTGAAGATCAAGTCTAACCATTCCTGTCCTGTGCTAAACCAGATCCCTGAGCACCTCATCTCCCCATCTGTTAAACA
Source organism: Porphyrio hochstetteri (assembly GCA_020800305.1). Taxonomy (NCBI): domain Eukaryota; kingdom Metazoa; phylum Chordata; class Aves; order Gruiformes; family Rallidae; genus Porphyrio; species Porphyrio hochstetteri. Next base: position 91,529,382 of record CM036938.1, read on the forward strand.
CACCCAAGGATGGAGACTCAGCCCCTCCCTGGGCAGCCTCTGCCACATCCCTACAACTCTTGCAGGGAAGAACTTTTCCCCCCCCAATCTGCTCTGCCCCTGCCCTGGGGCAGCTTGAGCCCATTGCCCCTTGTCCCATCTCCTGTCCCCTGGCTGCAGAGACCATCACCCACCTCTCTGCACCCTCCTGGCAGGGCAGGGGAGGTGGGGAGAATGTCTCCCCTCAGCCTCCTCTTCTCCAGGCTCAACACCCCCAGCTCCCTCAGCTGCTCCTCAGAGGATTTGCCCTCCAGCCCCTTCCCCAGCCTGGTTGCCCTTCTCTGGACTCGCTCCAGGACCTCAATGTCCTTCTGATGCTGAGGAGCCCAGAACTGGACCCAGCACTCGAGGGGCAGCCTCCCCAGTGCCCAGCACAGGGGCACATCTTTATCCCATTCCTGAGGAGCGATCGTCTGTAGACGGCTCCTGCCCAGGAAGGCAACAGGCTGTGTCAGCAAAGTGACTTAAACCACAGAGGTGATTTGTCACCTTTAATCAACAAATAAATGAATGAAATAACAAACCAGCTAACGAACCATCTCGTTGCCCCCACTCATGTACCCCAGAGCACTCCTGCAGCCCAATATCCCTCAGCCAAGAGGAATCACTTCTAAAACCACCTCCCAGGGACCATCCCAGCTCTGGGGACTGTGCTGCTTTATACCTGCTACTGGATCTAATCCCCAGGGACCTCAGGAGAACTGGATCAGGATGGGATCTGCAGCACGAGCACCAGTGGCGCTGAAATGATGCGAAGAGGGGCCAGCGATCCCGGGCTGCGGAAGGAGCTCAGCCTGGGGAGCTGCATCCACCTACAGCTGCACATAAATATTATGAAAGCTTGAAAATATTTTTTCATTTCAACCAAAATAAAGCCTTGGTGACCATAACACACCTGCAACCCTGGACTTGGTTCTGTCAGCCCCAGCTCGCATTCCCCAGCTGATGATGGACCAGCTCCAGCAGCCCCCAGTGAGGGGGAGATCTTTGAGGTCCCTTCCCACCCACACCAGGCTGGGGCTGGTGATTCCATGATTACACCTTTTTCCCCTTCCAAAGAGAAACAATCCTTTCTTGAACATTCTTGCAATGAAGGACCCAGCACAAGCACCCAGCCACACCAAACCCAATCTGGGGGGCACAGCCCGTATCCCACCAGCTCACCCAGAGCCACACAAACTCCCTGAGTTGAGTAGGTCCCACAGTGTTAAATGAAAATGGAATTTAATCTTGTACATTTATATGAAAAAGGGCAAGTGAAAAAAAAAATCCTGGTGCTTTTAGTCCCTTTTCAATAAGTTATATCAAATAATGTCTTTTGCTAACTACATTAGAGAGCAATTATGACTTAATGGCTGTCTAAATCCATTATCAGTGTACATTTAACCTTTCAATATTTAAAGATAATATTTAATTTGAGCAAATTAATGGACTGCCTGTGAGACCAAATATATCTATTTAGTCTCTCTGGTTTTCCATCAGTGATATTCCCTTTAGATATCAACTCGTGTCACAAGTAAACTGGCAAAGTTGTTCCTTGCACTCATCCTTCAAATAAACACTAATCAAACAGCTGAAATAAAGAGTGAAATCTCAAATAACTACCAGATTTGGCCATATTACATATTGCCACATTATTTTCCTACCCTTCCTCTAAAGCTATTTTTGATCCCATAGAGAAAACCCAGATTTCTGTATTTCCTCTTCCCATTTCACAATTCATTACTGTTGGGTTCAGAATGTTACTCCGATCCCCCCCCTTTAATCTCTCCAAGGCATGAAACTTTTCCAGCACAACCTCCATCCCATCTTAGCACAAAAGAGCCCAAAAGGTGTTTAGGAATTTTCAAGACCTCCTTGGAATAAAATTCCTATTTCAAAACAATTTGTACCCTGAAGACTGACAAAGTTGGCAGGCCAGTGGCCTCCTCTGATAAAGAAAAACATGAGGAGAACCCCCAAAAACCCCCAAAGAAATAAGCAAATAAAAGGCTGATTGCCTAAAGGCCAAAGGATTCATGGAAGACCCCACTCCTTTCACATTACAGCTGCCAAGGGGTCTTCTCAGAATTGCAGATTAAAATGTACCCTACTCAACCCCTCATTATTTAAAGCAGCTGATTTACGGTGAGGTTTTCACCCCTTGCTTTTGAACAGCCCAACTCAAGGGCCAAGTCGACAGCCACCCTGAGGGCCAGGTTTGAGGAGCCCAACTCTTCCTCCACACCCCCTCTAAGAGAGCGCGCCATTCCCATCGCTCACTCCACAGCAAGGAAAGGCAGAGCCACTGCTGCAAATATTGATACAGACAGTGCAGTCTGAGGAAGAAAATCTCCTCTTCCTCCCTGGGAATCTTGCAAATGGGTTTCAGAGAGGAGAGGGCGAAGAAAGAGGGAACACCTTAAAATCCATGCCTCTCCCAAACGGAGCTGGGGATGCGTGATGCTCGCTCCCATGACGTCAGATCATCTCTGGAGTCTCTTTCCTCTTAAATCAAAAGGTGCGAACGTTCAATGTTGGCACTATTTAAATAAGCAAAGGCTTGCACTTCCCCACTGCAAGTGTACCAGCAAAGGCATGATCACGTCAAAACCTGGTGGAGTTACAGAACTGGGTTGACATCTTATTCACATATTGAAAGGTTAGAGGTGTTCCTCTGCGAATCAGGAGCTTTAAATAGAGTTTGACTTTGCACATGCTGCACACTTTGGATTCCAGGGTACTACTTAGCAGCTTCTCTGACAAAATGCAAGTTTTGTAGTTGCACGAGCATGAGTCTGGCACGAATCCACTGAGCTGAGCAGAGTCACATCCCATGTGGGGTTCAGCGCATGGCTGAGGCATGGGATCCCAGCCTCTGGGACTCTTCCTTGAGTAGAAATCCTTAGGATTTGGAGCAGGGTTTAAGAAAAATTATGCATGGGTTCTATTTTTGACCCCTGAGCAACAGAGAAGGTCTGCCAGCAGAAGAGCTGTGTCATTCACACTGAGTTTCAGAAAGACAAAACTATGCTGAAGTCAACATCTAAGAGTGCATCCAAAGTCAAAACACAAGGACAGAAGCATTACACCAGTCTGCTGAACTGAGGGAGCACAGAAACCTCTAAGGAAAATACTGGGAGGAGAAAAAACCAACCCCTCACACCTCAGGTTAAGTATCTCCTCATTGATACCCAGGCTCATGATACCCTCGTGACTGATGCCCTCATCACTTTGGCCTCTACACATCACCACCACCACGGTGGGTGACATACTGTGAGGATCTACCTCCTCATCTTAGAGACAGCAGAGACAATGGGTGCACACAAGAGGGACATCAGGATCCTCCTGACTCCCTACTGTCAGGTCCAGCCATGAAGTGGGTCAGTATTCCAGGGTGGTATTTTTATCTCAGACCAAGGGATGGGATTTCACTACTTCAGCCCGAAGAGAATCACAGAATAAAATGATCAAACAAATCCTACCTCCTGTGAAAGCAGTTCCCTCAGAAATATTCTGAGATGAATACTCAAATCCCAAGGGAAGGCTTTCCAAGAGAACAAACCCAAGGCACCACACAGACCTCTCAAGGAAAAGTCCACCAGGTAAGAGCAGGGAAGACAAGGTACACACCAGCCTCCCTATGTTCCCTTTCAAAGTGTGCAAGGGGAAATCTGTTCCCTGCTCCTTACCTTAGGGAAGGAGCAGCAACCCCACTGCCAGGGCCCACACCAGTCCAACTCCAGCCATGGAATGCCCAGACACAACCAGCCATCTCCACCTCCATCCACAGCCCTACCCCAACCAGCTCCTGCAGCCCTCTGGTAGCTCAGCTCAAGTGACCCCAACTGGGAGCCCACCCAACATCTACAAAGTCTCCGCTCCCAAGGGCAGCTCTGGAGGGCAGAAGGTGCTGCAGCGGTGGGACAGGACTCCCTCAGATCCGGAGACAGCACCTGCTGTGGTGACACTGCTCCACAGCCCCCTGCTCCCTCCTTGGGAAGATTACAAAGCACCCAGGGCAAGTGTGTGCAGGCATCTGAGAGACACACACGTCTGGGTGACTTTTCCTATCAAAAAAGGCCCGTTCCTGTAGAGACACGCCACGGGGAGGGGGATGGGGACAGATGGAGAAGGGAAACATGCTATTTAAGTGCTGGAACAAGAACAAGTGAATAGAAACTGGCCATATTTAAATTTTGTCAAAACATTACAATGAGACTTCTGGCCATCAGGACTGAGATGCTGGAACATTACTCTGAGATGGGTTTTGGATCAAAAGCCTTACCAATTTTAAGGCAGAGCATGACAATCTAAGCCATGCCAGGCACCTGGACCCTGCTAACCCAAACCCTCCCTTCCAGTCCTGACTTCCTCCTCAAATGCTCCTAAGAAAGGGTGCAGACACACATCCCCAGGTCCACACACACCAAGGAGATACCCTGCAGTCCCACTTAACTGGAGACACAAACATGGGAGTGATTTACTGCCAGGGCCAGCCAGGAATCTGAGAGACACTACTCAGGAATGTGGCATTACCTGTTTTTAACAAACCCATTAGATAAGAGATTGGCTCTTTTCTTCCTCCTCTGCTGTTACTTGTGAGATGCACCAGGAATCCCAGCTGTCAACAATGGGATCTTACCCTACAGGATCTCATCATTCACATGATTTACTCTGGACTACAAAGGGCTACAACAGCCACTACTATTACAGTACTCACTGGTGTGGCATCGGGCAGGAGAGGAGCATAACTCCCTTTGGCTTTCTACAGAGCTTGGGCAGAACCAAGCACCAACCAAACATCTGAAGTATGACCACCAATGACACTTTTTGGTGACAACCTACATATTTATAAAAAGAGTTGCAATAAATATTTCCCTTAAAACACCCTCAAGAGTCTAGCAGAAAGAGTGTGAAACTAAGGACCAATAGACAGGAACAGTTTCCAGCTTACTTTGTTGCAAAGCAGGGTCTGTAAGCTAAGAGCACTTTCTGGTTTGAGATTTGTCCCCCAGGCCCAGCCCATCCTCACCAATCTTCAAGGAACACTGTCCTGCTTGAGCCATCTCCTCCAGACTGTTCTGAATTCGAGTTGAATGGGACTATTTATTCCACTGAATTCCACAGAAAACCACTAGGTTGGAAAGACCTTAGAGATCATCAAGTCACACCATACCCATCCTCTACTAAACCATATCCCTGAGAGCCTCACAGAATCACAGGGGTTGGAAGGGACCTCAAGAGATCATCGAGTCCAAGCCCTCACCCACCCATCTTTTAAATACATCCAGGCTTCTTTTAACATGGATGTGTTTGGCCAGTGGAAAGGATCTACTTCCAGTTAACTTCAGATGGTACAAACTAGCAGAAGACTCACTTGCTCCACAGTGCTTACTGAAGACCTGATACTTGGGTGTCTCCTGTAGAAACTTTGTCTACAGCTCAGCTCTTTCCAGAGGAAACCACCACCTAGGCTCACTGAAAAGGGAGTTCCTGGTAAGCTGCTTAGGTGCAAGCTCCAAGCCAAAATTAATCTTGAGGCAATCAGACCCAACCCTACTCAGCAGAGGACTGTTAAGACCGAACATATAGAACCCAACGCTGCTGGAAATGAGCTTTGATGCTTGGTACCACCAAAGGCAGCAGGTGAGTGGATGCTTACACAGAGCTGAGCCACCTGAAGATGGAGTTTCCATTGGGGGCCCCCAGCAAGCACCAGAATCAGAGAGTGAGAACCAAACAAACATCCCTCTGCCTTAGCAAACCTGATTAATTTCAGAAATTACAACCTCTGAAACCAACGCCAACAATTAGGAATCAGAGCTTGTCCTTTGGTTGTCATCTTAAAAGCTGAGAGAGGACTGTATCTACAGACCTGAAAGATGATAATTGTTGGTTAGACTTCTGTTTGTGGCCATCAGAAATGTTACCTTAATTTGGCCTTAATGACCTATAATCTCTTTTAGCATATGGCTTTTAGAATGGTTATTATTCAGCTTGATCTATGGCTATAATGGAGCAGAACAGAACTGTGGGTATAATTAAAATAAGTTCCTGTAAAAGTGGAATATGTAGTACATTGCTAATGTGTAAATGACTAAATAACTTAATTAGGTGAAATGAAGTGCACTTATAACCACAGATGCTTAAGCCGAATCATGATAATGTTGTGTGTGTGAATATATATATTTTTTTAAATATGTTTATAACCCAAACAGTAGGACAAGGAAATACAAAGTGTACACTAGTTAGGAGAAGGGCAGCAGGTTTGTTTAAAGGGAAGGTTTTGTTACCAATTAACATGAAGCTGGGAGAGAAAATTCCTATTTTCAATCACTTCAAAACACTGAAAGGAAACAACTTTTCACCAGGCTGCTCCAATCCCTGCTCACATCTCCCAGCAAAACCTCCAGCCGAGTATAGGAGAGAATTCTTCTTCTGGGCAAGCCTAAAAGAATAACTACATGAATGGAACCCTCCCCTTCCAAGCCCCCCAATCTATATCATGCCTGTACCTATCTCCTCCACTAGCATGAGGATGTAGGGCAGTGGAATGTAGAGATCTGCAGAATTCAGGCAAAGAGCCTGATCCTTCTGGCAGGGAAGTGGCCAGGAAAATTCCCATTGCTTTCAACACCCAAAAGCCTGGGTTCCAACTCAGGAGGTGGGAAAGCACGTAAAGTGCACTTGATGATTCAAAACCTGGGCCTGATGTCGACAGGCTTCCATCTGAGCCTGAGAAACAGAACCGCTGAGCTCTGAGCATCACTCTCAGCGCTCCGATTCATCCATATTCATTCTTCCTCTATCACTGCATCCTCCCCTAGGTGAATGGAACAGAACCATGAGCGTGATGAGGAGATGAATAAGATAGATTATTGAATGGGAGCTTCAAGGAGGCTTCAGCCCAACAAGCACCCAGGAAACATGTACTTTCCTTTTACAACGAGGAGTAAAAGGATGGGTACAAAGCGGTACCTACACACGGAGCTTCCTCCCCAAACACCCATCCTCCTTGCTGCCCTCACTAGAAGAAAGGGATTTTAGACTTTACCCTCTGAGTTTCCTCACTGAACACAAGCTCCTGAGCATAAACCAGCACAGCTCAGTGGGGCTGTGTGGAGCTCTGCTGGTTTCCTCCAGTTGTGGGTTTGATGGAGGAGATAAACCCACCACCGCTTCCTCCTGCGTGTTATCTATTAGTTGTTACCACTCAAAAGAAAGCCAAGGTTACCAAGTCACAGTGCCCAGCTAACATTTTTTCCCCCCATCAGTTAACTTTCTCATATTTATTAATTAGCTGCCTCTAATGAGAGGGAGAAGTGCGATATTTGCAGTGTTTCTGAGTGAGCCAGACGCAGGAAGTGTGAATCCCCACCAGAGAAAAAAAACCTGTCTGAGCACAGTTCATAAATCCACTCTTAGACAGTAAAGCAGCCAGAATTTCTGATGATTCTCTAGAAGGAACTTCTCCAGTTTCCCCACTCAGTAAACGAAGATGTTCTTCCTTGAAGCCCTCTCAGGAAACTCTGATTAAATTAGAAAAAGATCAAAAACCCCCTTTTCAAGTTGAAAAATCATTCTGGAAAAGGCTACAATGAATGCAGGAGAGCAAAGCAGCTCTTGGATGGAAGCAAAGCCATTTTTTTTTAAAGGCAAAATTTGGACTGAGTCAAAAAGTCTCAGAATAACTATTTGGAATCTGTTGCTATTAGTCACCGAGTTGGAATCAAATCAAAAGATGCTAATAATGGAGAGGCACATTCATGACTGCACAGACACCCTGCCACTCGGAAGGAGGCATTTTATAGGGATGAGATGAAATGGCAACGCAGAGAGGGGAAAAAAAACCAACCCACCCCAACCAGAAAGCTTCTCTTCAGGTACAAAGGAGAACTGTACCTCGTGGGAAGGGGAGAGGAGGTGTTTCCCTCTCCTGGGAAGTGTCACCCTCAGAAGAGGCTCCATTTCGCATCTCCTCCTTGGGAGCCAACTGAAATCAATTAACTCTGCAACTGGAACCAATTAACCCTCTAAAAAGCACAACACCAAGCACAGTGGCAGTCTTTAATAAACCTAATAAATACATAAATAATAACATAAAACGCTGCAGCGGGTCTTGCAGTCTATAGGATGTAGGCTCCTGGTTCTTCAAAGAGAGGAGGGAAGGATTTTGTGTTCTAAACATTAAAAACTTAATAAATAATAATAGTTTAAAAAAGGATTCAAGTAGACCCAGGGGATCCTGAAGATGGGATTTATCTCATTTAAGTTCAGCCACCGAGCTGTCTTTACGATCAGTATGAAGAGATGGGCGCCTTGGAAGAGCCACTTTAACCCCTTTCCTTAAAAAGAGATAAGCCCCCCTACCTCCACACAGCCCCCCTGCAGCAGGGGCACCTACACCACGATGTTCAAAGAAGATGCCAGTCTGTGACCCCAGTCAAAGGAGGGGAGATGGGTGCCATCTGCGACGCACTGTCAAGCCGCCCCATCCTTTCCTCGCTCGCCTTCAGGAATTCTCCAGCAGGCAGAGAGCAGGAGGAGTGCTAATTCTCAAATATATATATTTATTAACATTATTTTTAATTCATTTCTGTTGTTATTCAGCGTTGGGTTGTTTGCTGTGGGTGGGTTTTTTTCACCCAAACTGACTTCTGCTAAATACAACAGAGGAACCTGAAAGAGTTCAGCACGCTGCCCGCTTTCATTTTCACCCTTAATTTCCCAGCAAACCAGGTCTTTTAGACACCAGGGGATGGGGAAGAGGCTTAAGCAGAAGAATACAAATTGGACAAATGTTAGGAAAATGGCAGAGTGCCCACAGACACCACACAGCGCTGGTGACCCCTGCAAGGGCACCGCAAAGGGCCGCCCGGTGCCAGGGGTTTCATCCCACCCCTGCAGAGCTTCATTTTTCCCAAAACCAGGGACAGGACTGAGCTGAACAAGAGGAAATAACTTTCTGTTAAAAAGAATAAAGCTGCTTCTTTTGTAATCCTGCACTTTCTATTTAAGCTCTTTCTATTTTGGATTAATAACAACTCTCCGATCGGCACGGCATTAGGCAGTGCCCTGTTTTCAAACACATCACGATTTTGCCCAGTGGCAGAGCCAGAAGATGTTTTTCCCTGTTGTTTTTACATTCAAGAATAACATATTTAGGTATCTAATATTTTTTTAGAAGTTTTAAACAATCATAATTTTAGTATAATAAATCTCATCATCTCCTCGTAGTCAGACACTGTGGGTTCAGCAGCCATGTAAAACACTGAGGTATTTACAGGCAGTGGGACTCCAGAAGCACAAAAACTCCAATCATCATTGTTCTGTTCCCTGTGTAAGGTTTAATAACAGCATTTTCAGTTCTTTCCTCCTTCCCTATGTCCTCACTCCTATATTTTAAACTAGAGACCCTTTTCTGCAGCCAAAGCCAGGAAACATCAGAGTTACTGGGAACAATTCTGAATCAAAGGCTCGAGTCTCCGCAGCGGTCAGATCCAGACAGCCACACAGTCCAGCAGTGAGGATTTTTCTGGACACAGGAGAATCCTTAAGGTGTCTTGCCCCTGTCACACTCACAGTGCAATGACAGAGCTACCTACCCTGGGTGTGCACTGCGAAAGACAACTCAATCTCACCCCGCGGTGTTCAGATCGTGAAGGTTTAATGAACTGCGGTGTCTTCCCTGTCCTACAGAGCTTGCATTCCCAAATCCAAGGAAAGGATTAAAAAAAAAGTCAGTAATGGGGGAGATATAGAGAAAATGAGGTGATGAAAAGCTGGGTAAAGGTGAGAAGTGACCGCACCACTGATCCCGCACTGCCGAAGTTACCTGGAGTCAACCAGATTCTCAAGAGACTTAAAAAGAAGCAAAATGTGGGCTAACATAGATATATTTATAATATATATATGACAACACTCCTGCTTCAACCAAAGTAGGTTTGTGGTGCAAAGAAAACACTTATTATTATTTAATACTAATAATCTTACGGCACAGTGCTCCCCGGAAAGGGGCATCTCCCCAGCACCGCACACCACAGCGCCCGTGCACAGACAAAAGCCATCCTGAGCTGGGTGTTTGCTCCCTGATAACTAGTAATTTTGGTCCCCCCTCATTGGGTATCAACACGTTTTCCAGTATCTTGTACACTCCAGTCACAGGCAGGGAGATGGGAAGAAGAAGTGTCAGTATTTCACACTGACCAAACGGCTTAATCAAATCTTGCCACGAGCATGAACCTGAAGCACTCTCGCCGCCGTGGTGCCCGTAGTGCCAATTAACCACCTCCCTTTTAAAAGGCAGAGATTAAAGGGGGGGGGGAAAATTAATAAAAGAAAAGGAATATAAATGAGAAAATTAGGAGAGGGAGAAAGACAATGTCCATTAGTTAATAAGCCAGTTCATAAATTAAACGCTCTAATTTGTGGTGTTTACAAAGGATCTAATTTTAGGAACATGAATTTTCCTCTGTTTATACAACAAGACACAGTATTTCCTAAGTAAGTAAATCTTTCCAAAGAGTATAAAATCAACAAAGTGATTAGACACAGAAAACAAAAGTTAAGCAAGGCCCTTGCTAACAAAGGGAGGATAAAGCACTACCAGGTCTCGCTTTGGGATGTAACGCAGCGTTGTCTCCCCACAGGACTGTGATGGATAAAATACTGTTGAATGGAGCTGCCTGAGGAGAGCCCAGAGCGCAAAGAACGCGAGCGGTCCCTCACAACCCGAGCTGAAGCAAACCAAAAGCAACTGCTCCAGCACCAGACGGCGACTGGTAGCTGGCCAGGAGGTGAGGAGTTTGTGAGGTTTGACAGAAAAGCTGCTGTGGTGGGACAGGAGGAAGCGTCATGCATCCCCGACAGGTTCCAGGCACATCGGGAATCCCCAACAGGCAATCTCTTTGTATTTGGGAGAGCAGGGAAGAGTACTGGCTAAATCTTTGCTTCCTTCCTCCTTCAACCCTTGGCCACAAACATTCAGGTACTGCTGAAAAAGCATTCCAGGGCTGGGAAAAATAAAGGAATGTTTCAGAGATGGATGGAGGCACAGGGAAGAACCGGTACTGTTCCTCACAGAGGGAACATGTGCATCCTCAGGCTGAGTGTCCGCTGTCAAGGAGCGGGTTTCAGCAAGGCTCCATCAGCCCGCTTGTCTCTCGGCTGTGGGAGGTGTGATTCATGCCATACCTAACGCCGTGCCAACAGGCTTGTGCTGGACTGTCCAGCCTCCAGAGTCCAAATCATCTGCCCTGTGCACAACCCAAGCCAAACAGTCTACCCTGGAGAAGCAGGGAGGGCAACGAGCTGGGATCCTCCCGCACGCATGGCCGGGCGAGCTCAGGGGAACTGGGGACTCGCTGCGGCGATCTCAGGGCTGCAAAGCTTCATCACACCGTGCAGCCACTTTCTGTCCTGCCAGCAGCTCTGACCTCGAGCTGCCCAGCGATTCGGGATGCCCAGAACAGAGCACACAGACCTAGAGAGACCTAAAAATAACTGAATCATTATTGCAAGCTTCGCTGCGGCCACCTCTCCCTTTAATGAGGTTTCCATCAAAACCCAGGCAAGCTCCACCGTGCCCTGCAGAGCCGCCAGCGGTGACAGCCCACGCTCCCAGGTGCTCCCGAGTGACAATGCCATGTGAAGCTGCGCCCAGCCAGCCGTGGGGTACCCGAATGGCAGAGGCAGATGATGCCAAAGCCCTGCACAGCTTTGTTTCTCAGGCAGCGAAAACACTCTTTGGTGCAGACTGGTATTGAGAGTCAGGGGAATTTTATTTGGGTTCATTTTATTTGGGGAACAACTCGTCTCCAGGCTGGAAGTTTGTACACCAGCCTTCAGGCCCCGTTCAAACCCCTGGAGCCGAGTCCCAAACTGATCAGAAAGGTTTGTGATGGAAATGCTGACAGAGCCTTAAGTCTAGTGGCACTGGCAGGTGCTCCCGCAATACAAGAACATAATTCAATCAAGCTTTTGGCTGACGTCACGAAGCACAAAACAACTCAAATGCTTTATGAACAGTACCAGAACCCCTGAGATTCAATTACAGTCTTGATATTCGATCAGGAGTCATACTTAGCTGTTTTTAATATAACAAAACCTTTGTACCGGTTATTTATCAAATAGGTCGCTCGTATCTACACGTACAGTCAGAGGGAAGAGCGCATCGTGCCACGCTGACCCCACAATCCCAAATCTGCAGGAGCAAGACAGGCTTTTATTCAAGCAAAACAGCACCAGGAGAGCGTCTCTGTTTTATACACTACAGAACAAAAAGAGCTGAATCCCTATTTTCTCAGGGATTACACACATGCCTGAGAATTAATTCAGCGATTTCCATTTTTTGTTCCATTTTCAGACCCCTAAAACCATCGCTGTGCAGCACATGAAATACACGATAGGTTTTCACTTTTGTTTTTTAAACAAACTTTGCTGGAACCCCCAGAAATAACCCATGGGCCTGGGAGGATTTTGTGTAACAGCAAGAAGCCCACGGTAAAAACCTCCCTGGATCCGCACTCAACACCGGCTCACGTCAGCTTCTGCGGTGACACACACGTGACGGAGCAGGGTGCCATGCTGACACACACACACACACAATGAAACAGGGTGCCAAGGGTGGCACTGGGAAGCTTGTTAAAGGGCAGAAAGGGACAGAGCTGCAGGGAAGGCTGCCGGCAGCATGCCCGGAGAGGAGAGGGGAGCAAGCGGCGACCGGCATCCCTCCACGGTACCCCGCCAAGGCAGCAGAGCAGAAGGCACTGCCAAGTGCCAGATACATCATCTTAACCTCTGAAGCCTTTTCACCAGGTGAAAAGAAAATCATTATATTCAACAAATCAAGGCTTAGGGGATTAGACAAATTCCACCAGAGTACTCTGCAAATACGGCAGCACGCCTGAAGCCTTGTTTCCAAAACAGATCAATACCCAGCGCAGACAACAATAGGTTGCAGCTACGGATTGTCATTACTACCAATAGTAGTCTTGAAAGACGCCGTTGAACAGCAACTGTCACAATAGCTCTTAGGGAACAATGCCGTTACCGCACCTTCGCCTGAAACCCTCCCTCACCGCTGAAACCCCCCAAGAGAAACCCAGGCTTACATACACCTGGTTGGTCGAGACGCCGATCAGCGGCCCCGGTGTTTACCTTGGCAGAAAGAGTAAACATGCCAACCTTTCTCAACACTCTTCCTATTTCTGTAAGCTTGCTAAGAAAAGAAATTACACAACAGCCTTGGAAAACATTATGGGAGGGGGGAAACTGATTGAAGAGTTCGGTCATCACCAGCCCTCTGCTTTGCCAAGAAGCACCAAGCAGAAAGCTTCTCCCCAAACAGAAAAGCAAGCAAGATAGAGCCAGGATTGGTGCCCAGACACAGGGCCCCCGAGTCACAGGTCTGAAAACCTTCAATGGCAGGCAGATTTCGGCTCTGGGTAGATGCTCAGAGGCACACGATACCTCCCAGACGACAACAAAAAACCCCCATTTTTAAATAAATAAAAAAAGCAGAAGGTCCTCAACATCTCAGTGAGTGACAGGCAGCATCAGCTGCAGAAAGGAGATGAAGAAATTTGGAAGTGACTTTTACTTTGCAGCTCACACTACAGAATAAATACCAGCAAAATAAATTATTCAAGGGACCCGTTGGAACTGTTGTTATTCCTCCTGTCTTCAGAGGCACAAGAGGAACTCTACACACTATCTACAGACACTGGCAGATGGGACATACTATGGCATGTGTATTAATCTGATATGCTGGACACGTAAAACACTCCCAGGCCATGCTGCCTCTTCTCTCTGATGTCCACCCAAGCGAGCTTCCTTGAACCAGAAATTTGCCTGAGCAGTGACAGCACAATCTTAGGGGGATCCATCTCCAACGCAGCGAGCTACACCCAGCAAATGGCTTTGGTCCTTCCTTTGGTGGGGAACCTCTCAGTTCACAGAGCTGAGCTGAACCACCTCAGGGCAATGTCTCTGTCCTGCCCGAGGAGCCAGAGGAGATGTAGGCACCTGCCTTCCATAAGCTTCACAACCACCACGCTGAACCTCCTCAGGGTGATGCCTCTGCCTGAGGAGCCCTAGGAGATGTAGACACCTGCTTTCCATAAGCTTCACACCAACAGGCTGCCTATTATTAAAAAACCAATCATTTCCACCTCTTGCCATGTAATTTCTATCCCTTTTTAGTTGTACTTTGATTACGGCCACCTCCCTGGTATCACTTATCCAGGAAAATTTTGGTAACAGATCTTTAAGCCATTACAAACACATACCCTGCTCCTTATTAAACAACTGCAGATCTGTTATCTTGGCTTATGGGAACTGATCTAAGTAACCTCACGATATCAAACACCGAAAACCACAGGCCTGGGGCTGCCGGGGCTCTCCTCTCTTTCTGGGCCCTGCAAAGACACAGATTTCCAGATCCAAAATGTAGTTTACCATTAGAAGTAAATGTTTGATCTGTAAAGCTTACAAAACGACTTTGTTTATCATAGCAGATGAAAGAAAGAGAAAAAAAAAAAGGAATCATTTTAAACTCAAAACAAAACTGTTTATATGACAGCTTTTAGTGCTCCATGATTCTGTGCATTTAAGAGAGATTCGAGCAATTAACAGCATAAACTTTCATTACATAGTTCTATTATATATGTTTACGCCACTCAGTTGTTCGTCTGTTATTTAAGTGATCTCCTCATTACAATAGCATGGAAAAGATATCTGCTGATCTTGTCAAAAACCACTGAGCAGCTCATGCGCAGCATTCCTGGGCTCCCAAAGCCCCTGCTTAAATCCTGCTGCTCGCTAGGTAACGTACGGAAGCCATTCCTAATTCAGGCACGGGTTAAATCAGGAGGGGAGATAAACCCCAGACACTAAATCAGGCTTGCTTTCTGCAGAAGCCAAAGCGGCAGCGGTCTCACCATTCGTGTGACCCGCGTTCGCTCGCGGGCTGACAGCTATTTGTGCCTGTTTAATGTGCCTGGGGAACTCAGTCAATGGGAGCTCAGCTTGCCTAGGACAGGAATCAATATGAGTTTGGGAGTGGTACGAGCACAGATCTAACGGGAAGAAGCCAAATCGTACCTCACACGCTCCCAAATGCTTTTGGGTTATTTTTCCTTGACTGAAGACGTTACACAAGCTCTGTGATCCTATTTAATTCCAAGCCAGGCTTAAGTTCCCTGGTTTAAGAGAGACACTTTGCTCCCAGATACCTCAGCCCTGCTGCCTGATGTAAAATCTTAATTCTGTTACTGCTAAATTTGGCAGCAGCAGGCACAATCGTCTCCTCCAAGTGACATTTGGCTGGATCTGGCCCCCAAGCGTTTCAGTCTCCCAGACAGTTAATGTGTATGTTTTTGAATTATTAAATATCTTCAGGAGCCCTGACAAGGTAGACATGCAATGATTAGGCCAAAAAGTATTCAGGAAAAAAAAATAAAAACCCCACCCCAAAAGCTACAGCATCCAAGAGACAGGGCTGAACTCGGATCCCAATCTCCTCCATCAGCCCCAACACAACCTTTTCCCAAAGGATTTCTCTAGATCCTCTTCCCTGTCACAAAAACAGGGGGTTCACGTGGGGGTTTTCTCCTTCTGTCTCTTTTATTATTTGAAATTACTGAGAGCTCCCAGATTTAAATACACATGAGTGATTGTAGGTGGCTGTGTCTCCGGAAAGTCCTCAGGGCAGGATACTCTCAGTTTGCCACTGCGAGCAAAATCCAAACTCTGGAGTAACCTCTCCTCTTTGTAACTAAATATTTAGCTCCTCCAAGTATGTGCTCTGGTGTCTCGGGCCAATTCAAATACCGTAGCGTGGGTCTTGCTCTGCCCCCACAGTCCTCTCTTTAATAGGACTCGGAGGGGAGGAGGATCGAACGCGAGTAAACATAGCTGGAAGGATGGGAGGTAACTAGCATTCTTCTTCTTCTTAATCATAATTACGAAACATTAGGGATGAAAAATATGGAAGGGGTTGCTCTTGTGTATCCACGGAGCTGAAGCCTCCAGTGTTTTTCAACAGGCACGATGGGAGAGGAGCACTGCAAAGCCACGGGGCGGGCGAGCGGCCGCGGGCCTGGGGGGCTCCAGACCTGGCGAACGGAGCAGCGTGCTCGAGCAACACCAGCACCCAAATTCAATCCTCCTTTTCAGAGAGTCACCTTCACCAACACAGGCCACCCTTCAGTGTCACCTAGGTAATCGCAGTAACTACACAGATGTACCTACTACACTTCTCTCCCCTCGTTAGTAGGAATAGTTCTCTGACCCACATGCTTAAAAGCTCTCATGTGGGGTTTGGGTTTGTATTCCTTCTGAATGGCAATTCTACATCAGGACCCCCAGACTAAACCCCATTCTTCCCAAATCCTCCCTGAAAGGTGTGTTCTTCCCTAGCAGCCAGGCACTTTACTCCTACAATACTAAGCGCACGCATCCCCATGTATCCCTAACCTGAGCAGCCAGCAAAACACCTTCGAGAGAGATTGGATTTAACTTCAATTTTTCCTGATGATCCACCAATACTAGCAAAATTACACACCTTTCCCAGAAGGCCACATTCCCAAAGTGAGCTGTACTTAAAAAAACCTCTACCCAGTTATAATTTACTCACAGTTAAACAAAAAAAAAACCCCCACAACAAACCAAAAAAATGAAGCTGAAATTGCAATTCCCTAGTTATAAATGTATTAATTTGTAATCGCTGTTATTCTAATGCAGGACAAGCCCTAATCAAACTAATGGCAAAATTAAAAGCAAGTCTTTAAATCCTCTAAAGTGCCTCAGAGCTTTATTCAGCGCTGCCTGCAGTAGCGCAGCCTTTAGGTTCCTATTTCGTGTGTGTGCAAGAGGAATGGCCAGCCCTCAGGAGTCGGTGGTGCTGGTGCTGCTCCCACCCACGCCGCGTTGAGCCCGGCCGTGGTGGGCAATCTGTACCAGATGCTTGCAAACTGAAGGTAAAATTAAAGCCTTTAAATAGAAGAAGCGGAAATGGAAGATAATCAGGAAGATGTGGGCTTTGATGAACAGTTTCAAAACTGAACTGCACCAAATGTGACAGACCTAGCAAATTCTTTTTTGTGCCACAATCGTGGAAAAACTGCTTCAAAAATCCACTCTCCCCCCCCCCCCCCCCCAAAAAAAACTCAAGCACCAGCAACCATCACCCTTCCTCTCGGTTTAGAGGCTCACACAGCGATCGCGATGAATGCTGGAAGCTAAGGTAAACTATTTGGGAAATTTTTAGAAGGTTTGGGAGAATTAATTTTATGTTGGCAACTGTGCTAATAAAAAGGAAAAAAAAAAAAAGAAAAAAAAAAGGGGGGAAAAAAAAATCCCTGCTTGAATCTAATGGCTGTGTATTGTGTGATTTAAGTAACAGGTATTAAATCACTTTACAAATACAATATAAATTTAAGGGAACTCCAGGGGAGTTTATTCTTAAAAAATAATTCCAGTCTTCACCAATTCCCCCCGTTAAGGTCAGAGTCTCTAAACCAGCACGGCTGAATTGTTTTAGTGCTCTCTGCTGAACACCTGCAAACATCAAACAAAAACTCCTGGTCCTTTCCTGGGTTGACAAAAGCCTTTCATGTGAAAAATGCTCCATGGGAATGTCAGGGCTGTGGCTCAGGTTACATTCCTTTCTCCCTCACCGTTCCTTACCATGCTAAGGAGCCATGTTTGCGAAATTAAAGATTAAAAGGAAACAGGGCTTTACTTTCTTTTCCTTCGCACGTTACAAATCACAACAGAGCATCATATATTAGATGAGTAAAAAGCCATTAGGATGACTTTAAGCATGATATATTACCACACTTCCTAAAGTACAGTTAGTTTCACTTCCCTGATTACTTTTCTTGGGGTCTTTCCCCCTTCCTGCCCCCCCCTTAAAGAAGTTTTGAGTTAGCACAGAGGAATGACATCTGTGGCTCCCCACCTCAGTAAATGTGATTTTGAAAAGCAGACCTTTAGGAGAAGGTCAGCTCAAACTTCAGAGGGGCATCTGTCCAGGAGGAGGGACAGGCTGCCTTCGGATGGCTACAACTCCTTATGATCAGTGTGCATAATCAGGGTGATAAACTGTGATCCTGCCTTCCTAAGGGAGCCAGCTCTATAGTTACAGCAAACACCTCCCTAAGCGGCTGTCCGGGCGCTGTCCTCTCCAGCCTCAATTTCTCAAGCCCTGGCTCCTTACACCGAATATTCTGAAGCAGGGAAGGCTCCAGCACACGGCCCTGGCCAGCAAGAGCCGAGGCAAACAAGAGCCACGCTTCTCCTTCACACGTCTGCATCTTCAGGCCACACATCCAGCCTCTCCCCAAGCGCCGGCGAGGGGCAGCTCACCCAGACGCAGCTTCCTCCGGCAACTTTGTTTTGAAATCGCCACCGAGCGCTCACTACGAACCTCCCTGGCTGATAACCCAGCCAGAGAGACTCACCCAGAGAATTCAGACCCATTTTCCCCTCAGAAGGGCTGCACGCCATTGTGCAAACAACCCACCAACGTGCAGCGTACGTGCCTTTATCGAGCACCATCGAGGCTGGTGCATTCAAGCCCTAAGTGTGGGAGAGCTCAGGTGTTATTTTAAATGGGCTCTATCTTAATATTGCTAACTTCCTCCAGCTCATTAAATTATTCAGATGCTTAAAACGATGGGGCAAAGTTACTTTAAGGCTCTCTGCTTTAGAGACAATAAAGCCCAACGTCACCCCTCGATTCCACTCGCTGCTGGGGTCTTTCTGACCAGCCAGAGGAGGGTTACAACACGTTTATTAAATATAACTATCCAGTCAATTCCTGTTAGACCAAGTGTGAGTTGCTGCATTGACTGGTATATAAGCACGACAAATTGATTTGTCTGGCACAAACACTCTTCGCTTCTCTCCAGTGAAAACAAATACAGTGAATATTATGTATATGGTTAAATCACCTATAAAGAATTACGTTGTTCAGCAAACGACAAAAAATAGGATTACAACCTCGAGCTCACAAGACACTGGGTGAGGTACGTTGGGAAAGTTATTCAAACCTAACAGCAAAATCCTCCAAGTCACTATCATCAGAGCAGGACCAAATTTGTGAAGACAAAACAAAACCCTGTTATCCTCTTGAAAGCCTGAACAGGCTAAAATTCACAATATGAGCGCTTCAGTAATTGCAGGTGGCATTCCATCTAGCATCTTAAAAGCCCAGCTTACAGACCACCTTCAAATTAGGAAGTCCTCCTTTGGAAACACAAAGTTAGCGGGCGAAGCGGTGCGTTTAATAGGGATGGCTCTGCGGAACAGCCAGAGAGGTTCCTTTAATTGAGCACAAACTGCAAATACCAGGCACAAAGCTATATGCAGTGACGTGTTTCTATCTAGATATCCACTGGCAGTTTGCAGCCAAGCCTCGTCCAAATTCACCATCTGATTTAGAACAGTACTGGGTGTGTAACAATAGCACAGCCGGTGTGTCGGCATGTGGACCCGCCTGGGCTCTGAGCAGCCTGCAACTCTCCACCCGCAGATGCGGGCGCGTCCTGTCCGACAGACCACATCCCCGAGGCAGGGAGCCCTCGCAAAGGAACTTCAGAGGAGAGGGAGGACATTTCCCATGCCTATCCTTGCTAGTTTTACTTCTAATTTGTCAGGCATATAAAAGCCCCTGTGTAAAACTTTAGCTGCCACACAATTATTGCACACACATGTTCTACCGCAACGAGCTCCAGCATCCCTTTTGTCACCCAACAGGACTCCTGCGCCCATGGAAGGCACAAGTTGCCCATCTAGTGCTACCACAGCCAAATAAACAAACACACCAACAAACAAACCCTCCAAGCGAAATCTCAGGGACTCTTCAAAAAAAAAAAAAGCAAAGCAAATATTTAGAAAGAAAATGCCCTGGGAAAGAAACTAGCCAGAAGATTTTTCATTCCCTGAAAAACCATTTCCATCAGCAAAGAGGGATCTCTGCTCCTAAAGAGCCCCTTTCCCGGAAGAGGCTGGTGTTTCTACTCAGATGCTTGCTTATTTATTTATTTAACTCAAGCAGAGCCTTCAATTCTTAAGTCCCAAAATTCACTCAGACGCAAGACAAGCTTTGGTTCTCGTTTCTGACACACAAAAGAGAGCACCTGGGATCGGCAATAAAACCCTCCAATGCTGAATTTAGGAATATATATTAGAAAAAAAAAAAGACCCGAACTAGCTCACCTGGAACAATTATACACAGAAGTTTAGGTTGGTTTGGTTTTTAAAATTATAGATGTCCAGAAAATACCAGGAAACCATCTCAGTCTTAGGGAAATAATAACAACAACCATAATAGCCAGCACTCGGGAAGAATTCCATTCAAATCTGAATGAATCTGCTCCCCAGAAGAGATTAACACAACCACAACAAAGGTGATGCCTATAGATAAATAACTAACAACAGCTGAACTGCATGGGAAACAAAAATCGTACATACTTGAGCCAGTAAAATGTCCACTTGCCAAGGAAGTTGGTCCATTTTTCCCACTGCTCACAGGAGGTGAAAACATCTACAAAAAAACCAAAACAAAACAAAGAGGCATTACTACTGGAAAACGAGAGATTCCCGAGTCCACTGTTAGTCCAAAGTTCCTTCCACGTCCGCTGTGAACTATATTAATAGTTTGTCCACCACAAAACATCATCCCCCCCCTTCCCCAGACCTGAGAACGAGTCGGTATTTCCTCCAGCCCCCACCAGCCCCTCGCCACCAGCCCCAGGTTTTCCCTTCGGCTCCACAGCTCCCCGAAACGATATCGGCTTCCCAAGGAGTTGGGAGCAATCCCAGTCCCCAGCAGCGTTATCCAGGCTGGGGGAAGTGGGGGGCTCGCTCCCCCTTCCCCAACTCTCCCGCTGACAAAGGCGAAAAAAAATAATAGATAGATATAGAAAAAAGTTTGGGTTTATTGTTGAAACCTTGGCCATAAATGTAGCAATGTCCATTTCCATCCCGCTTTAGGATTTGCCTGTCATATGGGAACCCAAATAATAATAATGCAAAGTGCCACCTGCCCTAAATTCTCATTTCGTCTCTACCACAGAGCAATTGGAAGCAAGGCTCTCTCCCTCTCCCCCTCTCGCTCCCTCTCTCTCGCTCCCTCTCTCTCTCTCTCCCCAGCATTTATTTCGACCCTAATTGGTTTCTCTCTTCTCCGACGTGTCTAGTGGATAATACGCACCTTCCCTGAGTCAGAGCCTGCAAAAAGCCAAGGAACAAATGGAAAAAGTGCAACAAGCAAAGAGGGGGCTGCAAAGCTGCCTCAGGCTACGTTTCCTGGCCAAACTTCCCCAAGCCATTCCTCCAAAGCAAAGTCTGGAGCAGCAGCAGCAGCAGCACCAGCCTGAAGCAGCCTCATTTACACCGGGGAAAGAGGAAGGGGAGAGGGAAAGGAGGGGGGGGAATCAGGGGGTTGCGGGGTGTCGCCGGGCTTTGGGTACACACAGCTCACAGCAAAGTGCTTCTCCCTTTAAATAAATAAATAACTGGATAGATAGATAGTCCTGACATATTGGGGAGGGGGGGGAAGAGGAGGGAGTGGGGGGGGGGGGGAAGGGAGGGGATGGGGAGAGGAAGGAAGAGGTTGGGAGGGGGAGGGAGAGCCTGACAAAACTAGACAAGTGCAGACGTCCGGATGAACGTTTGGCCTCCAAACCAGCCCAGCCAAGAGCAGCCCGAAAGAGACAACAAGTACCTTATTTTTATGGGGTTTAAATTCCTCCCCCACCTCCCCCTCCGAAAAAAAAAAAAAAAGCAATGCAAAAGCACTATCTAGCTGGGGAGGGAAAAGGGAAGGGGCTCTGGGAAAGATTGGAGCAGTTTTAATGACAGCAGAAGCCAGATGAGATTTCAGGGCAAACTTTAAACTGAGACAGTCGTGGATTTCTTTGCACTTTCCATGTGCCAAAAAATGAAACAAGGGAAGAACTGAAAATAGAATATAAGCAACTCATTAGCCATTAATTAGATGGTGTGCCAACAACGTTATAAAACGTAAAGCACTATCAAAGTGCTGGATATTGTTCTTAAGTAATGATGAGAAATGGTCAGTTTCAGGGGCATCTTTCTTTTTTTTTTTTTAATTAACTTTAAGACATCCAAGACATTAAAAGAAGCTGCAAACACCACTGCATCTCCCATCACATACAAGAAGAAATCATTTAGAAAAAAAGATTCTTTTTTTTTGGGTTGGTTTTTCTTTTTCTTTAAGCAAAAAAGCTCTTTACCACGCTTCTAGCTGCTGATTAAAAATTGCCCAATGTACTTAGATCACAGTTTTGGTTTTGTTGGTTTAGGTTTGTTTTTTTTTTTTGGTCGGTTTGGGGCTTTTTTTTTGGGTTTTTTTTTTGAGTTTAACAGATCAGCTAGAAGATAGATTTAATTTTTTTTTTCTCCTTTAACAGCTGTTGTTAATTTCCACCGTTGTTTCTTACCGCACTGAAATCCAGTAAATCACTCAGTTCTTTGTCCGTCCCTAAGGCAGCCATTCGCTGTTGGTGATGCATTTTAGCAAAATCACACAAACCTAGAAACATGGAAATAACCGCAATCAGAAACCCAGTCCCGAGCCTTGCAGGAAACACAAGCGGATTTTTCAAGGAGGGGAGAGGGGGGTTGGATGAAGAGGGGGGGGTGGGAGGTGGGGGGGTGGTTAAGAAAGGAAGGAGGAAAAAAAATAATATGGAGGGGCAGCAAAAACAACAAATCCCCCCCTTTAAAAAAGAAAAAAGGAAAAAAAGATGTTGTAATGTTGTATTTCCAAAGAGACGATCGAAACCCGGTAACATCCACTCTAAACCCAAATCCGGAGGAGGAATAAAAAGGCAAAGGCTCGCTCCCGGAGCATCATTTATGCAACAGGAGGTTCAGCGAGGAATGAATGAGGATCCCAGAGAAGAAACTACAGCCATCCGCTCCCAACTTTTTTCCCTTCTCCTTCTTCCACGCCAAGAAGTAGCGTTTAGAGGCAGAAACGGCAAAGAGCGAGAGCAGCGAGGAGGCGGAAAAATAAATAATTAAAAAATAATGAAGGGGGGGGGGGAAGACACAAAAAACCCCCAAAAAGGCAAAGCAAAGTCGCAGGTTACGGAGGCGCCGGTGCGGAGGGACGCGGGCGGGGGCGGAGGGGCCGGGAGGGAAGGAGAGAGCAGCCTTTGCCAATTAGCCCCAATTTCTAATTTGCGGAGAGGAAGGGGGGGTTAATAACAACAACCCGGGAGCGGCTCGGGCCTGTGCGGAGTCATCGGTTCCCTCCGAGCGCCCGGGGGGAGGGGAAGGGAGGAGAGCGCAGGGAAGAGGAGGGAAGGAAAGGGAGGAAGGAAGGGGCGCGGAGCCGAGCCCAGCGCCCAGCCGCCTCACCGCAGCCCCCGCGGGCAGCGCCGCTACCCACCGCCGCCGCGCTGCCGAGCCGGGCCGGGCGGGGAGTCCGCCCGCCCCACGCCGCCGGCCCCGCGCACCGCCCCGGCCCCGCGGGCCTGCCGCCGCCCGCCGAGGGGAGCGGGGCCGGGCTCCGCGGGGCCGGGCTCCGCGCCGCCTCCCTCCGTACCCGCGGATCATGGAGCCGCAGCCGCCGAGCCCCGCCGCGCCGCACTTTTCAGGGATTATACTTTCCATTTCCCCAGCCCGTACACATGGCAAAGCGAGTTTATACGAGGCTGCAAATACACGTGATGCGAGGACTTTGCCAAGAGGAACAATATTTCCCCCCCCCCCCTTTCCCCTCTCCTTGTATTATCCAGTCCATTATGATTTATTTTTCTAAAAACCTGGGGGTTTGCTTGGGGTGTGCTCCCCGCCCCGCGCCCGGAGCTGCATTTCCGAGCCCAGCTTTTGGGTTTAACCGAGCCCCTGGCTGCAAACTTCGCCAAAAATCAGCCCTTTGATTCGCTTTACGCTCAAGTTTCTGGGGACGATGCCAGCGAGCCCCCCCATTCCACCCCCCCTCCTCACGGCATGTTATACTTTTTATTTCACATTTTGCTATTGCAGGCCCGACACGCTCCCCCCCCTAAAACACCCCCTTTCCACCCCAAAAAAGCCACCCCGAACCCTAGCTCGACTTCATTTTCCGGTAGGAAATAAAGCCCGGAGTTTGCCCCGCTTTGCGCCTCAGTGTACATCTCACACGTGTAATCCCACCGTGTCCATCCAATGTCTATTTACACACCCGAGCGGCCGGGGTGTGCACACGCGCGGTGTGGCATTTACACATTTACACTTGCACCTCTGTTGAAAATAACACGGGGGGGGATCGACAATTTTAGGAAGAAGGGGAGAAAAAAAAAAAAAAGAAAAAAAAAAAGAAAAAGGGGTAAAAAAAAAAGAAAAAGGAAAAAAAATAGAAAAACCACACACAAGTTACTCTAACAGCAAATTTTAACTTTACCTTAAATGGCCACAAATATGTTCACAATATTCCAAGGGGGGAAAAAAAGGAACAAAAAAAGGAAAAAGAAAAAAGAAGAAAAAAAAAAAAAAAGAGGAATCTTCTGCCCAAGTGCTTTATTATCTCACACGTGTGTGACCCTCCAAAACCACGAAAAAGTACTGGAAGTGTCAGTGCTGCTCCGGGGTACTCCACGGCTCTACAGGCACCCTACACCTGGCTTTGTTGGGGTTTGGGGTTCCCGAGCACCAAACGCCAGCCACCAGTTCCCCCACCCAGGCAAGCCGAGACGCCAGGAAAAGAATCGCCAAAAAAAAAAAAAAATTAAAAAAAAAATTTTAAAAAAGGAAGGCCAAAAAATAGAGAGAAAAAATTAAAAAAAAAAAAAAAAGAGGGGGGGGGAGGGAAAAAAAAAAAAAGGAGGTCCGACAACTTTTGCCTCTATTGTTTTTACAAACACATGGTGACTGACGAACTGCGAGCGCCGTGGCGGCCCGGGGACCTTCCCCTCGGTCCTTCCTTTATTAAAAAAAAAAAAAAAAAAAGCAGGAAAAAAATTTTTAAAATAAATAAATTAGAAAAAAATTTTTTAAAAAAATTAAAAAAAAAAAAAAAGCGAACCCCCCCGAGCGAGCGCGGAGCCGCCCGTCCCAAACTTGTTCCAAGTTTACAGCGCTCTCCTTCTCCTCCTCCTCACCACCACGGCCTCCCCCGCGGAGACGCGGATAATAGCATCTTTCCCTGGAAGACACATCGCCAGCCGCTCACATCCGGGCAATGCCCGCCGCCTTATAAGCGCCGCCGCCGCCGCCGCGCCGCCGCTCGCAGACAATGACGAGGGAGGGAGGGAGGCGGGCGGGACGGACGGCGCGGCGCGGCCAAGATGGAGGGGCCCGCCACCCCCTCCGCTCCCCCTCCCCGCCCCACGCGTATACACACACACACACACACACACATATACACACACATACACGGCCGCACCGCGCCCGCGGAGCTCCGCGCCGGCACTACGCGGCCGCCCACGTGCTCCGCGGGAGCGGCCGGGCCGCGGAGCAGACAGCCCTCCGTCTGGCGGGGCGGGGGGACGCCCGCACCCACCCCGCTGTTGCCTGTGTAGGAACCCTGGGAGGGGGCTTGCACTAGCCCGGGCGCGGGAGGGAGGGGGCGTTTGTTTGGGTGGGTTGGTTCCACACGGCCTGGGGGCAGAACAGCCCCCCCGGGATGGTGCGCAGGGGTGGTGCACGGGCACTTGGTGCGCGAGGATGGGGCACTGACACTTGGTGCATGGGCACTTGGGATGGTGCACACAGGTGGTGCACAGGTACTTGGTGCACAAGGATGGTGCACGCAGGTGGTGCACAGGTACTTGGTGCACAAGGATGGTGCACGCAGGTGGTGCACAGGTACGTGGTGCACAAGGATGGTGCACAGCCACCCAGGATGGTGCACATGGGTGGTGCACAGGGATGCTGCACCCGGATGCTTGGGATGGTGCACAGGGGTGATGTGCACAGGCAGCTGCAATGGTGCACAGGCAGTTGGGGTGGTGCACAGGAATAGTGAACAGGCATCTGTAATGGTGCACAGGGCTGATGGACAGGTGCACGGGGTGGTGTGCAGGGATGGTGCACAGGCAAACAAACAGCTCCAGAAAATGAAAATGCAGAAGTGAATGGGAACGGGCAAAGGAAACAAAAGGGGGGTGAGGAGGAGGAAGGCCCAAAGGAAGGAGGCTGTGCAGGTGGGAGGCAGTCTGCCGCGCCCAGGCAGGGTGAGGCGGAAGCGGGGTGCTGCTCTGCATATGAGCTGCACGCCCCGCTTCTTTCCCTCGGCAGCTCCCTCGAGGGTGGTGAGCTCCTCTGCCACGAGTCAGAGCCTTTTTTGCACCCATGCTCCTCTGGGGGGCCTAGAGAGGAAAATGTAAACCTAAAAGTGGTAATAGAGAAGGGGCCATTTGAAGCCAATGAGTACAAAGGCGCCCGCACAGTGCTGTGGGAACGGGGAGCCGGCAGGGAGGCAGCACCCCAGTACTGTGCTGCTGCAGGGCACTGCCCGGGTCTACACAGGGGTGCCAGCCGCATGTACACCGCTGGAAAAGCTTTAGCTCTCCAGACCCCAGACGCCTTTCACGGATCTGTATCGTCCCCGAGTCCCCTCCAGGACTGGAGGGTGTCTCCTTCTCGCCACGCTGCCTTACCTCACAGACTCCTTGCGGAACAGCACGTGGTCGTTCGTCCCCGACGGTGAAATGGCGACAGCACACCAGATACTATTTAAAGGACAAGGGCTTTTCCAAAGGGCTCGGGGTGCAGACCTACCCTGTGCTGGCGGGTGTCTTCCAGCTGCAGCCATGTGAAGAACGGGCGCTGAGGCGGGCATCCGAGCCGGGGGTGCCCTGCCAGGCAGGGGTTCCTTACCTGGGTGGGAGGATCGCGTCCTGCCCAGGCGCACTCTGCCTCTGCGGCTGGGTGCCCAGTTGGCTCCTGGGATGGGCGTTGCCCGAGAGACCTCGTCAGGGCCTGCGAGGCCACCGGCCGCCATTTTGTGGAGGGTAAGCGCTCTTCGTCGCCCTCTGGCTGAACTGCAGCCCTCACGGACGCCAGGGAGTCCCCTGCCCCGCTGGGTCCTGCCCCATGGCCTGTGGTGCCTCAAATGGCAGCTCCGACAAGCGTCACATGCCAGTCAGTGAGACCTTTCTCTCTGCTTCCTCGAGGGAGGGAACCTGTTCTTCTGCCAGTGCTGCCAGCCGGCGGGCGGCCATGTCAGGGCAGCTCCGCAAAGGCCCTGCTGTGCCCCCAGAAGAGCGGGGGCGCCGCAAGCCCCAGCCTTTCGTCCTGTCCCTCCCCTCAGGAACGCAGGTGGGTTTTAGAGGGTGCAGGCTGTAAAGACCTCTATTATTGAAGTTGTTGGGTTTGTTTTTAATCTCTGAGTTATTATTCCCTTGGCACCACGTGTGCTCTCAGCGCTATACGTGGCGTAAAGGCAGGGCCGCTGCCAAATTGCTTATTGTTTAAAATGCAGATTTTTATCTCTTTTCCCCCTCCAAGTGAATCAGTACAAAGGGGAAAAAAATAATAATAAGAGTATGATCCCACTGAGGCGAGGTGAGGCTTTATTTCATCGTTTAACCCAGTAAAGCAGCCGGGATCTCCAGATCCCACATGAAGAAATGAAGCATTAGTAGAGACCCTCCCTGAGGATCGGGACATCTCCTAAGCCATGGGCCTGTGTGACATGCAGAGCTGTCCTGGTCCCGCTTCCCAATTTCTAAATGCGTTTTGGGGAATGTTTCTGCCTCTTTGCTAAGCTATTTTGGTGCGCTGAGTACCTTGTTTAAGCTTACTACATTTCCTGGCCTACTGCTACTCTTCCTCATGTCGCTCCAGTGTTTCAGAGGAAAGAAATTGTCAATGTAATAATTAAGGATGTAAATTATCACCTGATTTGTGCCTGGCCTGTTTGGATATCAACCGTGTTTTAGTTCTGGATTAATCAAATCGTAATTAAATCCGTTTTTAATATTAGCAATAAGCGAAGCACTGGTGGTATTAAAGTCATACAAAAATGCACTACTTTCAGGGAAAATAGAGGTAAATATAATTATTCACCTCACAACAGTGAAATATGCATAAAACACAAAATGTAAATGTAGGGTGACACATAAGACTTCACACATAGTAATGCAAGTGAAGCTAGTTTCTGTAGCAAGACCTTGTCTTTCTGGAGTACGCTAGGTTGGCAGACTGAAAATTAATGCAGAAGCTATGGCTAATAATGGGCTGGGGGGTTTTGTTTTTAAATTAAATAGGAAAAGGAACAGCACAACTGCTGTACTGGCCCCAGTATTATTTATTTTGCGATTTTTGATCCACTGTATTTTATGCTGTCCCCATATGTTCATTTTTCAGCGTGCCGCAGCGTTCTGTATGGATGATTCGCCAGTGCAGATGTTGCTGCGGACTGAGAGGGGCTGCTGGCAGTTGGGTCTTTTACCACCTCGGAAGGCACGTGAAGCAATTTGGAACCACGTGTGGTGAGCTGAAGCGCTCTGTTCATGTGGTAAGTGGTGTTACAAGTACAAACATTAGACAAAAAAAACCCTCCCAGCTTTGTGTCTGTTAACTGCGTGTCTCCAAAGGCATTATTTAAGCCTGTGTGTGGACTTTACTAGCAGGATGATGAAGCCCTGGGCTGCATTTAGTTCCAGTTTGGGGCTGTGATTGTGCCCTTTCTCCTTCCTGTACCAACCCATCAAAATGTGGCCTTACCATAAACCCGTGACAGACTTGAGTGTGCACATGTTCAGTGGGTACTCTTCATGGGTTTGCAGATGAGCTCTGTGGACATTTTGAAAAGAAGTTGATTAATGTTCTGTGCTGCTCCAATAACCGGTGCCATGGAAGAACCCGTGTGGAGATCGCTGGCGGCGTGGTGTGCACAGCCTGCGTGCGGTGCCGTTAGCGAGTCCTGGGGCCACGCACCAACTGACGGCGACGAAACAAGCGGCTGTGTGGCAGTTTGCTCAGCACACATGATCCGCTCGGTGCATGGGACCAAGCAAGGGGCCCTCTGTAAAAAAAAATGGCATGTGATGAAGTAATTAATGCCTGTGTCAAAAATGTGTGCTGAAGAAGCTGGCTGCAGCTACAGTGTTGATGCTCTCCTGTCCATCACCGCAAGCGGTGCTGATGGAACAGTTACCACTGCCTGGCTTTCAGTGTCGGCCTGTCTACAGCTTCTCCCAGGGTTTTCCTGGCCGTGCTCAGCTGCCAGGCTCAGTTGTCCTCTGCTGAGGTGGAGAAAGGGTGCTGGCTCTGCCGCTCAGCAAGCGCCTCGCATGACAGCTCCGCACGAGCAGATAACGAGGAGCCATGTTGGGGCCAGGACAATAATTAAGATGGAGATCTTTTCTAATTTTTTTCTTTTTCCTGGTGAGTCATTTTTCAAGGAATGAGGCTGAAACCACATTATTGCCAGTAACTCCTTCCATGGGTGTTGCCTTTCTTTGCTTGGATACCCTTTAAGCAGTGCGTAGTGAGAGGTAATTTTAAAAAACTGTGTATATTTGGCACTGAATCAGGGATGTATCTTGTGTTCTGCCCAGAGATAACACCTTGCAGTTGTTTTCCCCCCTTCCCTTCACTTGTTTGCTGTGTAAGACTGAAAACGGGCAGGGCACCGTTGGCCACAGACGTCTATAAAATGCCATGCTTCACTCTATTCATAGTGGTGTCTTGGATACTGAGTGCTAAACCAGGAAGAAAGCAAGTCAGTAGTTTTCACAAGGTCAGAAATAAGACAGTAAGACCTGATGACTTTCTTTTAAAAGTCTGAAGGCAGGATGCCCAGCCTGTGCTCTCTGAAGCTGCACCATATACAAACTCACTGCTGCTGTGTGACCGTGCCCATAGTCCATGGAAGGGTGAGCGAGCTGGCGGTAGTAAATTTAAGCACCCCTCACCAAAACATCCAGGTATTCACCAAAAAGTCGAAGTATTGCAGAGCAGTTGGAAGGTAAAAAACCTTAGAAGTGTTTGTTCCAGCCAGTGATGGCAGTGAGATGTGTTTTTGGGCTACAGTCGCCTGCCTGTGAAAAGGGTCCTGCTGGTCTTTTTTTGAGAGGAACTCTGACACCCTCAGGGTTTGGGATGTGTTGGGATCCAGCTGGGGTGAATTGTAAACTGGTAAAAATCAGTATTTCATTCCTTTTGCTCTCAGCTGGTTAAATACACCAGAATATCCTGTGTGCCTGGGGCAGTGCTGCCCTCAGAGCCAGCGGCTGGACCTTCAGCTCGGAGAGCGTGGAGACCTGATGGAACGTAGCAGAGAACCAAGCTTGTCTCCTCAGCCGTGCCTCAGAGCTGCACCAGTCAAACCTTCTCAGCATCCCAGGAGGTAGGAACTTGCACAACACCACACTGGGTGTGGGAATGGAAAAAACATGGTTTATGAAAGGCTTCCAGACATATCCAAGGGTACCAGTGTGCATGCTCATGGCTGTGATGGCATACCCATGAGAAGCAGTGGTGACAACTGAGATGACTAGGTTGGGCCACAGTAGTAGGTTGAACAATGTGATCCAAAGCTGCCATGTTAGTTTTTGTGATGAAGCAGGAGTGGAATGAAGTTGAACTTAATACATTTATTGAGTAAAGCCCCAAGCCACTAAACTACTTGCTTCTTTTCCCCCTAAAAAAAAAAAATAAAGTGGGCAAATGAAAGAGGAAACAACCTTGCAGTTTTCATGTAACCGCTGATACATGTCCTTGTGCTTCCTTGCTACATTCTGCTTCATTCTGGGAAACAAGGCAGAAAAACCCAGAACCAGGGGACAGAACTGTGGTTGAGGTACTTGACTTTGCAACATCAGTAATCATATGGTGCAATTATATAGTTAAATAGATGTATTTTCTCCAGTTTGTAGTTTATTTTATAATTAGAAACATTTTAAAGGCTCTTCTGCTTTGCAGGTATGTATGGGCTAATTCATGTTTGCAAGGAACCTTGAATCTGTAGTACATTGTGTGAATGGTAAAGATGTGTAGTAGCTAAATCACTCAAGTGTTGGGTCAAAATTCTCATTTAGAGCTAAATTCTCATTTAGAGCTAAATTCTCCTTAGAACAAATGGGAGGTTTAATTCACCATGGTGAAACTTCTGGGGACAAAGGCAAAGGAACCAAGATGTTTCCAAAGAAGAACCTCAGAATCCTGAGGGATGTATCCAAGTCCTATGAGACATCTGATTACAGGCTTGTAAATTTTTACCACTGAATTTTAAATACATCTGAAACTGACTAAAATCTTACCTGGCTCTCAGCTGAAGAGTCTGTGAGCCGGTGAGAAAAGGACAGGGTTCTCAGGGAGAGCAAGGACATGCCACATCCATCACCCCCATCTCTGGCACTTCAAGCTTTGTGACACTTCAGTGCTCTACAGTTGGGATTTCTTTGTCAGCTGTTCCCCTTAAGATTATTCTGCTCTTTAATTGCAGTTGAAATGTATTGGTTTGCCTTGGGTACTTATCAATGTGTTTCTTTAATACCAACAAATCAAAACATTTAGCAAGGTCTGGCCCTTAGGTCTTCTAAGCTGAGGCTTTGATACCTCTTCAAGAGTCCAGCCCACCTGGCTCAGAGGAGGTTGTGCAACTCGGTGCTACAGTTTCGGTTGTTCAGGAGGACATTGTTGCTGTAGGAATTCATAACTGTGAAACCTGCGCTCAGGGTTTCTGTCAGGAGAGATCTCTGCTCTGCAGTGTGAGGGCTGAGGACTGAAAAATGTGTGTCACTGAAAGAAAGTGTAAAATACGGATATCACAGACCAGCCACGGTCAGTAGGGATACCATAGGATTTTGTGGTTCCCTCAGGGGAAGGTACACAGAGGGGGAAAACCAGCCCCAAAATATCATCTTAACAAGAAGTAGCCAAGATGTGGTCTCTTGATGTAACCAGTTGACAGAGTCTCACTGTGTGTTGCCTCCTTGAGAGCTTGAAGGGAAATTCTGGGAGTGCACAGTGGGATTTCCACAAGCAGGAAACCTGAGTAAAGCAGAATGTGACTCTGAAGAGGAATCCTTGTGCCAGGGTCTCATTCCACAGGGATGCTTCTTCACAGAAAAGAGATGGCTCTCTTTGTTTTTATCAGAACAAATCTTTATGGTACATAAAGAAAACATAGAAAATAGCACTTTTCTGCCATAATAATAATAATATCCACAAAGTTTTTCTACTCTGGACTTGGAAGCGACTCCCATTATTGATAAACTTTCATTTTAGAGCCTGAATCTATAGGTACATGGTGTGAACTTTAGGAGGAGAGCTGTAGTTCAGTAAACATGTAACCAGTGTGGTCTCATTTCCACAGGAAACAAACAACACTCACTCTAAATTCACTAATTTCAGAACAGTTGAACTAAGAATAGATTTCATCTATTACCCCCAAAATATTTGTTCTCGGATTTCCATGGAAAGATAATATAGGAAGGCAAAAATATTCTTCTGTACTTCTGTGAATTCCTATTAAAATTTGATTTACTTTCTTATTCCCCAGTGGAATAGTATGTTTGATTTCAATTAAAATGAAATGTCATCATTTTAGGACATACTGCAACGGGTATGCAATACTTGCATCCGTTAGGGAGAAGCCTGTGGAGCTGGGAAAAGGCCAGTAGGTACAGGGGATGTTTCTTGTTCCCAGTGAAAATACAGGGGTACCAGTGTTCTGTCAGCACACTGCTGGGGTGGCAGGTTTCCTCTTGCCTGCTTTCCTTTCTCATTTGGGGTTTAGGGTTATCTCTGAATGTAAGGGAGGAAAGTCCACATGAGGGAATTTTAACATCCAAAATTATTTTGTTTTTAAGTATCAGGTTCAGGGTTTTTTTTAATTAGAAAGAAGTTTCCTCTATTTTATTTTTTGCCCATTTAGGTCATGTAAAAATTTCTTTCAGAGTCAAACTCTGCTGGAGTTAGTTCTGTGTGTTCCCTTCAGCCAGGGAAGCGGGCATATGTAGGTAGTTATGGAGCTACGTAGGTCGTGATGACAGCTTGGCTAGGAATACAAAATGTGCAATAGAGCAATTTCTTATCAAGGTTTCAGCGGGTATCTTTAATATTTCCTAAAGAGCCAGCATCTGGAAAAAATGTTTTTCCCCTGGAAGCATTAAAAAAATATTATCTTTTACATTTTTCTTTCATGAAATGATAGGGAAATGTTATCTGGAGGTGGTGTATCACAGCTGATCCACCTAGTGAAAAGTCAGGAAGACAAACATTATGTCCAGGTGGAGGCCAGTAGCAAGTGGTGTCCCCAGGGGTCTGTCTTGGGACCAGTGCTCTTTAACATCTTTATTAATGACAGCGATGATGGGATTGAGTGCACCCTCAGCAAGTTTTGGGATGACACCAAGCTGAGTGGTGTGGTTGGTGCAATAGAAGGTCAGGAAGCCATCCAGAGAGATCTTGGCAGGCTGGGAAGGTGGCCCTGGGTGAACCTAGTGAGGTTCAACACTGACAAGTGTCAGGTGTTGCACTGGGGCTGGAGGAATCCCAGACACAGATCCAGGCTGGGAGAGGAGCTCCTGGGGAGCAGCCCTGCTGAGAAGGACCTGGGGGTCATGGGGGATGAGGAGCTTCCCCTGAGCCAGCAGTGTGCTCTGGCAGCTGGGAAGGGCGATGGGATCCTGGGCTCCATCAGCAGAGGGGTGGCAGCAGGGACAGGGAGGGGATTGTCCCTCTCTGCTCTGCCCTCCTGAGGCCCCAGCTGGAGTCCTGTGGCCAGAGCTGGGACCCCAGTACAAGAAAGATGTGGGGCTGGTGGAGAGGGGTCAGAGAAGCCATGGAGATGCTCAGAGGGCTGGAGCAGCTCCCCTATGGAGAGAGGCTGAGGGAGCTGGGCTGGTTCAGCCTGGAGAAGAGAAGGCTGTGGGGGGACCTCATTGCAGTCTTCAAACGGTGACATTTGAATAGAGACTGAGGCTCTGGAAGTCTTTTAGTCAATTCTAGCAGCTCCTGAGATAGATATTCTGGATGTTTTTCCTCGGAGGCACTAGGAACTCCAATCTTATTGACTGGTCAGGCAGGAAAGAGTTCCACAGAAGGTTTTAGCATCTTGTGTTCATGGGAATATCTCCAGTCATTTCCCAAATACAAATTGATTTCAGGATTTCAAGAACTTACCAATGTCCTCAATATCTACAGACAGCTGTCTGTCTGCTGAACAATTTCAAACACTGGAGGAACACTGGAGGAAGAGCCTGGGCTCAGGGCACCCAGCAGCTCTCAGCCCACGGTTCCTGGGTGCTACTGACATGCTGCAGCTCATGTTTGCAGGGAGATGGGACGAGTGTCACAATTCACATAGGACCAAATTTGCTGAATCTATAATGGAAGGAAGAGCAGTAAAGAAAATGTATCCACTTGGAGATTTTCTATTCTTTCTTCCTGGGATTTAATAGAACAAGAATAACTTAGTTACTTGGCTTTGTTGAAATCAAACACACTTGTTCTTCACTTGCAAAAATAGGAAACTTCTTTCAAAGTGACACTCTTCCTGGAAGAATACAAGTGTGCAGCTGCTGTGTGACGAAGTGATTAAAAACCTTAGAGATGGCTAATTCATTGGAGGTGATTTGTTTACACTCAAGGCCAAGTAGCATAAAAATAGCTGCTTAGCTTCTTTTTTTTATTCCTTTAACGTGAAGTAAACCACCAAATAGTTTTGAGTAGGATGGCAAGAGTTTTCATACCCAGTTTTGCCCAGATCTTGTCAGGCTATGACAAGCAGAATTGTCTTCTCTCTAATATTCCTCGTTTATACATGTGTCTCCACCCTCATGGCTTTTATGCAAAAAAAAGTATAGAATCATAGAATGTGTAAGGTTGGAAGGGACCTGTAAAGCCCCTCTAGTCCAACCCCCTGCAGTGAGCAGGGACATCTTCACTACAGCAGGTCGCTCAGAGCCCCATCCAGCCTGACCTTGAATATCTCCAGGGATGGGGCCTCCACCACCTCTCTGGGAAGCCTGTGCCAGTCATCCACCACCCTCCTATTGAAGAATTTTTTCCTAACACCAACCTAAATCTGCCCTTTTCCAGTTTAAACCCATCACCCCTCATCCTATCACTCCATGCCCTCAGGAACAGTTCTTCCCCACCTTTCTTATAGGCACCTTTCAGGGGTGGGAAGGCCTCTATAAGGTCTTCTTGCAGCCTTCTTTTCAAGCCTGCTTGAAAAATGCCAGGATGGATGGCATTTTCTGGGCTCACATGTCGTGTGTAGGGACCCTTTTCAGAGACTGTATGAGATTTAATACTCCATGAACCCAAACAGTATCATTTAACATACTGAGTGCTCTTTGAAGTCTCTACATTGATGCAGGAAAATTGTTGTTATGATGTTGTAATATATTATTTATATTAAGAACCTATTATTATTTGTATTATTGAGCCCAGGTGCATAGCAGATCATCAGAGATCTTTGTGTTTGGGTACTACACGCTGACAGACATTCGTTGTCCTTATTATCACAGCCCAGAAGGCCAATCATATCCTGGGCTGCATCACCAGAAGTGTGGCCAGCAGATTGAAGGAGGGGATTCTGCCCCTCTGCTCTGCTTTGGTGAGACCCCACCTGGAATATTGTGTCCAGTTCTGGAGTCCCCAACATAAGAAGGACATGGAACTGTTGGAACGGGTCCAGAGGAGGCCACAAAGATGATCAGAGGGCTGGAGCGCCTCTGATATGAAAACAGTCTGAGAGTTGGGGTTGTTGAGCCTGGAGAAGAGAAGGCTCCAGGGAGATCTTACAGCACTTTCCAGTACCTGAAGGGGCCTACAAGGAAGCTGGGGAGGGACTTTTTAGAAGGGCCTGGAGTGACAGGACGAGGGGGAGTGGGGTTAAATTTGAACGGGGGAGATTTAGATTGGATATTAGGAAGAAATTCTTCACTCTGAGGGTGGTGAGGCCCTGGCACAGGGTGCCCAGCGAGGTGGTGGCTGCCCCCTCCCTGGAGGTGTTCAAGGCCAGGATGAGAGGTGTCCCTGCCCATGGCAGGGTACTGGAATGTGATGATCTTTGAGGTCCCATCCAACCTAAATCACTCCATGATTCTATTATTCTATAATGCAATTAAAAGATGATGTAAAAATACATGGGAATAAGAATAGAAAAGGGATGAAGAAGAAAATAATTGAAGGAATACGTGGTGGTTGGATTAGTTATTTTCACAATTAGCTACTTGAATTAGCTACTTGACAAGCAGTATAGAAGAAAGAATAAAGGGCTATCTCTGACAAGGAGAGTTTTTAGTGAAGCTGCTCTGTAAGTGTATTATGATTTAAATATAAAGAGCTTCAGGTTTCAGTTAAATGGATTTTGATTCTGCTTATTTTTCTACTGCTAGATTTGTTTCATTTCCATATTAAGCCCCTTTTATTAAACCACGCAGTGTATGATAGCAATTTCAACCTTTGTTTCAAGTGCAACAGAGTTTTCTGGAACAGAACAGGGTATAATCTAACTTGAGGGGGAAAAAAAAGTGCATTTGTGCTTAATAAAGAGATGGAATATAAACTCATACGTTTGATTTAAAAACAGGAGACATGGGTATATCATCTCTAGGTCTAGGAGAAGGTCTGCCTGCTTTGCCATCAATCAGCTCATCATTGTACCAGTGTCTTCCCTGGCATGGTCATCGGTGGCTTGATTGTGTCACTCTGCCTTGGTTCTGCTAGGAGGAGTGCTGTTATCATCAGGGGCAAATGAAGACAGAAGCTGTGTGAAAACTGCCCCAAAAATCTATTAGCAATTGGTTCAAAATGAAGTTGGTTATTTGGGATGGGTTTGAGGAAGGAAAACAACCTACTAGAATTAATTGTCATTCCAAACTAACTTCAGCGTGTGGAGGGAACCACATTCCACATTAAACTGGAGCTGGAAGTGGCTCTGTGTTCATCCACTCAGGAAAAGGTGATGTATGTCACCATATATTTATGGAGATACATGTAATTTTATATATTTTGAGAGATAAATACACATGCTCTAGAGAGAGATGTCTCTAACCAGTCGAAATGGGTAGTGCGTCTGCAAGCGCAGGTGGGGTGTGTGAGATGCTCATTCACAGATTAGCTTCATGTTGCAGTAATGAATATTATAATGCATATTACAGAAGCAATGTCAAACGTCGCTCTGCCTTACCAAAACTGTTAGGAGAGTGAGCATCACTGTGTTCTCCTGACAGTGGAAGCACCCACTGCATAAAATAGGCTTTTATTTTCCCCAGTTCATATCATGAATTTAGGTGATACGGAGCTGTGGGGTTTTATGTAGTACAACAGAAGTACCAGCACGCTCTCCTTCATCATTCCTGGATTTTCCCTAGGAATATTAGAATATAGTTAAAAGCAAGGAGAAGATTTCTGGGAATTTAATACTGTGACAGATTAGTGAGGCTACCACTGGAAAATAAAGATGATTATATATAAAAAAAATCAG
Source organism: Porphyrio hochstetteri (assembly GCA_020800305.1). Classification (NCBI taxonomy): domain Eukaryota; kingdom Metazoa; phylum Chordata; class Aves; order Gruiformes; family Rallidae; genus Porphyrio; species Porphyrio hochstetteri. The sequence continues at coordinate 91,566,820 of CM036938.1, forward strand.
GATCTTCTCATAGAACTGTAAGAGCAAGCCTGTTAAAGGAAAATTTATTTCAGGGATTAAAAAAATTGAGAAAAGTAGAAGCACTATTCAAGCAGGTTGTTGGAAAGATGCAAAAAGTGTAAATTGAGCTCGTTGGTGCCAGTAGAAGAGTTTCTGGTTGTTGTGGAGGGCTGGTCTCACCTTGGGAATGTGAACTGAGTTGGAGGGGAGAGCTTGAAAAGCTATTGCAGCAAACCACCACATTCAATCTACGTTTGCCCACAGTGGGATTTAGCTTGTTGGTACCTTGTTTGCTGTACATTATCCCTAATAATTCCTGCTCTTCTGGGCCCTGCAGTGCACATGGCAGTCCACAGCCCTGAGATGGGAGTGTCCACTGGCTGTTCCAAATTCCAGTGCTTGTTGTACAATGTTGGAATAACCATAAAGACAGAAAATGTATATATCATCAAATCAGGAATCATAGACTGGTTTGGGTGGGAAGGGAGCTCAAAGATATTCTGTGGGCAGGGACACCTCCCACCAAAGCCCCATCCAACCCGGCTTTGAACCCTGCCAGGGATCCAGGGGCAGCCCCATCTTCCCTGGGCACCCTGTGCCAGGGCTTCCCCCCATCTCCAGGAAGGATTTCTGCCTCTTAATCTCCTCTCTTGTACTTCTAACCCATTCTCCTTGTCCCATCACTCCATGCCTTTATCAACAGTCCATCTCCAGCTTTCTTTTTAGGTGCTGGAAGCTGCTTAAAGGTCTCCCCAGAGCCTCCTCTTGTCCAGGCCGAACCTCCCAAAATACGTGTTGAACGAGTAAACACATCCTTTTTTCACATCATATTTTGACTCTTATCAAAAGCAATAAATAGCTTTCAGTGCTCAGTGGAAAACTGGAGAGCTTCATGGAACACCACAAATGTTGTTAGTGTGTTTCTTACTATGAAGACAGTGAGAAAATTTTAGTGGATTCTACAGTTCAGAGAGTTTGGTCAGCAAAAGCAGGTAGTGGGGACTAAATCCCTGATGTGAGCTGAGAACAAAAGAGGACAGCTCCCAGTCAGCATTGTAAACAGGTTTGGAAAGTGTGAGCAGCCCAGCATTAGGTATTAAATGTGTATGTAAACCAGTGATACATGTTGCAAAAGTAGGAGTTTACATTTTAGTACAGTTAATTGAAAAAATTAAAAAGAGAAAATAAAACCCTCAAGGATGTCCATGGATGACACAATGTTTGGGGGAGAACTAGCCAGAGTCCACACCCCAGCTTTCAGGAATACATTTAGGGCTATTTTCTGGATTCAGAATTTAACCTGACTGTTCTTGCTAATGACATAAAGGAAGATGCTGGGTCAGATTTGGCAGGAGATGTTCAAATGACCAATGAGACAGTTCAAAGAACTGCAAGACAATCTGTTCAGCTGTCTTTGGCTACTGCTGGTTTGGCTTCTGCTGAGCCCACCGCTTCACCCAAGGCATGTGGATTTAGTAAAGCCAGAGCAGTGTGAACATGCAACCATCGCTGACCAGACAACGGCAGCAAAGCCTGTTGTAGCTGCGGATCTTACCGAACCCACAATAAATCACAGGTCTGATCCTCGTGACTATTCACAATCCAAAGAAACCATCTGGCCAACATTCACACTTTTGGCTAATAAGTGCCTTGGAAGCTCTCCCACTATTGTGTCATGTGGACGAATATGCAAGGCAGGAGGATTATGTTCTCCCTCTACAGCCTCACTCTACAAACTCCTTTCTGTTTGGATTTCACATCCACTCAGGAGTTTATCGCTGTCAAAATCATTGTACTCACCTTGGGTTACCAGTGTCACCATCCCTCCTGACAAAACAGCACCTCTGTGGGTCTTTGCTGGGTTTTCTGTCTCACACTTTGCAGTGTCCACTGCCAAAAAATCACCCCAGATCTTCAGAGTCCCCATGGAACAATGTTTTATTTTTACAGTCACAAGTTCTGGGTGGATGTCCCACCTCATTCCCTTTTCCTAACAAAAGGTCTCCTCTGCTCTTTTGAACCCTTTACTCTCCCAGTTGGCTTTTGCATTGAGTTGCTTTCATAGGCCTTCTTTTTGGGACCAAAAAACCCTCTATCTTCTTGTAGGAACACATTCAGTATGAAACCAGATGCTTCCTCCCTTCCATCTATTTTCCACACCCCAGGCTTTACTCAGAGGATCGCAGTGAAACAAGCGCTCTCAGCAGATGTCTTTGGACCACTGCAGTGCTTTACATGGCAGTAGAGCAGCCTTTGCTGTAACAAAGCACCTCTTTGCCTTACACACAGTGACAAAGTGATGCTTAAATACCTGCTCAGAGGAGGGACACGAGCAGTTCTGTCTCTGGTTTGAAGCCCACACGTATGTGCTGAGCTCTGAGGGTCTGTTTTTAAAGCATGTGCTTCATGCTTAAACGTCGTGTTGAATCAAGATGGGAACACACATGTGGTTAAAATTAAACATGTATTTAGTGCTCTTTTGGAGGCAAAACCTAAACTGCTATTTTTAGGCTCTGCCTCAGGAACTATGCCTTCTTTCCCTCCTAGGACTTTGGAATTAAAAGAACAAAACATGGTTTTCTCTATCTCCTTTTCAGTAGCAGTAACTTCAGCTGGAATCCACAGGAAAAACCCCAGGGTCTCTAGGAACTTCAAGCTATTTAGACACCCAGCTTGCACACCACCATAGATGTGTAGCAGAAAGCTACTACTCCTTTTCCAGTTCCCTACCCATCACATCCTTTTCTGACAGGTATAGAGAGACAAGAAACAGTGAGATGCCACCTCTTCTTATCCAGAAATTTCCCACTTCTGTTGCAGAATGGTACAAATGTGCTGTGTCCCCAGGTTTTGGGGTTTTCTGGCTATGTCAGATATTCTAATTAGACAGCACTGGTCAGGGGTACTCCCTGTTTGTTCACATCAGAATGTTCTGAAGATTTGTTTTGTTCAGATATTCCTCATTCTTTGGCTCAAGAGCAGGTCTGGGCTTTAAAACTTGTCTTTCACCCTGGATCGCACTTTGGTGCACCTCAGTGTCCTACCTCTCGCACACGCAACATAACAAAGTCCTCCTGTTTGCAGGGTGGTAGCCCATAGCAGCTTCCAAGGCATTTAGGTCTGGCAGGATCCTGAGCACCCAGTCCTGGAATTCTGTTTGGGGATGATAGACCTGAGTGTCTGCACTTCATGGAAAAAACTTTGCTTACGTGGGGTGAAGTACAAACCACACAAGACAGACACGTGGAATCACAGAGTGCTTTGGGTTGGAAGTGACCCAAGGATCATCACGTTCCAACCCCAGCCTGTAGCTGTGCTGGGGACTGCGCTGACCCACATGCAGGACCTTGCACTGGGCCTTGGTGAACTTCATGCAGTTCATGGGGTCCCACCTCTCCAGCCCGTCCAGGTCCCCCCAGACGGCATCCCTTCCCTCCAGCTTGTTGACATCACCACACAGCTGGGTGTCATCAGCAAACCTGCTGAGGGTGCACTCAATCCAACTGTCCGTGTCACCAACAAAGATACTGAACAATGCTGGTCCCAGTACCAACCCCTGAGGAACACCGCTCGTCACCACATGGACATTGAGCCATTGAGCACAACTCTTTGAGTGCAACCATCCAGCCAGTTCCTTACCCACCGAGTGGTCCATCTGTCTCCAATCTTGAGACAAGGATGTTGTGCTGGACAGTGTCAAAGGCCTTGCACAGGTCCAGGAAGATGATGTCTATCATCCTTCCCCTGTCCACCATCTCTGTTACTCCATCGTAAAAGGCCATGAGATTTCTCAGGCCTGATTCACCCTTAGTGAAGCATGGAAAGGGTTGGATTTGGCCAGACCACGGTGAAGCTACAGGCTGTAACATTTCCTTACAGTATTCTGAACAGACACTCAGCTTTCAAATGCTGCTATATCTTCATGCTGTAATGAAAAGCTTTCTGGTCTATTTAAGGCACGAGATGACTAGCTGAAGTTACAGTGAAGTATTGCAGACAGAGATTGGAAGTTACTCATCAGTGCTACCTACACATGGGAGTCAGGCCACCAGACTTCTGTTCTTTCAGATTATTTGCTTTGCTGTAGAATAAACCCTAACTGGAGGGATATTTGTGCCAATATTTCTTTTTCTCTCGGATAATCTATTGTGTGGGATGAAATCTCTATTTCTGCAAAGGTTTGAAGAATTAGAAGTTCAGGCAGCACCGGGTTTTAAAAGGAGCTCTTCTGAAAAAACAGAGATAGGACACAAATGGAGCTCTAAGTCTGGCTAGTGCTGAGCAGAGGAGAACACAATCCAAGGCAATCTGAGTCCCAGATCCCTTGGTAGAACATAAAACAGGCCAAAAGGTGTTGGGTTTAATTAATCTCCACTGCAAGAGCACGGTGGGATCACGGCTGGCAGGCGGAGGTGGAAGGAGGGATGGGCAGGAGTGGCACAGGATCCGCCACACATTTGACTGCTTTGGTCCTGTGTCCTTCTGCTGCGGGGTGGGGTGTCCTGGGCACAACTTCTGCCCTGGCTCTCTGTGTCCCAAGCATTTCAGCACAGCTTACCCAGCTGTACTTGGCACCAGCCAAGTATTTTTATATATATGGGGCCTCGACCTTAATGAGTCAATAAAATGACTGTAAAGCAACTTCTTCAAAACAGAACTGTACTTGTTCTCTGCATTTCAGGGAGGAAGGTTAAGAAAGTTCAGGTGACTGGCTCTCACCCTCTTTTTGGCACCTTTTCCTCAGTTCCACTCAGCCTGCGTGTTTCCTGTGGCCACAGTGATACCCATTCCACCTCCGTAGGATGCTCCTCCGCCTGGCCCTGGCAGTGTCCCTTGCTTCTCAGCCTGGTAGTGTAATCCATGGTGTTCCCTTCATCCTACATTTACACCTTGCAGATGTGAGGCCATAAAATCTCCCTTCTTTTCTCTTTCTGTTTCCTCAGTGAGCCTGCCTTGGGTCTTGTTTTACCTCATAGAAAGTCATTCTTTTCCTAAGATCCTTTGAGCACATGAATTCTGGCATTAGCAAACCTGTAATACACTTGCTGTTAAAAAAATAGTCAGATATATATTTGAGGCACATGTTTATACATATATAGAAATTAATTCACTTCTCACATAAAGTATAGCATAATTAATGGGGAAATTATTGACATTTTAAACAAATCTGCCTTCCTTTCTATCTCTGCTTGTTCACAATTCCTTTAAATAAAGGTACAAAGATAGGTAGGTATCCTAACAGCTCTGCCCTCATTGGCTTACTCCTGGATTTAAGCTCCTAAATCACTTGGGCACTTTCACAGAACTCATTCAACCCAAAATAAAGAATCCTGAACAAAACCCACAGTGTTTTTAAAAAGCCCTTTTTTTTTGAAGCTCTTTCCAAGTGACTTTAATGTTCCACATCCTCTAAAATGTAATAATTGAATGTCTTATTTAAAAGAAAATATTCTTGTGTGCTATGATCTATTCATTCAATTATTCAATGGAGTTTGGAACAATCAAGCCTAAAAAAAAAATTGAAGGCATGAATAGAATGCTGTTGCAAATGCACCAACTTCTGGATGTGGCCTTCTTTATAATTGTCAAGAATAAAATTTACATAAATGGAGAATGATGGGCTTTGGGGTTGGGTTGTTTTGGTTTTTTAATGTTCCGAGATGAATATTTTATCTGCGCAGTGTAATCTTGGAAACAAGAGTAATTGAAAACATCAGACTACCATCAGAGGGAATATAGCAGATGATACAAAAAACCTTGTTCATTTTGTACCTTTTAGATTGTTGTGAAAGGAAACACTGAAATAATTGTCCACATAATTGTTTCTTTTATCGTTATTGAATTCCAAGAATATTAACAACGGAAAGGAAGGGCTGGTACTTTGCCTTCTCCTGACCTCTTCCTCTGTGTGTGCTCACAGATGATGAATATGGACAAAATCGTTACTAATCAAAAGAGATTCCATTTATTTAACTTCCCAACGAGCCATAGGGACCATAGGGCATTACTACCTATTGCCTGGAAGGGAAGTAGAGTTCGTGCCTTTATGGCACCTCTGGTGTTCCAGCTTAAAGAAGATCCACACGGTTTGACTCTTCTTTAGGCTGTTTTATTTCACCCCGAGTCTTTTGGCAGAAGAGGGAGAACGTAATTCAAGGCTTAAAATGCTCGTAGCTGCAGGATTCCCAAGGAAAATGATTTTTTACTGTTTTGCATAGCTAAACTAGATACTAGTGCTGCATTTATTGAAAGATTGGATCCCAAAGGCTCGTCCCATTTCTCTTGAAGCTGCAAGGGAAATTATTTAGGAAAGCCTCTTGTTGTGGTTCAACACAGCACAGTGTATATACACCATCCACATTTTGTTGCCGAGGCTCTCAATGCCAGCTGTAGTGAGCACTGGAACATGCTGCTTTGCCCTGGCCCCAACGACCTTGTGACACCTACCCTGAGCGTGAACGTGCTTGTTGGAAGGTCTTCCTGTAGTGCTGCCCATCACCAGGGCATGCTCCTGGGTGCAGGGCCGTCAGCTCCCATTGGTAACGGGGAAGAAAGGGAACCCAGCATCCAAAACAAAGTCTTGTTCCCATCCAGATTCCTGGATTTTTAATTGTACCAGAGTAGAAAGATTAGAGAAGGAAGCAGCAGCCTTGGCTCCCTACAGATTTTCTGTAATAAATGGAGTCATAAAGGAATGCAGGATGCTTGTGGCAGCTAGGAAGGGGCAGTAAGGGGATGATTGATGCACGAACCCTTAACACAAAGAGTCTGGAAACTGTTGAGCAGGGAACAGCAGATCTCAGAATGATGTTCTGCTTCTGGCAAAGGAGCTGGCATCCTTTTTGGTCGATAGCATCCCAGAAATGATTGTTTATCTAACCTAAATTAACCTGCTCTAATCTCAGTCCAGATCATTGTGCTGATTTAGTGATCCCCAACCAGTGAAAACGTAAGCTTCTCCTAACCAAGTGAGAACATGAATTGCTCTCGCTTGAAGTCAGCCCCGTTACTGGTTTCCAGCCTCTTGTGTGGGCACAGGCAGTCAGTCTGCACCTCCTTTGCCAAGAAACAGTCAGTCTAGTGCCTTCTGCTTTATATTTACAAAAATATTCTTTCATCCTCTCTCCAACCTCCTGCTGAAGCTTCGAGGTGTAGCATCCAGCAGCCAAAATGGACGGTGTGCTTTATCCCAAGACGTACCTGGTCAGTCATAGATTATATTTTGATTGCAATTTATCAACCTGGCATCGTTCAAAAGCGATTGGGAATGAGTAAGAACAAGATCTTCATGCAAGTCAACTCATACACCATGACATTTCTGTTAAGAGAGTAGAGTCACAGCAGGATTAGTGGATAGGCTCCCGCTGAACTGTGAGATCTGAATTCCCCAGCTCTGTTGTTATTTTTATTCACGAGTTATAAGGGCAGCTGGTTTATATTCCACTGTGCAATTACTGCACAGACCTAGGAACAGCTTAACTTTCATCTTCCTGAATTTGGAAAGGAAACAGTAATAAAAAGAGCAGAAAACTCATAGCGGCATGAGTTTTCTAGCATCAAACCTCTGTTGGTCTTGGATCCCGATGAAGTGCTTCTTATCGCTGCGGGTAAGATTTACTCTTGACTCAGATATCTAAATTTAGGCTGTCTGCACTTTAGATGTTTACATGTGAGGTCCGTGTAGCTGCTCACCCCGGCGTAGACACCTCTGTTTGGCCATCTCACACCCACATACCTCCACAGACTACAAGGGCATTCCTAAACGTGTAGCTCGCTGCCCGCTGTCGGTGTTGGAGAGGGTTGGCAGTCTCAGGATAGGTGAATGAGAAAGTGCCTGAGAGGTGACTTTGTAGCTACACAATCCTCAGATGAACTCAGGGAAGTTTCCTCAGGTTGAAAATACAGCAGTGAAAGAAAAACTTGTCCTTATTTCTGTGCCTAATACATTCCCAGCAGTGACTCCAAACAAAACAATCCTGAAATTCCATGATCTAATTTAGTTTTCTTCACTTCAAACAGCTGTTTACTTTTTGCATCTCGCTCACAACCAAATCCTAAGCACCGTGGCTCTCAACCCACACATCCAGTGTGAGTATCCAGCACAAGAGGAGCTTTCCCAGCTACAAGAAATGGCAAAAGACATCAAAGACATCACAGAATCACAGAGCTGTAGGGGTTGTAAGGGACCTCCATAGCTCATCAGGTCCAACCCCCTGCCAAAGCAGGGTCCCTAGGACAGGTCACACAGGTCGGTGTCCAGACGGGGCTGGAATATCTCCAGAGAAGGAGACTCCACACCAGCCTGTCCCAGGGCTCCCTCACCCTCACCGGGAAGAAGTTCTTCCCCAGATTCATGTGAAAAACCAACATGGGAGTGAAACCACTGAGTGGGTCTGATACCCCAGTACAGGCTGGGATGAGAGAAAAGGCAGGATAGCATGATGCAGTAATAAGATCAGGAAGAACTGTTTCTTACAAATGGCACAGAATCAAGGCTGAGCACGTTACTGCTCTGCTTCCTCTATTTTCTAAGCTGGAAAAGCCCTTGAGGGTTGGCTTGTGTATTTTGGGTAAGGCTACTGTAATTCAATCACCCCCAAGATCTCACCAGCTTCCAGAGAGGGGCAAGGATGGACAGTGGCTAAGCTCTGGCATGTCCTGGGTCAAACCCATGCTCCCTTCCTGATGTCTGCTCTGGTCTTGGGCAAGTAACTAAGCTTCAGCACACCCTGCCAGTCGCACGGGGATGGAGTTCACTGAGTGCAATAACAGGGAGTGTTAGGCTCTGAACTGAGATACCCAACTGCTAAGATAACATGCTGCCTGGAAGCACCCAGGAGAGGGAGGATAACCTGATTAGAGCAAATTGTGTAGGAGCTGCAGGTGCACGGCACCTCTCTGGCCTTGTCTCTCTGCTTGGAGGCTGGAAATAAGACTTATATGCTTAAAGTTAGCATCCTGTAGAGCAATTAGCTGGCAAGAAAGAGATGAAACACCCTGTGACTTGTCATTTCTGCACAAACCAGTAGCCCTCTGTGGTCTAATGCTGCATTGCACTGGTTAAACCCAACATAAATGTTATTCTAAGCCGTATTTCCTAAAAAGCATGAAGACATTTGTATTAAAACCCATTTCAGATTCCAAAGTCTGTACTTGTCCTTAACTGGGCACATTTTCTGATGAGATGAGGTTTAAGGGGCGATACTGGGAAAAGACTCTCATGGGCAGAGAGTGAACCAGAGTTTGGCTTCTGTAGATGCTTTGGTTTTGATAAAAAAGTTAAATTTAAGGTTGAAACCTGTTGTAAATTTTTGTAAGAAACGGGGTTATGGGATGCAGTTCTTTACGGATATAATCAGCACCACACAATGGGCTGAACTTTCTCATGCTCAGAAACAATGATTTCGAGAGGAAGAATAAAACCCCAGTAAGTTGCATTGTGTGAGCTGGGGGACAGCCTGTCCACACCGGTTGGGATGATTTTGGCAGCTGCAGGCCAGGTTTAGTTTAAATTTGGCACAGGTGAGATCCTTAGGCTAAACCAGCACTGTTGATCTATTAGAAGGATTCCCCATTGATATTAGGAATATAGGGGACAAAATACTTGTCTTTATTTCTGTTCCAAATAAATTCCCAGATGAGTGAAGGAGTAAGCACCGCACTTTTGAACACTGGTTTTTGAACAGACAAGCTGGAGGATGAGCTCATAGAATGGCATGAGTTAGAAGGGACCCCAAGGATCAGAGAGCTCCAACCCCCTGCCACAGGCAGGGCCACCAACCTCCAGGCTTGGAGCTACACAAGGTTGGCCAGGGCCCCATCCAACCTGGCCTTGAACACCCCCAGGGATGGGGCATCCAGCCCCTCTCTGGGCAGCCTGTTCCAGCCCCTCACCACTCTCTCTGTAAAGAACTTCCCCCCAATCTCTCCTCTCCCCCTTCCCTCCTCCAGCTTCACTCCAGCCCCCTTGTCCTGCCAGTCTCTGCCCTTGAACAAGCTGATTCCCCTCCTGTTCCTCTGCTCCCTTCAGGGACTGGAAGGCTGCAATGAGGTCCCCCCACAGCCTTCTCTGCTCCAGGCTGAACCAGCCCAGCTCCCTCAGCCTCTCTCCATAGGGGAGCTGCTCCAGCCCTCTGATTATCTTCATGGCTCCTCTGACCCCTCTCCAACAGTTCCACATCTACAGATCCCTGTTTGAACTCAAGGAATGCAGCTTGTAAGGTTTCACAGAGCATATGCCACTCAGGAGAGCATGAACTGCCTAGGATATTAACCCCAGGAGATCTTCCAGTCTTCTGCTTTCCACCTTTCTCCACAGTGATGGTTCTGCGCTCTCTTACCCTATTGCCTGCTTCTCCAAGCAGGTTTTTGCAACGTGTGTCTCCAGTGGGTACCAGTTTGTGGCAGCCAGGATCCATAACAGATAATCTCACTGCTATCAACAACATCCCCACGCTGATTGTAGCGCTTGTCTTCATCGGCTTTCTTGTCTGTCGCCGCGTGCAGCGTCTGAAGGCCGTTCTACACCTTCCCTGTAGAAACCCTGAGACACAATTCTTTAGCATCTGCTGCTTTTCTGCAAGATCATCGCTTGTGCTACGTTCTTGTTACGTGTCATAACCCTGTAAGTTTGTTCTCCCATAACCTCCCTTGCTCTACCTGTCTGGTCTTTTGAGAAACAGGCAGACCTACAGCATCAGAAAACCCTTTCCTGAAGGAGGGGTGCATCATGCTCCAGCTCTGTGTGCTGTATGATCTGAGATGTGGTTTAAAAGCTCTTGGTTGGTATCAGAACCAGTAGGGTAAGGGCTTTAGGGGCTTTTTTCCCAAAAAAATAAAGCATCCTTCACTTTTCTCCTGTAACACCATCAAGACAATCATTCTTTGACCTGTTCCCCCATGCCTCCAAGTCCCTTTTGGGACCAAAGTTGGAGTCTGGGTGCAAGCACATTTTATGGATGCCACCCTATACATTGAACATTGAGCCCTGCAGCATAAACTGATTATAAAGTCAAAATCATATGAATCCATCTAATTTACCTTTAATTGTCATCTTCATTAGGATCCTGGATCATTATCTGTACTGGGACTTGGAAATTGTAGGAAACATGAGGGGTGATAGCTCCAGGGAGGTCTTGTCTGACTGTGAGTCCTCTTTGCCAACTGGCAGCTACTGCTTCACACCCGGTCAACTTTCTGCCAGTGAATAATTCTGCTGTAGACTTTGTTCTGGCCAGGTCTGGCCACTGAGCACTGCTGATAACTTTAACCTTGGTGCTGGAAACTAGAAGCAAATCTAACCAGCTTTTCTAGTAACTCCTCTGGGCACTTCTGAGGCTCTCTGGGGTTTTGGTAGGAGGAACGAGCTGGCTTTTACCCTGAAACTGCCCAGTGTCTCTTCCCAGAGTATCTCAGACGTTGCATAGCAGCGGGATTGGTAAGGTGGCAGGATGGGTCCTTCTGTCAGGTGACATTCGGTAGCTCATCTGCTGGAAAGCAGAAAGCTCTACGCAGCAGAAGGTGACACCAGAAGAGGGGACAGGCTGAGTACACTGTCCCAGAGCTAGATTCCTGGGGTGATAACCCTACAGCAGAGGTGCTTCCAGACATCCCAGCTAGAGTATCAGAGTGTTTCTGCGCTGTCCCTGGGCCACCTCCTACACAGGGGACAGTAAAACTGAGACAAGATCTCCCTCCACGCTGGGCTCACTCAGAAGATCTGAGAACTGCTGGCTCAGAACATACTGATTGTGGCGTGCATACCATCTCCAGTGCAACACTCTTTCCCTGCTTAATATGCACTAAATGTAAATAAATATCTAAAAATTGGTTTAGAAGGAGTAATGGAAACACATGAAGTTATCCCTAAAATACAATAACCTCCTGTTCCCCAGCAGGAACTCTAGGGCCTTGTTCAGATACCTTGATTGTGTTGTCTGTAAAACTAGAGAGAGAGCTTAAAAGGTTGAAAAGAAATGAGGGATTAGGAAAAAAAAAGCACTAGAGGGAGGAAACACAAAGCAAAACTGCATCTGGCTAGCGTACATGAATAGGCTCTTGCATATTAAATGTTCTCAGTGTTGTTAATACTGAGTCACAAGTGAAATATTTGAAAGAAGAGCGATGATGCCCTACTCCATCGTTTCAACGACTGTTTAACCTCGTGGCAAATTTTTAATACCTCATCTTCACCCGTGAGTTTAACAGCAAGCCTTTGGGTTTGGGGGGTAGTCACAGAGGCACAGCTGCTGTGCACATTTCGCACGGATCCGGGGAGCCCACCGCTCTGGGCAGGCTCCTCCCTGACCCTTTTTACACGTCCTTGAGCTCAGCCTTACCCAAGGGCTGCGAATACAGCATGCCACCTTTTGAGTCAGGGAGAGCTGTGCGGATTTCTACCAGCTGAATATTTAGTTGGGGTGAGTGGAAGCTGTCCTCTTGTGCTGCTTGTGCTGGGAGGGGGCATGGCCACAGGCCTGGTGGTGAGCTCTCAGGCATCTCCTCGCTTCTGTGGCGGGGAAGGTGTGGCAGCATGTGAGATGAGTATGTTAGAGATCCATCAACCGATTTGGGTGGGAAGAGACCTCAAAGATCTCTGCCGCCAACCCCCTGCCATGGGCAGGTTGTGACTTCACAGCTTAGTCTGAAGATAGAGCTGAAACGGCTGATGTTCCTGGGCTTATTATGAGTCAATAGCAAAAGCGGAGATGCCTCCAGCTGGCAATTGAAAGCACCCAAGGCTGGTTCTTGCTTGCACTCACCCACCCTGAGAAAGCATCTCCCTGCAGAGTACACAAAGATCCTGCAAACGAGTGGAGATGCCTGCCGTCAGATGAGGCCCTTACCAGAATGTTACGGCTTTGGCAGCCGAACACGGAGACAGCCTGAAATGTCAGCTGCCTCTAACTTTGTCATTGGTGGTTGAAGTCTGTTTGTCTCAGAGTAACGGGAGCGCTGAGCCTCAGAAGCACCCACGTTTCCCGCTGGCTCTGGGGAGACCTGATGGGCTTTGCTGGTCCCCAGGGCCAGGGCAGAGAGTTCCCTCCTAAATCCTCCTAACGCTTTCAGGTTTCACTTTGAATTGTGCTTTAGAAATGAATCGATTGCAATTACTGTTGTTGTTCTAGGCTGTGTAGTAGCTTAACAAAATTACAGGCCTGCTGACCCTACCAGCTCTACCCATCTCAGTGTCAGGCCTGGCAGGTAGCCGAGCTCCGCTCCAAGAGCAGCACTACTCCAGTTTACACCATCACAAGGCCCAGCACGCTGGCTACACCTGGCAGGCTTTGATTTACATCAGGATAACAGTCAAGCCGTGCTTTCCACTCTGAGCTTATTTCTGTCAAGCCAGTTACTCTGTAAGTGGAAACAAGAAGCAATCTTGCTTTTTATTTCATCACCAAGACGCATCAGAAATGCAAAGGGTCAGTGAAGGAAGAGGAGGCTAAGGAGAAAAGCAGACTGTCTAACATAAAGATGTGTTTCTTGCATGAATAACTCCCTAACAATCTGCTGAAGGAGTGATTTCGCATCAGCCTGAAACCCCAAACCAGCAGCATTTTAATTTGCCAAGCACCTGTGAAAGAATGCAGCTGCAAGACCATGGGAAAACAATGGGAACTGTGACAGTTCATTAATATAAACCAGCAACGAGATTTATTTGGAAAAGTCATTGATACAGAATTACACTGGAGGACACAGTGGCATTCCTGAAGTACGCCAGCAAGCAGCTAACTAAGATTATAGATGCCTGTACATCATTTGAACCTGAGTGGTTATTTGGTAACTGTTACAATTTATTGTGTATCTGAGACAGCAAAACAAATGTCTAAGGAGGAGTGATTGCTTCAGCGTTTCCTCCTTTCTTCAGGGTTTATTCCTTACCCCTTTCCACTCGGGGTTTTGTTGGGGTTGGTGGTTTTTTTAGGTTCTTGTCGTTTGCTCTGGCTATTTTTTTCTGGCGAGGGAAGAGTTTGGAAGGTGCGAGCGGTATGTGAAACTGTGAGATGCACAGATGGGAATGGAGGAACATCTTCCTGTGAAAATTGTGCTCGGATACAGTTTGATCTAAATGGCTCTGTCTCTGTACTAGGTGGAACATCCTGATTTTCATCAAGAAGGTGCTCAAGCGGCGCAGCAGTGGTGATGGCAGAGCTGAGGATGGATCCGCGGCCAAGAGACTTGTCCCACCGTAGAGTCGGTGAGTTGTCATGGGACAGGAGGTGGGAGGTGGGTGCTGGGTGCAGTGGGCACCAGGAGATGGGTGCAGCTGGTGGATGCGAGCCAACAAACGCCTCTTCTCCTGGGCAAGAAACCTGGTGCAAGGGGTGATAATCCATGGAAAGACTTGTCCCATGGGAAAAAAATAGCTCAGAAGCGAGCTGCTGAGGTGCTTAGCTGCTCCTGGTGTTTTGCCCTTAAAAAGTTTGCTGCTTTTAATGAGTTTAAGGTATATCTCCAGCGTGTAGTGTGATTAAGAGTTTCTGTCACTGTGAACAGCAGTTACAAATTACAGGGTGGGCAATGATGTTCTAGGTAAATCCAAACCAATTTGCTTTGCATAGATTAGCAGCTCCTGAAGAGATACGAGACTACAGACATTAATCTGGTAAAGATTTTCCTGGGGTCGAGGGGGCAATGTCAGGAAGATGTTTGCTTGCCCATCTTTCTGGAAACAGGAAAATGTCATGAGAAAAGAAGGAGTGAAATGGCATTCAGCTTTCAAATATTGATAGTTTTGGGGAAATCGCTGTGATTAGGTCAAGCCAAAAAAGCGACTGAACACATCCAGCCTAACTCACTCAATTTCTTCCCTTTATTCTTGCTTCCCTACCTCTCCTCTGCTCCCCTGTCTCTCCCTCTCTTGCCTTTAAAACTGAATTTTCTGATTTCCAGATGCAACTGCAATATAAAGTAGAAATAAAACAAGGCAGTGAAATTGTTGAAGCCCATAATCTCTCCACATAACCCCTAAGAAAAAGGGTGTATCATCCAACTCTATTTCCCAGTTATGGGTCCCTGTTGCTGTACTCTCTGTAAATACACGAGTAGCTCAGCTTATAAAACTTTGAAGCCTGGGATACGCAAAGGAAGCTCGGCAGTGCCTGTAGGGCCGCTGGAAAAGCTTGTGGCACTGGTCAAAGCCAGCTGGTTTCTTAAAGATGTACAACATATTGAAACTGCAAACAGACAAACATCTCTCACAGCCTGGGCACCAACAGCTCCCGCTGAGGAGACCGGTTTTATCTCCATTATTCCCTTCTGCCTTCCTCAGCTAAAGGGACTGTTTCCCCCTAACCATGCCCTCACGATGACCAGTTACACACCCTGTGTACAGCCTCTGACTGGTTTTTAGATCTCCCTCTTTTAGATCTCCCTCTCACAGCAGTGGGTTTTCTGGACTCTCCATACACCTATGGAAGCAGATGTGCTCGCTCCCCTCCTCAAATCTTCACCTACACCAAAACTGCTGCTCCTCCTACAATAGAGTTACTCCTACCTGTCCATAGGTGACTCCCTCCCCGGCCCTTGTGCCACAGAAAACTCTTTGCCACTATAATGTACCTGGGAAATCTTTGTGTAGCTGGAGGGTGAGCGATGCTGGGGTCAGAAATCTCTTCTTCAGCCCAAAGGATGGAAACATGAGAGAATCTTATTTATTTGATGCAAAATGAGCAGCGGGAGGGTGTGTAGAGCAGTACAACATGGCGGTGATGGTGGATGTTGGGAAAGGGAGGGAATATTTCTACAAGATCTGTTCCATCCTGGTTGTGCCTGGGAAGTTGTAGACACACATAGCTAGCACCTTCATTGTAAGATTTTTCCCCTATTTCCTTTCTATGCAGAATCTCACAACAGCTCTTGGGGCTGAGGTGTAGACAACTCACATTTCATCATGTGTTTCACTTGGAGATCTGCTTTCCTTTTGCTTTGCTAAACCCTAAATTTGGGTGGGTTTGTTTGCTGCCTCTCGTGGAATGGCTTTGCAATGCTTATCCTTAAGTAATAGTCAGTAAAGGCAAATTACCTTAAATCAAGCAAGGTTGATTTAATTTAGAAAATAGGAAATAGAGAGAAAATCAAACTAAATGAAATGAAAATGGAATAATTCATATCTAATCTAAGCTCTTGCTCAGCAGAATGATTCTTTTAGTTCTGCTCCTACAGTTGAGTAGCAGTACTTACTACAAGTTAGGGGCTGGCTGTCCCAAACTGAAGGGCTCTGCTCTCATAAAGTCTTAAGAAAATGAATGTTTGCTTTTCTTGTGCCACCTCCAGCTGAGCTGCTCCTTGCTTGGTTACCCTTCCCTAAGAGATGCTTTGCACCTCTTAGTGGGGCATGCTCCCTTATCTACAGTATTTGGGAGCACGTGGCTATCGGATAGTGCCAGGTGAGCCTCGCCTGCCACACACAGACGATGCATTTCTCAGTGTATTCACCCTTCAATTATCTCAGGCTGCCTTTTTAATAATCTGCAGTGTGCCACTGTCCCCCCATTAATGAAGCTTATTACAGGATCCTGACAGAAAGCTTTCCAACTTCCTTCCAATTACCACGCGGTGCTTCAGAGGAATCCTCTGAACACGGGCGAGTGTTTGGCAGGCGCCTACAACCTTTCTTCCAGGCAACTTCACTTGAGATGTCCTTGTTAGATTAAAGACTCCTCAAATGCTGATTACCCCCTCTGGTTGGTTTCTTCCTTGTTTTCCAGACATAGATGCTTTCATACATTTTGTTGAGGTCACAGCTCAAAAGTATCACCTTGGTTTAATGCTTACAATTTACTTTAGATAAGCTGGTTGTAGATCCTCACATGTAAACCAGGGATTCTGAATTAGATGTGCAACTAGGCTGGAGGCAAGAAGATGTAGGGAATTCATGGGATAGGTGAGAATTATGGCCAGGTGGAGGGCAGCACAATTCAGAATGGATAGTTATTTCTTCTTCTCAGACTTCATGCTTTTCATTTAAAGTAGTGGAAAAGATCTGGTTTTTAATGGTTGGACATTATGGGTAACCCAGGTGGGACTTTGGGGAGTTGTAGTCATCTCCAAGTTGTAGTAAACCTGGAGGCTTAGGAAATATGTCATTTAGGCTTCACTGAGGGGTCTCACCTTCCAGGAGTGGGGGAAGCCATGGTGATGCCCTCCCTTCTTGAAAGGGCCACATCCAAGCTCCCTGCTCGGTGCAGCAGTGAAAGATTGCTGTGGAAAATGGGACTGGAAGCTCAGGCATAAAACGAGCATTCAGAAAGCTGGTTTCCAGTGAGAGGAAACCTGCCATCCTGCACAATGAATCCTGGCACGTTCGGGTTCCACAACAAAGGGGAACGTTTACATCAGTGCAGCTGCAGCGCTTCACCTGCTGCTGAGCCGCTTTCTGCGAGCACTTCAGACAGCCTTGCCTGATAGTTAGAGCAGTAAATGGAGGAAAGTCATCACCGTGACAGTGCTGGGCTCAAACACCCGGGCGCTGCACAGCTTGTGAGAGCCGGGTGGTTTTCAGCACACCCCCAGGCCAAGGAGGTCTTGTGCATTTACCACAACTGCCTCACAGAATTTTAGAACCAAATATCCCCATTAAAACCTGCTCTTTGTACCAATTCCCTCTGCAAAATACACACAATATTTGATTCTGACCTCCCCACCATAGTGTCCTTAGCATTGAACCGGTCCACTGTCCACATCGTCTAACCCCAAGAGTGCCCTGAGGTCCCCTGGGTGCCCCAGCTGGCACACCGAGGAGGAAATCTTGGGTACATCCTGTAATCATGGGCAATCTCCTGGGCACAGTGGAAACCTCTGCCACGGGGAGCACCCCGAGGCTCTGAGTACCAGTCCCAGCAAATTCTATGGCACAGCCTGTATGACCTTGTGCTTGAGTCACACCAATCACTGCGGTGTCCCCGTTCACAGAAAGCCTCTCTGCAAGCTTCATGGGCTGGGGTGCAGCAGGGAAACGCATTGCCTGTGGTGCCCATGCTGCCAGGGCATCATCATGTACCCATCTGTTTGTGTACCAGGGAAGGTGGAGCTCTCCCCCCAGCCAGAATGGGCCTCAGCCACCCATCAGCAGCACCGCAGGGCTCAGCCATCCCGAGAACGTTATGACTAGACAATGGTGTACTAGGATAAGTGTGTCCTAGAAAGTCCTCCTCAGAGGGCTCATAATTAAATCCATAGCAGTGTGCTATGTCATTAAGACACCAGCTTGCTCGCCGCTAAGGTATAGACCTGCCCCCTGAGGCCTCCACTCAATTGCACCATCGGCCGCTCCCTCGTACAAGGACTGCGTTGCAAATGCCTCCTGAGCAGGACTTGTGGCCAAACCACCCTAGGGTGGCCAGGACACTGGGGACCTTCCTTTGCTCCAAAGGTTTCCCTAATTCACACCTCACATCTGGGCAGTGGCTCAGTCATGCCGCAGCTCCTGAGAGCTGTAGCCATGGAGTTATTTATGCCACTGCATCCTTGGCTGCAGCTTCTGTTGGAGCTCCACTTGCAACCATGCTGACTTCTCAGGCCCAAATCTGTCAAAACACTCCCCTCCACTGCAGTAAGACAGCTCGCCAGTTTGAAACCAAGTGATTGTGTTGTGGCTCAGAGCTACCTGTGTAATAAAGGAGACATCCATGTGCAACACAGTGGTCTTGAGGAACCGTGTGCTCTCTGCAGAGGAAAGACTTGCTAGGAGTGGCTGCAAACAGAGAGTGAGGTCCTTCAGCGCTGGAAATCGCTTGACCTCCTTCCAATTCAGTATAGATTAATTGGGTTGAGAATCTGACTTAAGATGCACGGCTCATATGCCTCCCTCGGTGAACAAAACATTAGGTAAATAAATTACAACCATATATTCCTGTAGGATTATCCTGCATCCAATTTCAGGATTATTACCAAGAAGTAATAATTAGTGCAATGGCACCATCATACTAATTTGGTTTGTTCTTTCTTTTCTCCACAATAAACTCAGCCTTGGTCCTAGAGAGCTCACCAGAGGAGGCTCTGCTTTGGCAAAGCCCAGCACACACCCTCATGTTGGAAGGGTATAAATGCCCCCGCTGACCCAGAGGAGTTGGGCTTAGTGAGGTATCTCACCAGCTTAGTGGTGAGTACAGGCAGTGTTGGCTGGCTCTAGTAGATACACACTGGTTAAAGATGGGAAACTTGGGAGATGGTGCTGACTTGCTCTTCTGTTGGCTTTACAAATTACCATCTGATGGAGCAGATATAAGACCCCAATTCCTGGTAGGCTACAGAATGAAGAACCAAACTGAGCAGAAGCATGAATGGAGCAGCAGCACGAGAGAGCTGATAGCTGTAGCAGAGTAGTTAGGAGCAGCCAGAGCTGAGGAGCTGCTAAACCCATCCTCCTCCTCCCCATGTCTCCAGGGTAGGGATGTGCTGATGCCATCACACTGCTCAGATCACGGTGGGATCTCCTGCCCAGCCAGCCTGGGCCATGGGTAGAGCAGTCCTGGGTTAAACTGGAACGCCCTGATGGGGTAGTTAATGATACTCTGTGGAGGAAAGAAAGCACCAGATCTTGATGGCAGCTCTCGTAGTAAATCAGGGTACTGGTACCGTAGAGATGTTACACTGGTGTATGGTGATAGGAAGAGTTTAACATCTGCTGGAAGTGTTGTATAAAACTGAGACATTACTATCTCACCAGAAAAGAGAGTTCTGGAAGTTTGAGGCAGGTTGGATCTTGCGAGCCTCCGAGCCTATTTTTAGTGACAATAATAAGTCATGAACAGTAGGAAGGTTTATAGCAGATACCTGCACTCGTTTGAGCACTTTACTGAAACATCTAATGAGGTTCTTCAGTTAAGGCTGTGCTGTGACCAAATTCTGTGGGTGTGCTAAAGCTGGGAGGGGAGAACTGAAGGAGCCATTCTCCACCTTTGGGCTCCATCCCAAGCTGTTCTGTACTGCAGGGATGCCCCCAGTCTCACCTCTTCTCCCAGTGAGCTGGTGAGATCAATCACCTCTGCACCCTGAAAACTGGATGCAGGGACATGGTTGGGTGCAGAATTTTTCCCAGTCTCCCCCAACCCTTGGTTAGGAGATGGGGGAAGCAACTCCCAGCTGTGACACCATGGTGATAGACCCAGCCTAGTCCTCACCAAACCCTGCAGTAGAGGTTTTTGGTCTGGGCACAGACCTGAGACCCAAAATGTCTGGTCCCGTCTCCATCCCGGTGATGCTGGCGTCGCACTTTGTTTCTGTTGCTAAGTTGAGGACAGGACCAGCTTGTCCTGTAGGGATGGAGGTATCCGCCCTCTGCATTAACGTGCTCAGTGCAAGGTGGGAGCTGGTGTGAGCACAACTGTGAGCTCCCCAAGAGCTCAAGTGGGTCTGCAGAGCACCGTGACCTCAGGACCAGCACCTCCCTTACCCTATTTCCCCTAAGGCTCCGTCCCTTACAGTCAGTGCTGCAGGTCCCTCCATCCTTCAAGAGGCAGGTTTGGTTCCCCCCGTGATACCTCTCAGAGTTCGGGGTTCCTTAATGCTGACAATACGAGCCTTTCAAGGCTAGCAACACCATTTGTGACCAGGAGCAAACTGTTAGGAAGGCTGTGCCCTGCTGTAGGAATTCCTAAGGCTCCCTAGCAGCAGGTCACATCCTGCTTTCAGTGAGTCGGGACTTATTTTGCCATCGACTTTGCAAGAAGTAGGATTGGCTCCGTGCTTGCTCTTTAAAATAAACAAAACTATGTATTAAATCAGAATGTTACAGGAAAGTAAAACCCAGACTGTTAAATTACAGATAAAGGGGGAAGAGTCCAAAATCCCCAAAATGTTCTCTTTTTCTTTTTTAACGACCGTCATTATATTTTGATGTGTTTAATAATACAGCAGAGGTTAAATGAAACATGAAAAAGGGATGTACATTAAAATTGAGATAACTCTTCCTTCAGTGAAGTGGAACCCAGCAGATGTAGCTGCACACTGTAATTGCTGCCTGTTTCCTGTCAGTCTGATTAAGTTGCATTGTCCCTGCTCCAAGTGTAAGAATCAGTGGCTTCCCATAGGGCACAGCATGGGACAACTGGCTTCTGCAGTCAAACGGCTCTGCGCACCTCCTGCTTGTCCTGGTAATAGTATAGACAGACAATATACATTGATGACTTATAAAATCAATAGGCTGTGCAGCGCTGTAGAGACGTGGGGTCTTTCATCTTAGCAGCACACCGGTCACGGGCCAGGGGATTTCAGTGGGGCTGAATTCCCTGGTGCAGGAGCACGAGCAGCCCCCACGCCTGGCTGCCCCGGCTTCGCTGCCTTAATTCTGTGTTTCTCAGGAGTTATTACACAGCTTCTAGGGTTGGGCTTTCACTCCTTTCAGAATATAACATGGCTCATTCTGTTCACAGTTCTTCATGTTGTTCTTTCCGTAATAAATCCCTGCTTACAGGATTAAACTGCTAATGGTAAAATCCAGTCCCTATCTGGGGAACGCCAGGCCAGATTCCCAGCTGCTATGTAGTGCAGGAGATCCACTGAAGCCGGTGGGGTTACTCTGATTTACAACAGCTGTTGGACTCGCCTGAGAGGTCGATAAAGTGATATTTTGGGTTTATTCCATTCAGAAAGAATGTGATGTGCCTCATTCAGCAGAGCATTGCCCTACTTTTGTCCCGGAGTGATTCTGCTGCTGTCTGTGGTGTTACCTCAGTGCAGAGCTTTGGTAGTGAGGAGGTGAGGCAGGGCTGTCGCTTAGAATTACTAACTGGTTTTTACAAGTGGCCTCCGACTGCCTACTGCTAAATTGATACGTGATGGCCTAGCTGTACGTCTGCGTGTAGCAAGTGATGGAGCAAACCTGCCTTGGGCACAGGAGGGAGGTCAGGTTGTGTTTGTGGAGCTGCCGATGAAGGTGAGAGGGTGGCAGCCAGCAGCACAGAGCATCCCCCCACTCCTTAGGTACCCCTACCCTGGTGCAAGCCTGAACCCCAGTGTAGATATTCTGGTGAATAGAGAGATTTGAAGCTCTGGAGAGAAGGGGATTGACCACAGCAATGCACTGAATAGTGGACATGTCTGGAGGGCCCCCGGCATGACACAGCCAAGGAGAGCACCCAGGGGAATACCTCACTTACAGAGAATTTTTGGTGGCTGAGCAGCTTGAACGCTTCACATACTGAGTCACCAAATGAGCTTAGGTGCCTCCACAGTCAGCAACAACTGGGCGGGAGGGCTGTGGATTAGGGTTTGGGATTTAGGCATCTATCCCGTTCAAAGCCCCGTTTTGGCTCTTTAATCCCCAGTTGGATCTGGGACCTTACTTTCTAAAAATGGAAATTAATATTAGAAGTCATTCCTTAACACATGTTTATTTTCCAATTTATAGAATGTACCTATTACACTCTCCAGACACATGTGCTTGATTATAATGATTATCATATGTATTTCTAAGACACTCATCACCATAATATCAAATGTCATTATAGAAATTAGGAAAGAGCATCAGCATTTCTTCCAAGGAAGAAGCCAGTTTCCTCTTTTCCCACCACATTAGTGAAGTCACAGGCATTACACTGACTTTAGGCCACTGTTGTTTCAGCCCGAGACAAAACAACCAAATCCCCAGTGCAATGCACCTGAAGCCAAGCCCTCTGCAAGGCTCAGTGTGGAAAGGCCTGTGGCTGTGCAGAGGAGCACCCTCCCCAAAGCCATGCTTTCCCTGAGCCCCACTCACTCTCCTGCACCCACCGCTGAGCGCAGACGTTGGCAGGAGGGTGCAGGAGCTGGATGCTCAGGGAGGCCCGAGGACCAGCAGTGCTGAGCTCAGCTGTCAGGGTTACAGACCCTGACTCCGATCCTGCTCCCAGGGACATTCCTTTTTCTAGTACAAAGATCTCTCAGTGAAAATGCCAAAGAACTTCTGGAGCAAAACCCAATTTAGAGGCTTGATGCAGGCCAGGAAGAAAGGAAAGTGCCAGTCTGTTTTCTTACTTGATGCTGGAGGGGGAAGACACAGACCTGGATTGTTTTAGGAGAGCCATGATTTTTTTATTTCATTATTGTATTTATGTTATTTAAGCTACAACAGAGGAGGGAAACATCTGTAAACAACACGAACATCTCACTGTTGTGGGAGACCTGGCTGGTTGGTCTGGAAGACACATGTGGCATTTCAAGCCAGTGTGTGTCACAGAATCACAGAATCGTAGGGGTTGGAAGGGACCTTGAGAGATCATCGGGTCCAAACCCCTGCCAAAGCAGGCTCCCTAGCTCATATTGCATATTGTGTCCAGGAGCCATGGGGGGGATCCAGCAGATCCCAGCCCCAGATGAGCAGTGGCGGTGGCAGCAGCAGCCCCAGGTCCCTCCAGGGAGCCTGGAACAGCAGGGCGCGGTGCTGGGGATGGGGTGACCCACAGCAGCAGTGCCCTCAGCACCCCAACAGGCTGCTGTTCCCCAGTATCACCTCGTTTTGTCCTTGAGGAATAAAAAACCCACCCACACTGCATGTTCTGTTCTTTCTGAATGGCTTCCCCAGCACAGATCTGAACGTTTGGAACCCAACTTCCCACAGTTCATAGAGATTTAAGGTCTTGGCTTGGGCCACCAGAAGCAGAAGAGCCCCTTGAAATCCAGACTTCCACATGGTGTCCCCGCGTCGCGGGGGCGAAGCAGCAGGGAGCGTGGAGCCTGCCTTTGGATTGCTGACTTAGACTAAAATCTCTTCTCTTTGCGCCGTTGATGCGATTATTTTTGTGCTTCATCTGCTCAAAAATCCCTGGAAGAAGAAGAAAAAAAAAATCAAAATTAATCTTTTTTTGCTTTGCAAGTCACTTTGTAAAGAGCCACTTTGGTGTCTTTAGAGAGCTTTAAACCCACCTGTTTCCTCCTCACAACGCAGATGAGGAAACAGGCGTGAGCGGCCAGCCCGGCGTAGACCTGCGGATTCAGGAACATTAAGTGAAACTAAATATATTGGTCCCACATCTGGGAAGAGGTTTGAGTTGTGGTGGGGTTTATTTTTTAAGGATTTTCACTCTCAAAGCAAAAGATTTACTCCTAGAAAAACTGAAGGAACTTAGAGAACGCAGCCATTCCCCTCACTCTGGCACTTGCCGCAGCCAGCGCTGCTCGCCGCTCTGACTCCGTGCAGCGAGGGGGAAGGAGTTACCTTCAGAAAGAAGGGACCAAAACCAGGGGGAGAAATTAACTGACCAGCCTCCACACTGCTGCCCGCTCCCTCCTATCTCAACACACTAATGTGGACACTTGAAAGCTTCTAAGGTCACTCGGATAATCTAATGCTACTCAGGATGATATCTGGCTCAGGCAGGAACTCTTCTAAGGGTTTAAACAACATCTATCTTCATTATTTTACACCCTCGTGTCTCTATGATTGATTCATGCTAAATTTTGTTTAATTGCTCAGAAGGTCTGAAGGACTGACATTTGGAGAGAGCCAAATGGGATGTCTGAGCTCCCCCTGCTGCTCTGCCGCACGAAGCCAGCTCCGCCATGGGGCACCCAGAGCCCCGCCGCCCGCAGGAGAAACCCCACAGTAAACTAGCCACCTGCTTACATGTGGGTGGGCTTAGCCACTGCTCTCTAGTAGGGTATCACAGAGATCAGGGAGCTGTTTTCAGGCAGGGGAGAGATGCTCAAGCTCCAGTGTGGCCTTTTCCTTCGGTGTGGATGTGAGGTTGGTTTGGGTACATCACTCAGCTCGGTGGCACGGAGCTCCCGTGGCTCCGGGATGACACCTCATGCTACCCAGCTAATTT
Source organism: Porphyrio hochstetteri (assembly GCA_020800305.1). Classification (NCBI taxonomy): domain Eukaryota; kingdom Metazoa; phylum Chordata; class Aves; order Gruiformes; family Rallidae; genus Porphyrio; species Porphyrio hochstetteri. The sequence goes on from CM036938.1 coordinate 91,591,569, forward strand.
AGGACAAAGAGTTCCTGCAGGTGAGCTTCAGTCAGGTTACTAACAGTGCCGTTCTGGCAGCAGGGTGATGTGCACTTAAATTGCATTTAGGGGTTTAAAGGCAAGGCAGCAATCTGCACAACCTCCTCTCTCCTGCTTAAACTCAAAAGAGGTGGTAGGCTCCTCGCTTGTGGTTTTAGGGACCTGAAGCCCCCTTTATTGTTGGGGGGGGGGAGAGACATGACCACCTCTTCTTTGCCCTGTCCATGTGGCTTTCTGGGTGGCCAAGGTCATCCAAGGTTGGTTTTTGCAATCTGTGATGCAGGCAGCACCCTGATGATGTTCCTGGCTGGGTTGGGCCGGGTGACAACTCACCTAACACACCCAGCGTGTCGGCCACCACCAGTTTTCTCTTCTCCACTTCTGTTTCCCTAGTTCAGAGGGAGTCAAATGATATTTTATTTCCAGGGCAGGTTCTCAGCTTTCCAATTCTTCGTCTTCTGCACAAACCCCTGTTTGTTTTTATTTTAATCCTGGCCATGCTTGGAAACGCTGGTTGCTGTTCTTATTTTGAACTAGGATTGTATTTTTGGGAACAGATGTGCTCGAGCTCTCTGGCAAGTGTTTCATGGGCTTTTATTTTTGTTCTCTTTCAGAGTTTTAACTTTAGTTAAAACATCTGGGGGGTTTAACTGGGGATGGGCCCTGCTTATAATGCAAGAAATCCCAGTAAGAAAAATAGTAAAATAATTTAAACCCTTTTTCTTTTTCAATTTAAAGAAGTTCTAGAAAGTTTCATTTGAAACATGAGCTCTATTAACCTAGGACTAAGTGCAGCCCTGAGAAACTCACCCGTGTTTGATTTGACAGGTAGTTTATTTTTCTCTTTATTGTTGACTCAGGCCCCAGTCCAGGAAAAGGTATATGAGCACTTGACTTACAGCAAGCACTGAAAGGTTTCATTAATTCCTAGGGAATGAATTGCACGTTTGGAATAAGCACATCCTTGTGAAGGTGTGAGAAATGAGGGCTCTGTGTGCTGAGCAGCGTCCGGAGCGCAGCGTGGCTGCACCACCTCCCTGTGACCCCCATCCTTGCTTTTAACTCTGAACTCACCCCCTTGGAAAGAAAAGGTCTTGGGATCAGCTCTGCCTTCCCAGGATGGTTGGAGATAGGCAGGAAGTGATGCTGACGTCCCTGGTGGATGCCCTGTCCCTGGAGGTGTTCAGGGCCAGGTTGGATGGGGCAACCTTGTGTAGCTTCAGGCCTGGAGGTTGGTGGCCCTGCCTGTGGCAGGGGGTTTGGAGCTGTGTGATCCTTGGGGTCCCTTCCAACCCAGACCATTCAATGATTCTATGATTCTAACCTTGTGCTGATGAGTGAGCTCCCTCCTCTTCCCCACCACACCGATGGCTCAGTGGTGGGTGCCCATCACTGACTGCACTAGCCCTGGTAGGGACATGGTGTCCTGTGCTGTTCCCCTCAGTGCTGGTGTCCAGCAGCACTGGGCTGCTGCAGACATGTGGTGAGACTCCAGCTCTCTGGATTTGGGGACACTGGTGTCTGAGATCTCACGAGGAGCGTGCTTCTTCCAGCTACACTGGATGTGTGTGTCGTGTGCTGTGGTCAGCTCTGCTCAGCCATCTCAGGGCCTGGAAACACGGGTCTGAGGGTTTAAATAACTGCTGAGATCCAGGAGCGCTGCTATCACGCTCCAGTCGCTCATGGGCAGTTGGTCCATACATAGAGATGAGGTACCCTTCTCCCTTAAATTCAGCAAAGCAGGGCAGGTCCTTAAGGCACGAGGTGCTGTCAAACACGCTTGCAACACCAACCAGCTCCTCCATCCTTTGGAAACAACAGCCAAGGCGTTCCTCAATCTGTGCCATTCTCAACCTATTTCTTCACTGGAGAGAGAGAAAGAGAGAGAGAAAGAGCCTGATGAGTCTCACACCTCGAGCAACACCCGTGCACTCGGGTAGCATTAGCCCTAGTTTCCCAAGGTGTAAGTAGGGCAACCGAGTGGGGCCTGGCCTGGCACTACTCACAGCCCCAGAGGACATAGCAGCACTTGGAAAACACCATACTATACCAAGAGGGAGAAAAGAGGGGTCTGGAGGAGGACAGGAGGTTGCAAAGGCCGGGAAAAATGGGTTGGGTTTTACTCTCTTTGCTTCAGGGTCTGGAACAGCACTCGGTCACCCCGCATGGAGGTGGGGGGAGAGGGAAGGGAAAGGTGGAAATAAATACCTATTTGTGCCAGGGGATGAATAGATAGAGAGAAAGCCCCAGCAGAAAGCAGGATTGCAAGGCAAATATGCTACAGGCTCTCGACATTAACTAGTCATTATTTACACACTCAAATATCTATGATCCGGTGCATGGCCACAAAAGCTGTGGAAAATATCTCCATTTTCAAACAGAGTTTTAATTATTTGTAAAGACTTCAATTGTTCAACAGATAATGTCATGGATTGGTCCTCACAGTGTGAAGTGCAACCGTCCAGAACCCCCACAGTATTATAAATAGGCTTCGGAGCTGGGATTGATTGATGTTTGGCATAAAATCTATTCCTCTGAGCATGTATATTCCTTCTGTTCACCAGTTTCATACAAATATACTTGGGCTGATTTTTTATTCAAATCTCCAATTTATGTAGGGTTTAAACTGTTAAATATTTAAAGCCTTTTTCATCTTTTTTTTCCCCCTCCCCCCCCATTTCTTTTCTGTTAGAGGTAACTAAATCTTTTGCCTAACACAAACAAGACTCAGAGATTTAGCACATTCCTGTGGGGGAGAGAAAGGGTTTATTAATTATATTGAGACTCAAATAATATGCTTCCTTGACACTAATGTTCCATCAGCTCCAACCACAAGTATCCTATGGGATAGCTTTAAAGCCTTTATCAGGATCTAGATTACTGCATTTATGGCTCCATAGAAGAAAGAATTTAATGAATGGCACTCTGAGTTTGAAAAGAGAAGCTGAGATGGAGCGATAGCAAGGTAGGGAAACTCTAACAACCAGGAGTCATTTCAGGGGAGTCTTTGGGACTCCTTAATGAAACATCAAATGGAAGTTAGTATAATGGACCTTTTCATGAATCTACATAAATATCCAGGGCTCCTCGGATGGAGGATTCGTCCTTGTTGCACCTTGCCTGCCTCTGACAGCCAAGATCTCAGAGGAGTTGTGTCTCTAAGAACATTTCTCTGCCAAAGTCCTATTGAAGTTTTCACTTATCAAATCAATACACTCCAATAATTTTCAGCTGGAATTTTTATGACATCGGTACTTGTGTTTCACCCACCCTTCTTCTCCCAGCCTGAGCTGATAGATTTACATCCCATCACCCCTGTGGCTCTTACGGATTCATTTATGCATGCCTTTGTATTGCAGCAGCACCTACGGATCATAGGCATGAGGCTAGACCCCATTATGTCTTATTTATTAGGTCAGTTATTCCAGGAAACCTGGAGACGCAGCTGAGGTGATGGCCACAGCGTGTAGATGGAAACCTCACACCCTTAAATCATGGCTAAGGCAAGAAAAGCACTCTGTGTGTCTGCATTGTAACTTCTGGGGGCTTCAGAGCCGTGGGATGAGTTTCCCCTGTCACCCAGGATGCTCTCCTTACTCTGCTCCTCCTCTCCTCTGCCTCCAAGCTACCCAGTTTGTTCTGGAAATAATAGGGGTGTGATCAGCAGCGCCTAGGAGGAGGGGTAGGGGACCTGGTGTGCCCCAAGGGGCGATGCTGGGGGTGGTCTTGTTCAACACATTCATTAGTGACCTGGCCAGGGACAGAGTCTATCCCCAGTTTGCTGATGATACCAAACTGGGAGGACTGGCTGACACACCAGGAGGCTGCGCTGTGGTTCAGCCAGACCTGGACAGGCTGGAGAGTTGGGTGGAGAGGAACAAAAGGAAGTTCAGCAAGGACAAGGGCAGGGTCCTGCCCCAGGGAGGAGTAAGCCCAGTATGGCTTTGGGTGACCTGCTGGGAAGCAGCACTGGGGCTGTTCAGCCTGGGGAAGAGAAGACTGAGAGGGGATCCCATCAACACTGACATATACCTAAAAGGGGTGGCAATGGGACAGGGCCAGACTCTTCTAAGTGTCTGTTCCAGTGACACGACAAGGGACAACGGGCACAAAGTGGAGCATGGGAAGGGCCATCCCAACAGGAAGAAAAACTTCATCCCTGGGCCAGGCTGCCCAGAGAGGTTGGGGAGTCTCCTTCTCTGGGGAGATCCCAATCCCAGGGTCCTGGATCCATCCTGCATGACCTGCTCGAGGTGACTCTGCTTTGGCAGGGGGTTAGACTAACTCAGGAGATAGAAGTTGCTTACAGCAAACAGAATGTCCTGGGAAATGGGGATTTTGGACCTTTTCACAGATAAAAAATACACAGCTGATGAGTTACTCAGGCATCAGCATCACCCTCAGTTAGCTCTGGGGTTCGATGAGGTTGGAACATCAGAGAAACTAAATAGATCAGACCCAAAGAAAAGGTGTGGGAGTGTTAGGGAGGAAATGAGGCTGCAGGATTGGCAGTGCTGGTCTAATGACAGGCTTCTGGGCTCCTACTCCAGCATTCAGACAATTAGCTTGAATTTTACAAGTGCTGAGATTTCAAGGGACCTGAAAAATACTCCCCTTTGCTGGATACCAGCCTGTCATCAGGTGTCCAGCTCCAGCTTCAAACTCCTTCCTTACCAGCCACAAATCCTTGCATTTTTTAGTGCCCCAAACACATCTGTAACTCTGATCATACAAGGGCAGACTTCTCAAGCTGGGCTTTTCTCCGGGCGTGAAACCCACGTGAGGTCAGCTAACCACTCAGTAACCAACATCTCCCAAAGCTTCAACTGGGAGTTAATTTATATATTGTAGCATTTGACAAACCTCAGCTCCTGATGTCTCGTGCTCAGCCTTACTTTATAGTCACATCTGTTAGTTCAAAGCCAGTTTAGTTTATGGAAGAAGCCTTCACAAAGGAAAAACAGATGATGACAATCTCATCTGTCAAAACTGTTATTAAAGCCGGTAACAGTGTGAGGTTTCCTTTCAATTGAAAGCATCATTTATTTTTTATCAAACATTTTATAAACAATAACATTTGAGGAGGGTTTTGGGGGGGACCTGGAGAGCCCTCAACAAAATGCAGCTCATTATGTTGCTTAGTTTAATGTGCTGCTCTGAGATAAGCCGGGGCTGCTTTCCATTACCTCGATGGGAGGTATAGTAGCTGGTGTGACTAGAGAGGTGGAAGAATCACCTGCACACCAACGAGCATTCCTCAGTCACAGGCAGAGCTGGGAACAGCAAACGCTGGGGAGCGGCTGCACCGAGCGGGAAGGAAAGGGAGCAGAGGCAGATAACCAGAACTCTGCTCTAGAAGGTTCTGCCAGGCCCAAGTTTGCAATTGGATTGTCCCAATGGAAGGTGATGGGGAAGAAGGAGACACCTGATATCCCTCTCCAGAGCTGGGGGTTGTAGTTATGGCCAGGGGATAGAGGGGGAAATACAACCTGAGTGCAGCCAGCCATCCTAAGCCTGTCACTGAGACCTCCATCCTCCAGCTCATCCCTCATAGAATCCCAGACTGGTCTGAGTTGGAAGGGACCCCAAGGATCATGAAGTTCCAACCCCCCTGCCACAGGCAGGGCCACCAACCTCCAGGCCTGGAGCTACACAAGGTTGCCCAGGGCCCCATCCAACCTGGCCTTGAACACCCCCAGGGATGGGGCACCCACCCCCTCTCTGGGCAGCCTGTTCCAGCCCCTCCCCACTCTCTCTATTTGGGATGTTAGCACACTAACATCCCAAATAGCATCTTTCCTGCAGGATTACTAAATGGGGTTTAAATGAGTCAAAACAAGGTTCAGAGAACAACTTTTACATCGCAGAAAACTAAGCAAAAGAACATTTACAAACAAAGCAATTGACTTTGTTGATCATTTTAATCCCTTGGCTGCTGTTCTAAACATTGATGGTTGAATTAAACTAATGACGGGAAGAGCTCAGAGGATTCAGCCTGGCAAGTGGGAATGGGGTTTTCCAAAACATTCAGCATTAACCTAACTCTGCTCCACTGAAGTAAAACTCCTGCCAACTGGGATGGGGATGGAGCTGCCCTGTTGCCCCTGTTCCTGCAGGAACAGCTGAGCTTCCCTTGTAACAACCCACCAGCCCTCCCACGGCGCTCGCTCGCTCCGTGCTGGAAAGAGCCACCAGCAAACCCCAGAGCAGCCGCAGCGTGTGCGGAGCGCAGTGCATGGAGTCTGGAAACAGGGGTGTTTGGGATCCAGCTGTTCCCCTGTGCCTTCCTGCTATTGTTTTGCTGTATAGAGAAGAGAAGGCTGCGGGGGGGCCTCATTGCAGCCTGCCAGTCCCTGAAGGGAGCAGAGGAACAGGAGGGGAATCAGCTTGTTCAAAGGGCAGAGACTGGCAGGACAAGGGGGATGGAGTGAAGCTGGAGGAGGGAAGGGGGAGAGGAGATCTTAGGGGGAAGATCTTTCCAGAGAGAGTGGGGAGGGGCTGGAACAGGCTGCCCAGAGAGGTGATGGATGCCCTGGGGGTGTTCAAGGCCAGATTGGCTGGGCAACCTTGTGTAGCTCCAGGCCTGGAGGTTGGTGGCCCTGCCTGTGGCAGGGGGGTTGGAGCTGTGTGATCCTTGGGGTCCCTTCCAACCCAGACCATTCGATTCTATATCTGATAAAGACTGAAGGAAAAAACAAACCCCAACCCCAAACCTGCCCTGAAAGTAGCTATTTATTACAAACTATCTGTTCTTTTTCAAGCCAGTCATGGTTTGAGCTGAGCCCACCCTTCCCGCGGCAGGACGTGGACTTGCCGTGCTTTATCTCCACTGATGGTTACTGCATTGTAAACACGCAGCGAGCAGAAGTTAGCATTTGCATATCTCTGAGAATTAGCCAGAAAGCTTCGCTCTCCAGAAATGATTTATGGTGCAACCATAACAATTGAGTGGCTGCTCTAGGCTGAAATAGCCTTTGAAAATATACGCCCTGCTCTTTGACCTGGAAGGCAGAGCTGATTAAGATACACACAGCAAAACACGCCGTTATGAAGTAGAGATTAGCTGGGGGATCAAGGAGTGATAAAGAAAGAGCAGGGGAAAGATAAATACTGAAGGAGAACTCTATCCATTAGCTAGACGTGGGCTTACACTGGGGGATTTTATCTAATCCTACTCCAAACTTTGGAATTTCAATCCAAAATACTTGTGGGTTTAGGTACAGCTCTACAAACCCCAGGTCTGATTCATGGGGGTTTGTGAGATCCATGGTACTTAGTTTACCTCTTAGTACAAGTGGAAATTTGATTGCTCCAGAATGAAATCAAAGCCTTAGGACTGTCTTTGGTCCTGCCCACTGTGATACCTCAGTTGTTACAAGGGCCCTTTGCACCAGCTGAGGCGCGTAGGGTTTTGGATAGCCCACTTCTCCCGACCATGCCTCTGTACATGTACATATCATAGAACCATAGAGTGGTTTGTGCTGGAAGGGACCTCAAAGATCATCATGTTCCACCCCCTCCCATGGGCAGGGACACCTCTCACCAGCCCAGGCTGCTCAAGGCCCCATCCAACCCAGCCTTGAACACCTCCAGGGAGGGGGCAGCCACCACCTCCCTGGGCACCCTGTGCCAGAGCCTCAGTGAAGAATTTCTTCCTAATATCCAATCTAAATCTCCCCCTTCCAATTTAACCCCACTCCCCCTCGTCCTGTCACTCCAGGCCCCTTGTAAAAACTCCTTCCCCAGCTTCCTTGTAGGCCCTTCAGGTACTGGAAGGTGCTGTAAGATCTCCCCAGAGCCTTCTCTTCTCCAGGCCGAACAACCCCAACTCTCTCAGCCTGTCTACATAGCAGAGGCGCTCCAGCTCCCTGATCATCCTCATGGCCTCCTCTGGACCTGCTCCAACAGTTCCACGTCCTTCTTCTGTTGGGGACACCAGAACTGGAGCTGATATATGTGGAGAGACACCTTTCACAGACACCATTAGCTATAGCCATGCACTAGGGGTACCCCAGGTGACAGACAAGAAGAGTGGTTTTCTTTTGCCAAGAACTCTGCCTCCTGCAGGTGCATTGTTCTGAGCTCAGAGCTGGGTGGTGAAGGAAACAGCTGCCTTGGGACATTGTCCCTTTTGTTGGGGAAGTTGGCAAATAATGCTGGGGGCAGAGAGTAGGGAGCTGGTAATTCACTTCAGTGACATTTCCAAAACAGGTCAGTAATTTCTTTCAAAGTTGGTCTTCAAGCTCTTTCTCTCTCTTGGTTTATTTTGTTTTGAAAAAGCATGTGTGATCCTAGTTCATGTGAGAGGCCATGTCTGAAGTGGAGCCTCAGTCAACAACTTCACCATCTTGTTAAAATTGCAGCTAGTGAGGATAGAACCTGCCCAAATGGCTTCAGACCCATTCACAAGGCTTCAACAAACTTACTTGGTGGGTTTACACCTTTAATGGAGCCCAATAAAAGGAGGAGCAATGCACTGGGATTTTCTGTGTAACTCACCTAATAATTTATAACTCTTTTCAGAGCCAAGCCTGTCTTACAAGCTGTGAGAAGGCACTTCACCTTTAAAGCTCTGCAGAGCATTCTCATTCTCCTGCTGCTGCTCACTCCTCCAGCCTCATCCTCTGTGTAATTAATCCAGTTTGCTCTAGTTTTCCAGGTTTGCACTTTAATGGTTAAAATCCCCTCTCCTAACCTTTTACAACACAAATCCCCGTGTTTCTTGGCTACTTTTCAGCTGCTGCTGATCACAGCCATCCCCAGCTTGGATGGAGTTACACAATCTTGCCAACGCTTAATTGACCATGATCTGAAAAGCTGCTGCACTGGGTGGTTTGAAAAAGTGGGGCCCAAACATGAGAGCCCCATGTTGGAGCTGAATGCTGATGTCTGCTGAGAAAGTGCTTCCAGCACCCCTCAGATACACCCAGCACCCCTGGGATACATCCAGCACCCCTCAGATACAGCCAGCGTCCCTCAGATCCAGCAAGCGTGTAGAGGTGCTCAAGGTATCCCAGATGGAGAAGCTGAGCATGGCTGTGGCATGGAGATTTCTCTTCTCCTCACACAGCTTCATTCCTACCTGCCTTTCTTAATTAGGGTGACCACTGGAGGCTGTGAGGTTTGCCTGCGATGCCAGCTCCAACGTGCCGTTCTTCTCCTTGCTGATCTCCTCTCTCAGGTTAGCTCTGACCTGCTGTACTTGACTGCCACTGGCTGTCAGACTTCGATTTTAGACAGGGATTAAAACCAGCACACAAAAACTCCCAGCCCTCTCTCACACCTCTCAGGCTTTCTTTGTAAGAACTGGCTTTTTGAGCTCTTGGTTCTGCGTTGCTTTCTGTTGCTGAAGTTTGTGGTGGGTTTGAAATGGTTACAGGCTGTTTGATGGACTGAGCAACAATTCCCCCGATCACATGAGATCTGAGAGCCCCCTGGCTTTTCCTCACAGGTGATGTGTCCTTTCCCAGGCTGTGGGTGATAATATGATTAGGACAGTGTTTGGCTTCTTTTTCCGGCAGCGTGATGCGCTGTGCTTCGGATGCCCCAGAGATGCACCTTGAAGCAGGGTGGAGGACTTTGCACTGCCTAATGAGGTGTTTTAATTGGGTTTGGAGGGTAAGGCTAACTCCTGGTGTTCACTTGTGAGAAGTTACAGCAGAGAGGGACTGTGGCTCACCCTTTCCTTTTCGTTAGCTCGCTGCTTAGCTTGTGTCTAGAGTCTCGAGGTGGATCTCTGCATTGCAAATCTTTTGGCTGTGGAAGCACTGCAGTAAGAGCATCTCCCAATGCATGCTAACCTGGCTGGCTGCCGGCTCTGTCTAGAGCACTGAGGAGAGACAGGACTTTCCCTGGGAGCTACGGGCAAGGCAGGCGTGTTTTCTGGTCCCCTGGTACCCTGCGTGCAGAGCGTGTTCCATCAGGAGACGGGATACAATCCCTATTTTGGGAAGCCGGCTATCAGATCCCAGCAGCGCGGCTTCGCAGAACATCCTTGGCTGCTAGGCACTACCTTGCCTCCAGAGCAGTAAGAGGCTGTGTTCTCTACCCATAAATCTCATCCAACTTTAGTGCTCAACTTCTCATCTCCCAGCACTGAGTTTGGCTGCCTCCTCCTTGTAGCTTTCTATCCTTAGCAGGATTCACAGGCTTTCAGCTCTCTCACACTTCGCGCTCTCTAATCTTAGCGCCGCTTCTAACTATAGAGTGGCTTCAAGCTTCAGGGTCTCTCACTTTTGTTCGGGCTCTTTCTGGTGCACAGCCAAGTAGGTGAAAGACTCGACAAGGGGGAAGGGGAGAGCTAGCACTGCTTTCAGATGTTGGAGGCTGGAGCTAAACCTGCCTTGGAGATGTGCAGAGGGGTTTGGGTGGGAGAAGATGCCTGTTCCTGCCTCACCGATACCTGAACGAGCTGACACTGTGGCCGTGCTATCAGTGTTCCCTGTTCTCTGGGAATCTTCCCAAGACTGGAAAGTTCCCATTCTCATAAAGTAGCAAATTTCAGCTGTGTTCTGGATCTGCCTCATCATAGCCAGCTTGGCTGATTTCATAAGCCACAAGCTGCTCCTCTGTCAAGTGTCTTCCTGGTTTATCTCTATTTGTACCAAAGGGTGTCTGTAGAGGTTATATCAGCTTCAGCAAATAAAGGCTTCATACGTGGCTTTCTCTTCCATGTGCTTCATGTGCAGGCTTAGACTCTACTTGCCCAGGGGAAAAGCAGAGCAAGACACATTGTTTTGATTTTTCTGACATTTCCCCATGTCCAGTTTTCATATCCAAATGAGAAAGGAACCCTTCCCCTTAGCTCCTCCTCACCAAACACAGACTTGAACCTCAGCTTTGATACACATCTACTTCAGGATGTGCTGTCAAGGATAAGCATTACTCAAATTATATTGCAAATATGTATAAATCCCACTGACCACCTCGTTCTATGGGATGTACTTGTAGAGGCAGCACTGGCTTGCCTTGAAAGAGAGGACTGAGATTTAAGGTGAGACTCCTTGGTATGAAGAACCTCAGCTGGAGGAAGCTGAAGGCACAAAAACAGCAGAAGGATTTCCTTGCTGATCTTCCTGTTCCAAAATAGGATAGAAAAAGAGTCGTGTCCTGGCTTGACCTGGACAAGAAAAGTCAGCTGAGGTCAAAATACACGGGAGCAGCCAAAGTGCCATTTTCCATCTCTGATCTCGAGCCAGTGGAAGTGGGAAAGTCCCAGCAAGAGCCACTGATGGGCTCAAGTGCACAAGAGGCCCAGCTGGCATGGAGACAAACCCAACCTGAGGTGGTCAGGCAAGAGATTATGCCAGGGGCAAGGGGGTCTGCATGCTCCAAACAGCTCAGAAAATGCAGAACAAGGAGTACCTGTGTCCCATAAGTGTGAGCAATCTGGATTAAGGTTGCCTTCCTTCCTAAGGTGGTTCTTTAAACTCACTGCTTTACCAGATTGTAAAAATATATCTGAAGACATACTGTCTGGAGGGAACCTCATGTTTTAATTCTTCAGGCTCTCTGGAGCACTCCAAGGAGCACGGAAGGAAGTCGAGTAGCTCAGCTTAATGAATAAAATAAAGCAGTGGAGAAATACTGTCTCTCAGATAACCAGAAGGACCTCAAGACATCTCCGAGTCATTAAAAATGAAGTAAACATCTTCCTGGCTTGCTTGTGCTTACCTGAATTATGATCCAAGAGAGGAGATGAATTTGGCATGTCATAGTGAAGGGAAATGTGGATACAGGATATGGATAATTCAACTCGTTCCATATTTATGGGAAGATTATGTGAGGAGCTCCAGAGCATTGTGGCCTCGTAACGTGCCTGTGAGGGAAAGAGTCACCTCTTCAGTAATTCCTCTTGACACGGAGTATTGATCAGGGTTTGAGAAGAGTGACAGGTGTTTGGAGGTATCTGAAAGGAGGGTGGAAGTTCAAATCTTTGTCCAAGCCCATGGGGTCAGATTTATCCCAGCTGCCACTGGCCATGGGAAGGTTAGTTGGTTTACTCTCCAAACCCCGTGTTCCCTCTGTAATGAATGGCCAGAGATAATTAATGGCCAGAGACTGGACTCCTGAGAGGTGATTTGTCCCGACCTGAGCCCGCTCCTGAAAGTAGCTGCGCCGAATCTCTCTCTTCTGAGGTGCTCATCCCTTCCCCTCCCAGCGAGGGTGGCTGAGAGGAGCGGCTCAGACCAGATGCCTGACTGCTCTGTGCCTGACGTTAGGTGCCATGGAGCCCATCTGCAGAGGGGAGCAGCAAGCAGGGTACGCTGTCAGCTGTAATGAGAGCAACGAGACTCGCTCCTGACATTCCCAAAGGCCAAGTAAAGCTTCCTTTGATTTGGCAGAGCCAGGTTTCCTCTCCTTAGTTCTGTAATCCAGTTAGTTATTTGCTACTTTTATCATCTCCACAGGCATATATCCATGTTCCAATTACTGAGATGACGTTTGCACCAGCATGATTCATGCTGTCAAGTCCTGTCTCAAGTTAGATTCGAGCGGGGTTTATTTTGGGAGCGGTGGATGCATACCTACCAGGAGGATGGAGGTGCAGGGGAAAACAGGCTTCTGCCAACTGCAAGGGCTGGAAAAGTTGGGGTATCACATCTCTAGAGAGCCAAAGTGGGGGTCAGGCATAAAGAGGTGGACTTTCTGCTCCACCTTGAGTACCCTGTGTGTATGTCTGTGTTCCTTGCATGCAGAGCTTGCTGGAGGTTGCAATATTAACCAAGTAAATACTGGGAGAGCCATGACTCTCCAAAGCTAACCCATCCTTGGATTTCCTTACTGGATAGTCCTAATTCTTCTCTTGAAAAGGGGTATCCCAAATGACCTCAGTGGTGACTGCTGTCTCCAACTGCAAGACCTGTTCCACTCTGCTGGAGCCTCAGGTGTTCACAGGAAGGTATGATGCTGGGAGAGAGCAAAAGCAAGAGGGTGTGGGATGGTCTGAAGTAAGGATCAGAGACACACCTACAAGAAGATGATGTCTTTCAGGTCCTGCTGCATGGCACCTGGTGTTTTCATTCCGCAGCTGCACTTGTCTGAGATACATAGTAAAGAAAATACCCAGTATTTATGGGAAGCATGCTCACAGTCTCTGGGCCAGGAGCTGGGACACCCTCTGTGCCATGGCTGAGCAGAAGCCCACAGCACAGGCTTGCTCGTGCTCTTTCCCTCTGCAAAATCAACTGAGGAGGCAGTTGGTGGTGTGAGGGTGGGAATATGGACCTGAAAGCCAACAGCTGAACCTGTTACATCTTCTCTTTCCCCTATTTATCCTTGCAGTCCTCCTCAGTCTTTATTTTTACGTTGTACTTGTCACAGCAGGGATATTCTCATCTCACCTAGCTGGAAAGCATGGAGCTTACTCAGTGATTAATCACGTCACTTCTTCACTCCATCACAGTGCCATTCAACTGTCAGCAACCCTCAGGAGGTTCCCATGGTGCAGGCAAACAAGTATTACCCCGTTTTTCCAGATAAGGAAACTCAGACAGTGGTCACCATTTCCCAACCATAGTTACTAAATCCATAGCTTCCAGTGAAGTGCCAGAAGATGGGATCATAGAATCACAGAATCCCAGGCTGGTCTGGGTTGGAAGGGACCCCAAGGATCACAGAGCTCCACCCCCCTGCCACAGGCAGGGCCACCAACCTCCAGGCCTGGAGCTACACAAGGCTGACCAGGGCCCCATCCAACCTGGCCTTGAACACCCGCAGGGATGGGGCACCCACCCCCTCTCTGGGCAGCCTGTTCCAGCCCCTCACCACTCTCTCTGCAAAGAACTTCCCCCTAAGATCCAATTTAAACCTTCCTTCCTTCAGCTTTAATCCACCCCCCTTGTCCTGCCATTGTCTACCCTTTCAAAAAGCTGATTTCCCTGTTGTAATATGATTAGAAAATACTCTGTACCCCTTGGTGTGAGTGTTCAGCTCGGATCAGACACCATCTCACCATGCCTACCCTTCCTGCCAGCAGGGAGCAGGACATGCTTTGTGCACCACGAGAGCTTCCACCACAACAGGTCATCCCTGGAGAGGTGGCCCTGGGTGAACCTAGTGAGGTTCAACACTGCCAAGTGTCAGGTGTTACACTTGGGCAAGAGAGAGTGGGGAGGGGCTGGAACAGGCTGCCCAGAGAGGGGGTGGGTGCCCCGTCCCTGGGGGTGTTCAAGGCCAGGTTGGATGGGGCCCTGGGCAACCTTGTGTAGCTCCAGGCCTGGAGGTTGGTGGCCCTGCCTGTGGCAGGGGGTTGGAGCTGTGTGATCCTTGGGGTCCCTTCCAACCTAGACCAGTCTGGGATTCTATGAACAGGCAGATCCCAGCAAACCCAATTCCTTGTGATTGTGAAACGTTCCCAGGGTGGGTTTGTGGGACCCTTGGTGGGTTTGTCCCCATTTCAATAAGCCCTGGGGAACCACTAGTAAAATAACACTAATGGCATTAGGCTCACGGGGTTTCCTCAGGAGCTGAAATGCTACTACACACCATGGCTGGGAGGAAATGGTCTAGAAGCCTCCTGAAACCCCCACCTAGATTTTCTTTTTGAATCCTGAAAGATCCCTGCCATGTTTATTACCCTGAAGAGGGTGCTGGGAGAGCGCTTGCGTGCCTGGGCTTACAGCAACAGCTCAAGCTCTTCAGTGGGAAGTTAAAGCAAGTGGAATATTTGCTGGGATTTGGCAAGCAGAAATATTGTAAATAATTCAAAGAGTGTAATTTGATTCTAGATTTTTCTGGGCTATGTGGCATATGGCCCTTCTGGGTTTGTTTTATTTAGGTTTGCTGCCTCCCTTACGTAACTGTTCTCTTCAGCCTGCAATTAAACTTCAAGGTCAACCAGGAATTAAGGGGAGCGGAACTTGGTGTAATGGAAACGAGCAAGGCCGGACTCTGGCACTTGCATCCCTCCCTTTCTCCTACATTTACTTACCTCTGCTGGTTCAAAACAGGGACTTTCCACCTAAAAACTGCTCCCACAGCTGCACCCTCCGTTCCCCCGCTAAACCAGCGTGAGACCCTGCAGCCCCCAGCCCCATCTGCGCCGCGCAGGGCTGACCCATCACTTCATGTTTCATGAGGTGGCACCAAAAACTTGAATTGCCTCTATTCTTTCTGGATTTATTAATTTCCCCCCCATTTAGAGCTCCTCAGGTGAACAGTGCTGCATAAGAGCCAAGTGTTATTATTTATTAGTCACATATATTCTGTAATTACTTTGCAAATACGATCATTATATTTGAAGTTGTGGAGCACTTCAAACATTAATTGCCACCTAACTTGCAGAGTTCAGATCTGATACACAAACCTAATCATCAGTCATTAAGTATTATAGAAGAGAGCACTGGAAATATATTAAATTACTTCAGATCACTGATTGAAGCTGAGCTTTGGAAGTTCCTAAAAGCCTGGTGAGGCGCTGAGGTTCACTTCGGAGTGACCATTGGGAACTGGGGCCTGAGACACAACCAAACACCTCAAGCCTTGTTGATATCACAGGCCAATGGGCTCCATCAGCAGAGGGGTGGCAGCAGGGACAGGGAGGGGATTGTCCCTCTCTGCTCTGCCCTCCTGAGGCCCCAGCTGGAGTCCTGTGGCCAGAGCTGGGACCCCAGTACAAGAAAGATGTGGGACTGTTGGAGAGGGGTCAGAGGAGCCACGGAGATGCTCAGAGGGCTGGAGCAGCTCCCCTATGGAGAGAGGCTGGGGGAGCTGGGCTGGGTCAGCCTGGAGCAGAGAAGGCTGTGGGGGGACCTCATTGCAGCCTCCCAGTCCCTGAAGGGAGCAGAGGAACAGGAGGGGAATCAAGTTTTAAAAGGGTAGACAATGGCAGGACAAGAGGGATGGACTAAAGCTAAAGGAAGGAAGGTTTAAATTAGATATTAGGGGGAAGTTCTTTCCAGAGAGAGTGGTGAGGGGCTGGAAGGGGCTGCCCAGAGAGGGGGTGGGTGCCCCGTCCCTGGGGGTGTTCAAGGCCAGGTTGGATGGGGCCCTGGGCAACCTTGTGTAGCTCCAGGCCTGGAGGTTGGTGGCCCTGCCTGTGGCAGGGGGTTGGAGCTCTGTGATCCTTGGGGTCCCTTCCAACCCAGACCAGTCTGGGATTCTATAATTCCATGATTCTGTGACCCCACAAAATGCTCCTTTGCCAGCATCCTACCACAGGATATGGTGCTATGACCACGCTTTCTCCCCAGGGATCTGATCAATTCTTGCATTAACAAACCTGGTTTCATCGGGCCAGACAGTGGTGTTCCCCCCACCCCACGCTCCCCATCTCCCCCATGCCCTCCCCTTCGCCATGCAGCCTGCGGAGCAGAGCAGAGGATTGGGGCTGCTGGGCCTGTTCCACGCTACCCCGGCGTCTCCGCCTGGCATTCAGCAGCGGCAGCATGCGGCTCCGGGGAGGCGTTGGGTGCTGGATGGCTCCCCAGCGTCTGTCATTGTGCTTGACGCCGCACTCCCTTCCAGAGCAGTGGGCTGGAGTGACAAGACAAAGACACAGGCAGCATGTGTAATGTCTCTCCTGCCTGTTTGAGACTCGCTGAACGCTTCTCCCTGCCTTCGCTGTGGTCACCCTGACATCTCCCCGGCCCACGCCTGTGCTAAAACGGGTGCTGAGGCTTGTGCTCCCAGGCATGGCCCAGCCACGGAGGGAGGAGACAGGAGGGAACACCATCCTCTCCTGGCCTACTCCAAGCTTCATTAAGAGTGAGGAAAACTGCATTTTAAAGCCACGTGGTTATTTCCCATTATTTCCACCAGCCTATTTAGGAAAATGGCGTTTTGAAAGAGGTTCTTACTGGTTTACCACAGGTGAAATGGTTCCAGTTGGGAGCTGTTGCATCAGCAGTCTGTATCAGTCGTGGCAAGAATAACTCTGTGTGTGTGTGTGTGTGTGTGTGTGTGTGTATACATAGAACTCAGGGAGAGAGTAAGGGAGGAAGCATGTCAATGTGGGAGATGCTGATGAAGTCCTCCAGCTCTTCTGGGACCCTTTGCCAAGTGGTGGGACTCAGTTTGCCTCCTCCTGCAATCGCAGCCAGTGAGATTTCCCCATCCAGCCCTACAGTGCTGGGGATTCATCACAGCATCCCCAGGACTGGCAGGACAGGGTGGCTACAGGTTGGGGAAGGAGGAAGGGTCTCCTCAGGGTTTTCTCAGGCCACCTAAAGCTCCCTTTGATGAAGCAGAGGATTCACTACCTGTGTCAAGGACATGGGAAGGTTCCCCATCGTTAGCTTTGTGGGCAGACAGCCTTCCAGCCAGCCCGTAGATACAGCTCCAGCAGTATCTATTTATCTGGCACTGCCAAACAACGTCCTTACTGTCTTTAAGTGATGTCCTGGTGTTCACATGCTCTCTGCTGTCGTACTCCTGGAACATTACCTGCTCTCTTTTTACCTAAGGCAGATAAAGGTGGTTGTTTCTTTGTGGGTGCTGCTGCTCTGTGTTCAGCACTCACCAATTCTCTGTCTAACCCCTGGTCACTTTGCTCCAGCGAGCAATGGGGAAGCCCTTCTCTTCCCACCTCCCGATGTCCCCGCTGTCCTCAGTGCAGGTGCATCAGGGGTTAGCTTGCATTCCTCTGTGGGAATGCCATGATCTCTTTGCTATTGCATATTTATTTGAGCAGCCAGAATTTTCCAGCTCTGTTGTGCCGGACAGCATGGAAAACTGATCCCAGGGCCAGGGTTTGTGCTAGGAACACAAGAAGAGTGGCTGTGGCATTACTGGGAGGACTTATTGTTTAGCAAGTGGAAGTCAGGAGCTATATTCCCAGTTATTTTAACTGTATAAAAGGCACAAATGATCAGTCACAAATGGCCTGAGCAAAGGGGTAAGGCCTTTGCTTGTCATTACAGAAGTGGGCAGCAAAACCACCTTGGTTTCACCAGGGAAAAAACCCTGCTTCCATTTGTGACTTCCTTTCTCTGACAGGCAGTACCACCAGCTCAAAACAGGCAAAGGGCCCTGCTTAGGTCTTTACTAGTTGAGAAACAAGCTTGAAAACAGCATTTGAAGGACTAATATATTCAGCATTCAGTGTATTTATCTTTTTTAATGTTGTGTAGGCTTTTTTTAAGGATTTACATGCAAAATTCAGTTACATTCACTTAGGAATTAATATTTTGGATTAATGGCTCATACAAAAACATACCATAGAAAAGTAAATTTCAAACATTACTGGGAAAATACCAAACCAGTCCCGCACTGGTTTGGTGGGGAGTCTTGTTACTGGGAAAATACCTGTGTGTCTTGTTACTGGGAAAATACCAAACCAGTCCTGCCTTCCAAGATGAAAGACTCCCCACCAAACCAGTGCAGGACTGGTTTGGTGGGGAGTCTTTCGTCTTAGTAGGCGAGGTTCTTTGGTAGGTACCCTTATTCTGTGGCTTTTCCTAAGAAAAAGCTAAGTACTTCTTTATTTTCCTTTAAAATAAGTAGTGTCCTTATGATGTAGATAGCAATAACCTACATCAAAGCCATCCCAAAGAGAGCCCAGCGTGGGCTGTGGTGTGCATCAGGGGCTGTGGCTCTCCTCCTCCTCAGACACAAGACCCACAGATGATCAACCAAGCTGAGCCCACTGGTGGGGACACCTCTCCCAGATGTGCTGCTTGAGGCACCTCTACTCTACTGTAGAGATAGAGGTTTGGATGAGTCCTGGCTCAAAGATAGAGTGGCCTCTTCCTTCTCCCATGCAAAGCTGGGCAGAGCTTTGCTCCCAGCCTCTCCCAGCTCTCCTGGATGCATTTCAGCGATAACTTGTTCATTCTGCAGACGACACACTGACACAGAGCAGGTTTCAGCGCCAGAGGAAATGCCAAACAGGGAGACAAGCTGACACCCACAGGCCACTGCCGAAAGAAGTTGGCATCTGGGTCTTGCAGCTGCCAAACCTTCTCTACAAGTGGCCGCAGCAATCAGCTCCAGTGATGGAGCAAACCGAGGAGGAGGAGGAGGCGAAGGGCATGTGGTGCACAATCAATGCTGCAATCAAAGGGAAGAGGCCCTGCCAGCTGGTTACTACAGTTCCATCCCCATGCCAAAAGCACAACATCCTATTTAAAGAAAACAGCAGCGAAAGGCCGGCAGCTTGCGCGGCCCGGCACCGCGGGGGCGCGGGCCGAGGAGGTGGGCCATGTGTGCGAGGCTGCGCCGCTGCGCCAAGGGGCCTCCGGGGTCCCTTTACGCCCCATGCCAGCTCTTCCCAGCCTTCGGTGCTGCTCAGAGAGCTGCTGCTCCTTTTAAAAGTACCCCTTGTGCCAGGGAAAAGAGGAATGCTGGAGATGAGGGCCCGGCTCAGAGCGTGCCTGTTGCAGCAGCGGTTGTGGCAGCCGAGACAGTTAATAGCATAAGGCCTGCGATACGGTGCAGATGTCAAGAGGCACTGGCTGCTTTTAATGGGCAGGCCAGTGCTTAGCAAACATTCCAGTGTGTCAAAATGAGGAAAAAATTCCCATCATCCACCATATGAATTGTTTTCCTGTGGTCACTGCTCTCCCCAGCTCGTTTGGAAATGTCTTTTTTTGACGGGGAAATGTGAAAGTGAACTGGATAGAAGGAAAAAGACCCCTACGCTCTGGTGATGGCGTTGCAGAGAAGGGCAGCCCACCATGATGGTCTGCAGTTACCTTCACACACTCTCACCTTGCCAAACTCGGTGTCTGCTCTGTAAGCGAGGATGGTCTAGGTGCTATCAAGGAGGAAAAGCTGCCTCCCCTCAGCTGACACCTCCGAGTTCTCTCCTGCTCTCACACAAATACCAATTTCCACACCACATGCAGCATGACACCTTCCTTGTTCCTCAGGGAGTCTCTTGGTGGTTTTCCAGCCTGTCCCAGCTTGCACTGTCCTTGGGCACTTCAGCTCCTTGAGCCAAGGGCATGTTCGCTGCCATCACCTCATGCCTTCTCAGCAGTTTTTGCTATGTCTGGACACACTTGGCTAAAACCCTCTCCCTGCCCTTTGCTTGGTGCCTCTCCCTGTCTGGTTGCTACTATCTAGGATCCTTACATCTCTTTTTTCCTTCTATATCTTGATTAACTCACCACATCTCAGTTGATTTGGCCACTCTTTAGCTCCAAGCAGGAGCCTGCACACCCTTGAGCTGCATTCCTTTCATGCTTCTTCCCTCCCACTTGGCTGCAGCCTTGTTGCTGGATTGGACTGGATTTCACAGCTAATTCTTCTCCCGAAGTTGTTTGACATTGAAGATGATGAATAAGTGGAATTAAAAGATGTTTTCTTTGGGGAAACTCCCTCAAAGAGATATTGCACATACCCGTCATTCGTTTATTGGTCCTGAGCCCATCGCTTCTCCTGGTGCTCTCGCAGTTTCTCTGCCTGGCTTTGCTCCTCAATCCACTTCAGTAGGCTGTGGAATTTTGCACAAGGTAGATGTTACTCCCTGCATTTACTCCTGGCTCTGAATTCCCCCACCGTGCTTTCCACTGACCCACGAGGAGGTTAAACTGATGACCTTTGGAGAGGACATACCTCCTTTTAAAGCCCAGCCCAGGTCCTGCATCTCTTCTGGGACTTCTCCATCAGGTACCTGTTGTGTCTGCTCTGTCAGAGGCTATGGAAAACCTCAGTGGGATAACAATCTCCATCATCACTAATCTCAAATGGTTTTCTACTGATAGACAAGAAGGTAAAAACTCCTGTTGCTATTGCTCTTGGGAGGAAGGATGCAGTTCAGAGATCAGTGGAATCCCTGACAACCCTTTCACTCTGGATAACCATCAGTACCATATTATTCACTCTCTGCATCTCCTTTTGGATGTTTTCTGGGTGTTTCTTGCCTGTTTTTCTGCAGGGCATGAGTATTGGTTTTGGAAGCCTGATTTTAGGCTGCATAGACCTTAGCTGTGGACCACCATCAGTGCTGTGGTGCTCTGCAAGAAGATGTAGACCAGCAGAATTAGTGTGAAAAATGAGTGTGGAATTAAAGCCAATCTCCAGTATCTTAGAAGCTGATAAGTACCATTTGATGAACAAACTAAAAAATTATCCTTATCACCGTGAAATGAAGGAAGTAAGTCCTCGGAGGAACTGATTTTGAGCAATGCTTGGGATTTGGACCAAAACTGAACTCCTATGGCGTGTACTTAGCTCATTTATATGTCACTGAACCACTGATTAATGAAGATCCCATATTTTACACAGGCATTTGGGGGTTGACTTCGGGTTTGCAGTTGATCCTTACCCTTCTGGTTGCAGAAAATGTTAAGATACACATTGTTATCAGGTGCTAACACCCCACCTGGAGTATTCTGGGCTCCCTGGGATAAAAAAGCCAGGGATCTCCTGGAGAGAGTCCAGAGGAGGCTACGGAGATGCTGAAGGGCCTGGAGCATCTCCCCTGTGAGGAAAGGCTGAGTGAGCTGGGGAGAAGAAGCGTGAGAGGGGATCTGATCAATGGGGATCAATAGCTGAAGGGTGGGACCCAGGGGGACATGAGCAGCCTCTGCTCAGTGGCTGTGGGGACAGGACAAGGGGCGATGGGCTCAACTTGGAGCACAGGGAGTTCTGCACCAATGTGGGGAAGAACTTCTTCATGGTGAGGGTGAGGGAGCCCTGGGACAGGCTGCCCAGGGGATGTGGAGTCTCCTTCTCTGGAGATGTTCAAGCCCCATCTGGACACCAACCTGTGTGCCCTGTCCTAGGGACCCTGCTTTGGCAGGGGGTTGGACCTGATGATCTCTGGAGGTCCCTTCCCACCCCTGTGACTCTGTGATACTGTGATTTCTTCCGACTCAAGTAACTCCCGCTGCTTCTGCTGATGCTTTGGAAGTCATCACCTCATTGCTGCTCCCTTAAGATGCTTCCAGCTTTGTCAAACAGCCCAAACTATCTGTGGGGCTTTATGTGCTGCCCCCTGTCATATCTGCAGTGTCACTTCTAACAGGCAAGCAGCCTGTGACAAACCACTGCAGGCAGTGTGTCAGCCGTAGTGCAGGGACTCTGTGTGCTGGTGACCCTCATCTTTTATAGCATCCACTACATTCACACCCGTTGCCTGAGATGGCAAGGGAAAGGCAGAGCTAACAGAGAGAGCTAACCCACCTGTCACAGTGTTTCTGTCGCTCTTCCAGGGATTTTACAGCAGCCTGGCTGGGCTTGGCGCCGTGCTCCCTCTGAGCGCCTGTTTCCATGGGGTAGGAGCAGCATCTATCTTCACAATCACCCACTCTCTGGTGTATAAAACCCTGAATGCACCAGCAGTGCTGTCTAGAAGAAAACAGCATCAAAAGCAACTGAGATGTTTCTTCTTGGAGAGACTCCTTCCCTGCCCTACAGGCCCAGGGTGAAGCAAAGCAAATTTCCCCTTCTTGGTACCCGACTTCCAATTCACTCCTTGTTTTACCTGTTATTGGTCCCCCTCCCTCCATCCTCAGCCTCCCCTTCAATGCTCAGAAACTCCAGAGTCTTAGATCCTCCAGACTAGGTGAACAACCCCTGGAGCTCAGCTAAGCCATCTCCCATGAGCTCCCAGGTCCTTTCTGTTAGCATCATCTCCTTGAAGAAGTGTGGTGGCGGGGTGTCCGTGCCCCCTTTCCTGCAGCCATGGGTCCAGGCAGTGAGGAAGAGGAGCCAGCCCTGTGCCTCTGAAGGACTTGGCCTTTGGAAAGCAGTGCTTTGGAGCTCCAGCTGAACAATGACCTCTTAATTTGTAGGAAAATGAGCCACCTCTGTGGTCTAATCCCATTTATTTATAATTAATGGTGAGTAGGTTCTGTTTCCTTGAACACAGTAGAGGGGTGCCCCCATCTGATTTGTCATCTTTGCCAGAGGCATGCACCAGTGAGACAGGCTGAGACATTGAGAGGATCTCACCCAGGGTCTTGCTGCAGCCTCAGAGACCCAGACATGTCCCTCAGCCACCAAAGGACCACCACTGCCTCTTCTTCCTTCCCACATCCCTTCTACAGCAATGCTACTGGGTGGGAGCAAGCTGATGTGCTGGGCTGCAAAACCCCATCCATCCATCCATCCATCCATCCATCCATCCATCCATCCATCCCTCCATCTCCCTGCTCATCCATCCCTCCATCTCCCTGCTGATGCAGGCTCTGGCACAGGCAGGCAGCGAGCTCCTGCGGGCAGCCACCTGTTAGTCCTGGGCTGAAGAGCAGGGGAGAAGCTGGGGAGCTGAGGAGCCTCTCGTCATCACAAACAGCCCCGAGTGCTGCACGCCGCTCTCGCTGCAGGGCCGAGTAATGTTCAGTGCCATGGAGAGCGAGCCTCAGACCATCCCATAAACCACAAGGATGCTGAGAGCTGGAGACCCAAGAAGCCCATCTCTCCTCTTGAATATTTCATGGGTCGCACAAGCCGTTTGGAGGGGAACAATCTGCAATGCTCCCTCTTCCACAGCACCTTTCTGAAGCCTCTCCTCTCCTCTCCTCTCCTCTCCTCTCCTCTCCTCTCCTCTCCTCTCCTCTCCTCTCCTCTCCTCTCTTCATTTGTCAGGAGTGATTACCCTTCCTTTTTGGTAATGACAGAGCTGAAATGCCCAGACCAGTGCTTGGGTTTATAAGCATCCTCGGCAACATCGGCAGTGATGTCAGCTCAGAGTATGCTAATTAATCTATGGTCCCTCTTCTGGCTGTTTCTGCAGTAACAGAGCAAAAATCAGCTTAGGTTGTGTATCAAGCCTGCCTGCTATTGGTTTTTATTGGCTTTCTCTCCGTATGGCACCATGAAAGGCCAAGGCCTCTCTGATGGGATAGGGGCCGGACTCTGGTGTGGTGTAGGGCAGCGCTGCTCCAGCCTGGGACAACACCTGTGGTCTCCTGAGACCCACAGCTGGGTCATGATGCTGAGGATGTGACGGGTTGGAGATGGGGGTGTGAGGTTTGCGGGCTGCCCAGGAGCCCCCGGTGTCAGCAGGGAGGTCCCATCAACCTGGGACCCGAAGCATCGTGAGGGTCTCCCTGGGGGCTGCACCCCAGGGCTGGCACAGGCTGTCTTTTCCTCCCAGGCTCCTCTCCAGCACCTGCAGCATCCCACTTTACTTTCCCATCCAGTTGCACAGCCTTTCCAGGCTTGGTGAGCTTTGCAAAGCAATTAGCACTTCCTCCCCATTCCCATTTTGCTCTGAAGAAGGAGGATGGGTCCCAAGGACCCTGTGTACCCACAGGGAAGCTCCACTCCCACTGGGCTTCCCCAGATCCAGTTTGAGCTGCTGGGATCTGCAAACTGGGTAAGCCCTGAGGTTCCTGCCGAGCCACCCACCAGCCTGTGACTCGGTACTAGTAATCTTTACTAATATTTGCAATAGAAACAACATTTCACTGAGATTAGCAAACTTCACAGTGGCTTATTTGCAGCTTTTGAATTTGTAAATGAAGGGAAGGGTTGGGAAAAGGGGACTGGGGATGATACATGGGGAAATCCAGTCCTGAGAATTTATCCTCTTCATTAAAAGCTACTAAGATCTTCATCTCTGGTATTTCATGTACCAAATTCAATATTTGGAACGTAGTTGGCATATAAAAATAGCAATAGCATCTTTTTAAAAATGGAAGGGGGGAGGAGGGAAAGTTTTAACTAAACCTCACGCTTTAATAGTGCTTTTTTTATGTGTGTAAATCCCAGCTCTGGGAAGTATTGGTCAGGAGAGAGTAACCCCTGCAAGAGCAGGAGGGTTTTCTCCCCATGGAAGTTATATTTTCCTCCTACATGATGCAGGATGCCCTGGCAAGTCAAAAGGATGAGTGTTCGGGGAAAGGAGAAGGTCTGTTGCCCTTAGTAGAAAGAGAGCCTTGAAAACCCTGGGTTTCTAACCAAAGAAAAGGCATGAATAATAAAAACCACACCACCTACAATCTGATTAATTGGAGTGTGTCGATAAGTTTCTGCTTCTGGATGCTGGTAAGAGAGGATGAAGCAGGGTGGAGGAAGAGGGATGGGAGACTTTCCCTTTATCCCTTTCTCATTCAAGTGCTTAAGAAAACCTGGGGCAATTGTCAGCACGATGCTTGCTGAACAGAAATACATCCTGTCTTTCTGGTGGGGTTCCCCTGACCCACATCACCCCCTCATCTCACTGTGTGCCCCCACGTATTTGCCCATCAGGAAATGTCAGGAGTCGCTCTGGCTGTGGAAGGCAGCTGCCGTTGCGGTGCCCTCGGGTGTCCCCCACCCTGGTTTCCTGGGGGAAACCTCCTGCTTTGGCTACAGGCTTGGGGATGGAGTGCAATGCCAGTGTGTGTGGCAGCACGGTGGGAGGTGGTGAGCTGTGTGGTGGTAAACCATGGCCGTGCCACACCATGGCCCTGCTGTCACCTTTCTGTGGCCATGCCGTGACCACACTGCGCCGATGTGATGCTGCGCCGTGCTCACTCAGGAGCCCTGTGCAGAGATGGGGTGTCGCTGCCAGCACCCCAAGTACCCCCATGCTGTGGTCCCTTGCTGCCCCACAGTTCCTCCTGAGATGCTTGATTGCTCCTGCCAGGAAACAGTGATGCTCTGAGAGCCGCTCCTCCGCCGTGGTGCGGGCAGCTGCCAGCCTCTTCGCCTTAAACCTCTCCTGAAGGGACACTGAGCTGGTCTGGTGGTCGTTTGCCCCGGTGTGAATCCCAACCAAGTGCTCCGAGATCACTGTTTCCCCAGCTTCCTGGGGCTGGTGAGAGCAGAGGCGGCCTGGCAAGTTTAAAGAGATTCAGTTTTCCTGTCTGTATTTGCATGTAGCTCTGGAGCGCTGCGGAGTGACTTACCGGCGTGGAACGGGGAGCCCAATCCTGCGTGAGCTCTCCACGCTCACCTCACCGCCAGGTCTGCAAGCGTTCCAGGGGAAGGTGTGTTTGTATCATCAAAGGACAGGAGATGTCTGGTGACACTCCTTCCCTAGATTCCAGGCTGACGCCTGGGCTGTGCCGGAGGAGCCGTTGCCATAGCGGGGAGCGCGGGGAAGCAGGATGAAGAGGGGGGGGAACGGGGATGCTGCCGCCGCGTTCTCGCCGCCGCCGCCGCCGGTACCTCCGCGTCGCAACCAGCCCGAACACCTGGTTCGGTCCGTGGTGACAGCTCAGCGCCTCGACAGCGGTAACGATTTAGAAGCGGGATGCTAAACAAGATATATACACGATGTCAAATATTGGCTGCACACATCTAAGCCAATCACTTCTAAATAAATTAACCATGGCATTGCCTAATACGATCCACCTGCTTTCTTCCTCGTGCTGTTCCAGACCCTACCTGAACCCCCCTTTGATTAAATGTCAAAAGCTTGCCTTGTGCCTGCAGATTTCACTGAAGGCGGATAACAGAAAGGTTCCTCCTGTGACTCCATAAAACTGAAATAAATTCCACTGGCATCTTGTAAATTTTTATTTTCTACAATGACTGCGGGCCCCATCTGCGACCCAGCTGTTATTAGAAGGGAAAGCGTTGGCCCTTCTGCATTACAAAACAGCATAGAACAGTAATTGCCAGTGGAAGAGATTAAGTGTAGACACTAAAAATGTTTACTCGCAATGAATATGCATAACGATGGGTAGGAAACAGCACTGGAAGATTAAAAAGAGAGAAGGGTTTGTTTACAAGGCTGGGAAAAAAAAAAGAGGGGAATGTCAGTTGGCCCCAAGCCTGAAATAGGAACGAAAAACCTTTGGGCAAGGCATTAGGGAGAAAAACAGATGGTTTGTGAACCTTTTATTAGATAGAAAAATCATTAATCAAGCCCAGGCTGGAAATGGCAGGGTTTTTGGTAGTTCATATTTTAGTTTATTTTTTCTTAAAGTGACAGCGTGCTATTTTGTTGACAGTCAGCGGTACGGAGCCCCTTTGCTCAGGAGAGGCAGCAGCTTTAGCATGCAGCATTGGGAGCGCCTCGAACTTCAGGTCCGTGCTAGCACCAAGCTGTTGTGCAGAGGAAATCCCTCAGTAGGGTTTCACATTTCAGCACCTGTTTTGCCTGTACAGAGAAGCAATTAAAAAGAAAAGAGAGGGGGAGAAAAAAGAAAGAAAGAAAGGAAAGAGGAAGGGAGAGGGGAAAAAAAAAATCACAGCTTGGTTTATTTATTTTTATTCCAATTTGGGGAGGAGGAGGGGGGGCATTTAGGGCAGGAAAACTTGCTCAGCCAGCCTCATGAATAAAGAGGCATTTAGCAGGGCTTGTCAGTGCCTGCACCCTCCGTCACGGCTCCTGTTCCCCTTTATTCCGTGCCTGGAAGCTTCAAAATGAGGGAGTTTGCTGCGTTCAGGAACGGTGAGCTGAATGGAATGTGGGAAAGGGGCCTGGGAACCTGGTCACTGGTGGTGGTGGCCGTGGGTGCGGGGTGCCTGCCCCCTCGCAGCGCCCGATCGCGGGGCTTTGTTCGTTTGTTTCTCCCCTTCCCATCTCCATGGCGGCAGGCTCCGAGCGGGGCATCGCTTTTGCATCACTAGCTCAGGGCAGCATCCTTTTGCCAGCATCCCTTTGCCCCTGAGCCTCTCATTAACCTTGAGTGGTGTCTTCTGCCATCATCTTCTTGGTGAAACAAGCAGGTCATCTCCTGCTAGCACAGGGACAGGGGGACATGTCCCCAAAGTCAGACTGAGGTGTGAGCGTTGGGTCAGCAGGCAGGCACCTGGATTCCACCTGGGACCTGCTCCAGAGCTGCCCTGATCTCCCACCAAGCATCTCAGGTGCCCCCAAGCAGGTGGGTGGAGCAGGGCAGCAGCACCCAACCCCGCACCAGGGACACCCCTCGCCTGCTGTCTCCTTGGGGTGGACCTGCCGTCAGCATGGCTCTCTGGGGTGATCAACCCCTAAGTCATGTGTTTTTAATTGATGGAAATTACTAGCCATGAGAGGGACTAAACTCAACCAAACAATTACAGTTGCCCAGTCTCTGAATTATGTGGATCCTTCTATACCTTCAGCTGTGCCTAAAAATGTACAAACCACCCCCAAAATTCCCTGTTTCCCATGGGTCCTTGTTGGTGGACACCCCCAAAATTCCCTGTTTCCCATGGGTCCTTGTTGGTGGACACCCCCAAAATTCCCTGTTTCCCATGGGTCCTTGCCGGTGGACATGGTCAGTTGGTGTCCATGTGTGAAGGCAGCGTGTCTGATGGGAAGAGCCCACACAAGGGCAGATGGGTTTCACTTGTCCCTGAGCTTTGGGATGGCTCCTGAGAGGTGGGATGAAGACAGTGTGGACCATGACAGCTTCTAAACATGGGGTTAGGGCCAAATCCTGTCTGTCCTGTGCCTTGTCCAGGTGTAAACACGCTGATTCTAATTTGTCTGGCTTTGAATACCTTGGGGAGGGAGCAAAATTGGTTGAGGGGTGATGGTTTTAAACTGGAAAAGGGGAGATTTAGGTTGGTATTAGGAAAAAATTCTTCAATATGAGGGTGGTGAGGCACTGGCACAGGGTGCCCAGAGAGGTGGTGGAGGCCCCATCCCTGGAGACATTCCAGGTCAGGCTTGCTGGGGCTCTGAGCAACCTGCTCTAGTGAAGATGTCCCTGCTCATTGAGGGGGGTTGCACTAGATGACCTCTGAAGGTCCCTTCCAACCTTACACAGTCTGTGAGTCTGTGAAACTCCTGGTTCTCAGTTTCTGATGGTGCTTGTCGTGTCACAAATTTGGGGCAAACCCACAGAGTCCTGGGCAGTTACCCAGTGTTAACAGTTACATCACCAAGACAGTAATTAATTAGGTCTGTTAGCATTTAAGAAATTAAATAAAATAATAATAATAATAAGCTAGAAAGCTCAGCTTCACCAAAATATCTCTGCAAAGAGGAGTTACAAAAGATAACATTAAGAAGGAACCATCAAATATTTCTTGGTACACTCAGACCAGAACTCAAGCCAACAGCCTTCTTCAGGGAATAAAGGGGAACGGGTTCTCTTTCCAATTGCTTTTCTACTGCTGAGGAGCTGCCCACACATTTCCTAATTCTTAGACTAATAGCTCTGAGATGAACTTCCTAAAACATATGAGCTTCATCAGAACTGGGGAAGAGGAGGGGGGGGAGAGGGAGCAGGGTGGGGGGAGAGAACGAGGGGGGAAGTACAGAATGATCTTTGTAAGAAATAGTAGCTGGGATTGCTAGCGTTGCATATGTTACAGCACATCATTAATAACAGGGATCAAAAGAAAGGGAACATCTTAGCAGCTGCATCAAATTATTATAGATATCGGAATTTTCAAATGAGAACGCAGTTTAGGGGAGGGGGGAAAAAAAGGGGTGGTGGCAGGGGGGGGATGATGAAGGGAAAAATAGGGGGCACCGTGCACCGGAGGTCAGGTCACTTTGCAGAGCTGCAGGATAATCCCAGGAGGTATTGAAAGCCCTGGGATGAACAATAAATTGGTCTTCCTATGAGGGTCTTTGCAGCATCACTAGACAAAACGTGGGGGATAAAACCCCCAAATAATTCCCAATCTTTTGAGAGTGGCTGTTGAGAGCAGGGCCAGGCTCAGGGTGATCCATCCCTGCCCCTGCCATCTGTGTACCCCAGCCCTGCATCTGCCCCAAAGCCAATTGTGAAACAGGAATTGCCCCCCCAGTGTGACCACCCCACCCCATCCCACTCCCCATCCCACGGAGGCAGCTGAGGGCTTGCAGGAGGCTGGGGAGAAAGGGCTGCTCATCTCTCCAGGGATACATCGCTCTTCCTCTGATAAAAAGTTGGTGTGCATCCATGGGTTTTATATCCCCCCTGTGGAAAAGGAGTGGGAGGGGTGCGATGGCTCGCTCTAGGAACGCACCCCAGCTCCGTCCTCCGCCACAAGGAGGGTTTTATAACAGCGTTGCGCAAAGGCACCCAGCCCAGCCAAGGTCAGCCCCCCCCTCCCTCCTCTCCTCACTGTCCTCCTGAAGAATTCCATTCATGAGGAGATAACGCCTTTCTGGGACACTGCACATCCCGGGAGCGGCTGGGCATGGCCCCCCTCTGGCATCAGCCCCCCTTTCCTTCCCAGTGCCCCCCCATACCCATTCTTGGCCGTCAGCTGGGCTTTGGGGCACACACCCCACCCCATGCAGTATCCCAAACAGCTTCCAGTGGCCCCACGGGACATGATGGGGGTTCCTACAGTGTGCACAGGGGGATTCCCAGTGTGCCAGGTGGTTTTACCCAAAACTCTCATGAAACAGCCTGTTTCCCACCTGCCTGGATGGTCTCAGGATCACCATCCCCTTGGCTTTGGGCTCAGCAATGCCCCGTGGCGGGCGGTGCAGGAGAAAGGGAAGGAACCGATGGCTGTGAAACCTTTGGGACCCGATTCCCCTCAGCATTCCCCAGCTCTCAGGAAATTAATTGGTGGCTTTATCCATACCGGTGTGGAGAGAACCAGCGCTCAGCAGGAGCAAAAGGTGATGTGAAGAAACTCTTTAAAGACTCAGGTTTGATCTCAAAATAAAAGCCTTTCTTAAAAATGCAGTCCCAGTCCCCGTGTCCCCCCCCTTTCCTTAAAAGCAAGGGGTTTCTAATTCAAACCAGTTAGGAAAGGCTCCAGTTACACATCTGCCTGGTGCATGTGACGCTGCACTCCATCTCAGCCAGCAGTAAAAGTACAGGTGGTTGGGTTTTACCGTACCCCTTTATAAAAGAAACCCCAAACAGGGCCCGGGGGGGGGATTTTTTATAGCCTGCCGCAGCACGTCGGCGCAAGGGTTAAGCAGCAGAGAAGGCCAGGACCGCTCGTGACTTCATTGCTCTCCCATCTGGTGGGAACCCTGCAAACCATTTGTAAATGAGTTTTTGGCCTGTGCATGCACGCTGCCGCGGCCGCTCGGCGGCGGATCCTGCGCGGACAGCTTGCGCTGCTGCTTCAAACGTGTCTCCAGCGACAGGCTGGGCTCCCGCTGCTTCGCAGTGCAGGAGGATCACATCATTAAGTATGGATGTCCATTCTGCCCACGTGCTTTCTCCCCCATACTTTATGCCATAATTATCATCACATTAGTTTGGTAAATAATGTTGACACATGGGTCCTGAGCAGCTGTAGAGTGTCCATCTGACACCCGTGCAATCAGAAGTTCAGCTCTTTGGAAAAGAAAAGGACAGATTGAGCCTCTGAATTTCTTCCTCCGCGCTTCCTCCTTCGGCCTCGGAAGGGCGGCGAGGAAGACGGAGGATCCCTGCTAACCTGGCACAGATGAGGAAATCTATTCTTTCCTATGAAATCCCTGCAAATAATCCCTTCACCTGATCTCTGAGAAACGCAAAGCGCTCATTAATCATACGACTGGTGAGCACTGATTTCCAGATTAATCTAATTAGACCTCATTTGTTTCAGGTGAAAGCAGCTGTATTAACCACCGCTGCCCAGCGCACAAAGCCCCGCGCATGAGGCTCCGTGCAGAAGTCAGGATCAATTACAGGATTGACTGTGCGGAGCTTGCGCCGCTCCAGTCGAGGGGCTCTGGCAACATTGCCATTACAAATTCAAACGCTGCCTTTAAGGGATTTATTGCTCAGCCAGAACATTGGGTTGACTCTTGGCATCCAAGATCTAAGCCGGGGGATCGGAGGGTATTTAGTGAAACCACTCAACCTGTTTCGAGGCCCGGGAGGGGGCAGGGGAAGGGTGACTTAGTGGGGCTGTTTCAAGCTTTGAAGAAAGGCTTTGTTTTACCAATGTCTGTTTTGTTGAATTAATTTCTGGAATTAAGTCTTCGTGGAGGATGGAGTGACTAATTCCTGCCATGGCCACTGCTCCTCCTCCACCCCTGGTGATCCGGAGCTGCTCCCTCCTCTGAGTCTCCCTCCCGCAGTGGCCAGACTGTGGGGAACGGGTCTGCGCTCTCCATGCACCCCAAAACAGCCCTTTGCACCCACCACAGGGGGAGACTCAGCCTTCCCCAAAGACGGTGCTCTAACATCAGGGACAGCCCAGGAACCCCCATCCCAGGGTCGCTCTGGGGTGCCACCCCAAAGCAGCCCGCTTCCATCAGCTGATCTCCAAGCACTCCTGTGCTGCTCCCGGTGTTTAACGGTGTCGGAGCAAACGCAGAGCACCCGTTGCATCTCCAGCACCAGATCTCTGTGGTCGGGTATCCAATACCCCCTGGGCACCAGTACAGTGTCAGGGTGACCCCAGATTTTGGTTCTTCCTTCCGGGGGGGGGGATGAATGCTACATCCAAATGAGCAATGTCTATTTTTAGGCAGCACTCACCCTTTGAGGTTAACAGCCGTGTGCTCTGGGCTAACCACTGGCTTAGAGGGGAAACCTGTGCATTTAACTGACAAGGCAAAAACTGTTAAGCCTGCTCGTGGGATGCAGAGTGAAAAACCTGCCAGGAGAAAAAAAAACCCATCCAACCAACCAACAGAAACGTTTCCTATTTATTTTCATTAGCATCTAGGTAAATACAATGTAATGGGAATATTTAAAGACCTATAATCTTATTTACATTCTAAGCATGAATACAGTTCCCAGTACATTGCAGACATCTGTCAGACAAACAGACAAGACTCTGCAAAGATCTTTAAAATGCTCTCCTCTTAACCAGCAAGGAAGCTGTTTGGGGATTTTGGCAGGATAGCTGGGATATGACAGGTCTTTTTTTTCCTCTTTTTTTCTTTTTTTTTCCCCATTTTTTTTCTCTTCCTCCCCCTTTACCAAACGATTTCTTCAGCTTCTTAAAGCATGCCTAAGAAATTCCATGTGATGGGGTATTTGCTCTGAAAATTGAAGTGAGAATTCATGAACCAGTCTAATCTGTCAGGCCTTCTCACGCTGAGGGCTCTCTTCTGCCCGTGCCCACCTTGGGTTCCTTTGAAGGGTGTCTCTTCCCCGGTTCCTGTCGATACAGAACCAGCACGGTGCAGGTCACTCACAGCCAGTAACAGAAACCCAATCTTAGTGTTTCAGTTGAATCTAAGGCACCCTCAAGGGATTATGAAGTGTGGGATAAAATTGCCTTTCCACAGCCTCTCCCATACCCCAGCTATCCCTGCGCGGTACCAAGCGGCGACTCGGATAACGGTGGTGCTGTAGCTGATTTGCTCCCCATGCACTTGGCGATGCTTGGACAGCCCCGGGTTCACACTGGGTGCTGCTCAGAGCAGATGGCCAGGGACCCAACAAGGCTCACCAAGACCACACCACATTAGGCTTTGCAGGGACCAAATACAGCCCTTGGCCCTGCTCCGAGCGTACCCCGGGTGCCCCATCCTCATTCTGCATGGGCTCTTTTCTTCCTTTGTTTTTTTTTCAGGCAGGCTTTAAAACACAGCCCCATCCAGGTGACACGGTGATGGCTGGTCCCCAGCCCTGCCCAGCGGTTCCCCAGGGGCTTTGTCTTTGCGTGGCCACCTACTTCATTCCTCAATGAATGAAGCTGTGGCTACATTTGCAGGCATCCCTCCTGCAGAGCCTGGTCTGGGGCTGCCACAGGAGGGGCTGTGTGGGAGCAGGGGGAACCAGGAGGGATGGGCATCCCTGCTGCCATGGACACAAAAGCATCCCCCATCCCCTGGGAGGGCCGTGAGCCCCAGGTTGGGTGGCATCACTATTTTTCCTGCTATTTTTCCTTTGAGAGCTGAGTAAATAACTCCTCTCATGCCACTGGTGTCATGATATTCTCTCTGAGCTCCTGCTCTGGCCGCTCCGACAGCCACCGAGCAGATCATGCTTCCTACGATCCACAATGAAACAGAACCAAGGGAGTCAGATAGCAGCACATGGGAGCCAACCCGCTCCAGCCCAGCATGGTGGGTGCATGCCCAGCCTTCACCCACTCACCCCAGCCCCTCCTGCGTGTCCTGCCACTGGTCCCACGCTGCCCTTTGCCATTTTGCTCCAGATAATAACAATTTTGCTGCGTTCCCTGAGATCTTCCCCGCGCCTGTTTTCAGCTGCTCGACACAATATTGCTGCATAATTTGGAGTGTCTCCTCTTCGTTTTTTTGGATGCGAGACTTAGCAACAGAGAAAGGTGCTAAAGAGAGACAAAACTTGTGTGGGTGGCTGGAGATTAGCCATTTGGAAATCTATCCTTTTCTTTGTACCACAAGCTGTTTGCGTGGTTCCACTCCAAACCGCTATACTTGGGTGCTAACGCGCCGGTGCCGACGCCTCGCGCCGAGCTCGAGGCACTGCTTAGGTGCGCCGCAGTGCCTAGCGCCGCTGGGTCGCACCACGGCAGCATCCGGCTGCTTGGCTGCCTCCATCCTCCTCCACCTGCCGTGCCATGCCGTGCCGTGCCCGGCTCCGCTCGCTCCTCCGCTCCCAGGGCCATGGGAAGATCGCAGCCTGGGCATCATCCGGCTGCTTGGCTGCCCCCATCCTCCTCCACCCACCGTGCCGTGCCGTGCTGTGCCATGCTCAGCTCTGCTCGCTCCTCCGCTCGCAGGGCCATGGGAAGCTCGCAGCCAGGGCAGTGCCATGCGGTATCATCCATCCCAGTGAGCACCCCTCGCCCAGGGTGGGGTTAACGCCGTGCCGTGCACATGGAAAAATCCCCGGCTTCCTCTTGCTAACCTCATCAGTATGAAAGCCAGAACCCCTCTCATTAAACCCCAGGAAATATTCTCTTCATTTCGAAAGCAAACATGAAGAGGAACGCCACCAAACACGGACTGTATGAAAATCATTGATTCACAATATTTAAATTTCCAGCTAGCCTCCAATTAGCAGGCTTTCCAATATTTGAACAGAAGACCATTTTAATGCAATTACAAACACATTTTAGGCATCTAAATTTTTTGCATAATTAGTTCCCTATTAAACTATTTATGTAGCCCTTTTTCCATCAGAAACAGAGAAAGCAGAACAATTTTATTCCTTACTGTTACAATAATTAACTATGCAAGTAGAACAGCATATTAATAGAGTATAATTTGTTTACATTTAAAAGAAAATTGTGTTAGATTAGCATAGCAAAAGACTATTTCCATATCCAGGCGGTAATATGCAGGCCTAATAGCAATTTACAGTGTAGTTAAAGAATATTATTAATAAAGTAATACAGTGTAATTCTGTTTGCCCCCACCATATTTCACAATGTCCTTAATTACAGCTAATTCCATCGAGACTAATTTGGGTGTTATTAAGCGGTAGACACAGGAATCTTAAATACAACCTTTGTTAACGATGAAGTTCCGAAGTTAGCGGGGAGCCCGTTCCCATGGCACGGCGAGCTGGGAAAGCCGCTCCTCCCCACCCAAGGGGTGGGTGGTGGTGGCTGGGAGAGCCCTGGGTGGCTGGAGCAGGAGCCCAAAAGTCCCGTGGTTTGACCCAAGGATTCGGCATGGTGGTTCTTCTTGGCTCCCTTAGTGGATGGGTGAGCTCGTGCCGTGCGTGCGGAACAGGGATGCGCAGCGCGGTGCCAGGCGATGCGGCGGCGTGGGGGTGCCCAGGGTCTTGTTGGGGTTTTGGAGTTGGTTTGGGCCTTTTTTCCTTTCTTTTGGCTGAGGAGCTGCCCTGGGTGGTTAATTAGGTGAGGTGAGGTTAGGGGGGGCATTGCAAGAGGCTGTCCAGCTCATTAGGGGATGGTGGCTGTGGGTAATGAGCTCCTGGTCTCTCCAGTGTGCCTCTCTGTCTCAGTCCCTCCCAGCAGGAGCTGGGGGAGCACAGAATGCTTGGGACAGTTTGTATTTGGTTGGTCCAAGGCTTTTCTTACTATTTTCATGGTGATTTCCTTTCTATTCCTGTCTGCCAGAGAATTCCCAGTGCCATCCCGCTCCCCTGCAATGGGACCAGCCTGCTTGGGGGGTCTTGCTGGCTCTGCCCCACTGCCAGGATGGGACAAGCCCTCAATTCCCCTCACTGCAGCCTCCGCATCACTCGATCTCCACACGCAGGAATTCCTCAGGAATTCTCCCAAATTCCTTGCAGTAAGACTTGTTATCCAATAAACAGGGGAGCCATGAGCCTGTAACCACTTTTCCTGCTCTCCCTCTATATCTCCATGGACTCAACAAAGCAACAGGGACAAACATTTCCTCTGAGCCTGATTTTTGCCCGGAGAAGGTTGTTCCTTCCATGGGCAATCAAGATGTTTTCTATTCCCATATTTAGATGCACATCAATGCACTGGATTACATTTCTCCCCATGCCAGTATGCCCCAGCATATGGTTTCAAGGCACAGGGTATGCATCCCATCATGCTAAAATGATTTGTGGCAATATCACCCAAAGCCCAACTAAGTGATTTTCATTTTAATTTTGCTCTTGAAAACAATTACACTCGTCCTCTTCTGCCTGCTGGCAGTGGCAGGGAAAGAGTTAAGCCCTGGGATGCCCTCTGCTTTGCTGGGGTCAGAGTAAAAG
The DNA here is from genome assembly GCA_020800305.1 of Porphyrio hochstetteri. NCBI lineage: Eukaryota > Metazoa > Chordata > Aves > Gruiformes > Rallidae > Porphyrio > Porphyrio hochstetteri. The sequence goes on from CM036938.1 coordinate 91,627,823, forward strand.
GGCTTTCCCCCCTTCTTGTTTGGATATTCTCCAGTGCTGGTTATTGTTTTATGGAGCCGTTGTGCCACCAGTGGTTGTTTCCAGTTTGGGGAAGCAGGTTCCAGCAAGGTGATGCTCCCTGCCCAGCGCCAGGCTGCGGGCACACCAAGCAGCCAGGCAAGCCTCTGCTAATTAAAATAGCAGGTTCAGCTGGGTGTGAAGGGACATTGGTTCAGTTCTGATGGGTACAAGTGAGCATGGAAGTGCTCCAGTCTGTGGGCCGGGCGCTGGGGAATGCCTCTGCCCGCTGTCAGCCGTGCCTCAGGGAAGGGCTGTGGAGCGAGCATGGGTACAGTGGGTTGTGCCTGAAATAACCCAAAAAGACAGGACTAAAGCCCCACTTGTTCTACAAATAGCCATCAGACTAGGTGAATAAACCACCTTGGTTTCAGCACAAGTGCCAAACTCCCATTCAAATGCCAGGATAAACTCTTTGGATCAAAACATGGCTCTGCAGTGATGCCCTCCACTAAAAATTAAACAGGAAAAATAAAAGGGAAAGGGGAAAAAAAGGAAAAAAAGCAAAAAAGAGGAGCTAGAGAATGAGAGAAATCATGGCTGTATCTTCATATCCTGCAGATGGCTAATATTCATATGTAACTGTCAAGCAGCTCACAATGCCAAGCTCCAAAGCAGAGTGCATCAGCTTGTTCTTGCATCTGAGCCATTAAACCCAATGGGTCTCACGCAGAAGGATCGCAGGCTGTACCCGGAGCTGGCAGGCGCGCGGCTCAGCCGCTTCCAGCAGCTCCGAGCCGGAGGGAGATGGGAGATGCCTGCACCACCCGCGAGCCCGAGGGAGCCGCTCCCGCTCGGGGTACACGGAGCTGCCATGAGAATTTGCTCTGGGAAGTGCAAAAATAAGGAGGCTGGGAGAACTTCCATCCATCCATCCATCCATCCATCCATCCATCCATCCATCCCTGCTTTTAGGATGTTTCTTTCTGGACTTGGTGGTGGTGAAGTGGCCTGGAGGTGCTGGAGCTGGGGGACAGAAGGCACACTTCAAGGCACAGTATGAGGGTTCTATTCCCAGCTGCTCTTCTCCAAAAAATTCTCCTAACAATGAAATCCCCACAGCACTCCTAAAATCACCTGCTGAATCCCCTCACCACTGCCCACAGTCCTGGGGATGCTCCAGAGCATCCTGCGTCTCAGCTTGGGAGATGCAACCTTCCAGCTCGGGTTTACCACCTTCCTAATTGCAAGGGTGTGAGAGTTAATGAGCAAAGGGAAGAGCTGGCATCCAGGTCTTGGCTTTCACAGGCCTGAAATGATGTTCATCGCTTGAGGTGGAGAGCCATTTGTCTGGATTTGGAAAAGCAGGAACCAAACCTGCTGATAAACCCACCTCAGTGTGTTTTGCTCTTCACAATACCATATTGTGAGGCTTTTTAGGCTTCTTTTTTCTGGGTAGAGACATACTTTGAGTGTATGTGGAAAAAGTTCCTTCTCTTCACCCTTACGGTGGACCCAGCACTCAGCCCATCAGCTTTCCCCAGTCAGCAGCTATTTCCCCCCCAGAATTCCTCAGGCAATTTTCTTTCTATTTACTTTTCCCCCCAAATGTCCCTGATTTTACCACGTGAGCAAGGAACCCCTCAAACTCCATGTTTTGGGAAGAGCTTTGCCAATGTTTCCACCTGTCCCACTGCAGCACAGGCTGTGGGGAGCTTGGAGGAGTGAGTTGGGATGTGTGTCCATCTGCAAGCCCCCTCCAGCTGCCCCGCTCTCCTCAGGAACAAGTGTTCCCAAAGGAATTTCATTGCTGTTAAGGCCATTCAACAGCCAAACCCCAACCAATACCATGGAATATCTCATTATCTTGTCTTTTTTAGTAGTCAGAGTTGCTCTGTGGCTTGGGATTGCTGTTGGGAGGGAGGGGAACATTGGAAGGACGGGGTGAGCGATGCTTCTCTACATTCTGATTGTATCGCTCAGACATTCCCAAGCACTGTGTGCCGAGTGACAGGGTACCCCAGCAGGGATTGTGCCACTGTCTTGTGGGCTAAAAAATCGAATTACCTTTGAGTAATTGGATCCAGCTTTAATTAGCATCGCTCTTTAATACAGCAGCACGCTAATGTGACAAGGCTTCTTCTCCGGCAAGAGGAGATCTAAAGAGGCATTTAGTCCACATCTCTCTCAGGGCTTTTCCCCTGATGAATCAGGCTTTTTTCTTTATAGAGACATAGGTGTGATGCAAACCTTGCCACTGCTCTCCCAGGCACTAAAGCACGTTATGAACAGCACGGAATATGCCACGGGAGAGTAATTTGACATGAGCTTAGGAGTCCTAAAGACCTTTCTGATGGCCACAGATAAACACCCAACGCCAGTCATATTGGTGAGGGCTTAAAGACCCAATCCTGCAAGAAGCAGGTGCCCAGAGATAAGGATACTGCCTGGAGGGGCTGAGCTGAAGCGATGCTCCGGCATCTCTCGCGAAGACAGCCAGGTCACCCATCCTTCCTCCCTCCTTTCACCCACCCAGCGTGATGCTGCTGCTACACCCAGTTGCTCTGCTTCTGCGCTGCTCCAGGAGTATGGATACAACCAGGCTGCAGCCAGACTCTGGTCATCAGTGGATGCAAAGGGTGTTACCTTGCTCTGCTTTTTTGTGGGACCTCATGAAGCCTCAAAAAGCTGGAATCAAATCATTGAATCAATGGACTCAGTAGATCCCTCCTCACTCAGGGATATCATTTTGGTGGCAGAGGAGTGAGGAGGGGTGGGACAGAGAGGACTCGGAGGGGAATTTGTTTCCTGCTGTACAGTAGCCAGAAAAGCAGGTGATTCCCCAGGCACTGGGTTGCTATGAAGAAGATTAATAATTAATGCTGCAGAATAATTAATGCTGCAGCGGTTAAAAGCGCTGCTGTTGCATGCAGCACTGCGGCTATCGGGGGGGACACAGCTCCATGGTGGTTCCAGGCAAAGCCATGGCCCCCCTGGACACCCAGCACTGGATGCTGCTTGCCCCCTCCTGCTGTGGGTCTGGATGGAGGAGATGTTGCTCACTCCCCCCTCACCTCTCTAGCCCCACAGTTCCCCCATGATTTGGGGATCCATGGCTTGTTATTCTGGGCTGAGCCATCACCCCAAAGCCACGGCCTTCCCCCCATGGCACACTGGGACTGGAGCAGGATGCTCATAGCCTCACTGCATCGCGGAGCATCATGATGGATGGCCGCAGGCAGGTGTCCGTGTGGGAGCGCCATGCCCAACATGCAGCCCCCTCCCCGCTGCTGGCTGCCATAAAGGCCCCCAAGTAGGTAAAGGAGAGGAGGGGGCACACCAGTGCCACCTCAGTCACACCCAGTGAGCCCAGCAACCCACCCAGCACCCTCCTGTACAACATCCCCCGTCCCACCAGCCTCCTGAACACCTTCCATCAGCATCCCACCCATCCTTCCACACAACCCCCGTGGAACCTGGACCCAGCACTCTGCATGTCAGGGAAGGACTGGGGGGGACCCTGCCCCCAGGCCGTGCTGCTGCGAGCGCTGTTACCCTCCCATCATGCTCAGCCATTTATCTGCTTCCTTCGCTGCCCATGGATACCAGCATCACAAGTCCCTTATTTCTTCAGGGGTTTTTTTCCCCCTCCCTCCTCCAAGAGATGCTTTGAGATACGCCGCTTCCTCCCAGTGCCAGTGAAATGTGCCTCTGGCAGCAGCACTTCCCTGGTGACATTTTCAAATGCCTCAGGAAGAGTAACCGCGCCGACTGTCAGCTTGCAGCAAGTGGCCGGCGCCGGCGCTCCCACCGAACCTCTTTTCTTCCCAATCAAGACGTGCAAAATTATCAAGCCCAAGTTAATGTGGAGGTTGGAAATACTCATCCCGAATAACAGGCTAGTTTACAACCCATCTCTACTCATGACATGCTGATATCCTCAAATAGCAACAATAAAGCTTCTGTCTTCTTTCAAGATATTTGTCATCTTTTGATCTGCAGCCAGAAAAAAATTGAATTCTGGGAGATCAAAACTCCCAAACTGATAGCTTCTATCCTCAGCAAGTGCTTATCAAGTGTAATCCAGAAAGATGGCACATTTCAAAAGTGACAGTGAATAAAGTTCAGCTCGCTGGGGGAAGGCAAAAAAAAAAAATAGAAGAAGAAGAAAGTAAACAAACTTCAAACAGGAGCAGCAGCGTTCGGAGCCCGGGATCTCCTCCTAACGCCGCGCTCAGCACCGGCCCCGCTCTGCTCCGTCCCTGTGGCTCACAGGAATTGTCAGTGACGTTGAGGCCACTGTAAAGTATCATTTCTAAGAGAAAACATTGAGTTAAATAGTTGATAAGTATTTTATCCAACTCCAGGCCACTGGCTGGCCCAGCAGATGGGGGTCCCTGCCCACCTGCTGCCCTGTCACACCCTGTGAACAGCACAGTTTCGGGGGTTAACAGTCATTATTTATAAAGCTGCTCGCCCTCCCCAGCTACATTTGCTCCCTGCCCTCCCTACAAGGTAAGACTCCCCTCTATGCTAAATCCCTGACTTTGCAACCCCCCCAAAAGCCAAAGCTCCCTCCAGCACACCACACCGTGCATCCTTGGTGATGCAACATGATGTAATGTGCTGGCTGTGCAGGGTGCGCAGCACCCAGCCGGAGGGAGATTTGTCTGTGGCTCTGGAGGTCCTGGGAGTGATGAGTCAATCCTGCCCCCCTCTCAGCAGCTTCACCCCCTCGGCCTTGGGCATCCAGCCACTGGGAGTAAGCAGCTTGTGAGCATCAGTGTTTGCGTCCTTAATCCTCTGTGCTACCGCGAAAGCCGCCATTCCAGTGCCTGACGTGGGGGTACATCCCCAGCATCGCTGGGGTGGGGCCACCCCTCTGGCCAGGGCGTCCTGGGGTGTGGGCTGGCACCTCCGCGCTGTGGGATGGGGCAAGCACACCAGTACACAAGCTCACCAGTACAAACTCCCCTGGTTTTTCTCCTGCCCACCCCAGTGTTTGCATGCAGCTTACCCCCACAGAGCAGGGAAAGGAAAGAACCTGGGAAAGCAGTGTTGGAAAGAGAAATCTAAGAGTTCTTGGAAAGCTTTTTGTCAGCGCTGGGGCTACGAGGCAGGCAGAGGAAAACAAAGTCAGCACTGGTTGTAAATTGTCTGGAAACCATAAATTAAAATTAAAGAGTTCAAATATGATATAAAATCATTTAATCTGGATGATTTATGCTCGTTCTCAGATGCAATTATTTACTGACGCTTCTGTTTATTGCTCTTTTGACTTTTTTAATTACTGTATTCCAAAAATTCAATTACTGAGTGTAGTATATATTTCAAGCAATAGTATTGTAAATAAAAAGAGAACCAATTAATAATGTGCTTAGTCTAGCAAAGCTAAATCAACTGTAATACAAAATGCCTGGAAACTTGATCAAGGCTTCTTGCAAACTAATCGAGAAGATCCCATCTCGTGGCAGGAGAGGGCTGGTGGAAGCTGAGGAGAACCCAGGTGATGCTTTACTGGGCGAGCCCTCCCCGCTCAGGGTCTGTTACTGGGGGTTCTGGTTGTGGTTTGTAGCTGGGTGTTACATGTTGGTGTGGGTTAGGTGCTGTTAGGGGGCAGCAGGGCTGCTGGCTGGCAGCAGGAGCCAGGGCTCCCCTTAAATTCCAGCTTGTTTTCCTAATAAATATTTTGTCCTTTTATCTCCTTCTGTCAACAGACTTTGACATTAGGAGAAAAATCAATTTCTCCTCACCTCAGGAAGATTGTTCAACAAATATCTCAGCTGAGACCTTTGCTTGTAAATGCTATTTGCTTTCTCTCTATAAATACATCCACACGGCAGGGACGCAGCGTGGAACGCTAGCGATGGGGCTGAGCTGTGTGATGCAACAGCGCTCGGGGAGGAAAGCCTCATGTCATAGTTTGGAATGGGAGGAGATGTCTCTTTCCATAGCCACATTCTCAGAAAGAGGGGGGAAAAACCCCAAAAGTTCCCTGGAGATGGCTACATGGGAGGATATTTGGCAAACAGAAGCAGCTGGACAGGGGGTATTTTTTAGGTTGGCAGCGGCAGGTGGCTGGAAGGATGGGGAGCCCTCTCCATGGCCCAGGCTTTGCCATTCCCAATGTTTAAAGGTATTCCTTGAGCCACACAGGTGTTATTCCCCATCCCCTGCTCTGAATAGCTGCGTTACCCAGTGATAAACTTCCCTCTGAGAAGAGTTTTTCTGGTGCATTCGTGGGGAGCTCAGGGACCTCACTGTCCCTGTCTCTCCATGGGATGCAGGGAGCTCTGAGGTCAATCCCTCCCTGCAGGCATATCAACCCCACCAGCAGCCCCTTTCTCCCTAAAAATAAACAGAAAACTTTGCTGCTGCACACTAAGCTAATTTTTCCTCCTGCATCTCGCTCCCAGGAAGTCTGTCAGCTCCCAGCCTCACAGCTCGGGTGTTTCCCATGTTACGCAGCATGGGGAGCAGCAGTCAGTGATACACAGCAGTGCCTCTGTCTGGAGAGGCTGCTCATCTCTTACTACACGCTTGTATTTTAAAAGGCTTTGCCCCAACACCTCAGCGCTGCAAGGAGGGAGGTGGGACCCTCCTGCCTGAGGGATGCTGCGGCCCCTGATGCTGGGAGGAGGGGGTAAAACTACCCCATCCCACTCCTCTTCTTAAAAAACCCCAGAATTAAAGCAGTGAAATCCTTTAGTTTGAAATCTCTGGGGCAGGTGTAGTGAAATGTGGTTGGTGTTTCTGTTCCTGGCCTGGGAAAGCCGACACGGATGTTATCCCACCATCACATCACTTCCTGCTGGATTCTGGGCACCACCACATTTCAAATAGCAATTAGGACTAAGAAATGTATAAATAAGTGGAGCAGTTCAGCAGAATATCTTGTCTGCAGTGAATCTGTTGGGCTAAGGTACATGCAGGGATGGGTAAACCCAGTGTTCATCACTCCAGCTGCTTCTCCTCCTGCCTCCCACCCATGGGATGGGGCATGGAGTGGTTTCCCAGGGCTGGACCTCAGCATGTGATACGCAGCCCTGTCAGGTCCCTGCACCTCTCAGTCCTCTGCCCAGTGCTGCTGGGTTTGCAGGGTGTCAGCCCAGGGTGGGGACAGGGGGGCATTTCCATACCTATTTATTAATGGGAGTCATATGGCCGAGTCCCAGTGTGCCGAGCCGCGCCGTTCCCACCACACATCCATCTGGCTGTGAGGACTCTGGTACACCGGGTGTCTGAAGGCATTGCACTGCTTAATTAGAATATTAAACTGATTTACAGTTCCTAAATAATAGGTATCATTAAGCTAACTCTGCTCAAAAAGGGGGTTGACACATGTACACTTCCAGCGATAACATATGGAGCGAAATCCCCAGCAGTCAGCAAAGAGGCGCAGCAGCAGCTCAGGGCTGGACATCAAGCGCGCTGAGATGTATGGATGTGCGAGCGCGGGGCGACCCAAGGTGAAGGGCATCTTCACAGCGAGCAGAACCTCAGGTGCTTGCTGCCCGGTGCATTTTTGTAAGGACAGGAGAAGGGACAGGAGAAGGGCTGGCCCAAGGGCAGCAGCCCGTTTGGGTGGGTGCTCGGGATGACTGATGCTCACTCTGGTCTGCGCCGTGTGGGAGACTTGTGGGTGCTAGCATGGGACAGCGATGGGCACCGAAAGCAAGGGGGGGGGCTCACCAGGGAGCACGACCCATGGTTTGGTGTATTCCCCCCCAATTTCCTCACTTGGAATCCCTTGGAATTCAGAGATGTTTGATACTTTCTGATGTGTCAGCTCGTTGTGCACCCGAGGGTGGGAAGGGTGGATTTGGGGTGGGGTTGTTCAACATTTTGGCATGGAATCCGGGTCCAATTTGAAAGGTTCGCCTCCTCCTGCAGTGTAAGGGGTGTTTGTGCTAAGGGAAATGACGTTTCTCTCCTTCCACACCTCAGGTTGGGGTGGGGGGGTCAGCAGGAAAGTGTGGTCGTGACGCAGAGTGCTGAGAAAACACTTGGATCCCCATTTTTGAGCAGAAAATACACAGTGGGCTCCCTGTATTTGCATGTTGTGCCCTGCAAAATGAACATTCCAAGGTGGGAAAGGGAAAAAGTGCCTTTTGTAACTGGTTTGAAGATGTCTAAGGGGAAGGGGGGACACACACACGACACATGAGGACGGGGTGATTGCAGAATTCTCTTTGTGTTTATATAAAACCTGTTCCAGATGGTGGCTTAGAGGAATTTACACCCAGACCAGATGTGGGCTGCTTAGTCTAGACTTGCTTTCTGCTGTGGGATAGACCCAAAAACTCATACGGAGGAAGCCCTCCAATGAAAGATTTCATTTCCCAAAGTTCTTATCAGCTAAACACTGCACTACCTGGCCAGGAGAAAGTCTGAAAACATATTTACACTTGAAAAGAAGTAATTAGTAGGAGTTCAATCACTTCCAAATGCGCCCGGCCAAGACAGAGGAATGAGTGTAAATAGATAGAGACAAGAGAGATTTATTATTAAATTAAAGTCACTTAATTAATGCAAATGTTAAACATGCAGTTTTCTGGCATTTAAATGATATTTTTCACCAAAATGAAAATGAATTGTCCACTCGGAATTCCCACTTCTTAGGCAGGCTGTAAATGTCAGTCCTAAATTAAAGTTAACTAGGATTGCTGTACCTTTAAAAAGAAAAAAAAGAGAGATTTAATTAGAATCAATAAACCACTTTTTATTGAAGTTTCTGATGGGTTCTGTTATTCTAACACGGAACCTTCAAAGACATTAACAGGTTTGGGTCAAAGGGGAGCTGTGAGCACCTGGCTGAGGAACCCCCAGCACCTCAGTGTGCCCCAGCACCCAGCAGCCCGCTGAGTTTGGGCACCCTGCTCCCCAGGCCGGTCCCCCCGGGGTGGGAGAAGGCAGTAAGTGGGGCCAGCCCCCTCGGTGGGGTGAAACCCATAAAGCCTCACTGATTTACACCAGATGAGCATCGCGTCCCCGCTCCTTTTTTCTTGCTGTGCGTTTTTGGATGGGCTCCATTCAAGCTGTGAGGTAAGCACGCTGCCTTTTTACTTTCAATTAAACCCACTATTTTTAACCTAAATACATCCTCCCTGCTCCTCAGAGTGTTTTCATAAAAAGAAATCAAAACACATCTCCCCGTGCTTTCAGTTTGAAATGATGAAAAGCCCTCTAATCCACAAATATATATATATATATCATTAGGGCTGTGATTAAACAGCCTGCCCCTGCCTGGAAAACCCTTTTTCCCCAATACTTTTCCCCAATATTTTTCCCAATATTTTTCCCCAATATTTTCCCCCAATATTTCCCAATATTCCCCAATATTCCCCAGTATTCCCCAATATTTGGCCGTCAAGCTGCCCACCGTCCTCCCCAGCTCCCCCTTTAAGCAGCAACTCGCCTCCTCACACTGACATACCGACCCAGCAGCCATTTTTCCCTGTTCCCTCTTTCATTCTTTTCCTTTTTTAATATCAAATCATTTTGGTGAGCCGTCCCCGTAATCACTGCTGCGTGGAAGTGATTATATTAGAGGCCTTTTTACAGTGCGTGCGCTCAGATCAAGATGTAATATGCATTTCATATCCCCTGACTCCCTGTCCTAAAATAGAGACAAAACATTCTGTAATGTCAGATTGCTTTGAATTAGTTTTAATTTGATTAGAAATATCCCACAAGGCTGCCCGAGTACATAGAGATTATGTATAATTAATGCCGTGATCAATTAGATCTGAATTGTTAGTCCATCAAGAAGCAATAACATGGGCTCTGATTTTCAAAGAGTTTTCCCTTAATCCTCTTGTTCTAGGACTCTTTGGGAGGAGATACAAAAGCTCCTAAATTAGGGGACGTGCTATCACACACATTTGGGGACAAAGAAGGAAATCCCTCGGCGTAGCATTGACAGCATGGAAGGGAGGTGTCCAGCCAGGGGCGAGCAAGCAGCCCTGCCTTCCTGTAGCCACCCCCAACCCCACTGAAATGGCTCCTCCACTCATAATTAATCATCTCCTGGACTGGTTTGGGTGGGCAGCACCCTCAGACCCCTCCAGTGCCACCCCCGCTGTGGGCATGGACACCCTCCTTGAGGCCCAGGGTGCCCAAAGCCCCATCCAACCAGGCCTTATAGGATCATAAAATGAATCATAGATTCGTAGAGTGGTCAGGGCTAGAAAGCACCTCAAAGATCATCACGTCCCACCCCCTGCAGGGACACCTCTCACCAGCCCAGGCTGCTCAAAGCCCCATCCAACCCGGCCTTGAACACCTCCAGGGAGGGGGCAGCCACCACCTCGCTGGGCACCCTGTGCCAGGGCCTCACCACCCTCAGAGTGAAGAATTTCTTCCCAATATCCAGTCTAAAACTCCCTACTTCCAATTTAACCCCATTCCCCCTCGTCCTGTCACTCCAGGCCCTTCTAAAAAGTCCCTCCCCAGCTTCCTCATAGGCCCCTTCAGGCACTGGTAGGCTGCTATAAGATCTCCCGTGACCCTTCTCTTCTCCAGGCCGAACAAGCCCACCTCTCTCAGCCTTGGATTGTCCCCATGGATTCAACCAACATTATAAAGGGTGGGAATTTTATCAGGTAAAGCACCAAACTTCATGATAGAGTCATTAAAACTCCATGAAAATTCAAAGAATTAGTTGAGCCTCTGAATATTCAGGGTGCCACGCGAGGCTGAAAATTAACTGCTGGTTCTTGTGGAAAAATATCCTCTGGCAAACTGGTAAATGTAAATAATTTTCAGGAATTATATGTATCTCTGCTAGTTTATAAAAAACCAAGTCTCCTTACCCATGAGCTGCTTGATGTAGTATCAGAGGTTCGGTCTGGCTCCATCCCCTGCAGTGCTTCCAGGGCATTTGTCAGGGTGTAAAATCCGCTCCATTTCCTTTCCGTCAGCATTTGGTGCCCGCCGCACGTCCCAGTGCCACACATCCCACCCTGTGCCTCCATCACCCTGCCCAGAGAACGCTGGGTTTAGGTGAAGGTGGGGGCACCTGTGCTAAACCAACCTAAGGCTACAGGCAGGGTGCTCGGCCGAGTCGGACAGGGTGAGGGAGGGTCTGTGATGAAGCCACCCTCCTGATTTGTACCGATACCCCGGCAGTAGCCATCCACAGCATCCTCATGCGAATGTGATGCTTGTGCAAACCTTGGTGAGGAAATGCTGGTCCAACCAAGTGTCCTGCTCTCCCTATTGCACTTCGATTTCATTATTGGGCTTTATCACCATGTTTTATCGTGGAGAAGCGCAATTCCCAGGCGTGTGCCTACCAGCAGGACCAGGGGAAGGGTGAAGGTGCGGCTGCCCGTGCTCCCCCTCGCCCTTGCTGCCCGCTGGAGCATCCCTAGCAGTCTCTGTTTCCCCAGCACAGCAGGAATCTTTCATCCCACCTTCACAGATGGTGAAGGAAGCCCACACCTGGTCTCCAGCGGGATTTCAACCTGTGACCTCACTGAGGTGTGAGGAGGAGACGTCGTCGCTCTTCCCTGGCCGCCGTGTGAGGGCTGAGGGGCAGGATCACCTTCAGAAGTCGTGGCAAAGTTACATGCTTAAAGATGCACGTGGAGGTGGGGAATTGTCTCCCCGTGTATTACATGGAAAACCCCGTCAATAATTCAGAGGGCTTTATTATTCAGTGAGTAATTCTGACAAAGGCTAAAATCCAGTGGCTCAGGCCCTGAGGAATGTTCAGGCTACACGTGTCAGCCTGCGAGCCGAGGTATGAATATTTTAAGCATAGCAACAACAACTTTTTTCCCCTCTTTCCTAGACTGTGTCACTGAAATCCATGGCCACAACTGACCCAAACTCTGGATTTACACTGTGTGAGAAGTGATGCCGCTTTGACACTTGCTCCCAGCTGGGGGAGAAGGAAAAAAAATACTATAAATGTGTTTAAAATTTCTCAGGAAATGGGATTTCCCTGCCTATTCCTATTTTCAGGCACTGATCTGGTTTTCAGCACTTCACATGGGGTGTTTGAAATCCTACGAGCCGATATCCGTGTGGCTTATCCCTGCTTATTGATCTCAGCAGCGTGTGTCGGCACTGGCTGCGTCAGCGGGGCCCCTCTGCCTACGCAAAACCAGCACCACGTATCCGGGGGAAGAGCGAACGGGGCTCTGGGAGGTGATGGAACCAATCCTGGATTCTCAAATTGAGGCATAAATCAGGCTTTCAAATCATTGTACGGTGATGCAGAGCGCTGTGCTTGAGAGAGGATAGACTCATTCCATCGATACTTAATTGCAAACTTAGTGATTAATAGTGAGGATTAAAATAACAAAATCTTTTGGTGATCTCCTTTCTCCTGTGCTGGCGTAAGGAGTGGCAGTATCTCATACTCTTGAGATAACAGGGCCATCAAACGAAAACACTCTAAAAAATCCAATGGTTGAAAAGAGCTAAGGAAAACTTGCAAAGCACTTTGGGTTTGTTTCAAAACAGGGTTTTTCCCAGAGTAATTCCTTCCACACCAAGCCTGGGAGGGTCTCTGGGTGGAATTGGGTTTATTCAGCCTGTGAGGAAGCGTTTGGGCAAACCTTTCCCTCCCCAGACCCGGCGTGTCGCGCGCTCTGACCTTCTTGAAAATCGGGAAGAAAAACCTTTTCCTTGAGGCTTGGGAAGTTTGCAGCTGGTTTCAAAGCACATTTTGGTGGTGTGATAGGAGATGCTGTCAGCTGTGCTGCTGGAAAGGCCCTTTTGGCCCAGTGAATGGGGTTGAAACCCCCACTCCAATGCCCTCCCTGCCCTGAAACCACCCTGCAGCGCCCGAACACCTTTCGCCTCCCAGGAAATTCTTCCTTTCCTTCTCTTTGCTTCTCTATCATATTTGTACTGGCTGCACAGTATGGTCCCATCCCCATGGGGTTTCCCCGTGGTACAGGTGGAGGAAGGAGCTCCCATCGCATTCTTGGAGGAGTGCTGTTCACCTCCTTGCCCTGCTCTTGGTCTCCTTTCTCTTCCCTTGTCCCCTCATGGGTGGCACCACCTCTTCCTGCAGCCTTTCTGCTGGTTTGGCTCTGCCTCCAGCCCTTTTTCCTGACTTCTTCCTTCCCCCTTTTTCTCTCCTGAGCACATCCCCAGATCCTGCTGGAGCTCCCATCACCTCACAGGGATGCACAAATCCAGCACGATTAATCTTTCCACTGCTCCCACCAGCCCCTCAAGGGAGACACCTACTCCTTCACCTTCTTCCACGGAGTCCATTGCGTTCATGTGGAAAGGATGGAGATGGGGAGAGGACACAGGGGGGTTGGAGCTCTATGATCCTTGGGGTCCCTTCCAACCCATGCCATTCTGTGATTCTGTGGAGGGGATGAAGCTGTAGCCAGGCAATTAGTGGATGATGCAACTAGCACTCAGCATCCATGATGAGGAGGTTTCTCTAATTGAAAGACACCTCAGATTGAGTTTAGGTCAAACCCCACGTGTGAGCGCTGGCTGTGCAGGAACAGGAGCCTGAACCCCATCAGGGTAATTCCCTTCTTGGGATGGGAGGGGAGTGGGGGGGAGGAACACCCCCCCTTGCAGGCACACACGCACGCACACGCAGAGCCACTTGTCATTAGTTTGTGTCACTCCTTCCTCATTTGTTGCTCTGCATATTGCGCCATTATAACAGGAAATTGCATTTGCATCTTGTGTGGCACAAGCATGTTGTGAATCTCATAAAAACACATATGGTCATAAATGGTTTCAAAAAAAGGCGATAAAAGTGACATTTCGAAAACAGCTTTGGGAAAGAGAAAACATGTTCAGAGAGCTTTTGTACAGCTCTCCTATGTGAAGGAGAAGTCTGCACTCTCCTTTTAGGAGCTGCTTCTTCAACTCCTTCCTTTCTTACCACGCAGGAGTTGCGATATTTTGGAATTTAGCTTGATGTCTGGAGCTCAAACAACCCAAAAACCTCCTGGAAGAAATCTGAAGGCGTCCGCTGAGTCTTTCCTGGTTGTGTGTTGAAAGCAGAGTTCCCATTTTCCACAGGATCACTTGGAGTGTGGTTGATTTCCATCAGGGCTGCCTAGATTCAATCAGGATTTTTAAGTAGGACTCTCTAATTTCAAATGATTGTGATGGTTGGATGAAGTTATGCTGGGTTTTATTGCCTTAGAAACGGGGTTTTGGCTGTTTAGACTCGGGCAGGTGAATTGTGGAAGTTGGGATTGAGCTGAATTTCCCTGAATTCAGCCAGTCCCTGGGGCTGTGGAGCTGGGGGAGGATTGCTTCCCAGAAGCATCGCTTGCTGCAAGACTTCTGTAACAGCAGAAGCCCAGGTACATTTTAAGATCTTAACTTTAAATAAGAAAAAAAAAGAACCAAACCAAATCAAAATGCCAAACTAACAAGGAAGAGATTTTCTGCTATAGGTCAGAGGTCCTGAATTAAAAGGCAGAAAGTCTTTTCAGTGAAGAAAGGAACGTACAGAAACAACTGTCCTCCCCAAATATATTGTCTTGGGTTTTTAGCCATCTCCTGCTGCTCCCTAACTTTTCTCAGGGGTAACCAGCTTGCCCCCACGGCGATGCTGCCAGCCTGTGTGTCCTTGAGGGGTTCAGGTTTGCATCATCCACATCCATAATGATATTCTTGGAGTTGTCTTGGCCATCAGTTGGTTCTTGGTCCAACTTAGTGTCTCAGGAAAGCTTTCTGCAAGTCATTGCTCCGTGCTCCCAGCGGGAAATTCAGTCTAATTTCCCAGGGCTGTAAACTGCAACCCTTTTATCTGTAGCCTCTAACACGCTCTGTGACAAGCAGATCCTATGTTAGCATGTTATGCTATAAATCCTCCTGAAATGTTCCTTTACACAGAAATTATGGGACTGATTCATCATCCAAATACAGATTTTCAAGCGGGGCTCCTGCCAAGTCGCCATCTCTCCCTTCTGCTTGAAAGGAGCCTGAGAAACTGTCTACCAAGCAAAGGGGCTCAGCACTGGAGGAGGAAGTCTTGCGAGCAGCGCCCAATCTTCTGTTTTTCTAACCAGTCATGGGAGAGGCTTTCACTACCATGCAGCTGTGTACTTCCCTGGCAGAGTCTCTGTGTGAAGATACTCAGAGCAGCCTGCATTTGCATACTGCTCAATGCGAGGCAGTTCCATTCCCCTGGTTTCTATGGGGTTTGTGTGAATCGGAAGCGAGCATCCGGCCTTTGCACGGCGGCACTTTGCAGGGCCGTGCTCTGGTAGGGTCAGGTGCTGTCCCCATGTTGTCCTCACTCACAGATCCCCAGGTTCAGCACGGGGGGCTGTGTAACGCTCAGCCCCACAGTTTTGGCAGCTGTTCCCAGTTGGTGGATCTTCTCCAGCAGCAAAAGGGCTGCGTTTGGCCATGGGAGAGAAGGGCTCTGCAGCCAGGGAAACCTGAGCTGTGAAACTGTGAGCCTGCCTTTCCCTGGGGAGCACTCCCCAAACCAGCCCACCTTCACCAGCTCCTGGCTTGCTTTAATCACACCAGCAAACGCTAATTAGCATCCAGGTCCCACACACGCGTGTGAACTGGCCCCGCTCTTTCCTGCCAGAGCCACAGTGTTGATTTACACCAACACCAGACCTGAAGATTTATTTCCACGAGCTCCTCAGCCAGAGCAAGGAGTTTCGGCTCTCCCACTTCAGTTTCAACCTTGGCCGTCTCCAGTTCACAGCCAGTGACCCACAGCGCTCCCCTCCTGCTTTCAGAATGACCAGGGAAAGGTGAACGCTGTTGTTCCCGCTCTGGTTTCCGCGTCTGCAGGCACTGACAGAGCTGTGCAGCTGGGGAAGGGATGCTACCCCCCCCTCCCCTGCTTCCCTGGCCGCGCACCAGTGCCTCCCCGCCGAGCATCTGGCCTGGTGGGTGCCGCAAATAGACATGGAAGAGACGGGGCGTCTGTGCCTGGGTTTCTCAAGCTGCAGCTGAGTGACAAAGTTGTGACTTGCAGAAGCACGAGGTAATAGAAGAAAGAAATTTCCCTCCCGGTGCCACCTGCCTGTTTACCGGCAGCTCCCAGCCCGGTGTAATTCTTCCCCCTAGTTTCCAGTAAAGGAATAGTTGGCATTAAAGCAAGTCCCTTCAGCTATGGCAGAGCCTCAGGGATACCCCCTGCCCCGATGCGCCGTCGCCACGCAGCGCTTGCACTACTCGGGGTAAAACCAAGCTGGTGGAGGATATGAAATGAAGAGGAGGAAGGATGGAGGCTGGGGTGGAGGCCAGCCTGTGCCACAGATGTCCTACACGGCTACGTGCGAGCCGTCAGTCTCTCCATGAGTCATTTCTTCATCTGCTGAATGGAGGCAATTGTTGTGTTTCCATAAAGCAAACAAATCCAGGGAGCACCCGTTATCTGCCTCCTCCCACGCAGCACCTCCTGGCCCTCGCCTCTCCGCGGGGTACCGCTCAGCTCCGACACCCTCCATCCCTGCAACGGCCCCAAGGAGCACGGCATCCTTCCATAGCCCGCTCCTGTCCTTGTGTGGGGTGTGGGGAGCAGGAGCAGGGACAGGAAGAGAAGGAGGATGAGGATGAAGAGGAGGAGGATGAGGATGAAGAGCTCAGTCAGGAGCCCTGGGGAAAAACGCAGCGTCGCCACTGCTTAAGAAAACAAAAAGGAGTTGTGATGTGTGAGGGAAATAAGGGGAATAAGGGAAATAAAGGGAATATGGGGAATAAGGGAAATAAGGGAAATAAGGAGAATAAGGGGAATCAGGATTTATATTGTAATATTTCTAAGAGCTGGCCAGGTCAGCCGTGCCTCCGTCGCCTCCACCACGGTCTCTGCCACTGCGCCGTCTCCACCCATCAGCCTGCTTTCAAATTCCACTTTCTCTTTTAAATATGAATGCGAACATTTTGTACCTCCTGAATTTAGATAGGTGTCATATTTGTTGCTGAGCACCCGTAATTTTTGGAAGAGTGTTTGGACTGAAAATGGAAACCTGTCATTTCCCTGCAACTCCCTTCCCCGTTTAATTACATCAGCTATTGTATCTGAGCGCAGCCCGGCTCCTCCGTTACATTACCACAGTGGCACGTGGATTAAAGCTCACACACAGATCAAAAATTCTCTAACCAGGTACCAATTTTCCCCATTCTTTCACAAATTTAAGCAGGCACCAATCTCTCCATGGAGCCATCATAATAAACCCTCAAAACTAGGGGAGTGATATGGAGAGGTGAATATTAAGTCCCTGCTTTGGTAAATCACCTTTATTCACCCTCTCCTGAGACATCTGGGAACTGGGAGTGGTGGTAGATCAGAGCAAAACCTATTTGAAAATTGGAGTAGATCAGTAGGAGGGGGAAGGAGAGTGGGTGAAGTAGGAGAGGGAAGGAGAGGCCCGTGGACAGGACACAAGTGTCCCACCACCAACCTGGCCCTGCTGCCACCGGTCCTGCTGGAGATGCTCCCAAGCAAATCAAACCATTTTGGGTTTTATCTAGTTATCCTTTCTATCACTTTACCAAAGCTGAGATGCGACCCTGGCTATTTTTTTCCCCTCAAGGACCTTTTATGATGACCTGAATATCATTCACTCTGGTGTGTATGCTTTGAAAATGAGGTATAACCCCCCACCACCAATCTTTATTGTACATTATCTCCTGTGAACACATGATTTGTGTTTCCAGGGAGCTGAAGTTTAGTAGGAAGCATTTCAAGGCTCAGAGAGAGCCTGTCCTTGCTGTTATCGATCATTTGGCTTTCAAACACCCCCAACTAAAAAAAACCCAGGGTGTCCCTCTGCAGAGTAGCATTTCCTCACCCAACAGCAAGCTCCTCTGGTAAAAAGCTGGTTATTTGGAGTCTCCTGCAAGCATCTCACCTTCCCATTCTTTTCCTGTGGCTGAGGACCATTTAAGGGGTGGATGTCCCTGCGTGGATGCTCTCCTTGGCACTGCTGCCCACCCCAGGGCCAGCCCCAGGGATGCTCCACGGGAAGAATTTTCCGTCTGCTGTGCCACAAAGCTGAGTCTGCCTCCCCACCACTAACAAAGCCGAAACCTCCAGCCACCCTCCCTGCTTCACCCTCAGGAGTTTGAAGAATTCCAAATTAACCCCGGCTGACTAAACCCAGCCCTGGGCCTTAAGCCAGACGTGCAGCGAGACACTTGTGTGCAAAGCCCTGTGTTGAAGAATGTGCCTGAGCTCCAGCAGCAGCATCTTCCTGGGGAGTCAAGAGGAGAATGAAGAGATCACTGGGAAGGCAGCGGCGCTGGTAACAGAATAGCTGTATTTCAACCCCAGGCAGGGCTGGGGAGGGGTTTATCACCATCAGCCTCAGGAAGCGAACTGATTCTGGGTTGCTTCCTGAGTGCCCTGGAAACTGGGTCTAAACCAAGGATCCCACGAGGAAGACGAAGCCTCTGATGGACAATTAAAGCTTTAACCCGCCCTCCAGCGCCCATGTTGGCCGCTAACCCTGGCTGTGTGGAACCCCTGCAGTGCCTGCAAACCACAGGGCCCGTCCCCGGGGCAGAAAGGAGCTGGGCTGCCCAACACTCAGCCCTCCTGAGGGACACCGAACCCAGGTCTTCGTCCACATCACTCAGCTTGGGAGCAGGAGGGACTGCAGTTAGGCTTTCCCGTCAGCCAGGAAATGAGGGCTGAGGACCACAGGCTCCTCCGTGTCCTCCTCTGCCCTTGCAGAAGCCAGCCCTTGGCTTTCTGGGCTGGCAGCAGTGTCAGGCGCTACGGAGACGAGGGAGAGAAGCCGAGCCCCATCCCTGATGCACAGACACTTCCATTTTTAAAAGCAGGCCTTCTGTGTTCTCTCTCTTCGTTTTTTTTTTTCAGCTGAGTCTCTCCAAACTAAGCAAAAGATGTTCTCAGCTCAGTGGGATTGAAAAACAAAGTACGGTGGAAGTATTCTGGCAGTCAAGGCAGCGTTTGACTCAAATTGTCTGCCACAGGCACATCTGAAATGAAGTTAGGATTTAATGGCAAACAAACCCAGAAAATGGCTCTGGAAAATAAAAAAACCCAACCCCACGACCCGCTCAGCCACCCCAAACCCCATGGTTTTGGCTTGAAAGAGAAGCAGGTCCTCACAGCCACATGGTAGCGCACCGTGCAGTCATGCAGAGCGGATGAGGATGATGGGAACGCTCCCTTCCAAGCTGAGGAGAGGCAGCAGCCTGACCACAGGCAGGAGGAGGATGGAGATATGCTACTCCAAAGCTGCTGCTGGGCTCTTTGCATGCCAGTGCTGTCCGCTCATTAAGTTACTGGTAGCTTTTCCTGCTGCTCCTAAGCAAAAGTCTCTCAATTGCTGTTCCAGAATTTGAAATTGGAATCAGAGAAACAGAAATGGGATGGAAATGAGATGAGGGGAAAAAAAGAGACAAAACTGGTGCTTTGGAAGCCTGTTCAAGCCTATAATCTCCTGTGATGTTTGTACTGAGAGAATAAATCCATGCTCCCTTCCAGGCTCGGGGTAGCGGGGAGGGAGATGCCGCCCCGCCGGCTCTGGCAGCACACGCTGCCGGCAGCGACTGCGCCTGCTGCTGGGATCGGCTCTGTGTGGAGGGGAGATCCCCAGGGAAAGGCTACAGCAGGGATGCTCCGTGGGTGGGAGCAGGAGCAGAACCCAGCAGCCAGTGCTAAACTTGCATGGGCAGTTTAGACTTGCCCCAAACACTGGGTTAGGCACTGGAAATGAGCTTCTGGTAATGGTTGGGGGAAGACAAAGCCATTAAAAAACCAGGAAAGGAATATTTTGTATTCATTCTGAAACCAAAGTTTGTTTGGTTGGTGAAGTTATACTGATGGGTAATTATACTGGTTGATGAAACTGTGAAATCCTTTGTAAATGTCAAGTCCAAGGCACCCAGCAGAGACCCAGAGTCCAGCCGCTCGCCCATGCTGGAGGGGAGGCACCCATCCACCTCCAGGTCCCCGAGCATCCCAAGGCTGTTTTCACAGTTCTTGTGAAAAGGCAGAGAAGATAACGCCCTTCCACCTCCAAACCAGACTCAGATGATCATGTTTTCATTGAGGGACCACAAATCCCCATCGTGTTTTGGTTTGGTTTGCTCTTTTTCCAGAGAAATAGTTTCTATACAGCATCTCAGGAACTTCTTGGGACATCTGTACCATCTCACGTTTCCAGGCATCCACCAAAGCCCTTTTTTTTTAGTTCTTTAAGACATTTTTTGAAGCACAGCAAGAAAATACTTCATCAGACATGTGCTGACAGACAGATTTGCTTTATCTTCATTGGGAAAACCCAGTGGAAGCAACATTCCCTGGGATGGCCGGGGTCCGGGGAGGGGACGGAAGCGGCGGGCGCGGCGGCTCGGTCCCAGGCTGATGCTAACAATGCTCTTTCAGAGACTCATAATGAACCCATTGAGAACACAGAGTTATTTGGAAAAATCCAGATCTTGGAGAAATATTCACATGTTGGGGTTGAGTCACGAGTTGGCACGAGCGACACCAGCACATTTCTTTCTCTTTTTTACTTTTTTTCAAGTGTACTTTTTACTTTTCTTTCACAGATTGGGAGACAAGGGGCTATTATCAGCCTTTAATTTCATCTAAACCCCAGAATAGCTTCTGGGATAGCTTCTGGGATAGCTTCACAATAACTTCTGGGACACCCAGTCCAGCGTGGTCCAGCTGCTGAGCTCGAGAAACTTTCTGAAGGATATCTGTCTTGATTTTGAAGACTTGGGGAGGGACAGGCTTTCTGTTGTGGCTCTTGCTTGACTCTTCCAATGGCTAAATTTACATCCCTGTTGAAAATTTGTACCAAAACCTGCTTATCTCTAGCCTGAAATGATTTGGCTGGGATTCCCACCGTGGATCTCCATACCTTCCTGCCTGCAGGATTAGGAGATCCATTCCAATCTCTTCTTTGGCAGAAGCCTCTGGTTCCTCATAGCTTTTTGGGGAGGTTTTTTGGTTCTCTTTGTCAAATTAACAGGTTTTCCTTCTGAAATTTAGCTGTGACTATGCAGGTCTGAAGCAGTGTTTGTGTGCCTCAAAGTGAGTCTGGTTTTTGTTGACTGTAAGAGACACTACCCATCCCTTGAACCTTTCCTTGGCTATCCAATGCCCAATACCTTGGACAAGTTGGAGGGTTTTTTACTAGGAAAAAGCAGTTTCTTTCCAAAGGATGGGTTATTTGAACCACAGGCTTAACAAGAAGCCATACATTACCCACGTTTAATATTCATCCACATAAATCCTCAGTATAACTACACAGGGCAGCGCAGGATCAGGCCCATCTTCTCCATGGGTGCATCCTATGGCTGAGGCAGTCCAGGATTTCCCAAGCAGTGCCTGGGAATAATTCTATTCCTAAAAGCCAAGCTCTGTATAACCTCAATTTTCTCATACCTACCTGAACACCATCAGCTATCGCTGCCAGCTGATCGCTGCCTCGGATGAGCCGTGCATGCAGGAAGGGAGTGGGTGCCCTGTAATTACTGTAGCAGGAGTTTGATTGCACCTGTGGAACTTACTGAGATGATATCAGCCCTTTGCTATTCTTGGACCCTTTTCAGGTGGTCAGAGTTCTTCTAACAGGCTAAGGGGGCAGTACACAAGCTGTGTCCCCGAGGTGGGCGCATCCCCTGTGCTCACAGGAAGGAAATCCCATCCTCACCAGGTCCTGCTCAACCACAGATGTGTCCATCTGGACCAGAGACGAGGGGAAAAAAGGTTTTCCTGAAGGACCTTTGGGCATTGGGGAGGGGGAGGATCCTGCCCCCCACAGCTCCCTGGCCACGGTCAGTAGAAAAGTTTGGGGGTTTTTTTACTTTAAAGGAAACCTCTGAGGTGCCAGGGTGGTGGATGCCCCCTCGATGTGCCTCTCCCCCCCCAGTCTGCCTCACAAGGCTGGGTGTCAAATGGTGAATCCTCCTCTTCCCTGGAGCATCTAAATGTGCCGGGTTTGGGGCTGGGGAGCATGTGCCAGTGACCTGCCAGTGCACTGCTGTGGAAGCGCTGATCGGATCAGGCACAGATGTGCGACACGGAGCTGTCAGCATCAGCCTGGACTGGAAAACCTTAGGATTGGGATGGTAAACAAGTTCAGGAGGACCCTATTGAGGCAAAGGATTGCCATGGTAACGGACCAGAAAAGTCTGGGAGTGAGGAAGGTATCGATACAGGGGACAGTGGGAGGGAAGGTGCTGGGCTCCGGGGATGCTCCCGCTGTGGGATGCTGGGCACGGGGGCTCCGTCCCGGCCTGTCTCCAGAGAGATGTGGTTGAGCCAAGCCTGGAGCTTTCTCAGGATGACATCCCTGAGGTTTCATCCTCAGGAATAGCCTGCAGAATTGCACTCCAAAAGAGTGTATTTTTTTTAAAAGCCTGATTTTCTCAATCAGCTGTTCATCTTGAATAGGGGAACACTTCTCATCTCAAGACGAACGCAGCAATTTCCCTCGCTACAGCAACACAATAAAATTAGTTTATAGGCAAAAAAAGAAATGTTAAGGGCCCACTGGCTCTGAAAGCTCATTAACAAATCTTTTTTAAGTGGCAGGCTTGAGTAAATGGACAGAGGATGGAGTTGTGTGCCTTCAGATAGTCAGGAATCCAACTCGGTAATCAGGCTGCGGCGTTGGGGCAGGGGGGAAGGAGCCTCCTGCTTGTTCCCATCGAGTGGAATAAATAAATAAGCAAGGTGGTTAGCACAGTGACAGCAAAGTGACAAATAATTCTGCCATTGCTCAGAATCACAGTATGATCTATGGCTACTCACTGCACTAAGGGCTCTGGGAATGGAGCTGGAGAGAGCACCAGCTTCTTCCCAGTGCTGTGTCCAGCCACGTGTTTAAACACATCCTCAAAGGCACTCCTCCTCCCTCCGTGGAATAATATTGCACAGCCTGATATTCCCACCTGAACATTGTTGTTGAGCAAATTGAATTATTACAGAGAAAGTTTAATTATAGTAATAATGAGAAAATAGCAGCTACAAAGAGGGAGAAGAAGGATGGGAATCTGAGTATGTTCCTGACTGGAAAAGAGTTTTAGGAACTGCTGGAAGCCTTAAAGAAGTGTTTGAACACTGAATTTATTTGGGTGCCACTGAGTAAAGGGAAAGGAGAGCCTGTCTCCCAGGCTCACTTGCTGGAGCTCATGAGTGCTCCCAGCTCTCTTACCCTCTGGGATACGATGCCTCCCAGGATTGTTCAGGAAGAGGCCCTTGAAATACCTCTACGTTCACCCTGGGAGCACTGAACTTGAATTCAGAACAGTAGACTCTTCCAAAAGCAGCGAGTGAACACATGTGGGCACGATGCTGCTCAGCAGAAGACTGTGAGCCCAGCGTTCCCCATCCCTCCCATGGCCTGTGCAGCAGGGCTGTGTATCAGCTTTCCAGTTGCTGCTCTCTCTTCCAATCCCAGCGAATTGCTGGGGAAGATCTTTGATAATAACTAGCCACTCAGACCTCAGAGACTTCATTTATTATGGCATAATATACACATTACCTAGCTTGTGTTGGACCATATGGAGAGCTCTCTGTTGAATTTGGCGTAGTTACTGGGGTGAAACAAGGAGGAATTTTGTTCCTCATCCTCTTCAATTATGCCATAGATTGGATCATGCAGCAAACTCCAGCAGATCATCTGGGCATAGCAATCAGCCCTGAGGACCACATCACTGATTTACTCTGTGCCAGTAAACACAGTGCAAACACTGAGGGGAGCAGGAGCGGCGCTCGACAGCCCCCGATCCCTGGAGCAAATCACTAGGGCTTAGCACTTACCCAAAGCTGAGCTCGGCCTTTCAGCCTGTCACTTGAAGGCAGAAAAAGGCTTTGGGAAGATGATGCTCTGCTCTGAGCTTAGAGGGAAGACAGGTGATAAGATAAAACTTAGGGAAGCCGAGGTCAGTTCAATCAGGGCGTTTGAAACTGCGGGGAGCTGAGCTGCACGGCTCAGCTCTGCGGGGGGACGTCCTCTGAAGGCAGCATGAATAAGCTGTGTGATTAGCTCAGCTCTCTGCCCTTATGCATATGCACACTCCCCTGTGCAGGCTTTCCTTCCACACAGATGTGTATGGACATACACCCACATACATGTACATATATGTGATGAGATGCAGGGAAAATAATCTATAGAAGAGCCATTTCTTTTGGATCTGACTGTTCTCCATCACTAACCTGGGAAGTTAAGCAGCCCAGTCTTGCTTTATGCTCATAATTCCTCTAAACATAATTCTTTCATTTGGTGTGGAGACACCCAGCACCACCCAGAAGTACTCAGCACTTCAGGATTGGTCCCAGTGCCTGGATCCAAAGGGCTGCACCCATTTTTTAACTCTACCCCAAACCATCCCTGATAAATAGACTCCCTTTACCTCCAGTCCCCTTTTTGCTATACAAGGACTAATAGAACATGGCATTTATTATTCCAGGGAGGTGGCGAACAAATCGAGACGTGGATTCGATGCGAACAGGCAGAGTATGATCCCTGCTCCTGCCTCGGTGCCGCTTGCTCTCCCTTGGCCATAAATAATAGAAGGGTCCCCATTCCCATTCCATTATCACTAATAATGAGTTATGGGGAAAGCCTCCCGTGTCCCTCAGAAAAGGCAAGATAGAGCTATGCTTATGGTTGATTATTAGAGGATAAAATAGAAAGATTGATGCCCAAAAAAAAGTCTAATTAGTGTTAGTCTATTGGAGAGGAAGCTGAGCATGCTGCTCTAGCACTGCCAAATGAAATTAAGGCCCAATTATTGATAAATGAAGAGTGGTTTGTGCTGGAGTCTGGCCTGGAGTCGAGGAAATACATCTGTCATTTGGCCTGCACAGAAGTCATTCATGTGTGACATCGCATCCTGTGCATTTATCATGCATCTGTAGAGTTTTGTTTTAATTCAGTTAGCTGTCTAACTAGATTGGGTGCTGGATGCCTCGTGTGGAGGCAGAATTTGGACTGACAGCTGCAATTCCAGCCTGAAATGGTGTGCGACACGACTAGCCATCCTGCCTATTAATTATTAGCGAGACCACTGTGGGCAAAGCCTCCCTGCTAATTGTCTATTTTGTTATCTGCTTTTGTGGCTCCTGCAGTTCACAATTGCCCGCTGCCCGTGGGGCAGGTAGGGCACCAACCGGATCAAGGGCCCATTGTTGTTTAACACCCTTCCTATTAGCGCCACAATCGGAGCGGAGCTGTTTGATCCCACACGATGCTCGTCCCTCATTTACCAGCCTGCAGAGCCCACACATTCCACAGGGGAGATAAGTGGGGGGGAGCTGGGCTGTGGGACCCACCTTTCGTAAGGCTTAAATTGCTCCAATAGTTTATTAATTCCACTGTGGAATGCAAATGGCCAGCAGACAGTTGTGAGGGTGATGGAAGTGCAGCGCCGGCGCGGTGCAGCAGCTCGGAGCCCTGCTCAGCCTCTCGCACTGAAGTCTGAGTTAAAGCTCATGTCGTTTCATCGGCGGATTGTGGGGAGGGTTGAAAAGAAATGGCACCTTCAAGCAGAGGGAGCTAAGGGGGGTTTTCAGAAGCTTGGAAGGCACCTTGCACCAGGGGACCCCTCAGCCCAGAGCCGCAGCCTCTCCCCTGCTTTGGCTCTGAAGCTTTGGTCCCACTTTGTTCCCTCACTCCTGTTTTAATGGACTATTGAACGTGCTCAGCCTTGTTTCAGGGGATGAGGGGAGCATTGCTACGTGCTTCAGGCTCAGTGCATTGCATGGGCTCCCCGTGGACACAGCAGGGCCCCCAGGACAAGGTGTGGGGTCCCCAGCCAGTCTCCTTGATTTTATCCAGGTGATTTCTGGCTCCCTGGGAAGCTCAGCAATGCCCATTTACCCCCAGAGCTCCACCACCGAACACCCAGGCACATGGGGTGCTCCAAGCATCCCCCCCGCTCTGCTGACTCCAGGCAGATACATTCAGGCACCCGTGGCCAAATCTATCAGTGCCAAAACCCCTTCTGAGGATCTGAGGCTTGGGGGCTGAGCTGCTCAGCACCACAGCACATGGGGATGGCTCCTTGAACAGGGAATTTTCTAGGCAGGCACTGGATTGTGGTTGGAAAGTAGGCTGCTCGCTGCCACGCATGTCAGGGCTCGGCTGTTTCTGCAGGACACAGTGAGAGCTTCCACATTGCTTTTAATACCCAAACAGTCTTGGAAATCTGCCCCAATTCTAAGTAGGGCAGAAAAGGTCTTATAATCCCCCCCAAAAAAATCCTGTCTGAACAAAGCTTGGATACACGGGGTCATCCACAGTCCTCACATCCCCCCCGTGGCCATGGCTCCCACAGAGACACAGGGCATGGGGTACCCTGCAAGCACCAGGGCTGTTCAGCCTGGGAAGGACTGTGCCAGCAGAGATCAGTCTGGAGGTGATGAGGTACCGACAGCGCCTTTCCATAGAGGGGGCTTCTAGGGACCATGGGGACAGACTTTTGGGCAGAGCCTGCAGTGACAGGACAAGTGGTTGAGGTGGTGGACTGAAGGAGGGGAGATCCAGACTAGGTATGAGGAAGGTATTCTTTATGCTGAGGATGGTGAGACACCGGCACTGGGTGCCCAGAGAAGCTGCACCTGCCCTGGATCTCCAGAAACATCTGGGTCAGGTTGGACTGGGCACTCAGCACCCTGATCTGGTTGCAGATGTCTGTGCTCATGGCAGGGGTGGGTTGGACTGGATGACCTTTAAGAGTCCCTTTCCAACCCAAACCAGCCTGGGCTGTGGTGCTGAGCCCTTCTCACTGCAGAATGAGGTGCTTAGTGGTGGGGCTGTGCTGGGTGCCTCCCTTAGGCACCTGAGTTTCCCTCTGACATGGTGCTGCAGCATGGAAACCTTTTCCTTCCCTTCAAAATAAGCCAGGATGAGGCTCTTGCAAACAAGGTACTAATGGAATTTGCTACCTTGGAACTAGGACATTTCCATCAGTATGAAAGCAGCTGAAAAGTCCAAAAATTAGTTAAAAAAATGTCCTTTCTGGACCATGTTTCTCCTTGTGCTGTTTCCCTGGGCTCCTCTGAAGGGAGGTGATGGCACTGCGGCTCTGCGGCCACGTCGCACCCGAGCGGCACTGTCCCTCCCGTTACAGGCAAAGTCTCAAATATTAAAAATACCAGTGAAAGAGAATTCCACTTACTCATCCCAACCCGAGCTGGGGCCGCCAACAGAGAGCTGGCTGCCAGATGGAGATGTGTTAGCCACTTCTGCTCCGTGACGCAGCATTTCCGTGGGGTGGGAGGCAGCAGAGGAACGACAAACCTCCCCCCAACTCCCCCAGCCAGCTCCCAGAGCCACCCCATCACAGGGGCCAGCCCCCAGGTCTCACCTTTCCCCATTGCTTGTGCACACTCTGCTGCCTCCAGCTGTCCAGGACAGGTTTTTTATCTAGTTTTATCAATTTTTATCTAGTTTAATCAATTTTTATCTTTGCTTTTGCTTTGCCTTTTCAGACACTGATGCTGCTGCAGCCAAGTGCCGTGGTCCTGCTGACAGAGGGATGCAGAGCGATGCTGCGACGGGGACGGGGCTCGTGCCATGGGAGAGGAGCAGAGCTGAGAGCTGGTCCCAGCCCGATGTACCCCCTGCCTGGGGTACCCCTCAGCATCCCCTCGGACAAGCTGGTGCTTGGTGATGCAGGGGCTGTGCCTGCTCCACGCCCTGATGGCTGAACAGCTCAGTGCATACGGGTGCGACACCTGGACCACGTGTGTGACCCCTGGGTGACGTAAGGACCACACATGTGACACCTGAGTCATGTAAGGACCACGCATGTGACACCTGGGTGATGTAAGGACCATGCATGTGACCCCTGAGTGACGTAAGGACCACACATGTGACACCTGAGTCATGTAAGGACCACACATGTGACACCTGGGTGATGTAAGGACCATGCATGTGACCCCTGAGTGATGTAAGGACCACTCATGTGACACCTGAGCGATGTAAGGACCACGCGTGTGACCCCTGGGTGATGTAAGGACCATGCATGTGACCCCTGAGTGATGTAAGGACCACTCATGTGACACCTGAGCGATGTAAGGACCACGCGTGTGACCCCTGGGTGATGTAAGGACCATGCATGTGACACCTGAGCGATGTAAGGACCACACCAAACACAGGCTGAGCCCAGCTGCCCCTGTGCATCCCCTCTGTGCTGTTCCACCTGCCGTGACCCTGCCGCTTCCCCAGAAGAGCGCTTTTTGCTGCCAAGCCCAGTTTGGTGTTCCCAGCAGGATATGCAAAGCAGTGCTAAGTACAGAATGACATTTTCTCCCTGACAAAGAGACAGATTTCCTCGTGCTGGCTCTGTGCATAACCCCACCCGCAGCACGTCACTCGCGAGGAGCGCTGGGGCTGGTGGCTCAGGCACCGAGAACGGTGCTGTCACCCCACAGCACGCAGGGATCCATGCTTCTCCCATGTTCTGGGGTGACCCAGCTGCACGGGGACATGCTGAGGAGCTGGGCAGGTCCTTCCATGAAGCCATAGAACAGCAAAGTGTCATCCAGCAGTGTTTGCAGAGCTCCCGGGCCGGGATTCCCCCACGGGATCTCGTGTGCTGGCGGGTGATGCTGGGAGCACACAAGGGGACTTGGGTGGTGAGGACCTTTCTCTCAGCAGGAAGTGTTGGCTGACAGAAACTGGACATGTGCTGAGGTCCCCATCACATCCCAGGCACCCCACTCCTCTGGCCAGTAAACAAGGACAAGACTATAACTGGGGCATTGAAAATAAGGTCACGATGCTGGCTGAATGGGCACCCTGACCACCCTCCATGGTCCTTCCCCAGTGTTTCTCCAAGCAGAAGGAACTTCTGGCTTCCAGAAGTTTCATGCCACTTCATCCCCAGTTTGGTGAGGAGGTTTTTTCCAAAAAAAAGTCCTAAATCTGGACAAGGCTCAGTGTTACTCCATTCAGGAGGCATTCAGCCACGATGCCAGGAGAAGGAGGAGAAGCCACCATGAGACCACAGAGACACCCCAGCATGGGAGTGCTGCAGCAGCTCCTTGCCAGGAGGAAGGCCAGAGGAAATGCCTCACCAGCATCTTGGCATCTGCAAGGTACCTCCTGCTTTCCACACTATATATACAGCTTAGAATGTATTGATTTGTCCCTATACGTGGCCTCGCTGGCACCAAGTCTCATCCCTCTGGTGACAGAAACCAGTCAGGTTAATTGGTATAATTAAAACCCATGTGGGCTATCAGCGCTCTGCTGTGAGTTCCCCTCTTGCTCCATTTTAATCCCAGATTTATTTAAGCCCCCTGGGTTTGTCCTAGAGGGAAACATGTCTTTGGGGCCTTCCCTTGCTGGCACAGACACATCTCAGGGCCTGGACACGGTGGGCTGTCACTGGAGCTGCATAAAAAGCTCTGTGACACAACTGGAGCTGGAAAGGCTCCTCTGCTGTGCTGGCAGAGATGCAGAGTTCCCCTTTTTGTAGTTGCAACCTGTAGTACTCTTTGGTTAGCTAAGAATGGCATTATGGTTGGACTTGATGATCTGAGCTTGGACTAGCTGATCAAATCTAAATGATTGTGTAAACAGATGGGGATTTTCCTAATCCCCAGTCTAAACCTCCCCTGGTGTAACTTGAGGCTGTTTCCTCTTGTCCTGTCACTTGTTCCTTGGGAGAAGAGACTGACCCCCACCTCACCACACCCTCCTTCCCGGGAGCTGCAGAGATCCTCCTCTTCTCCAGACCAAACCCTCCAGGTCCCTTTGCTGCTCCCCACCAGACCTGTGCTCCAGACCCTTCCCCACCTTCATTCCTTTGGTTCCTTTGCTCCTTCTAAGACCACCTCTGGGTGCAGCCATGCACACTCAGTGACCCACAGACATGCAGGGAAGGGAAGAGCAGGTCAGGGGTGGGGGATCCCACTGCTGGATCACCCTCTGTGCACCCAGACCTCACCCTCAGCATCCTCACCCATCTTTGGGCTGGCAGAGCCACTCCTGGAGCCTCTGCAGGGGCTGTTTGCAGAGGTACCTCAGGATGGAGATGTCACTGAGAGACAATGGCACATGGTTACCAAGCTGCCCAACCCTGTGGTACAACTCCCAAAGTTTATATTCAGAGCTCCAGCCTTTGATTCAACCTAGTAGATGAAAATCATGGAATCCCAGACTGGTCTGGGTTGCAAGGGACCCCAGGGATCAGAGAGTGCCAACCCCCTGCCACAGGCAGGGCCACCAACCTCCAGGCCAAGTGTGGCTCCGTGCATCTCCAGTATGGCTGTGCTCTCTTCCAAAGAGATTTGAGAGGCAATATGGAATAAAGAGAGGGAAATGTGGGGGTTTTTTCTTTAAAAATAGGCACATCAATAAAATTATTACTTAAAATAGAAAAAAAGCCACCCCAGACCACAACAAGCCACTCATGGAAAATGCTGAACTGCAGAGACCCAACAATAGCTGGAGGGCTGAGCCCTTGTAAAGCAAGCCTGTGCCCAGAGTAGGGTTTTACAGTGAGTTTTAAACCACTTTAAAATGTCAAGTTTGGGGTTTGACGTGGTTACATTTACCCCATAAAAATCCAGTGATTTGAAGACCCTTTGGGGCCCTGGAACTGCTCTTGCTGTACAGCCTGTGCCTTGCGTGGTGGCTTAAGCTGCTTAGTGCCTTTTGTCACCCTCTGCTTATTCGGTTAGCTCAGCAGCACTTCCAGTAACAACTCCAGTGATCACATGCAATACCTGAGCTTGGGTGGGAGGAGGAGAAATGAGATACTTGTTAAGCCCCAGGGTTATCAAGGGACTGAGTAACAGCCCTTAATACACCATTATTCGTGCAGGCCCAGTACTGGGTAATGGGGAAGTGTGATTAGTGAGTGATCTGGGATTTGCTGCCTAGCTGCCAAGGGTGATACTGGCACCATGTAAAATCAAACAGGTATTTTGAAGTATTTCATACTTTCTGCCTTTCCTTTGTGTCTCCAACTGGATTTTCCCCACAGTGCAGCACTGGCACACACTTCCTTTCCCCTGAACCCCCAGGAATGGGATGGGGAGAGTGCATAATCCCAGGGGACCTACATCCCACCCCACTCCTGGCTATGCTGTGTGGAAACCACGTTGCTTGTGAGTGATGCTGCCACCTTGTCATAGAATCAGAGAATCCCAGACTGGTCTGGGTTGGAAGGGACCCCAAGGGTCACAGAGCTCCAACCCCCTGCCACAGGCAGGGCCACCAACCTCCAGGCCTGGAGCTACTCAAGGTTGCCCAACCTGGCCTTGAACACCTCCAGGGATGGGACACCCACCCCCTCTCTGGGCAGCCTGTTCCAGCCCCTCACCACTCTCTCTGCAAAGAACTTCCCCCCAGTCTCTCCTCTCCCCCTTCCCTCCTCCAGCTTCACTCCAGCCCCCTTGTCCTGCCAGTCTCTGCCCTTTCACAAGCCCCCTGAGCATCTCCGTGGCTCCTCTGACCCCTCTCCAACAGCCCCACATCTTCCTTGTGTCGGGCCCCAGCTCTGGCCACAGGACTCCAGCTGGGGCCTCAGGAGGGCAGAGCTCATACCCCAGACCATCCTCACCCCTGGCTCTGCAGCGTGGAAAGGAGTGTTTGGAGCTGTCCATCCCCTGCTCTCCATGGGGCGGGCAGGGGAGCAGGGCTGGAGCTGCGCTCGGCCCAGGGATGCTCGGCAGGATTGCTAAACTGCCGCGCTCTGTAATGTGTTATGACATAGATCAGCTGTTGTTTTCCAGTCTCAGAGGAAACCTTGTGGAATCTCATTCCTTTCACTGGATTCAATTAGCTGCAAATGTCCTTTAAACACAGACTCAAGGCCCTTTCGCCCATACGGCCAACGCGCATCGCGGGGACGGCGAAAGCTCTTCCCAAGCTATTGTTTCTTTGCCTATTTGCTTTACCTTTAGTTTTCTAACAAAGTAAATTAATAAATGAAGGGTTAGGAGAATTGTTACTATAGCAATCCCCATGGTAACATAAAAAATGCCACAAACACTCATGTTGAGGCTGAGCTCCTGGGAGAGCACAGCTCGGAGCGCAGCGCAGGGACGGCTCTTCGTCTTGGCGCTACTAAATTTAGCCAAATTTCAGTTGTCTTTCAAATTGCACTCAGGAAAAGTTAATTCTCTCAAATACAGCAGAATATGTTGATTCTCAATTGATCTCCATTACAAAACCCCAATGAAATGCAACAGGGGATGCTCCTTACCCCAGGGAGGAGCCAAGCATCGTCCCCGGGCGCTCCGGGTGCCTCTCGGCGGGGTTTTGCACAACCCCTCTCTTGTGAAAGAGCGTGGCACACAGCAGCACGAGGCATTGCACTCCTGTTGGCACCACGCTCACATTTTTCCTCCATCTCCTCATGTCTCTGCAAAATGAGAAGATCCTGGGGCCGTTCAACTCTTACCATAGGTCAAGAGGAGGGGGGACCAGCACAGACTAGCCCTGTGATTTGATCATGGGATGAAATCAAGACACCTGTTGAAAGAGGACTAAAAAGTAACAAAGATAGTTATTCTGGGCTACATCTTGCTCTTTTTCCCCTAAAGATAATGTCTTTGCTTTAGGAGAACAGCCTGATGCCATCAGCCTGAGCATGGTAGAGGAATGGGTTCACACCTCTGGTTGTCCTACCATGGTCTTCATGTGTTCTTCTATGAGACACGTGTCCCAGTGAGAGCAAACACATCCTGATGGAGCTCAGCAAACTTCATCCTCCTTAAAACCTGCTGTGACTGAACATTTCTGGAGCTTTGACCCAAAACTGTGCAAATTATTACGTGAACCTGCCCCATGCAGTGCTGAGACCCGGCCTTTTTAGGGGTGATGTAGGAAACACGGGAGCGAGGGAGTTCACACCTCGCTGCATTTTGGGGTACCCTCCTTCTCCGTAACCATCTCCAACCCATGTTCAAGCAAGGGAGAAGTGGGGAATGAAAATAAAGTGATTTCACACATGGAACCAGGAGCGCAGCGGCTGGGGGCTGGCAGAGGGGGAGAGCTCACTTTTTGGCTCTGCAGCTTCCACCTCTGCTCTGCCCTGTTCAGGCCTTACCTGGAGTGTTGTGGCCAGTTCTGGGCTCCCTGGGATCAAACAGCCAGGGATCTCCTGGAGAGAGTCCAGAGGAGGCTACGGAGATGCTGAAGGGCCTGGAGCATCTCCCCTGGGAGGAAAGGCTGAGGGAGCTGGGGAGAAGCAGCCTGAGAGGGGATCTGATCAATGGGGATCAACAGCTGAAGGGTGGGACACAAGGGACATGGGCAGCCTCTGCTCAGTGTCTGTGGGGACAGGACAAGGGGCGATGGGCTCAAGTTGGAGCACAGGGAGTTCCACCCCAATGTGGGGAAGAACTTCTTCCCAGTGAGGGTGAGGGAGCCCTGGGACAGGCTGCCCAGGGGGTGTGGAGTCTCCTTCTCTGGAGAGATTCAAGACCCATCTTGATGCCAACCTGTGTGCCCTGTCCTAGGGACCCTGCTTTGGCAGGGGGGTTGGATCCCATGGGCTCTGGGGGTCCCTTCCCACCCCTGTGATCTGTGATTGTGTGAGTGTTCACAGAATGAAGTGAAGAGCGAGCTGCGAGGGTCAGGGCTGGAGAACGGCCACGTCCTGCGTCTCAGCATCCGTTCGGGGCCGAGTTTGGCTCTTCGTCAGGGCTGACAATTAGCCTGTACAGTTAATATTTTTACAGCTGTTTTATTAATAACGCATACAGAGCATCCAGCCAGGATTTGTTGGAGACACCTCAGGAAAATGAATGATGTAAATAACAGATGGATGCAGAATATTCTTACAAACAGGCATAAAGATATTCCCATCTTGTTTAGAAGGAATTTAAATAGACAGATTGGAGATAAACAGGCAAACTGGAACACGGAGACAACGGGAATGGGAATTGATAAACCACAGAGCCCATCGAGTGCTCGGGCTCCCAGCGTCCATGGGATGTGCCCACCCTGGGTGCTCACCATGCCCCAGCTGCAGGCAGCACAGGGACGGGGACCTCCCTTCCATGGCATTTATCCCACCACCTTTACTGCCACATTCCCTCGGGAAGTTTTCCCCCGGGAGGTTTCCCCTCCTCTGCCCATCCCGGGCTTTTCCCCCTGTTCCTCTCTCACGTTCCCATTTCTGAGCCCCAGAACCACTTTGGGAGCTCTTGCTCGACAGAGCCCTGGGACAGGCTGCCCAGAGGGTGTGGAATCTCCTTCTCTGGAGAGATTCCAGCCCCGTCTGGACATCGACCTATGTGCCCTGTCCTAGGGACCCTGCTTTGGCAGGGGGTTGGATCCGATGAGCTCTGAAGGTCCCTTCCCACCCCTGTGATCTGGGATCCTGTGTGATTCTGTGTGTGATGCTGTCTCCTAAGTTTCCTCAGAGGTCTTTGCAAGGCAGAGCGTTTTCTCAGAGACAGCAGCCTGTGGGATTAGAGGAGAATTTCCGTTCTTATCTCTGGATAAAGGAAGTTTCCAGCCCTTGGCTTGCAGGGAGAGGCTGGAAAGCGTGCCTCGCTGTCCTCAGCAGCAGGTAAACAACCACTGCATGAGCTCAGCGCTGAAAAATACTGCTCGGAGGTTGGGAAAGGAACTCCAGAGCAAACAAGTGCCAGAGGTGTGGGGACCTCACCGCTCAGCCGCCCGGATCGCAGCACCCAGAGGGCCCCGCTCCTGGACACACACAGTACTCCCACGTACAGCCACGCTGGCAGGAGTCAAACACCAGGAAAGCTTTTGTTTACTGAGAGCATCGTTTCTATTAAGACTTGGAAAGGGTTATAGACAAGGGATAGTCATTGTTTTGGGGTATTAACTTAGTATCTGACCCAGGATTAAGTATCCATCATCCCTTGGCTTGGATATAACTGGCTTAACCGGGCTGCCTCCCTCATCTGGGAACAGCCCGAGCCCAAGGAGGGAGCAGAAGCTGGGTTCTCCCGGTTCCCATCGATGGCTGCCAGGCCCAAGAGGGAATGAGAGGACATTGAAACCTGAGGTTACACTCCTGTGAGACCTGAAGGAGTCAGGGAGAACTTACCTGGGCTTTCGGACTCTCCAGCTGGTTCACAGGTGTTCGAGTTCAGCTCTGAAAGGCTCCGTCCTCTGCGCCCAAGGAACTGTGTGCAACCTCCACCAAAAGCATAGATATATCCATCTCATACATATTTATTTCTATTATAGATAGCATATTTTTATATATTTTAACTATTTTAAATATTTTAATATATTTATATATGTGATTTTATACATATAGAGAGAGCGAGGTGGCTATATATATATAGAGAGAGAGGTAGATATATATATATATAGGTAGGTATTTTTAATATATATATCAGGCTATTTCACTGTATTTTTATATATATAATATATACAATATATTGTATCTATTTTAGAAATAGATAAATATGTATTATATATATTTTATATATACGTGTCTATATATTTATTATTTATAAATATATAGATGAATATAGTATATTATATAGAATATATTCATTTTTATATTATGTATAAATAAATATAAAATATTCTATATTGACAAAATATAAAATATATAAAATAATATATTTATAATATATAATATATCATTAGATAACTATATTGTATATATTATAAATAGATTAAATATATATATATATATATAAAAATTCAGTGAACTAGCCTGATGAGACCCCTCAACATGACGTAGAGAGTCCAGATCAGGATGAATTCGCCCTCAGCGGCAGAGCTGGCTTTAGGAATCAGCGATCACCGCGCTGGCCAGGCTGGGATCCCACCTTCTCGTGACCTTCCTGGGGGTGCAGGGGCCGGGTGACTCAGCCACGGGGGGAGCATCCCCACGCAGGTCCTGCACGGCTTCCAGCGCCGTGGAATTCGCAGGTAGGAGCATCTCCTCCTCTGAGCCCAGCGCCGCGCGGCACAGAAACCGGGCTCTAAATAGCAGCCAAGTCGGCGGCGTACGGCAAACCACGAGAAGCACACACAGTCAGGAGTTCTAAAAACTCAAACTGTGATAAATATCAGCATAACAAGCCTCATTTGGGAACACACCGTTCTCCCAGAGGAGACTGTCTGCCTATCAGTGCCTTTAGAAACACACTTTCTCCAGGGCTCTGTACCGAGCGCGGGGTAAGATAAACACGAGTGCCTTTTCCCAGCCTGCTCATCTCCAGGCATCTAAATTAAGAGATTGTGTTATCAGTGATAAAAGTTCATTGAGGGTTCATTTCAGTTGGTTTGAAGGTTTTGAAGAAGAAGAATAAACAAACAGCAATTAGCACCATATTTAACATCTCTGACATTTCGTGCAGCCTATTTCTATCGCTGGTAGGGGAAGAGCTGCTCTGGTGACTCGCTGCGTCTCGGCGCAGCGCTACGCATCTGCCTTGAGAAATTCGGGAGCTGGCGCCTCCCCGCAGCGGCAAGGCTCCATCAGAGGCTCAGCACCCCTCTTGGGTTTGGAGCAGCCTCAGCTGGAGTTTCCCTGATGTTTTGTTAAAAGGAAAAATCTTCATTTAATTTTTGATGCTCTGTCCAGTGTGCCCGGCACCGGGAAGGATGCTCCTCACCCTGGGTGCTCCATCATCAGTCGTGGTGGCACTGGTGCTCTGCCACATCACAGCGATGCACCCTGGCAGTGTCATTCTGCTGACTCTAAGCACCAGTCCCAGAGCTTCATGGGAGCCCCTCCCCAGGTCCCACCAACGGGTGGGATGGAGACAACCAAGGGAGCGCCCACCAGCAGCCGGGACACCGGGATGCTCGGGCATTTGCGTGAAGATGGGTGAAGGATACAAAGCAGAGGCAGGTCGTCTGCGGTGCTGAGCTTCCTGATGTGCAGAGCTCTACAGTACAGACGCCTTAACACATAAATTTAACAATTATTATTGTGTTGCCCTTTTCCAAGAAAGGGTAAAGGAGATTTGTAGGAGCACTTAACACATGTAAATCCCCACCTCTTTAAACCAAAGCAGTGTGTTAAATGGGTCCATAAATATCATAAGTATTCTGTCCTTTTAGAAATCATACCTTTCCCTTTTATTTTTTTCTCCTTTCAATGCAATTAAACCTGTGCTGCCTTATAGCACAACTCTTGGGAACCAGGCATTTAAACAGCTCCAAGCAGGTGTTTACTGAGAGAGACAAGGATCTTCAGCAGGTTAAACCTAAGTTGAAGTCAAAGGCAAAAGGCAGCCTGCGTCACACACGGTACTCAGGCCGTTGCTTTGCCAAAACTAAGATCAAATCTCCCTCAGCCCCCTCTCTCACCCACATGAGCTGAACTTCTCTTTCTTCTTTTGAAGGCCTCTGATGGCAAGGATGGCATTTGCCTGATTGCCAGATTTATCTCTCCTTCATGGTTGCCTGTATCCCACCAGCTGTCCTCTGGAGCATCCTTAGGGAGGGTCCTGGTGTCCCCGTCCCAGACCATACACTGAGGTGGCTGCTTCCCAAGGAAGAGATCGGCTCTTCCCAGGGCTGGCGAGCCCCCAGCCCCAGGAGAAGTCCTCGTGGGCCATTTCCATGCCTCATTCCAGTTTGTTTCTCTAGCTGCTCCTTGCAGAATTCCTTCAACAGGCTTATTCTGGCCGAGAGGTGCCTAATGTGTAATTTATATGTTATAATTACAGCACAAAGCCCCAGTTGTAAATTAACGAGCTTGGACAGTCCTTAAATCCCATATTCTGGAGTTCAAAGTCCCTGGCTGGCCTGCTCCCTTTCTGGTCCCTACGATAACCCTGCGGCGTTGCGGCGCTGCCAGCTGAACTGCGCTTGCACCAGTGCGATGAATGAGGGGAAATGGAAATGGCATTTGGCACTTGGAATCAGATCATTATTTTTAAGAAACTAACAGGAACGTTAACTACACTTTCCAGTTTGTTCCATCTGTTCCAGCTGACGTGCAAGACTGGTGCTCTAATAGCAAGGCAGAGCTCAGGAGCGTGCCTCAGAACCAACCGCTCCGCATCAGTCCTGCCCCGTGTTCTGTATCCACGGTATCTGCTCGCAGGACATCTGGCTGCAACATGCTCCTTGTTAAGTTCCACCTGGAGATCTGAGGTCAGTGCCTCACCCTGGAAGGGAGCAAATCAAGCCATGGATGAATGGGAGTTATTAAGGGGGCCAGGTGCCGGCGGTGCGAGCGCTGGGCACCGGGTAAGTGCCCCAGCCTGGGGAGTGCTGGTGGGGTGTGTCAGGAAGCAGGGGCGGCGTTAGTCGCTGCTCAGCGCGGCTCCGTACGAGGGGTGGTTTTCTCAGCAGCCTTCAAAACAACCCACTTGCTCCAAATACTGAACCTCAGGGAATGCTGGAGGATCCTTCGCTCAGGAAGCTGCACGCTGTATGAACCAACCTGCCTGTTGGTTAAGGTTCAAAGCCAGCCCAAATGCTTTATATTCTGGATGCAAAACTCCCTTGCTTTTTTATTCCAGCCCCCCCCTTTCCCCCTTGGCATGTTCAGCTCTTGGACAAACTGAGTAAATCCAGAACACACTCGAGCAAGGAGCAAGTAGCAGTGTGGGAGTCTTCCCAGCCCCTGAGTACCAGCGAGGAGGGGAACTTTCCTCGCTCTGAGTAACTTTCTCACAGCTTTTCCAACACAAGCTGCAAGCCAGCATGGGACAGCCAGCCAGGTGAAAAGTCAAGGGAAAAGGTCTCAACACACACAACTGCTGAGAATAGGAGGAAGAATTACAGAGGGTTGGGAAAGTGTTGCTCCAAAGGCTGGATTTCCAGGGTGATGGTATAGCTGTGGGTGAAGCTGGACCTCTCCTAGACTCCCCAGCTCCCTCCAAAGGGGAGGCAGCTGGAAACTGGTTCTATTTCCCTGAATTAGTTCCTTTAATGATACTGCTTCTGGAAAAGCAGTTTCTTTGTTCATTTTACACTCTATTGACAGGCAGAATTAATAAAGAGCTCGTCAGGGGTTTGCTCCCCTCCAGACCTGTTGGCAGCAGCACCTCTTGCACTTCTTAAGCACAGCACCTTCCCTGCACCTTGTGTTTGGAACTGGGTGAACACCTGACAGAGCACAAAGTGCTGGGCAGTTAAATCTGAACTCAAAGCATCCCCGTGCTTCTCTACCCAGCTTAAAAGGGCTGTGCTGAGAGGCTGGCAGTGATTTCTCAGCTCCCTGTGCCTCTCAGACCTGGTCAGCCTGGGATAACTCCTCAAACATTTGGGTTTCAGAAGGGTTTTAAATGGCTTTTTTCCTGGCCTTGGCAGGGGGAACATCTCCTGGTTGATTTTGCAGTTGCTATAGAGATTGATTAAAAAAAACCCACCCAACCAACCCACCAACCCTGAAACTTGTAAATTCCAAATCCTAATTGTACCGACAACAATCTAAATGTGGTTGGAACACTGAGTCACACTCCAGATTCTGTGTCTCAACTAAGGTTTTCATTTCCAT
Source organism: Porphyrio hochstetteri (assembly GCA_020800305.1). Lineage (NCBI taxonomy): Eukaryota > Metazoa > Chordata > Aves > Gruiformes > Rallidae > Porphyrio > Porphyrio hochstetteri. The sequence goes on from CM036938.1 coordinate 91,667,147, forward strand.
TTAACAAGGCAATTGTCGTACAGTATGTTAATTCAGTCCCCTTTGATTAACAACAAGGTGTTGCTGGAGCTTTCACACCTCTGGTGCTCAGTTAGAGCTGTGCCCATCGCTCCTCAGTGCTAATAATGAGCACACAATAAGCACGCATGCAGATGCACCTTCCTCATTTGCTAGGGCAGCCATTGGATATTGATCAGCTGGCAGCTGATTCAGTGCATCCCCTCCAGATCTTTCTGGGATTTTCCTTACAAAACGTGGAGCAGCAACGTTTTGCACCAACTTGAGGACTAAAACCAAAGTGATGGGGTGACACAGCAGGACTGTTTCATGTGCCACTGAGTTCCACACAGAGGTGACCGTGGTTTATTCCTCTGCATATCTGATCCCAGAGAAGCTCCTGTTTCTTAGTATCAGAAGTTGCCAAGGAACTCAGGGCCATCTTCCAGAAATTAGGTCAAGACCCAAAGTCTTCAGACTGACTTGTTGGTGACTCAGCCCTGAGACTTGGTGAGGGTGGGAGGAAGTTTTCCGACCTGGCTCTGATCCTTCCTCCCCACGAGATCCCCAGGGGTCGTAACGACCAGCTGCATCGACCCGAAGCCCACGGGTTATCCCCAGGTCTCTATCTTCTCCCTTAAACTGTTGAACACATATGGAAAACCACAGGACCAGGTCAGGTGCCGTGGTGGAGCCGAGCGCCGTCAGGACACAGATGACATCCAGCAGGCAGCACCACTCTGTGCTGTCTCCCTGGCTCTCCGAGACAGAAGCCTGGATGAAAAATGGGGCAGTTCCCTCCTAAAACCTCAAATTTGGGGATGGTGTCCTGGCAGACACAACGTTTTGACAAACGAAGCAGCACCATGACCGATACCAGGTCACATTTCCACTTACAGAGTGGCACCAGCTCCACACATGATCCATCCCAAAGCCTGGATATGCTCCTCTGGGAGATGTCTCCTTGGGCTGTGGGTGCCAGAGGGGGCCAGCACTGTGCTCTCACCCACCTCTGAGACCATTTTGCTCCTGTGCAAGGACCCTGGGGCACCTCTGAGAGGGACCAGCCACCCAAGGGACTGCCGGGGTGCGAGCTGGGTTATCTGCATCCACGCAAACCAGGCAAGAGGCAAAACCCAAGCAGACAATCCTGTACCAAACACACAGCTTGCCCCTCCAGCACCGAAACCTGGTGCAGAAAAGCCCCTGGGGAGGGCACACAGAGCCCTGGCCCCAGGAATCCTGCCCTGCCAAGCCAGCCTCAGGCATTAACGTGCAGTGATTTATTTTAAGCAGGAGCTACTTTTAAACTCCTGATGATTTCAAGTCAGTTTTGGATGGATATTTATCTATAAATAAACCCCATTTCCTTTTAAATCCATATTCCCAAGCCTGGTTATAAATACAGCCGATCCCTAAATCCCAGGCTTTTACCTTCAGCACCAGTTTCGGAAGGGATGGATGCTGGGGTTTTACCCAGGCCTGGCCTCTTCCTAGAAAAAAGGGAAGGAGTGGGAGTGGGGATGGCTTACAGCACCAGCTCTGAGTGCTAAAGTTGTTTTTCCTATGAATATAGATTACGGTTTTTTTACATGGCAAGTAAACAGATGCATAAAGATGCATTATTTCATAAGCGTAAAAAAAAACCTGCTGCAAGTATAGTGCTTTTAATTTGTTTTTATGATTACTTGTAATTAATTAGCATCAAAAGTAAATTATCAACATAGCTAAAACCTGAAATTGTACCAGCAAATGCAGGAATGATTTTGCTGGTTTATCTTTAGATGAAGGTGGAAAAAAGAAATTATCCTTTTTTTTTCCCTTTTTTTTTTTCTAAAAACCAGGCTTAAATTAAAGTGTCAAAAGCTGGTGGCAGCACAGCCTAAAAACCCTACAAAAGGAGAAATAATATTCCCTAATTACAAGCTGTGCAGAGAGCGCAGCTCACATAAATATTTAAGGCAGCTCCACCAAGTTTGGGTTCTTAGGAAAGTGGGTTTAAAGAAAAAGCCATTTTAGAGCGAGTGTTGGCGCTTGCTGGAGCAATTTATGAGGTCACTGCTCCTGCACCTCATCAAAAACCTCCACCCAGGGCCATAAAACAGAGGCATTTGGACAGGATCTGGAGCCTTTTAACAAGTTCTTGCTGCTCTCCCCAGCCCCAGATAAGCGGTGGAGCTATTTGTGCTTCGCTCCACCTAAACGGCATCAACAGGCTCCAAAAAACAAGGGATCCTCCTGCCACCCCCCATCCACGTCCCGGGACATTCCTGCCCTGTCCTGCTTTGCTGGCAGAGGCTTTACCCAATCTATGGGCCGTGGACATGACAGGAAACAAGGTGGGTGTTTCCAGAGGCCAGTTGGCATCTCCAGCTCCACAGGAACGCATCTCATCTCCAGCACTCACCCCACACCCTGGCTGTCTGAACCTCCAGAGCAGAATTAGGGGGGAAGAGGGGAGTAAACCAACCCCCCCCAACAGATGAACCATGGGTACCTTGTCCTGCTTGCCCGGCAGCTCTGTGGAGGGTGGTGCCACTGAGCCATGGGTCAGATGAAGGAGATGGTTCAGTAGAGGCTGTGCACCCTGGAAGAAGCACAGGGGGTACCTTCCATCAGAGCTGAAGGAAAACAGAGCCGTGAGGAAAACAGGAGTACCACTGCTGACCTCACTGGGTGCATCTGCAGAGGGAAACCCTAATGATGGGCTTTCATAAGTCCTGGTCAGACTAACTCTGCACCAAGCAAGGGGTGCTGGAAGAAGCTACCCAAGGGCTTGGGTGGCATTTCAGTGAGCTCCCCCCCTTCCACCATGGGCTGTCACCCAGTTAAACTGACGTCACAGGTGCTGCAGTGCTGCAGGTGCTTTGAATTGTGCTGGCAGTGCTGAGTGTTTCAGAGGAAGGACGTGGGTGATGGCACCCCGGCTTGGAGCACAGACCTTTGCACAGGACCCATCTCCTGGTCTTGCCCATGGAAACCACAGGATTCCTGTGGTCAGTCTGGCTGTTTGAGAAGTTGCCCTGACACCAAGTGTCCCTCGATCCCCAGGGGAAACCGCGCAGGATTTCCACCCTCCAGCTTGCAGACCCTCAGAAGGCAGGACGAGGAGCTGCTGCTCCATGCCCTTGCTGGGAGCATGCACAGCTCAGGGGTGGGCCCAGGCTGGGCCCAGCATCTTCAGACACTAACAGTGTTCCTGAAGTTACTATCTTTCTGTGAGTGCATCTCCAACATTTCCCACCCTGGAACCTTCCTGCAAGGCACAGAGGCTTCTACCCCTCCTTCAGCTGGGAGTAGTGCCTGATAAGCTCTTTTTAAACACCACTTTTACTATTAAATGCCAAATGCAGAGCGCCGCGCGCTGCCTCATTAGTTATTAATGAAGCAACATATTTGTTCAAAATTGATGCTTGTTGATTTGCTCCCATCACTGTATGAAATATTAACACAGCAGTTGTACTTGCAGCCATTCTGCAGGCATTAGCTGGGGGATTTGCATATTCATGAACGCTCATAAATGTTTAAGGAGACAGCACAGAAAGCATGTGAGCTGTCAGCCAGCCAGTAAAAAGGCATATTTACAGTGTTAATAAGGAGCAGAGTTTATAGGACAAAACGGCAAGTAACAAATTAAATGAGTTTCAGTTTGCCTGTTGCAACCAGCTATGGGAGCTTCTTCCTCCTCTTCTTTGGAGGGGAGTAAAACTTCCAACCCACCCGTGAAATCTCCATCGAGCAGCTAATAATGCAGCTGAGACGGTGCCTTGCTGGTTCTGCCAGGGCTCTGGCTCTTCACAGCTCCACGCTGTCCCACCGCAGCGTGCGCAGCAGCTGGGCTGGAAGGCAGGGATCTGCTCAGCTGCTGGCGGCGGGAGGCGCCGAGTCGCGGCTCCGTCCTCGCCGGCGCTGCAGCCCGGAGGAAAGGGCTGCACCTAGGGGAGCAGCACCCATGGGGAGCAGCACCCGTGGGGACCAGCACCCGTGGAGAGGAAGCAGCCATGGGGAGCAGTGCCTAAAGGGACCAACACCCATGAGGAGCAGCACCTATGTGGAGGAAGCACCCATAGAGAGGAAGCAGCCATGGGGGAGCAGCACCTATGGGGAGCAGCACCCATGGGGAGCAGCACCCATGGGGCAGGAAGCACCCATAAGGAGGTCCTCCCAGGACCCCCTGGCTTCTGCCAGCTCCTGAGGCCACCTCTGAAGACCAGACCTTCTCACTGTGGCTGCACATGGGTACGTGAAACCCCCCCTGCCTGTACTGGGAAACTGGGATGGGCTTCACAAAGCAGGAGCACACAGGTTTTGTGTGTACAACCAGTGGTGCATGACCTGCCCGTCCTCTGCGGCGTCTGGAGAGACATTGTCACCTCAGATGCCCCTCACCTCAGATGCCCCACCCTGTGCAGCACCACAGGAGCAGGGCTCCCACCCCACACACACCAAGCAGGAGAGGAGCTCTCGGTGGGGGCAGGAGGGCTGCCATGGGGCTGGCTCTTGCCCATGTTCACAGCACACACACTAATCGCCCCCACCCCAGCCAGTGTTTGCGCCGTGGGTCCCCTCTGCCGTGCTGCTCACCTCCAGCTTGCCAAGCAAAGCTTTCCATGCCCTTGGGAAGCATAAAGCCCACGAGCAAAATGTGATTCACTTTATGTGAACTCTGGAAACTGAGGCAGCGACTTTGCTGACCCGACTAAAGCCTCCAAGGCGCTATTGCCAGCGGGGAAAACATCCTTGGTGTTATTATTGTTGCCAAGGGTTGCATCGACAATAAAATGCTAAACTAGTTTTATTAAATAATATTTTCCTGTCTAGGAGCTTCTTTGAAAGCAGGACAGTGATTCATTGGCAAGACAATCCAACTCACTTTCTGCTTACTGGATTCTTTTCCCCTCCACGGAGCATAAATCATATTCTGTGGGAAATGTGCATCCCTGCTTTGAGCAGCCCATGTTTTAATAGCACAGGCAGGTTGGTTATTTTAATCTCTGGTACTTTATAATAAATGCTTTTTATTGATTTTTATTGTGTTCTGCCAGGAATTGAATCAAGTCTGTACAGGGGCAGCCGGGAGGAAAAGGCTGAAGGAGAAAACGCGCTCAGCATGTTTCTGAGCGAAGGGGAAAACGTGATGGGCAGCACTTTCTTTGGGCAGCAGCTCCCCAGGAGCACTGTGAAAAGGAGTGAAACACCATGTCCCTGGTATTCTTTCCTCTTAAAGCCCCAGGACTGGAATGATTCTTTGGGAAGGCCAAATATGATATGCTGGAGGAGAATTTCTTGGGGCAAAAAATGTTTAAAAAGGGAAAATATAAAGAGGGAATGAAATATTTTGCTCGAAAGCTGAAGGATGAGTTTGTGCTTTACCTACCCACCGTGGCATTTACTGCTGGGGAGAGGTTACGGATTCTCTCTCCCCACACCAGCTTTGCTGCCATGTGAAACTGGGCCCACTGGGAAGAGCCCAGTGCTGTGAGGATCTGCCCACGTGGGGCCGAGCTTTGGGTACCTCATCTCACTTCCCACCCTCTCACAACCAGCTCCTGGAAGAGCAGGATTAGCACAGCCTGGTGCCCTGGAGCGGTAAGTGTGTCTCCAGAGTACCTCCAGCACCAGTGTGTGCGGCACTGCAGAGCCCCACGGGTGCTGAGGGTCATCCACACCGTCCTGCCTGCAGACTCCTCTGCCCAGGGCAGGGGGAGCCACAAGCTCCCATGGTGTAAGACATAAACGGCAGTTTCCTTACCCGTGTCCCCAGGGGAGGAGCCTGAAGTGGCAGCAGCACAAGGACAGGGGCTGGTTACTGTCACCTCCCCAGCCCCCCTCTGCAGAGGACCCATCGCTGGAGTCCCGACACTTCCTCCGCGCTCCTCGGGCTGAGACGAGCTGATCTCTTTGGGGTGTTAACCAGGATCTGCTCCATCAAGTAGCAAACAAAGTACAGCTGGATATAGCAAGCTCAGCTTGACTCCGTGCTCTGCATAACCCGCCTGATGGGGAAAAATGCTGTGCCCTTGTCACATAGCTCCTACTGGAGCCTGAAGAAATGGGTACCCATTGATTCCTGCATGATACGGAGTCACACTGCCTTTCCACAGCAGCGCGTCTCACACCCCAAAATAACCTGGCAAAACCCCCTTCTTTTTCCTGCTGGTTTAGCTGTAAAACGTGTTACTACTCTAGGTAATGTGCTGCTTATTACACAATTACCTGAAGTGCTTTACAATGCATTAATTGCTGCTTGATTTAAACATTTCCCAGTTAGTAACCGAGCTATTTCAGTGTGACAAATTACAAGTCAATAATCTGGTTACTAAGAAGAGGAAATGAAGAAGCTGGAGGCTGCTTCATTAAGGGAACCAGACCATCGCTAAGGCAAATCCCCAGCCGATGGGATGCACGCAGGCAGGGGCAGGCGGGGAGGCAGGGGTGTCACTGAGCCTCCTTCAGGGCTGCCTTTGCCACTCCACATAGTAATCGTGAAGACTTACCAGTGGATTGCCATGGGGAAAGGCTTCCTGCCTCACCAGGGAAGCTTCTGCCCTCGCTCAGAGCCCCAGGGCAGCGTTCAGGAATGGGTGGGATTTCCAGGCTGCCACAGCTGCTGAGCATCCCAGGGAGAAGCCTCCAGGTTCTCCCTGTGCATTGTTTTCTGTAGGAGAAGAAGAAAGCTACAGGTTAGGTACCTCCTACATAAAGAATTTGTCTCTTCTTCAGATGCTGGAAGAGGGGAGAGGGAAGACGACCAGTTTGGATTGGAGTAGGAAGGACAGGAAAGGGCACAGGAAACTGGAGAACAAGGATGAGTTATGAGGGATGGTGGAGCAGAAGATGATACATGAGGAGCACGTGTTTGACAAGCAGAATGCCAGAGTGGCAGGGGATAAAGCGGAGGGGAAAAGGATGAAGCGGAGGGGAAAGGGATAAAGCGGAGGGGAAAGGGGTAAATCAGAAGTCAAAGGGATAAAGTGGAGCTCTACCTGCTGCCATCATGCAGGGACAGGCGGGTACAGACACATCTGAGCACAGGTCACACCTGTGGGCAGAGAGAACATCTCTGCAAACGTCCCACGAGTCCCAGGCCATGAGACTCCAGAGCTCTGGAGCAGAGAAGGGCAGGAACACATCAGCAGGGGTGGCCTGAGACAGCCAAGCACCGAGCTGATGCAAGTGATGATGATGAAGCTCCTACAGTCCGACTGTGGGACCAGCACAGTCGTGTGGTGTGGAGTCCCCATCTCTGGAGACATTCTGGACACCAACCTGTACAATATGAGCTAGGGACCCTGCTTTGGCAGGGGGTGGGACCCAATGAGCTCTCAAGGTCCCTTCCAACCCCTGTGATTCTGTACCCACGTACACACACATGTCTGTGGAAGAAACTTGAGGGCAATTAATAAAGAAGCAAGGAAGTGATTTCATTTAGTGACCTGCCAAAATAATGCCCCCCCAGCTCTTTCCAAAACCAGCACTTGGGGTGACGCGGCTTCTGTGCGACCAAGGTCCAGTGCTGGGTTTTGAAGAGCCTATATTGACCCCCTCATATAAATCATGGAATCACCTGGGTTGGAAGAGACCCTTGAGATCATCGTGTCTGCTTCAGGATGCACAGCCCTAAGTCCAGCTCTAGGTGTTTCATAAGGGCCAGCTAGAAACAGAGCAGCCAACCCAGAGCTCGGGTTTTGGGCATTCCTCATCCCATGCTCCTAAATCAAAAGCTAAATTATTAAGTGGACCTTTGGCTACAGAGTGCAGTAGGAAAGTTGCCAGACTGGACTTGCTTTGGTTTCTCAGAGGAGTTCACAAGAGGAGTCAATAGCCAGCCCCTCGCCACGCTGCTGTGGGAGGAGGAGTTCAGCTTCTGGGTGCGTCACTGTGAGAGATGAGAGCAGAGAGTGGCAAAACCAACAGAGGCTGCTGCAATCCTGAGCCACTGGCTCGGATGGGGCTCATTATTCTCTTGTTATGGTGTGATGATGGCAGCGCGGGTGGCGGTGCCAGACTGGGGCCCTGGAGACTGCCGCCGGCCCGGGGGAGAGGTACCGCATGGCGCAGCCTTCCCAGCTCCCACTGCCCTTGCCAACAGGCTCCCAGTGTAACCTGCAGGGACTGTGTGCAGACAGTGAGGATCAACTCGGTGCTGGCTGGCCCGCTCCTCGTCCCTGTGGCAGCACAGGGGACACGCTGCCGAGCCGAGCAGAGGTGGCTGGACAAGCAGAGCCCGGCTGCGCAGGGCAGCTCAAGCTCCTGCTTGGCAGCTCTGTGAAGAGGAGGAAGATGTGAATCCCTCCTGCTTCCCGGTGAACAGACACCTCTGCTCAGGAGTTAGAGTGAATCGGAGGGGCTGGTTTAGGCTCTGAGGGGAGGGGGGCGGCGATGCCCCCTCGTGCCAGCATGCCTGTGGCACCAGCTCTGGGTGATGAATAACGCAGAACCAGCTGTAAAGAGCACTGCACATACAGACATACAGGCTGCAGCATTTAGCAATCTCAAATGACATCTGAGTAATGTTGATTTTGTTTAGATGACAACCTCATTATGGTGCATAATTGCGAAGCAATCTCCCAGTAAACACTGGGTTAAAAACTACTGGAAGATTCTTGTTCCTCTGGTTATTAATTAGCATGTGTCCACTCCGCCAGATCCAGAGCCCAAACTTCATTTGTTATGTTCAGCCAAATGCATGAATAGCTTTTGAGTAATTATTTTCCAACATCATCTAATACCTCTCTGCACATCAATTAAAAATCCTCTTAACAAGGAACTGCATTTTGTTTGAGATCAAATGCCTAGTCCAAAGCTGTATCAATCATGTAGAGCTAATTAGTGGGTCTGCTTTATATCATTTGTTTTACTTTATTATTCTATTATACACTTCCTAATGAAACCAATTGAACAATTTTAAAATCTTTGTTCAATTAATTGAAGGCTTAAAGGGCAGCTACCTAGGCAGGCTTTTTCTGCTTTAAAAAGCAGGGATGTAAAGAAAGGATCCCTGCACGGTTTAGATCTGTTTGGTTTCTGTGGTAAATGCTCTACAGCTGGTTTTTTTAAAGGTTTATCACTACTTTGCTATTGCTGGCAAATAACTCATGGCTCACCAGACCCTTGAAGCCCTTTGTTCACAGTCAGGCCGTGATGGGAAAGAAAAAGGGGCTGAATTGCTGGGAGAAGGATGTGTGGGAGCTGGTCCTGAGCCCAGAGCTGCCGAGTCCCCTGAATTACCCAGGGATGCTGACATTTCCTAACGGGGTTGCACAACAGTTTCCCCTCGTTGCAAAAAGGAGCTTTCAGAAGGATGCTCAGGGTAAATATTTGCTGGGGAAAATCACCCTTTAATTCCTGAATATTGGGGAAATGGTGTGAGGCTCCAAATGGTCTGACTGCTGGCCTGAGGGTGTCTTGGCAGAAGCCACTGTGGCTACACCTCTGTGTCTGAGTGCACAAATAAAGAGATGCCCTTGTTTCATTGCAGAATATGAGGAGCCCCCCAGAGGGACCCTGTGCTGGCCAGAGGGACCTTGGCAGGTTTGCTGTGTGAACCCTGTGAAGGTCAACAAGGCCAAAGGCAAGGTCCTGCTCATGGGTCGGGGCAATCCCCACACAGGGATGGGCTGGGGGTGGATGGAGGGCAGACCTGAGGAGGGGCTTGGGGTGCTTGGGAGATGAGAAGCTCAATGCACGTTTGCAGCCCAGAAAGCGAACTGTGTCCTGGGCTGCATCCCCAGGAGGTCTGGGGGGGGAATCTGCCCCTCTGCCCTGCTCTGGGAAGACCCCCCCTACAGTGCTGCCTCCAGCTCAGGGTCCCCAGGACAAGGAGGACACAGAGCTGTGGGAGCCAGTCCCGAGGAGCCACAGAGATGATCCAAGGGCTGGATCCCTCTGCTCTGGAGCCAGGCTGGCTGGGAGAGCTGGGCTGGCTCAGCCTGGAGAGGAGAAGGCTGCTTTTGGAGAGAGCTCTGAGCCCCTTCCCATCCCTTGAGGGGCACCAGGAGAGCTGGGCAGGGGCTGGTGCCCAGGGCAGGGAGGGCCAGGCTCAGGGGAATTTACCCAGGACAGGGATGAACTCATCCCAGTTGGCTGCTGAATCTCCCTGTGCGTCACCAGCAGCTCCTTCACGCCGTACAAGATGCTGGTGTAGGTACTTCTGCCAACAGGAAGAGGCTGGGGGGACCTCAGGCAACGTGCTGCCAGTGCTACTGGGGATGAGCAGCCCAGGCTGCCAGTGCTACTGGGGATGAGCAGCCCAGACTCCACTTAGCACATTTTTAAGAGGAAACTATCTAAGCCCTGCTTGGCCAAGGCCCCAGGGGCCAAGCTCATGTCCCCATCTGTACCCAGGAGGTCCAGGAGCTGGTCAGCAGGGAGAAAAGCAGTAGGAACTGTTAAAGGCTTCCAAGCTGTACCCTTCTCAGTGCAGTTGTATTTTCCAGACACCATAAGGAGGGAGGGAACCACGGCCAAGATTGTGGCTATTCTGATGAACAAGCAACCGCTGAGCATCGCAAGAGGCTCGCAGCTGCAGCCAGCAGGAGGGAGGGCTGTGCACCTGAGGAAGAGGAGGGTTTGCAAAGGTGCTACAACCTCTCCAAATTCATTTCCTCTCCCTGTGCCCCTGTGTCCAGGTTTATACACCACCTCATCCACCCAAGTAGAGAGCCAGCATCAAACAGCCCCTCACACACAAGGTGCCCACAGCATCTACACTCTCAAGGTGCTGAAGTAAGTTTGCCACCAAAAACTGGTTTTGCCCTTTTTTTAAGTTGCCAAAGCTCCCTACCTCCCCAAAATCTTTATACTAGGACATATCATATGTCACAAACCATATCTTAATTAATGTACAATCAGGGTACTTAGTGGTGGTAAAGTAGAACTCATTTTCTCCAGCTAGCTTGTCTAAGCAGTCCCCTCTGCAGCAAAAGGGAATGCATTTGAACTAAATAAAACTGACAAATCAGCAGATGCTTAGGGGCTCACAGCAAATGGACTGTGTTTCCTTTTTCAGCTGGGTAAGAAGGGTAAAAATAAGAATGACTTTCACATGCCGTCAGCTTGCTCCGGAGAAACCAAGTAATAGCATCAGAAGCACTTGAGCAGAGGGAACGCAGATTTAGACCTCTAGAAATCTGGGTTTCAATGCTGAATTCCTGCTGCTTTTTAAAAACAATGATCCCCTGTGTTCCTTCCTGGCTGAACTGAAAGGCACACACTTCACCCTGCTCCTGTCCATCTCCATTCCTTCAGCGGGAGCAGCCTGCAAGCCCTGTGTGTCTGTCAGTGGGGAGAGGGGCTCAGGTGTCCGTCGGGTGGGCAGGTAACAGTGTCAAACAGCAGGATGGCCCCGGTGCTGCTGTGGCTAAAGGATGCTGCCTGCATCCCACGTCCTGCTGCTGCCATGGGAAACCATCCCCATCTCCACCATCAGCACCCTCATGGCACTGCTGTCCCACAGCCAGCCTCCCTGGCTTCCCGGGGCTTTGGGGAGGTCCCTAGTGTGATGCTTGTGCCCACTGACCCTGTCCATACTCCATGAGACTGTCCAGTGCCCAGTTTTTCCCCTAAGGGGGTGTCACTTTGCTTTATCCAATTATTTCCTTGCTACTCTGTGTCTGTAGGTGCTTACTCCATCAGGGACACCCAGCAGTCACCAGCAGCATAGAAGGCAGGACACTGGTATCTGATGCAGCGGTCTCACCGATGGTCTGGAGGGGCTGAGCATGGGACCAGAGCTCACAGGTGGGTGTGGGGGTCCCAGAGCTGACACCGAGCACCCAATGCTGGGTCAGGGCTTGGTCTCCATAGTCACAGACTGATTTATCCTCCCCAGGCAGCTCCATCGCAGCATCTCAGCAACAGCTGTCAACACCCAGCTCTGCCTGGGCAAGGCTCCCATGGCCGAGGTCTCTGCTGGTGGCCCCGGTACCCCTTTTTGGGAACACACACCTCGAGGTCAGTGCAGCAGCTGGGTCCAGCCGCAGCACCACATCAACTCGGCTGAGCTCCTCGCAGGAGGGAGAGGGAACACAACAGCCCTGGAGCCTTGAGAAAAATGGGAGCAACTCAACGTGGAGAGATCCCCAAAGGAGCAATGGAAATGACTATGAATATTTATGGGTTCCCTGCGAATCAGAGTGGATGCAGGCTCGGTGTTTTACTGTACAAACAGGTTTGACTCCATTAAATGCCTGCCAGATGTTATGAAACTGCAGCGTGGTGCATCCCGGCTCCGTGGGCGCTGCAGCTCCCGCAGGAAGCGCTGGTGGGTGCAGCCCCTCGGACACGGGTGCCCACCAGCCCGGAGGAGAGGTTCAGTGGCCACTCCCAGGTGCAAAGGGCTCGCTGTGTCGAGGCATTTGGGAAGCATTAAGATTCCTCACCCATACACAGCCGGTTTTCTGTTTCTCCTCGTTCGTGAGGGGCAGGGGGGGAGCAGGGGGAAGCAGGGGAAGCAGGGGGAAGCAGGGGGAAGCATCCTTTTCGGATTATCTGAGCATCCTGTTTGGAAAGTTGTTGCCAGAAAGAGCAGTTACATTTCACATCCAGCTAAGAAACAAAACCAGACACGCAGAAACCCCAGGACCTCTTGGTGTCAAAAGAGAACGGTGCTCCCTTGTCTCTGGGGCCTGGGTCATTTCTGGGCTTACGAAGAGTCATGGGAAAAAACTGCCTCTAATTAGCTGAGTGTTAAACGGACGCGAGCGGGAGGGGGAGCAGGGAGAGGTGCTTAGGGCTGCTGTGAAATTCTGGGAACAGCCCTTCTGCTGGTGGAAATCACTTTCTCATGTTGGCTTTGGCCAGAGACATGCCGGTTTGCATGTCCCATTGCCTCTGGCTGGAACACACGGGGCAGAACCTCCAGCTGATGAAGCTTCTGAGTGGTGACTTCCAAAGGGAACCTGGCCACCCCATCCATCAGCCTGGTGCCTCACGTATCTGCAGGTGATTTGCTCAGCAGCATCAGCCCAGCGCTTGCAAAATTCTTCGTGTCACAAGCCCAGTGACCAAGGTGTGACATGGAGCTGGACTTGCCCAGCACCATCCATTCGGAATGACATGCCCCTGTTCAGCTGGGAGCACCAGAGCTTCCCAGTGCTGAGCTTCCCCTGGTAATGGTGTGGCAATTAAAGTTCACCTGTTGGAGAGCCCCCAAAGCCTCAGTGGCTCTTGGATCGTGCCTCCACCTTGATGGGATGCCCGAAGCAGATGTTCTGCTCTCCTCCCATGGCTGTGTAAGGCTGTCCATAGGCACGAGGCTCTGCTGTGCACCCAGAGCCGACCCAGCCTGCAGTGAGAAGGGTACCCTGCCAGACCCATGCCACTCCACAGCTTCTGCTACCCAATGGAGCTCCTCAGGCTTTGCTCAAGCAGCCGTGCACAGCTGTGCTGTGCAGTGCTCACACCTGTATTCCTGTCTCAGGGCAGGGATGGGGTTTGGATCCAAGGCTCCCATTTCCCAGGCAAGTGCCCCCTTAAGGATGAAACACAGTCTGTTCTCAGCTGCGCACTGGAAGAAGCATCCTCCTCCCATTAACTCACACTCTGGGCTCTGAGTGCTGCTCAGAGGTTGGTATTTTCCTTCCTGGCTGTCTCACCCCAGCAGCCACCTCTCCCCATTCTCCACTCCTTTGCTGTGGTCCAAGCTGGACCACGAGAACATCAGCTTATCCCCCCTGCCTGACTTGTGAAGGGAGACAGGATGCACTCGGTGCTGCTGCCATGGAGCTCGGGTGGGAACTCCGTAACGAGACGAGGAGCAGCAGCCTACTCACAGCCTTGGAGTTACACATGCCCTTATACTTTCACATATGTTTAAAGTTCACTGGCAACCGACGTGCAATGTGTCTTTGCTTACAGAAACATCCCTAAGATTCAAATCCTAAATCAAGGTTACTGCGTGTGTGTGTGTGTTCGTTGGCTGAGAGGTTTACAGGCTCCAGTGGGCAGGTTACAACCCGAGCGTGCAAGAGCCACACGATGGATTCACAAATAGATCTGGGAAAAAAGGGACTCACCAGCTCTGCTGGCGAAGTCAATGGTGCTTGTTAGGTGCATCAGATGAGTAAGGGGGAGCTGCGACGCCTGTGGATGCAGAAGCGATGGGAACAGCTCCAAGGGGAGGGAAGCTAGCTGTGTACATACAGCACGAGTGCAGGCAGTGACTTGAACAAAAAAAAAGGCTAAAAAAACAGGTACAACATGCCTAAAGACCCGAGCTGCAGCTCACCTTGGCTGTGGGATTGTTACTCAGCCTGCAGAACATTTAAGTCACATTCACGGGCTCAAAATAGAGCTTAAGTAGGACATAAGTGTTCCTAACCTTGCGCTGGCCACGGCACAGGGATGTTTTCAGCTCAAGTGAACATTGAATTCTTGCTTCAACTAGATGAAATCCTCTTGGCATTGAGCCTCCACCAAGGTTTGGCAAGTGGATGCCAGTCACAGCCAGCGCTCAGGAGCCCGTGGCTGCCCTTGCCGGAGAAAAACGTGAGCACAAGTGCTGTCTCGCAGGCCAAAGCATCCTTCACAGACCTCAGGGCCTGAACTGGCCACACAGATCTGTTCTGTCGTGCCTCCCCTGTGAGCTCAGAGCATCTGACAGCCCCCCCATCCCCACGTTGCCCATGCAGACATCAGCTTGCAGTGCCCCCACAATTAGGACTCACAAAGGCCAAGCGACGCTTCCCCCGCCGCCCTCGGTCACGGTTCACACGGGCCACGAGCTTCTCCTTCTCCTTGGCCAGAACACAAGAGGATGGCCATCTGGAAATGAATTTGGAACAAAGTGTAAAGAGGGAGTATTTTTTGTGATCCAATTCTTTAGGTAACATTATTTAATTTAGTTGCACAAAGGCCCGAACGCAGAGCCAGATGCAAAGCAGAACTTGAGAGGCAGAGAGCACATTGTTCTGTTCTTCTTCTCTAAAGAGCCAATTATTCTCCTTTAAGTCCTTTAGTTTCAGGGGCCGACTGAGGAGTTTAAGGGATAAAAGTATTAGCCTTTCATCTGTGGGATTCGAGTGACGGTCCTCAAGGCAGACCAAAGCAAAATGAAGTGGGTTGTCTTATTTTGCTTCCTAACATATTATTATAAAATGGTTTTATTATTAAACAGTAGTGAAGAGAGAATTCAAATTCACAGCCCTGACAGCTGATTCATTTTTATTATTATTATTATTTATTTTTTTAAGTAAAATAAAAAATCAATTTGCTAATCATCAAAAATAGAAATGAACTCTGTTAAGGCAACTTGCAAGGCAAGCACAATGGCTGCTGCTTGCCAGAGCTGGAACACCCCTCACTGTAATGCTGTAACCAGAGCACATTTCCCTTCAGCAATGGAATCAAATACAGACTCCAGCCTTTGAAAAAAGGAGAGGGCAAGAAGAAGGAGGAGGAGGAGGAAGGCCAGCTCTGTTGTTACTGGAATGAAAGGCTCACAGGCATTTGCAGCCTATGCCTTCTCATCTTGAGTGATTTTTCAGGCTGACCAGCTCTTTCCACAAGTTTCTTGCCATGCTGGGCTCACCTCCCCTGTCAGCTGCAGCCTGGCTGCACTGGGTAGCCCAAGGCTCGCACCGCCTTAGCTGCCATTGCCACCTGTGCTCATTTCAATTGACTTTTGCCTTAAATCCTTGTGCCGGGTGGGGGAAACGGGACCTTAAACTCACAGTGCTCAGGTAAACTCCTCTAATTCCCTCCGGCTGCCATCATCATTTAAGGAGGAATAAGCACCATAGCTGGGCTAAAGCACACGAGGAGAAGCAAACAGCAGCTATACATGTGGGTCAGCAACAAATCTCATCACAGCATAGCGATGCTGCAGGAAGTCCCCATAGGCAGGACCCCCCTGCCCGACTCCCAGCTCTGTCCCACCAAGGATGAAGGGAGGTCAGGGAGCCCCAAGAGCAGTGGGACAGCCCCATGGGACACCGGAGCTTTGGGGAGGCAGGAGGAGGTTGCTGGGAGCCTGGGTGCCAGGAGAGAGCAGAGACACGCCCCAAGGAAGGGTAACTTCTAAATGCTCTTGGGGGCAGCCAGCCCCTGCACCCCAGCAGCCCGTGTCCCCCTCAGAGAGCCCAGCACTGACCCGCAGCCAGCCCCTGCACCCCAGCAGCCCCTAGCTCCCCTCACAGAGCCCAGCACTGACCCGCAGCCAGCCCCTGCACCCCAGCAGCCCCTGTCCCCCTCAGAGCCCAGCACTGACCCGCAGCCAGCCCCTGCACCCCAGCAGCCCCCAGCTCCCCTCACAGAGCCCAGCACTGACCCGCAGCCAGCCCCTGCACCCCAGCAGCCCCTAGCTCCCCTCACAGAGCCCAGCACTGACCCGCAGCCAGCCCCTGCACCCCAGCAGCCCGTGTCCCCCTCAGAGCCCAGCACTGACCCGCAGCCAGCCCCTGCACCCCAGCAGCCCCTAGCTCCCCTCACAGAGCCCAGCACTGACCCGCAGCCAGCCCCTGCACCCCAGCAGCCCCCAGCTCCCCTCACAGAGCCCAGCACTGACCCGCAGCCAGCCCCTGCACCCCAGCAGCCCCTAGCTCCCCTCACAGAGCCCAGCACTGACCCGCAGCCAGCCCCTGCACCCCAGCAGCCCCCAGCTCCCCTCACAGAGCCCAGCACTGACCCGCAGCCAGCCCCTGCACCCCAGCAGCCCCTGTCCCACTCAGAGCCCAGCACTGACCCGCAGCCAGCCCCTGCACCCCAGCAGCCCGTGTCCCCCTCAGAGAGCCCAGCACTGACCCGCAGCCAGCCCCTGCACCCCAGCAGCCCCTAGCTCCCCTCACAGAGCCCAGCACTGACCCGCAGCCAGCCCCTGCACCCCAGCAGCCCCCAGCTCCCCTCACAGAGCCCAGCACTGACCCGCAGCCAGCCCCTGCACCCCAGCAGCCCCTGTCCCCCTCAGAGCCCAGCACTGACCTGCAGCCAGCCCCTGCACCCCAGCAGCCCCCAGCTCCCCTCACAGAGCCCAGCACTGACCCGCAGCCAGCCCCTGCACATCAGCAGCCCCCAGCTCCCCTCACAGAGCCCAGCACTGACCCGCAGCCAGCCCCTGCACCCCAGCAGCCCCCAGCTCCCCTCACAGAGCCCAGCACTGACCCGCAGCCAGCCCCTGCACATCAGCAGCCCCCAGCTCCCCTCACAGAGCCCAGCACTGACCCGCAGCCAGCCCCTGCACCCCAGCAGCCCCCAGCTCCCCTCACAGAGCCCAGCACTGACCCGCAGCCAGCCCCTGCACATCAGCAGCCCCCAGCTCCCCTCACAGAGCCCAGCACTGACACACAGCCAGCCCCTGCACCCCGGCAGCCCCCAGCTGATCCGTACTCATGTACAAGGGTGACAGGCAGCGTCAGGAGTAATAAAGAAGAATGGCTACATGAATCCCAATCGGAGAGCCCGCCAAACTTTCCATCATGTCAGCAGTTTTCTGTCATGTCCTAATAGGTTCATTTGAGTAATTTTGTTTTCACTAATAGGATACAATGAATAATATAATCATATCAGGAAGTTTTTAAATTCTATTAGGAAAAATGAATATTGGAATGACAGGAGAGAAATATGAGGCCAAAAAAAAATGCAGGTAAAAAAGAGATATTTTGGGACCTGATTCTATTAGATATTCCTGCAGCATTCGTCATGGGAATGGGATTAGTGTCCAGGCCACCGTGTTTGATGCACAGCCTGTAGTTATCAGGGAATGGCAGACACCTCCATCATCCCGGATGTGGATACGTTGGGAAAGGAACGTGTCTTCCTGGCTCGGATGTGTTTTCCCCAGCAATGTCCTTATTAGCCCTCCGGCCGCGGTGCGGGCTGGCTGCAGCCATGCCTCCTCAGCAGGAACCCACAGTGAAGGTGGAGGCAGACGTCCCGCTACACCCAAAGTGAGCCGGGGGCACTGCGCTGCCGGGCAGCACAGCACCGGTGGGGACAGGGAGGCAGGATGGCACCGGTGGGGACGGCGAGGCGGGACGGCACCAGTGAGGGCGAGAGGAGACTGCCTGTGCAAACACACAGATCCATATCTGATCCATTGTTACGGAATGTTTCAGGCCAGGACAGAAGAACAGGCAGGTACAGGCGGACACATACACACAGCCAGAGCAGGGTAACACAGACACACTGTGTGTATAAATAACTTATCCCCAAAAGCCGAATCACTACCAGCCTCCTGGCAGCAGGAACACCAAAATCCCAGTGCACCCAGCAAATGTGATGTGAAATCAAAGCTGCAAAGCAAACCACACTAGGCTTCCCCTTTTACACTGCAAGGTCTGCACTATTCCCCCAATCTGGGCGGTCTGGGCAGGGTCCCAGGACCCCCATCCTGGCTGGACACATCCTGTCACCTA
Organism: Porphyrio hochstetteri; assembly: GCA_020800305.1. Taxonomy (NCBI): domain Eukaryota; kingdom Metazoa; phylum Chordata; class Aves; order Gruiformes; family Rallidae; genus Porphyrio; species Porphyrio hochstetteri. The sequence goes on from CM036938.1 coordinate 91,685,497, forward strand.
AAGCATTCTGGTTTCTTTCCTGGCTTGGCTGTTCGCATCCCCCCCATCACCATGCTCCCCTCTCCATAGCCACCCCACAGCCACCACAGATCACTCACTGCTCTGGCAGCCACCTTCCAGGGCACAAACTGAACTTTTAAAGCCAGGAAATGTGGTTTTCCCTTGTGAGCCTGATGGCAAAGCAGAGATAGATTTACCAGCCCAGCCAAAGAGATCTGGGGGGGCTGCAGACCCCACAAAACCATGTGTTTATTAAGTGGCAACGTCTCAAAGCAGAGTGGTTCCGAGAGCGATGTCTGACCACATCCCTACTCAGAACAGAACAGCCCTAATTCAGTGTCACTCACAGAAAACTCACCCCTTGCAGGAAATCCAGTGCCCTCAGACGAAGGTCACTCGGACTCCGAATGAGGGTTTCCTCGTTTAACCAGCTCATTATAGATTCACCCCTTTTCCTAAGTCCTATTAACTTCCCCACATCACCCAGTATGGGAAGTCTTGAAAATTGTCATCAAACATACAGCTTTTCCCCCACCCCCATCCCCAAAGCTTTACCTAACAGATTTCTAAAGCACTGCCCTTGTTTTTCCACAAAGTTCCTGGTCTGTATTCTCAGGAGAGAAAACATCCCCCAGCTCACGTGGCACCGGAGTCAGACTGCTGACTCCACAGAACTCTAATGATTTTCATCCATCTCCAGGAGCCTTGAACAAGCCATAGAAGCATCCTGGCACAATACACCTGTCCCTGGGACAGGTACGGCAGAAATAATTGCTGGGTCCTTCCCGCTCCGGTTCCAGCTGCTGCACAAGGGCTGCTAATAAAGATGCATGGCTTTTATGTCATCCATCTGGGTTCCCAGAGCAGGTACGCAGCCGCGCTCGCTGCCCAGCCTGCTGGCTGCTGCAGGACTTCAGATACTCCAGACAACGATACCTCTGTCTGCAGCGTGTTCGGGCTGCAGCATCGTACAGGGCCGGTGGGTTCGGAGTTACCCCGGCAGCGACGCTGCCGTTAACACTTTCTGCTTCACTGCTCAGCCCAGCAACACTGGCAATAGTCCCCTTTTCCTTAGATACTGGTACAGCATTGAATGATGCAATCCGGTCCCTTCCCCAGCAGAGGCAATGAGGCAGGAGGGGGGTTCACAGAATCAGAGTCACAGGGGTTGGAAGGGACCTCAAGAGATCATCAGGTCCAACGCCCTGCCAAAGCAGCTCCCCAGCTCATATTGCACAGGTCGGTGTCCAGATGGGTCTTGAATCTCTCCAGAGAAGGAGACTCCACACCCCCTGTCACAGGCAGGGCCACCAACCTCCAGGCCTGGAGCTACACAAGGTTGCCCAGGGCCCCATCCAACCTGGCCTTGAACACCCCCAGGGACGGGGCACCCACCCCCTCTCTGGGCAGCCCCTTCCAGCCCCTCACCACTCTCTCTGGAAAGAACTTCCCCCTAATATCTAATTTAAACCTTCCCTCCTCCAGCTTCACTCCAACCCCCTTGTCCTGCCATTATCTACCCTCCTGTTTGTCTGCTCCCTTCAGGTGCTGGCAGGCTGCAGTGAGGCTGAGACAGGTTGCAGAGACTGTGCTTATGCAGAAAATGATTTTTATATGGTTTTTTCCCAGTAGCAAAGGCAGCATAAAGGCACAGAAGCAGCCAGCATGTGTGCTGGGGTGACATTTTGATAATGCCACTTTTCCTCAGTTTTAGAACAGGTTGGAGTGTGGCAGCAGCACGGTGCTTCCCAGCTACCAGGCTAACCTGCAGACCTTGGGCCACGCAGGAACTCAACAGCTGAGAACTAATTTGTCCCAAAACCCCCTTAATTTTTGACTATGCTGTGCCTCACCATGAGACCCTGCCAGCTCACATCGTACAGGGAGACACGATGCTCAGGGTTAGGTGGGAAGGAACAGAGGGTGGGGAAGGCAGAAGGGGGGCAGGCGGCGAGGCCCCGACGCTCCGGAACCACAGTGGGCTCCTCTTCACCCTTTGTTTTCACTGTGGGGTAGGTACAGAGTTACTATTTCTGAGGGAGAGAAGGGGGGTCTCGCAGCACCTTCTTGCTCTTCACATGGCCTGGGGGATCTGGGAGCTTAGGAGAGTTCTAGCCAGATGCCTCACCCAGGCTGCGCCGGGCAGCGCCGCAGACTCCTCCTTTCCCAAAGTCGCCGTATTACCAGTTCAAGATCTTTGAGCAACCGACAGATTTGCCCAGATTGGTGCCTGGAGCTGCTAATCCCACGTTTCATCCTTGCCTTTCTTTGTTTGTTTGTTTGGGGGTTTTATAAGAGGTTCAGAACTGTAATCCTAATTTAATCCTGACACTGATGTCCTGTGGATGCTTCCGAAACCTCCCCACATCACCTGCATGTGTCACGAGTGTTCCTGTGCTCTGGAGCAGACCCGAAGCCCAGAGATGGAGTGCCTTTCTCTCTAGCTTTGAGGTGCCTTCAGCCAGAACACTTTACCCCTCTCTCCCTGTCCCTGCTGCAGTGTGGATACAGCAGTGCCCACGGTGGGAAGGAAGTTACAGTTGTCATGATCTGGTCTGTGTATCAGCCAGCACAACCTGGCCTTGCACATGGAGGTAGCTCCTGATGAGAGGTGTCAAGGAGACGACAGCTTCACTGTGAAGCTGAAAGGTAAGTGGACAACTTGGATGTCATCAACATCAATCACTGAGCTGAACTGATGCCAAAGTAAGTATTACCAGGTCCCCCTGGGTTTCACAGGCTCTGACTGTTCCAAGAACGCTTAATTCTCCTCCTCACCCACCACAGCTGCTTTTTTCCCTGAAGAGCCCCTCTTATTTTTGAGACTGAGCACCCCACAAGTATCTCCAGCCTGAGAACTATAGAAAACAGCCTGTATCTTCTGAATTCATTCAGGTTTAAAATGTGGCTGTGCTCATGCAAATCCCCTCCCCTGGCTGCTGACAGGGAGTAACCCAGTTAACCCCACGTCCACTGGTGTTCCCTCTCCTCCCACTGCCAGCTCCATCCTTGGCTCCATCGCCTCTCACTTGAAGCAGAGGAACCAAATATCCCATCTCATTTGGACCCAGCTGCCGCCTGCTGAGGTAACACACCGCTGGCTCCGTTTCTGGGACAAAACATTTCTCAGGTTCATTTTTATATTTCAAAAAGAACCCCAAAAACCCCAAAGCTTTCAACTTTGTGATGCTTATTCAGGCCCTGAGTTATGAGTGTCTGTCTACTGCTACTGCTCATGGAAGGATGTGTTGATACAGGGCTTGGTTTCTCGGGTTGGGGGTTATTTGTGGAGGGTGTATTAGAGACAGAAATCAGACATCCCGAAAGCACGTCGAGCCAAGCTCTGGACAGAGGAACCCGAAGGTCTTAGCCTTCAACCCACTTATTAGACCCAGGATTTACTGTGACTTTGTGCAGCAAAGGATTAATGGAATGAATCACCTTACTTCCCCTTAAGATTTGCCTAGGCATGTGATTTGGGGCTGCTAAGCTGGTATAATGATGAACAATCCTTTTTATTAACGTGGTTAAAAATAGCAACTGCAGTAAGACCTTACATAAACTAGAAGTAACACGTGCCAACTCATGCCCAAATCCCCCAGTGAGCTGTTCCGCTCTATGAGATGTTGGCATCAAACAAACAAGTGGAGTATTTGGAGAAAATAGGAGAACACAGCAGGGAGCTACAGCAGCGCTTCCCTCTGAAGGCTGAGAGCACAGGGTCAGGACTTCCCTCTACCTGCTCTGCCCCCAGGACCATGGAGTGCTGGGGTAGCTGGGAGTACATGGGCACTGCCACACACACACATGGGAGCACACTTGGTGCTTCTGTGTCCTCTTGCTGGTCAGGACTGGTGTGCAAGACTGGAGCGCATCCAGGTACCGTGCAGGTGGTGCGCTGGAGCTGGGGATGGGTTTATGACTCCTCAGTGCCTTCTTTATTGGCACAGATTGGTTCTCAGCACAAGCCATGAGCATGAACTGAACCTCTGGCAGGCAGGAGAGGTGGGTACCACCCCACAGAACCCACCACAGTAACTCCAGTTCCCTCTTCTACACTGGTAGGGTAATCTCATCCCTTCAGCTGTACTTCTACAGGCACACTCTCCACCTCTGGGATGATGATGACAGCTCCAATCCACTGATGACTAATGACTCTATTTTTTTTCATGAGCTTTAAAGGCAGAGAAGATCCCTTGGCACCTCCATTTAGTCTGCACCTAACTCTGATGCTTTGGAGCTCATCTCACGGTGAGGAAAGTCCTGCCACTGATTTTGTCAGGAGCTTTGGGTGCTCTGAATAGGTCCCCCCTTGACCTGCAGTGAATGTTACCCCCACTTTGCTGTGGGGACAGGGACACCAGCTTGCAGCAGAGGGGGCCGTGGCAGGGCTAGAGACCATGCTTACTGAACTGGGCCTCTTCAGGCACACCAGTGTGGGTCTGCCCACCACCATCATCACCAACAGCCATTTGTGGTGCTGGCCAAATGAGAGACACCAGAGTCTTCACTTATAGATACAGACACTCCTGCTAAAGGCAGCAGTGTTTTGAGCACCCTGATTGTGGCTTGGACCCAGTGAAGCAGCTGAGCACCAGAACACACCTCAAAACACCACAGCGTGCCTGAGTGCCCTCTCCACGGGGGCTTTGGCATCTCAACTGTGCCTTCAGGCATCACCTCTCACCAGCCTTGCTAAAGCACAACAGGTGAATAAAGCAAAAGAGGGGTTCATTTCGTGCCTAAAAGCAAAGGTGCCCTAGCCCCCACAGGCTAACACCACGGAGAACACCCATCACTGCTGAAATGCTTTGTCCAACACCTTCTCAGTGAGCTTTGCAAGCTGCTCACAAGCTGGGACTGACTGAACCCACCCAGAAAAGCTTTAAAAAAAATGACAGTAGAAAACCTGACAGCTCTTCCTGAAGTCTTGCCTGTTCTTAGTAAGTTGAAAGACCAAATTAGCAATGCAATCATGAGAAAAAGAATCGGAGACTTCTCCAAGCTGTCAAGTGCATTTTGCTGGATGATTAATTGGCAGTGCTGTGGCCAAGCCGTGGGTCCTGCTAAAGGCCATGCCCCTTGACTTGCACCTGCCACCGTGCGACTGATTGCAGAAAATGGATGTCTTCACTGCTTTTTTTTTCGGGCTGCAGCTGTTAAACTGCTTTAAGGAAATCTTATTTATCTAGAACAGAAACTTGAACTTCTTCTCTAATCTCAGGAGGATGAAGTGAACGCGATTCCCCGCCGCAGACTGACTTATGGAAGCAATATTTTAGGATCTTTAGGAAAGCTGTGATAATTGGACCTGATTTTGTGTTCCTTGTCTGTGAGCTTGAATGTCTCTTCACTTCTGGGCCTCTACAAGATGCCTGGTGGCAGCAGGTAGTCGGTGCCCACCCTCAAAGGGCCAAAGCCACTCCTGTGGAGGAGCATCAGGCTCCACAAGAGGTTTGGTGCAGCAGAAAGGTGGGAAAAGCAGAATAACCCAAATACAAGGGGAGAAGGGAAAGGAAAGAAACTGGGTAGAGAACAAGGCTAAAGGGGCAAACCCGATGCCAGCTCCTATCAGGTGCTAGGTGGAGTGAGAAGCGGAGGGAAGGTGGCAGGAGTAAGTGGAGGAGTAAGTCCTCGGAGATCCCCAAGGAAGCACAAGCAATTCCAGAGACTTTATGCAGCCAATAAATATTCTCTGAAGTGTTTTGGGTGTGTAAGTGCTGCATTCAGATTCCATGTCCCTAACAACAAGCAGAAACTCCTATTGCCTGTATTGTTGCTGGCTGTGGTCCCAGGCTGTTTCCCACACACAGCAAGTCACCCCTGAAATACAACGTTACCTCCTTTGCTTCTTGAACTTCCAGTCTGTCTCCAGCTCCTGCCACGGCACTGATGAAAAATGAGCCAAACAGAAGTAAAGGGATCCCATGCAAACAAAACATCCCAAATAATCCAGATATTTTGATTAAATAAAGCCAGCTGTTTCTCCAGACAGCGAGCCAGCAAGTCATTAATTCACCATCAGTATCTTCATTCCAAGTGCCACGGGGAAGTGAGCAAAGAGACGGTGCCTGCTCTCAAACTCATAATCTGAGACCCTACTTCCATGGCTTGACTCTGCCCACAGAGGGGTTCTCTCTGCCCCCAGAGGCAGCTGTGGGACTGGAGAGGAGTTACATAAGTCTGATGGACACCAAGAGAGTCCCTCTCAGTGCTGTAGTGGGTTTTAGCACAGTACACAGAGCAAGCTGTGGGATTCTCTTGTTTTCTCTGGGAGGAAAGGTCATTCACCTTATTTGAGCTACAATCACTGCCTGAGCTGTATTTTAACATCTGAAAATGCTATTTGAAGGACTTGGTGTCAGGTCCAGGGTGATGGGTGTCAAATAAATATCTACAGTAAACAGAAAAATACGAGTCACTCTGCTGACCTCAACCCTGACTCCTCCCACGAAGAAACCCCTGAGAGACGCCTCCGATGCAGCCCGAGCCTGCTTCCCATCAGCTGCTTCTCCCACTGCTCTGCTCAAGCTTTGCCCTGTTTCACAGCTGGGAGAGGAGCTCCTGGAGGAGTGAAATGAGCAGTTAAGTGCCCTGGTGATGAGATGAGTGCTGAATGGCACTGATGCTCCTCTGCTGTCTTGGGACAAGATTTCCTAGGTAGTTGTTTTTAGCACATCAAGGGCACCTGAGCCGTAGCCAGGCACAAGGTTTAGGAGCCTTCATTTATACAGTGGTGGTATTAATGCCCAGGAAGGGACAGGTCATTATTGCAGCCCTTGTGCTGCTGTTTGGTTCTAGATAACCAACCAGGGGCTGAAGGAGATGTAGGACCTGGCATTGGCAATGTCAGGCATTTAAAACCACGTAAAATTGAGTCAAATCCAGGGGTGACTTCTTTGGTGAGCAGCTTTCTCTCTCTCATCCATGAGAAGGGGAAGGAGAAGGGGTGCCCACAGGCTTTTTCCTTCCAGGAAGCATTCTGTAGTGTTTCTCTATTCCCACGAGGGTTGGACACTTCCCACTTACCCTCTGAAATCTCGGATCCTGATGACATCCCGGGGTATCCAAGCTGGGACTGTGAGAGCAGAGCCTGGTATTGTCAGGCTTGCGATCCACTCGGAAGAGCTGGAAACACTTAGGCTCTATAAATAAATCCTCCACAGAGCCCATATGCAGCTACTGCGTTTGAAACCTCAGGAGAGCCTGAGAAAGGCAGTCCTGGGAAGTGTGAGCTGCTCATTAGCGCAGGCAATGAGGGGAACAGCAGTTTCTGGGTTCCTTCCCCGCTGAGCCGCCGCAGCCCCCACCCTGACCCCCAAGTGTGAGGTGGGTGACAGCAGATAGCTGTGATGAAAAGCAATGGAGGAATGCAACGCCTTCCCCCCCGTTTTGTGTACTCAGTGTGAAGAGCACACTCCAAAACACCCTGGAAAGCCAAAGGAGGAAGGCAGGCTCCTTCCATCACTCCAGACAGACATCATTCCTTATCCTTCTTTGCCTTAAAGGAGAATTTTCTTAATAAATGGGCTTTCCTCAGGAAGCAGCACCTGAGGTGCGCGACATAGATGTGAGCATATGAAGGGACAAGTTGGGTCCTGCAGGGTCAAAGCACAGATAGCTCTCACTGGAGCTGCAGTTGGGATACCTAGCTGGCTGCACTCAAAGACAGCTGGCCCTTTGTGGGCAAAGGGTAAGAAGAAAATACAATATAAAGGCTACATAATGGTTGTGTTCTGGCTAAGAAGTGGGTGAGGTCACTCCTGTAGAAGAAGGTCGCCTTTGGTTCAGAAGTCACTTTGAGATCATTTGGGAGCGATGCCTCTGGAGATACACCAGAGCAAAGATAGCTCCTCCCTGAGCTCACCCAAAAATCAGTGCTGGTGAAGAGCACCCCTCCTTCCTTCCTCACAATGGGGGGAGGTTCCTTTCCCTCTCACCCACACTCCAGCACAACAGGCCGAGAAACAAGGAACCGGGAAGTTACCGATGGTCCTTTAAAAGTCAATTTCTGTGTGCGTTTAACCATAAAAGCAGCAGCTGCTCTGCTAAATACAGGTGGTTTATATCCTTGTCATTAATTGGAGGGGACATTATGTCATCATACATCAACAGTTAAAGTTGGTTAAAGTGCCACTTATCTCAGGTGCTATCATTAATCAGAGCGCTCGCCTCCGGGTGCCCACGCTGCCCCCGCTCGAGCTGCCTGCGACCCGTCGAATCCTCTCCTTCTCAGCCTGGCTTTGAATTCGTGGCTGGGACACCAGGCACACGGGATGATGATGGTGGGCTGAGGTAACCTCACTGAACATCACACCTCTTGGGTCATGCTTGTGGCATCAGAGTAACTCAGAGCCTGGAGATGCAGGAGGCTGGAGCACGGGGGAAGGTGGAGATGCTTTTGCCCCGCATCCCCGGGATGCAAAGCAGGGGAAGGATGACACCCCACCCCTCTTCCAGCAGCACCTCTGGGAAGCACACGTGGGAAAAGCAGCCCATTAGCAAGGCTGAGCTGCCCAGGAGTTGTAAGTAAAACAAATTGAGTGTGACATGAAAAAGTAAAGTATTGAATGGATTTTCTTTCTGAGAATTACACGAAGTCAAGTATCTTATTAAGTTCAAGAGAATTACATTTTACATGCTTCAGCAAGAGACATGTACCCTTTAGAAAATAATAATGAACTGCCTTTTTTTATGCATTCATTTACATACCTTTGATAAATTACTGTAACCAGATTAGGGAGATAAAATAACTAGTCTATTAATTACAATGATTATTATTTAATAGAAAATGGGATTCTGGGCACCGTGTATGGTAAAAGGAAAGCTTAGCAATGCATTATATGGATGTGGTATTTTATCTTAAAGAGTAAGATAAGTGTCCGGCTCTTTCTGCAATCTAAAGAATATGTTCATTACCTGTGCAAGATTTATAAGTATAATTGAGTGTAATATTTTAAAACTATTTGCCTTATTTCGCTGTACATGGAGGACAAGGCAAAGCTGCTGCTTTAATTAAACCGTGCAAATTCCTTCACCGAGTTATCGAACGAGGGCTCCATTTGTAAGGGAAGGACTTTCTTACTGGAAAGTTTGCAAGGTGATGGAATTATGGTCCCACTTGGATGTAAACTGGGGGGGGTTGTAGTCACCCACTCGTGTCTTTTCATTCTATGCCTGTCATATGTATAGCATCTGCTGCACATGTGTGTGCACACGTGACACCCATGTATAGCTAATTCCATGCTTGTATACCTAACCCATGTGTACCAGCAGGTAATCAATGATGAGCAAGGTCAGAGGTGTGGGCTCAGCACCACCTCAGTCCTGGCCCGTGTGTGGTACCCGAGGCAGGGCCTGTGCAGCGAGCAGTGGGGGCTCACACCTTGCACCCTTGGAGTGCTGGGCTCCAGCTGCCAAGGGCTTCAAGGGAGGATGCTCCCCCTGGATCCCCTCCATCCCTACTGATGGTATCGCTCATACCCCAGTGGGAAGGGCTCGGCCTTTTGTGGTTTGCATACGGTTCTTGGGGTCTGTTTTGAAGCAGTGTAGTAACCACAGATATCTTGTGATTCACACCACTGCAAAACTGAGCAAAGTCCTGCTGGATCACAGAGAAGCTCTGTGTGAGTTCCCAGTATCTCCCATCAGGCATCTGTCAGGTGAGCAAAAAAGCTGTACCCAAAGAAGTTTTCACAAGAGACACCAAGAAGCACCCGAATCCACCAGTTGTCATCGGCTGCTGATACCAGACACGGTTAAAGAAGCTGTCCCACCCGTCCTCCCAAGCCCTGTCCCAACGTAGGCACGGCGCAAGAGTGAGACCTACAAGTATCTGGAAGCGTGCTGCTCCCTGGGGTGGAATCACCCCTGCACCCAGGGCGAGACGCATGCCCACCGGCCTGCTGATTGCCCTCTCCTGGGAGGTAAGGCCCAGCTTTGCTGCTCGGCACTTTCAAACCTCGGTCTACAGAATTTCACCTGGTTTATGGGCTGCCTCTGGCCCCCATCTTGCCACAGGCTGCCGTGCGGGGCTGCCGGCTCTCCTGCTCACAGTACCCGAATTAAGGAGCTGGTTTGCCCCCTGCTTGCTGTGGTGTAAATGAGAAGTGGCTCTCTTGAAGTCAGGGCAAAGCTGGTTAAAAGATACGGCGGCTACCCCCTACGTACCCAAATCACACCTAAAGCTGCTCCTGAGCAGCACCTCTGCAGTCAGCACGCCCCATTAGCAGGATATACTTATTTACATTCACTTTTCCCAAATAATGGGGGATTTTGGAGCAAGAAGAGAAAAAAAATAAAGCAAGGAGCAGGCAGAAGCTTGCACTGCTCCCCGGACGGAGCCAACCCCTGCAGCCCTTCCGCAGGCTGCCTTGGGGACCCCGACCATGGGGCGCAGCTGCGGCCAGGGTCTCCCACATCACCCCCCCTCCCCGGTCAGACAGAGCCTTACCTGCCAGTTTAAAGGGAAATGAAAGATAAATGCTAACATCTGCGACCACACATGCAGTGGTGGCAGGGGAGGCTAAATGCTAAGTAGAGCAAGAGACGTGTCTGGCAGAGTTACCTACGCATAAAATGAACCTCCCCGCAGTGTCCACTCCCGCCTGCACCACCCAGCCCAGCCCCCCAGGACCCCACTGTGCTTGCGGCTCCCAGTGCAGGAGGGACAGATAGCCCTGGTCCCCGCTCCCCAACCGTGGGCTTCCCATGCCGAGTGGAGTGCTTTGGCTTTGGTGTTTTCCCCTCTCCTGCTTTGCCAGGTCTCTGCTCCAATGCCGGTGCCGGTGCCACCTTGCCCAGAGACAGTCTCCAGTCTCGTGTCTCCCATTTCCTGTTCACACTCACAGCATCCATCACCTGCAGCCGCGCTGCCGTAACTTCTTCTGGCAGATGTCAGGTCACCATTTATTTCTACAGCCTGGTTTTTGAACAGAACATCCCTACACGCTGCGATCGGTCCCGCTGATTTATAACCCCCTGCGACCTCGCTGGTTCGCTAAGCGGGTCGGGAAGCGGCGCTGGAGCTAAGCCTCCATCTCGGCAGCCGAGCAGGGGCTGCTCTCTCCAGCCCTAGGGTGAGCTGACATGCAGTTGTTGTTAGCTTATCTGTCACATCTGGTTTGATTCACACATCTGGCAGAAGACAGCCATTACATCTATTTTCCAGCTCTCCTAAATGTTCCTGCCTCACATCCAGACGGAGAAAGGGTGAGGTCACGCTCTGACAGCTCCTTGACGGCTCTATGCGCAGAGGTGCCGGTGTCAGGCGTGCTTCTCTTCAGGGTGCTTCTGTACTTAAGGAAATACATCATGATTGCTGCTAATTAACTCTCTTCACCCCACAGGCTGGGCTCGCCCCTCGCAGGGTAAGCTGGAGCAGGGTGATGCTGAGAGCACTGCCTGCACTTCCAGAGCCTGGACCGCTCGCTGCCCCCCGAGATGAGGCTGGTCCAGCAGCACCGGGATATGCCAGACCCCCAGCCTGCCTGCCCTGAGCCATGCTCGTGGTTCAGAGGGTCACTGGAGCAGGACCCCAGCCAGCTCCCCCAGCTCCCCCGTTACAAGCACAGGGGTTGAGGGTGAGAAGACAGTCAGGTTTGCAGAATAATAACAACCACCTGTCAGGTCTTATTGCTCAGCTATTTCACACCAGAGATTTGTTACATTAAAGGGCACTGAAATTACTTATGTCAGGTAACTGAATGATAATTAAATGCTATGTAGATTATTAAAATACTCTTACGGCGATGGGGAAACGTAAATGATCACACAAGACAGCCCCATTACAGAATTAGCTTACTCGCTGAGTTCTGCTTTGATTTGTCATTAACTGCAATAACTGCCCTCTCCCAGCTCCCACCTCCTCTCCCGCTGCCCAGTCCACACTGGGAGCACTCACCACCACCGGCTCTGCATGGAATCACAGCACTGCACAACTTCCACCAGCAAACACAGGGTCCAGTGTGTGTCCTGGGTGTCACAAAGCCATGTGAGCCCCACTGGGTTAGCTTTATGTGCAGTGATGGACAGCAACACCCACACACACAGCTTCACCCCCCGACCCTGCCCCAAGCCCCGCTGATCTGTATCGAGCTGCCAGCACTAAGCAGGAGGATGCTGCAAGAAGGGAAGGAAGATGGCAGGGTGGGGGATCTGTTCCTTTCTCTTTAACCTGAGAAATCCGACATTTGTTGGTCGCTCTTATCTAAAGAAACACAGAAATGATGTGTATGGACCAACTAAGCTGTGAGTTTCCACGGGAGGGATGGAGGGAGGAGAACTTGGAACCCCAAGGTTCTGCGGGTCACTCGCAGCTGAACCAGTTGTTGTCTATTCTGGACATCTTCTGCTGATGCTCATGTGGTTCCCAAGCCTCAGACCTGGCCTAGTTTTCCTCCCACCTAATGGATACGTGTCTCACAACCCCAGAGATTTCTTCAAGGCACTGCTAACCAGCAGGATGCGACAAGAAATAAAAAGTAGTCGTGGTTAATAATAAACCCAACAGCGTGGAGAGAACAGATTGCTCTCAGTATCACTGCCTTCCCCTAGGTTTGGGGCTTGGTGGGGGCTTTTTTGGGTCTGCCGGTGTTGTTTTTAGCTGAGCTCCCAGCTGGGATTATAAATTGGTCTGGGCGTGGAGCTGGTTTCCTACTTGTCTGTGCACCCGTCGGGACGCTCCATCGCCAGCCAGCGCCGCTGAGCCTCTGCAGCGCGGGCACCGGCACAAGGCATGCCGAGTCCTGGAAAGAGACTCCATATCCTGGATGGTCCTTAAGGAGGGGTTCTCTGGGAGCAGAGTTACGCCAGGACGAGCATTTGAGCAACCCCAAAAAGAGAGACCACAAATTCAGGGGCCTGGGATGTGGTTATCCAGCCAGTTAAATCCAGTTAGTTCATCATATCAATCAATCGCTCCAGCTGATCCACTCAGCACTGGTAATAAATATCCCATCCACTTGGATCGCGTCCGTCGGGACAGGGTCTGGAGGGGCGGGTCCTGCATCATCTGGCTGGGAGCTGAGTGGGTGATGGGGATGTGCCACCAATGCCTGGGACAGCACACCAGCACCCTGCATGGGAGCTGGCAGGCAGCAGCGATTCCTTTCCTTTTTCCTTTTCCATTTTCCTTTTCCTTTTTCATTTTTCTTTTCCCTTTTCCTTTCCCTTGCCCCTTTTTCCTTTCCCCATTTCCTTTTCCCTTTCCTCCTTGCCTCAGTGACCCTCTGGGATCCCCATCCCATAGGGAAAGAGAAACCTGCCAGCTCCAGCATCACCTCCCAGGTCAGGGCGGGGGTTTCCCTCCGACGGGGCTGTGATTTAAAGAGCAGCCAGATACCAGCGATCATCCTCCGCGTTTCAGAATCGCTGGGCAGGGAGTTCTTGCCTGCTCGCTCCGTGGGGAAATCCAGAGGGGAGCTGCTGGGAGCGGCGTGTGCGTACGCGCATGCCCGCGTGTTAGTTTATATAACACTTTAACTAACAAGCTATGATCTTCTCCAGAGCAGTAGATAAAATGGCAAATGAAATATAGGGCAATAATTCTGACACTAAGGCGACGTTGCTGGGTTTAATATACGCCTCTCTGCCAGCAGATAGGCCATAACGTGACAATAATGAAATATAAATGACCTACATAAAAAAAAAGATAAAATCAGGTAATTACCGAAGCGTCAGTTCTTTACAAAATAATTGGTAATGACCTTTGATAAAGAAATCACTTCTGTGATACTGCTGACAGGACAATTCCCAACTCCAAGACAACACAGCGGCTGCTCTAAATCAGGGGCGGCGCTGCTGGGGCTGCAGAACAAATGGGCTGCTCGGCAGCACCCAGGGGCGGCTGGGTGCCGGGGGACTGCAGCTTGGTGGGCACTGTCCTAGTGAGTGCAGCAGCACCCAAACCCGCTGGGTCCTGTGGCTGGTAGGCAGAGCTCGGAGATGATGCTCTGGATATACGAGGTGGCACTTGGTGCTTCTCCTCCTCGCTGCGTTTGCAAGCTGGAGCTCCTGCGCAACCCCCGGCTCGCTCCCGGCAGGCCGGGGGACGAGCATCAGATGGAAATGACTTTTGATTGCTTCCAATCTGGCTGGAATCGCAAAGGAAAGGCTGGAAATGTCACATCCCATCTCCCCCAGCGACGGTCCAGATGGAAAAACTTCCGAGAAGTCCAGGCGAGGGAAGGAAGAGGGCAGAAGCCTGTCAGAGCGGCCGCCTGGCACGGCACGATGATGACCTGCTGCGAGCATCCCTCCTGGCAGGGCAGCCACAGGGCTGTGGGTATTGCTGCTGGTCACAGCAGCTGAAAAGAGGAGCGGGCAGCTGAGGGTTTTGAGAAGATTCGCTGTACCCCCATCTCACCAAGAGGGAAGGGGGACTCTGAGCCATGGTGAGCTGACCCACATGAGTATGAAAAAAATCCTGCTCCAGAGGTTTGGTCCCACAGGAAAACCCATTTCACCTCTTCCCAGGCTGGGAAATGACCCCAAGTGCCGGTATAAAGGCGCGTGGCCAAGCCTATACCAAGGGGCTATAGAGGTGGGGGCTCTCCCACCCGCGTTGTGCCACCCTGGGCACGCCAAGGGGCTCCGGTGCTCAGGGAGGGGTAGCAGGGACCGGGTTGGGTCAGAGGCAGCTCCCACTTCCCACTGGGATTATGAAATACAAATGAGTTGCCTGCTGAGTAGGTGCGACACACAAGCAGATGTCACGAAACACAGCAGAGCAAATAAAAGAATTATTAATTAATAATAATAATAATAACAACAGCCCGAGCCCTACTAAACCCATCCTCACAAGCACCACATCGCCCAGCTTTATGCGCCAAACCTTGCAACACACCCACTCCCCTTCCCCCACTGAGGGAGGGGGGGAAAGAAAAGATCTTCACACTTCTCCTAATACCAGCTGGTTCGTTTATATTGCCGAAGTTTCACGAGACAGTTACTGACAGTGATACACTAAACACAGGTTAAACCCAGCACGATCAGTCGTGCAGCCAGGAAATGATAACATTTGCATCAAATGATAAGAAAGGCACCCAATTCCTATGGTGACTCTGGGAAATCCATCCTGGGGGTGCCCCGCTGCACCATTTCCCAGTGCACGGAGCAGCCCCCGCACTCCGTATGCCACAATGAGACCCTTGGGTGCCAGCTCACCTGCTGGGACGCATCCTGCGAGCATCCCCTCGCAGGGCTGGTACCCACCGGCTCACTGCGTCTCCGTTACCGTGGGGATTTTCAAGAGGGGTATTGCCTTTTGGGGTTACGCCGCTTGCAAAGGACCCTGCTTCCTGAGCCGTGCAAACCGGTATGGGGAGAGGCAGAGCCCCAGGGCAGCACCCAGGCCCATAAAGAGATGATTGAAGCTCTCAGTGACACCACAGCATGCAATGCTAACAGCAGACGAAGGCAACCCTGTCAGGCAGGCAGCCGTACCCCCTTTCCATCCTTCCAGATCTATTGTATAACAAAGCCTTTCTCCATAAGGGAGATGAGGATGACCTCACAGCCTGGGCTGAATGCTCTCCATTATCACGTTGAGCCCGACACCGTGACAGCCATGGGCACTTTGGCACCTTATCCCCACACTGGTGACATCCACAGGTGCCTTTGCCACCTCATCGGTCTGGCTGGGATCCGCAGCTGGTGACGAGCTCTGTGACCAGTGGCGGTTTGATCCCTCAGTCCTTCCTCTGCCATGTCCATTCCCGCCCTCGTTTCCCACCTCTAACACCCAGGCAAACGCGGCACAGAGATGACTGCAAATGGGGACCAGGCAAGGAAAACACAACAGTGGATTTCATCCCTAAATTAATGCCTCTCTCTTTGTGGAGAGGGAAGGACTAAGCCGGCTTTGGGCTCTGCGCAGCTCCTGCGGCTGCGGAGGAGTCCCTGCTGAGAGCGGAGCACGCCTCCTTTGTGTTCCAGCCCCGCAGCCTCCAAACCAAGTGATGAAAAAGTTCCTGGGAAATCAGGTCTGCAGATGTGAGCTCTTCATTTGTAGGCAGGGATGCTCCCAGTTCTCCACTTACGTGCTGTCTACAGGTTAAAGAGAGGGAACGCTCAGCCGCTCCAGCAGGCGTTTCCCTTTAACGACCCGTGTTTATTAATTTACAAGCTTTACGTACGGCGCCGCTCCGTAACGCTGCAATCTGCATGTTAACACAGGAGTCGGGGTAGTTTGTGAGCCCTGGCAGCTGGAGCGGCGGGTCTGAGCACCGACATGGCGCACGGCAGCTCCGGGGGGCTCCGGCAAAGCGCAGCTCTGGCTCTTGCCAGCGCTGGGAAGAACAGCCAGGTTACACTGGTTGCCATAACCCAGCTAGTTAGTGCTGCGGGCTAATCGCTTTGGTGCAAACACCTCTCAGCGCCGGGGTAGGACCATCCATCAGCCTATACCAGATGCTGTCTCCAGGCACGTTCCCATTGGAGCCTGGATCCGCTGTCCCAAGCGCTGGGGCTGGGTGCTGTGCATCCCCCAGCCCTCCGTGGGACGGCTCCCGGGGTGCTGCAGCTCCGCAGCCATCATCTCAGCCACTCGCTTTTGCCCAGGAAAAGCAGAACAGCTGGATCAACGCGCCAGGAGAAAAGTGAGAAGGGGGAAATTAGAGCTGAGCACAAATACTTATCCATAAAGTACCTTTTTGGCTCAGATTTGGTGGGGGTTGTGGAGGTTTAGGAACACTCTGGACTGGCATGGCTGAAAACATGCATACAGGGACATTCTGGAGCCATTAAATGCCTGGTGAATAGCACTGCCCATCGCCCCCACCTACCAAATTAACTATGAACACTGTTCCAAATCAAGGTCCACTTGTAAGGGCAAGATGCATCTCTTCCCACTCTGTCTGGGAATTTGGAAGCGTGTGAACTTCGTGATTCTCCGCTCCGGGCGCAGCAGCCTCCTCGCTCCCTAGGAGGGAGGAGGGGAGGAAGGCTCACTCGCGTTTCCCTTTCGAAGCTGGGGGGTGGGAAGGAAAAGCAATCCAGGTGCTTTCAGATTTTCAAGGTGCAAAGTAAATGACAAGATGCCCAGGAGTGTGCAGCAGCATTTCATTGTTTGCGTTTGGAATAAAAGACAGATAATTAGGAAATTGGGAGTCTATTAATTTTCCAAATTTACTCATGCAAGAAGCACTGAGCTATGGTGATATTTGCTTACCTCGTCATTATGCAAAAATATATTAGCTAATTATTTTGACTAATGCAATTAAGATATGCATATTTAGCATAAACTATACAATAGAAATGTTACAGTCAGCAGTTGCCGGGTTGCACTCATGGGCAGCAGAGAGGCAAAAGTCTCAGCACAGTCTCTGATGGTAAACCATAATATTGCTCCTATTCTGCCCAACCTGTTATTATTAGTTCTGTTGCAGTAATTAATTTGCTTTACAGCATGGCTAGGTGGCACAGTTAGCAGCAGTATTAATTTTTGTTACGAGCCACCTGAAGATGTCAGCTTTGGAGCAGCAGAGACTCTGCCTTTAATTGCCCACATCCGTGGCGACGCAGTAACTCTTGCCGGGATGCGAACAGGACGCACGGGGTGTGCGAGGGCATCTGCCAGGCTGCCAGCGTCCTCCCCTGCCACCTCCTCGCTCGCTCCTTGGGACACAGGATATGCCATGCGGTCCCCAGGTGCTGGTGGTGAGGAGGGACCGTGACACTGCTGCTGTGATGGGTCACAGCCCTATCTGCTCCTCCTCGGTCCCGAGGAACCACTGGAAGCTGCAGGAGGCTTTGCCCAGGGGGGCAGAGCATTGGTTGTCCTCGCCTTTTCCACCACACGTCCTCACAAAGCAGGGAGGGAAACGGCTCGGGATGCTCTGTGCTACGCCCTGGTACCCATCATGCTGGGACATGTTTCTGTGGGGTGAGGTGTGTGCTGCCCACCCTCGCTCTTCCCCCACCACCTCCCTACCCAGAACTAAACCCTCCTGGGAACTGAAACCAGGAGGATTTCAAGCGAAGCTGCAAAACAGGGTGTTTTGTTAGTGGCATAGGCTGTAAAAGCTCTTCTAGCGTGTGGGGACCACGTCAGCGGAGCTTGGGGCCATCAGTACCCCCACGGTGGGTCCCGATGTGCCCCTGCTCCCAGGGGCTCAGCCCTTTGCTCGGGCTTTCTGCCTGCTCCTGCCCTGCCTTCCTCACCACGTCAGGGGGCGAGACCTGCCCCGTGCAACCCCTTTTCCTGCAGCTCAGCAGGCAAACATAGCAGCAGGGGGGATCGGAAAACATCAGCTCTCCAGGTGCCAGCAGAAACCCCAGTGTCCCAGCCCAACACATTTCCCAGCACCACACCATATGCCAAGCGTGGGGTAGGAGCGCTCCAGGCCCAGGCCAGGGGCCAGGGAGGGTAAGGAAATGCGGCCGGGTTGAGCGACGCAAGGGCTCCTCTTAACGGAACCTCCTGAGGAGTAAGGTGCTTTCAGAGGATGGGAGGGATGCAGCCTGGGGGAGGAATCCCTCTGTGGCTACAGTTTCCATTCCCTCTTCCAGCTCCGCTGACCTTGGCAGAGACCGAAGCCAAAGTCCAGGGGGGGTTTGGTACTCAAGCGCCTTGCACAGTCCAGATGCGATGGGTGCATCTCGGGAGCAGGGCTGGGTGGTGCTCCCATGTGAAGGCAACCCGCACGCCCGAGGTGCTGCAGAACAGCAATGCCGGGTGGGAAGGAGAGCAGGGATGGGAGAAGAGCACCGACGCTCGTGCTGAGTCTCGGAAGGTTTGGCCGCCTTCGCTCAGCGGCGTCTCCAGCTTCGCTCAGCACTGGCTGTGCTTCCAGTGGAGTCATTTTGGCTAATTCTGCGCCAACCATGTGGACTGTCAAATGGCTTCTGCTGTATTTTGTTGCCCTTTCAAATATTTCTCAAAGAGTAGGCTGTACCATCTGGTGGACAATCTGCCTGTGCGCGCAACAGCAACATACCTAGCGCAGTGCTGAAGGGCCCGCGGCACCATCGGCAGCCACGCCGGCAGGCCATGGCCCCGCGCACCCGGGGCTGCTCCCAAGGGACACGGCAGCGTGGGGTGGGTGCCGAGGGGACACTGCCCACTGGGATCCGAGGTTGAGGGACAGCCCTGAGCTCTGCTCCCAGATCCGGAGCAGGGCTCTCAGCACTCCCCGCACTGCATCAGCCCCCTGCGGGCCCAGCTCAGGCCAGAGACCACTGCTGATGGGCTTTGGAGGCTGGGGAGTACCCCTGCCCAGAAGCAGATCCTTACTCCCCCCAGCAAACCTCCCTGGCAGGGGCTGTCAGCCCCCAGCCTGCACGGCTCTTTCCTCCATCTCAGCGTAAAACAGAGCGGGTGTCTCCCCAGGCTGGGGACGCATCTCCTGGAGCCACCTCATCAAGTTTTAAACCTGTTCCCTTTCCTTTCCCCTGATTTCTCTTCTCCTCCCGCAGCCCCCGGTTCCTGCTGACTCCACACACTTCCCCTTCGCCGCACGCTCCGATGGCACCAGGCAGGTTAGAGAAGACAGATTATACATTGCTGACGGTATATATAAATCCTCATTTATATCTTGCTGCAGAAAGAACGGGCCAGGCTTAGGAAAAGCACTCCAGTAATACCTTGTGGATCGGCCTACACTTTGTTATCGAAAGCAGAAGGCTCAAAGGTCGTACGAGAAACCGGTAGTACCGGCATCCATCTCCAAACGTACCCATCAGCTGGGCGGGCAGGATGACCCTGTGCAAACAATCCCCTTACCCCAGCAGATCCCCCCCTCTGCCCAGGGACACACAGAGCTCCATCATACACATGCCTGGGTACACGGGGTGTGCGACACCCCCACCACCAGGTAGTTAGAACCACCAAGGAGTAACAAAGGCTCACAGGCAGGCTCTTTGCCAGAGCTGCTTCCCAACAGCACTGTCCTCTGCCAGCTCTCTGCCCCTCTGCATCCCAGAATTTGTTCTTTAGCACTGACAGCCTCAAACACAGCGACAACACGATAGGTTTGGTTTGTGCTTTATGGCCTGGCTACGAGCTGAAAACCCGTGGTGACACCATAAAGCCAATCTGTGGGTCTGCTCAGACCTCCGGCATTCTCTGGGAGTCTCTGAAACAATGATGGGTGGGATGTCTTGTCTTGGGAAGCTGCAACACTGGGCAGCCTTAGCTAGAAGGATGCAATACTGGGCAGCCTTGGCCAGGAGGATGTGACACTGGGACAGCCTTGGCCTGGAGAATGTGACACTGGGACAGCCTTAGCCAGGAGGATGCAATACTGGGCAGGCTTAGCCAGAGCTCGAGGAATTAGGGAACAGACTTGCAGGCAGCGTTTCCCCTGCAGCAGGAGGGAACTGGGCTCTAACACTCAGGGACACAAATACTGGCTCTAGGACTGGTGTCTGTGTCAGCAGCACCATGGTGATGCCGGCAGCGACACGCAGCCTGCTCAGGGTGCTGGCCGTAGGGACAATCGGCTTTTAATCATCTGGGGATTTACAGGGGTTTCAAAGGGGTTTTAGTGATATCAGGGTGTGTGCCAGGAAATGGCTGGCAGGTCTCCTGGGCACCAGTGATCCCAGTGACACCAGTGAAGTGACGGGAGCTGTCCCGGAGCTGACACCGAGCTGGTGCACAAAGCCACCCGGGGGCACCGCGCTGCTCTCCTCCTAGTAGGAAATACCAAGACTTGCTCACACCTAAAATGTTTGGTAGGACCTCCACAAAGTCACCTGCTGCTGATAACCTTTGCCCACTCACTGGAGACAAGCCAGTCTGGCAGACCCCCAGCACTGAGTGCGGCAGGATGCGAGCTGGAGCATGTCCCACTCTGGTCTTCTATCCCACACCCCCAGTAATTTGCCGTTATTCCTTATTAGTGTCTGTACACTTAGTGTGTATGAACTAAACAGCTTCAGGGACCAGATTATTTCAGGAATGGCTGCTATGCAAATCCCATTAGGTTCAACAGGAGTTCTGCCATACATCTGAGATCTGGTAGTAAATCTTACTCATGCCTGCGCTCCTAGAAGAGATCGCTTCTCCCCTGGAAGCCAGAGTGAAACTTAATAGGGAATTACACAATATGAAGGCACACGAAGGAGAGACCGGACTTTTAAAATCATGCTGGCATCCAAGAGCCGTTAATCTTCTTAGGTAATGATGAAAAATGCAGTGGGGATGGTGATGTAACTCACTGAGGGGGAACAAGGAGCCCCAGCGAGCGGCGGCTTGAGTAAAACTTCTGCTCTTCCTCTGTTTATCCCATTCTTCACCAAATCTCTGTTCCCAACTGGGTTTTTATTAAAGCCCGACCCTGTAAACAGCCTTTTCGGTGCTGAAAGGAGCAAAGCAGCACGCACAGCCGGCACAGAACGCCTCTCCCTGTCCTTTTTTCCCATTTAATTAATTCCACAAGGAGAGGAGAAGAGAAGGCAACCTCGGGCCTCTGGGGCCGGGGCAGCAGGTGGGCTGTGGAAAATACCACCGGCTGCGGCAGTGCCGTCCGGCGATCCTGGCGGGAAGGGGTGGTGGGTTCCCTGTGGGGGATGCCGTGTCCCTGCCCCTTCGCTGCCCCTCGCCGTGTCAGCAGCGGTCATGTTCACTTCCAGCAGTGAAACCTCTGGCTCCCAGAGGACAGAACCAGAGTTTTCCAGTTATTTTTTGCTTTAGCCAATCCCCAGGCATGGAAAGGGGGTGCAAGCGCCCCACACCAACCCGCTGTGCGCACTGCTCGCTATGCACACTATAATCAAACAGCCCCCACAAAGCCCCTGGGCGCACGCCGGGCTGGGACCACGGGGCAGTGCCAGCATCCTGCCTGCCTTCGGCTGTGCCCCCCCTGCATCCCATCTCCCTGCGGGATGGGGTAGTAGAGCAGCTCATCTTCAAATGCTCCCAAACCTAGGGATGCAGCTGGAGAAGGACTTGGATGCTCTGGCTGGTCCCCAAGGAGGCAGAGGGGAGCGGAGCCGGGACCCCTTTTTCCCACCCTCTGAGAGGAGGAGCACCCAGTGCTCCCCTTGAGAGTGACCCAAAACCTCGGCCACCAATTGCAGCCCCCTCCCTCCCTTCTAAGAACAAGCACACAGCGTGTTTATTCTCGCAGGGTGCCAGTGCCATCACTCCAAGTCTCTCCCTGACTATTTTATTTATCACTCCAGGGCAATTCCATGCAGCATCTGAAGCCGGGGGCTTTGCTGCTCCAGCACTGCTACACCTCATGGGGTGTTGGGGGCTGCTCCTGAAGGCACCAGCTCACCCCTACCAGCCCCACAACCCCCCCTTGCGATCCCCTCGGGCTCCCGGTGCTCACACAGAGCAAGTGGCACTGTGAAATATTTACTGTAAAGAGAACATGCTCCGTAATTAAAACTTTCTGCCATTAGAGAGTTTATGATCTAATGATGCTATAGGAAGCCGAGTTTATGGTCACTGAATCGGTACTTGATTCGGAGAGCGCAATTAACAAATCACAGCCACAGTGTATCAAAGTGCATCGTTAGAGCCAGAGTCGCCCTCCTCTAATGAAATGCTAGCTTTAGTAGTATAATTATTAAGATCACCATTTCACTATTATAGTAATAACTGTAGATAATTGCACAATATTATCTTTCACAGAATCATCTCCTCTGCATAAATTAAAAGGTTCAAAATATAATTCACAGGGCAAAATCCTCCCAGGAAATCCGTAGGGAAGATCAGAAACAACCAGCAGAAGTGATGACTTGCCTTGATTGCAGCAAAGCCATGTGGCTCCGTCTGCGCTCCCTTCGTAAGGTGGTAGCTCTGCCTAATTGGCCTACGGGGACGGAGAGCTGCTACGGAAGGATAAATTGTTGGGCTCTGTGACCGGAGGTACAGAGAGTCCAATGGAGTTAAATCGTGGTTACACACAAAAGTAATGGTTACATGACATCTTTGGATCTATTTTTAATTAACTACCAATAAAGCTGCGCGGTAATTATCAGTTGCTCGCAGTCCCCACCAGGCATGATGTATAGCTGGTGTTATTGCTCCTGTCGGCGCTGGGTGGGACCTCGGGACCTCAGCAGCTTCCCCCAGAAATCCTCACCAGACCCAAGAAGGTGTAATAATGCCTTTCACATGCACAGGGCAGGGGGAATAACCACTTTTAGGCACTTTGAGAACTTTTCTGCTAAAACCTGAGCCACCAGCGGACTGTGGGGATGGGATTTACCAGCCTCCAGCATCCTGGCTCATCTCAGTCTGGAGCAGACATCACCCCGTGGCAGATAAAGGGTGCCTCAGTACTTAGGGACCACGTTTAGGTGCCAATAGATAGAAAAAGGAGGTGAAAAGCTTCCTACTCTGGGTGTCTAAGGGATTAAGCAGGTACCTCGGTGCTCCCAATGACTAAAGTTGGGCCACCAAGACCTGTCTCGTGGGTTTGGGCACAATCCCCCCCATTTCCACTGAGTATTTTCTATTTCTTTCTGTCTAAGCCCTGGAAATGTAGAAAGCCTTGCCAAAATACACTAGTGTTATCCCACAAGGACTCTGAGATGCTAATCAATGGGACATCCAGAAAAACCAAGGGGGCAAACCAGGGGGGTAAACCGTTCAGGATACAAGGCCGAAGGTAAGAAGGGGGCGTTCTGTGCACCCCTGCAATGTGGTTCCTGTCAAAAGCAACTTGGGCATTTTGCCCTTCGACCTGCAACAACACGAGCCCCTGCACCAAGGGATGGCGTGGGAAAACACCTCGGGAAAGCACCTGGGTGCTGCCTCCCCCCTACAGCACCCTACATGGCTCACAGAGTTAGCAGCACCCCTTTTACAGACAGGACAGCGGAGAAGCAGCTACATCTGCTTGGCAGCTGCGTCGGCCTCAGATGGGCACAGAAACCCTGGGCTCCACAGTTGGCTTTAGCCTGGGATTGAGGCAAAGAGCCCGGTGAAATCAAGACAAGAAGGAAGCCACCACTCTGATGCTGAGGGATCTGCTGAGGGATCTGAAGTGGTGATGGTTGTCTCTGTGCAGTAGCAGCGATTATGGGTCCAGGCAGAGCAGCGAGGAAGAGAAAAGGCTGGAAGGGTCAGGCTTGTTTAGTCTGGGGAGGAGATGGGCAAAGGAAGAGCTGTGGAAACTCTGCCAGTGTGGTGGAGGCTGCTGCGAGGTGGTGGGCAAGGTGATGTCCCCCCTGGGTGGGGAACAGCGCCGATTCTCAGCCCTGCAGCACGGAGAGCTTACCCACAGGTTTCTCAGGGGCACCATGCCATGATGGGAGAAGGCAGGCTTGGGTGGGACATTGTCCCTGTTTGCCTCAAGGGAGGAAGAAGGAGCTGCTGCAGAGCATGCTCAGCATCCCTCCCTGCAGCTCATGAGAAGCCCTATGAGATGCAGCTTCCTACCCCTGCCAAGCTGCAACCAGCCCTACTGCAAATCAGTCCAATGGATCCGTTATCCCAAAGAGCAGCGACGCAGTAGCCAGTTTACTTCCCCCTTTTTATCCCCATTCCCAGCACAGCTCAGAGGAGCGAGCAGAGCGCCTGGAGCCGAAGTTCAGCACGGAGGCAGCTAATCTCTCCTTCATGCTTCCCTACTCTGAAAAAAGCTGCGGGCGTGAGCAGAAATCCACCGTATTTCAGATCTCCTCCGAAAGGTTGTATCCCAGGACGGCTGCCCCTTGGGGAGGGAAGAAATTTGTGACCTTGCTTAGCTGAGCAAGCACATCAGCTGCTGGAGCAGAGATGCTGTAAGCATTTCCAGCCCAGCTGGAAAGGAGGTCACGTTGCAGGAGGGCTACCTGCCCTGCGGCGGGGGGCTGGCGCGGATGCTGCGCAGGACGAGGTGCTTACGGGAAGCCACCAACGAACGAGGGGAGCTGTGCACAGACTGAGTGAGGCTGCAGACTCACTCGCCCCATCAGCAGTCCCGCGCCATCGGTACCACCAAATCCCTCGGCGTCAGTGGGAAGGCTGCAGGGGAAGGCCAAACGGACAAGCCCGATCAGACAAGCGAGCAGAAGGTTTGCCTGGCTGGAAGGATGCAGCAAGGAGAGTGAGGGTTTAGTCAGGCCCGTTTCCGGGAGGGTTTACATTGCAATTTTGCCTAATTAGTCTCCAATAATTAATGCGGTGAGCATAACAGAGAAGTAATCAGACAAAACGCTGGTAAGGAAACCCCATGGAAGCCATACATCTTCTGATAGTAATGATTATGTTCTTTTTTATTATTAAAGATCCCATTAGAAAGAATTTATGATTTTTCCCCTTTGCAAGAGAAATAATAAACATTACGCTGGCTGCTCTTATTTTTGGTATCGAGCAACCGAGCCGCTGTAATTAGCCACAGTTAAAAAGAAATTTTGCTGAATGGCTTTTGGGGAACATTACATCCAAATTACAACCCTGTAGATTTTTTTTTCATGTGAAAACACGCTATCAATAAATAACTCAAATACAGTTTCTCTGGAAAAGAAAAAACACAACAACAAACCCCACTTAGATCCTGAGGAAAACAAGAAGGGAAGTAAACGACGGTGCTGAGGACCTGAAAAACACTGGAGAGGGGACTGGGCTTCCCGATCGCTTTTCCAGGGGCCTGGGAAATCACCAGGGAAGGCTGATGCTCTGGCGCTGGTTGATGCTCTGACACTCAGCAGCCCCATGCCAAGGTGCCTCTGCAGCAGGAACCCCCACCCAGCCCCTTTGCCCACCAAAGGGAAGAGAAGCACATGTTGGGTTTGCCAAAGCTTCTTGTGGATGCTTGTGGCCTGTGCCGCACATGCTCTCTGTGTCCTTCACCAGCGTGGCCACGACGCTGATCTGGGGAGTGGAGGTACCCCTGGTACCCCTCGCCTTCCGTCCCAGGTAAGAGGAGCATCCCATGGGCAGCCAGCTGTGTGCAGCAGCCAAGCACGAGAGAGCTCCAGGGAGCCTGAGTGGAGCCTTTTGGTACGAAGCTGCCTGACCCACACGCTAAGAGGCTTCACGCAGTCTCCACGCCAGCAGTCAATAGATGTGGCAGCCGTGGCGCTGCCGGCGTGGGGAAGGGCAGCCTCCAGGCACCGAGCGATGAGGTGTCACACAGGGCAGCAGCCGGCAGAGGGAGGGAATGAAATGAGGACAGCTAAAAACCACCGAAGGGTTGTGCTTTGCTTCTCACTGCAGAGAAATCCCCGGGGTGCTGAGCCAGCATCCCGCAGAACGGTGCGCTAACACCTGCGCCTTGCGTGCGTCCCTCTCTCCTGCCGCAGCTGAGGAGGGACAACTGTGGTGTGGCAAATGAGGGGAACAAATGCTCCCTGGATATGAGAGAGTCCGTCAAACATTCCTCGTCAGGATACAAAGGATGAGCCTGCAGCTGGAGGGGCTCCGGTCAGCTGGAAGGAACGCGGATGGGACAGGTGGGGAGAGGTGAGGAGGAGGAGAAGGAAGATGGAGACCAGCATGGGCTGGGCTGATTTTGTCTACCCAAGCTAAGGCAGAGGGGTGCAATTCACCCCCAGCGACCATCTGAGAAGCAACATACACACAGTCCACATGCAATGTACCCGTTCATCTTCCCATTCCAAACCCATGGAGCTGATGCGATCGGCCAGTTTGGCAGGCAGCTCCATTCCGTACGGAGCGGGGATGGAGCAGGGAGCCTCCTCCCCTCCCAGTCAAACAGGATTTGTGATTTGCATGCACCTTTTGAGTCAAAATCAAGCTTTTGCCCTGGGTTGGCCCTGGTTTAATTAAAATGATGAGAAGGCGCGATACGCTTTTGGTCTAAGGCAAAAAAGGATGCACAGCACTGAAATTTGGAACAAACATAAAAAACATGGAGAAATGCATGGCTGGAAGTGATAAGAAATGCCAAGACTGTGTATTACACGGGATCACGGGCTGAAAATAGAAAATATCCTAAATAGAATTCTGGCGTAGTGTGAAACCGCTGTGGGAAGGTTTGGATGGGATTACATGCTGTATGGATAATGTCCCTCTAACCAGCCCTGTCGGGTTGGTAATCTGGGCTGTGGTCTCTGTGTGTAGAGCTGACAGGGATGCTCATTGGTGGGAGCTGATATTCTCCTCCCAGTTTGGTGTAAGGGATGGGGATGAGGATTTCACCTTGGACTTGGGCTGGAAGAACCGGTGGGTATCTGAACGTTTGCATAGACATTTGTGTGTGTGTGTGCATATATATATTTATTTTTAATTTTTATATGATAAAGGGCAGGTCTCTCATGCACACAAGCTTTAGAAGACAATTGCTCATTTCTGGTGTCACCCATTTAGGTAGCCAAGGGTTCCCTCTGTGCTGTTCCTATCACTTGTGCCTTTGTGCAAGGCAGGATTCAGGAATCTGGGGTATCAGTAGTTTGTGCTGTTGGAAAACTGGGGGTTGAAACCCTTGAAGGATGAATTTCCCTTTGGCCTTTGCAAGCACGATGCCCAGAAATGAGAAATGTGGGCACGTCCTCCTAGCCCAGCCCGCAGCAGCTCACCAGCAAGGAGGGAGTGCTGGGGAGAGCTCCGTTCCACTCTGCATCACTGCATGGAGGACTTTTAATCCAGCTTCCCCATCCTGTCCTGTCTGCTTCACCCAGCCTCTCCAGACCTGTTTTCCAGTCCCATCAGCCTCTGGAGTCGCTACTTAGCTCAGGATGAAGGTAACCAGAAGCAGGGAAGGGAGGTAATGCTATAAAAACACATTGCCCCTCCCAAAAACATGGTTATTTTTTAAAAATGTAATTTCAGAAAGCTGTTAGAAAGAGATGATAGAAATAGATGTTGTTTTCACAAGACAAACTTGCCAGTTGAGCAGCGGAGTTATTTATAGCCTGAAAGCTTTTCACTTTTAAGTTGCTTGTTTGATACCAATAAAGGGAAGAACAAAGGAGGGTTTCGGCTGACCTAATTTGAGCCATCCAAAAGCTGGCTTCTGCTTTAGCCTGGTCACTCGGCCTGCATTTGCTGCCATCAGAGAGACCCTGGGCTGCTCTGAGGATGTCTCATCAGGCATGCCCCAGGCGGGGCCGCAGTGGGAGACAGGGTGATGCTCTGGCTGCCCCCCGGGGCTGACGCTGCTCTAGGAGCTCCCCAGCCACTCGCGGGGCCACGCACACAGGAGAAGGGGAGATGCTCAGACACTGGTATTGGTTTTGAAGGGTCGTTTTTATGACCTCTGGTGAAATTTCACGTGATACAATTCCTTCCCATAGCAGTTGCCCCCTTCTATTTAATTTCCCTGTATTTAATTTTCCCACATTGGGTCTCCACCAGCCTGTCCCACCTCCCACAGCCCCATGAGAGCCGACTTTATTTTAAGCTGTAAAATACTTTGATGTCTGTGGACTTGGCTCTTGTACAGTCCTGAACTACCAGCGGGAGGTAATAGTTTCCAGGACGTAACTTGACTTGATTTCCCACTGCTCCTCAGGCTCCCTGATTTGCATTCATCTTAAGGGGGAGCTACGCGTTTCCAAGCCCAATTTTCTCCTGCTATTCCAGGCGTCACGCGAGGCTCCGTTCTCCCAGCCCAGCCCGTACATATGGTTTGAGAAGAACGGGGTGGAAATGGGAACAGAAGGGCCCGAGAAGCAAAGCTTCAGATGATTTGGGGAGGGTGGGAAGGAGGGAGATGCGAAGCCTAACAGCTAGGCTGGGAATGATGTGGGGAGACTGGTGGGGGGTTGTCCCACCAAGGCTTGTCCTGCCCTTGGCAATCTGAAGGTGTAAGGAAACTTTTTCTTTTCCACTCCAATGGATCAACTTCCTCTCCCCGCCTGTTGTATCCCAGGGTCTCACTCTGAAACTGAGCCAGTCCACCAGCACTGTTGCTCTCCTCCTGGTTTGGGTGTCCAGGAGGCTTTGGGGGCTGTCCCAAGCATCCTGTCCCTCCTGGAGAGGCTGATGCCCCGTGCAAAGCAGACTGAATGCAGGTACGGCTGATGCTTGCCGTGGGTCAGATGGAGAGAGACATGGAAACATCCCACCTTGGGGAAAGATGCCTCCTGCAGCCCCCAGGCTACTCAGCGTGCCCAGAAGGACCCAGCTCTTTTCTCAGAGAAGACAACCCCAGAACTTAATGGGATTTGAGAGGAGCCGCCCTACTCCCCCTCCTGCGATGGGTTTTGGTTTGGTGCCCAGAACATCTGGTCACCCTATAGCCTTTTTTTAATCCCACAGACACATCTCCCCAGCACATTGCTGCCTGCCAACATATAAGCTGCAACTGCTGGCACCGGGGAGCCAGGAGACATTAACATGCACAGCATCTCTGCAGGAAGCCCCCCGCCCACGCCGACGCTGCGGGGGGCTGCCAGGGGGCTGCACCGGGCTTCACTGGTCCCGGCCCTGCATTGCCACACACCCACTTGCAGAAGGCCACTTTGCCCAGGAGATTTATCCCCAGATAAATCATGGGGGGGTTGTTCTCTTTGGAGAGTGGCACAGGGATTGTGGGGGTTGTTTTGAGTCTGTAAGGCTGAGCTACGTGCCCACAGCAGCAGCTCTGCACCCCGGGCTGAGCCCTGCATGGGACCAGGGCTGGCTGCTGCCACCGATGGGCAGGGACTGGGACTGGCCCCGCAGGGACGTGCAGCCCCTGCGCTAGACCTGGAACTGTGCTTAGTGAACTTCTTACACACACAGAAGCATCTTTGCAAGACTTAGACCATCAGGCATTGGGAGCTCTTTGCCTTTGGAAGCTCCCAGCAGCGCTGGAGCCCAGAGTCCAGTAAGGGCCGCTCTAACATTGTGATCACAGTGTCCTAGTGCAAGGAGGAAACCTCTCCATCCATCACCTTCACCTCCCAAAACTCCTACCTCCTAATATGCTTAACTTCCAGCCACAGGTATCAAACAGAGGTGTTCCTGGCCTGACACCTCTCCAGGAAGCCCACCACCAGTCCCAGTAGCTTTGGAGCTCAGGGGTTTCCTAGTCCACCTAGGTAAGTTTTGATGATGCCCTGTGACTGCCCATTGTGTAAAAGGCTGACCTTCCCTCAGAAGCTCCCAAAGCATTGGTGCCAGCACTGAAACATTGTCCTTACCAAAAACCTCCCCAACAAGAGGCTGCTTGGACAGCACAAACCACGCTTGCATCCACAGCAGCAGGAGTGGCTCCTCACCCAGCTGGGGGAGTAGAAGCTGCTCCCTAAATCCAACCAGGAGTGGATCAGGGTGGGAGCCGAGCACAGGCAGTTGCTTTGCTGTGATGCTGTCAGGATGACAAAGCCCTCAGGGTGGGAGGGCACTGAGGACCCTCGGGACCTCCAGCAGAGCCTAAGACCACAGAGAACAACCATGGTGAAGCGATAAATGTCTCTGCTGGGGACCAGGCTGGGTCTCCAGCAGCGAGTGAGGGGCCCTGAGGTTCTGGTGCAGCTCCAGAGGGGTGCAGGCTGTGCTCCCCTGGCCTTTCAGGTGAGTTATTAACAGGTAAGAGCCCACAGCTGGCTCAGGCCGGGGACCTCTGGCACCTGCCACCACAAAAGCCTCGCTACGTGCAGTCAGATGGCTCCGGAACACACTACACTAAGATGACTTTTTCTCCCTCTTGTGTATTCCCGTACAAATTCGCTTAAAATGTTGCTATAATGTCAAAACAGACCCTCAGGATCATCAGATTTCAGAGGTCTAACTCAGAACAAAAGCCCAAGGACCTCGGCAAAATGTGTTAGAGCCCCGAGTAATGAGAAATCCACGCCCTAGTACAGCACCGCCACGGCTGCCAGCTGCTTCGGGGTGCTTCGAGGAGCACCCCGGGGAGCTCTCCGCCAGGCCGGGGAGGACAGCGAGGCTGAGCACTGCCACAGCCACCCCCAAGGGGCATCGTGGCCACAGCACGACGCAGAGGAGACCTTGGGGTGAGAATCAGCTGTCCCGTAGGGAACAGCAGTCCAGGACTGGTGTCTTGCAAAACAAAGCCCTGACCCCTTCACCTGCCCCACTCCCCGCCAGCCAGAACGGTCACCCTAGCACCACAAATCACAGGGTGGGCTCTCAAGCTGTCAATGAAGAGCACAAGCTTTGGGATTTTGGAGTGGTATTTGAAATCCCAACCCTGTAAGGAAAGGAAGGGAGGCTACAGCATCCTGCTTTCCACAGAGAGCGCTCGGCTTCCCCAGCAGTGGGAAGAGGCTGCTGTAGCTGCACTCCTCCTTCCTCGGCAGAGCATGGAATGCAAAGCACCGAGCATTAAGCCCTTCTGTTTTACACTGCACACTGATTTGGAAGCAAATATTTTTCCAACAACATCACCAAATTGAAAGCATTTTGCAAATCTGAAACCTTCTTGCAATATTGTTTTGGGAAAAAAAACCCTGAGCGAGCGAGCGTCGATCTGTCAGCGCCAGAAGCCATCGCTGACAATTTAGCTGGGAAGTGCTAACCCACCGTGTCACACAGCGCTGCCATCCCACACGGCCCCACAGCCTGCGGGCGGGCGGGCGTCGAGTCCCCCAGGAGCCGGGCGAGCCCTGGTACCGGCCCCGGTTCAGCCTGGGAGAAGTTGGATACGGACCCCTGGGCTGGCTGCGCAGGACCCATCAGCTGCCCCATCCTGTCCACCTGTCCATCCTGTCCGTCCCATCTGCTCCATCCATCCCATTCGCTCTGTCCATCTCTCCCCCTCCATCCTGTCCTCCCCATCTCACCCTGTCCATCCCATCCATCCCACCAATCTTGTCTCTCCCATCCTGCCCCATCCCATTCCTCCCCACCTGTCCCATCCATCCTGTTCACTCTGTCCATCCCGCCCCCTCCATCTTGTGCTCCCCATCCTGCCCCATCCATCCCATCTGTCCCACCAATCTCATCTCCCCCATCTTGCCCCATCCCATCCTGCCCCATCTGTCCCATCCATCCCATTCACTCTGTACATCCTGCCCCATCCACCCCCCTGCCTTCCCCCTGCCCCATCCCACAAAAGGCCGAGCAGAGACAGGCATTCCCCACGGGACTGGTATTTCCCTCCCTATATCTGACCCAGCTTTTTGGGGTGAGATGTGGCAGATCTCATCTCCCAGGAGGTGCCCCTCTGCCACTGTGTCCCTGCTCCCCATCTTTTGGGCAGCCCCCCCTGTTATTAGCATATCTGGGGGGGCACAGAGCGCTACAAAAGCCAGTGCAAAGGCCGGAGGCGAAGCAGTCACTCAACACAGACCATAGCAAGACAAAGGTGCAGTCACATTGCAACCCCGTGACATCAGTGTGCGGGTACAACACCAGTGTCAGTGGGTGCTGGCACCCTTCAGAGCCCCACTGCACCACCTGAAATGGGCACTGTGCTGGCGTGCCCAAGGGACCTGACCTTGGGAGCTCTGCAGTCCCGCTGGAGGAAAAATCTTCACCTCTTTGCTATGTCCTCGGGGTGAATACGAGGATGAGATGATGAGACCATGAGGTTCCTTTCCAGCAGACAAAGGGATGGAGAAGGAGAATGCCGCCTTGCCAAACCAGCGGGCAGACTGGGTCTTTTTTTAGCTGGTCTGTGACTAAAGGAACTTCCAAGAAAAGAAAGAAGGAAAAAGAAAAACCCACCCAACATTTTGGCTGAGATTACCAGTAAGTGAAAACAGTTTGAGGGCTGCAGATGTGGGATGTAGCTTTTGAAAGGGGTTTAAATCTAGACCTGGATGATTCACACTAAATAATAATTTTAAAAATAAGAAGAAAACAAGTTTAAAATCACTGAAGGGCAGAACAAGATGCTCTGAGCGGCAGGAGCTGCGCCAGCCCCGGGGCTGAGCCTGCATCCCGAGCTCCTGCCACGTGTGGTTTGTGATGCTGGGGTGTGAGCTGGGTCCCAAAGCCTTACCTGGGGGTACGGCTGCCGCTCACCCTCCCGGGCGCCCCGGGGAGGAGAGCATTGGCCCTCAGAGACTGGAATGAAATATATGACAGATGGTTTAAAAAAAACCCAGAAAAAAAAAAAGGGAAAAAAAAAAGAAAAGCAATTATCAAAGGGGAAGATTTTGGAACATATCCTTTGAAATAAAAATTTGTTTAGCATTTTTAGCAGCTGAAATAATTTTCAGAACATCTGATGAGAGATTTAAGTGGTTCATTTCCTCCTCTCGCTCGCCAAGCCATCCGTTTGAAGACTGTCTGCGGCACATCTCGTTCTCTGGTTCAGTGCTAGTGGCATTTTTCATTGGATAATGGCAGACTCAGAGATCCATGGAGGAGAGGTAGGAAGCACGGCATTCCCGGCCGTTTCAGTGTGCAGGAGGGAAGAAACATACCCCGTGCTTCTTTAAATACAACTCCATGAACGTCTGTCTGCCTTTCTTCCCCGCTCGCCTCTGCTCTTCTGTTCTTCCTTTGCCAAAAAACAAAGGAAAAAGGAAGAAAGGGAAGGGAATTAGGCATCTACCTCGTCTGGTATCCTGAGGAAGTGCCAGATCACTGGGAAGTTAATAAGCTCATGTAGCTGACGGTGAGGAAGCACCCCCATAGCAGAGGCTGCGCACAGCAATGCGGCGGGACTTCCCTGTGAGCCCCGAGATGCCATCCTAGAGAAGAAAACCTGCCCCTCCGGTATCCAAATGTTAAGGACACATCATGGTTATGACTTCGCAATTTCTTTCTACCTCCAGCATGTTAATTCTCAGTTTTAAAGTTTCCAGCCCTTATCTTCACAGCTCTGGTTGGAGCTGGGGCTGTACTGCCACCCTACCCCTCCGATGACAACTCAGAGCCGCTGGTGACCAAAGACAACTGATGGCTGGAGATGAGTGCCATGAGGGGTCTCGTATTCAGAAGGTGCTGCTTCAGAAGAGCAAGAGCTTTACAGACAGTGCTTGCTAGTTTTTAAGGCCTGAGGTACAAAGAGGTGAGATTCTGCGTGCTGCCCTTGCCCAGCGCTGGCCTTTGGTGTTCCTGAGACACGGGACTATCTGCCAATGTCTCCTGATGTTTGAGAACTCCTCCAAAATATTTCTAATCCCTCTTTAGCATGCATGAGGAATTTGGGTCATAAAGAGCGAGCTGGGGGGTGGCCTCAGATGGTTGGCATCAAAGCCAACCCCACGTGGTGAGATCTCCCAGCCTATGTGCTTAACCCAGCTGCAGGCACAGCTCAATTTATCTACTACAACTTCTGGGCCCAGTATCCAAGTCATGTCCACAGCAAAATATCCACTAATAACCCCTGCACAGCACCGGCAGGCACTCTGCCCTGAATTTGGGGGGGGGGGGGGGCTCTGTGCAAACAATGGCACTGAAACTAAAGACAAGGGCCCGGCTGCTCTGGATGTGCTGCCCACAGACACTGACCACCTTCCTGACAGCACCCACCAGCTGCCAGGGCTGCCCGCTGGGTGAATCCGGACACCGTGTCAGCATCAGCTCAGAAAACAGCTCCATCCCGTCCTGGCACCCCGGTTCTCTGGGACAGCTAGCCTCCGCCCTGGGGATCCCTGGGGAACGTCTGGAGAGGCTTCCCTTCAATGGGATGAGTCTCAGAAAAGAGGATAACAAGGCGCTGAAGGAGATTAGGGAAGTTCCCTGCTTCTGGTGCGAATTTGGAGGAGAAAGGCACTCTAATCTTCCTCTGAAGGGGAGATTCGAGGCCTTTAAGTCTCTTAAGCCGCGTTAGTTAGGGCTCAGCCGCAAACTTCCCTCCAGCTCTGCAGTTCCTTCATGAGGAGGGCCAAGGGGGGTGGGGGGGATCTGTACCAGGAGACCACTGCCAGGGCCAGGGTATCCTGATGCAGCCTTCAGCTGCACCCCAGGGTGCTCAGGGCTTCTCCCCATTCCCACCCCCGTCACCGCTTCCACCTCTCCCACCCCGAAGCCACAGCGATCGCACGTGGTGTTTGGGGAATCACTGCCTGGAAAAGGGGGGTAAGCAAAGGTGAGAATGAATGCACCAAGCCACAGTCCTGTCCCTGGCGAACCAAATGCTCCGGAGCCATTAGCTCCAAGAGCTGCTCTTTTATTGGGGAAAAGAAGTAAATACGACCAACGAGAGGCTCCAAATATGTGTTGTGACTTTTCGGTGCTGTTACATCTAAGTTGAAGGGTTCATTTTTAATCCTTTTTTTTTTGCAGCAGAGAGCTGAGCAGGGAAAAAACCCACCAAAGGCCGATGGGTGGATCGGAGTGGGGTGGAAGTCACAGCCTTCCACTGCTCTGGGAGATCAGAACAGCGTGGGGAGACAGCATGCCATGCCTCCCAGGGTTTGCTGTGCTCTGGGACGTGCTGAGGTGCTGCCCGTGGCTGCAAATGCCCTCGGGGCATGAGCCACAGGGAATCCATCCCCTTGACCCTTGGGAGGAAACCACGGCGAGAATGCTCTGCACTCCCAGCTACAGCACATGGGATAGGAATTCATTCCCCAGCATGAGAACAACAGCTTTCCTGCAATCCCCCAGCCCCCGGGAGAAGCCGTACGGCGGGTCAGGATGCGGGGGAGCCCGCAGGAAGCCCATTCCCTGGCCGGCGGCAGGCGCAGCCCCACAACGCCCAGGGAAACACGTGAGAGAAATGAAGCAA
Source organism: Porphyrio hochstetteri (assembly GCA_020800305.1). NCBI lineage: Eukaryota > Metazoa > Chordata > Aves > Gruiformes > Rallidae > Porphyrio > Porphyrio hochstetteri. Next base: position 91,720,920 of record CM036938.1, read on the forward strand.
GAGCTTTCAGGGGAAAACTGAGGAAACGCCGGAGCCAGAGGGATGATTTAGCCAGAGCGGGAACGCAGCCATCGGGAGCTGGGGCTGGGGCACGGCTTCGGTTCTCCCGCTCCCCGTGGAAGGTGCTAATTGTCCCAGGTGGGGATGCTCTCTGTGCCACCCTGCACCCGCATCTGTCCCAGTCAGAGAACCGTTTGGGTGCTCGGGATCCTCATCATTATAGTCTTGGGACAACCTCCCAGGTCTGGGACTTCTTTATTTTTGGGTATTTTATTTTGTTAGCACTCTGCTGTAGGCAAATCTGTGGTTTCCTAAGGCTGAGATAAACTCAAATAAATACGATTTAATCAAGGAGACTCAGCCCTGAAAGATGAGTATGAAGGGAGGGGGGCAGGTTTGGGAGGACACTAAATCTTTAGGGATTTTCCTGGGACCAAAGCAGGAGGAGATGTGAATCACTCCAGGGCCATAAGGTTCTCATTTAAACTTTTCATGCTTGTTGCTTTTCCCTTTTAATTTTTTATTTTAGGCTGGGCTTTTCCTCCCCACCCCGCAATAGAGACTCTCTTCATCTATTTCAATCCGAGATTTTTCTGATCAGACCCCCAAGGAAAATGAAAAACGCATCGTGCATCTAAGTGTGACTCGTGTTTCCTTAACCAGAGCGCCGCAGACGTGCATGTTCCCCTGCAAGAAACCAGGCTGGCATGGAAACACACTCCTGCCACCTGGCTGGGGGCTGCCCGCCCTTTCCCAGGCTGCCCTGGGAAGTTTTGGGGTTCAGAACCCAGTCTCTTTTTAAGGTGATACCCCTGGGAAGGTAAAGTTGGAGAGTGAGCTCAGAGCAGGCGCTGATTTTGGGAGGAGGGTCTCCCGGAAGTGGATGGGCTGTGATGCAGCACAGGCAGCACTGACCCCCCGGTTCGGGCAGTGAGAGGTGTCACCTGTCCCATTGTGTAAAGCTTTACTGGTTTCTGAGGTCAGACTTGTTGCCACCTCTCAGACCTGTGAACACTGCTGAGCAGAGCAGCAGTACAGCAGCACACTGCTTGGAAGGAGAACATCTAGGATCTGTCAGAATCAGATCTGTGAGCTCACCCTCTCAAGATGCTGCACCACCTTTTTTGGGGAGGGGGGTTCCTTCTTTTCATCCATGCAATGAGATGCTGAGAGATTTGCTGGTGGTGAAGCCCTGTGCTGCTTTGCCGAGAGCTTCCCGGTGGGACACGGCTGTGCCACAGCCAACCTCCAGCACCGTCACCAGCAGGACTGGGGAGCAGAGGTGATTCTCTCAGCTGGAGAGCGTCACCCAGTCCCATCCTTAGTATCACAGAAACATAAGGGTTGGAAGGGACCTCAAGAGATCACCTGGTCCAACCCCCATGCTGTTCTTGCAACCTGCAGCCAGTCTCCACCTGGGACAACGCCGGCCGGACCGAGCCTGCCGTGTGCCCTGACACAAGGTGTGAAGAAACCGTTTGGCTGAAAACGGGGGAGAGAGCAAAAAGCTCCTGCCTGGCGTGGGGCTTCCTACCAGTGAATGGCACGTTACACTACAGAACAACAGCCTGCAAAGGAAAGTTGTGGAGTGGAGCCGCTACCGGTGACTCGGGCTGAGCCTGAGGAGACGAAGCATGTTTAATGTAATTACACATCCGCTCCTCGTGATGTACGAGCACGCGAAGCAGCACTAATCCCCACACAGATACCTGCGGGGAGGACGATCGCAAACAGCTGTTTGGACAACGAGGACTGAACCGCACGAGCTCCCGGTTCCGCAGGCGTGCCGCAGGATGCTCGCGACTCGCTCAGGAGTCGGAGCTCGGCCAGTAAGTGCAGGATTTACAAGGAATTAAACAGTGCTCCCTACAAAAGTACGTTAGTTTCTTATATAAATCATGCTGCCACCTCATTTATTATTGTAATAACCTTCAGCTTAGCCATTATTGGAGAGGACTTCTCCCAAAATGAGAAATGACTTTCCTAACCGGACACGTGGAGCTTGCCGTCACCCTCAGTTTGGCATCCTCTTTCAGAAGGCACAGAAGGAGACGTAAAGCCTTACACCCAAGGAGTGCTATTGATTGCAAACTAATGCACTGCGCAAGTTTATGTGTGGCGGAGAGTTCACAAATAAGGGAGAGAACACTGCAAACAGGATCTCTCCTCCTGGCTTACCCAAGGAATCTACTCGGTGGCAGCTGAGGACAGTTAAGCTGCCAGCGCTCTCGGTTACATGTAGCCCATTTAATTACAAGAACCTATAAGCTCTTTACCATCGCATTACAGCACTTTAATAACCTATACGTTATTTACGCCTGGTTCCCAAGTTTATTGCCAAGCATTCACTTCAGGAATGAGGAGGAGGATGTCTGGGCAAGCTCACCGAAGAAGAACCATGCCACACCAACTTGTACAGCCCTACCAAAGGCAGCCCCTGGCTGCGGACAACTGTCTCTCCCTTCAAGAGACCATTTCTGACACGCTATAAAGCACAGAAGGGGCCCAGGCAAGGCAGAGCACCATGAGCAGCATCACACCAGGCTGTGCGCCCCTCCCCAGCACTGGGCCGGCTTTGCATCCCCAGTTGGCCCAGCAGACGTGGTGGGTTGGTGGGAGTGTAGCCTTCCCATCGCTTCCAGCACTGTTAAAGCGATTTGGGAGCGTACAGATCACAGAATCTTGGACATATGGATGTATCCAGTACGGTGCACACTCACCCTGCACGTGTTACAGCAAACAGGTCCCTGTGGCCTGGAAGATTTTCTGTAAGGGCCCTTCAATCCCTGGGCTTCCTCAAAACACAGGAGCTGACCACCAGCTTGATGCAAGCCACAGCTATTATAACCACTTTACAGCAGGCTCACATTCCTTGGTGAGCTGAGGCATGCCTGGGGTGGGTAGGGGCCCTCCACCACCTCTCTGGTAAGCATATGGCACCTCTGTCACCAGCACCCCCACCTGATGCTGTAGTTCGTGGCTGCTACCAAAAGCTTATTGACATCTGAGCTGGGTTCTGCCCTCAGCACCCCAGACAGGCAGCAGTGCTTTCTCCACTGTTATTGCCTGTGCACACTGCATGCTGTCGATACAGGTCAGGGAACCGTTAGACCAGAGAGAAATCAGGACTGGGATGGGTCTGTCCAGTTCAGCTAAGCCCAAACGCCAGCCACGTCTGTATAAACAACCCCAACGTCATTATTTTCAATAAACTATTGGCCAATGTACATGTTGCCATGTGTGTCCCGCTTTCAGGAATTAATACCTTTTACTCAGAAGCCACCTACTGCTGTTTACTTTATTAATGGCATTCTGGCCATCCCTCCCGAGGGCAGTAAAGGGAAGCTAAATTTGGCTCACTGTCTGCAGCCCGGTGATTTAGGCTATCAGGCACCGAGTTTTTATACAGCACACTAAACGTGGCCAAATATAAAGAGAATTATTGTTTGCTGCTAACGAGTGATCGGCTACAGAAACAGAGAATATTCCATTGTTCTCCCCCAAAGGCAGCACCAGGGTTATACGTGTCTGAGGGCTCTTAGTCACGACCTCCGGTAAGCACCGCAGAGAGCAGCCCTCCCTCACCCCACGCACGCCGCAGAACCACCCATCGAGATGTTCCAGGGAGGCTGGATAGTTCACAAGAGCTTCCTAAAGGCAAACACATTGATGGCAGCTAAGCAGGTCACTGCTCCACGAGAGCACGGTTCTGAAGCTGTGCATGCTCTCCAGTCCTTCGGATGCTGGATAACGCAGGGACCACCCAAGTTAACTTAATGCAAATGTAATTTAACTGATTCCTCGTGTACGGCTTCGAAACGTCTCCAGCTCCTCGCAGCACATCGTCTGAAAAGGAAGGGGACTCACCGCCAGCGCAGTGCTCTAAGGGCAGGGTTGAGACACGCAGTGTTTACACACACACTTCTCAGGGGTGAGAGGTTACGAGCAGTTGGCTCCTTGCAGCCCCCGCCCTGCAGCTGCTGCATGGGCATCCCTGCCCGGGGGGAAAGGGATGCAGCTCCAGCATGGGAGCGATGGCAGGGACCCACGCAGGGGTCCTGACCTGACCTTTGGGGCAGGGCAAACCAGCTTCCATCAGCTTTTGGGCACCGGTTAAGAAAGAAAAGGAGCCATAGTCCCACTCAGCACCACACAGCCAAGGACATCCTTCAGCAGCATTAAACCTCAGCTGATCTCAGGTGAAGTGAAAGCACACGGGCAGGATCCTGAAAAACCACAGCAGCAGGCAGCAGCAAGGAAACGACAGCCACAGTTTGACTTTACACACCAGGAACCAACCCGACTCGCCCGACCGACCATTTCAGCCGGAGTAATGATTGCTGTTGAAGAACTGAGAGCCCTGCCTCGCTACGCGTGGCGTCAGAAGAGAGGCATTCAGAGCAAGGAAAACTAATTGGGGTAGGAATCCCATTTGAAAAATACAACATCTCCATCCAGCAGTGGGAACGCAAACACTCCTGGCTTAATGAGCTTCCTCTAAAGGAGGCTAATGTGTAATATTTCTCGGGATGAGTTTGCATTAGAAATCTGCTGAGCTGGGAATACTCATTACCTGCCACTATCTGAGCTCTGCACAGAAACCGCCGAGCATCCTGACGCGATTATCCGGGGCTGGGGGAAGGCAGCGTGTGAGCGAGGCCCGGAACGGCCGTTGCGATGTGCAGGTGTGCTGCCAAGGTTCCGCAAAGACGCGATGGCTCCTCAGCAGCTACGCGGGCTGAATATGAATCGGAGCTGGGAAAGCCTGCGTCCTCCCGACGCCGATCAGCCCCGTCTCTTCCACTCGCTTCCTAATGAGCCTCATTTATACCGCAGCAAACGTATTTTTCTCATTGTTCCTCTGTAATTGGGGAGTATGTGCCCCAGCCTCAGCGGGGCGGGGAAACCCCCTCCCAGGCACAAGGTGTGGGTGTACTGTCCAATGGCCGGGCTCACGCCGCAGGCTGGACACCCCATCTGCGGCATCGCAGGAGGGGACACCAGCTGGGGCTGCCCTGGGATCCCTGGCAGGGTTCAAGGCCAGGTTGGATGGGGCTTGGATCCTATTCCCCATCCCATCCTATGCCCTATCGTATACTATCCCATCCTATCCCCTATACCATCCTATCCTATCCTCTATCCTATCCTACCCTATTCCCTATCCCATCTTACTGCCTATCCTATCCCCCCATCCCCTATCCTAATCCCCTTGCCATCCCATCCCAGCTCCTATCCCTGTTGGTCCATGAAAGGCAAGGGAAGCTCTGGCAGCAGTTTCAGAGAGCGGTGCCGGGATGGCCACTCAGCTGCTTGTTTCGGAGCCTCCTGCTTCTTCCTTTCCTTCCCCAGCAGAAGAGATGGGGGAGGCAGCAGGGGCTTCATCTCCCGCTCGGGACAAAGCGAGGACCAGGCAGCCTCACAGACACCAAGCTCAGAAGAACAATGGAAAGGTCAGGAGCATACATTAAACCTGCCTGCCAGCCGCTTCGGCATATGCTGGTGGGTCTTCTGGGGCTGGTAACCTCGGGCGAAATGGACGCAGGAGCCAGGACCTGCCACCTCCCACTCGCCTCATCCCCACCCGCCTGCGGAGCCACGCCAAGAGGGAAGCTGGAGTGTGGGCTCTGGGAAAGCCAGGCACTTTTCTGAGTGGGTGCTCGGAGCAGAGATGGGAAACGAGCAGCAGAGCCAGGAGCTGGTCCTGCCGGATGGCAGTGGATAACAGCAGCACCCTGACATGGCGCTGCCCAGGAGACTTCCCACACTGTTCCATCGGCACAGCCAGATTTCAGGGGAAGAAATAACCTGCCTTCTCATTCGACAGAGGTTTGTCATCAGTTAACATTGCTCCTTTGGCAGGACCTGTGGACATGGGTATGGAAGGTCCCACAGGACCCCAGGGGAGCAGGGCCAAGTCCCCAATGCTGGGCAGCCCGGGAAGCAGCGCTGCTGCCTGCTTGCCCGTGTCTCTTGCCAGAGCAGCACTGGCCATTCTCAGAGGCAGGTCGTGACTCTGGTCTGGCCCTTCGTGGCTTGGAAACGATAAATACTCACTGAGGAAGAAAGAGCTCAGGGTGCTGCTCCCAGCCCCCAGCGTGCAGCCGGGCTGGATTCAACAAGGTGCAGGGTCAGGGAGAGCAGGGTTTGGCCCACACAGATGAGCCACATGCTCCCAAACATGAGCAGAAATGATGCGATGCGCCCATCAGCAAACCTACTACACGCCACCAGAAATCAGATCTTCACAGTATTTATGTCGTCGATAAAACACATCACAAGAAATCTGATATTGAATTGCCGGGTTTGTTTCATAAGGCAACTGCCAATGAATCCCATCACAGCGCCCCGCAGCTCTACGGACAGCTCAACACCATGGCACAGCGTGGTGAGCTCTCTGCCAATGCTTCCGCGTCAGGAGACAACCTCAGGGACGGGGACTGCCCGAGACGTGGCCATGGCTAATACCAGGGAGCGAGGGGTGGCGCAAGGGGTTACCTGGGTCTCTGCAGGGCTGCAGCAGGGGCCATGCATCCCCTGCCACGGCAAGAGCACCCTCAGCTCTTTGTGAGCGGCGAGGCGCGCCAGCTCTCGCCAGCGATACGTGTTTACATTCCTTCTGCTTAATATTTCTGTAATCTTCCCTGGCATCATACACTAGTAATTTTTCTCCTCCTACTTCACACTTTTGATAAGCCGTCTGGTCCCGCAGCAGATGCATTGTGAATCTTCTCCTTCTAAGTATCTTGCATATGTTTCATTAAAAGTGTTTGTTTCTTTGATCAGCTTGAATTTCTCATGTGAAAAAAAAATAATTAAAAAAAAACCCAACCAAAAAAAAACCCCCCCTCAACTTTTTGGACTTTGCTTAGCAGCACCCAGCCTCAAGATGAAGAGCAGCATCATGGCACAGGCAGCCTCTCAGGGCCCGAATGTCAGTCATTGATTTTCCCGTCCTCCCGAGGACTGCTACAATGAGCACTGGCACCCAAAGATAGAAAAGGGGCTCTTCAGCCGCTCCACGGTGCAACTGCACATGAAAGAACATGGTGGGAGGTGCCAACTGGGAGCAGCAGACACCGGGATCTGTTTCACCCGCCGTTGCTTAGCGATGGAGGCACGGGCAGGCTGGCGTTTCCCACAGCGGGGGCACCCGCACCCTGTACCCCTGCCCAGGGTGGGTCAGTCCTGGGCATGGGAAAGGGGGCATGGATAGAGAGATGTGGGGTGCTGCGGACCCCAGCGAGCACCTACAGGGATGGGGGGTCTGCACGGACCTCTGCGGTAAACTGAGGCACGACCAGCACTGCGGCTGACCTGGCTGAGGGTCTCCGTATGGGGACAGCCTGGCCATGCTCACGTTGTGGGTGCCCACCCCAGCACCTCCATAATGTTCTGTGGCTGTGCCACCACTGCAAGCCTCAGCACCACCTCAGCATCACGGACAGCTCCTTGCCCTGCACCACTTATTCACTGCCATTGGCACTGCCCTCCGTCCCACATGGTGCAGACACGGGACATCTCCAGCACAACCTGACTGCCAAAAATCAGCTCTTCCAACGCCGCTACAAACAGTGCAAGTTCCCCACACCTTCAGCCAGCAGGAACCACCCTGCTTTCGCCAACCCCCCTTGCTCGGCGAGACGCAGGCTCAGGCAGCGCAAGCTCCCCGGATGTGAACACCGCTCCAGGCACCCGCAAAATTCCCGCCCGGATTATAGCACCGTGCCTGTATTGTTACTGAACCCCTCTTGACACAGCTGCCATCCATAAAATACCTGAGCCTGCCCTTTTATTCCCCTGGAAAACATCTTTAGTGATAATTCCTACCAGCGTGGGGATGTTATTTTTAACATACATCCCACAAGCCCTAACACATACGGTACTTTCCCTTCCACCACATCACGTACAGAGTACCCAAGATGATTGAATTCCCTGTGTCCCTTCGTAAAAGCAGCACTTCACCTCATTTCAGGGCGCGCCAGCCCGAGTGAGGAGCATGAGGCAGGCGATGGGCAGGTCCCCGCACCGAGCCCTGCAGCAGCATTGCTCCTCTCCTGCCCTGTGTCAAGCTGCTCTGCAGGGGAATGAACGGTTTCTTACTGCGCTGACAAATTTGGAGTGGGATGAAGTGGGGTTTGTGCCCACTGCCCGGCTCCCTTCTTCACATCGACTCCATCTCACCTTGGCTTCCAGACAGTGAGGAGTTAGGAGGGAGCTCTGTCCTTGGCAGTCCATCACGGCGGCTCCGGCGGGGAGGAACAGATGCTGCTTGCTGCTCATGCTGTCCTGGAGGTCGCTGAACAATTTGGGCGTGATGGATGCAGCACCCTGAGCTTACTTCCAGCCGTGCCACGAGCAGCTGCCGGGAAGGGGCTCCATGCCCACCCGGCCACGGCATGATCCCAGCATGGCTCCTCCAGCCCTGCTGCCCCAGACGCTGCTCCAGAGCAGCCCCGCTCGGATATCTCCTCTGGAGCAAAGAGCAGGGTCTGCTCCCAGCCATCTTGTCCTGCTGCAGCTCCAGCAGCTGCTCTGGCAGCGTCTGTCCCAGCAGATGCAGTCCCGCCCGGCCCCACCACTCAAATGGCCGTTTTCTGGAAGCCTTATGAACACCCAACCTGCGGGTACGTACCCCCCTCGCAACTCCGAGCCCTGTTCAGGGGCAGTCTTCTGCCCCCCGTTTCCAGCCCCCACCCTGCTTCCCCTGGCCAGTGCAGCTACAGGTGGGTGATGCAGTGAAACCTCCCGCTCTCCCACGTGCACCCAGGGCTGGGTGCTAAAGCCCCAACTCCAGAGGGGAAGGGGGGACGGTGCAGTTTGACACACACCGACCGGCTCCGAGTCCTCCCTGGCACTGAAAGTCATCGTGCCCCCAACTGCTCACAAGTTTCCCGTTCCATTTTTCTGCTGTCTTTCATGAAAAATGATATTTCCTTCCCCAGCACAGACGCTATTTTCCCCGGCAGGTATGCTGTCGAACATGTTGCATTCACAACATGACACAAAGTCTAAAAATCACAGAGAGACTAATTACTGGAGGAAAATTACACCAAAAGACCAATTTCCCGGTGATGGAGATGACAGCCCGGCACCCGGCCCCCGGTCGGTTTGGGCAGCTCGCCCGCGAGATGCTGTCACACCCCACCGCCCTCGCTGGTGCCGGGGAGCGGGGCTCAGCACCCGGGAGCCCCCTGCGAGCCCCTGTGCCCCATCACCGCTCCCCTGCGCAGCAGGGAGGTGGCACAGGGTGGCTCCAGCCTCTCCCGCTCAATCAAGCACTTAGTAAATCATCTTTTCCCAATATCCCGGGCACCGTGGTGGCTGCATTCCCCCAGCCCTCTTGCGCAGATTGATTTGAAGTCCCTTGCAGTTTGCCACCTTCTACTCCTTGAACTCCAGCGCTAGCAACAGAGCAGTGTCCCCCTGTGAGCACCGGTCCCTGCATGGTCGTGCCATGGCCTGGGGGTCCCCATGGGTCTGCAGACCAGGAATCCCCGGGGATACCGGCAGTAGGAACGCATCGGGGTCGTGGTGGCTGAGGAAATCACGAGGATTCCGACCCCAGGGAGAGATCACAGCTCCACTGCCACGGGTCTGGCATCCAGCCGCCTAAAATACACCTAAAAGTACTTCAAATTAAACCCTACCCCATCCCTTTACTTGGATTGGGAAGTACCATCAATCCTCCTGTAGAAACACAATTCAATTAATGCCATGATAATTAGTCAAACACTCCTTCACCTGTAAGGCTCTGGAAAACGCCATGGAGTTAATGGATACAGAAGCTGAGGTGTGGCTGACCAATCAGTCCACGTTTTCTACTTCAGTAGGAGAAAGGGATTTGTTCCTGTTGGAGCTTCCTTGTAAGTGTGTAAAAGCCTTACTGTCACCCGGCCATGAACGGGTGGGATTCCACCCAAAAACGTGTAACCCAGCTCTCAGCTCTGCAAAACATGGTGGGGCTTGCCCGTTGCTTCTCGGAGCCTGCAGGACCCAGCTTTCAGGCTCAAACCACTCAAAGTAGTGTCCAGGTCACCTAGCTGCTCTCCATGCAGCCACAGTGCCTGGGACAGCTTGGACAAGCATCAGCAGTTCTCAGGACATCACCAGATCTCGACAACCAAAACCAGCCCCAACCAAGAGACCAAGCAAAAGCCATCACTGTGAACATCACCAGCCCTGGAAATCCAACAGGGTTGGGGTGGACATGGGACACCGCCACACACAAAGACAAAGACTTTTTGCCCATCTGTGGAACTTCCATTTATTGACCTTTTCCAGCTGAAGAAGCAGCCCTGAGACCTTTGTAACCATCAACTTTCCACCTACATGCAAACCCCTCTTAAGAACTAGGAGCCCAGCCAGGGAGGAGAGCCAGGTTGGACAACCAGTCACACACCGGGTTGATTGGGAATGCGTTTGGCGAATTAAACGTGACTGGGGACACAAGGCCTGTCTGTGCTTTGGGGATCTCATCTATGATCGGATGATCACCCTGTGCCCGTGTTTACCTTAGCACCTACATCACCACTAGCTGACCAACAACTGGCACAGTACAGCCAGAGCCCTCACCGCTGCCGATCGGGGGCCCAAGCCAGTGGAATAAACTGCCCAGGGAAGGATTTTCCCCACAAAGCCCATGCGGGGCAGCCGGTGGGAGAGGCATCCCTGGGGAAAACCACCAACTCCTGCCAGACTTCCATGTATTCTCAGTAACATGGTGTTTAAGGGGGGAGAAAGGGAGACAGTGTCATTGTTACAGCTCATGCTGAGTGCCAAGCTGCCAGGATGCTGCCAAAGATAACGGAGTCCTGAAGATGTCTATTAAGAACTCAGGGTATTATGAGATGCAGAGGAACTGGCCCTGTGTAGAGGTAGAAAGTAATTACCCAATTCTTATGTAAAATATGCAAGCTTATTTTCCAGGAATGATGCATGGCTTTAAAATGACATCTCGATTTCTTCCCATCCTGGAGTACGCCGGAGATGTCTCACTCTTCCAGCTCTCCAGAGCTAGAGCTGGTTTTTCCCACCCCTGAAAACCAGAGCCAGGAGGACTTGTCAGAGGGACACAGAAAAATCAAGCAACTCTTCGATCAAATCCATTTTTAGGTGACCCCTGTACCCGGGCACAGCGCGTACGACGGAGCCAAAACACAGGCGTAACACACAGAAGAGGGACTTGAGAAAGAACAGTTCCAGAATAAAAACTAAAAGCGTTGACACAGATGAAGCATTAGACACCAAAACAGCACCGAGCTCAGAAGCACCACGACCAAGGTCCCAGCCTGCTGCAGCTGCTGTGGGAAGAAGCACACGGGCTGTCCCATGCCACGTCCACACATCCTCCGTCCCTTCACACCCCTCCTCAGCCCTGACACGAGCAGTACCTCTCAACACAGTCCCAGAGCTCACTTTCTCCTTGCCATCTTTCAGGCTGTTGCTGGCGACACATGAGAGAAGCTGCCCCAGGTAGGGCTGGGTGGGCACAGGGCATTGCTGCACGCAACAACAAAGACTCTTTGTCCATTGGCAGGACTTCTGTTTATTCACCTTGTTTGGCAGAAGCAGCAGCCCTGAGACCTCCATAACCATCAACTTTCCACCTACACGCAAACCACTCTTAAGAACGAGGAGCCCAGCCAGGGAGGAGAGCTGGGTTGGACAACCAGTTACACGTTGGGTTGATTCAGCGTGTTTGGCGATTTAAACTTGACTTTTTGGAGGACACGAGGCCTGTTTGTGCTCTGGGGATCTGATCCATGATCAGACTACCATCCCATGCCCGTGATTACCTTGGCACCCACATCACCAGGCAGGACTTGGGCCTTACGAAGATATAAACCCCGCAAAGCGAAAGAGGAAAAGATTAAAAAGGTGGGAAGGAATAAACGAACGTTCCCTCAGAGTTCCCTCAAGAAGAGAGGCGGCAGCGTTGCCCCGGTGAATGGCACGCTTATAATCTCTCTGCTCCGCTGCCTGAGACGGCGGGGAGGAAAGGCAGTGGTCTTGGGGAGTAAAATACATGTTGCAAAGGTTAGAGAAAGTCACCGAGCAATTTGTATTGTCTTTTTTTCGTCAGGAGGCTGAGGAGCTGCGCATTCCCCCCCGTGTTAATAACACAGTATTAGTTACACATGACTGCTTGACGGGAGTTAAACCACCACGGCTCCCGCTTGCTCAGACCCCAATTCCTCCAGCGGTCAGCTATTTAGGGAAACAAAAACCTTCCTCGTTCGCAGCGCAGGCCAGGACTTCGCATGCCAGGAGCCTTAACTGGGCCCGAGTGCTGCCTGGGACACACCACAGGAATATCCGCTCCAAGGGGGGAGCTGGGACACCACGGGAGCTGGGGGTTCCAGAGGTGGAACTCCTGAAGAGTTCCTGCTCGAAACCAAAGCCCAACCCAGGAGGAGAGTGATACCCTCACGTACAACTCCTCATCTATCAACCGACACGGCTCAGATAGGGCCATGAACAGTCATTTTGATGCTCTGGGGGTTCCCAAGTGAGGAATCCACCAGCAAAAGAGGGCTGGGGGCTTTGCTCTGCATGACACTGGAGCTCAGCTTCGCTGACCTGGGATTGGCGGCGTTTACAGGCAAGAGGCGGGAGTTTTGATGCTCCGAAGTCATCTGCTTTCATCCCTTCCACCATACACCGGATTCGTTTGCATCCGGTACAACTTTCAGAACACATTTGCTCATCATTAGCCCTGCTATTCCACGTGGAATCCCATAAATTACAGCTGCTGCTAGAAAATTAAGACGTATATAGGGAAATCATTCGCAAACCCAGTATCTGTTGCATCTGGAAGTTCTGGAGTGTTGATTAGTTAAATACGTAATTAGGAGATAGCCTTAAAGGCAAGAATTGTAAGCAGTGACTTTTGCTAAGGAGTCTCCTGTCAGCAGTATCATAGGAAGGGAAGAATTTTATCTGAAAGAAGAGAGCTGAAAGGCTCGTGTGCAAGACACGACTCCTTCAGAACATTTCTTCACAAGTTCGATAATAATTAAATCCAAATTAATTACTCCCACAAAGCATGTCTTTTAGGCAAAAGCCTGCGTTTTTGAGGAATGTTACATCTTGTTCTGCAATTGCACAGCCCGGAAGCATCGGGTTCGGGTTCACTTGTGTGCTACTGCTTCTAGAGTCTACACATTCACCACGTTTCCGAAAGAAACCGGCCATTCCTCCACAGAAAGAAACCTAAAGCCAAATCATCAGGTGTTTTTAAAGTCTCTCCTCTTTTTTTCTTTATTATTTTTATAATTAAATGCCATGGTAGCAAGGCAGATGATGTTTCATCGTGGCATGGGGTGCAGTAAGCACGTACCCCTTCAACGAGGTCATCCCCTTCGTGCCCACCCTCGAAGCATCGAGCCAAGACTCACACGTGACGTGCAGATGAAGGGCAGGCGACGTGACGCTGTGCTCATTAAGGGTACCCAGAAAGGGGACGGGTTTGCCTTTAGAGGAATTTCTCCGTGGCAAAATCTGGCTTTGCATGGAATGGGGAAAATCCAAACCCTACAAATACACGTGTGGTAGAAGCTCCCAAATATTTCAGTTTGAAAGTACCAGCAGTGACCAGAGGGAAACACAGCACTTCAACCATTATACATTATTTTAGACAGGGAAATGCAATCCTACAAGCAATTGGAGGGGGGATTTTCTGTTTGGTTTGTGAATCCTTTCAAAACTCCTTCCCTGAATATTGTATGACAAGCGCAATGCTCCCACAAACCCTTCCAGTTCCATCATAAGTCCACTTTCCAAGGAAAGATGCTTCAAAAGATTTCTATTCTGCCAGCTTCAACTGCTCTGACTTCTGGAAAAAAAAGCTCTGGGAATTTCCCAGCGATAATTGTTTTAACCATTCAGCCCAGCGGCTCATTATCTGGAGTTCTTTATCCAGGGGAAAATCTCCGCTAACACGAGGAGTCACTGGGAACGCTCAGGTGCTTTGTGCCTTTGACAAACCCTGGGAGCTGTTTGATTGGGACCTTTTCTTCCCCCACTGCCTCCTGCACAGGAAGCAGAATTCCATTCCATCATCGCATCATTTCTTGTTTAGGTGTGATATTGATTGAGCATCCAGAGGATGACACAGGAAATCACACCTTCATTTCATTCCATGGGAATACAGGACTATCGTACCCCAATGTATTTATAGCCTCGAACGGAGGACTCCAGTACGTGCCAGGTAATTACTGGCTTGATCCACAGACTTCCAATTCGGGCCACCAGCATCACAGGGCCCTAGAAATGCAGAGCAGGGCCAGGAGCCTGTTCCCTGCCCAGGCTCTCAGGAGATCTGTGTCTCACGGCTGCTCAGAACTCACCCTGGCATGGCGAGGGACATCACCCTTGAGAAGAGAGGGACTGCATAGGCACAAGGATCCGGGTCCCTCCCACTGATGTGGGGCAGGCAATATTCCCTTTCCCTGGGATGGCAGGGGCTGAGCCCTAGTACCCCCACACACCCCTCAGCCCGGCTGCCCCTCCTCAGAGCCAGGGGGGTGAAAGGATGCCCCGTTTCCACGGGCAGAGACACCCCTGCAGCAGCGACATGCAAGTGGATGTGAGGAATTCGATGAAGTGCTAGATTAGAGCTTTTAAAATAATTGTGATAAATGATAGCATCTGCACGCACTAATTTCCCTCAAGATGTGTTAGATTAATTTTATGAAATTAAGGCCAGCATAGCAAACATTAGCCGTTTGCACGGCCAGCGCCTGGAAGCCGTCGGCGCTCCCGCGGTTTGGCGGGTGCATTTCAAACCCAGGGAAGAGCACGGAGTTGGGGGAGCACACAGAGGGAGCCCTGAGCTCCCCTTCTCACTGGCTACTCAGGAAACCCACGCTGTGTGGGTAAACCATCTCCTTGGGCATCCAGCATCTACCAGAGCTGAAGTGAGCATCTCACCAGGACAGCCACATTCCAGGGCCAGGACTAATGTTTTAGGATACTATTCCCAGGTATCAGCATAGTCCAGGCTGTGTGCCATTCGGCTGCTGAAGCCCGGGAGCGACTCACAGCTGAGGACAGGCAGTTCTCAGAGCTAAACAGGACCTGACCCGGACTTTTCCACACCACACGCTTCACTTATTCCCACACGAGGCAGAAGGGGATGGTACACGATGGGTTCACTTCCCTTTTGACAGACTGCAGGGAACAGAAGGTGATTTTTACTGTCCAGAGATGTGTGAAGCGCTGCAATCCCCTGCTCCTCCTCTTTCTCAAGATCTGGGACTAAATCTCCAGTGCCACTGAGTTGACATGGGTGTTTGAATACACACTGTCTTCTCATCTGGTTCAACGAGCATCGTCACAGGGAACGAGATGTCTGTGAGATACGAGCATCTGGAGGAAGAAAGCTGAGCTGAAACTCAGCCCAGAGGAAATGGAAGTTGGAAGAAATACGGTAACACTTAGCAGAGCAAGCCAAGACCACGACTCTCTCCTCTGCTGAGGGAATCCACACTCCCGCTGCCAAAACCTGGCTGGCAGCCTACTCTGCTGGGAGGGCTGGACTGTCACGAAACAAAGAGATGATCCATGTATTGTCCCATCCCTTCCAGACCTCCCAACCCCAGCGGCGCATCCAACATCTACCTGAAGATCAACCCCACCAGACCTCTGCCCAACAACAGGGAAGCAGAGCAGGAGCCACAACTGCATCACAGAGGTGGCCAAGGCTCTCTTCTGCTCTGCTTTGGGACCCTGATGGATCCTTTCAGATGCCCTTGAGAAAGGAGGCTTTCCAATACGGCAAGACGCCCAGGACTGAGCCAAGGAGGGGCTGTAGAACAGCTCGGGTAGGTGAGCAATACCTCCCACCCTACGGCAAGCTGCTTTACCACCACCTTCACGTGATGCTTCCCGAATCAAGGACACATTGTTTAGAGGAAAGGGTGAGAAAAAGAGGAAAAGACACACAGAAGCCAGACGACGCACTGCAGACCTGCCTACACCCATCCAAGGCCCACAGCCCGTCCATTTGGCGATGACGGTGCTACAGCCAACGCCCGCTCACGAATCGCCTCTTTCCAGCTGAACGCAGGAGCTATCAGGATGACTTCATCTACACACCTCCAGCCCAGAGCCAACAGGACAAGCCCCCCTTCCCAAAGCCCTGACGGGAAGGCTCCTCTTCTGCTAGCCTGGGGGTGAGAGGCACGGTGGTGGGGGAAGCCCCATGCTGAAGCCGCACGGGTAGCACACGCTATCGGGGGGACAGGTGGAGGATGCCAACAGCTTGTGGGGAGCAGGGCGGAGGAGAAGCCATGACCTGTGGAATCAACCTATGTGCTTCCTAATGAAAGACGTACTTTGCTAAAGCACCTACAACTGTGGGTCAGAGGGGACCAGGACAGGAGCTGCAGAGATGGCATTTGGAGCACCCTGACCGGAGGCAGAAGGATGACGGGTCCACAGGAGCATCGCAACAGCCTTGGTCCCCCGTTTTCTGACCTCGCCCTCGCAGCAGCAGAGCCACGCTGCAGGAGGCACGCAAGGGCAGTGTCGGCCTCTCACTGCTGCACCCGAGCTCGTATCTGGCAGCCCTTAAAACCCCACATCAAGCCCCCTCTCACATCAGCTCACGGCCTGAAGAGAAAGCATTTAGAAACAGGAACTTGCTCTGCTATATGTAACAGGACTGAACACAGCAGGGTGTGTAGTTTTTAAACAGTACTTGGTATCCATCAACCTGTTGCTTTCCAGGGAGTGCCTCTAACTTGGGTGCTGAGTGCTGGGAGCAGCACTGCGATGCAACGGAGGGTTTCCCTGCTGGGCCAAGGCAAGGAGCAACCTTCCCTTCTCCAACACCAGCACAATGCCAAGCCCAGCAGCACCCCTCTGGCAGCCACCCCTCTGGCAGCCTGGGACACACCGGCACTCAGCGCTGGAGCCGGGCAGGCGTGGCTGTGAGCCTGGGATGACCCTCCCCACCCCGCCATCAGTACCAAGGCGCAAGGCGAGTTACTTACCTCCCGTCAGAGCCACGGACCCGCAGAGCATGGGGGTGGTGAGCAGGCGATGCCGGCAGCGCAGGAGGTTGCCATTCAGAGGAGCACGCAGGGATTAAGCCATCAGTCCTGCAGGGGTCTGTTCAACCCGGAGACGCGGCCTGCGAAACAAAAGACAGTCAGGCTGGAGGGGATCAGCAGGGAGAGCCGCTCTCTGGGGCTACGCATGCAGAAAGGGGTAAAAGGGAAGTTATCCCCCGCCAGCCCTCTCACCAGGGGTTCTACAGATCTGAACTGGAAAACACAACGGGGGGATCTGTCAGGGCAGCTAAAAGAGACGTGTAGTTCCACTACCTCATGCAAAGGAATTTGAAACAACACAGGTGTACAAAACCAGATGGGTTAACCATTGAACCAGACACACATCATTTCCTCTCCTTGTCACGTCTCCCAGCAGAGAGGAAATTTCCGGGATAAAGCCTAGCAGCTCCAGCATGGCCGGAAGAAAATCCAGCGGTAACAGAGCCAGGGATGTTCCCACTCCCTGAGAGCAGCTCCAGTCTCACAGTGCTGAAGCACTGGGACTCCCACAGAGGTGTCTGCACCTCTCCTGTTTGATGCCCTGGAGGGGTCACCTCTGCCATCTCCCACTCCGAATCTGCATCCTTTCCCTGTGTGAACAGCAGCATCAGCTCCTTCTGCACATCACAAACGCTGGGAATCCTCAAACCGCTGCCTCACGTTTCACAGGCACGGAAGGACGCCAGGGATGCCATCGGCTGGGTGTCTGTGGGCGCCATCCATCGCGCACCCATCACCAGCCAGACCCCAGCACACGTTTACAAGGCCCCAGTTACAGATCCCGGCAGCAGGTACGAGATGAATGTTTCTGGTAAGGTGACCAGCAAGATAACCACACTGGCACGCCGATTATCGGCACGGGGCTTGGGCCAGCAGCGCAGCACGAGGAGCCAGGCCAAGCACTCGTTTCCCAGCTTTGCTTCCAAGCAGCTCCCAACAGCTCTGGCAGCATTGTGCCCTGTTTATGGGATGGCTTCGGGGCTTGTTATTTGTTGCGAGGCATTGGGGAAGGGAAACACAAACAGCACGAGACAACCCGAATTGAGTTGTGTGGCCGCTGTCTCGCCTGCAAGGTTTCAGAGCAGGTGGGGTTCAGCTATACACCCCCAGGTAAGGTAATTAATTGGGCTGATGTTAATCACCCCGACCTCAGCGACCACAGGGCCCCGGCCGACGGCTGAGCCATCAGGGTGCTGATGGGCAACCGCTGCCCAGCCCAGGGACCAAAGGTGGATCTTGAGGATGTGGCACCTTCACTTTGAAACTCCCTCGGCCCGCACAAACCAGGTGTTCCCCTGTGCCAGAACTCACGTGAAGATCTGCAAACGGAGCCTTCCTGTGAGGCCAGCCGAGCGCGGCCCGTCCTCGCGCCGCACCGCGCCTCAGAGAGCCCGGCTCCAACGGGAGCGCCTGGAGCTTCGCCTCACGTGGAGCAGGGAGGGAAGATGGCGAGCAGGCCGGGTGGGTGGCTTTGGGTGGCCCCTGGGCCCGGGCCTGGCTGTGCCGCCGGGCCCCGGGGAGGCCCCCGGGGAGGCCCCCGGGGAACCCCCGTCCCATCCCATCCCGCTCCGGCCCGTCGGCCGCCTCAGCGGCCGTTACGGCGCGGCGCGCGCTCCGCCGGGCCGGCAGCGCCACCTGCTGGCGCCGAGCGGCAGCGCCGCGTGACCGGCCGGCGGCGTGCGCCTCGCCCGCGTGACCCCGGCCAGGCCCCTGCGTGCGCCCGCGTGCCCCCGGCCGGCACCGCCCCTAACGGCTCTCGCACGCGCCGCGCGGCCTGGGCGGCAGGCACGAGCCCCGGCGCGCGCCCCTTGAGGGCGCGAAGCGGCCCCGGCGCGCGCCCCCTCAGGGCGCTGAGCGGCCGCAGCTGGCGCCTCAAGAGGTGTAAAATACCCGCGGCTGTAGCTCCGGGCTCAAAGAGCCACCTGATTCTCACAACCACCTGGTTCACCCAGTCCAGGGCTCGGCTGTGGCACCTTGCCTACGTGCCGGCATTTTATAAAGCAGAGGGCTTCACCAGAGCCCGGCCCGTCTGGGCTCAGTGGCAGCATTGGGGACTAGGGGGTGTCATAGTTCAAGACATTGGCCCAGTTTTGCTGTAGCTAATTAGATCTCTTGTTTCACTAAGCCAAACTAGTTTGTCTATGTATAGGTGGTTAAAATATTTCTTTCATGCTAGTGTTAGTGGTTGCTATATTTCACAATCACATTCTTCTTTAAATATCAGAGCAGGTCCAAAACTTTATTGTCTCTTAGAATAGATTCTTTGGTATGCCAAAGCACTTTCTGTGTACATGAGAGTTTACTCAGAGTCAACTCATTCTATGTTTATTTTCTCTGCTGGTTTGGTAAGGTACTGAGAATTAAAAAATTACGATTCAGCTGCCTTACATGCGTTATGTCACCACATAATAATGGTGTTTGATTAGCTCTGGAGTTAAGATTTATGGCAGAAATATTTTAAAAAATTCCAAAGTTACACAGATTTGTTGCCATAGCTCTATATAATCTTTAAAAGGACTGTATTATTACACAAATACATTAGAAAACAGGGATTTCAACTAAATACAGAAACCTTTTGCAGCCCACATACATACCTAACCACATACATCTCAACAGTTAAAATCTAGAAGATAAAAACATTTCCATCTGTCTTAGCTACAGCTACCTATTCAGTATGTGTTTGCTCCGAAGCTGCAGTCTTACATGACAAGAAACAAATTTACACTAAACAACAAAAGTCTCAGACTGTGGTATGTTCAGAGTATTACAATGAAAATTGAAAGTTTCCTCTTGGAGTACATATGAGGGCGTGTTAAAATTCTTCAGCACTCTGAAGGTAATTTTGGGGGGTTTGCGTGAGTATGAATAGTCCTATGTGGGACAGAGCATTTTTGATACTCCAGATGCATGCAAGTCACAGGGTGAGCACTGACAGAAATGTGGGGACAGGTGAAGCCATAACTCATTCTAAGCTTCTGAAAGAAGACAAATACTGGCTGATGAGACTGCATTTTCTCAGAGCACTTCAGTCAGAGGAGTAGCCTTGTTCAAATCACGAGGTGCAAAGGAGTAAGCAATGAACTCAAAGGACAAGAAGAGATGGTCTGTCAGGACAGGTCACACCAGCCACAGCTCACGCCCTCAGAGCATTAACAGGTGCCCTGAGAGCGTTACCTGCACTCAGTGCATTACCTGTACCCTCAGAGCATTAGCCACACCCCCTCAGCACGTTACCTGCCCCCTCGGGCATTCCCACACACCCTGGCAGGGTTTGTGCCACCCTTTCAAAGAAAAAAGAAAAGATGAAGTGAGGAACGCTGGCAGGTCCTGCCGCAGCGTGCTCCAACATGGGGCGCAACACAAGAAAACCAAACCCCAAAAGGCCCAGACCCACACCAATCCAGGCTGGCACTTACCAAGAGAGGAGCGGCAGGAGCAGAGCTGACACCAGCCAGCACAGCTGGGCAAAAAGCAAGACCTCCTGAGGCAAACAAGCCCATCCGCAGGTCCCGTGCGGCATTCCCGCTCGGAACAGCAAGCCGGGAGCGCTTCTGCCACCGCCGCTCGGTGCTTCCACAGCCGCTGCTCTCACAAAGCATGTCTCCAGGCAGGGTTCTGCACACCCAATTTGATTTTTGCTGAGGGCCCTGCATACCCTGCTGAGCTTGAGGCAGAATGCATGAAGGGGGCAGCAAGGAAGAGCAGGGGAGGAAGGTGCAGGCCCCGCTCTGCTTCCACAGCACAGAGCTCTGCTCCTTAAACCTTACCCCACTGCTCAACACTTCCACATCATGCTCTTCTCTGAAGGAATTCTAGCAGAGACCTATGATGAAGACAACAGCTGTGTCTCGGCCTAGCAAGCACCACCACCATCACCACAGCCTCAGCATCAGGCAAACACAGTGGTGCCAGGACACCCTTCCCCAACAGCTCAGCAGGATTTGTCCCATGGGAAGGAATCCCAACGACCAGGACAAGTAGCACAAGCACTTGGCCCCCACACAAGGGTAACACCACTTTGCATCAGCACAGTGCCATACCTTGGGCTCAGCAATGGCCAGAGATTCCCTCTTTTCCCATTAAAACACCACAAGGTCACCTCTAGAGGCTTATGTAGGTCCACGTACACAGGATCCTTTGGGAAGTAGGCAGCCTGCAGCCTGGGAAAGCACAGGAGTCAGACTGAACTTCTCCAAAGCGGAGATGTGCTAGGTTATCAGATCTCTTGGGTATAAAGAGCATGAGGTAAGCAACATGTAAGGTGAGGCACTTAACCACTAACCCAGAGGTAATCAGTGCACACAGTTACAAACAGGAGCCGTACCACCCTTGTTGTATCAAAAAGTGATCCACCATCTGCCTTCTGTGCTTACAGCGCAGCGAGGTGGAGGGAGGCTGGAATAAAGCAAGTCACCAGCACAACGCCCTCAGCTCCGACACCAGCCGGGTGCAGGGACACAGGGAAAAAGCCTCAGCCAGCCCCAAGCACCTCACTGAGGTGGTTTTCTGGAGCAGCCCAGAGAAAAGCACGACTCTGAGGGAAAGTCAAGTTGGTAGATCTGCCAAGCCAGAAGAGAACCACCCGACTGTGTTCGAGGAAGGAATGCCAATTAGGGCAGGATTTAAGCCTTAGTGGGATTTATGGTAATTAGAAATGTAACAAATTTAACTTTACAAAGAAATTAATTATGCCAATTAAAATACTTAGCACGTTTTACTGGGAATTTATGCAGTATTCCATGTATACGGTGCCGATCAATGCCCCGTTTATGAAAATCACTTAGGGCACACTTCCAAGAAAATTTACCAAAGCAGTATAGGCATTCCAATTAAAAAGTACAATTAATATTTGCAATAAACAGTTCCTTATCAAGATCCAGAGAGGGGAAAAAAACCACCCAGGAAGAGACACAAAGGTGTCACGTTCAGGTAGGGTGCTCAACCCTCAGAAGCCCCATAACCGCCTGGGACCCAACAGTGGGACTTTCTACCACCACCACAAACACTAAAACCAACCTCTTCCAAAAGATTCCGAGCTGCCAGGGGGCAAGAGCTTGTGTCAACTCCTTGCAGGCCGGGTGAAGCTGGCTCTGGCCCAGAGGGATCTCTGGATGTTGAGGAACGAGGAGCCCGAGTTCAGTGGGTCTATCAAAGCAGCAGGGAATCTATTTTTAGGTGGCTGCCGCAGGCACCCTGCCTTTTCCTCGTGTGTGACACTTCAAACCCCGCGAACAAACGCGAGCGCCGCTCTGTCTTCTGTTTCTGCAGATAAGCCAGCCGAGTTTTGAAGTTTAAACACAACAAAGGAAGAGTCCACAGTTAGTAGAGTAACCAAATTAAACTTGGCAAAAGTAATGAATTTTATTTACAGATACATGTACGAGGATTACAACAGAAACACGCTAAGGAAACTCCATCTCAACAAAAGCAATGATTTATTGGTAATGGCATTAAATGAAACAGATCGACAGTCTCTGGTTACGGTCAAGCAGTTATCCAGGAGGTGTAGATAAAAGTGAAGATCTCTTTGACTGCGATAAGGCCTTCCAGTGTCCTTTGCGTCCTAGTGGCTCTCTCCTTTTTTGCCAACTACCTGGTAAGAGAAAAAACCCCAGAAATAACGTTTAACCAAAAATAAAGAGGGTCCCACCGAGTATTTTTTCAAGCCAGTCACAAAGTTTTCAGCTACATTAAGGCCTCTACACACCGTGCATCGCTGCGGCACTTGCAGAAGCTGAGAGTCCCTGGGCAAGGTGAGGAGGGGTGCAAGGCCCACAAGACACCTTAGCGTTAGTACTCAGACACGGCAATGAATCAGTCATGCTTTGAGAAGGGTTAGAAGGCTGCAGCAGAGCAGACCACACAGAGATCTGGGTTATATTCCAAGCATTCAGCCTTAACTCGCTGTATAAAACACTGCTGTGGGAAAAGAACCACTGGGCACTCGAGTACAAGTCCTTTCCCTTGGCATCCTTGCCATGTACCTCAGGGACAACATCCACCTCCCAGTGCAGATCTATCGACAGAGAAACCTGCAAGCCATCCAATTTTGCAGTTATTCCTGTCAAAACATTCTTCCTCATCAGCAGTTTTCCTTACCAAGTCTCCTTCCAGTCTCCAACTCTGCAAACTCCACCTGCAACCAGCTTGGTGCATCCCTTTTGTGACCTGGTCACTGCCACCAGGCAGCCCAGAGCAAGCGGGACACCAGCTCTCTCTACACTGCTCTGTGGGTTAATGAGCGCGGCTCCCTAACGAAGGGTGGCTGCTCCCCTTCGTTAAGACAACTGAACATGCTGTCCTGAGCACAGGAGTCGATGCTGTTTAGTCTTGTTTCTGAAACAAGATTCAGATGTGGTTCTAGTGCTCTTGAGGACCCTTGGGAAAACATTTCAGTTTGGTTTAAAAGTGGATAACAAGAAAAGAAGCCTTGATGTTTAAGGCTTCAAACTGGAGGAGACACTGATTCCCAGTTCACTTCCAGTGAGCTAGAGAGCAGCACTTCTGGCTCTGACAAGGTGTAGTTGCAGTTCCCAGGCACACAGAGATGAAGCTGACACTCACAGAGCACAGAATTCCCCAGGGCTGCTCATAACAGTGCTGAAAACGAAGGGGTTAAACCTCTCTTGTACTAATTACCCCTGCAGCTAATGACAGTATAACCACACAAGATCCATACACTCAATAGTGAGATGCAGAACTAAGGGGAAAACCGAGACAACCAAAGCCCAGCCACCCCCAGCCCCAAACTGGGGAGGTCTCACAGACCCACTGGGAGCATTTTTCCAGATCCTTCCCCCCCCCTTTATCCCCTCCTCATTTCTGGTCAAGCTTCAAGAGGGACAGGAGTGAAAATCTCCAGCTGCTTTTGGTCAGCTGAGTTCTCACACCCCAAAGAAACTGAGATCTACTGCCAAAAAGTACTTCTAAAGACCATTTTCACCCCCAAAGAACCCTTGACCAGGGGCATTTACCAAGCTGGAGATTCAACCTAATGCTTAACATCAGGAAAATTCCAATCTGACAACGTGAGGAAAGAAGAAAATAAAATAATCAGGAGCCCAAATCACTCATATTAAGATCCAATTAATCAAGTTAACAAAATACAGTTAAACTTGTCAGGAAGCAGGATTTATTCTGAGTGTGTTTCCAAAGCACCAAACTGTGTGCACTCACAGATGTAAGCAAACCAGAAAATAAAAATGAGGAGAAAAGAGAACCACGATTAAAAGATTAAAGATTAGGTGTTAGAAGTGTGGCAGGGCAATGAAAAAGCTGGCTATACCAGTCCGAGTCAGACAGAGACAACTCGCCCATGTGTATTATCTGTGAAAGACCAATCATATGGGTACTGGGTCATGGCAGGTGAGAACACCCCCTTCCTGACCACCCCACCCACCTTCCCAAAAGCAAAGGGGCCCAAAGACCCGTCACAACTCCCTTCTCAGAAACAGATCCATTTCCCTGCCTGTCTCAGGAGCAGCTGCCATCTAGTGCATCCTGAGGTAGCGGGTACAGCCCAAACTCCCAGACAAAAGAAGATGGACAGGCTTGGAGCAGGCTGTTCTGTGACCTGGGCTTCACTCCAGAGCCCCACAGCCCCAGCCAGCCCCACTGGTCCTTATCAAGGGCAGGGTAATAAGGGAAGCACTTTATATCTCACTCTTGGGATCTATATAGTCTCAAACAAGCAAATGGTCAAGCAAGTAAAGTTAGTTAGATGCCACTGGAGAACCCTAATCAGGCCCCATGGGTACAAACACTCACCCAGCTCCTCACTGTGTCTTCCCTGAGCAGGGGCTCAGTGCCACAAGAGGTAAAGACAACAAAGAGCAGTGCTTCACAGCCCCCTGGGCTTGCCTACCACTTACAGAACAAGAGGGAAGAGCGCTCAGCTCCGCTGAGATTAAAAAAGGCAGGTCTTGGCAGAGCTTTTCACAAGCTGTATCTCAGACAGCTTCACAAAATTCAAGGCAGGCTGAAAAATTAGTTACAGGAAATCATTTGCCAGAGCGCTGTACGGTACACCTTAAAAATGCTGAGTTCAGGGTGACAGCGGGGCAGAACTTTGGCAAGACTGAAAGGTAAAGAGGGGCTTAAGGTAAGATTTGGAGCAGGGAGAGGAGGGGAAAGATGAATTGATGAGTCAGAGGGCATAGGAGGCTGTTCCTGATGGTAGAAGGTGCAGAGAAGGCAGCTCTTGCATCAGTGCCGAGACTGTGGAAAGGGTGAGAGATGCTAGATGAGCAGAGGGAGTAGTGCAAGACCACTTCAATCTTATTACTTTTTTAATGTCTTCTGCCTTTTTAGTTCTTTAGAAATGGCAGGTTAAGCTGAAAAACAAACAGAATGTTACAAGAAAAAAAAAAGCAGCAGCACGTAGTGCAAGTAAGCAGTTCTGAGGAGAAAGCAAGCCTTCGTTCAGGGGGGCAAAATCCCACTGCTGGGTGGTACTCTGCACACCCCAACCTCAACACTGAGCAGCAGGAGGTGTGTTTCAGTAATTTGGACTGGAAGTGAAGGAGAACTACACCAGACCTCAAGAGCTGCATGCTCTTACCAAACCTGAAGCGCGTTTACAAGTTCTCCAGAAGATTCACCAGCGCCCAAACCATCAGTCCAGTGGGAATCCCACCGCCTTTGCTGTATGCTTTGAGCTGTCTGTCCCAAGCAGCGTAACTAAGAAATGCCTCTGTGCTCTGGAAGCAAGTCTCCAGTGCTACTCAACTACTACAACTCAAAGGCAGCTTGC
Source organism: Porphyrio hochstetteri (assembly GCA_020800305.1). Lineage (NCBI taxonomy): Eukaryota > Metazoa > Chordata > Aves > Gruiformes > Rallidae > Porphyrio > Porphyrio hochstetteri. The sequence continues at coordinate 91,746,729 of CM036938.1, forward strand.
TGAGTAGCTTGTGTGACTGGTTACACCTTTGGTCAGAGCTCGTGGGGCCAAGGCAGATGGGAGCTGCAGTGATGCTCCTTCCTAACCTCCTGCTGAAGCCAAGCATGTGCTCAGGTCCCACCCCATGGGAAGCAGCAGACACTGGTCAGACCCTCAGCAGAAGTCACTCACACCAAGGTTTGGGGGATTTTACTTTGCCCACAGTCAGTTGTGCAGCAATGTGATCAATCAGGAAAACACGACTGGAGTCACACTCATGGCTGCTTTTAAATTCAAGCCCTTCAAAGAAGGTATTTAATGGATTCTTACAAGCACTTCTCCAGAACTCCAGGAAAAAAGCCTTCCCTGCCTTGTTAATCACACTGCAGCACTCAATTAGAAGAGGAACAGCACCAGTAGCCACCAAGCTGAGGGCACGAGACAGACAAAAGCACTGCGGAGCAGTGTGGGTAACTACTCAAGGAGGTGGAATAAGAAGTAAGGCTTCCCAGCTAACCTACAGATCTAAATAGAATTCATGCTCAACACCACAGTAAGGTTTCCTAGCTGACAGGATCACTGGGAGAAAATAAAAGTTACAATTCCCCAGAGCACTGCACCTCTGCCAGACTACACGTCCCATTTGTTACCATGAAATATCTTAAGAGCCCAGTATTAAACCTACACATTCAGGAAGCAGAAGAGGAGCACCTCAGACAGCATCAGCGAGGAGCTCAATGGAGACAGGATTAGCCCAGCACTGCCTGCTCCTCTGTTAAAGGCTGTTCTGACCATTCCTTAACCTCTTGGTGCCAGCAGTACAACACCAATGCTGTGGGCCTGTGTGCACCCACGGCCTTGCAGGGCTTCCAGCCAAACCGATGGCACGAGGCCCAGGGGCACCCTCCTTGGTGGTGCCAGGACCTTCACCCCCTCCAAACCCTCAATAAACCAAAGCTGCCAGCTGCCAGGGTATTCACCAGGCCACGAGGCAGCTTCCACACAGCTGTGCTGGATGCAGAGCTGAGACACCTCTAAGTCCCTGCTAACCATGCAGAGGGGCAGAGATGCCAGGAGACCCACACTACTTTCACTGCCTCTACAGGGGTGCGCGAGGGCACGTGGGGAGGGAGAAGCCCACTCCCCGCACACACTGGCTGGATCTCACCTTGTTACAGCAGCAGCTTCAGGCTAAGGCTGAAAGCACTCAGAGTTTTGGTATTGTGTACACCAAACTTCACACTTTGTCCACAAACTGCAATTAAACTACTGTAGGATCACAGAACTGCAGGGGTTGGAAGGGCCCTCCAGAGCCCATGGGGTCCAACCCCCTGCCAAAGCAGGGTCCCTAGGACAGGGCGCACAGGTCGGTGTCCAGCTGGGGCTGGAATCTCTCCAGAGAAGGAGACTCCACATCCCCTGGGCAGCCTGTCCCAGGGCTCCCTCACCAGGAAGAAGTTCTTCCCCAGATTAGGGGGGAACTCCCTGTGCTCCAACTTGAGCCCATCGCCCCTTGTCCTGCCCCCACAGACACTGAGAAGAGGCTGCCCATGTCCCCCTGTGTCCCAAAATGCCTGCTGCACAGGTCCAACACCCGTCTGAAACCCAATGATCTTTCCACAAAACCCCAGGAACTGCTTTACCAAGTGCACCCCAATCAGTGATATCAATTAAAAATCAATCAATCACTACTTTAAGAATCAGAAGGTCAGGTTTGAAGAGAGCCCTTGCTGAAAGCAAAACTAAGTTTAGAGTTTAGAGAAGTGAGACAGATCAAATCCTGAGTCAGTCCCAGGCTCCCCTCCCCAGGGTAGCACCAGGAAGTGCTGGAGATGACACAGGAATTGCACAGTCACTGCAGGGGATGCCCTAACACCCTAAGCACCACCCAAAAAGCCAGATAAAACAAAACCCCTGAGCAGACTGTGCATCAAGTCACGTATTTCTAGTCTGGGGAGAACTGGAAGGGCTGTGTTAGGAAGGCCTGAAGTTGATATCCAGGTAATTTCAGTACGTCAGCACAACCCTCACAATAACTTCAAGTTGAAGGTCCACAAAACCCCTTAAAGTGTCTATTTATTAATATCTTTGCAGGAAATTAAGTTTTACACATAGAAAATCAAGTTCTGATGTTACAAAGCCCACATTTGTGCTATGTTGGTGGGCAGTAGCGTCTTTAACCTTCTGAAGTTATTGGTTACTTGTATAATAAATTCTGTGGTGCTTTCAGGGTCATTGTGTCACCTACACAGCAGCTTGTAGGCAGGTGTTACAGCCATATTTGCCCTTTTACAAAGGCCACTAAGTCTAAAAATGTATTTTAAGCAGACTTACTATGTTTTGAGAGAGTTGCAGCTGCCTTTGAAGTTTGAATCCTTTCAAACCCATTTCACCTCCTCACAGAATGTAACCAGAGCTGCCAGCACCTTGCTGTGCAGCACTGGTGTGCAGACACACCGTAACAAGCCGCTTCCTAGAGCGGGTGTGTTTAACCTAACAGTCACCTTGTGACCAAAGGACTTCCAGATCTCCAGAGAAGTGCTGCCCAGTGAGTAAAATCCTTCAGGGCAGAAGTTAATCACACAGTGCCTAATTAATACGTGGAACTGCTCCGCTGCTTCCTGAACTGCACCAGAAAGCCAGTCTCAAAATCAAGGTATAAATCTTAGAGCTGTTAAAAAAATACATTGTCTATAGAACATGTAACTGGTCAGTCCCTCAAGTTTTCATATCTACATTCTTACCAGTTAAGAAGTTGAATGAATAAAAGCTTGCAAGTCCAAAGATGGGTAAGATAAAGCTAGACATTTCCTTTTGGAGGCCAAAGCTACCTGAAGTTGCTGAACTGTAGTAACAACCGAGTGTATTTGGAACAAAGGAGGTTAAAAACATTCAGAAACATTAAGAAAGGGGACTCACTCTCTTGAAGTCATTCATATTTGTGGCTTGGACTGGAGTTCCAATGAATGTGAAGTATGTGATTCTCGTCGTCTCTTCATCACCGTGATTGGACTGGACAAACAACTACAGGAAAAACCCCAAACACCACGAGTTAGGGTGACCTGCATTGAGACACAAAGCATTACATGCCCAACATTTTCTGACCTAACCAAATACCACGCTTTTCCAGTTATAAAGGCCTCTAACTTCCAGAGAAGCAACTGTGCTCTTGTTCTAGTAACATTACATAGAATACTATCATTTTCCTGGAGATTGGTTAAAAAGCCCCACCCAGCCTGGGTTTTCCCAGCTTTCACTTTCACCCTGAGACCACACTCAGCAAGCAAAACCAGGACCCAAGAGGTGATGATTCACTGGTCACTGGAATCTGACTTGAAATGAAGTTAAATAATCAATGTAGCTGTTTGCTGAAGCCCCAGAGGCCAGTCATGCACAGCTCATTACTACAGCCTGCATGATGAGGGGTTTACAGCATGAACACTACATCTAGAGAGTTACTGTAGGGTTTCAAACAAACAAGCTGCTTCTGAACCGTGAACCAAGGAACTACTGCTGGAGCCACTACGCTTCAAGTGAGCAAAGGGAAGAACAAGGTTTTGCATGAAGTAGTTAGCAAGGAGCTCGGAGCTGGAAGAGCAGTGGTGTGGCTGTGGGTCTGTCTGCACTCAGCACAGTGATAGAGGAATGAGAGAGCAGTGGCATCCGAAGCAGAGGAAGGAAAGGAGAGGGAAGACAGCAGCTGGGCAAGGGACAGCACGCACCACACAGACACATCCCTGAACATGCCCCTTCAGCCCCAGAAGCTGCCTGAGCCACAGACCACCAAGTGCTGGGGTGACCCATCACTGCACGCTTGTCCTACGCTTAGGAACGTTTGTGTGACAGCACCAGATGCTTGCTGAGGCAGGATAAGCAAGGTGGACTGCTCATCTAGACCCACGCAGCCATCCACCCCTCCACGGTAGGCAAAGGCCGTGTATTTTCCTACAGAGATGATGTATGGAGGGTGAGGGTTGAAAGGCTGAGGACTGTACTCCTCAGAGAGGAAGAAGCAGGAGGACTTCTGTCACACAGGCCTGACCTGCCATGTGTTCAGTTTCTGTCTTTGCAATGATGGGAACACTCAACAGGCAGGAAAAAACCCACTGCAGCTGCCCCAAGGAAGAGAAACACCCAAACACGGAAAGCAGCACAAGTTACACGGATTAGAAATGACAGGGTAGAGAGGAAGTCAGACACCTGACAGACAGACCTAGCAGGGATTTATAAACGAAGTACAGAGTGCTCAGGTAGCATTGCTGGTTACACCTGACAGGAAAGCACAACTCGTGCAGGTGACAACCGTGCCTCCTCCAGTGCCTCGGAAGCCAAGAGGAAGACGCTGAGCAGCAGGACTGTGTGAGGGGGCAGAACTTCCTCACCCGCTGACAAGCCAGGCAGAGCACAAGGGGACTGACTGGCCATCTCATCTTTAGGAGGTGTTAAATGCAGACTCCACGTTTGGCTGGGAAACCGGGGGAGCACTCCCACAAGGAGCACAAACAAGCAGAACATCTATTTAATCACCTTATCGCTTGCCTGGTGTTTGCACATCCCCCTGCCCAAAGCTGGCAGGGGATTTTATTAAAGAACAAATACAGAACTTGGACCTTTGCAGAATATGAGCCTACCTGACTGATCCCTGTTTCATCTGGGGGAGGATAAAGCTGGTTGCAAAGGTACCTCCAAAGAAATCAGACACAACAAGGAGTTTGCTAGGTTCACCTCCTATTAGGTCTAAAATAATTGCTAGTAAGACAGCACTAGACACAAAAGTAGCCAATTGATCAAAAATGCAGTCCAACAGAACTCAGACATGCACTGGAAGCCTTTTCACAGAGGAAAAAGGGTGACAAGAAGACTGAGGGTGGATAAGCGTGTTGGCATTACCCACAGCTATAACCACCTGGCATTTTCTGTGGCCAGCCCACTAAAATACAATTTAATTCAATCAACTCTAAGCCTGTTGATTTGCAAACACCCAACTCGGGCCATGAAAAGCCTTTCCACAGAAAAGAGTTCAGGGGTCATACTGGGAAAAAGGAGTTTCCTGCAGGACTGAGTTCACAAGGCTAGTGCAGTCCCAGGATGATGCCAAGCACAAAGCAATTCCAGCATCAGTTTAGTCATCACACATATTTTACTAGAACCTGTAGTTTTAAAAAAGAGGAGGAACCACACTCACGTCTCTGAGCCAAGAACCCTGAGTGAAACCTGGGGAAAGTCTCTTCCAGCCAGAGAATTATAGACCCATTAAAAGACAAAGGCACTTTCACTTCAGCATTTAAGAACCCTCACAGCAAGCAGGTACTGAGTTTAAAGACCCTGCAGGTACGTCACTGGATCCTCAGAGATCTGTCACTTCTGCAATCAGATTACTGAGAAAGGGGATGCCTTGTCTCCTCAGCTCTCAGAAGGAAGACAGGATGCCTCTCCAGAAAGCCTGGCATCAGTTGTGTCACACAGCACGCTAGGTCAGGATGAGGTGGAAGCGACCCTTCTGTCTCACACAAGTTCAAGAGACATCACATGCTCCTGGCCTTGTCTCACTACGTTCCTGAAAGACTTTCAGCATACAGCACGCAGCCAGCAGAGAGAAAGGGAGCCATTCGCCATGAAATCCAACATGCAAGTGCTCCACAGCCCCCCCAGCCCCCAGAAGGGACACCTCACTTACAGTTACACTGTTAACATTCTGGAACTTCACGTAGCGGAGCTGCACAATCCCGTCTTCCCTGATGTCCTCCGGCGCCAGCTCCAGCGCCTGAGTGGGTTCGCTTCTCTCCGCTTCCTCGAAATCCATCGACCGAGGGAGGTTGATGAAGATTTTGATGTACTTTGGGCCCTGCCCTGTGTTAACACACAGAAGTGTTCTGTTGTTTACATGTATTTCCAAAGTGCTGCTTGGAAACCCCTGCTTCTCAGTCCCTAGACACTGCTCCAGGAAAGCAGGAGCTTCTATGGTTCTGGTGTCTTATCTGCCGGTCCTACATCCCCACTGGGATACTGAAGGGCATCCAAGGGTGCACTACTTGCCTGTGTGTCTGAGTTCCACAGGAAAAACCCCAGCAGGCATCTAAAACCAATAGTTTTGCTGAGTTGCAGAGCACCTGAACGCTCTCTGTGACTTTATAACCCAACTAAGTGACTGTAAGAACTAAGCTGTGCCTTTCAGTAGCTCTCCCACCAACGCCTGAGTGAAATCAAAGTCTCTCCACCCAGCAGATGAGATGCAGTAAAGATGTGTCACACCAAATACCCCTGCCCCAGGTCAGTGAATAAATGAAAGCACCTGTTACACAACTCCCTACAGATTTACAGAGGCCACTGTGGGATTCTCCATGGGAAAAGGTTCCAGGGAAGATTCACCTGAAAGTGGGCAAAGCTTCCGTTTCAAAGAGACCATTAAACAGACACTTCACTCACCATTATCTGGCCCCTGAAGTTTCATAGAATAAAGCTTGACAGGCTGACTAAAAGCTACAGTGATAAGCAGCTGTGGAGGGAAAAAAAAGTCGCTGTTAAACACTGTTTTCTTTATTCTTCAAAACAAACATGGCACAAGAACTAACTACAGAAACCTCTGAGCTCTGACATACAGTTAAGCACTCACCTGCACCGCGTTCCACACACACACCCATCTGTCACTTGAAAGTATCAGCAAAATGCTACTTCACTTGGAATTTTTTCCATGCACAAGGGGACATGGAACTGGAAATGTTACAATACCTCTGTATACCAATGGTATTTACATCCTACCACCACCTCTCCCCCTTTTTCACACTACCAGAGCAATATAAAGCAGATGAGTTCTTTTAAAAACCACTTGCAGGAGAGGCCATGACTGAAAACATCACTCAAAACCATCTACTGTACCTGCTCGTCACAGTCTGATTCCAAGTAGGTAGAGTCTTTACGTAAACAGTTATCAAAGCCGTGCTCGTCGCTCTCATTCAGACATTCACAGCCAGCTTTATTGATGAACGGCATTAAATCCATCTGAAAGGGAAAGCAAGAGCACGGCCGAGCGCGTGAAGCGTGCCACCAACTCATCAGGGATTAGCAAGCACTGCAATGAGTTACATGCTGCATTCAATTAAAATAACAAGACACACAGGAACCTCGGGGGTTTCTGTCAAAAGGCACCATGAACAGGAACCACGGGGACTCCAGCACTGGGATGGGTCCTGCTCAGAACCAAACGGCACTTTCCTGCTCTGTTCCAAACCCCACACCCTGGGGCACCTGTTTGTCATCGTGGGAATAAAACACCGGGCGTGGGGAGAATGTTCAGATGCACTTTGGTAAACCAGGCCACAGCACAGTGATTTGTGCCACCACACAGACCAACAGACATCAGAGCAGAGCTAGGACAGGTTCACAGATAAAACCCCACCAACAAAACCAGGGCAAAAACAGGCCCCCCCAAAATATACTGGTTACTGCAGAACACAGCGAGAGGCCACCCTGGGGCAGCCATACCTTGCACCCCTCTCAGCACCACACACTAACTGACCTTAGCAAGACCTCTTCCTACCCCTTTCCCCATGTATCTTGGGAACAACACAGAGCAGAAAGAACAATCAGCACAGTTCCCTGTAAGCCAGCCTGGTTTATTGCCCAGCTCTCCTGTGCAGGGCCCAAGGAAAAGCTGTGACCCGTACACAACCTCAGACTACAGCAGAGCACCATCCCTGCTCCAAACACAGATGTTATTGCAGCAGTAGAATACTCTCTAGCAATGTCGACAACCAGAGGGGTTTTTGCCTGCAACTAAAGTATCCCAAGTCCAACCCAAGCACAGTAAGCCAGGCTAAACAGCAGGTATTCGTTCCCTCTCTTCCAGCCCAGAGACAGACTATCAGCATCTTGCACCACACAGGAAGAATTCAAGACCAGCATACGGCCCTAGAACAGTCCAGGCGTAAGAAGCTGAAGGAACTCCTAGGATGACAACCCAAAAACCCCTTCTCAAAGGCATATGTTAGGTCCCAAAGAATAACACACCACCCTTGGGAAAAAAAAAAGCACACACTAGCTTGAAAATCACTGCACTCCACAGCTCAGGCTATGGCCTCACAGTACCAATAGGACCCAAACTCAGCTCATTTCCCATATCCCACTCACTCTTACAACTCCCTTATTCTGAGCAAAAATACTTCCCCTGTCCCAGCATCCAACTGCCAGCTCAGCTCAGCATGCCCAGGCTGAGCAGATACAAGGTGAGGGGAGAGAAGGAGCAGGTAGTGAGTGCTCAGAAGGAAGAGGATGCTTCCCTGCAGCCCAGGGCAGAACAGCTGGGGTCAAGCACATCCCCAGGCTGCACTTCAGCCTAAAGCTTACAGGTGAGATGGAAATCCTGCTTGGCTCTTAGAGCCCTCAAGTGTCGTTTCACAGGGGTACAACACCACTTCCTACAAGATTAATGTCTCTCAAAAAACCCATCCAACTAAGCAGAGGATTTCACAATAATGATAAACATGAGCGTCCATGTACTGAGTGAAATGTACCACGTGCTGTGGAATGGTTAGCAAGCAGCTGAACTGCTAGAAATTCCAGTGACCTGTGCCTCTGCAGCTTCTTCCAACACAAAACACTCAGCTGGGTTTCCACCTGCTTCCATTTGCCTGCTAGGAGATGGCTAGCTAGGAATTTAAAACACCTAGCCTCCGAGAAAACCTGGGTTTGCATTTAACAGCATCACCTTGGGTTCTGTAGACATTCATCTCACGTTACACCAAGTTTACCTGGTTAGCTTGGCCAACACACGCCGACTGTGACGATACGCCACGCACCGCAGCGCTAACAGGGTTTGTACCTTGGCTAGAACAGACAGTCTCATTTCAGGGTAACCTTACACAGGGGACTGCTTGCAGAACACCAAAGCCAGCAGCTCTGGGACAGTGTTTTGTCACATGGAGTTCTCATTCACAGACGACCTGTCAGGCAGGGTTAGGATGTGCAACGCATCGCTGCCCTGAGGGAGCACGACAACACAGAGCGGGGTGAGCGCACGTTCCTGAGAGCACCCGTGTTTCCAAGGGGATTGCTCCCTGCCTCAGGCTTCAGCCAGAGATCCAGGCATCCCTACAAACCTCTGATTTACCTACAAGGTACAGGCAATGGCTACAAACAAGCTGTACATGAACACCAGTTACTAAATTCTTCAGCAGGAATCAGGTTTCAGCTATGAGAGACTGTGACACAGGGGTTGGAGCGCATTCACCTCGGGAACGCACGTTCAGAAACACTCACTTTCCTTTTTACAAACCACCAGAAGTCCCAGGCTCTTTGCTTTGCCCACACTACCCATCAAGGTCAGGGCAGCATCACCAGGGCCTCCCAGTGCCCCTGGGGCAGCCAAGGGGCACACATTAAGCGTTAGATGGGAAGCCAACTCCCAGTCATTGCTGTACAGCGCTCAGACCTGGCACATCATCTTGTCCAAGCATTCCCAGGGTCTTTTTTCTTTCTATATTTTTATATCTTTTTTTTTCCACAGGCAGTAAGAACCTAGAGAGATCACCCTGCAGTAGCATCCACTTCTGCAAGCATTAGCAATTAGGCAAAAGAAAATCTACCACGAGGCAGCATTTATCTAACAATACCCTCACAAACACATCCTGTTTTCAGTTTCACCTTCCTCCTGCCCTGAACTGTTATGAAGGTCAATTCCTTTGGCAACAGAAAGCCCTCAGGTTTGGGGTTTTCCTTAAGAGACATGGAATAAGGGGAATTCAAGGAAGGGGAGGGAGCAAGAAGAAAAGGGAAAGCCTAACAGAACCCACCACCACATAAATACCGAGAGGATTTCTTCAACAACAGCCAGGGCAACCTGGCACGTTCCTGACAGCCATGTCTAACACCTTTACCCACAGACACCTCTGCACTTTAAAACAGCATTCTGGGAAGCCAGACTGGAGAGTCCAAGATGAGCACAGAGGCAGAACAAACAGCTGCAGCAGAGAGCCCATGATAAACCAGGAGATTCACTGTTGTACTAACCAAGAGCTCAGAACATCTTACAACTCCCTAACCACACTCACTCAGCAGGTCAGCGCCAGTTCAGTTTTGTCTGGAAAAGGTTTGTGCAGACAAACCATCTCCCCAAGGCCACGGGGAACTTGCAGTCCCACCCCAAGCAGTACTACTTGACTTGTAGTATGTTTACAAAGCAACAGATTAGGTTTTTTAAACCTTCAAGTCACAGAGACGTTACAGGATGTTGAGGGGAGAGAAGAGATACATACATATCCTTTCGGGATATCTGTATCTTCACTGTTTCCAGGATCGTTCTCCAAGTGCTGTTTAATTTTTTCTTCTAAGCCCACAGCATCTGCTCCTTGGTACTGGTCGATTCGCACCTTGTTTCGGAAGAACAGGAAGGTGGGAGTTGCTGATATGCTGTTGGTGGCTGCTGTTCCCTGCAACGCAGAGGTTACAAGTGTTACCTAACCGAGTAGCACCGACACCGGCCAGAAACACCAGCTCGCTCCACCTGGATAAGAACACAGGCACTAGGTATTAACCAAGCTGCACCACAAACAACAGTTCTTGGTTTATAAACAGCTAATTTTATTCACATAAATCCTTCAGATTCTCCTCATCCTTTCTTTGACCCGACTTCACCTTGTCAGTAGGTCTGTCGATATGCCATCACATTCTTACTACTCTTTTACTCTCTGAAGCAGAGGATGGCTTAGTTTAACACTGTTATTTTACACCTGCATTCCTCCCCTCCCAAGACAGCTGTGCACACCCAGAACTGCAGCCTGCTGCTGCAGAAGGTGAATCCCGTTGGATTTTGGCCTCTCTTCCCACCCAGGACACACTCACAGTGGCTATTCCACAACTCCCCATAACTGAGTGCCACTCGCCAGCATTGATACCACTCATCTCTCCCCATCATAATTTGTAGCAATTCAAGAGACTTCCTTTCAACACACCATTGTTAATTGTTGCTAACAACCCTCAAGTCAATCAACAGCTCACCTGCAACACTGCTGTCTGTTACAAACAGCTGAGTAGTGCTTGAGAGGCATGTCGTCCCACTAATCACACGAGTTTACTGTGGTTTTCACTTTGCTCAATAATTACACCAATATTTGTTTGGAAAGACTGACTTTTTAATTCATCCTGGGGCCACCTTCCACATCTAACAGTATCACCTAAACAGCAGGAGCAGCAGGAACCACTGAACTGCCTGCACACTGCTTAGCTGAAGGACATCCCAGCACTAAGTGCAAGAACACTGCACCAAGTAGAGGTTTCCTCCTTGCTCACACTTCACACATCTCCCAGTTTCGGGGAATTCCACACTACAGCTATCGGTGAGGCACCCAACGTGTCAAGAGCCACAGGTTACTACTCTTACTCTCCTGCCTGAGCAGCTTCTGCTCAGGTTTTCCCATGCTCTCCACCACCTGCTCCCTCACTAGCACCCCAGCGCGCGGGTTTCAATACCAACCTGGCACTGATGCACATCTACTTCCAAAAACGTCGCCTGGGGATATTTGTTACTCAGAGCATTGAAAGCTGGAGCTATCCTTAAACAAGGGCCACATCTGTGAAAACAACAGACAGTTTCACTTTATTTATTCTTTTAAATGCCTGCCCCACCTAGCATCAGCACATTCACCTTCCTCCCGGGATCCCCGGCACACGCAGAAACACCCTTCCGACCTGGCTGACAGATGGTGAGCCATCCTGGGGATACAATTAAGCATGACATTCAGAAACACATCACCAAGTGTTAATTCCCGCTTCCTCAGACAGCTTCAGTGTCACATGATTAGCCTCACCTATTAATTAATACCAGCTTCATATTCGCCACCTAATGGGTTTGGCTCCGGCGTCTCCTGCCGCCAGCCGAGGTCCTGCGAGCAGGAGCGACAGCGGGAGGGCGAGGAGCTGCCTGCTCTCCCTGGAGCCACAGAGAACACTCCTAGCAGAGAGCCAGCACTAGCACTCCATGGTACCTCCTGTGGAAAACAGCACTGACAGGGAAACCTACGTGTGGCTTCAAGTACTTAGCAGTAGTAACTCCTCAAACCAGCGGAAGCTGCTCCTTACTAGGAGAGACATCGCTTACCGCAGCTGTAACCAGTGACTACCAGCTTATCTGACTTCTGCTGGCATAACTGTATCACCTGGGCCGAAAACATGTTACTCACTCACTGCTACACCCTTGCTAGCACACATGAAGCCTACAGACACAGCCAGCCCTGCAAAGGAACAGTCTCACATCTCAGCCTGCTGGGAAAGAAGCAATTAAAAAGCGAAACAGAAAAACCCCAGCAGAAACTCCCTCCAACAGCCTATCTACACGGGCCGTATCGAAACCAGAGCGCTCGGTCAAGGGGAACAAACAGCTGCACAAGGGCACAGCTGAGATGCGCTTCACCTCTCTATCCTCTCTCAGCAGGGAGGGTTGGGATGCAGGGCAGCACAGCAAGGCGAGCTCACCCGTATTTACACAAGTGCCTTGGGGTGGCTGTAAGCGACCTGCCTTCCCAGGCACAGCACCACCAAGCTCTCCAGCACCTCTGTGCTTACAGGCCAAGCTGACCTACCTAAAAAAGCAAACTCAACTGCAGAAGTAGGAAGGAACAGCCCAACATCAGGTGTGTGTTTAGCAGTGCTCTTTACAGAGCTAGCAATCCTTGCGGCCTCTTCCACCCCAGTACAACACCTTTCCTCTGCTCTCCCACAGCATCAGACCAGAATTCTTTTGAACTCCCAACAGCCACTGGAAGCAGAACATTTGACTGTACATTTAAACGAAGGGTGGAAAGGTGAGGGAAAGAGCAGAGATGCTACAAGCTAGAGCTCTGACAGCACCAAGGCACGCTTGGGATCCCAAGGCTATCACTGTTCTCCCTAATCCCACAGATTACCGCGAATAACTGAATCACTGAGGCTTCCTTCAGCTGCCGATGGAGCCAAGCTACAGCACACCCCGCTGAGCAGGGGCAGGGACACCCGCCTGCTACGGGCAGAGAGGGATCAAAGTCCAACGAAGCTTTGTAAGTGGAGCTGTCACTAACAGAGCAGGGAGCCGCCCTCTCTGCCTTCGCTCCGCAGGGGCTTAACGACCAGCAAGTGGGTTTCTAGCCAGCGCAGCACCCGCTCTGCTCGGAGCGTGTGAGGGAGGACAGGCTGAGGGCAGGGGCAGCTCGCACAGCTGCAGGAAAGCGAACCGAACACAGACCCGAGCCCCACCGCCCCGGGACAGCGCACAAGCCGCGGGCGGGGAGCGGGGCTGACGCTGACGAGCCGGCTGGCGACCGCCGGGCAGCGCCCTGCCGCTCCACCGCGCCCCTGCCCGGCTTCCAACCCCCCGAGGGCCCGTCGGTCCCGGCCACCCTCTCAAGCCCCAAGCCGGGGCGGGAACGCCAAGGCCGAGCGGCGAGGAGCCGCTTCCCGGCGGGTCAGGCCCAGCTCCCGCCGCCTCGGGGGAGGAGGCCGCGGCGGGCGGCCCAGGGCCGGGAGCGGGGCGGGGGAGAGCCCCGGCCAGCGACTCGGCCCCCCCTAATGGCCCCGAGCTCTCTCCGCGCCGCTCCGGCCCCCGCGGCGGGACCCGGGAGCCCGCCCCCCGCACCACTCACCCGCGCATGGTGAACTTCACCACGGCCAGCCGGGAGCCGGCGGCGCTGAGCTCGGGCTGGAACTCCGTGTCGTTCGCGATCACCTTCACGCCCACCATCCTCTCGCCGAGGAGCCGGCGGCCGAGGAGCGGCAGCGGCGGCAACACCGGCCTCGCTATCTGCAGCGTCACGGCGGGAAGGGGCAGCCCGGCATGCACCGCTCGGGCCAGGGCGCAGGCGCGCCCGCCACGCCGCTGCCTCACCGGGCCCGCCGGCGGCCATCTTGAGGGCGGGGCGCTGCCTCTCGCGAGAGCTGCGCCGGGTCGCCGCCATTTTAGGAAAGGGCAACGCGGGCGCGGGAAGCTGCCGCCGGCCATTTTGTTTAGGGGCACGCGCGGCGGATGGCGGGAAAGGAAGGGCGCCATCTTGCTTTGGGGCACGCGCGGCGGATGGCGGGAAAGGAAGGGCGCCATCTTGCTTTGGGGCACGCGCGGCGGATGGCGGGAAAGGAAGGGCGCCATCTTGCTTTGGGGCACGCGCGGCGGATGGCGGGAAAGGAAGGGCGCCATCTTGCTTTGGGGCAGCCGGGGGCAGAGGTGGCCGGGGAGGTTGTTCCGCTTCCCGCGGCGGGAGAGGGGTCGAGCACCGCGGCCAGGGGCGGCAGCAGGCCGGCCGGTGAGGGGCTGGATGCCGTCCCGTCCTCGGGAACAGGACGGGAGCCTGCCCGTGGCCTTGGCGCTCCGGGGCCGGTGTTGATGGGTCAGGGGCCGGTCCCGGGGCTGCAGAGTTCGGCACGGCCCATCTGTGTGCCCGCGGCCGTCAGTGAGAGCTGAAGCGGGTCTCAGTGCTTTGCTGCCCTTTTTGGGGCTGTGTGTGGCGGTGCTCCAGCCGCTGCTCACTATGAGGCTGCCTTGTGCCGCAGCAGGCCACAGGCACCGCCTCCTGTGCCTCAGGCTCGCTGGCGTGGGCCTGGGGAGCTGCTGCGGCCAGGCGGCGCCCAGCCTCCCCCGGGACAGAGACCTCCCTGCCCGGGTCCCTGACTGGGGTAAAGAACTTCCCTTCCAGGCAAGAAGGTCGCTCTGTGGCGTCTCCTTCACGAGTACCTGGTGATGTGGGTAAAACAGTGACATTGCTGCATAAAGGAACAAAACTGTTACTGTTTCTATTTGTGCCTTCAGAAAGCTTAATGCTTTCCCTAACTCAAGCTGTTGGTGGCAGCTAGTTTAGAGCAATCCAGGCGTGAGAGAGAGGTCAGACAGAGTGCCACAGGGATGACCAACCTTGGCTTCAGGAATTTATTATTCTAGGATAACTGGAGAATCTCTGTTCTCCCAGCTGAATAGGCTGCTGGTACAGACAGGCATCTCTCTCCCTGGACAGGAGGGTGTCCGTCCTCCTTTGCCAGCAGTCGTGCGGCTGGATGTAATTTGCATCTCTACATAGAGAGGTGGATGCATCTCAGCATCGCTTCTGTCATCAAAACGACACTGCCATAAGTAGCAATGTCTGTCTGTGCTTTGATGTCCCGCGGGGGAACTGGAATGGCTTCCTAACTCAACAGCAATAAAAAACCTGGAGCTGCTCTGTCCTTAGGGAACTGGTGGGAGGGAACACATCGGCTCCCAAGCCCCTGTGCTCTGCCATGGCACACGGCGCGTTACCTGGAAAGCGAATGGCCGAGTAATTTCACTGTTTTAATTACTTCAGGCCGAGAGAAAACCTCCCTCTGGTTTCAACTGCAGAGCTGGTTCCTCCCTTTCAGTTCTGTGCAGCCGTGAAGCATCCGTACGTGCCGTTCAATGACAGGGAAGCACCGAGCCGCCGTTAGCGCCAGCACCTCCGGTGGCCTGCCCGTGACTACACCCGGGGTAAGAAGAACAAGCTGAAGGCGCAGCCAGCCCCGCTCCTCACGCAGTCCCCGGAGGCGCGCAGGGAGCACACCCCGCGGGCTGCCCGCTCCAGGACCGGGCTCTTTCCCCTCAGGGCCTGTGGGTCGCGCGCCGGTGCGTGTGCCGCTGTGAGACCCCCGCGCTGCGAGGGGGCACCGGGAGGGCTCAGGGAGCCGGGCCCCCCATTGGGCCCGGGCCGGCCGCGGCCTTCCCCTCGCTCGGGCCGGGCTGGCCCCGCTGCCGCCCCGGCCCGGCGCCGCTCCGCCGCACCGTTACCATGGCGACGCCGGCCGCCTCTGCCTGCCGTCAGGCACGCCGGCCGGGGGCTTTACGACAGCGGCGGTAGAGTCGCGGCAGCCGGCGGAGTCAGCTGGTCGCCGCGCCGGGCGAGGGAGCGCGGCGGGACGCGGCGCCCGGGGACCCTCCCCAGCGCCCCGGCGGCGACAGGTGAGCGCCCGCCGGCTGCCGGCGACCTTCGGGCAGAGGGCACCGGCCCCGCGGCCGTGCCGAGCGAGCGGGGCGCCCGGGCGGGGTGCCGGAGCGGGCTTCGGGGCCGGCCCCCGGTGCGCTGCCGGCGGCCCTCGGGCCCCCGTGCGGCGGGGCGACCCGCCACGTTGTGCGGGAGGGGGCGGCGGCCGCGCCAGCCCGGGGGCCGCGGCAGCCTCCGCCCCCGCCGGCGGCAGCAGGTGGCGGCCTGCGGGGCCCGGGTCCCCCCGCCCGCTGGGCCGGTGCGGTGCGGTACGAGCGGGGCGGGGGTGGCCTCGCCGCAGGGCTCGCCCGGGCCTGGCCGGTGAAAGGGGGCGGGGCGGCCTAGTGCCGCGGACAGCGCGGGGCGAGCCCCGCTCCCCAGCCCAGCTGCCCCCGCAGCCGCGGGGCCCCTGCGGCGGGGCGCTGCCGGTACCGGCCGCCCAGCCCCGAGCTCTCGAGGGCACCGACCTGGCCCGCCGTGGGCTCGGGCTTCTCGGGGGAGCCGGTGGGACGGGGCCGGCTGGTAGCGGGGGTTGCCTGAGGAGCGGTGCCCCCTGAGGGAGCCGTGCTGGGTCGGAACGGAGTTGGTTCTGATGCCGAATTGCCGCTTTCCGGGGGCGTTTCGCACCTCTGCCTTCCCGGCGCCAGCCCAGGCCAGCCGGGGAGCCCATTTGCAGCTTGCTCCTGGCCTTCACGTGATCCTGACGGTTCTGAACCACTACGACAGATGTGGATTTAATGTGTCATCGAACTGAGCACCAGAGGAACCTGCAAGTGGCCTTCGAAGGTATCTGTTAACTGTAATGGGGGAGTCAGAGTCCCAAGTTACTATTTCTTCCTCTTTCTTGTTTTAAAGCCTTCTGCACAGCCAGGGAGGGGATAACCAATCTGCCTTCGTGTTGTTGAACGCCTTTAGACCAGACTTTTATAGTCACATGCTCAGCTGGGCCAAGGGGTGAGCTGGAGTCTTTCCTCAGGCTGTGGCTGCTGCTGTTGCCACCTCAAGATTAAGGAAGAGCTTGTGTCTTGTGCAGCTCCCCCTTGGTTCCTGGTCTGGAACACAGGTTTGTGTTTAGGTTTGATCTTGCCTGGGGAAGGCCTGGCAGTAAGGTTTACTATCTCTTTATTTACATTGCTGTAACGGTCAGGTGAAGTCCTAGAGCCCTGTGACAGGAGTTCCCCCCAGTGCCTGCAGTACACAGAAGTTATGTGGGGCAGCAGTGCAGTTGGACATAGCTGGTACAGATGAATTGCCCTAGGGGGCTGGGGAGGTTTTGGCCACACAGCGTTATGCCACAGCTCCTGGCTTAAGGAGAACAGTAAGGATGACTCCAGGTGATGC
Source organism: Porphyrio hochstetteri (assembly GCA_020800305.1). Classification (NCBI taxonomy): domain Eukaryota; kingdom Metazoa; phylum Chordata; class Aves; order Gruiformes; family Rallidae; genus Porphyrio; species Porphyrio hochstetteri. The sequence continues at coordinate 91,763,993 of CM036938.1, forward strand.
ATTTTCAATCCACAGAGGAGTACACAGAGATGGAAGCAGGCTAGGGGCTGTTAATTTTCTAATCCCTGATGAGCATGCTGATAAGGACAGCCTGGATCCTTAGCTGTTATCACCTGGGCTTGAATCACCTCTGTAGCTGCTTTCACCCCAGTTCAGGCCAGGAGGCTAGTTCTCTGCTGCAGACAGGTTTAGTTGTGCCTTAATGAGTAGGGTTAGCGAGGTCAGCATGAATATGCATAGGGTAAGCATGCTGTGCTTAGGAAATCGAGGCCTCTGAGAAGCCCTGTGCCTCTTGGTTACGGAGGGATGTGTCAGTTCTCCGTGCTGGCTGGTGGGGGCTCTTCTGCCTGTATGGAAAGGAGCGCAGCTGGGTGTCACACCCATTTCTCTCTCCAGCTGCTCTTCTGTTCTGCCTGTCCCTGTGTGGGGTGGCACTACAGCGCCTGGCTTACCGATGGCTTAGCCCAGCCGGTCTCCTGGCCTTGCTGCTCAGCGTTCCTCACCTCTTCGCTCTCAGGGAAAAGCTCCTTTTTAAAATGCTGCTTTTCATGAGCAGTTTTGAGCACAGCGTTGCAGTAACCTTCTCGTAGGAGCAAACCAGCAGGGTGTGCTGTTAATTGGCTGAGGTATAGAGGCACAGGCGTCACTTCTCTGTAGCCAGGGCTTATCAGCCGCAGCCTGGAGTGACAAAGCTTTGTGTCAGAGGTTATGACCTGGCCTGGGAGATTGCTTTAGAGTTGGTTTGTATCCTGCAGATACGGTCCAGACATTCTGTTAGCTAAAAGGAAAACAAATGAAGAACTCCAAGGTGTTATTTGCTCACAAGCCCTGCCCTCTCAGGAGCAATCTCAGGGTTCACAGCTGGCACAGGTTTACAGACAGCGTGTGACCCCCCTGATCGCTGCCACCGTGAGATAGATGCCTGCTGGGCTGGGTGTCTTGCCTGTAGGAAGGCTTTACACCGTTTCCCATGGGATCCTTAGGGATGAGCTGATGGCATGCAGGCCTGGATAGGTGCTGAGAGCCCCCAGAGTGGTCGAGCTCAGTGGAGGGTGGCAGAGCCCTGGCACAGGGCGAGGTGGTGGAGTCTCCATCCTCAGACACCACCCAAACTCGGCTGCCCACGGTCTGGGATGAGCTGCTGGGGCCGAGCCAGCTGTTAGAGGCTCCTGGTGTGCATCGTCTCCCCAGGTGCCCACCAGCCTCAGCTCTTCTGCCACTCAGCCCCTTTGGTTTGCTGAAGGGTAGGTTAAGACAGCAAAACTATTTTGGATCTGAACCCTTTGTAGTGAGTCAAAACCGATTCCAAAAGACTCTGGAAGTTACTGACAGGCCTTCAGAAGCAACTGGAATTTAGCTGACTTAACAAACGATACTGACTGCTTGTAGTTGATAACAGAATTGTTTGTTAATCCTCCATCTATACAAAGAAAGGTGGGACAGTCTAAAGATGTGGGTTCTGATGGTGAAAGATATCTGCAACTCTGGGTAAAGTACTTAATTTTCTTCTCCCTACCTCATAAATCCCTTTTCTTCATCACTACTTATGAAATGGGGAAGGTAATCTGTAATTAAATTTAAAAATGCATCTAATTGTTCAAACGAAGCTGTGATGCAACAGAAATGAGCCTTTACCATAAATGTATGGTTGTCTCTATGCAGATGGCTTCAGGAGGCTGTTACAATGCTTAACTAATGTCCTTCTGAATGAAAGATTCTCTATGCATGAAGAACAGGAGGCATAAAAATCGCTGTTCATTGGAAATAGGCAATCCACTTGGAAGGTTTGTCCTGATGTTGTGGGTGGCAGCTGTCTCTGTGCTTCTTGGGGGTGAATCTGAATGATAACAGCATTTAAATTCTGCTGAAAGTGCAGAAAAATGGCATTAGCATGTGGCAAACACTGATAGGGAAAGGAGTGAGTCTTCCTTAACCTTTCTGAGTGGCTTTGAATGCAGCAGAGTCAGGTTTATTGAGAAGCAGCTGTTGGTTTGGCAGCCTGTGAGGCTGTTACTCATACATGTGGTAAAGAAAGAGTTAATCCACGGCTCTGTCTCCTGTCCACACCTACCCCAGGTGAATCCTGGATGTGCAGGTGCTTTGCCTGGGATAAACGGGCTTGGAAAGAGCTCTGCTGGGCCCTGCTAAGACACAGGTAGATGGATTTATCTCTCTACTTCTGTCCCAAAGCAGCGTGCCTTCCTCCTGGCCTGGCTCTCATCCCTCCTGTGTGCCTGGGTCTGGCTGCCCTGGGGAAGGGGCTGGAGCACAGCACGGGGCTTGCTGAGGAGGTGACAGAGCCAGAGCTCCTGGGGTTGTAGCTCTGTCTGTATGACTGATGTTTTACAGCAGCCTGTGCAAACTGTTGGGGCTGGGTGCTGCAAGAGGGAGAAGAGTCTGTGTGCTGAGAGAGCCACAGTTTACCAGTCCCAGTGAGGCCAGAGGGGCACCAGGCAGGAAGAACTCTGCTCAGCTTGACACCTCCATTTTCCAGCTCACAGTCCCAGTTCCCTTTTCTGCAAAACCAGCTAATTCTAGAGCAGTATAAATAACTAACAGTCTGTGGGATTTCCTTTGCAGTGACTCCCTGCCTGCTCGTTGACTGCTTGTCACTGGTACAGGGGTGACTTGCTGCTGGAGTTTGTCATCATCGATGTATGAAAGTTATTGATTGTTTACAGGCAGGCAGGGAGGGTGGGTTTTGGCAGGGGAGGCACTCAGTGGGTGCTGGTGATGAGAGAAGGGTGTCTCTGCGTAGACCTGCCTCCTCTGCTGTTAAAATGAGCTTGTGGTCCTTTCTGAAAATGAAGTTTTTTATGAAGGCCTTGAGGTACCATAATAAAACACTAGAAGGAAAGAGGTAGTTCTTCTTTTTGCTCTCTCTCTCTCCCAAGGGTTGGTATGAAATAGTCTTAAGAATTCTGTTTCTCTTAGATAAAAGTCGTGGAATGCAAGTAGCTGTAAGCTGTCTGGTGTTTTCTCACGTTTTCCTGCATGGAAGAGATAAAATCCATTAGATTCCTTAGATGTGCTAATACTTTTGTGTGCTGCAATGTTCCTCTTCACAGTTCAGCTTGTGAAGCATGTTGCTCAGGTATTAAAGTTTTAGAAGTATTTTGGAGAAGCGTTGAACTGCCTGCAGAGCTTGGAGGAAGAGTTTTGTGCCCTGGTAGGGGAGCCTCAGTGTTTGCAGGGCTTTATATTCATCCCCTTTGCATCGCTGAAACGATCAGGTGAGGTGTGAGTGCTGTGGTGGTGGGACACAAAAGGAGTCAGAAGAGCTTTTTATGTTCCTTAGCAGTGGTTTTACTCCTGGATTTCCCAGCCCTGAAGTTACTGATGGCTGCCTTTATTATCCATGAAAGCTTCCCTCCTAGATCACACTGGTGAGCAAATAGAGTTTACAGGGGTGAAGAGAAAGCCCAGAGGAGAACCAGAGTGTGGAGATGCAGCTAAACCAGCACAGCCTCTGGCTGGGGGCAGAGGAAAGTGTCATCCCGTCCCAGAGGGGCCGTCTGGGGGATCCCTTCTGCCTCAGGTTCCCCTTCCAGTCCAGGGAGCGGAGCTGCTGGAGGGAGCTTTGTGTGGGCAGCGGGGGAAGAAGGCTCTGGAAAGGATCTTGTACCTTGAGTGGTGTTTGGGTGCTTTGAGATGCCTACAGGAGAGACATTTCTCTCTCCACACCTTTCCCAATGTGTCTTTCAGGTTATTTCCCTGCAAAAAGTGCCTGGGGAAGGAGTTAAATGGGTACTTCTGGTTGGTTGGCTTGATGACTTTTTTGTTTGATTGCTGCTTTGTTTTAGTATTACATCTTAACATTTTTGTTCCTGTTTTTCACTGTATTTTTATGATAAATTCCTGATAAATCAAGTCCTTCTAGAGCTGTAGCTCTTTAGTAAGGCCACTGTATTCTTTAATTCTTTTAAAAAATTATTTTACATTCTATATTGTGATTTTTCCAGACAGAACAATTGATCTACTGTTGTATAACTGTTAGCACTGCCCTCCCAGGCATGGTCTGCAGCGACTAATTCCAAGGTAGCTGTGTGTCACAGGAGGTTAAATGCTTGATTGTGGGTCCTTATTTATAGGTGTGCATTCAATAGCAGTGCTTAATTAAATAAACAGTAACTCACAGAGATAGTCCCATCTGGCAAGAGAAGACTTGGCCTGAAATGGCTTCGTAGGGAGCGATACGACTGAGCCTTTGGTGTGGATTTTGGGGAAACCCATCGCACATCTCTCGGGTCTCAGAAGGTGGAGGCTCGGGGTGTCTGGCTGGCGCAGAGGCTGCTGTGCAGTTGGTAACACTTAGCTATTCATCGCTCTGCTCTCACCACCTTCCCTGCCCCCGATTTTCCATGTGCATTATCACGTTCGATATCTCCAGCCTCAGAGGTGGTTTGCCCTGGGAGCGTAGGCAGCATCTGCCACAGCGACTGAAACCCCTCTGCTCTTGAGGAACTGCCCGGGGGTGGCTCTGTAGCTGAGAGATGACTTTAATTGACATTGAGCTCTGTGTAGTACAAGAACACCCCCTGTTTCCCACCCATGGAAGGTGCTTTTGGTGCAGAAAGCCCTGGTTCCAGCATGGCACTCGCTGCTGGGAATGGCTGGGGTAGTAGAATCATAGGGGATGGAAGGGACCTCAAGAGCTCATCAGGTCCAACCCCCTGCCAAAGCAGGGTCCCTAGGACAGGTCACACAGGTCGGTGTCCAGATGGAGCTGGAATCTCTCCAGAGATGGAGACTCCACACCAGCCTGTCCCAGGGCTCCCTCACCCTCACTGTGGAAAAGTTCTTCCTACGCTCTAACTTGCAGCCATTGCACCTTGTCCTGTCCCCACAGACACTGAAAAGGGGCTGGCCATTTCCCCCTGCGTCCCATACTTAAGATATTGATAAACATCAGTAAGGTCCCCCCTTAGTCTTCTTTTCTCCAGGCTGAACAGCTGCAGCTCACTCAGCCTTTCATCCCAGGGGAGATGCTCCAGGCCCTTCATCATCTCCATAGGCTCCTCTGGGTAGTAGTAATGTGAAGTCAAGTTTGTAGTTGGTGCAAGGGGACAAGACCTGCTTCCACTTCCCAGGCTCCATGAAGACCTGCATTATAAAGGCACTGAAGTGGTTGGCAGGCCATGGTGTTGCTAACCAAAACAGTGTCTTGTTTTGGTGTTTAAGCCCTGCTCTAATCTCCCAAACTGTTTTTTATTGCTACAGCTTGAGTTCCTGCGACGCCGGCGTTCTCAGAGTTGTGATTCAAACACCAAGGGAATTCTGGCTTTGAGACAGGAACGTTTCTCTGTGTTATTTGTGTCAATATATTTATGAGGTATTAAATGTCGGTGTGAAGATAGCTTTGTATCTGTCTCCTGGTGGATAGGGGCCTGAATCTAGTTCGTGTGGCGCATCACAGTGACCGCAGCTGCTGACTAAACAGGCCTAGTGCTACTGGAGCCCCTCAGCAGGCTTCTGGTGGAGTAGCTGGCTGGGCTTTGCTCTTAGCAGAAGAAAGCTAGAAGGCAAGTTAGCCCTTTCACATGAGCTTCCCAGAACTTGTCTGATCTGCTGAGGCAGCAAGCTTGGCCACAGTCACACTGCAGTGCCACCCAGGTGTTCTAGCAGGGCTTTTTCCCCACCGCCTTGGGGATCAGCGGCATAGCAAAGCTCACAGGACAGCACGCTCGCTGCCTGTCACTGCGCTGTGCCACGCTTCCCCTCGCTCGGAGCAGAGTCCCCTCAAAGCTGGCTGGGGAGTACCCAAGGCCAATGGCATTTACACAGCCTTAATTGAATAGAAGGTGACACTGTGGAGCCCAGGGTGCCAAGAAGCAGGGGTGTCACAGGGCTTGTCAAGCCTCGGTCTCCAAATCCCTTCGGGTCTGGCTGGGGACCAGCTGGTGGAGGTGTTGGCAGTGGTGGGGGCAGGAGGGAGGCTCAGGAAACACCCTGTCCTGTCAGGGTATTTACTCCTGTCTTGGCTCTCTTTGGTTCTAAATGGTCATGACAATGCTGGTAGGGGTTCTTGGTCCCCATACCTCTCCTCTTGCTGTTCCACGTCCTAATTCCCTTCCCCTTTGGTCCCGCTAAGCAGCTTTGCTGGCAGGCGGCTCAGGCCTGCCCTCACGGGCCTGTGCTGCCGTTGGGGAGTGACGCTCCGAGAGCACTTCCCACTGAGGAGGAGAAACCAGGAGCTGAAGGCTTCAGAGCTAACACACATCTTTTAATTAGGCTATTTCTGGTTTAATTAGCCTTTATTTATTCAGTTAGCCTCCTCAGCTCTGTGCGTGAGGGGGACTGAACTGTCGGAGTATGGGTGAAGGGGTGGCATTAACCCCTGGGAACCTCACCTCGAGCAGGATATGAGAACACAAAAGTGCATTGAGAAGCAATGCCAACAAGACACTGTTGGACAGAGCAGTGTTTGTGTGCCCAGTCATCTGTAGGAAGCTCTGGAGCCTGATTGTCTCAAGGTTGTTGTGTTTGCACATGGAGATGAGCTCTACTGCAGAGCTGCAGCCCTGGGACTTAACACCTTTGGTACTTCAAAACTCTTCTCAAAAGAGTGACTTTTGGCAAAAGATCCTGCCTGCACAGGAAAATGCCTTGTTGTAAAGTATCTCTTGCAAAGTCATGAAGTCATTACGCTGCTGCAGCTCGTGGTACCTTCAGGTGACGGGACAGAGAGTGTTATTTAATCGCTGTCTCCCTGGTGAGGGAGGCAGCGGTCAGACACTGTTTTATTTAAGCACAGCAGTGCCAGTGCCCGTGTCTGTCCTGTGCAAAGTGGTGATGGAGGCACCTCGGCCCGAGCTGTCAGGGTTTTGTGAGGAGGAGAAGGTGCTGGCTGCAGGAAGGGGGTACATGCTGGGACCTAACAGTTGTTCTCCTGGTTAAATCGACAGCCGTGACGGCAAGATGGCAGGGAACAGCCTGGTCCTGCCCATCGTCCTGTGGGGCCGCAGGGCCCCCACGCACTGCATCTCCACCCTGCTGCTCATGGAGGACGCCTCCATGATCGTCACCGGCTGCCACGACGGGCAGATATGCCTCTGGGACCTCTCTCTAGATTTAGAGGTAAGGCTGAAGCCTGCAGAACCTTTGTTTCCCTGGTGTTTAAAGCTGTCACCAGTGGGATTTTATTCTTTGATATTACAGTATCCATTCTGGTCTCTGGTTCTTTCTGTGCCCTGTTCGCTTGTCCTTTCTCCCTTCCTCACACGAGGCCTGTGTGAAATACTCCCATAGGGGAATAGTCCCTGTTTCCCCAACAAAGTTCAGAGCAAAAGCATCTCATCCTAATCTGAAATATCCCCGTAGGGAACACGTGAAACTATTGAGGAGGAAAGATCCTAGGGAGCCAGTTCTTCCCTAAGGCTATCTCCCCATCCTGCCAAGGTGAAAGACCTGGTACTGAGCCATCTGTACCACACCGTTAGCAAGGCAGGAACTGCTACCAAGCCATTGGTGAGCCGTCCTGTTCTTCCCTGCACTCCAGGTCCACACACTACAGGTACTCCACCCTGTGTCCTTGCCTTGCAGTGGTGGACAGGACTCCTCCTGAGTTACCATGACTATCTTCAACTACTTTAAACCAGAAGCCTCATTTTTTTAAACCTCAGAGGCATTTTCTAGGATGAACCATGAGCTTTCACACTTCATGGTGAGCTTACTGATGGAAAAGCTTCATCTGAACGTATGAATTCAAAGCAGGAGGAGCTGTGGACCTCATCTAGCCTCCCTTCAGCCAGACAGGGACACTCATAGCTGGAAGAGGCAGGAATATCTAAAGGGAATATTTCAGATTAGGAAGAGGTGCTTTTGCTTTTGAGCATTGTTGCTGCTCCTGTAGTCATGTTAAGCAATTACTTCCCTTATTCTGGAGCTGCTCTGAACTAGTTGCTCCTGTCGAGTTGAGCTGCTTGATGTTGTTTTGTGAAAGCGGATTCCTGTGATCAGAGGACTGTGCTTAGAGAACTTTTTAAGGTTACTACGTTATTCAACCCTTTTTTTGCCATGACACAAAAAAGGCTAGCAGCAGAGGAAGGTTGATGATGAGCTGTTTTATGCCAGTGGCTGGAAATCAGCAGGTTTGAATGGGATCCCAGCGTTTGCCTTGGTACAAAGAGTTTCAAACTCTTGGAGTGGCACAGCAAAGCAATCCTCTCTAGTGGAAAAAGCAGTCTGCTTCCAGAAGAGTTTATCCCAAATACCTCAAAGTCTGAATGTCTGTCCCTTACCCATATAAATTATGTTTGTCTGGTGGATTTAATACAAAACAGTGGCAGAAAGGGACTGGTTCTTTCTAGAAAGGGCAAATAAAGGGCAGTTTTCTTTTTCTATCTTTCATCTCTGCATGGGCTTTAGCCAAACCTATTTCTGAGTATCTAGGGGTGAGAGTGTCCCTGACTGGGATGCACACACCACTGTTGCAGTACAATACAATTCTGTTACTTCAACTGAGCCATGATTTATAGATATCATTAGCCTGAGTTTGCCAAATGCTTTTTTCCCAAATTTTCTTCCAGGATCACTTGTCTTCAGGTGCTGCAGCAGCACTCTGTGCAAACCCCTCCAGGGGTATCTGTCTGCTATGACAGTCAGTGTGTCTGTATGCTAGTGCATGTCTGCCTGTGTAATAGGCAAAGGGCAGGCTGGGGGGTGTGTTGTGCTTCAGCAGCAGTGCCCACGTTACTCTCACTGTGCATTTTGTCTCCCTGCTCCCAGGTGAACCCCAGGGCCCTGTTGTTTGGCCACACCGCCTCCATCACGTGCCTGTCCAAGGCCTCTGCGGCCAGCGACAAGCACTACATAGTGAGTGCCTCGGAGAGCGGGTGAGTCTGGGGGTTGGGATAGCAGAAACGGGGCAGAGGGGAGATGGGGTGTTCACAGCACTGTCCTTCTTCTTGGTGTAACATCCAGACACATCCCAAGCGATGGGGCTGGTCAGTGTACAAGTCACAGCCCCAAGGCGTGGGGCCAGCTTGCTTTGGCCTGCAGAGCTCTCACATGTTGTTTGCCCTGAGCTGCTCTTCCTGTGCTCTGCCTCAGGCTGGGCACAGGATCCTTACAAACCAACTCCTGTACTGGGAGAGCTGGATGGAAGTGAGTCCTTGTTACTGCAAGCTGTGGTCTTGTTCTTCTGACAGGACCATTCTGGAAGGCAGGGGCTTCTTCCCCAAAACATGAGCCTAGTTCTGGCTTGGGGAACTGGAGTGACTCCTGCTGTTAGTAAGAGTCTAGAGTAGCCTTTGAGTCTCTCAGGAGAGGCACCAGCACGTCCCTTAGAAATGAATCGCTGCTCTCCACAGAACAAGGTGGGCTGTCCTTGCTGCTGGTGCTCCTTTTCAGCATCCCTCCCTGTCAAAGCCTGCTGTGGGTTTCAGATGGGCTGTCCCTCTCTGTGGAGGCTGTTACTCTGGGATAACTGATGTGGAATTACACCTTCTCTTCAAAGTTAACGATTAATTGGCCTTTTTATATTTCAGGGAGATGTGTCTGTGGGATGTAAATGATGGGAGGTGCATAGAGTTTACTAAGCTGGCCTGCACACACACTGGCATACAGGTTAGTACTGTGTGTGTGTTCCAGGGGTCCTGTTCTGTCCTGCAAAGCATGAGTAACTATGGATCAGTTATCAAACCCAGGCTGGTTGGATTCTTTCTAAGCTTGATAATGACATTATGCACATACTGAAGTATCTCCTGAAGAGTTTGTGCTGTATCAGCAAATGTTGTAGTGCTGGAAATAGGGGCTGCTCTACAGCACTTGAAAAAACATACTATATTTGGAAAGAAAGGAGGAAAAGGGGAAAAATCAGGGGCAGCACTGCCAGGGGAGGTGGGAGTGTGAGGGAGAGCTTAGCAGGGCTGGCTGAGGCAGCTGCAGGAGCCGGGGGTACAGGGCAAGGGCTGCCTCAGGAGGGTCATGGGACAAAGGGGGCTGCTGCAAGACCCTGGGAACTCCTAAATATACAGGTGATAGGATATACTCACAAAGCTCTGGTTTGGGTTGAAGTGTCTCACCTGGAGTGTAACTCTGTCTTTGTTAATGTCCCTGTAGTTCTATCAGTTTACAGTTGGGACACAGCGTGAAGGGAGGCTCTTATGCCACGGGCATTACCCAGAAATTCTTGTTGTGGATGCTACCAGCCTTGAAGTCCTTTACTCTTTGTTATCCAAGATCTCTCCTGACTGGATCAGCTCCATGACTATCATTCGATCCAACAGAACACAAGGTAATTCTTTTTGTTGCTCTTATCATGGTGTTGCCTCCCTGGTAGAGAAACACTGGTTTCCACTTTTTCAGGAGCCAGGGAAGAAACTAGAGAGTTAATTCTTGTGATCTTGGGCCGTACCCAGCAGGCACGAGCTGTTCTGCAAGTTGTTTTCCCTGAGAATGGAGGAAGGGTTCTGGAGAGCAGTGGGATGGTGAGAGCCTGCAGACTGACACAAGGCCAGAGGCAGGGGTGCAAGCACTCTGAATGCTCAGCCTGTCATCTGCATTTCTGACAAGATGTGTAGAACACATCAGGATTCACGTTCCCCTCTTGGGGAGAGCCTACAAGAGGTTTGGGGAACACTGTGGAAGAAGATCCTCACAAAAGGAGAAACTTTTATCTTGAGCAAAGGCTGGCAGGGCTTGTACTGCTCTGAATTTTATGTCTGCTTTTGTGATTGTCTTTATACCATCATCAAGAAGTTTCCCCTTGGATTTTGGTCTTGCACCAGACGTGTCTGGTAAAAGCAGGAGTGTCTGGGAAGTCTGCCTAGCGCTTGGTGTGCTGTGAGGGTAATGACTCCATTGGGAAGCAGCACCCAGGAGATGCTCAGGCAGCTGTATGGTTCCCACTGGACTTGGGCATCCTCAGGGGCTGCTGTGGGCAGGCAGCTAGGCAGAGGGAGAACCTCTCCTCTTGGGAGAGTGGGTAAGCCCTTTCCTGCAGCAAGAGCGATGGGCCATCCCACGGCGTCAGCTAGCAGTGCTAGGAGCAAGCCCTCTGCCTACTAATCCCAACCTTAGGGATTGATGTTAATCCCTAAGGGGTTAATACTAATCCCTGTTATTTAGGGATTACTGAGATGGGAATGAGGCTATAAAACAGGACAGTGGAAGCTGTGTGCTTCTGGAATACCACGGTGGATTTGGAAGCCAACACTTTGGGGGTGTTTGGAGAAACACCAGTGCTGAGGTACTCTGAGTCTGGTTTTGTGCCCATGTTCCACTCATCCTTGTGCTTACTGGTGTCGTGTTTGCTCTCCCCAGAGGACACGGTGGTGGCAGTGTCAGTGACAGGCATCCTCAAGGTGTGGATCATCACCTCTGAAGTCAGCCGCATGCAGGTAAACAAGGGCGTCCAGCTACCCCGGCTGCTCGGCTGAGGGGGGAGCTCAGTGAACAGTCTCCCCTTCTGCCAGCTACCCCAGGATAAAATGCTGTGGGGTTTTCCCCCCTTTGTCACTTGACAATCAGCTTCCTGTGGTGATTCTTCAGGTTAGCAGCACAACTCCTGATCCTTCCCAGGTCTGATTCAGAGAACTCATTTCAAACCCAAGTGTAGGATAAGCTCCAATTCCTATAAATTCTTCATTGGTGCCATGCAGCAATTTCTGTTACTATACAAATATTCTTGTTGTACAAATAGTTTTCTTTTCATTTTTCCCTCTTTGAGAGTCCTACTTGTTCGTTAAGTCATCTTATACTCCACTGAGCAAGAGGGAATTCAGCACAAAGGTTGTTAGGGTACTGTTTAACTCTCCAAACGGGGGTGGATGCTGTACTACATGTGTAGCTTTACTCAGCACAGGCAGAACTCTTACGTGCAAGAGCTCACAGCAGAAGTGCTAATTAGTTGAAAGAGATGATGCTAATAAATACATGTTCACTGTGTAGTACAGTAAGTGGCTGAGTTCAAGCTTGCCCTGTACCACGTGGGAAACGTGTCTTAATCTGGTGATGGTGTTACAGAAGTGACACCAGCACCATAGTAATTTAATCTTAAAACCATGAAGTATTGTGATAAAGTTCTCAGCTGTGTTTCTTATGCTTTTAAAGACATCTGTGAGCTTTAAAAAGTCATTTTAGTTTTATGATGTGCTATTATATTACTTCTATTATTAAATTTACTATCAAATTTAGTATTTTATTATTAAATGTAGAATTCTTTTCTTTTTAAAAGATAAAGAAGTGAGATGTGGAGATGGCTGAAGGGTTTGCTGAGCAGAGAGTGCTTAGGAACATTCACTGTTCGGGGTTACCTACAGCTTGCTCTATTATTTGGCTGTCCCCACCTTCCTCCATACTACCGAGTACAAGTCTTCAAGGAGATCTCATAGAGGGCTGGCAGAAACCTCCTGCAAAAGATCTGCCTTGCTACAGGTGTTCAGCAGCTGTGGTGTCTCATGGAATGGCAGAGTCCCTTCTTCCTTCCAAGCTCGATTTGAGCAAGAAAACAGAAAATGAGCTGGGTATTTCTTGTTTCTTGTTTCTTGTTCCCTGGGTTCCATTTGTGTGTTCTGTGTAGCACCTCTCTGTCTCAGGTGCTGGCTGCTGCCTGAGCACTGAATTCCAGGTCCAACATACCCATAGGAGTATGGAAATAAACCCTGAGCACTTATTACCACTAAAATTTACAGACACATTGCCAGGCTCACAACCTGAGCTGATCCCAAAGCGTGGAGAAATGCCTGTTTTGGAGAAGGTGACATGGCTCTGCTTCACTTCTGCTCTGTGATTGTAGGTAAAGTGCAGGTGACAACCTTGGGTTGGTTGGTTTGTGTGTTTTAGGATGCTGCAGCAGTGTTTGAAGAGGAGTCAAAGCCGATTTATTGCCAGAACTGTCAGAGCATTTCCTTCTGCGCCTTCACGCAGCGCTCGCTCTTGGTGGTGTGCTCCAAGTACTGGAGGGTAAGGAGAGGGACTTCGTGTCACTGCAGCACCCACTGCCAGGAAGGCATTGGGGTGCCCTCAGCCCCTTTGCTGTGGCTGCATTGGCACCTCTCTGGGCCTTTTAATCCATGATTGGTTGATGGCAGCAGAGTGTTGTGTTTCCTTGCAGGTTTTTGATGCTGGGGACTATTCCCTCCTGTGTTCTGTCCCGAGTGAAAACGATCAGGCCTGGACAGGTGGTGACTTTGTGTCTGCTGACAAAGTGATTGTATGGACAGAGGATGGGCAGAGCTTCATCTACAAACTGCCAGCCAGGTAGTCAGTAACCAAATTCCCCAGTTCTTCCTTTCTGTAGACAAACATGAGCAACTTCAAAGATGTATTGAATAGCACTGGCTTTCATTGTGTTGCTAAATTGTATGGAGGTTGCAGAAACTAGTACTCCATGAGCACATTCCTCACTGGCACAGGCTGCCCAGAGAGGTGCTGGAGGCCCCATACCTGGAGACATTCAAGGTCAGGCTTGATGGGGCTCTGAGCACCCTGATCCAGTGAAGATGTCCCTGCTCACCACAGAAGGTTGGACTAGCTGGCCTTTGGAGGTCCCTTCCCACTTAATGCAGCCTGTGGCTCATACTTTAGGGTGTGTGTGCCCCAAATGAATCACGTTGAAGCAACACTCAGTCATTAAGATTGCCTCAACCCAGGTTGCTTCACTGCTTTCTGGTGTTCCACTCATCTTTTGTCACTTCCCAGTGGAGCTGTGTGATAGGAAGAGGCACATTTTGCTGTCCAACAAGTGTCATGAAGTAAAACACAATAGAATGTCAGTGTTTCCTTAACCCAGTCCAAATAAGGAAGGAAGAACAGTTTGCTGTAGGAAGAGAATGTGAATGATGCTTGCGTTATCCTAAGAGTACTCACTCAGCCCCTTGAGGGAAGGCACACAAACTGCTGAGTTTGTGAAAGCAGAAAGTGAGTCTAAAATTAGATACTAAAGAAGTTAAATGTGGAATGACAGAAGTAACCCAAACAGCTTATGCAGAGGTCTTCCTGACCTGCAAACAGCTCTTTGCTCTGGGTAGAGGAACAGTTTTATCTCAAATATTCTCACAAAAATGGGGCAAGAACGCCCTTCACCCCCTCTTAGGTGCTCAGAGCAGGTCCCTGGGTGATCCTCAGTCTTTGGCTTTGGTGGGGTTTGGTCAGAGTCAGAGGCCAAACGTGTTGAAGGCCAAAGCAGACTTAAAGCTTCCCTTGGTCTCAGTTCTGAATGTGTGGGGGCACTGAGCTGGGCACGCTTGGAGCAGTTATAAATTGTCAGAGCATACCCTGGAGATGACAGTTAGAGTACTGATCTGTTACCAGTTGTAAATGGAATTTCCAAGGGGGTGGGTTTTGCTTGGTGTTAATTAGTCAGTGAGGTAGTAATTGCTCTCCAGTAACTCAAGGCATTTTACTCCTGTCTCTCTGTTCTTTAACCCAGCTGCCTCCCAGCCAGTGATTCCTTTCGCAGAGACGTGGGCAAAGCCGTAGAGAATTCGATCCCACCTTTGCTGTACAGTGTGTTGGACAGAGCAGACACACAGGTACAGCCTATTTCCTTGGGGCTTTCTTGGGGGCTGCTTCTCTTCTGGAGCTGCAGCACGCCTGCATCATGGCCAGTCCTCCTCCCTCAGAGCAGTGTCCCTGCTGATTGGTTTGGTTCTGGTTGGTTTCCAAATCGGTGTGGAGGTTAGTCCCTGGTGAAGTGCCTCCAGCCCCTCTACACTAACAGGCTGTCATTCAGCAGGGCCTGGAGACAGAAGGTGTCAGGTACATGGTGGCTGGGCAGTAACCCAGCAAGAGCTTTTGGAATCACAGCTTGGCAAGGATTTAAGCTTTCAAATTCAAAGAAAACCCAGTTTTGTACACCAAAGCTCCCTGTGAGCTGTACTTTGGCTTCAGGTTGTGCTGTCACCTGTATCTGCCCTAAGTTAGCGTTCCCGATACAGCTGGTGCTAGTGCCTGTACCACTGGGTGCAAGTCTCTGGCCTACAGATGCTGTAGGTACAGGGCTACTGCAGGACTCCTGGGTTTTTATCTTAACCAGGCCACCTCTTGCCAAAGTTGGACACTGAAACGTTCATGGGTTTGATTTTTGTGTGGTAAATCAGCATTAAAACTTCTCTGCTTCTGTTGTGGACTGTGCTCCTTCCCAAGTGGTGTATCCTGCACTCACCAGTGCAGTTAGAGTGCTAACAATTTTAGAATGCACACAGACATATATAAAAACATTTTAAATATCAGTATATCTAGAATAAACCAAATAAAACCAAGTACATGTAAAAACCCTTTCTTTATCTCCCCTGCACCCGTGACTTGTTTTGTAACTAACCTTTTCCTTCTGATCCGTGGTGCAGTATTTATTCTTTCTCCTCTAAGGAAGATAAAGCATGCAGTAGCCATTTTTTGCCCTGCTTTTAGAAGGTACAGTGGGACAAGTATGTTTTGACATCAGTGCATGGCTTGTGTGTGTCCTGAAATTGTTAATTTATTTTTTTAACAGCTGCTCATATGTCCTCCAGTTACCCGGTTCTTCCATGGCCACAGGGAGCTCTCCTATAAGCTCTTAGTCCAAGGAGACTCTTCAGGGAGACTGTGTATTTGGAGTGTGCCTGAGACCCTGGAGCAGCAAGGCAGTGCAAAAGGTACACCTGATTAACAGGCTGGTTGCTGAGGCTTTTAACGGGCGCCGCTGGTCTTTGGTGCTGGGTGAAGTGCTGCTGCTTTTCCTGCAGCTCCCTGCAGTCACCTGTTGAATCACTAGCTGCTTGTAAGAGGTGCAGCATCTTAACTTATTCATACAGGATCAGAATTTTCCTTTACTCCAGATGGTTTTTGGGTGTTAAGTTTTAACTGCTTTTCCCCAAACACTGGCTGTGCAGCTGCTTGCCAGTGTAACCTCCTCCTCTTGTAGCTTCAACCGTCCGCGTTTCCAGTTCACACCTACACAGTGCCCAGGTGTTGCTCAGCTTCCCTCACGTAGTCTGTGAGTCCATCTCCAGTATGGGCCTTTCCCTTTGTCCAGGCTGGTGTAACGTGGTGTGTTTAACCTTTGGATCTTCTCAGCAAACCATTTCCAAATTCCTTTATTTATTCTTTTAAAAATCCTCCTCCTGCCCTCACCCCCTCTTTCTTCGTTTACACAGGGCTGCAAACAACAACTTCCATATCCCTCCAGGAAGCTTTTGACAAGCTCACTCCTCGCCCTGCTGGGATTATAGACCAGCTGAGCCTGATGCCCAGCCTGAGCGAGCCCCTGAGGGTGACAGCCAGCGTGTACATCCCCGCGCACGGGCGCCTGGTGTGCGGCCGCGAGGACGGCAGCATTGTCATCGTGCCAGCAACGCAAACTGCGATCGTCCAGCTCCTGCAGGGAGAGCACATGCTAAGGAGAGGTATGCAAGTGGGCTTCTCAGGTACCAAAGAGTGGGGCAGAGTGAGTGCTGGGGGGCCCTTCGCTGGAAAAGTACCTCTGCTGGGTTGTTGAGATGCACTAGCAGAGATACAGAGGGCTGCATCGCCGGTCTCTCAGCGTGGAAGTGTTCAGCTGGGGCAGCAGTGTGCCTGCAGAGATCTTCCTGGCAACACAGTGCATGTAGAAGAGCTCCTGTCCGTGTGCTGTGTAGTTAGCTTGTATCTGAGCTTGTAGTTAGTCTTGTGTGTCTTGGCTCCAGATAGTGTTAGGTGATGTTTGTGTGATGGTAGGTGCAGAACAAACGCTTGGGGGTTGACTGATAGGGAATGCTGATGAATGGTGTGCAAATGTTTTCCTGTGCATACACCTGTGAGCTGGACAGTTCCCTACCCGTCTCTTGGCTGCCCTGTTCCCTTCACACAACTGATCTCCTTCCTGTAACTCTGTACAAACGTGGTTTTGTTCTCAGTATGGGGTTGGATCGGCTCAAAGGCGAGACATCGCTCTGCAAACGAGCAGTGGGGACTCTTGCCCTTGGAAAAACAACCTCTGTGTGTGTTCTGTGTCTGGTTTGCAGTGCTTGCTAGAAAATACAATCCCATAGAGGAAAAATAGTCCCAGCTACATGCTGCAGGTATCACACAGCGTGCTGGATTCCAGTGTCCAACTTACTGGGCTGCTTGTGTCAGGTTTGCCATCGAAACCAATGGGTTTTCTTTCAAAGCATCTTTGCAGCAGTGAAGCCACTCTCACTGCGAGCTTTTAATTAATGCCTTTGGTCTCAGGGGGCAGAAAACTCACCACCTTTCCTCTCAGTTCACAAAACTTCTTTGCTGCTGTAACTTTAAATTTGCTGTTCTGCATGAGCACCGAAGGGTTACGCTGCTGGTGGGGCCAGTGTGGAGTAAGGCTGTGCAGTGGTCCTGGTACTGGTCCTTTTGTTATATCCTGGGATAACTTCATGTTCACTGGGGAAGGGCATTTATTTTTTCATGGGTTTGTGGCCTTTTTATTTATCCCACCCTGAGATTATTTTTCTTGGCGGGGGGGAAGAGGCTGTTTTAAGCAGCTGAGATGCTGTACAATCTCACTTTAAAGTAAGACAAAAGGAATCATTCAGCCCAAGCCCAGTAACAAAAACTGATGAGCATTTTAAGAAGAGACAAGGTTAATTCCAGAAGAACCTCTGTCTGAAAATGCAGTATGGCTGCTTGTTGTTGGTTTTTAAATCAAGGTTGGTGTTTTGGACTAACTGTTCTTACTGAATTGTGTTTTCTTCTCTTTTTTTGTTTCCTCTTCCTTTTCCTTTCCCCTTTCACCCCTTACCCAATCTCTCAGGTTGGCCACCTCACCGGACCCTCCGAGGCCATCGAAACAAAATTACATGTTTACTGTATCCTCATCAGGTTTCTTCCCGTTATGATCAAAGGTATTTGATCTCAGGTGGTGTGGATTTCTCAGTCATCATATGGGATATATTTTCTGGAGAGATGAAACATATCTTCTGTGTACATGGTGGAGAAATTACACAGCTTCTAGTTCCACCAGAAAACTGTAGCGTAAGTTCTACGTACTACGTCTGATAACCTGTCTCACACTTTCCATAGGGGTTCAGCCCCACAGCCCCTTCTCAAGCAGGGGGCTGCAGGGTGAAGTGCTGAAGGCTTAGCACTGGCCCATGTGGATGGGGCCCTGGGCAAGCTTGTGTAGCTCCAGGCCTGGAGGTTGGTGGCCCTGCCTCTGGCATTGGGGTTGGAACTCTGATCCTTGGGGTTCCTTCCAGCCCAGTCTGGGATTCTGTGAGTAATGCTTGCAGACACTTTGGAAGGGTTTCATTGTTCTCCTAACTGTGGGTTTGTTTGCATCATGTTTTAGCTACGTAAAGAATTACAGATAGTGGGAAAACTGGGTATGGGAACCCAGCTGGCTAAGGAGATGCTTGGCATTTTAGCAGTGGGGAGGAGGATTCCCACAGCATGGCAGCAGTCCTTCCCCTGAAGGCGTTGGGACTGTTTTGGGCAGGTGTTCCCCACCAGTTACCCCTGAGGTTTTAAGGGCAATTTTGTCTCCTGTGACTTGGGTGAGTGGGTAGAATTTCATGGACAAAATGACCTGAAAACCAAGGTTTCTCTTCTTGCCCAACAAAACAGGTTCTAATACCCACTGGCTCTTCCTGATAGGCAAGAGGTTGGATTTGAGAGTCTTTCTGAAGTGGAACTGTGTTCCTAGTGTGGTTAGCCACAGTTAGGTGCCTGCCTTTGCTTAGAGAACCAGCTGTTGAGCACCCAGTGAGGCAGAGATGGTTAAATGCAGACTCCCTGCATGATGATTTCTGTTCTTCCCTCAGGCAAGAGTCCAGCACTGCATTTGCTCTGTAGCCAGTGATCACTCCGTAGGCCTTCTGAGTCTCCGGGAGAAGAAGTGCATCATGCTGGCCTCCCGGCACCTCTTCCCCATCCAGGTGATAAAGTGGAGGCCCTCTGACGACTATCTGGTGGTGGGGTGTTCAGATGGCTCTGTGTACGTCTGGCAAATGGATACTGGTAAGGCTAAGGGCAAAGATGTTGGTTAAATGATGTATTTCTGTATCTCTCTGTAGGTTTGGCTGTGGCTCTGGGCGAGTTGCATGTGAAGGAAGAGCTAAGGCTGTTTTGCACTTTGAAATGTAGCACTCCACATAGTCCCCAGATCTGTTGCTTACATCAGCTTTGATCAAATCCCAAGTGTAGCCTTTGGGCTGACTCAGTTTTGGAGGAGCACAGCTTGCTCTGGCCATCCCCCTGCATGCTTTCTAGTTATCTTTGGAGAGACTAGTTCAAATGTTGGCTGCCCTTCATGGCCTCTCAGGTTTAGTATCCGTGCTTCCTCAGCAGTCTTCGTCAGAGCTTGGTGCAGCAGTGCAGCACTTGCAGTCTACAACAGTCTCTTCATCTGCAGAGTGGTGGAAGTGCTTGTCTGGGGGATTTGTGGTGTTTGGGGGGGGGGGTGTTTTGGTTGGGGGGAGGTTAAGGGGCCTGTGCTTAGTTCAGAAGAAACTTCTCAGGGTGGGCAACAGGCCATCAGTGGGCACAGCTTTGCTGTAGCTGAGACTCAGTGCTGTTCCCACCGTCCAGGCGCCCTGGACAGATGTGTGATGGGAATAACGGCAGTGGAGATCCTCAACGCCTGCGATGAGGCGGTGCCGGCGGCCGTGGACTCCCTGAGCCACCCCGCCGTCAACCTGAAGCAGGCCATGACCAGGCGCAGCCTGGCTGCCCTCAAGAACGTGGCGCACCAGAAGCTGCAGACGCTCGCCACCAACCTGCTGGCCTCCGAAGCCTCTGACAAGGCAAGTGGTGTCTGGCTCTGCTTTTCATGGGGTGCCTGCAACGCCTCTTTCCATAAGTGAGTGAGATATGGGGGGGTCTTCGTAGTGCTAACTGGCAGGGTCTTCTCCCATGGGTGTAACTGGCAGGGTCTTCTCCCAAGCTCTCTGCAGTAGGAGTGGAAGCCCCAACCTGGCTTTACCTGGCCGTGGGTCAGACCTGGGAGTTCAGTTTCCTGAACAAAAAGCCTCAGCTTTCCTCATGGCCATGGCACACCAGTAAACCCGCCTGCGATCCGTATCCCCCAGAAGCACATCTCCCCCTTTTTGAGCTGTGCTGCCTGGGAGGAATGGAATCAGTACTGATCTTGTCTTTCCCCTCTTCCCCCCCATCCTGGATGTGCTGTGTGTGATACTGCAGATCCTGCTAAAGGCACAGCTCCAGCCTGATCTTACGCTGTAATAATTGCTGTGAGAGTTCAGCAAAGGGCATCGCTAAACTGTGTGTACAGATGTGTTGTGCAGTGCTAGAAGATGCTAAGTGCTTGGTTGGTCCCTAAATACCTTGAGGTTTAGGGTTTAAGGACTCTCCACGTTCTGGCTTATGATTTTAGTGACGAATTCAATGGGAAGCATGTGTAGTAACTTGTTAAAAGGGGAGATCTTACAGCACCTTCCAGTCCCTGAAGGGGCCTTCAAGAAGCTGGGGAGGGAGTTTTCAGAAGGGCCTGGAGTGGCTGGACGAGGGGGAATGGGGTTAAATTAGATTGGATGTTGGGAAGATGTGTTTAAAAGATGGGTGGATGAGGTACTTAGAGAGATGGGTTAGTAGAGTGAGAGCTGCGAGTCGGAGGAGGGTTCCCTGCCCCGAGCATCCTGCTGTCGTGGGGGCTGCTTTGGGCGGGGGGCTGCAGAGTGGAAGGGAGAAGCGGTGTCTTTGGGCAAGGCTCCAGCCTCGTGTCAGCCTGGGCTGCGGCCAGCAGAGAGCGGCAGGGCCCCGCTCCCAGCCCTCCGCTGGGAAGAGCCGTGCCTCTGGGAGCATCCCTTAGCAGCGCGCCACCCTGCTTCTGCCGCCGGCCCCGCGCCGCTCTGACTCTGCCTGTGTCACCCTGGATGTCGCGCTGGTCCGGGCCGTGCTGGCGGATGTGTTCCTGAGCCGAGCGCCCTCTGCAAGGGACACGCGGGTATTTCAGGGGGGCAACGCTTGACCACAAGCCTGACATTCCTGCCACGTCTGTAAAACTCTTCTTGGGTACTTTGATAACATTTACCATGATCAGTTTGATACCCTTTGAGTTTTCAGACTTAGATCTCCCACAGCTTCCTGAATCTGGGAATGAGCTTTGGAAAAAGCAGGAAGGAAGAAATCCCACTGAAGTTTCACAGGTCTTGTTCTTGTTTTTCTCAGGGGAATTTACCTAAATACTCACACAACTCCCTGATGGTTCAAGCCATAAAGACTAACTTAACCGACCCAGACATACACGTGCTCTTCTTTGACGTGGAAGCGCTGATCATCCAGCTGCTGACGGAGGAGGCCTCCCGGCCCAACGCCGCGCTCGTCTCTCCGGAGAATTTACAGAAGGTCTCTGGGGGGCCCGACAAAGGAGGCTCCTTCCTCGCCGGGAAGCGAGCTGCTGTCCTCTTCCAGCAGGTCAAGGAAACCATCAAAGAGAACATCAAAGAGCATCTTCTCGATGACGAGGATGAGGATGAGGAGTCGATGCGGCAGAGACGAGAAGACGGTGACCCCGAGTACCGCTCCAGCAAATCCAAACCACTAACACTGTTAGAATACAACCTGACCATGGATACAGCCAAGCTCTTCATGTCCTGCCTTCACGCCTGGGGCCTCAATTCTGTTCTAGACGAGCTCTGCCTTGATCGTCTTGGGATGCTTAAGCCACACTGCTCGGTGTCCTTTGGCCTCCTGTCCAGGGGAGGCCACATGTCCCTGATGCTTCCTGGCTACAATCAGCCCGTGGGCAAGCTGGCCTACGACAGCGTGGAGCTGGGAAGGAAGATGTCCATTACAGAAGGACTGGGAAAGGGGACGTACGGCGTGTCGCGGGCCGTCACCACGCAGCATCTCCTCTCTGTTATCTCGCTGGCCAACACGCTGATGAGTATGACCAACGCCACCTTCATTGGGGACCACATGAAGAAAGGTCCAACCAGGTATGGGAAACACTCCTGACTTTGTTCCACAGTCTCTGTTTTAATGCAGCAGTTTGCTTTCATTTGACTCTGGGGCTGGGTGTGTTTGGCTGTGGAAACCTTTGGTGCCTAGATGGGACTGAGGGTATTTCTTCTCTTGAATAGTCGTTTTTTAATGCCAAGCCAGCTGCATTGCTCTGAGCAGAGTTACGTGGCTTAGAAGGTTAATAGCACATGGAGTTGTATTAATGTACACACCAACAGGTCTGGGAGGCTGCTTTGGTCCTGGTTTTGGGTGCTTATTGAGTAGGTCAGAGTCTAAAGAAATCAAACCATGCAGATTAACTTTGTAGCACCAAACATTTAAGCTTACCTAGGGAACTGTAAGTTACTGTTTTTCCTGTCAGACTGACTGGGTTTTATAGGCTTTCTTTTCAAAGTTTGTTTACTCACAGTATCTTTAGCAAATAATCTCTTTTTTCCCCCTTCTTCCTTTTTCCTCACCCCTCTCCCCTTCCATGTGTATTCTGTGTTTAGGCCACCGAGGCCAGGCACTCCTGAGATGGCAAAAGCAAAGGCATCCCCTTCAGCTTCAAGCCCTGCAGCCCAAGGACAAATCAAGCAAGGTAAAATCACTTGCTTTGGTGGAACACTGGGACATGTCACTTCACCAAAGCTATCACCTTACTATCAAGTGATAGAAGTATTGCTGGGAGGAAAAAGCAGCATAATGTCCTGGAGAGAAAGACTTTAATGCCTGAGACCTTCTTAAGAATCGGTCTGAGAGGCTGATGCTGTTGTGAAGTTATTCCCTGACACTCAATTCTTGCATGTTTATGTGCCCCAAACATTGTGGTGTTGAGGTGACAGGAGGAGGCTCTAAGTGGGTAACTAAAGGTGACACAGACTAGCACAAAAGCACTGATGTGTGCCATAAGCTGAAACACAACCCATTGAAGTGGTGTGTCTGTTTCCTCTCCTTTGTAGGCAGGAGGAAGAAATGACTTTGCTGCTGCATCTACCCCTGCTTGCAGCTCCAAAAGGCAGCAGTGGGTCTGTTAGCAGGCTGCCTTGTGCCTTTCCTTTAGGGTAATGGTGAAGTGCAGGGAGTGGAACAAGATGTGACCTAAGAGAGGTGTACACAAGATTAGACCTGAATTTCCCACTGGAGTAGAGCAGAGCAGGGACTTGAGTTTCCTTAGGACAGCAGGAACACAGGAAAGCAGCCCTGCTGGCTCTAGTGAGGAGGAGAAGCCCCTTCCTGCTCATTCTGAAGTACAGCCACTGTCTGGGGCAGGTGAGCTGCTCCTCTTGATGCCCAGAGCCACGGAGTATAAACCAGGGCGCTGCGGTGCTCAGGGTGAAGGAGCCAGCGAGGTTAGGAAGAGCGCAGGGCAGCAGCTCCTGGGGCAGCAGCCGTTGGTGCCCAGGGCAGGAGGAGGAGGAGTATTTACTCACTGGGGTAAAGAACAGGGAGTAAAGACCCCCCAACCAGGTGAGGAATGGGTACAGCCCACTGGGGACGTGTGTACATAACCTTTGTTGTATGTCTTGTGCTGTGGGGTAGAGAGGTGGGAGCACAGAGGGCTTGCCTTGGTACTTGGTTACTTTAACTGATGTACAAAGTAGCTGTGCCCTTCAGGGCTTGGCTCCTTTCCTTGGAAAACTGCACTGGCCTTTCACTTTTCCCTGTTAACTCTCAAAACCTGGACTGCCCAAGCTCTGTGGGTGCAGAAACTTGCCCTTCACAAAACAGCTGCGTTTCACTTTGTCACTGGTGCTCAGCACAGCGTGTAGCCTGTAAAGCTGCATGCAAAGATGTACAGACACCTTTAAATTCACCTTTAAACTGAGGAACTTGGAGTAAAGAGCCTGTGAGCATGACAGGTAACTCACATATCAGCTGGGGGACTTTCTTCGCTCACACACAGAACAGGGGGTGCTTCTGTCTGAGAAGGAAACTTGCCCACCAGCAACACTTGTGGGTGTTTATTCTTTGGCTAAGTGTAAATACTGACTTGCTGTGATATCTGGTTGTAAAGGGAAAACCAGTCTGGGGACTGGCATGCATCAGGGCACCATGTAAATAAGAAGTCAGGGCTCCTGCCTCAACAAGTGGGGCTGGCTTGGTTTTTTTGGTTGGTTTGGTTTACAGCCCGTTATTTTTCCTCCTTGGAAGATAAGTACTTGAAAGGTCAGGATTTCTTAGAGATGCTATCTGTATGACAAATTCAGTGTGAGGGGAGAAACATACTCTGGGATTTTAAAGATACAGCTCTGTTGGGGTTGTTCTTTGAAGTAGGCTTGCTCCTCCTGGGGACAGACATACTGTGTTTACCCCATGGAAACAGTTACAACTTCCCAAGAAACAGTTGATAAAAAGGAACTTGTGTGCTGCCAGAAATACAGAAAAATACCCCTGATCCTAAACTGTCATCTCTTTCTCAGGCTGGTGGCATGCCTTGGGGGAAGGTGGCTTCGCTCCCAGCGCAGCTCTCGGGTGGTTGAGTTCCCCTGGTGCCTTACCTTTACATCCCATGGTGCACCCCATGCAGCATCCTGCTGCTCAGACGTTTCCAGTGCTGCTGCTGTTAAAAATCAATCAGCAGCACAATTAACGTGCTTTCTGACATGCTGGATCTCCATCAGTGTGACCTGTATCTGTCCTGAGAGGAGCACAGCTCCGTGTGACTCGGCTGCCTGGCCAGCTGCTGCCACTGCCGCGGCTGTTGTCATGGCTGAGGTTGGGAGTGAGCCCCCAGCCACAACAAAACCAGGCTGAAAACCCAAAACTGCACTGGGGGGGGGGAGGTGGGTTTGTGAGTTTACAAACTACTTTTTCAGAAAATACATGGCTTTTTGGTTTCCCCACCTCCTGGAAGAAGGCTTTGCTGTCACACAGTGAGTGGTGGTTGTCCTGTCGCCGCACACGTGCCACCGTGCCGCATCGGTGTGGAAAGCCTGGAAGGAGGAGGTTGGATGCAGATGTCCCAGGGTGACAAAAGCAGCTCACTGGGTGAAAAGCAAACAGGCCATTCTGGAGACAATGCTTCATCGGTTCAGGAGCTTGAACCCATTGTTGTTCTGCAACGGAACAAAGGAGGGGGGATTAATTTGAAGATGCTTGTGCATGACATATGCTAATCTCCCTGTAGGAAGGAAGTGTCGGATAGTGACCTCTAAATCTCCACGGTGACCTCGCCTTGTAGCATGTGTGTGCCATAAGGCCTGCTGCAGCTTTTCATGTGGTAATACCGAGTCACCCAGCCTCAGTGGAAGTAGAATGTCCAGAGCTGCTTTGGCAGGGGCTGGCACCAAGAAACCATGGGGTCTGGGAAGTAAATGTCCCAGTGCTGGCTCTGAGCAGCCTGCTTGAGCAGCACCCGCCCGCGCTCTCTGGGTGCATCAGCGTGAGTCAGAGTCCTTCCCTTGCTACAGGTTTAAAACTGTTTGCAGGGGGTTACTCTAGGAGGAGCCTGGGTTAAAGCCAGCTCTGAGCAATACCTTCTGTGGTGTTTCAGAGCGAGCTGTGGGGCTCCTTTCTGGGGTTCCAAATGAGCAGCTCAGCCTCCAAATCCATCTAAACACGGGGAATGCACAAGCAGCAGCAGCCAAACTCCTGTTACTGAGGTTCCAGTCATGTCCTCAGCCCAACCCTAGCTACCCAGAGAGCCCTTTGTAGTTGCTTTGGTTACGGGTACTTTGGAGAGAGGCGAGTTTCTGTCGGGGTACCTGTGTTTCCCCAGAGCTGCATGTCCCCCTCTCCCTGCCATTGCACTCCTTGTAAATCCTAGGAGGTGTTTTATGTTGAATATTACCATGGTTTCCTCCAGTTTTGTTTTTCATTCTCTAGTGATACTAATCTGGTTTTCAGAAGCTGCTATCCTCACTCTCCTATTTTTTTTTTCTCTTTCTTTCTTTCCTCTGCAAGTTGCTCCTGCTGTTTCTTCTAGCACTGAAGCTGGTCACTCTGGCTCTGGCACTGCTCCTACTTTACATACCTGTTTCTTAGTCAATGAAGGTATTCTTTCCTCACTTTTCTATCTATTTGTCTTTTGCTTTCAACTAATGTCCCTTATCCTCGTTGTGCCCTGGCCCCGGGTTGGCCTGCATAGGGAGAGGCAGCGGCTCTGAGTGCGCACGCTTTGCTGGCGGAGGGCGAGCAGCTCCTCTGTGTGCCTTGGGCTGCCCCTAAATCCAGGTAAAGTAGTGGAGCAGAGATGGCATGTTGGGTGCTGTTTGGTAGGTGCCGTCACCCATCAGCAGGACGGGGGGTGCTCCCCGCTGCGGGGGCCAGGGCTGCTGCTCCATACGAAGGCCCAGCCCCATCAGAGCCTCCCCAGGCCTGCTGGGCTGAGCACAACGGGTGAGCACCAGCCTCTCTGGGCTGGAAAGGCTAAAAACATCCCACTCCTGTCAAAGGGAGACGAACACAGTCAGTTTGGGGCACTAAGCTTGACTTTTGGTGCTTGCCAAGGCTCAGTGTTTGTTTAAACTGCTCCAATTTTGTGGTGAGGGTGCTGTGTTTCTAATAAATATTTATCCACACTGTGAAGAATGAGAGATCAGCACCAAGAACCCCAAACAAGCAAACAAAACCCCCTTGTCTCCCTGTAGGCAGGTTGCTTTAGAGCAGAGCTTTTGTGCCCCCACTAGTGAGCTATCGTTTCCTACCTCCACACATCTCCAGTAGCAGAAGCAGTGTGCTCTCAGAATGCCTCTTTTTAATCCATTTTTCTTTATGAAAAGTTGACGTGCTGATTCCTTTCCTTGTAGCACCGTGAGGAGCTTTATCAGTTACAACACTTAGATTCTTACAGTCAGCATTGCTGACAAATTAAACCCACAGATCCATGTTTTGAACCCTGCCCTGATTCTGATGTCAGCATGGAGCATAGTGCTGATCTCTTTGCCTAGGGTGCTTGATGGGTGTGTTGTTGGTGATCTTGGTGTGCTGCTCTTCCCTGGCTTTAATACGCTGTACTGCAGGCTTGTAGCACCTGAAGCCAGCGTGCCCACCTGGGGTTTAGGCTTCAGGGTGGGGATAGCAGGCAAACACACTTGTGTGTACGTGCAGAGCTGGGATACCAGGCAGACAACGTGTCATGGGTGGGTAGTTCAAGGCTGAGTTTCCTGTGAGCGCATGGCACCGCCCTCGCAGCGGGACAGCGAGTGACACGCTCAGCATGGCCTGAGCGGCGCTTCTGAAACCCAGCCAGGACCCCCAGCCTGGGCTGTGGCAAGAAACCAGCCACGCTGGTGCAGGGCCCTTCTCCTGTCCTCAGTGTGCACGCTGGGTGTCGTGTCAGGGCTGTGAGTTGAACTCCAAGCACACGGCCAGCTGGGGAAGTCTTTCTGAGAGGTGGATGGGGAAGAAGAGGGACGTGGGTGTTCAATCAGGCCTGATCAGAGGCAGGCTCCTGCTCCCCTCTGGTTTGCCCCTGCACGTGCTGGAGATCTGACTGGCCAGTTCACCAGGGGTGGTTTCTGCTCATTCCTGCCTGGAGCAGAGACCACGTGTGCTGTACCCCCTGGTGATGACCAGCAAAGATGGACTGAGCCCTGGCTTCCCCAGCAGAACAACTGATTCTGGTGTTCTGCCCCAAAATTGCTTCTATTATTGTTTTCTCTCCCTCTTTGTCCCTCCTTCTCCTGAAGATCTCTGCATACTTCCAGTATGCAAACTTGCAGTGCACACTTCCCTGTATGCATTTCGAACTCGACATTGCTTTGGTCTTGTGTTTATTTACCTTCCTTTTGTGCTGTGTTTTGCCAGGGTGGAGCCAGCTGGCTGCCATGCACTGTGTAATGCTCCCTGACCTGCTGGGACTGGATAAATTCCGACCTCCTCTCCTGGAGATGCTGGCTCGCAGGTGGCAGGATCGATGCTTGGAGGTGATTTCAGTACTGCCTTTGTACTGTGGGGGCTTGGGGAGGGGGGTGTTGGCTTTTACTGGTCAAAAAAACCCTATCATTCTTTTCAGGCACAAGTTCCTGTGGTTTTAGTTTGGATTTGGGGAGTTAATTTTCCAGTTAACTTCTCAAAATACTGGGAGAAGGGATCACACACACGTATATACATACACAGGGGTTTACCTTCTGGAGGCTGTACATGTTTGTAAAGTAATTACTGGATTGCAAACTTCCCTGATTCCGTTAGGAATGTCCCTAGGATTAACCCACCCCCCGTTCTTGGAGAGACTGCTGAGCTGGGCTGTTCTTTGGGAGCGTGTACACCGTAGGCAGGCAGCGGCCTGTCACCCAACTGTGTGATAAATGACATGGGTACCTTAACACTACACCTGTGCTGTTGAGGCAGAAAATGTGCTGACAGTGCAGCTTTCCAAGTGGGAAGGAGGAAGGGAGCTAGGCCATGGGCTGCAGGTCCTCAGCAGCCCTCTGACTTCTCTGGGAAGGGGGTTTTGCTCCTTGGCTGCCTGTTCAGTGGGATGTCCTGCAAGGGTCCTGACTTCGAAACCCCTTACGCTTTGTAAGCAGCAGAACTCCTGGGAACCCTTAGGTGTCAGGGTAGTGGATTTATATTATTTTGATTTTACCATGATTAAAAGGAAAAGAAATTGATAGAAGAGGGGTGTATGAAGCAAGAGAGGCACAGTGCAATTGCTGCCCACCCTCACTGGCCGAGCACAGGAAGCTGGGAAGTCCCTGACTTGGTCTAAGCCTGACTTGGCAACAACTGAAGTGTGTTATCGACATCGTCCTTGCCTTAAATCCACACCACAGCTCAGTACCTGCTGCTAGGGAGACCAGTAGCGCTGTCCCAGCACAAACCAGCACAGGGACAAATACTACAAGATAGAGTTTTCTATTTGTTGGGGTAAAACCCCAGATGTTATAATTTTTTTTTTAGCTTGGGGAAACATTTTCATGTGTTTTCCTTTGCTTTTGTCTTCAGTCTTCTGTAACATGTGGCACATGAGCAGATCCTGTGTGAAAAAACCCTTGCAGTGATTTTGGTGTGGTTTTACTCTTGTACTGCAACATTCACAACCCTTAGAAAAACTTCACTTGTTTCCCCTTGGGAGTTTGGGACCCAAGGGGTGCTGTAGAGAAGGGTGATCCTGGGTGGCCTTCCAGTGTGCCAGCACAAACATAAGGTCTGTTTCCTTGGGTGAGGAACCCATCTTGCCCTTCCCTTCATGGGATGGGAGCTGGGCTATGCCTCCCACAGCAGCACGTCCTGCTGAGAGTCACCAGCGTGGGGGCAGGTCCTCCAGAAGGTTGTTTGGCCTCGGTGGTTGAAGTGGAGAGGGGTAGGGAAGCCGTGGGGTTCGTTAAAGCTTAGCTGGGGCTTCTCCAGGAGTTTTTTCTTCAAGTGATGCTTTTTGATGGGTGTGTGTGACGTTCCCCTTGGCTTTACAGGTAAGAGAAGCTGCCCAGGCCTTGCTGCTGGCAGAGCTGAGGAGGATCGAGCAGGCGGGGCGGAAGGAGACCATCGACGCCTGGGCTCCCTATTTACCCCAGTACATGGACAGCGTCATATCGCGTGAGTGACGCCCTGGGAGGCCTGGGGAGAGCTCGGCTGCCAGAGGGAAGGCAGGCAGGAAACTGACCCAGGCTGGGGGCAAGTCTAGGGCTGTACAGAGAACTGTGGCTGTGTTGGGGACACACCACAAGGTCACTAGTGGTGAAACACTGACAGGCTCTTACAAAGACTGATTAGGTGAGAGAAACTGTTCTGAAGGGATCCTGAGAGTAGGAGGATTGTGAGAGGAGCTAATGCCGCGTCCTGCAGTGTGTGCCCATCAGTGCCTGTGACATGTTTGGTGTTCCATTGCATAGCCAAAACTGTTGGGTGCCCAGTGCTGCAGGGGGTGGTGGGGAAGGTGGTGGTGTGGTTCAACAGGGATTTGTTAAGCAGGAGTTCATGGTGACAGTCAGCCAGACGGGCATGATGTGGTACTTCCCCTGGTGCTGACAGGTGGAGCGCTTCCTCCACTCTTCTCCTCTCGCCTCAGGTTCATAGAAGTCAATATTGCCCTTCTCCTGAACAGGAATGTTTGTTTTTAAGGGCCAGGTGTTTGTCTTCCTTTGAAGGAGATTCTTTTCCACTGAAGAATGTAGTTCCTTGTCAGAGATCTCTGTTAAATACCAGTTGATCTGTGAAATGCATCATAATCTCATGCAGTCCGAACGGAGCACCTAAATGACAGGGAGCACAGCTCCTTCCAGTGGTGCTGAGGAGTTGTTGGTAAGATGTAGCTGCTGTTAAGCACAGCCTTTAGCTGTGTAAGGCCTGCCTTATGGCAGGAGGGTGTTGCACCGTTAGGTGTACCGCCACACAGTGAGTAATGAGCTTGTAGGTATGTGCCAGAGACCCTTGGTTCAGATGGGCATGGCCGAGTGCGATGCTGTGAACTGAACCCGTGAGGGATGGTGCAGGTGTTGGTGCTGTCAGGCTCCTGCTGGGAGGGAAGCAGCTCAGCTGCACAGCTTCCCCTTGTATCCACTGTGGTTGTGTCCTGCCACTGGAAATATTTGCTGGGGCCTTGTCTGCTCTGTGTTCTCACAGTGTGTGGTTCTTCCTGAAACTCCCTAGTCCCTGGGGTGTCAGCCATGAGGATGGCTTTTCAGGGAGGGTGTTTCTTCCTGAAACTCCCTGATCCCCCCGGGGTGTTTGCCATGAGGATGGCTTTTCAGGGGAACTTGGGACAGGGAACAACGCCACTGCCTTTTCCTACCTGTGTGTTTCCAAGAGCAAAGGCTCTCTCGGGTGTCCAAGGGACTCCACAGATGAAATTCCCTTTCCAAAGGGATTCCTTTTCTGAATATCATGTGTCTATTCTTTTTTGGCCTTTATTTATTTTCCCTTGACCGATGTAACATTGACTTAAAGCACCGAAGGCTTCGCCTCGGTGGGACACAGACCTGGGCGGTGGGTCTGTGCACCCAGCCTGGAAGGACGGGGAGGTTTCTCAGCGTCTGACCTCACCACAGATGGGAAAATGGCTCCTATGGCTTTAACAGCAAGCAGAGGTTGTCTCACCCAGCCTTTGTGTGTGTGTGGGGATGGAGCCGCAGGCAGCGCGGGGTGGCTGGGAGCTGCCCGGGAGCCATCGATCGGTGGGCGGTGTGGAGTGAATTAATGCGGGCAGAGGCACGGCAGGCTCTGCTCACGCCCCCTCTCCGTGCCCAGGGAGCCAGCACGGGCACCCCTCTCTCTTCCCGGGGTGCTAAAACCACGTTTGAAGAAGAACCTCACCCGTGGCAGCAGGAAATGAAAGGCATTTAAATAAATATCCTGAAATGGAGTCTCTTTAAACTGCCCCAAATAACGTCCCTGCTACTGCCAGCAAGCTGAATAAATATGAAAGGCCTGTGCTAACGAATACACCAGCGTCAGCTTTTATGAATGCCTTTCTGCTAGGCTTGTATTTCTTTTAGAAAGTTTTATTTAAAGCCAGATTAATTGAGTAAAACTTAATTAAACTTTCATCGATTTAAATGGGGGTTTGCATTGAGTAAGGATAGTTTGATTGGCCCCCAAAGACTTTGCTGTTTATACATGGGGCTGATCATCTTACTGGTGTGAGGTTCAACTTGAAGGAGCCCAGAGGAGTGAGGGGAATAATTCTGCTGCAGCATTTTAATGTATTAAATAAATAATGACGTTAGGGTGCTGCAGTAAATTGTAGTAATGGCCCAAGTTTCTAGTACAACTCTATCTTCATTTTCCAATGTTTTCTAACACATAGACTGGTTTATTTCTGATGCACTCGGGCTTTATGATCTCTTCACTTCCCAAGTGGGCTTCTACAGTGCTCTTGGGGCGCTACATGGAAAGCCCTTGTGTCCAGCAGTGTGTGTGCCACCTTGCTGGAGTCCCACAGAGAGGAAATGATAACTTGCTGCCTGGTGTGTTTGCCTGGTGGCTGCTCTCCCCCCTGTTCAGCTTCATCCACACAGTGGCTTAAGGAGAACGCTTAATCATGCCCATGAAACAGATTTTTCCTGATTATTTTAGTTGTATAAATTTACCAAAAGAGTATTGGTAGGAGCTGGACTCCTGGTGTGAAGATGCCCACAGGCTGCAACAGCGAGCCCCTTGTTTCTAAGAGTAGGCAGTGGGTTCTGCTTGGGTTTTGATGTGCATCAACACGATGGGGAGGGTGTCCAAGTTACATAAAGGCAGTAGCTTCTTTCTAAAGAGGTTATGGCAGGAGTAAGGTTAGAAGTGGCAATCAGACCCTTGCTCCAAGTGATAACTGTGGTTTGGTGTTAGCTGTTACTACAAACCACACCATGGAACAGATGCATCCTGACCCAGGTGGCACGGAAGGAGGGGGCTGGATGAATGTGCTCTGAAGGTAGCCACGAAACCAGCTCTTGTTTGGCCCCAGGAGAAAGGGTGGAGAGGAGATGTAGGGGGAGGTCTGCTGGAGCTGGGTGTTTTGTGGCTAAGTGCGTTGTTAGCTCGTAATACAGACAGGTAATAATTGTGATGATGCTGGACGGTGGCAGAAAAAGAACAAAATACAAAGGAGATTTTTGGTGGAGAAGAATTAGTTTGGGATTTGGAGGAGAAATGTGTGAAAAGCCTGTGTGTGGTACCACAGGAAACCAGAGAACAGCCGCTCTTTGCGTTACAGAGCTCTCAGTTACATTGCACGGTTCTGACTATCAAAGGACAATGACTTTTCTTCCCCCACACCCCAATCTAAGGGTGCTCCCTACCAAAATCCCTGACTCCTGTGGGTGGTCTCTTCCAGCTGGCGTGACCACGGAAGCCATTCAGCCTGGGAGTGCAAGCCCTGACTCGCTGGGAACGGAAGCCAAGGTCCAGGAAGAGGAGCACGATCTGGTCGATGATGACATCACGGCAGGTGAGTGTGAACACAGGGAGCGTGTTGGCTTTGCACGTAGGAGATGCTGGGTGGGGACCATGGAGCTCTTCAGACCTCCAGGAGAGCTGGAGGCAGCAACGAAATACCTGCTCAGCTGTTACTGCTGTGATGCTACTGTGTTACTTCTGAATCCTTATCTATATTTTAACATACACTGGGAGCTGTTAAGTCCTCCTGTGACTGACACACTGTCCTACCTTGTTCTCCTGAAGAGTGTAAAGGCTTTGTGTGGTTCTGTGTACTCACACCTTAGCCCCGCTCCTTCTCCACAGCGCAGGGTTTCAGTGTTCTCCCACCAGCCTGCCTGCCTGAACAGAGGGGTTTCCAGCAGCCAAGTGCTGCCAGTTCGTCGTGTGGAGAATTCAAGTGTGTCTTAGTTCTGTAATCCTGCTGTGGCTTTTTACTGGTGGGTAAATGGGTAGGTAAAGTCAGGACTTGGGACCCATCGAGGCGTGGGGAATGACAGACCATACAAGATGTGTGCTTAGCTCTGAGCTTGCTTTGTCATGCTGGTGAGTGCAGTGTCAGAGGGAAATGCCTGTATGTGTCACCTCCCTTGGGATGGGAATGGTTGCAGCATGTGTTTGAGCATACCATGCTGTGGGCCATCGAACATGAAAGGTCTCCAGGGCTCTGCATCGCTTGGAGACCTCCCAGTCCTTTCTCTGGAAGGTTTTGCTGTGGCAGGATTATACCAGCTCTCTGCTATCTCTGTTCTTGCCAGGGGGTAGGCTGCTCTCAGGATGTACATTCCAACCTCTGGCCCATTGAGTTCTGGGGCTCTCAGAGCTGTTGGCTGGAGGTGGGCAGCAGTGACAAGTTTACTTACAAAGTGTTGCTCTGATTTAAAAGCTTTAAAACCAAACCCTGAGTAAGGATGACATTTGGGCCTAGAATTGAGTACTGTTAGTTTTGAGACACACTGAAGTTTTGATACCATTTCAACTTAACCTCTTACAAACCTGCTGCAGCTGCATCTCTGGTGCAGCTATTCAGGCCAGTATTTATCGACTGACTGCATGAAGTGATGCTGGTGTGTGCTGCTCAACGGGATTTATTCTTCCCCCCCCCCCACCCCAGGTCACATTGGGATTCACCAAACACCTCAATTTATCTGAATAATCTTTTAAAAGGATGACTCCCAGTACTTTTGGAGACTGGGGTGTTTTAGCTGAGCTGGCTGAAAGGCACTGCAGCCTGTTTCTGGAAGGGGCATCAGCAGTACACCACAGTGCCTCCTTAGCATTGCACAACACACACCCAGGAGTTGTTTAGAAGAGTGGGGTTATCTTCATGTGCACTGAGAACACGTGCAGGAATATCTCCAGTGCCTAGTAGTATGTATTGCTACCTTGGATGCCCAGGAGGCTTTCCTGGGCTTTGCTGATGCAATAATTTTGCTAACGTCCCACTAACCCACCTGTGGATGCTCTAGTTGGGTATGAAACCTCCTGGCTTCAGTGGCCAAGCCTTTTGCAGCTCATTGTAAGGGTAAATGGTAAATATTGCCAGTGAACCCGTGCTCAAAGGTGGCTCTGTAATGGGTGATGATGTTTGTCTGTGCTAAAGCTGAGGCAGTGTGAGGGTTGTGTTTCTTGTGGCTCCTCCTGGGTCTCCCCGCAGCGCACTGCTACGTGGGTGAGTTTGCAGACATCTCAACTCACAGGTTCCTTGCACCAGGAGTGCTTCTCTTACCCACCCTGGCTCCCCTGTGACTCTGGCACCAGCTACCTGTTGGCAGTCGTTGTGAGTTGGTTCCTAGGCCTGTACTAGTGCTCTCTGTGTGGTGTTACAGTGTTTACTCCAAGGCTTACTCTGGCACGCAAGCCAACGTTCCAGCAAACCACAGGCCAGTCCCAGACTGTGCTTCTGGTTTCCTTTTGTTACAGTTTTAATAACACATCTTGCTTCTGGACCACTTTGGTGGGTCCCTTCCCTTCCTTACTGCTGGGGCCGGCCGCTTTGACACGGGGAGCGACAGGTGCCGCTGCCCACCGCATCCCGCTGTCACAGCCGGGCTGCCGCTGGCGAGCCGGCCTGGAGCGGGGGTACACAACAGACACAACCATCTGCCATCCCCAGCAGACACACCAGCAGCCCACTGCTCAGCACAATGAGGGTGCCAGAAGAGGCAGCCTCTGCACAAAGTGCCTGCTGGGCTTCTTGTTAAGTAGGTTAGGCTGGACCTGAGCACCTTCCCCAGCGCTGTCAGGCGGGGGTTTGGGTCTGCACAGCCCGCCCTGGAGAGATCAAAGCAGCTTTTAATTTGTCTTTAATCACTCATTGGAAAACCATCTACCATGTCATGCCCTGCCTGTTGTGGAAAACACCGGAGAAGTGAGGGTTTATCATCGAAAGCAAACTTCATCCCTGTCAGATGCTAATTAAGGATGGAGGGGAAATACTGACTCATCTCTGGCACTGGTCTGGTTAAAAATGGGGTGTGAGCTCAGGGACACGGGCTGCTTAACACGCAGGGTTACTCCCAATGGAGGCTTCATGGGGACCAACAGGAGGGCCTTGAGAAGTGGGGCTAACAGCTAATTGTCTCCCAAGCTAATGAGAAGCCAGGTTCCTGCAGTTTGAACTGGCTCTTGGTGAGGAAGCGTGGAATGGTGGGGGAAATTCTGGTAACTCCCTGTGAGAACACCAGGTTTGTCAGCAAAGCTGTGTGTATCCATCAGGATCCAGGCATCTGCCACTCAGGCAGATGTCTCCCAGTAAGCACCATTAAGAGCTCCCCTCTCTGCGAGGGGGTTACTGGCCTGACATCTGCCTGGTTGGGAGAGCGAGCGCCCTGTAGTCATTAAGGAAGGGCTGATTCCAGGGAAGAGGTTTGTTTGGGGGCTGGCAGGGTGGTTTCTAATTACCAGAGGAGCGTAGAGCAGGGGCAGTTGCGGAGCTGGGAGCTGTGGGCAGTGCTGGGCGCTGTTCCCAGTGAGGTGAGCGGGATTTGGGTGGCCATTCCCAGTCATCCTCAAGTTCCATGGAGCTGCAGAGTGTAACTAGAGCTAGCACCTGTGTGTCTGCACCGAGGTGTACTGATGTAAAGGCCACAGCTGGCACCACAGAGGCCAGGAGCTTTTCAGAAGTTAAAGTAGCTACTCCACCTTGGAGTAAACACAGATTTATGTAGAGTAGCACAGGCAGCAGCCTTTAAGGTGCATTCATCC
Source organism: Porphyrio hochstetteri (assembly GCA_020800305.1). Taxonomy (NCBI): domain Eukaryota; kingdom Metazoa; phylum Chordata; class Aves; order Gruiformes; family Rallidae; genus Porphyrio; species Porphyrio hochstetteri. The sequence goes on from CM036938.1 coordinate 91,799,840, forward strand.
ACAAGCACTTGCTTTGGACTTGAAAAGGTAACTGGTTTCATTTCATTTCTGGTACTTGCCAATATCTACACTTGATGCTCTACGGCTAAGCTACACATAGTGTAGCTAGGTAGTACCAGTCCCTACTCCATCTTCCTTGGCAAGTGAGAGTGAGGAGTCTGGATTGTTTCCATCAGGACTTTGTAACAATCAACCCAGGACTTGTGTCCACAATCCTTTTGTTACTCCAGTGGCAGATGTCTCCTTCCAGCATGGCATGGGCTCCCTTTGTGCCACAGTTACTCCAAAACACCGTATTACCTTGGGAAAAGTTGGTCCTCTTTGTCCTGGGAAGCTGTTTGTAGCTCCAGCGGGCTCTGCTGCCTGCTCATCCCTTCAGCAGGGTGTTTTCTCTGCCTCAGCCAAAGCCTTTTGATTGATTTATTAAGAAAATTATGTAAAATAATCACTTTGTGTGTAGAAGTGGAGTTTGAAAGAGGCATAGGCTCCAGAAGCGATGGGTTAAAACACCAAAGGGGTGTTACTATCCTTGAGCTCTATCCCAAAGGTAAACACAGTGCAACAGGATCAAGCTTGGGGAAGTTTATCATGTCAGCAGTGCCCATTTTACATACAAACATTTTAATTTTGCCTTCTCTCACGTTCCATTCTTTCAGCAGGCCTTGCACTTTGATAAATAAACAGCTCATCTGAGGCTCACAGGCCAATTGCAGCATATAATAGCTATTCAGAGGCAATTAACTGGCCTGTTTTCATGGCAGCGTGCGAGCCTGCCCTTTCCCAACCTTCAACTTGATTTGTGGGGATTCAAAATTAACTTAAAAGTCTTGTTTGCTGACAGCTTAAAGCTTAATTGACTGAAAGCCAAATAGAGTGTGTTCTGTATTCAGCACTGGAGCCCACGAGAAACCCTGTGTAAATCGCCTCTGCCCAGAGGCACCCACAGGTCCCTCTCTGCTGCTGCAGGCTGGGCACAGCACCCTAGGGGCATGTGTCCTGGTGTCCAGCCCATCACTGTGCCCTAGGGTCGTCTGTCCCAGCACCACCCCAGGGCACCACATCATAGGGCCCAGCACCAGCCCAGGGCTTCATACCATAGGCTTGTGCATCCCAGTGTCCTGCCCATCACCACACCACAGGGCTGTGCATCCCCCCACCCAGCTCTGGGCTCCCTGGCTGCTGCAGAGCGCTGTTGGCTTCTGCAGCCTGCAGCTGCCTCTCAAGGGATGCTGGGCTTTGCAGTTCAGACCTGTGTTAGGGGAGCAGGAGTCATGCTCTGTGTTGCTGGCAAGCCACAACCCCACGATGAAATCTGTGTTTTGTGGTGTTAGTGGAATTCCTTCCAGGGCAGATGGAAAAGCCATGTCATCCTGCTGTCCCAGTGTGTCATCCTGCTATCCCAGTTCCCCCAGTGAGGGTTGGTGGCTCTGCAGCTGGCAGCTCCCCTGTCCTCCAAGTGACAGTGATATGAAGCATCACAGGAGCTGCCTGCAGACAAATACGTGACTGGGGGGGGTTTAAATCACTTCCAGTTAAATAATCTCTATAAGCTGCAGGAATCTGTTTTAATCTGTCCAAAATCAGAACGGGTTTAAAAGCAGAACACCTTGGGCTGGGAGATGAGGTATCATCCCTGTGTCACGAAACCACCGTGTCCTCCTGCAGATTCCTCCAGCTCCTTCTGCGTGTGAGTCAGGGTTTGATAGGTGAAAGCTCCAGAGTGTGGGTCCTGTTCTCCCTCTCCTCCTCATCGATTTCTTGGCAAATCATAGCTAGCCAATTCCTTCTGCCTCCCGATCGATTTCCAATAGGAGCGGCGGCCTTCATAAGGCATCGGGAAAACTTGCCATTGGCTTTCAGGATGACTGCAGTGCAAAATCATATATACAGTGTGAAATAATACATACAATGGAAAATCATATCTACAGTGGAAAATAACATATGAAATGCAAAATAATTCTTTTTATTTCTTGGTGTTCCTTCCAATAAAGCACTATTTGTGCTTCAGGATGGGGCGCCTGGATCTGTGCTGCCCGTGCTTGAGCCCTACCCACGCCTGGTGAGAGCTGTGAGGTGACAACACATCTCATTAATTGTCATTTATGAAATGCCAAGGCTTTATATTCCATTCCTCTGGCTTGAGGTACCTGCACGCTCGTGACGGGCAGCACAGGCCTCAGCCAGCCGATCTGCCGCCGCTCTGTGGTACTTGGCTTTCCCAGGGGGTTCCAGACCAGCTGGGATTTAATGCTGGGGTTATTTACATGCTCAGAGTTTTCTTGCATTTAGGAAGCTGCGAGGCAGACACAGCTCTCGTTTCCACAAGGCTTTTGTGTGCTTTCCACCATGGAGAGTGGCAGTTTTGCAGCCACCAGGCCGATCCATAGTGGTTTACTGGAATTTTCTCTTCCACTCTGCCCTTTGTGCTGGACTGTTTGACTGCTGAGGCTCAGGGAACACAAAACGGGTGAGGATGCTGCTTCCTTGCAGAGGAAATGGATTCCGTGCTGCTCAGCCAGGGAGGTGTCAGGCCTCTTTTGCTCAGTGCCACTCGCTGTGTGTTGTAGTGACGTCAGAGGGATTGTAGCTGGTGTCTTGAGAAGGGACAGCCAGGGTTTAGAGTGCTCGTGTTGGGGCCTCGTTTGTGGAGATGGAAGCGAAGAGAAACACGGACTCCTGGCAGTTGCTGCATGAAATGGCACCTAAACACTGAGGGGGTGAGGGATGGGGGCGGTTAACATGGTGCAAGGGCCTGAAATCCCTCGTGCTGTGCGGCTCCCAGCAGAGTCAGACCCCTCAAAGGTGATGATTGCTGAGGGGAGCTCAGTGCTGGAGAGCTCCTGGGACTTTGATGGATGCTCTGCTGGGCTGGCACTGGAGAGCTGAGCTGCTTCCCTCACTTGCTTTTCCAGAGGGAGTGCGTGCTTCCAGCACTGCTGGAGAAAGGGCTGCGAGGCGCAGGCGGCTCCCCTCTGCGCCTGTGCGTTACACCATGAGATGCTCTGGGGGTTGTGCTGGTGCTGTACAGGCTGTGGCTGCCACAGCAGCTCCAGGGCTTGGGCTCGGTGGTGGGATCAGCAGGCTGCTGGAGGAGGATTGTTTCGTGGTGGGTGTCGGGCCCAGAAGGCGCCCAGTGCTCAGTGTGTGCTGCAGGCTGCCCACAGGCCTCTCTGGGCTCCCCTTGAGTGGAGCAGTGCTGTATCCATTTCACTGGAGTGGGTTTACACACAGCACCGCCTCTGCAGCAGACAATCCATGCTGTGACCCCCCAGGCTGGCAGCTGCTCTGGTGTGATGCTCGGCTCCGGGGCTGGCTGATCATGGACAGGCATCCCTGTCCTGAACGCTGCCCTCTGGTCCCAGCTATCCTTGGCTAGGGCACCTTGTCGCAGCGTGCTGTGGGGCTCTGAGCATCCCCTGCATCTGCCCCGGGGTCCTTGGGGAGATGTCTGACCCCTCGATTTGAGATGGGGCTGGAACAGTGAGGAGTCACCGTGCTCCCTCATTTCAAATGCTGCAGAGGAGGAGAGAGCAAGATGGGCGTTACTGGCTACAGCAGCTCAGCGTGTGGTGGGCAGGAAAACCGACACAAAGCCCCCCCACCAGCTTCTGGCTTTATCCTACAGCAGTTCTTCCTTCATCCTTGCCCAAATTTAGTTTCAAGTGGTGTCACCAAGTCCTCTTTCACAATGCAAACACATACATTGCTCCCTTTTAAAGCATGGAGGGCGAGTAACAGCCCCGTGCAGGGAGCTTTCAGAAGATGTGTTGGTGTTTCCGTAGGTGGCTCCCTTCCCTATCAGGACTTTTAGCAGATCCCTCTGTAAACACAGCCAGAGATTGAATTTAATTTAAAAATACTGTTATGATGCTAAAGTACCTGTGCTTCTCCCTTGGATTAAATTTCAGCCTTTCGGTGGTATTTGCTATGTTTTGGCCAAGCAGAAGTCTGGGAGGGCACTGTGAGGATTTACTGTCCCAGAGACGGGCAGGAACACCCCAAACTTCCCATGGGTGCTGGCACTTCCAGGCAGCACCCCCAGCTCCAGCACTGAGAGAGCCACGGATCAGTTTTCCCTGCTGTTGGACCGTGCTTTCTCGTACCCATGGCACTTACACCCTGATAGTAGGCACAAGCTGGCAAAGTGTGTTTACACACAGTGGCTCTGTGCACCCAAACCCACGCTGCATCTTTGGGGTGTGGTGGGGTTTTTGTTGGGTTCTTGTTGCTCTGCTGGGATGTGATTAATCATCTTAAAAACTGAACGGCAGAGAAGAGGCTTAACACTCCCCAGCAATGAACCCCGAGTAAGCTGCGAGTAAGCGGCTCGGGAGCCCGTGTGGGTGCAGAGCGTCCTTGCTCCCGCTCGTCTCCCACCCCGGCTTCTGCGCTGCGCCGGCGGAGGGAGCTGTGCGTACAGGAATGGCTCCTGGCGATGAGAAGTACTCGGGAGCAGCCGGCCTCCTCCGAGGGGTGGCTAGAACACACTGCCTCCCCAGGATGACAGGACACACCTCTCACAGGCACCTCTTCCATCGCTCCCCTAAAGCTCCCTGCTGCTTCCCAGCTAGGTGACAGGCAGAGCCTTATCTGAATTAATTTACTGTGAGAAAAGAGTGCAACCCAGAGGAAGAAATGTTTCAAGCTATGGATAGCCAAGGGGAACATCAGCAAAGCTGCATTTCCCTGTAGCTCACAAATCCTTACCCCAGCCCTCCCAGAGCCCGTGCTCCCCTCCCTAAATCATCAGCAAGCTTGCCCAAAGCAGCACAGGGGGTCCTGGCACACAGGAGGGAGCAGTGGCCGTGGGTTTGCCAGCGTCCATCAGCAGCACTGGGACACGTGGGCTGTGGCAAAACCCGAGTGTGTCAGTTTTCCTCGTGCCCTTCAAATGCCAGCTGGGGGTGTGAGGTCAGAGTCTGCCCTGCCTTTGGTTCAGGGTACAAACTAATTGTTTTAGTCCTTTCAGATGCATCTGAGGAGACTCTGTGGTTTAGGGGCTCGCAGCGGCGTCCCTGCTGGGTGAGGATGTCAGGGGAGGATGAGGATGCTCAGCTGTCAGAGCATGGGGTAACGGCAGTGGGGCCACTGCAGCGTCTTTCCTCGGGGTCTTACCAGTTTAAGGAGCACTATGCACGTTAACCACTGTAACTACCTTTACACTGAAGCTACTGTATGTGATTACAGCCCTGTAATTAATTGCTTTGGCTTATTCACTGCGCTGTGGCTGGTGGCTCTCCGTGCCGGTAGCCAGGCACGGTTTTGGTGGACTGGGGCTGCTGGGAAGCACCCTTCTGCACCCAGCGCCTGCTCAGCACCACACACAGGGGTACGTTTGGTACTAAGCACCGGGTCTGGCGCCTCCTCCTGGCAGGACGGGGCGCTCCCATGTGAAGTACCTGGAGCAGCCTGTCTCGTAAACCCGCCCGCAGCCTTGATTCAAACCCATCGATTCCTGTTCCTGTTAGACCTGGAGAACTTCATTAGTCTTTTAATCCTTTTATTGCAAGCCAGGAGAAAATTCATTTTACCCAAGAACTGTGCAAAGCCAATTAACATGATCTTTGGAGTTACTTAGTACAGTGCTTCAAACTGTTACATTTCTCCTGCCCTCGTGGCTGCACTCACAGCCTGCTTTTCAACTGGAGCAATCGATACCCGCAGCCTTTCAGGCACTTTAAACTTGGGAAATGTTTCACCTGTGTATTTTAAACACTTCATAAATATGCCTCGTGCTATCTGTAAAGCTGTCGCCTCGGAGCCGGCGTGGAGGGGTAATTCTCAAAACCAGAGGGGTTTGTGAAATAATAATTCTTGATATAATTCCTTCTTGAAATAATTCGTTCTTGATATAATTCCTGATATAATTCTTGGAATAATTCCTTCTTGAAATAATTCTTGGAATAATTCCTGACATAGTTCTTGATATAATTCCTTCTTGAAATAGTTCTTGATATAACTCCTTCTTGAAATAATTCTTGATTATAATTCCTTCTTAAAATAATTCCTGTTATAATTCTTGATGTAGTTCCTTCTTGAAATAATTCTTGAGATAGTTCCTTCTTGAAATAATTCCTTCTTGAAACAATCTGTGAAGTCATTCCTGAAATAATCCATCTGCTCCTTTCCTCTCAAGAAAACCCAGCTGGGGAAGCACCAGGACCTAATAGGTTCCTCTTCTGGGGTGCAGATCTGGGAGCGTGTTATTTGCACCCCTCAGACCCGGGGCGGTGTTGTCCTTTCTCCGGCACAGCCTCTGTTCCCCACATCGAGCTCTTTGAGGTTATTAATTTTCTCCCTGTGATAGGGTGATCAACCGTCCTGTCAAGAAAATGGATCTGGGTGTCAGCCTTTAGCATGATTAAACGGCGGCACGTCGCGCTGAGAAAATACCAGATTTCCAGGAGATAAATGGAGCCGCAGGAAGGACTGTTTTTATAGACGTTATTTCATCCTCAGATCTCCCAGTGGCTCCGGGTTGATTCCTAGGAAATCGTTGCAATTAATTATGGGTTTCCGCTGGTGATTAAAAACAACAAATAATGAAACAAAAATATTCAAGGTTTGGGGTTTTTTTCATCCCACTCTCACCTGGAGAGGGAAGGATGTTGCTGGGGAAGGGGTTGGGTTGGATTTGGCTGGGGTGGGTGTTTTGGTAGGTTCCTGGGATTGGTGTTTCTGAGGTAGCGAATCCTGCGCTGCAGCAGCGAGGAGGCAGAACGCCGTCGTGCGCCGGAGCGCTGAGGAAACTGTGTGGGGGCATTTCCCACCCTGCTCCAGCTGGGATTTGTTGTTGGGCTAACCAAGAGTTATCCCCTCGGCGCCTGAGAGCGGGAGGCAGGGGTCAGCGCCGTGCGGCTGCAGGCTTTCTCCGCTGGGTTCATGGCAGATGAACCCTCTCGTGAGGTGCTGCGTGACGGTGATGCTCCCATCCGTCCGCGGGATGATGGAGCACGGCCTGAGGCGGAGCTGGCGGCTCCCCGCTCGTCCTGCAGTCCCGTGTCAAGTGGAACCGTGTCAGTCCCGTTGAGCCGGGCGCGTGATGGGAAGGATGCTCGGCACATCCTTGGGGATGGAGCGAAGGGTTAACTTCATCTTGCTGTAATCAAATGAAAGGCGGGCGGAGGGGGGTGGGGGGAGCGGGGCGCAGCGTGCCGAGTGCCCCGTGGTTTAATTTCCTCCTGGAAGCAGCACATGTGTTCCCTCTTCCTTTCTTCCTCGCCTGGGAGCCGCGGCCGGCGCGGGCGGCGCGGCCGGGGTCAGCGCCTCGCCTATTGATCAGCATCCCGCGGTCCCCTGCTCCAGCATCTGCTGGGCTGCCCGCTCCCCGCGCCTGCTGCAGCGCATTAGAATAGAAATCCATAACCAGCGCTGTGCTCATCCAAGCAGGGGAAGAAACTAAATTAAACGGTATAAAACAATCTCGGAGCGGGACTTGGCGCCAATTCATCTTGATCTAAGATGTCACACCGGGTTCTGTCTGAGCACCTGGGCTGGAGGCGGGCGTGGGGGAGCCAACATCAGTCATTCCCTGCGGCGGGGGGCTCCCCCCTCCCAGGGAGCCACCGTGGGCAGGGGGAACGTGGGGGGACCGCGGGCTGAGCGACCACTGGGCAGTTAGAAGGGTGCCGGTGTTTTGCTTTGTCTGCTCCAGCCCGGGCTCCTCCGTGCTCCTCTGCAGGCAGTTACTATTGATTTTTTCCCTTCCTTTTGTTAAGCTTTCCCTTGTTTTCCCTCTCCCTTTCGGGGTACGTCGCTGTCGGAGCCGCAGCTTGGCTGCCTGAGCAAGGATCATCTTCCAGCACAAGCTCTCAGATTTGGGTACCATGCTTCTCAGTTCCCATCGAGCCCCAGGATGGTGATTAGCAGACTCACTAATTCCCCTTTCATTAAGCCACAAGCTTGATAAGTCTCACTCAGTGCCTGGTGGTGCCTTCCTACTCCTCAGTGAAGCTTTACCAGTGGAGAGCGGGAGGAAGGACTACAGATTGCTTGGGCTGGATCAGATACACAGCAGGGTGTTTCCTTGTACGATGGGTGACTGTGAGCTGCACCCATCAGAGTCAGCGAATAGGGAATTAAAATCATCCCAGTTCCTTCCATCTAAGGCTTTGTTTCTTTGCTCAAAACAGAAACCGAACTTCACCTCCCTGTTGGCATCGGAGTCCCTGGGAGGTGTCAGACTAACGATCCCAACTGCGGGTCCGAACCCAAGGTGGTGCTTTCGTGTCATAGACACGTCACCCTAAGCATCCGTCCCCCTTTGAAAGGGAAAAGGTGACGACTTGTTAGTGAATTTGGAGCGAATGGGGAGCAACCCAGAACTGGGGCGCAGAGCTCCACAGACCTCTCACACCTGAGCAATAAAACTCTGGGATCAGAGGCTTGTCTGGTGCCTCATGGGACCTTGGCAGGGCTCAAAGTGAGGGTTCATTGTGGACTGCCCCTGCGCTGGGTGGCATCTGGGCTTCGAGTGTAGGGGGTGGGTTTGGAGAAGTTAAATGGAATCGCCTCCACTGGCCAGGAATCCTGGGAAGGGCAGTTAGCATTCCAGAAGACATGATTCACAGAGACCCCTCTTTATTCTTCCTGGGAAACACACTGTTTGGAGTATTACAGACCAGCCCTGGGTTTGATTTTTCTCTTATGTCCCACTTTCCATTGTAGGTTGTCTGTCTGGTCTCCCCCAAATGAAGAAGATCTCTACGTCCTATGAGGAGAGACGGAAGCAAGCCACAGCCATCGTCCTGCTGGGCGTGATCGGGGCGGAATTCGGCGCTGAAATCGAACCTCCAAAGCTTCTCACTCGGCCCCGTAGCTCCAGTCAGATCCCTGAGGGGTTTGGTTTGACGAGCGGCGGATCGAACTATTCCTTGGCAAGGCACACGTGTGAGTGTCCCAGCACTGCTTCCCTTGCTCTGGCTCTTGGGGAGGGAGGGCTCTTGGTCACATTTCCATACAAACCCGTCCACTTAACATAGCCTCTCGCTGGGAAAGGTGACGGGGAGAGCTTGGGAAGGCGAAGCAGCACCATGGGAAGAGGCTGCCGAGAAATCAGGGCTGGTGGGTTTCCATTTATGCTTCTCTCCAGAAGGCTGTTGAGTCCAACATTGTCTGATCTTCATGGGCACAGAGTGAGATCACTCCCTTTGCAGGGCTTTGATTCCTCATTCTTGCCCCTTGTGTGGGGCTGATGTGAGCCCGTGGCAGACCCACACAAGGGGTGAGAATGTGAGAGGGTAGAATTCTCTAGAAATCCACCCGTGACCTTGCCTGACACCCTGATTCATCTCTTGACCTTAGCAATAGTTCAGGAGATATTTAATTATAAAACACCAGCCAAAGACGTTCTCATTATGGATGCGCCGCGCTTCAACTGCAGCTAATGCCCTGTTTATAAAGTTAATGGGCTGATAAATCTGCGTGAGGGCTCTGGCCTGTGCAGGGAAACACTGCATGTGGTTTTCACTGTGGTACATCTTCCAGGGTGGCTGCCAGCAGCAGGTTATTGGTGACAAGTGGTTTGCCCTGGGACTCGGCCTCATACGTGGCGGTGCATTCACACCTTGAGTTGGTTATGCTGGCTGTGTCTCCACCTTACATACTCACAGCAGTCGCTCAGTCCAGACCACAGCGTCCCGAATCCATTTGGTGGAATCCAAATCAGGTGGTTTGAACAGATTCCCAGTGCAGCTCACCTTCTTGGGATGGGGAGGGAGGGCCGTTTCTGGCCAGGAATGGAAATGGATCCATCTGCACAGCTGCACTGGCTTGCCTGGAGCTCAGATGCTCGTTCCTTGCGGAGCCGTGGGTGTAACGTTACTCCTTGGAGCAGCAGAGCAGGCGGCCATGCTGCTGGAGACCCTCAGCCAAAGCAATTGGGTCACTAGGTGGGATGAAGAGAACGCTGCTGCTTCAGAGCAGACACAGTTCCAGCAGTGCTGGGTGTAGATGGTAGCGAGGTTTGGGGTCCCTTCCAGGGTGTGCCGTGGCTTTGCGGTCCGGTTGCACACAGGTAGGTGCGCACACAGCGAGCGCGGGGTGCCAGGGGTGGGGGTGCCTGTTTCATGGGCTGTGGCACTTTGGGCTTTGCAGCGTGACAGGTTTTTGTGTAGAATCCCAAATGGATTTCATCTGAAAACAGAGGATAACCCTCAGGCTCTTGGTGAAGGCAGGAATTTTTGCTCCTGGAAACCTCCCCTAATGTGTTTTGAGCCATGAGCTCTGTATTGGGAGAATATTCAAGTCTTTGCTCTGGGCGAGGAGGAGACGACCCTGTGAGGAGGAGGAGGAGGAGGAGGAGGAGGTGGCTCCCCGTTAATCGTCTGCGTCCTGCCGAGCAGGTAGGCTGAGCTGGCGGCAGCAATTAACAGAGACGAGCGGGCGCTCGGGCTCATCGCTTCCTGAAGCAATAAATCAGCTGAGCACCTCACCAGCAGCCTTTCAGAGCAAATTAGGCAAACCAGCTCAGGAACTTAATTTCAACAAAGCCCAAAACCCAGCAGTGTGGTTAAAGCCAGTCACCGCTCTTATCAGCCGCGATGCGCAGCGCCTGCCGCCGCGCTGGCTGCGTTTCCCTGCCTGCTACACCCAGTGCAGCTCGGATTTGTGTGGATCCTCTGGTTCCTCATGTTATTTCTCCCAGTTTGGGGTCTGTGCTGGGAAAGTCAGCATACTGGGAAGCCTCTGGTGTGCTGCTTTTTCTTCCCGAGTCTGTGTGATTAGATGAGTGTCTCAAGCAGGATTTTGTCCCTGAAGGGGAGGAAGATAAAAACCCCAGGAGAACTGGTGGGTTATGAAAATCTATATCTTAGCCTTAGAGATAATATTTAGAAAACCCAGTCAATCTGCGTGGCAGGGAGCAGTCAATCTTTGTGGCAGTTATTATGCCCTGATTTAAATCTGGGTTTGGGCTTTAGCAACAAAATCACATCTTAAAAATGAAATTCACCTTTTTCCCCCCCCAAACCCTGTAGGAGGTAAGTGGTTTGAATGATACAGTTGTTAATCAGATAGTTCCTTTTTTGCACATTCAACATCCTGGCTGCTGTAGCTTGTTGTATCTCAGGGAACTCAAACCTCACTGCTTTGTGTCTGGGCTAGAGGAAGCTCAGCACTGAGCATCCCTGTCCGTTCCATTTTGCACCGCCCTGTATGCACCATAAGCAGGGGTGCAGCTCTGTCAGCCCTACCCCATTTGGGGTAAGAACAAGTCAAAATGCTGCTCCCACAACAAAGCCCCAGGAATCCAGGCAGCCAAAGGAGAGTACTTGTACGAGCTGTCACGTTGACTTGACCTGTTCCGTTGGCGTCGTGCATCTTCCACTGGACGTAGGTCAGGGGCTGTCCAGGTCACCCCTTAGTTCTGTGCAACAGGAGGAAACTTGTTAGGTTAACATGGACTTTGGTCATGGCTGTGAGGGAAAAACCAGCTGCTTCCTATGAAACGATGCTCATTTTGATGGAAATAGCTTTATTTAGAAAACATTCTATCATTCAGATTAAAATGAATAGCAGGGTTTAATGGAATTATGCAATTAAGAGGAATGAAAACACAAAGTTTAATGCACAGTTATGACCCCAGTCATATTGGCTTTCTCCTTCCTGCTAGATTATAAACAAATTTTGGATGAAAATAATGATAGTTTCCTCTTTCTATAGCAGGGTAATGCGATTTCCTAGTTAGAGGAAGAATGTGTTGAGGCCAGTGTGGTTGGGTTCTCTCCATAAATTGAAACAAGTCTGATCTAAAACTCATTTACTGTCTTGGAACAGAATTGATCTGGCTTTCACGTTTGATTCCCCCACCGCAGGTTTCGTGAGGAAGAAAAATGGCATTGTTAGGTGCCTTAACCAGGCCAGAGAGAGACAGAAGAGGCTGGAAACCAGCTATTGCACACATCTGCTGCCTTGCCCTTTGTCTCCCTCTCTGAGAAGGGATGCCAGATCCTGAGTACAGCGTCGGGGCGGCGTCCGGCGGGTCCCGCTGAGGGTCCTCGCTGTCCGCTTGCTTCGTGGGGAAGGGAACGTTGCCCCAGAAATCCTGGGGCTTGAGTGTGTCTGGGGTGGGCTCTTCTGACCTGCCAGACCTCTCCTCGACTGCCTCAGTTTACCTAGGTAATTAACACAGAGGAAACGTTGCCCCGAAGGTGAAATACTGTTTCTGGTGGTTTGAAGTCCTCCCACCCACCAGCACAGCCACAGGCTCAGTGGCCACATGCAGAGCACGAGCCCCTCAAGCAGGATGTGTTCCTGCTCCTTTCACTAATTATTTTACAAAGGTGTGATAATCTCCACTGGTTTATCCCTGGCTGGAAGGTGAGAGAAGATATGTGATAAAATCTCACTGCCCTGCGAGCAGGAAGGGGTTAAGGGATACAGACCTTTAACCCAACTGTCCAGATCTCTGTTTCATCTTTCTCTTGGCATTCTGCACAGGAATTCATCAAATCAGGGGGAAAATCCTCCAGAAAGGGTGGCAGTATGGTTTCATTTCTTCCAGAACAGCCCTGTGCCCATGGACACAGGGGAGAGGGCAGACCACAAGGATTAGAGCCAGGATTCTTCACTGCTCTTCACTCTTTGCTCTTAAACATCGAACCAGAGAGAGATACAGAGCGAGTTAAATCACAGGCTTGGAGTCCATCATTTTTATTTAGTTGGAACTTGATCTCGTGGCAAATGATGAGGCTGGGAATCAGAGTGATCAGTGTCTCATTCATGCCGGGGCCATCGATTTTCCTGAGCAAATTATTTAATTTTTTAAAATCTATCAGCAAAATGGGGATAACAGTGCTGACTGATGTCTGTGCCTGAAGCTCTGGGGACTCAGCAGGGGAAGGCGCTGCAGAAATCCAAGGGGCTCTCTGCACTGGAGGGGACCGATCCGCTTCAGTATTCGGGTCACATTTTTGGTAAGAAAAATGCCAGGAGGGGCAAAGACTCAGACCCAAAAGCAGCCACGGCTTTCAGGGTGTCATTGGCTGGTGCCCAGGCTGGTTCCCTGAGGATGCTGAGGGGTGGTTTCAGAGACCCAGCAGATTGGCTCTTCTGGCTGAAGCATCCTCCCCCTGATGTTTAGATCTCCAAGGCAGCGCTCCCTGCCCCTGGGAGCATCAGTGCACATTGAGTAGGTGACCCCTTCTGCAAGCAGGAGCATCGTGCTGGCCTTCCCATTGCGTCTCCGCGCAGGACCTGTGACTGGTTATCCTCCTGGCAGTGATGGTTCACCAAAAGATGCTGGGTCTGAGCAGGGCCCATGGCCCTGGGATGATGCTGCTTGTCCTGGGGACCCACGTTGGCACATGGCTGCTCCCAGCCCTGCTCCAGGCAGCGAACTGGAAGGTTCAGAGCAGAGGGTCTCCGCAGCCCCAATCAGCAGAGCTTTTCCAGGGCTAATTACCTCTTTACTGCGCTGACTCTAATGTGACATGTTTATTGCCTTAACTAACAACTCATTAGCTTAGTTGATGTTTTTGTCAATATTAATTCGTTCATTTAAGCCAAGTCAAAGCTTAAACAAAGATGTCCAGGCTGAGAAACGGGCAGCGGAATGACGTGTGTTTAGTTCATCCTTCTCCTCAGCTCAATTCCCCCGGCAGGCGTCAGCGGGCGCGGCGCTGGGAGGAGTGCTCTGCAAAGGCACCTCTGTTACCTTGGAGGGGTCATGCTTTTGGGGATGGAAAATTCACAGGTATCAGAGCTTCCTGCCCTGCCACACGCTGTGAGAAGGATCTCTGGGCCATGGAGAGGGGTTAGTGTGGATGCTTCAGGAGGAGCATCCACTGTTTGCTTTTCGAGGGCCGAAGGGATGGGCGGCTGATGTGCTGAACCAAACAAGCAGCTCATCACCTGCAGTTCCAAAAGCTAAAGGGGATCCTGGGGAGATCACAGGGGATCACACCAGCCAGCTGAATGGCTGTTACCAAGAGGTAATGATGGGTTGTCTTTATCTGGGGGCGTTGATTGGTTTAGCCCTCCTTCACATTTATATGTATGTCATTAAAAAATAGTCTGTTAAATGATAAGCAGGACCTGGATCAGAACTGAGGGATGTTGGAGCTGTCTGGGATGTGGTTTCTCCTCCTCAGCCCCCCACCCTGAGCCCTGTTTCTCTCTAAAAGCAAAGAGGGGGGTTGTGGGGAGGAGGCAAAGCGTGTTGATGTGCTGAAATAATAATATTTCTTTAAAAATGAATCTTTTGGTTCTGCTTCACACATAAGGACTGCACGAGGCAGGGCTGGCAGTGGGTCATGAGAAGTGTTTCCTGTTTGCTAGCCAATTCCCAGCTTTAATTGGGTGTTCATGTATGGCCCATGGGCGTTACAGAGGTGCATGGAAATGGTGTGTTCCTGGGTGGTGGAAATGACACACCTCCCTGTGACATTCCAGGTGGCTCTTCCCAACGTGCAGCAGCCTTTTCCACATCTGCTGGGGTACTGAGGGTGGTGGCATTGTTATTTAAACATGGACACGCTCCTGAGGTTTCCTTAGGCATGGTTCTGGGAGTGGGGAGATCTGGGAGCACGAGGGGTCACAGCCAATATCCCCTCGTGCATCCTGAGACCGAGCGATAAGGAGCCTTAGCCAATAATTTCATCCCCTTTCCCAAAGAGAGCAATGCTAATCCCTGGTCATCTGCCACTGGGGAGGTGTCAGCAGGAAGCATGTTTTGTGGGGAAGAAAAACCCTCACTGTAAAATTGGGTATCTGGTTCCCAGATCCCCCAGGTGTGGGTGCTGCGGCTGCCGAGCGCCTTGGCAACAGCCCAGGGAGCTTTCCTGGGTCACCACTGAGCTTTCCTTCCAGCTGGTGAGGATGCTTGAGAATTCCCATAGGCAGCAAGAGCTGGGGATGCGGGGTGCAAACCTCAAACCTGTCCCAGCTCATCCAGAGCAGAAGGCTGCCCGTGGGGCTGGGAGCGATGGCAGCGTTCATCCGAGACAGCCAGCTCCTGCCTTCTGGAGTGCCAGCTGTGTCCATGTTGGAGGGCTGCTGGAGCCACCATCCCGGCTCCGGTATATGGTGTGGAGAAGGACTCTGGGTGTCGCCTATCCCACCAGTACCCATGGAGCTGTGGCTTGCTCCTTCTCCATGGCTTTGGGCAGAGCCTGCAGCGGTGAGCTGCTCGCGCTCTGGGTGAGGGGAAGCCCTGGTCTGGTGCCCTGCAAACAGGGTGTGTGCTCCTGCACAGCGAGTACAGGGTAACAACAAGGTGAACCTGACTCCAGAGCTCCTCTCCCCATGCTGTTTGCCCCTGCTCCCCTTCACTGTGCCTCTCTCCCGTCCCGCACGGCAGGCAAGGCGCTGACGTTCCTGCTGCTGCAGCCGCCCAGCCCCAAGCTGCCCGCGCACAGCACCATCCGCAGAACCGCCATCGACCTCATCGGCCGCGGCTTCACCGTCTGGGAGCCCTACATGGACGTCTCTGCCGTGCTGATGGGCCTCCTGGAGCTCTGCGCCGACGCGGAGAAGCAGCTTGCCAAGTAGGTGTCTGTTACTCCCTTATCAACCCCCCTGTCGCTGGCGACACGCGGCCGGGGGTGCCGATCCGGTGGCCGTGGTACTTGGCAAGAAGGTGGGGCATTTCCCAGGGTGACACAGCGTTACTTCTCTGGTCACAGTGGTAGTAATTTTAGGACAAGAAACTAGCAAACCATCTTCCTGCCTAAAATATATCCCTCCATAATGTAATCATAGAATGTGTGAGGTTGGAAGGGACCTTTAGAAGCCATCTAGTCCCAGCCTGCAGTAAGCAGGGACATCTTTGCTGGATCAGGTCGCTCGGAGCCCCATCCAGCCTGACCTTGGATGTCTCCAGGGATGGGGCCTCCACCACTTCCTTGCGCAACCTGTTCCACAGACCCACCATCCTCATATTGAAGAACTTTTTCCCAATATTCAACCTAAGTCTCTCCTTTTCTAGTTCAAAGCCATCACCCCTCGTCCTATCGCTCCATGCCCTCAGGAACAGTTCTTCCCCAGCTTCTTACAGGCACCTCAGGGATTGGAAGGTGCTATAAGGTCCCTCCCAGCCTTCTCCTTTTTACACTTTCCTAACTGCAAGAATAGAAGGTATTTCAGAAGGTATTTTCCACCCCTGTGCATGGATACATGGGTTTTTATTCCATGGTTTCTGAGCCATCCTGTCAGGGTGTGAGTTGTTTGGGGAAGCAGGGCTTGGGAGAGGCAGTGGTTTTATCGGCGGCATCGCTATTCACCACACTGAGGAAGCTTCTGGATCCAAGGAGCACTAAGAAACTCAGCAGACCACAGCCTGTCTCTGGGGTCAGAGAGCAATGTACTGTTCTGAACAGGGGGTTGTTGGGAATGCTCCCTTGTACCCCAGAGCTAACTGTAGGGCGCCCTGTTCTGTGTACAGGGTATACACACGCGTCGTTACGCGCTGTAGCGCCGTGTCCTCAGTCCCACCATCACAGAATCACAGCTACATCAGGTACCTGGGGCTCAGTGTGTCAGTGAAGACGGTGACTTGTCTCAGGAAGACTTGTCTTGCCTTCTGTGTGACGTGTTTGGGGTGGGATACCGGGATCCCTGCGCCCCGCACGAGGAGCCATTCTGTTCTGGATCCAGATGTTTCATCCCAAGAGGCCTCAACGTTCTGATTTGCACCCAGGGCCCCAGTTCTCCCAGTAGTTCTCTCAATGAGTGAACACTGGTTGCTTACACCATTAACATGTGTAACGGCAGCAGGGCGGCTTCCACACGAAAGGGGGCTGTGCTGGGTCCTTCTTTCCCGTAGTGCTTGGTGTTGCTTACCCTAAATCTCTTGCCAGAACAGGTTTTTCTGTGGTTAGTTTCTGTTTTAAAGGAAAAATATGAGTCCCATGAACATACCAAAGGAGAGATCCCAATTTCTGTGTAGGAAGAAGAAATCAGCAGCCACCAGGTATATATAATATATAATAATCCTAGGGCTGCTTACACAGGATGAACCGACGCTGCTGCGCTTCGTGTAATTGGCTTCGAAAGCGATCCCAGGCTCACTGCTTTTAATGGGAACCTTGGAAAAGGGAAGGGAGGAAACATGAGTGCCTCTGAGAGAAAGCTTGTGTCTGTAGGTATGTGCTCAGCTGGCACCCCAGGCACCGTGGGCATAGTCCTCAGGAGGAGGGTAGCATATTTCATCCTTAATTTTTAATTTTTATACTGCTTTCTATGTAATACTTTAATTAGTGGGGGGTGTTAGGTGTTAATCTGCAAACTGGCAATGGGGAAAGGGTGTCATTCCTCTGAGGAGCAGCTGAGGGAGCTGGGGGTGTTGAGCCTGGAGAAGAGGAGGCTGAGGGGAGACATTCTCCCCACCTCCCCTGCCCTGCCAGGAGGGTGCAGAGAGGTGGGCGATGGTCTCTTCAGCCAGGGGCCAGGAGATGGGACAAGGGGCAATGGGCTCAAGCTGCCCCAGGGCAGGGTCAGCTCAGCTGGGAGGGAAAAGTTCTTCCCTGGCAGAGCTGTCAGGGCCTGGCCCAGGCTGCCCAGGGAGGGAGCTGAGTCCCCACCCCGGGTGTGTTTAACAGATGGGGAGATGAGGTGCTCAGGGATCTGGGTCAGCACAGGACAGGAACAGTTGGACTTGATGATCTTCAAGGTCTTTTCCAACCTTGTGACTCTGTGATCCCACATACACCGTGTGTGCATCACCTTGCCCCCCCAGGGAGGTGTTGGCCTTTCTAAGGTGGATCTGACCGACTTCACAGAGCAGGTGGAACCTCCTCAAGGTTTCAAGAAGGACTGTTCCTGGAGAAATACACCTGAACTGGATGCAGGGCTGGTGTCTGTCTGAACCTCAGGTGCTTCTCAGGGCGTGACAAAAGGAGAGGAAAGGTTTTGCCTTCGCAGGGAATCTCCCCAGCCTGGCTGGGTGTAAGAGCAGCCTCGGAGGAGCCCAGCAGCCACAGCTCCTCAGCAAGCCGCTTCCCATCCCTAGCTGTCATAAAGATTAGTATGGCTCTCTGTCCAGAGAGCAGGGAATAAACGAGTGGATCAGCAGGTAGCCTTGAGGAGCCCCGTGCAATTTTCATCATGATAAATTGCATAATAAGCGAGAAAGTGTTTGCTTATTAATCCATAACAAGAGTTAGATTGGAAATGGCCTGTTCCGTTCCTGGCGGCGGCGGCGGCGGGGTTAAGTGTGCCGCTCGCCCAGGCGCTGCCCTGCTGAGCAGCCCCTTTTGTGCCTGATTCACCGTGTACACAATCACAGCGCACAGCTGCCCCGCTCCTCTCCCCGGTGTTAAGGGTGTTTGATGAAAGGGCTTTTGTGTCAAGCTTCTGCTTTACTAAGAAAAGGAGGGAGGAAAAAAAATAGCGGAGGTTTTGCTTCTTTCCCTTCTGAATTAAAGAAATATCTGAGCTCTTACCCCAAACTCTGGTATTTGGAGCTCCTCCGCTCTCCCTGTTCACCCTGGTCCCTACAGACTGCTCTGGGCTAGCCTGCCATCCGAAATTAAGCTGCCTGGCTGTGAGGATTGGGAGTATTTTTCCAGTGATGCTTGGGCTCTGCTCTCCTGGCCTGGGTGGCCATAGGGATCGCTGCTGTCTGATTCTTTCACTCGTGGAACTGCAGGCTGCAGCTGGATGCAGGGAGATGTCCTACACCAAAACTGGCACACAACAGTGGAATCTATCCTTGGGGTTTTGTATAGTGTGTGTACTCCAATAATTAGGCTAAATCTCTTTAGTTTTGTGGTTAGAGGAAACTTTTCCTGCCCTTCTGTGTTTAGGGACTCTGTCTGTGGAGCCGTGGGGTATCTGGTAGGGACATCCCTGGTTCTTGAGTTCAGAGGAGCATTTTTGGCCTGTAGCCTGAACAAGTGCTGAAACCGGCTTTAAAGGAGAAACCTGAGCTGGGGATGTGGCAAGTTGCAGCAGGCTGCTGCTACCAAAGCGACTTCAGCCTGGAAAGAGCCAGGCCAAGCTGTTCCCTGCTTTCCCTGGGGCTATGGAGCAAGCTCCTCCCTGCTTTCCCTAGGGCTATCTCCCCTCACTGCTGCAGTTTTCCTGGGGTGAAACTCCCTCTGTCCCTCTCCCAGGAGACCAGGGTGGCTGCACTGAGGAGAAGCTGGCCCTGAAGTGCTGTGGGCACAGGGATGGGAGCGCTTGAGGAGCACTTTGGGGGCACAGGAGGGATGGTGGGGGGACACCTGGGGACAGTGCAGCCAGCACAGCAACACTGAGCTCTGCCCTCACGTGTGCAGCACTAAGGAGGGAAGCTTTCAGACAGCACCTAGCCTGAGTGTCGTCTGCCAGTTACCAAACCACGGGGTTTATTTTTGCTGTGTGTAGTTCTGGGGTGCTGGTGTTCCATGGTGTTCCTCACTGCATGTGGAGAACGTGGGTGCCAGTTAATCCCGTGCCCTTACCCCAGACCTCAGCGCTGGGAACTCTAACGGGCATTTGAATAATTTCAGCAATTAGGAATCACAGGTAAGGGGCCGTGCGTCAGCTCACCACACTGCTGCTGCCACCGAGTCACACTGTAAAGGCAATTAAACGGGATGGATGTGGTGGGTTTAGTTCTTCCAGAAGCTTCTCGTTTTCCCTTCCTTTTTCTAGCTGAATTAGTTACTCTGAGCAGGGTGTTTTTCAGCCCAGGTTTAAAACATCCTACCAGACTCAACTGAACTCTTGGGCAGCCGTTCCTCGCTTGCCTTGTCCCCGCTCGGGCGATGCCTATTCAGCACGGCCAGATAATTTGTTAACAAGGCCTTTTTAACACTTTGGACAGATGCACATACTGTTTTCAATCTTCATGGTTAATTATTCGATTTTGTATTTGATGCTAGAACACCCTGACTCCTAATCACTGCTCATTGTTGGAAGTCCATTATATTCTAACTGTTGGAGTGCTCCCGTTGACCTTGAACTGACATTATAAGCTGTTTCTAATCTTTTCACTCTATATTTCTAATGCTCCTTTTCTTTCTCCCTCTTTGTCTGCTGCCCGTTTAGCATCACAATGGGGCTGCCCTTGAGCCCGGCCGCCGACTCTGCCCGCTCGGCGCGGCACGCGCTCTCCCTCATCGCCACCGCCAGACCACCTGCCTTCATCACCACCATCGCCAAGGAGGTGAGCCGGGCTGCTGGGGGCTTGCCTCTGGGATTTGGGGCTAGCCAGGCCTATGGAACAGGAATAGAGGATCACATGGCCCTGCCTTCCTCCCCGAGAGGGGAAGTGACTCACGTAATGTCTCTGTGCCTGCGAAGCCGTCTTTCCAAATCCCCCAAAACTTAGGACAGGAGCGATGCTTAACCAAGCTGATGAGCCCTGTCTGTCTGAACTCGGTGCATCCTGGGGTTAGAGACTTCTGCTAGTGAGGTGTAAAAGCCTGCCTTCTCTTGGCAGTGCAGGCAGGACCCCGTTAAGCATGAAGGGAACAGGAGCGGAGGCTTAGCCGTGGGGTTTGGAGGGTGAGGAGGGCAGGGCAGGCTGGGCACGCTCTGCCTGGGCACGCTCTGTTGGAGCGATCCCTGCTCCAGCCATGGGCTGGGCTGAGCTGAAGTGATGGGACAGGCACCTCTCCATGACTGGCCAGCAAAGCAGCTGGGGCCTGAAGCAAAAACCTGTGTAAGTACGTGGAAATCATGGGATCAGGAGCCAGGTGCTGGACATTGTGTCCTGAGATCAAGAATTACTTGAGGCAGGCAGACCCTCGTTAAAAAACGACATCAGGGATAACCACTAGCAGCTCTGCTGATGGGAGGGAGCAACGGGGCTGGAGAAATAACCCCTGGGTCTCAAAGCAAAGCAGTGCCACCCAGCCCAGCCTCTGAACGGGCGTGGAACGGGTGGCGAGCGCATGGCGCCCGAGTGCCCACGCCAGGCCCTGCTCTCCATAGGTGCACAGACACACCGCCCTCGCAGCCAACACCCAGTCTCAGCAGAACATCCACACCACCACGCTCGCACGGGCTAAGGGGGAGATCCTGAGGGTCATCGAGATACTGATTGAGAAGATGCCCACTGACGTCGTGGACCTTCTTGTGGAGGTAAGGCTGCGGGGCCGTGCCAGCCTGGGGCTTGATGGACCACTGAATAAATAACGTGTTGGTCTGCAGTCAGATCGGAGAACTTCCTTCTACATGGACAGCAAACTGTCTGTTTTATACCACCCAGCTCAAATTTTGAAGTTTAAAAGTGTAAATTGTGGTTAAATTGCATTGCTGAGGAACAAACCCAAGCAAGAGGATCTTCTGGAGGTGCTGTGCGCTCCCAGCACGGGGCATCCCATAGCTGTGTTTATCTGCTGTGTTTGCAGGTGCTGCTGAATGTCATGTAAGAATGGTTTGGGTGATAAACAGCATTGTGACTCAGATACCCAGAGGTCTTTTTCTACTCAAGCTCCCACACCTTAAGTTCACCAGTAGTTTCTTGTTTCATGATGGTTTGTGGGTTCCCCAGATGTCCTGGCTGTCAGCACCTTCACTGCTGTGAGTTCTTACCATGCACAGGACAGTTCCTTGGTTTATCCCCCTTGTTTCTCAAGGTTGGGTAGCAAAGATGCCATCAGGCACAGAAATTCCCTGGTTTTGCCTGCTATGACTTGATAATTTTAAACATAAAACCCTGAATGTGGAATGATTTTAGCTTCTGTTTCCCAGGTTATGGACATCATCATGTATTGCCTGGAGGGCTCTCTGGTTAAGAAGAAGGGTCTTCAGGAATGCTTTCCAGCCATCTGCAGGTGAGCCCTTCCTCCAGAAGTGCTGTGAATGGGATGGCAGGGTCGCCAGTGGGATGTGTTTCCTCCTGAAGGGTGACACGGTCCCTGACTGACACTTGTCCCTTAACACCCGCAGACACCGAGAGGGTTTTCAGCTCAGCCAGTCCTTGAGCAGAGCATGTCCTGGGAGACAGAAGCTAACGGTGCATTAGCTTCTCATTCACAGGAAGCTTAAGCCTGACCCCCTTTTCTTCTCCAAAACATCCTCTGCTGGGGAATTTTGAGAAGAAACACTTTTTCCTTTCCAGTAAGAGCCAGCTGCTGGGATCTGCCTGCATAGTTATGGGGAGAGACCATCTGACCTTCCATGTCTTTGTCCTGGGCGAGTCTTACTCACCCTCAGAACGGTCCTTTGGAACAGTAAAATGTGATTTATAAACCAGGAACATTTACAGTATCTTTCAGCTACGATAAATATCCCAGTTACCCCATTAAACTGGTACAGCCAATAAATTATAATAATCATCTGTCGGCCGTTACGTTTTAATTTAATAAGCTATTAAAATCCTGAATAGTTTCAAGAAAGGAACAATTATGCTGTTGACAGGTAGGGTCCTGATAGAGGCAAGCTGCCCTCTTGCCAATGCTTTTAAAGGCTTCCCTCAGCACGTGAGGGAAGAGTAAGTGGGAATTAGTGTGAAAACCCCCCCTCTCCTCTTGGGTTTTTATAGTGGAACATTATCTTAAAGTTTTGTTAAATGACTAGTCATATTTCCTGCTCTACATAGTTACAGCCTTTGTCAGGATGATGCAGCACCCCTCCGCTGCGATCGTTCAGCCCACTGGAGATGTTCATCGGGTTCTAGCAAGTGGTCGAATCCCTGGAGGGATTCCAAAGGGAATGATGCTTAATCCTTTTCATATCCCAGTGCTCTCCTGGCTGTACCATGTTCTGTGAGCTCCTGGGCTGGCAAAACCATCTGGGTGGCTTGGTGGGTGAGCTGCTCTTGGTTGTTAGAGGCTCCTCTCTCATGGCTCTGCCGGGCATCATTTGTTGGTGCCTCGGCAGCCTCTTGGAAGCGGCGTTTCTGGTTCGGTTGGACGTGGGGCTGGAGCTGTGGGGCTGGAGGAGCTGTGGGCCTGGAGGAGCTGTGGGGCTGGAGCAGTGGGGCTGGAGCAGCTGCTCTGGGCTGTCTGCGTGCTCCATGCAAACCCATCTCTCAGCCAGTGAGGAACACCGCGGCGAGGGGGCAGTGCTTGGAGCGGCGCTGCCAGGAGACACCAGCTCCATGTCCGGACACACCAGCTTGCCAAGCCAGATTTGGGGCAGGGTGGGAATATCCCATCCTTCTCTGCTGAACTGAACCATACAGGGGTTTAGACAGGGGGTGAGGGGTTAAAATACCTAAAGCCCCGTGGGGCTCTCTCAGTGCTAAGCTGAGAGATAACGAGAGGGGTCAAGGAGCTGACAACTGACCGTCAGCTTAAGGAGTCCTTTTTCTTTCTTTAGAACATTACCCTCACCCCCCTGTGTTTCCTGGGAGCGTCCCCCAGCCCCTGTTGTTGCACACTCTGATGGATTCTCCTTTCCAAAGGAAAACACCGACTCAGCGCTCTGCCTAAATGGGCCTTTAAACGCCATGAGGGGAGAAGCGCTGTCGGCACACGCAGTGTGGTACCTGCTGCTCTCTCTGGGTCTGTTGGAGGAGACAAGTGGACTGTGGCCGCTCAGGGGTGTGAGGGAATTCATGGGCATACAGAATATCTCAGGTGGAGACATTGCGCCCCACGGGTGCCTGTGCCCCCAGCGTTACCATCCCCTGGCTGTTACCCTGTGGCTGGCTCCTGCCCCTCCTGCTCCCTAGCTGTGTACCAGCGGCTTTGATTTTCTTTCTCAGCACTCCTTTTTGTCATCTTAATAATAAATGAGCAACTATTATCGTTATTACTTATTGCTGACTAATAATAGTAAGTTGTGTGGCCGCTGCTGACCGAAGGAACATGGAAAGCAGATAGGTGAGGCAGAAGCAGCTCATGGAGATGCTGTGTGGCCTGGAAAGGGTTCCATAGCTCCAGGGAAGGGAGTGTTAAAGGCTGCCCAACCCCTCTGTGTGTGTTGGCAGGGCAGGGTGCTGTGCTGGGTGCTTTTTCCCCTCTTACACCGTGTTTCATGCTGGTTTCCTTCCTGAGTGCCATCCTGCACTGCAGAAGGGAGCATCTCGTGGGGATCAGGAAGAAGTCAGGTGTCTCTCGTTGTCCAGTGTGTTTCTTGGAGCCAGGGACATGGTCGGCAGCGTATTCCCATGGGCTGGCTCTGGAAGTTTCCATGGCTCTTCTAGTAAAGCCTAATTTAAAATGAACATGTGATGGGAAGCACGGTGGGCAACTTCCATGGCTCTGCTCTTTGGGAAGACAGGCACAATGATGTCCCCAAAGGTTTCAGTGTGAAATAAGGATTGTGACTCTCCTGTGTTTCAAGGCACAGAAATTCCTTGAGTTTTGGGATTGTTCGAGTCCCAGTTGAGGCCTGACTGGTGTTACTGGGACATTCCTGGGTTTGAGAAATCCAGCCCAGAGCCAACCAACCGGCAATGAGTTTTTTCCCCCTGTACTTCAGTTCATTCTTTACCCAGTGGATTTCAAGGAAAGAAGAGCACTTGGAAATCATTCAGGGGGTGTGATTGTCTGGTGTAACCCTTTCACACCAGGCGTCCTCGTGCCCTTCTGCTCGTGCACACGGATGTTTGGGACACCAGCACTGCCGCCCGCATCAGTCCCACTCTTGCACACCCAGTGCACGTGTTCAGCCCTGTGCAGTAGGTGGAAATAACCCTGATCCCATTCAGCCCTAGCAGATCAAGCCCCGTTGGCTTTGTTTGCTGAATGCCAAGCAGGAAAACTGGCAGCTGATGGGCTCTTAAATGCAGGCTCTGTTCTAGCCCCAACATTAATTACCCTGTGGCATTGCAAATGAATTTTAGCATGGTGCAGGCAGGGCAGATCTCACCTGTTCCTTGTTGTACTGTTCAATGCAGGTTCTACATGGTCAGCTATTACGAGCGGAGTCACAGGATCGCGGTGGGAGCTCGCCATGGGTCAGTGGCCCTCTACGACATCCGCACTGGGAAATGTCAGGTAAATAAATCATGGGCACTTCCTCCCCGGGAAGTGTGGAAGTTCCTGAGAGGCCAGAGCAGCCAGCTCTGCATCACTTGACGTGCTGAGCTGCTGGAACATTATGGATAATGCTGCGGGGATCAATAGTTTAATGAAGGACTCGGAGTGTATAGAGCTGCCTCCCTCGCTGGTGCCACGGATGGGTTAATAGCACAAGCCCAGACCGAGGTGATGCCCTGCTCTGACATAGCTGGAGCCCGGTTGCTAACAGGTAAGGTTTATCACAGCATCCTTACCTTCTAGAGCAAAGCCACCAAGGCTTGGGGTGTTCCCTCATGTGTGAAACTCCTCCCTGCAGAACGTGGTGATCCTTAGGGTTGAGGTGTTTTTCCAGTGTTCAGTGTGATACGTGTTGCCTTAGCATTCCCAAGAGGAGAATACACGTAGGGATAACAGTGGAACGAGTGGGATCGCAGATGTGGGCATGACAGAGTGTTTGCTGTACCTGTTCAGCAGAGCTTGTTGGTTGTGTTCATGATTCCCTGTACTGCGTGATCGGCTGTTGCTTCTCAGTGCGTTTCAGTAGCCTGTGTGTAAAGCTGGAGTAACATACAGAATCACAGAATTGTAGGGGTTGGAAGGGACCTCCAGTGATCATCGGGTCCAACCCCCCTGCCAAAGCAGGGTCCCTAACTCATATTGCACAGGTCAGCATCCAGACGAGTCTTGAATCTCTCCAGAGAAGGAGACTCCACACCCCCTGGGCAGCCTGTCCCAGGGCTCTGTCACCCTCACTGGGGAAAAGTTCTTCCCCATGTTGGTGTGGAACTTCCTGTGCTCCAGTTTACAGCCATTGCCCCTTGTCCTGTCCCCACAGACACTGAAAAGGGGTTGGCCAATTCCCCCTGCATCCCATACTTAAGATATTTATAAACATTAATTAGGTCCCCCCTCAGCCTTCTTTTCTCCAGGCTGAACAGCCCCAGCTCACTCAGCCTTTCCTCACAGGGGAGATGCTCCAGGCCCTTAATCACCCGTAGTTTGAGTCTGCCTTACTCTTTGTGTGCATGTGTGTGTGTGTAAATACAGTTTCTGTTGCTGTTTCTACAAGCCATTACCTTCAGTCCTTGCACAATGTGCAGTGGAGACAGCAGCATGGATTTCTTCCTGCCAGCTCTGCAGGCTCACTCAGCATTGCTGGCAGAGCCACTCAGGTGTACGTGGCTGCTCCGGTGTCTGGGCTGGCATTCCAGGGCCCGGCTTTGCAAAGCCCAGAGCTGATGGCATTGTATGTTCTGGCATTTTTTGTTTAGACCTGTGGAAGCTAAGAGGGCCAGGGTTATTGTATAAATAGCTGTATAATGCAGGCAAATGGGAACTGTGGGCTGCTCCATCTTGTCTTAGCTGAAGTCATTTGGATCATGATTTATTAATTCAGCTGTAAAATGGGTCCAAGAGCTGCTGGGTATCGCTGTACCTGCCATCACTGAGCGTCTCCCTGTCCTGCAGCCCTGGCCAAGGCTTCCTCGGTGGCCAGCATGATGCTGCCCATCATCTCCACTGTCTTCCAGCCACGGTCCCTTCCAGCAGAGCCCAGACGAGGCCGGGATGCCTCCAGCTTCCAGCTCACCCCTGATGCTGCTGGAGTGGGAGAGTTGAGCGATGCTGGGCCCTTCCCTGCACAAGGAGAGCAGCAGGGGGCCCTTGCCTCCGTTCAGCCTTTAACCCCCTCACCATCCATTGCTTTTACCTTGTCCCATGCCCACTGCAGCTGCCCAGCTGGCTCCAGGGTGAGTGGAGGAGTCCGTTAGTGCCCAAGGTAATTGTGGCATGTCTGGCTTCCCTGGCAGAGCTCCCTGTGCGTCTGTAGCACGTCTTACAGGACCTGGTTGGCCACAGCAGTTCTGCAGAAGCCCAGAGGTGCTGGGAGGCAGGACAGCCAAGTGTGCTTACACCCTTGGTGTCAGGGCCAGCCCGCGGCGAAGGCATCCCTGGGTGCTGCTGTGCTGGTACCTTGTCCACCAACTCTCTGGGTGGCTTTGGGTGTCGGTGAGTATTCACCACGCCAGCTGTGTGGTGAGCTGCCACACGGATGTGGGAAGCAGAGATGGGGATGGCTGAAGGGGTTTGTGGGATAATTAGGGCAGCATCCTATAAAATTTGCGGGGTTTATAATTATTCATGAGAAGAATCTGGCGAGTGGCGTGTCAATGATTATTAGGGGGCAACGCCATCTATTGGATACAGGTTTCTCATCCCAAATCCCATCTTCGCAGTTGGTTCTCGTGGCTGCGGATTGCAGGCAGGCTGCTCCAGGATATTGATGGGCGGAAAGATCAGGGGTTAGAAGTCTTTGGGTTTCCTGATTCCCACACCGATGTAGTCGTGGCTGGCTGAGTCTCTGTACCTCTGCTGACCTTTAGCTTCAATAACCGGCGCCTCTCCTCGGTTTTCGCCCTTCTGCCTTATTTACAGGCAGCCTTAGCGCTCACCTCCAGCCTTTGTTTTGAAAGGTGAAAGGAACAGAGGGCTCAAAACTCTTTCTCTGTCATGTACCTTCCATTTCTCTCTAATCCTCCTCAGGCAGAGCACAGTTCTGTCCTGGCTGCACACAGACTGACGCAGCTTAAACCCAAACCTTGGCTCTGAAGGGCCGTGTAGACACCCATGTTCCCTCTCCAGAAAGCAGGGGCAGACACATCATTACTAAAACATGGGGTTCTCTGTTCCTCAACAAGCTGGGAGAGCAGTGTGTGTCTCCAAGCTTCCCAGGAGATGGAGGTGACAGGCTTGCAGAGGACTGTGCTCCGACAGCCGCCTGCCTGATGCTCCTAAGGCAGTTCAGGGGGATCTGTGCTCAGACCGATGTGCTCCTATCGCTTTGGGTCACGTGCAGAAGTAGGCCATCCCTCCTGGGGACGGAGAAGGCCTTTGTGCTTGTCTTCTCCTGGAGCCAAACATCTCTTCCTTCCTACTCAGTGCACCCGGCGTCCCTGCTCTGGTGCTTCAAGCTGGAGCTGTGCTTTGAGGGACAAGGCTTCTCATCGCTGCGAGCGAGCTGGGCTGGGCTGGGCTGGGGGAGCTCGCTGGAGCCTTCTTGGCAGGGGGAGGTTTGACCCATGTCTGCCAGAGCTGCTGGGATCCCTGGGCAGGCGGGGAGCATCCATACAAGGGGGGGCTATGAGCAAGCAGGGCAGGCTGGCTCCTCATCCCCAGCCCAGCAGGTGCTGTAAGACTCATCCGCAGGCTCAGTGCAGAAGTGTGATGAATTCCTCACCCCTCCTCTGCTCCCCATCCCCAGGGTGCCGCCTGGGTGTGGGGGTGCTAGTAACCGGGGGTGCTGCCCCCCCGGTGTGCTGAAGCCACGTTCCTCTGGAGGTGCCTGAAGGGAAGAGCAGAAATCCTCCTGAAAGGAAGAGGTTTCTTTGCGGTTGCTTTTGATTTTGTGGTGTTTGTGTTGAATAATTCATACAAACAGAATCCGGTGGCTCCCGCCGCGCCTGCCAGCGCAGGCACGGGGGTGAGGATCCCCCTGAAAATGGTGGGGGCTCGTGTCTCGCAGCCACGCTCCGAAATAATCCCCTTACAGTCACTTGGAGGTGAGACTGGGCAGTGGGGGGTGTCACATCGTGTCGCAGTCTGTAGGCAGTTCTGTGGCGGGTAGCAGCAGCGAGCTGCTGGTGACAGCGCACGCCCTAAACGTGGGGGAAGCAGGGTGCTGGAGGGGCCTTTGGGTCCCCCTGAAGCAAACAGGCATGGGAGGGAACAGAACCGTTTGGAACAGGGTTTTCTTCCCCTCCAGCACGTTCTCATTTTCCCTTGGAGAAAGGCAGCCACAGGTCCTGCCCGGGGAGTGACATCCTGTGAGGAGCAGAGCCATGGGCCTCAGGGGTCACCTTTGCCAGCACATCATAAATCATTCTCTGTAGGTGGGGGGGTCCAGAGAAATTCACTCGTACTCGTACCGCTTACCTAACGAGGCGTCGGTAATTACCAGTGCCCGTAGCGCCTCGCCCCACGGCCGGCCTCACCCGCCTGGCGGTGCTTCGGGGTGCCTGGGTGCTGTGCTGCAGATGTGCCTGCTCACGCTGAACCCTTCCCCATGGTCCCTCGTGACAGCTTGCTAATTACAGTGGTGCTGAAGCGTAGCAGCTCTGCGTGTAACGGGCTCCCAAGCAGAGGGGGCCGGAGGTGGGTTTCTTTGCCTGTTTGTCTTGCGCCACGCCAACCCCAGGCACGTCTTTTACCCAATCACCACCACGGTTCAACCCAGAGATGAGCTTCTGGTTCTCTTTCCCATTAAACCATGCAGCCACCCTTTCCAGGCGTTCCTCGGCGTTCCCAACACCCAGCTTCAGACACAACCCAAGCTGCAGCTCCTCTGGTTGGGGGTTTTTCCCGGGCGCTTTCCCGCAGGAGCGGAGCCGGGCAGTGTCCTTCCCATGGCTGTATTGATTTGCCCTTCAGCTGTTTGCAGCGCAGCGAGAACCCGGGGCCTTGTTGTTGATTATCTGCACAATGTCTGGGTGAACAGTATTGACCCATTGCCGCTCGCTGCCGATGGCTCTTGATTTTTCACGCCGTCTCCATGACGCTCGTAATAAAGCGTCCGGTCCTGCTGCTGCGCCGCCCGGCCGCCCGCGGCACAAGCGGCGAGGCGCCGCGGCGGGATCCGGGTCGTCTGCGGACCCCGGGAAAGGGGGAAGCCGTGGTTGTGATGGTGGAGAGGTGCAGGATGGCACCGGAGCGGGATTCGGGTCGCCTCTGGACCCCGGGAAAGGGGGAAGCCGCGGTTGTGATGGTGGAGAGGGGCTGTCAGTGAGGGGTTGGAGCAGGATTCGGGTCACCTGCGCACCCCAGGAAAGAGGGAAGCCATGGTTGTGATGGCAGAGAGGTGCTGTCAGTGCGGCATCGGAGACGTGGAGTTATCAGAGAATTCGGGAGGGCTTCAAGGAGGGGGAAACAAATCCACAGAACCCCCAAAGCCAACAGGAACAGCCTGTTTTGAAATGTGAGGTGATGCAAGCCATCAAGATCCCTCTTGGGATTCTGAAATGCTTTGAGAAGGAGTTCCAAAACAACTCTGACCAACCCTTGGCTGTTTATGTGCTCTGGTTGACCAGCTCTCCCCAGTTTACCGCTGAGGAGCCGTATCCTGGAGGAGATGATGGCCAGGACTTGGTCTTTCCCACTAACGTTATTTCACGCTGTACTTCAGATTGTCGGTGTGAGCTGCTGCTACAGGCAGCTTTCTTCACAGTAAGGGGTTTTCTAACATCCCACTGCAGGAGGAAGTCTGTTCTGAAGCCCAAATGAGAGTTATTTAAAACACCAGCTAAACTTCGGTGTGTATTTAGGAATAAACCCATACAGTATTTGCTGTTGAATCCATGCAGCACTTTCCCTCACTGGAGAAGCAGTGGCTCTGTGGCCAGAATATCTTCAAACCCTTCAAACCCCCAGCATGCCGAGCCAGGTGATGGGAGGTGAAGGCTCTGCAGGAGGATTTCCCTGTCCGGCAGCGTGCGGAGCAGCTCTCCAGGAGCTGCTGAACCCCCACACCCAGGGAGGATCCCAGTTCCCTGGGAGCATAGGGGGTTTATTTTTGTAATCGTTCCTGGTGCCACATCCATCAGCGTGACACCGGCGGTCTCCAGAGCGGCGCTTCGCAGTTCAGGCTGTATTCATCACGGGTGACGTCTGGCTCAGGAAGGAGAATTGTAAATGGAGGGAGCTGATGACTGGCAGCTCCTGGGTGGAGGGGAGGGGCAGTGAGGGTGATCTCCACTATCCTCTGGTCCCACCTCCCACTGAAATCTGGCATTGCCAGGCAGTGGCTGTCTTCAGGAGATCAACTCATCTTGATCTTAAACCACAACCTGCCAGAACCATCACAGCTCCTTTCGGTGGCTACAGATTTTCATAACTAAAGCTGTGTTTTCTGTCTGGTTTGGCTTTGCTTTAGCCTCAAGCTCTGACCAGTGGGTCCCATTTTACCTTGAACTGTTAATTCAGGGTTGATGTGCTGCACTGAGCGCTCTAGACATGCTCAGAGTCCCACCATCATACATGATGAGGCTCCTCAGGGCCGGAGGGATGCTGGCACACCTAGCCAGCCCAGGATGCTCTCCAGGATTGTGCTCCTTGGGTTTCCCTCCCCAGCCCTTCTCAGTGTTCTCCTCCAGCCCTAGCAGCAGCAGGTTTCACGTGGCCTTTCAGTTAGGACAGGCCCTTCGGGGCCCTCAGGAGAAATGCACCAGCTCAGCAGTTTTTCCCTGTGCAGCTGCATTCCAGGCGCATCGATTAACCAATACTTAATCCATGGAGCAGCCGACCTGTTCCTTACATATCGCTTTCCTGGAGGACTGCACCAGATCTCCTTCAGCTGGCTCACAGCCCTGGGCATCAAAGGCATGTCAGCTGCCCTGAGAACCCCTCTTCTAGAAAACCACGTTGTCAATGGGGTTCAGATTATATTTATACCATATTTATACTCCTATTTGTATGATATTTATAGGAATGTTTCATCATCATGTTCATGGGGAACATACCTTTGGGGGGTGCTTCATGTAGGAAAGTTGTAGTTGTTTGGGTCTTTTTAAGGTGCAGCTTTAGTGTAGCTGGTACCATGAGCTCTCCTCAGCCCCCTCTTTGTATTAATGAGGTGATGAGCTGTGAGCTCTTCACTGCTGCACTCACAGCTCCTGCAGTTGGCTGCCCTTGTCAGTGCACATGTTCCTCCAGGCTTTTTAATTGGGAAGAGCAAATGATTGTTGGGATTTCTCCATGAGTCTGAGGAGGGAGTTCTGCAGTGGTCAGCCAGGCCCTGTAAGCATCCTGGGTTGGGAATAGGTGTGCCTGAAACCCGGGTATAAAGCCTGTACAGCCTCACACTGTGCCTGAAACCCGGGTATAAAGCCTGTACAGCCTCATGCTGTGCCTGGAGTCTATTTTGAAAAGAAATTACCATAAGAAAAGGGCTGTATAAAAATACCACCGGGGAGAGCAAGGCTGCTGTGCCATTAGCCTAATGCACGTACAGTTTTATCCCCTTCTTTCCCTTTGCCTGGGTGATCTCATCCTGCTTTTATTCTGGGTAGCAGAAAGCTGCCCACGTTTAACCAGACAAATGCTCACTGGCAGGTTTTCCCTCCTCACTGTTCTTCTTACCGGTTTGGCTTCAGAACCCAGCGTGCTGCTCCCTCCTTGGGAGACACCAGCGTGGGTATAACCCCCTCGGAGGCGTGCACCATGCCGGGGGGCTGTTTGATGCCCAGAGATGCTCTGCACCTCAGGCCAGCGGTCCCAGCAGGGCTCGGAGCGCTCGAAGCCCTCTCAGCATATGCAGAGCTGCCCTGAGCCTCGCCGTGGTTATCAGGTACTGCAGAGGTTAAGCTTTATCAGCTGCACAAAAAAAGCTTGAGGTTTCATCAAAAACTTCCAGCCTCACAACCTGTCGACCACAATTTGATGATGGTTATTGATTATTTCACAGCCTTTCACTCACTCTGGCACCGCGGCCAGCCTTGATATACAGATAGGGCTGCAGCCCGGCTAAAATAAGACTCCATCTTGATAATGGACCGAGATGAGATACTGTTATTTGATAAAGATAATTGATGTTTCACAGTGAATTGGAAAGCGGTTCTGAGCGCAGCGGCTCTGCGGCCGCTCCACCTGCAGATGTGGCCTTTGTTTACAAACGGGAGCGGGGGACGTGCCGCTGGAGCCCCACGCTCAGCAGGGCTGGCAGCCCCACCAGGGACAGCCTGCTGACACGCAGGAGCATGGCTCGTCCTGCTGCGGGCACGATGGCGTCTCTTGAGCGAGTATGTAGCTGGGATCGTGTTGCTTCTGCTCAGGATGTGGCTTAGAGTTTATTTTGGGGGGGCTGGTGTCCCAAACTCACCCTTTTTCACAAGTGTTTCCACGTGGTGCTTGAATTGGGCAAAGGCACTCCTTGGAAAAGCCACGGTTTGGCCAGGGAAAAGGCGGCATAGCGTGTGCCTGGCTTCCCTCCCTCCCCTGCCTGTAACACAGGAGGCATGCTGGGGTCTGCCCCTGCTTTCCAGTTGATTAAGGTATCGCTCATCCCAAGTTGTGTTCGCCCCGGTTCTTTTAGTCCTATTATAACCTTTGTAACCTCTAATTAAGCAATAGGAGATGGCAGGGAGCGGGGTTATCACCAGCTAATGACACCCCAAGTGTGCTGTGTGGCACAGGGTTCATCTGCACGCCGCTAATCCTCCGGGGGAGTGATTATCCGATGATAAACGTGCCACATCGCAGCTCATTGATGCCGCAGCGTGTGCTGCCGCTGCCAGCGCGGCCGAGTTACGCCTCCCCTCCCAAACACCACCTCTTCCATCGATCCTGCAGAGGGGTCTGAGGCTTGCTGGAGGGACCTACGTACCCTGCAAAGCCCTGACCCAGGAGATGGCATCCTGCTCTTTGTGATGCTTGAGGAAGTGTGTTTATTAAGGGTGTGCCATTTTGCTGATGGGAGTCTCCAGCACCACAGATTCAGTGTCCTTACCCATTACTTCATAAGGTACCTGCCACAGAGGGACGGGGAGACCCAGCACAAGGTGTGAGGATTTCAGTCCCTTGTTCAGTGCTGATGCCATTGTCCCTGTTGAATCAATTGATTCTTTCCAAGTAACAGGATCCAGCCCAAAGTCCCCCGATTAATCCCTACATACAAGGTGTGGGATAGTTCTTTTCCTCTTGTGTTTGGAATGAGTAGCTTGTGTAGTTATCAAACAGAAGATGCTGTTCCCCAGTCTGCTCTGTTAAAGGCAGGGAAAGCCAGGCAGCCGCCCTGCAGCCCTGGGTGCGTTTGCTGATGGCATGTGGTGAGGCAGGAAAACTTGTAAGCAGAAACATGCGTCCTCAAATTGCAGATAAGGGATAACCATGGAGCCTAACTCTTTAAGTTTAGAGGCCAAAATCTTTACTCCCTGGAAGCATGAAGGGAAGCCCCCAGCCCGTGACACGAATGCCATCGTGCCAGCCTGCAGGCACATCACAGGCCACGAGCGCCTGTAACGCAGCGTCCTTCAGCTCTGAAAAGACTGGGGTACAACCAGCTGTGGTGGTGAGCTCTTCAAGAACCAAAGTTGGTAAAAATTAAATAAATGCAATTTAGCTGTAGCTTCCTGTCCAGACCCTCCTTCCCCCCTCACAGCACGGCCCAGGCTCTCCTTTTCCTCTGTGTGAAAAGCTTCTCTCTCTGGGCACTGCTAAAGCTCTCCGAGGGACCATCCAGCTCCCAAGGGGAATAAGGAGTTTTAGTATTTTCTTTTAAGTCATTCTTACAATTTCCCCAGGAAATAATTTCTCAGAAGCTTTGGTTTCCTTAAAGAGAGAGTCCCTGGAGTACCCCACGTGGATGTGGCTGTGCTTAGCTGGATACATTGTGTAAGAGCTGCCGTCCTTCTTCCTAATGGCTGGTCGCTTCCTTGGGAGAGAAGCTGAGACCACAGTGGATGCAGGTGCCTGTTAACCCCAAACTCAGCTCGAACCTTAACTCACAATTCCTGACTTGGAAAGTCCTGTTTTATTTACAAGAATGTTCATGTTTTAGGTGGAAACCCAGCGCTGACATGATTAAACGGGGATGCTCCAAAAGGCCTCTGCTGAGGCCTGGAACACAGCTCAATCCATAGGCACCCAGGGATGTTTAAAGTCACGTCACTGACACCTGTCTCTCCCATCTAGACATGACCTGTGCCAACGTAGCTTTTGCTTTAGGGGGGGCCTGTTCTCAGCTCAGGGCAAAACCCCCAGTGCCAAGCTGGGCCTTTGTGCCCCACCGCTTCCCACTTCACTTCTCACGCCCATGAGGGTGAGACCCCCAGGGATCCGAGTGCAGGGAAGGGCTGGAACCCCTCGGAGCAGGGACTCGGCGAGCGGCTGCCGAGTGGTTTGTCTGCGGTGGGTCGAGAGGGCTTAGAAGACCTGGCTGGAAGGAAAGCTTTTAATCCAGGTATCAAAGGATGGAAGCAATTAGCAGCGAGCAAGGCACACCCGTACCCCGACGTATCTAACGACTCAGAACCAGCAAAGCTGGTGAGCATCCCGTCCCTCACGCTTTGCCAGTGGTGCTTTGTTCTGAGAGCCCCTTTGGTGGTGGTTTAATGCCATGGAACACGGTGATGCTGATGATCTGCAGGATGTGGGAGCAGGAGCTCGTTTGGCAGCAGAAAATTGTCAGGCAGAGGATATTTCTTTTCCCAGTGAACTGGGATGTCCTGATGGGGAGGACCAGCAGGACCCTTGGGGGAGCATCACGCCTGGCCACAGGTCTCGTGGCGGCTCCAGCCACTGTGTACTCAGGTGATGGGCTGTCACGTGGAGGCCGGAGCCCCTGGGGTGGTGAAAAGCAGGTGTGTCGCCTGTACCCCTGACAGTCAGTGGCTGTGCAGGGAGGGGATGCTTTCTGTGGGGGTGAAAAAGGAGGTGGCAGGTTAGGTACCTTCTCAGGTGAAGCCTTTAGATTTCATATAACAATGTTTTTATAAAAACCAGGAGCCAAGGCTGCCAGTCCCTGCCTGCCCTCCCCAGCCAGCCTGGGGGCCATGCATCTGGAGGGAAGGGCTTTGCTTGGCTGGCTCCTCCAGTGAGGACAGCTGGAAAGAAGGTGTCTCCTCCTCCTTCAGACCCAAGGATTACTCTATGTTATATTACCCAAGACTTGAAGGGAAGGACTTTAGCTGGGTGTCATTCAGAACCCTCTCTCTTTCCAGAAAAAACAGAACTTGGGTACAGTCAGAAGTGAGGACACCCCACGTGGGTGGGAGCGGATGCTACCTGCTAGGTTTCAATGCTCTCACTTTGTAAGAGCCTCTCTGTCCATGCTGCTTTCCATGCCATAGGACGCCCACACTGGGTGCCTCCTGGAGAAGGAGGGCTGTGGGTGCTGTCTGTCCGTCCCGCCGTGGCAGAAGGACAGCGCTTCTGGGGCTGCGTTAGGCATGCTGCTTGGTAGGGAGGGGATTGTTTTGTTTCCCTTCCGTTGAGGTGCCCCTGGAGAGCGGGGATATAAATACCCAGTAACACACCACGAGTGTGTCTCTCCAGCAGCACAGAAGTTCTGTGCCAATTTCAAGCCTGACTTTTGGGGTACTTATGAAAATACAACCGCTGCTGTGACACAGAGGTTGTTTCTTTCTGTCACCTTTAGCAGAACATGGCACTTGGATGTCGAGTTTACCAAACATTGCCCATAGAATGAGGTTGTCACAGCTTTGGTGTATCATGTGTTCCTTCTGTGGCAGGTGCAGGAGTCAGATAGTCTCCCAGGAGCATCCTCCCCTCACAGAGCGATCGCTTGGGCAGAGGGGAGCTGCACGCAGCTGCTCTCCGTCCCACCAGCTCACCCACTCTCAATTAAGGCTCTTTCCCATCCCAGATCCTCGTGTGCTTTCCCTGAGTACCTTGCAGATGCTGACAGGAAAGCCATGCCAAGGACAGAGTGCTCTGCCGTGCACCATGGCCCGACAGCGCGGCGTTCGGCTCCGCAGCAGAGCGGTGCCAGCCAGGGGACCCTGAGCACCAAATCTCTGGGTGCAAGTGGAAGGTCTGGGAGGAGCAGCAGGCATTTGGTTCTGTTCTGCTTAGTCGCTGGGCTGGGAAACTCACGCTGGGCATCGCAGAGCGCAAGGCAAAATAAATCTTGGCTTGAAAGGATTAGCATCAATTAGAGAAGCACTTCCTTTAAATAACAAAGCAGATTAATTCCCTCAAGGATTGTACTTATTGGAACACATTTTCAGTAGTAAAAAGAGCAACAAGTGTGCTACTACTATTGATTTTCTACCTTTGTATTACCAAAACATATTTTATTGACAAGTATTACTTGCTTGTTAAGTGCTAAAGAGTTTGATGGGTCTAAACATCGGATCGTCTAATTAATTGCCCTTTCAAACTTCCATCCTAAGCTGCGGTGATTACACTGGGGTTCTGCTGGAGCTGCTCTCCTTCTCCATGATAAACAAGGAGTGAATAGATTAGTGGGTTCTCATACTCAAAGCTGATGTTAGACTGTACCTGGCCTCAAGGACACCGGGGATTCTTCACGCTGCAGCTGCCGTCGTGGGGCTGCCGGTGACCGCGGCTGCCTGTGCAGCTCT
Organism: Porphyrio hochstetteri; assembly: GCA_020800305.1. Lineage (NCBI taxonomy): Eukaryota > Metazoa > Chordata > Aves > Gruiformes > Rallidae > Porphyrio > Porphyrio hochstetteri. The sequence goes on from CM036938.1 coordinate 91,836,774, forward strand.
CAGGGACGAGCCCCTACAGTGGCAGGCAGGCGTAATTCTGCTGTCTGTCTACCAGCTCCCTCTTGGGGAGGCTCTCACCGTCTTGCCATCCCATCCCTGTGACAGTTGGGGTCTGCTCCTTACCGTTTCTTGCAGGTTTGCTGGCTGAGCAGCTCTTAGGCCACTGGAAAGCATTTGTTGTGGTATTTAACACCGAGCAGTGTGAGCTGAAGTCCTGCCTGGTCAGGGATTTCAGTCTTGTGCTTTTGTGTTTCGGGTGGCTGGGAAGCCTGGAAGTGCCCCGAGGATTGCTGATTGACATGGTGACAGCCAGAAACTAATTAGTGCTGGAGTGACAGCATTGCAGGTGAAAATGAAGAGGCGTTTCCACGTCGTGTTTAATTTTTACTGACTCTGATGGTCTCCTCCGGTCTTTGAGAAAGGCTTCAGGCAGCTGATGTGCTCGTGCATTTGTGTTTGCTTGAAACATGGGCTGCTGGGTACTGACCCTCCTCTGTTCCTGTCTCTCCCCAGACCATCCATGGCCACAAGGGACCGATAACTGCGGTGGCATTCGCCCCCGACGGCCGGTACCTCGCCACGTACTCCAATTCGGACAGCCACCTCTGCTTCTGGCAGGTAAGGATGCGCCACACACCCCGGTCACAACCCCACGTTTGGGACCTCTTGTATCTGCTCAGGGTGATGTGATACAGGAGGGAGTGCTGATGGGGGATTCCCAGCAGCCAGGGCCAAAACATCGTCATGGCATTGAGCCAGGCCCGACCGATTCCACCGCAGCGAGCTTCACCACCCTTGCTCCCTCTCCCTTCTGTTTTATTACTCTCTGAGCCCAACATGGGATGCTGGGGACATCCCCTTGTTCCCAGCACTGTGGTGCCCATGCCCCTCCACCCAGCTCCGTGATGTGCTGCTACTTGCAGTCCCCAACAGGATTTTTTCTTCCTTCAAATAGCTTAAAAATGTGTTACTGAGGAACAGCTGAGCCTCGGGTCGAGTAACACACGCTCTCAGAGTCCTCGAGTCTTACAGTAGTCAGACTGTACAGCACAGCCCTGTATAGCTGTGAATCCCAGCCCTGCTCCTTAACATGCTTCCCTGGCTTTCCCTGTCACTCAGGAGTTCTGTGGGGGCCATAAAAAATTACTGCATTATTATCCATCACTGTATCGTGCGCTTTCTGAGACGGTAAATGAGAGCGGCGCGAATCCTCATCCATCAGCTGCCTGTGTTCAACCGGAGCACTCCAGGAGAACCCGGAGAGCAACTGGACCCGAGCTGCTCCAACCAAAACAGAGTCAGGCCCGAGTTTCAAACTGTGACGTGCCACGTTCTCCCAGGTGTACGAGCACTCACCTCTTGCATAAAGAGTTAAACACACCTCTGCCTTGGGTTTGAAGATGTGACCTCGTGCACTAGTGATTTTTCCCTCCCGTGTCCTGTTTGGCACGATTATTAATGCAGGAAAATCAGTAGCATTAGTCATCTTAAAAGGGTTATTACTCAAGATGATTTAAATTGTGAAAATGTCAGCGGCGCTTGCATGCTCCCTGCTCGAGACGCCGTGATTTACACTCTCTGACACCGCTCCGCTGCCGAGCAGAGCCGGGAAGAAGTAATGGCTTGTACTGGGCACTGATCAGAATTCAGGCCGTGGCGTCAGCAGTAACGCGCTGGGAATGGCCCAGGGGTTGCTGAGGTTCGGAGTGGCACAGCCCAATGGAAAGCCAAGGGGTGGGGTGGGATGTGACACGTGCGGAGGGGGAGCGGCGCTGCGGGAAGTGCAGGGCTCAGGGCAGAGACTCGCGGGGTTCGGACTTGGCAGGATGCTTCAGGAGGAGGTGGCCAGCAGACCTCCTCAGAGCGGCCTCTCCGGGCAGCGAACAGCTCTCGGAGCTGCAGTGTCTGCCCATGCCTAGTGTGCTGACTGCCCTGTGTCCCGTGCACCCTCGGCCCAGTGTTTTGAGGATGTTGGTAGCTGATATTTCAGCACAAATGTGATCTGAGCAGCACTCCACATCATTCCCTGAGTTCCGAGTGCGGCCGCCTCCACTCAGCCCCTGTGAATTCCCCCAGAGCACAGCCGGGTGCACCCACCGTGTCTGTCGGCCCTGCCAGTGTGCCCACTCTGTGTCCCAGTCATTACCCACCACCTCGACCACCTCTGCCCTCCCAGGAAACGGCGCTGCTTGGCCCAGCTCTAACGAAACTTTAATTAAGCCTGGTTTCAGACAGCACTGGTCCTGGGGGCCGAAGGGGTGTCAGAGTTTAGGGGGAGGTTGCAGGCAGTGGGTGACAGTGGGTGTTTCTGCAGATGAACACCTCTCTCCTGGGGAGCATCGGCATGCTGAACTCTGCGCCCCAGCTCCGCTGCATCAAGACCTACCAGGTGCCCCCCGTCCAGCCGGCCTCGCCGGGCTCCCACAACGCCCTCAGGCTGGCGCGGCTCATCTGGACCTCCAACCGCAACGTCATCCTCATGGCTCACGACGGCAAGGAGCACCGCTTCATGGTCTAGGGTAAGCCCTGAGCTAGAACCCCCTTGCTGTGCCAGAGCTCCCCGCACCTCTCCCTCGTGTCCGTGCCCCCATCCCGCCATGCCCGGCAGTGCCGCACCCACCGGTGAGCTCCCCCCGGCTCCGCGGCGTGGCCGCGCTGATGCCATCTGGCTTTCCCTTGCAGCCAGAGGAGGAAGGTGATGGCGCTGGGGAAGGAACACGCTCCATGCCTGGCGCAGCAGAAGCAGGGGATCCCTGACACCCACTGACATCACTTCTCCTCGCCCCGATCGTGGCAGCAGGGATCACACTGGGCTTGGCAGCGGGGCTGAACACGGCCCCTTCCTCGCTGGATGTCTGAGCTCACGCAGCAGCCCTCCTCAAACATTGTTTTCCTTTGGAGACTCTCAGCGACCTCAGCGATCACCACCCGGCCAGTGTTTACACGTACTTCCTCCCGGTGACCACTGAATGATGCGCTCGGGTTTCTCAGCGAGGGGCTCCTGAGAGGGAGGGATTGAGTTTTGGGGGGGCGGGTGGCCTGTGTTCTGATCCAAAGGGGATGTTTCCTCCTACAAAGTCTTCGTTTTCCAGAGAACTGGAAGTGCTGCTGTGCCCAGTGGCTGTTCACTGGAGTCTGGGAGAAGGAAAAACCAGTCTGTGTGTAAATAAGTTCCAAAACCAAATCTCTCTTTAGGCGGAATAGCAACCTGCAGGAAGGAGTATTTATATATACAGGTGGTTTTGCTGCCCGTGCAGGTATTTATTTATAAACAAGCTTTTCCTTCCAGAAGCCGCTCCCATTTGTGCCGTGCTGGGCTCGGTCACTCCCACGGTGGCTTCACCGGGAAGGAGCCAGCCGTGGCATCGGTGGGGAGCGATCCCAGCTGGGAAATGAGAGGGTGCAGATGGGGGCTTGGCTGAACGGCTGGGTCATACACTCCCTGCGGTAGGCACATCCCCGTGTGACGTTAGCGGTGACCGTGTCCCCTCCCTCCTACATATCTGAGTCTGTGAATATTTGGTGGCGTGGCGGTGTGCTGGCTCGTGCTCGCGGTAACGAGCGCGGCTCTGTCGGATGCTATTTAATTTAAACATATTGATGTACATGTGTGTATAGCTTTTTCTCTGCCGTTTCTGCCTGAGAAGCTCACAGGAGTAAGAAGTCTTCACAGTGTCAAGGGAGAGTGGTACCTGGAGACTCTGCCCTCCCCACGCAGGAATAAATGTGTTTCCAGACGGCTGCTACGTACCGAAAGCAGCGGCGGGTTGAGTTCTGTCAGGTGGTCTGTGTAGCACGCTGTACACCCAAGTGAGAGTTGTGTTCCAGAAGCTGCATATCTGTTTGCTGTTTAAAAATAAGTTCATTAATAAGAAGTTAAGACCATTAGGAATGTTTCAAGACAAACTGCCGCCGAGTCTGCTCCTTTCCTGGCGGGAATGTAGTGTATAGCTCAGAACTCCCTAGTAGAGTATCGGGGGCTTTTCTACCTGAACTCCTGCAGCATGCATGTGCGTGGCGTTTGTGTGCATCTCTGGGGGACCTTGGAGGCTCAGGAAGCAGAACCAAACCCAAAAGAACCCAGAGGAGAGCTCAGAGAGACGTTCCATCCCTGGAGTGAGACACTGGGGCGTTCAGCGTAGGTGCTGTGGCACCCCGTGTGCGTTCTCCACCCCGCGCCCCAGCTCCTGCCCCTTGGGTTACCCCTCGCTGTCAGGTGTATAGATTCCTATGTGTGTGTGTTTCCTTCCAAACCAAAAGCAGCCCCAGTGGGAACATGGCCCATGGCCCTGCAGTGATTTCCGTACCAAACATCTCGATTCGGATGGGGTTGGTGTCAGCTAGAGGCACGAGGGCTTTTCTCTAACGCAGAGGAGAGCTGGTGATTCTCCTCTGAGCCCCAAAAATCAGCTGATGGAGCCAGAGCTGGAGCATTAGTAGCGAGGGATTTGTTTGCCATCAAGGTACCCTGTGCCCCTGTGACAGAGATCGCATCCAGTTAAACCCAGCACTTGCTGGCGTGATTGAGCCCAGGCCTGCGCCTCCACCAGCCACGCTCGGCACCGCAGCGAGACGCGTATCGCCATTCCCATGTAGGCTTTTAGTGCTCTATTGATCTGTTAGTACCGTGTTTGGACTTGTCCTTGTAGCTGTGGAGACGTCTCTGTGGCTTCCTTGGCAGTTTCCAAGCAGAAGATGACACGAGGAGACGCCGGTGTGAGAAGGCCGTGCTGATGGAAGTCACCGCGTCCGGCGCGTGCTCCCCGGGGCTCCGCCGCTGCAGCGGCTCCGCCAGCCCGCTGCCCGCCCGCCGTGTGCGCTGAGCTTCCCGGTGTAAATATGCTTGTGAAATAAAACCCAGTGGTACCAACAGTGCTGGGTCCCTGGTGCTGTGTGAATCCTCCCCTGCTGCCGGTTCACATCTAAAGGAGCTTCCTTCTCCTCGTTCCAAGGTCGGGGGCAGGAGGCACCTCCGGAGCAGGCTCAGGGTGCAGGGCTGTCAGCTGTCCTTGCCAGCAGTGCTCCCCTTGCACGCTGGTTCGCTCCCCCTGAGGAAGCAGTGCAGATACTGAGGTGCTGAGGCAGAGGCAGGATTATGAGCCGTGTGGTGGTGGCTTTGGCTTGGGATGCGTAGTACATGTTACCTTTGAGATGGCTGAGGATGCGCTGGCGCTCACAGAGGGGCACAGGGTGAGACAGGGACAGCCAGAGTCACCTAAGTGGAACCTAACCGGCCTCCAGAATGAAAACCCCACAGAGGGCTCGGGGCATCCCTGCTTTTTGGGGTGTGTGAGCACGTTAAGACATCGGCATCCCTCCTTTTGGGTGGGTGATCCCGGGGCAGGCAGGGCACAGCGGTGCCGGAGGCACAGCCAGCGCCGGGCGAGCTCTCACCTCCCTCCCCTGGGCTGACAGGCAGAGCTGAGCCTTGAAAAATCAATACTTGGGAGCCAGGAGGGAAATATTTCCAACCTCTAACTAGAGAATGTATTTTGACAAGGCCGAGATAATCCAGGCTGCACAGGAGAAAGAGAAAAGAAGACTCATTTTTAAAGCTTGACACTTCAAGGTGTTTTTGTGCAGCTCTAGAGAGAGCGTCGATACCTACAAATACCAAAGGTCAGGCAGAGAAAAGCCACAAGAATTTCCAAAATGAGATGCACTGGGCTGGCTGGTTACCTCCCAGATGGAACCTGGGGGATTTGCCTGGAGAGCCGGTTCGAGCGCCGCGAGCTCGGTGCCCGCTGCCGGCTCCTGGCCTCCTAGAAATGAAAACAGAGCAAAGCTGAGACGGGACCCGAAGCAATTTACCTGTAAAAAGCCCGAGCCTGCTTCCTGCCCTGCGTCTGCGCTGGGACGCTAATTGGTTTGGATGGGCCATGATTGCATTGTGATGCACAGGGATCAATAGCTGTTTTCATTTGTGCCGCATCCTTTTTTGATAATTAAATAGCTGGCTGTGGCCGCGGGTACCGCGCAGAGCCGCCCTTCCTCCGCTCCTCCCGCCCAGCACCCTGATTTCTGCAGCCTGCGCTGGGCCTGGCCAGGCCGCAGCGGTGCTGCCATTGTGTGTGGCACGGCGGTGGTGGCACCGACCTGGCTGTGGCGCTGGGCAGGGGACGGGTCTGGGCTCATCCTCCTCAGCTGGGAACATCCATCCCCAGCCTGGCACCAGGCGTAAAGCCACGAGGCAGCAACGGTGTCACAGCTAGTGTGGTGACACAGAGTGAGGCAGAGCGGTTCAATACCCACCCAAGTAATGAAGCCAACCTGAAGTGTCACATGAAGCTGTGCCCTGACTCACCTGGCCCTGGGAGGAAGAGGAGGGGGATGGACATGGCATCTGCTCCGTGGCTGGAAAGGCGAAGGACCAGCCAGGACAGTGGCGGCGGGGAGGAGCTCGCAGCCAAAGGTAAAGAGGGGTGGGGAGGATGGGCTGTGGTACCGTTGGAGCTGGAGGAGGTGTAGCACCATGGCCCGTGGGACATCGTTAGCGAGGGGGCGGCACACAGGGTGCTGGGCAGCACGTGGGCATGGATGGACGGCTCCTGGTGCCGAGGAGCAGAGGCAAAGGGGTGCTGAGCCCCTCGGGCGCAGGCAGGAGAAAGCAGCACTCTGGGTAAGCAATGTTTGGGAGTTAGCTCGGTTTGTGTTAAATCATGGGGTTTGTACCCAAAATCCATGTCTGGAGGTGTCAAGCGGTGTGTGAGGCAGGAGGTGCAGAGGGAGGGAAGGTCCCTGGCTCATGCCACAGGAGCTCCCATGCTGGAAAGTTCATGGCAGGACTCAGAGAGGCCCCGGATACCACGGGAGTGTCCATCAGCAGATGCTGAGTGGAGGAAGCCTGAACTGAACCTACCTGCACGTGCAGGGGGAGAACAGGACCCGTGATGTTGGTCTCATCCCAGGCACTGGGCGAGAGCTCAGTGTGCTTTCCAGGGAGCTGGGGGGCAAACCACAATGGGGGGGTCATCTGGCCTCCTGTTGGGCTGCACCTGGCTCTTAGCAAGCACCAAAACTTCCCCAGTGATGGGCCTGAACAAACCCATCAGTGAGACTCAGAGCCTCCGGTGTGATAAATTGACACTTGATGGCAATAGCTGCCCGGCTGCTCTTTGAACAGGAGGGCTCCTGGGGAACCTCCTCGCTCTCTCATGTCTGAAAATTAAAAATTAATCTGCTATGAAAAATTAAAAGGTGAAACTTTGTGCTGCAGCAGCGTGGCTCTCTGCATCCTGATTCGGGTCTGGAAAGCAGGGCTGGAGGGCGGCTCCGGGAAGATGGTAGTTCCACCTCAGATACCTGGGTCTGATTGATGCTGGCAGATTGGAAACCGATTTGCAGAGATATAAAGGGGGCTGGGGGGGTAATTCACTTTTTCAGCCTGCACCACCCCTCAGTGCTTTAACACGGCACCTTCCCAACCTTGTGTGCCTGGGTACATGGTGTGGTTGGACCTTGTGGCTCAGACTCCAGGCCCAACCCAGCACTCAACCCTGTCCCCCGAAGGGAGCAGGAGGCTGTGTCTGTGGGGTCAGCCCAGGCCGTGCCCCCAGCACTGCTGCTCTCACTGGGGCCTCGGTAAATGATGGAGCTTCCTCTGGCAGCCTGTGGGGACGAGAGGAACTGTGAGGTCCAGCTCCGTGCCCGTCTCCAGTCATGAATGCCAGCGCCGAGTCAGAGTGCTCGGGCATCGGTGGTGGCAAGGGGAAGCACGGATGCTCTGGGGACAGGCACGTGGCTGCTGCTGCACTGGCAGCTCTGGGAGAAGGGGTCTTGTGCCTCATCCTGCCTTGCAGGACAGCGTTGGCCCAGTTTGAGTTACCGTGGTACCCCAGGAGGGTCTCTGAGGGGATATTTCGGGGCGGTAACACGTGGCAGTTGGGAGCCCGCCCAGCCCTGCGCTGGTGAAGCCTGCTCACCATTGAGGCTGAAGGCAGCGAGCCAGGAGTGCTGGTACAGGGGCAGGGGAGGGTGGGGAGGGGTGGACGTGGGACACCACAGCACCCTGCGCAGCTGGGCCTCGGGAAGGGCTCTCGGATGCTGAGGGGCTGAGTTGCAGATTGGACCTCAAGGTGATGGTCACCTCTGACCTCCCCCAGGCCCTGTGCCACCAGCCTCCATCTCACGGCCACTGCCCAGCAGCCCCTCCTCGGCCCCGCCGCCCGCGAGCCTTCGCCCTCCGCCTCACTGATCACACTCCACGCCGCCCCGGGGCGCAGGGGCGCAGGGGGCCATCGGCCCGGCCTTGGGGCTTCTTCCCCCTCCCGGTGCATCTGTCAGGTGTGGCCCCGTCCCTGCCTGGGCGGCGTGGGGTTTGCTGGGGGGCCACATCCCATTTCTCAGGGGTGACACCTCCCTGCCAGCTCCTCCACCCAAACTGGTTTCCCTCTGAATCCCTCTCCACACTCGGCAGTGGGGACCAGGGGCTGGGCAGGTGGAGCCCTGTCACTGGGGTGCCCACCCTGGGAGCCATGTCCTTTAATCACAGTTATTTTAAAGGATGGAGCGGGCCTGAGCAGAGATTAAAAGCCAACCTGACATGAAACCAATCAAAGTTATCAGCAAACCATTAAATTGCTTCCAGAAATAACCCCCCACTCGTCCCAGCAGGGAGACAGACGCCATGGAGGTGCCTCCCCGCTCCCACCCTTCCCAGCCCGTCCCTGTGCCGTGGCTGGGGATGCTCCCCTGCCCCAAACCAGGCACCAGCCCCACCAGCCCCCTTCCCATGCTGCAGCTCCAGGCTGATGTGCCAGTCGTAGGGTGCTTGGAAGGAGTCTAAACAGGGCTCGTGAACCCAGAGCCACCAGCTGCCCATCAGGGATGGGTTATTTATCCCCCTAATTCTTAGTGCCCAGCCCTGTACCTGCCCATCTCACCCCTTTTAGACCTTTGGTACCCCAACCCCAGCATCCCTGGGGTGTGGGTCACACATGTGGGAGACACCCCCTTTCACATGACAGCAGAGGGATGCTCCAGCATCAGGAGGATGCAGGGAAAAACGTATGGGAGAAAAAACAGACCACGATTTGTTCCCTTAAAGAGATTAACCTGAGGCTTGAGTGATGTTCCCAGGGCAGGGGGTGGCCAGAGCAGTTACAGACATCCATCACAGCCTGCTTCTGCACACCAGTAATTAACAAGCGCCTGCCCTGGCTCTTCGGCCAGACGAGCCACAGGCTGCGCTAGGGAACGCGCGGCCGCCGCGCTCCGGCGTGCCCGGCTGTCTCACACAAGGTGCATCGGCTGTGAGTCACGTTAGGGGAGGGACAGACGGGCCAGTGGGACCGGTGTCACCACGGCCGCTGGCACCGCGGTGTGTGCGGCACCCGGCATCGGCTGCCAGACCCCGCTGTCGCTCCCAGGGGGCCTGATGCCCAGTAACAGCCCCAGCAAACCCCAGCCCTGGGCGTGCCAGCCGTGTGCCAGGCGCATCCCAGCACCCGAGGCATCCCTGGCACTGCGGGGCGCCTCTCGGAGCCGGTGTTGTGGCCGAGCTCTGCGGGGTTTGGGCTGCTGCAGAACAAGGGTCCTGTGTGAGGTTCTGCCCCGAGGGAGGCGGCGCCGGGTGCCGAAGGTCGCGGCTTTGAGGTCAGAGGTTGGAGCCACGAGGGATTAAAAGAGATTAAATATCTTCTTCCCAAAAGTGGAGCTTTGGGTAATTAATTGCTCCCTAAACACGGGAGTGTGAAACGTTTGCCCTCTGTGTGCTGCATCCGTTCCCCTCCCCTCAGTACGCGTCTCTGCGGCGGCTGTTCGCGGCGCAGGGCAGGGGCTGGCTGGAAGAGCCAGCCTGCGGCCAGGTACGCTCACACAGCTCGGCAGCAAGTCTGACACTCCACACAGGGGTCCCAGCCCCCTCCCCAAACCCTGAGGGACCTCTTTCCCCAGGAGAGAAAAGGGAAACCCCTCGCAGGAGTGTGGGCCGGGCCCCTCGCCCTGTCTGGCCATGCAGGTCCATCCCCATCTTGGCACTGGGGTGTCAGGGGATGCTGCCAGCTAAAGGACCCCGTACATGGGGACCGGGTCAGGAGAGGAGAGAGGAGCCCCCAGGAACAGAGCACATCCAGTTTGGGGTGCAAGGAAGGTGCACTGCACAGCCAAAGGCAGCCAGAGATAATCCCAGTGCAGCACAGCTCAGCTTCACCAGCCCCTTCCTGGAGCACCCAGGGAAATCCAGGGATTTGATGGGTTTTCCCATCCCAGGAGCAGGCAGGGCAGCTGCCAGGCTCAGCCCCCTCCCTGGCTTCTCCTCAGAGCATCCTGTCCAGCTCCAACAAGGGTTTAAACACCCGTGGAAATTAATGTGCCGGGTAGAACCTCTCTCTCCACAGCCCCTCGTTAATCACCTCCCATCCCATCCTTCCCCACAGGAAAAGGGATTTCCAAGCCTGTCAGAGGGGCTTGGTGGGATTCATTCTGCACCTTCTCTGTCTGCTCTCCCGTGCTGCCAGGGAGGAGGGAGACAATTAGCTGATGCTTTAAACACGGGGAGGGCTCGTTACCGTGCTTAGCTAATCGGTGTGGGCTATGTAACTGCTGGGTGTGCTTGGGGTATTAAGGAGAGGGGGGTATTTTGGGATAGTAGGTTTCCTGGAAGGGCAAGGGAGTGACACAGCTGAAAATTCAGCTCCCAGCTGGATGTGAAATGGGACCAGCCAAACCTGGCCCAAATTTGGGGAAAAAAAGGAACAAGAAGCAGCAGAAGCAGGGCTGGAGCATTGCTGGAGCCGTGTCGGGTTGGCAGGTGAGGCAGCCCGGCCGCTGCTCCACTCCCGGGGCTCCGGCAGCCGTGGTGGTGGGATGGGGGAGCACACACGACCCCCGGCACAGCTCCCCACAGCTCCATTCAGGGTGCCAGGCCTGGGCCAGTAACCTCACACGGTGTCTGTGTGTCACCGAGCAGAGGGAAGGTCACGGTTCACATGCTGGGCAGTGCAAAGCCCAGCCCACCCTGGCAAGGTGGGACCCCACAGCACAGGGCATCTCTGAGAGCCCAGCACCCTCCCCACAGCACAGGGCATCTCCGAGACCCCAGCACCCTCCCCACAGCACAGGGCATCTCTGAGACCCCAGCACCCTCCCCAAGGCTCAGGGCATCTCTGAGACCCCAGCACCCTCCCCACGGGTCAGGGCGAGGGGCGCAGGCAGCTCGGCAGCTCTGGCACACAGCCAGGTGAGCACGGGGGGCTGGGGGCACGGCCCGCTCTGGGGCAGCCCCTTTGAGCCCACCGTTGGGCTGCAGATCCCTGCACATCCCCAGCAAGAGGAATTATTTATGGAGCCACGATTCCAGCCCCGCAGCGAGACCGTGCTGCTCAGCAGTTTTGCTCTGGCCACGGCAGAGGGCGGGGGGTGGGCAGCTCCTCTGCTCAGAGCTCTTCCTTCTCCTATCCCTCGGGACAGGGGATGGTCCTGGTCCTGGTCCTGGTGTGGGTGGAGCCACAGCACCCAGAGCTGAGGTTGTAGCTGCAGCAGTGTGTAGTGTGCCACACGTGTGTGTTGTCAACAAACACATTGACAGTGTCAGGAGTCTCAGCCCAGGGACACAGCTTGTGCCTGGCAGAGCGTCCCTGAGCTGAGCATCCCTGAGCTGAGCATCCCTGAGCTGAGCATCCTGAGCTGAGCATCCCTGAGCTGAGCATCCTGAGCTGAGCATCCTGAGCTGAACATCCCTGAGCTGAGCATCCCTGAGCTGAGCATTCTGAGCTGAGCATCCCTGAGCTGAGCATCCCTGAGCTGAGCATCCCTGAGCCCAGCATCCCTGAGCCGAGCCCAGCACAGGGATGTAGGAGCAGCAGCCACCAACCCTGACCCCTGAGTCACTTCTGCAGGCTTGCACTGCAAATCCAGGCACTCACCTGCCCTCTGAATTTCCTGGCTTTCCAATGTGGAAGCACTTTCTCTCTGATAAAGGTGCAAACACCCACGGGTGACGCTGTCTTCATGACATCAGCCTTGCTTTAGCTGCACTTTGCCTGTGCACCAAACTGCACAGACTTCTGCAGCCTGTTCCTATTCATGCTCTGCTTGCTGCCCTGGGTAAAGATGCTCTGCAGGAATCTGATGGCAGGTGGTTGCCCCTGAGCACCCTCTCCTTCTGCTGGAGGTGCGATGGTTGGGCTGCCATCAGCAGAGTCTGTCCACATCCATCCCCAGGGCTCTGGAGGTTCCCAGCCTGGGGGTCCTGGACCCCTTCCCTCCAGAGGATGGGCCCGGGAAGGGCTCTGGGGCTGCTCTGGGAGGGAAGCAGGTGATGGCTGTGCTCATTTGCCATAGTGAGACATCTATATGGGAGCGGTGACGTTTTTAGGGCAGCGCTATTTTTGCCTTGTGAGTGGGCTGGGAGACTCCGAGCAGCTTCCAGCCATGGGAGAGGAAATCTCCTGAGCAAACTGCTCTGAACTGCTCACCCTGGAGCTGCTCTGCAAGGGCTCTCATGCCGTAACCCCCCGAGGTGCAGGGGAGGAGGCTGGAGGTGCTGTGCTGGGGCCAAACTGGGCTCCACTGGGCATGTACTGCACTTTACTGGAGATGTGATGCTGTGAGATGGTAGCTCCAAAGAATAACCACTTCAGAAGCTCAGGAGCTGTTCACTGGCAGAGAGCAGCGTGCCACAGCAGCACAAGGAGGGATGGGAGCTAACTGGGGGTTTGGGTGGATGACTGGACAGGGACAAAGCTGGGCCATGAACTACCCCAAACTTCCCCCCCCGACACCCCGTTTACTCCAGAGTTTGTGGAGTTTCTCATGTGCATCAATTGATTCTTTTAATGCCCAAAATTCCTTGCACTGGATGGCAACTCTGGGAAGTGAAACCCAGCCCAGATCACCCACCTCTGGGGACACACACCAGGAGAGGGGAATTTAGCTCTCCCAGCCGCCTCACAAAGCAGAGATGTACAAACCATGGCATGGAGAGGCTCCCAGACTTTCCTTTTCTTCTTTCTTTGGGGTTTTGGTTGGCTTTTTTTCCAGTGGGGATAATAATAACAGTGTCAAGGACACCATTCAAGCTGATGCCTGGAGAGCTATTCAGTACAGACCTATTTACGGCCATTATAAAATGCCTGTGGATAGTTCAACGACCGATTTTCGAGAGTCTTTTTCTACCTTTTGAAGGATCAGAAAAAATCTATCAAACCAGAGAAATTAAGCTATTTTTCTTCAGGGGAAGAGGAAGGGAGCAGGGAGCTTCTGGCATTAAAATGCTGCCGTGGATTCCCGATGAATGAAAAATTGCTCCGCATAATAATGAGCCGGGAGATGGATTTTTAAAGGGCTCAAAGGCCCCTTCACAGCGACGGGGGGACTCGGGGGGACCTGCACGGGTTTGGCTTCACCAGGCTGGCTTCTCTGGTGGTCTGTCTGAGTGGGCATGGGGCCGGGCTGGGACCGAGCATCAGGCACCAAGGGTGGGGTGAAGGGCAGCTCCTGCCGCCCGCTGGGGGTTCCCCTTGGCTTCGGTGGTGGCTGAGCATCGGCCACGCTGGCAGCTCCTGGAGGGCTCCTTGGCAGGGAGGAGGAGGAGGTGGCTATGGGGACGAGGAAACAACCCTCACACAGCCATGCCTGCGTGTACCCCCGTGTCTTACAAGGGGCAAGTGTCCCAAAGGACAGGAGCCACTTGGGATGGAGCAGCCCTCAGAGCATCCTCACCTCTGCCCTGGGAGCATTGTGTGACTCCTCACCTCTGCCCTGGGAGCCCTGTGTGACTCCTCACCACCCTGGGAGCCCGGTGTGTCTCAGCACCACTGCTCCCCCCCGGCTCTTGGCCGTCCCTGCCAGCCGCTGCCAGGCATCCCTCAGAAACATCCTATGGAGCAGCTCAGCCGGCTGGAGGAAAACGGGGAGTTTGAGTAATGTGTGTTAATTACCCGGGCGATAAAAGGCGATCGATATGCTAAACAAACAACTCTCTCTCCCAGCTCAAACGGGCTCCCGGCTCCCCTCAGGATTTTGTTATCTCAGCTTGCCCTCCTGCCATCCCCAAGCTGTAAATGGAAGCCCATCTTCCTTCCCAGTGCCTGAAGTCACATTTAATTGAGTGGGAACGGCATTTATTGTTTCCCCTCAAAAGACACAACTCCCTCCTGCCCATAACCACAAAGAGCATCATCCCTCCCTGCCCATCCCAGGGCCAGAGCCTCTGCTCATCCCAGCCGTGGGGCTTTGGCAGGCAACCCCAGGCTGCATCCCTGCCCGTGGTACCCGGGTGCCAGCGATGCTCACCGGTGAGCCGGGCTGGCCCATGGGTTCGCAGGGCCGGCAGCCCGCCGCCGCCTCCACCCCCCGTTCCAGCCTGGCCCCCACAGCAGGTTTGCTGCTTTTCCTGCTGCCCGAGAGGGAGCGCTGGATCGATCGCGGCTCTTGCAGAGCTGCAGGACCTACAGTGTGAGTATGAATAAATGATGACGCTGGGATGAAGGGGGTTCGGGTCTGCCACGTGCTCTTTGGGCAGCATTCCTTCCTTTGAACATCAGCCTGTGTGTGCCGCTTGTGCAGCTGATGTGCTGCGGCTGCAGAGGAGGTGGCTTCCCGGTAGCCTGTGCCTGGGAAGCGTTTCTGAGGAGTTCCTGTGGGACAATAACTGGGATGGTGAATTCCCACAGCTGACATGCTGCTGTAAGTGCTCCAGGACCCGCAGCCTGGTCTCCGTGCGCTCGCTGCGCTGCCACCGCGGCGACGGCCCTGCTCCATCCCCTGCCCTGCTCCATCCCCTGCCCTGCTCCAGCCCCTGCCCTGCTCCATCCCCTGCCCTGCTCCATCCCCTGCCCTGCTCCAGCCCCTGCCCTGCTCCAGCCCCTGCCCTGCTCCATCCCCTGCCCTGCTCCAGCCCCTGCCCTGCGCCAGCCCCTGCCCTGCTCCATCCCCTGCCCTGCTCCAGCCCCTGCCCTGCTCCATCCCCTGCCCTGCGCCAGCCCCTGCCCTGCTCCATCCCCTGCCCTGCTCCAGCCCCTGCCCTGCTGCAGCCCCTGCCCTGCTCCAGCCCCTGCCCTGCGCCAGCCCCTGCCCTGCTCCATCCCCTGCCCTGCTCCAGCCCCTGCCCTGCTGCAGCCCCTGCCCTGCTCCAGCCCCTGCCCTGCGCCAGCCCCTGCCCTGCTCCAGCCCCTGCCCTGCTCCAGCCCCTGCCCTGCTGCAGCCCCTGCCCTGCTCCAGCCCCTGCCCTGCGCCAGCCCCTGCCCTGCTCCAGCCCCTGCCCTGCTCCATCCCCTGCCCTGCGCCATCCCCTGCCCTGCTCCAGCCCCTGCCCTGCTCCAGCCCCTGCCCTGCTCCAGCCCCTGCCCTGCTCCAGCCCCTGCCCTGCTCCATCCCCTGCCCTGCGCCATCCCCTGCCCTGCTCCAGCCCCTGCCCTGCGCCATCCCCTGCCCTGCTCCAGCCCCTGCCCTGCTCCAGCCCCTGCCCTGCGCCAGCCCCTGCCCTGCTCCAGCCCCTGCCCTGCGCCAGCCCCTGCCCTGCTCCAGCCCCTGCCCTGCGCCAGCCCCTGCCCTGCTCCATCCCCTGCCCTGCTCCAGCCCCTGCCCTGCTCCAGCCCCTGCCCTGCGCCAGCCCCTGCCCTGCGCCAGCCCCTGCCCTGCTCCAGCCCCTGCCCTGCTCCAGCCCCTGCCCTGCGCCAGCCCCTGCCCTGCTCCAGCCCCTGCCCTGCTCCATCCCCTGCCCTGCTGCAGCCCCTGCCCTGCTCCAGCCCCTGCCCTGCTCCAGCCCCTGCCCTGCTCCATCCCCTGCCCTGCTGCAGCCCCTGCCCTGCTCCAGCCCCTGCCCTGCTCCAGCCCCTGCCCTGCCCCATCCCCTGCCCTGCGCTGGCACCGGCGTGCCGGGCTGCGGGGGCTCGGAGGGTCTCGGTACTGGCACGAGGAGCAGAGGGGCACCTGTGTGTGCAGCTTTCCCTTGGTGTAGCTCCTGCCCGTGCCTCTGGATGCGCTCACTCCAGGAGAGGCTCAAAGGGATGTGGCTCCCCGGGTACCTCCAGGGGATGAGGCTCTGCAGGCTGGCAGTGGTGGCCAATGCCAGGTGGGTACCAAGGCAAAGCCCAGGCCCCAGGCTGGGTCAGAAGCCACACTCATGGCTGGGCACAGCCCCCCGAGGCGCACGGGGCTGCTGGGGGTCCGATGGGCTCTGCCTGTCCTTGTCAGGCAGGCACAGGCTTTGTGGCACGGGGCTCAGCAAAGGTGGTCCCATCCTGCTCAGGGACGGTGACAGGGACAGTGACAGGGCCTCCTGCCCCCCCATGCAGGTGTGCCCGTGTTCCACACAGCCCCGGAGACCTGGGGTACTGGGGTGTGCTGCACCACTCTGGGCTCTCCTTGGCTCTCACCCTCTCGCAGTGTCTTCAGCGCCCACACAGACGCTTCCAGCTCCTCCTGAGCTGTAAAGAAAGGGAAAACCCTTTGCTCCTCGGAGCCAGGCAGTCGAATGTCATCGCTACCAGCCGTCTGCAGCACAATGCAGCAGCCAGGAAGTGACAGATACACCTGTGTCCCATACAGCCCATCCGAGGAAGCCCTTCCCAGAGCTGCCACTGTTCAACCACTGGAGAAACCACAGCTGAGGGCAGGGCTCTGGCCTTCCTGGGGGCACAGAGGGCTGAACCCCCATGCCTGGCGGGCAGCCCCTCCGCAGCCAGCCTGGCCCCTCAGCTCCCGGCAGGATGCTCCGGTGGGTGAGGGCTGCTGCAGGGCAGGGGCTGCACCGGGGGGGGGGGCGGTTGGATCCCCCCCAAGGCAGCGCTGCTCCAAGGAGCCTCGGCCGCCCCCGGCCCAGCGAGGGTCCCCGCGGGGCAGCAGCTGGCCGCTCCCGTGGGAAAGGCACGCTGGCGTGCGGCCGCGCTCGCTGCCGTCCCCTTCCCTCCCTCCTCCCTCCCTCCTCCCTCCCGTCGCATGACTTTGTTCTTTGTTAAGAGACACACAGTTGAGGAGATGCAGCCGCTCTTTGTGCCAGCGATTTGAATTTGACCCTTTCCAACACCAAAAATCAATACTCCCGTGGAGAAGCAGTGGGTGCTGTTTCTCTAAACCCTGTTTACAGCGGCACAGCCCTTCGAGGCAGATGTTATCCGCTCCGGAGCCCGCCGCATACTTCACCAAATTTTACAAAGCATTTTCTGAGCACATAATGACAGTATTATCTGTGTCCACCTGCTGAGAGCAGCAGCGGGCTCACAATAAATATCTGCTTCCAAGACGCACAAGTAAGAGTCCATCTTATCTGTCCAGATGGGGGGGGGGGGGGGGAGAAAAAGCCCCTAATTTACATCCCAGAAAGCACTGGGGTGTGACAAAGGTCAGCGGCTGACACTGTACCCTCAACTGGGATGAAAAATATATGAGCCAGGAGCGCATGGTTGGAGGGGGAGATAACCAGCGCCGACTGCGCCTGCTGGCCCTTCGGCTCCCCTGCGCGGCGGTGCCGCCGCCGGCCCTGTGCCCGGGGCTGCTTGAGCTGGACAGGGCTACAGACGTGTCCCCATGGGAGCAGGCCGTGTTCCCGTCGCTGTCCTGGCCGGGGTGCTCCGGGGGGCTGGAGCAGCAGAGAGCAGCCCGGCACCCCCCGCCCTGCAGGCGCTGCACGCCCGGAGCATCCCTGCCCTTCCCTTCGCAAGCCGCCCGGTGCTCTAGCAGCGATGCTCCGCGGAAACCCCGGGTGCCTTGGGGTTTGGGGGGTGATGCCAATAAGGGGGGCGGGGGGTCTGCCACCCCTTGCCCTTGGTTTAGGGAATGTCATGAGTGTGAAGGGCTTGTGTGTGACCACACCAGCGTCCCTCCGTCCCGCGGCTCAGCTATAACCCTCTCTTCTCCTCCTCCGCTCGATCTCTGACCACAGGCCGTGTTTGCACAGGTCCCTTCAGCATCCCAGGAAGCCCCTCCGTGTCAGCAGAGAGCGGGGCTGCAGAGGGGACCGGGCGAGCCGCTGGCACCTGCACCACCCCGAGCTGGCTGAGCGCGGGCTGCCTGCGGGCACGTCCCTGCTCTGGCAGCGACGGTGAGCTGCGTTCCCCTTTCCCAGAGGGTAAGACCCCTTCCCGCGGAGCACACGGGCCCTTGCTCACCCTGGCTGGGGTACCCCCTCCGTTTCCAGGAAAGCCTCGGGGCTTTACCAAACGCCCGTGATTAGTCAGTTAATGAGCTAATGAGGCAACTCTGGCCGGCTTCCCCCGCGTCTGAAAGCCCGGCAGCATCCTCGCTGCTCCGGAGGCAGACCCCGCTGCGCTGCCTTGCAGCGCCAGACCCGGCGAAGCCGCCCCCCGGCGACTCCCCGGGGGCTGTAGCCCATTACAGCACGGCTGGATTCCTGGAATTAGTCGTTAGATTAAGAAATGCAGCCCCCGAATTAGCCAAGGCGCGTGTGATGCTGAGGTGGGACCCGAGGGAGCTGAGCGAGCAGCAGCGTGCCGTCCGGCGGAGCCGGGGACGCCGGGGCGGGTGACGGGTGCTCTGCACCCGGGGTGGGGCGAGGGGGGTACACAGGCTCCCAGCCGCTGGGGTGTTGCTGCAGGAACGCATCCAGCCACCCCATTCAAAATGACAAAAGGACAAAGGAGAAGGAGTAGGGAGCCGGGGGAGGGGGTGGAGGGGGGGGGGGGATACAAAATCCTTCCCGAAACTCCTAATGTGGTAGGAGAAATGTCGATAGGGACGCTGAACTAATGGGCCGGTCTCCTCAAAAACTATTCTCTCTGAAGTGTTAAATAATGCATCGCATTCAGATGGCTGACGTGCCTCCCACCATCAATCTCTGGTCCCCGATTCGGCGCGAGGAGAGGGGTAAATCAGAGATACTGACCCTGCTCTGCGCATCTTGCAGGTAGCAATTGATCAAAGATCGATTTATTAGCCACGCCGTGATTGATTTATAGGCGTTTTGCTTGATGGAGTTAATTAGGAACAATAACTTAGTGTCCCGGCTGCCCGGGAAGCCTGGCTGCCCCGTCCCGCTGCCGGGCCGGAGGGCGATAACGCCGCCGGGCGATAAGGTACCGGTTTGTGTCTGGCTCAGCCCGGGCCCCGCGGCAGATAAAACACTTATCACCATCAATCATCAACCTGACGCCGAGTCGGAGGCTCTGGCAAAGCCGGAGTTAAAGCCTTACTTATTCCTTGGGATGGGCCGGGGCAGGACTTCGTTTCCAAAGCCAGGGTTCGTGGTTAAACAGTGACTTACTCCTGTCGGGACAAAAGGGAGAAGCCTCAGAGTCCTGCCCAGCCCCGGCCCCGCGGGACAAGGGCGAGCACCGCCACATCCATCCTCCTCCCGGCCCTTCCTCCCAGCCCTGGCCCTTCCCAAAACCAACACAAATCAAAACCTTCCCCTCCACCTCACCGAGCTCATCCCAGCACCCTCCCGTCTCCAGAATTTCAGCCCTAAGTTGGGAAGAATCCGGGTGCGCACATCTCCTCCACCCCCGGGGATCCCAGCTGATGCGGACGGGGAGGGGGCGGCAGAAAAGCCCCCCCGGGATCGGGGCGCCGTGCCGAGACCAAGCGGCAGCAGCGAGGGGGATGCAGCCGAGGCTCCGGGCGGGCTCCTTCCCCAGGAGAGGGAGGCAGAAAGCAGGAGCAGAGGAGCCGACTTGTTTCGGAGCCAGCGCCCGGCTGCAAGGTTAATTTGGGGCTGGGCTTCTGCCGGCCTTGCGGGAGGGAGGCACTTAACCCCAGCGCGGCGCCCGTGGCTCTGACATCGGAACGCTCCCCTGAAGATCCCGCTCTTAATTGTTGGGCTTGTTTTTCCTCTCCCTCCCAGCTGCAGTTCAGGCTTCCAGCCTTTTCCAAACAAGTTTATCCATCCTTAATTACCGCTAAGAAAGTGACCCCGGGCCAGCCCCGCTGCCGCTGTCCCCTCGGCTGACAGACAACTGCCAGCCAGGCCAGAGCCGCTAATTAGCAACTGATAAATATAAGTGTGCTGTCTTCCCCGAGCAGAGTCCCGCTTGATGACAGTAATTAATTGCTCATTGATCCCCCAGGCTGACGGGAGCTCTGCTGAGGTGCTCCGCAGCCGCCGCGGCTCGAGGTGAGGGATGCCGGGGGGGCGGCCGGGGCTCGTTGTGGGAAACGGAGGCGTTGGAAAGGGTGAAGGGGGCCCTGGGCTTTGCGGGTGTTTAGACACGGTGTGAGCTGGCCCAGCGCATCCCCCCGGGGCCAGGAGCTCAAGCAGGGCTGGGTGAGCCAGGGGGAAGAAGGCTGCACTGCAGGAGCATCCGCCTCCGGGGCCAGCAAACACCAGGCCTGAAATCCCCACCCGAAACAGAGTCGTGTTTGGCACACGACTGTTCCAGGAAGGAAAAACAGTCAAATCCCTGTAAA
Organism: Porphyrio hochstetteri; assembly: GCA_020800305.1. Taxonomy (NCBI): domain Eukaryota; kingdom Metazoa; phylum Chordata; class Aves; order Gruiformes; family Rallidae; genus Porphyrio; species Porphyrio hochstetteri. The sequence continues at coordinate 91,857,078 of CM036938.1, forward strand.
AAACACCGAGAGAAAAGGGCTGACCCACATTAACTGGGCCTTGAGATGGCATCTCCCAAGGCAGAGGCTCCAAGGCCAAGTCTGAATCCCCAGGATTTGCTGATGCTCTTATCACCCTATCGGCCCGCTCCAGAGGGGGAATTTCCTGCCCGTGGTTGAGGAGCTGACCCAGCTGGGTGGGAGCAGGGCAGGAACACCATGACACGTGTGCACCCCATTGGGAAACCCTCCCAGCGTGTGACGTCACCGTGCTCGGTCATCAGCCTTTCTAGGAGGGGTTTCACCTCCCACCCCAGGTCCAGCACCCAGCTGCAGCCCCGAAGTGCCCAATCTTGGCTTGGGCCCCAGGCCATCCTCTGTGCACAGCCCCCTGCCTGGGTCCGTCCCCTCCTGCAGCGCTGGGGGATGTCGCTCTCTCAGCTTTTAATTAATTGTCTTTCTATTCCCCCCCACCCCCCGCCCCGTTTGGGTCAGGCTCCCAAGCACAGACCTGTTTGATGGCACCCCGGGGAGCCCTTTGTCCTGAACAGGTGAAGAATTGTACCCACAAAAAGAGTTCCCCCTCCGATCAATCCCCTCTAACAACTTTATTGATTAGCTGCAGCAACATTTTTCATTTATTAATTATGAAGAAGATGTTCCAGTGATTTCTTAAAGTTAACTGTTGTGCTGCCCCCCTCCCAGCCCCCCCAGCCCCCTCAGGACTGCTCTGCCTGTGCAGATCCCAGCTGCAGGGACCGACCCCTCTCACAGCGCTGGGAGCAGCAGCTGTGGGTGCTTCTCCCAGCCCGGGTGAGCTGCCCTACTCCTCCTCCTCCTCCATCCCAACGCAGCCAGCAGCCGCTGTGGGCTCTGGGACGGTGTGGGGCAGCCTGGGCACCTCTGCCCCTTGCCTGCCAGGTGATGGGGGGGAAAGCAGGGAAGGGAACACCAAAACCCAGCCCAGTCGCCAAGGTCCAGGTAGGCACAGGCAGCTGGGGACATGGGATGAGGGGATGGGGGCGTGCTGCCTCGGGCAGCTCTGGCTGAGCATCACAGCTGGGCTGGTCACTGGAGCTGGTCCTCAGCACGCTGGATGAGCAGGATGTATCCATCACTTTTGCTGTTGACCTTCACTGCAGGTCTCTGTCGAGCAACATGCGCAGCTCCGCTCCGGCACCGCGCTGCATCCCGCATCCCGGCATCACCGGGGCGTTGATGAGCCATGAGCACCCCACAGATCGAGAGGAGTCATGGATGGAGGGTGAGGAGGCAGGAGAGCGAGCTGGAAGAGGGGGTAAGGCAGGGAAAGGAAGGTCGGAGGGAGGGTAATGAAGGGAATGCAGCGGAGAGAAATTCCGCAGGAGAGGATTGGAGACGAGCGGTCGGTGTCGGTACCTGGGAACATAAATCACCCGGAGTCGGAAGGGGATGGCACGCTGCTGGAGGAAACCTGAGGGTGATAGCAGGCTGATTATGGGAGTGAAATATGGCATGCTGGCAAAAACCCTGCGATGATTTATCTTGTGTCGCAGGCCATCCCGGGAAGGCGGCCGGGCCCGCACGGCTCTTCCCAGACCCAGACTCTGGTGCTGAATCGATTCCTGAGCCAGCCAGCCTGTGCTTGGCTGGAGATGGACCTGTGCAGGAGAGAAGGGGGAATAGGAAACCAGAAGGGAGACTGCAGCCACGGGAAAAGGCCTCAAGCATCATGCCTCAGCCTGAGGGCTGGAGGGCAGAGACCTGGGTACCCGCATCCCTTTTACACCCTATGAACAAGTGTAACCTGGGGGTTACCCCAAATTCTCCTTTAACATGGTACTGTGGGTGCAGAGAGGGTTAATAACTCGGTTCTGCAGCCCCACCAGTGATTGCCAGGCCACTCCAACGTCCTCTAAGACCAGAGAGGGAATACAAATCTAAGTAGCATCCCTGCGGAGGCACAGGTTAGCAGAGGAATTAAGTATCAGGGATAAGATACGAGAGGCTCTCTGCACAGGCACCGGGTGGTAACTGCCCACATGAGGCACAAACCCAAAATACCTGGTGGTGGGAGCGCAGCTGGGAGCAGGGAACAGAGACGGTGGGAGATGGATACCCAAGGACCCCACGCCAGAGACAGGCTCCAGCCCCAGGATCCTGCGGCCTCTCCAGGAGCCCAGTGCTGGTGCTCAGCCATCCTCCCTGGTAGGGAAATTCCCTGTTTCTTCCCAAAAAGTCACTGAACCCTTCCCTGCGCAGCGTGAGCGCGTTTTCAGCCTGGCCTACTTCCACACCAGCTCCATCTGGGTGACAAGGAGGTCAAGGGACTGGCTCGGTCAGCGTCCCCGAGTGCCTCATCAGCACGGTCAGGATTAGACCAGGGAGCCCCGGGGGTCGCGGTCCATCCCCTGAGCCAGGCTGAGAGCAAGACTCCTGCTGTAACACAGATGGTGAGGAAAAATGATTGGAGGAGATTAATAATAATACTGATAGAAACCTGGACCGAAGGGCTCAGGGTGTAACAGAGGGGCCAAACAATCCTTTGATGCCTCCCTGGTAAACGAAGAGGACAGATGCTCGTGTAAATTTGGGGATTAGATTTTCTGGGCTAAAGAAGATAACAAATGAAATTATCGTGGCATTAAACCCTCTGGTGGGGAAGCAGTTTAGAGAGCCCCTGTCACTAATTGCTGGGGATGGGGGCACAGGTCCTGGGGAGAGGCAGGGCTGAGTTTTAGGGCAGTGCTGGTGCTTCAGTGGGGTTGCCTGGGCTGTGGGGCCACTCCAGGAGCCCCTCACCAGGGTCACTGAGGGGGACACATGTGGGGATCCCGAGCGCAGGCTGCGGAGGTGGGTGGGTGGGTGATGGCACACGACTCACATCCCTTGCCATCGAGCCAGGGTGTGAGCCCAGCCCCTCATGGCTGCCTTTCCAGGGCACGGGGACAGCGGCGAGGGTCCAGCCAGGCTTCGGGGACCCTGGGAGGGGAAAGCTTAATCCATCCCTTGCTCTCCTCCTTGGCTCCCCCCTCGTTGTTAGCCTAATTGGTACGTGGGGGTTATGCTAAGGATGGAGCCCTCCGGGTAGCGGCAAGCGCTGCCGCTGCCTGGGGTCCCTTCCCCGCCGCTCCCGTGTTTATTATCGCTGGAATTAAATCGTTTCCCATGGCGAAAGGAGCGGCTAATGATGTCACTAAGGCACGAGGAGGCGACGGCAGGCGCTCCCGGCCTGCGGCTCCCGCTCAGCCCCGCGGCCGGGCCGGTGCGGCCGGAGCTGCGCCCGCGGGGCGAGGGGAAGGAGTGCTTTATGAGGGGAACGGCGCCTCTTCGCCCACAAATATCTAAAAACTATTAATTTCGGGCAGCGGCTGGGAAGAAATACATGAAAGGGAAATTGATTTCTATTTAAATGGTATGTTTTCATCAGCCCTTCTCGGGGCGCGAACATTCATCTCCGAGTACCTGTGCTAATTGATTTCAAATGCAATTCCACGCCAGCGCTGGAGGATAATAAATCTCGGGCAGGAGGAGGGGGATCCACGCGGCACGGCTGGAGGACGCGGCCAGGGCGAGGGGCGAGCGGTGGCACGGGGGCAGCCCGCAGCCCCCCGCCTGCACAGAGCTGGGTGCCCATGGACAACGGGTGTCCATCAGCATTCCGCAGAGCCCAGAGTGGCACAGCCAGCCAAAAAGGTGGGTTCAGCCCCATCTGAGGAGTCATTTGGGGACCAGGGGGGTTTACAGCTAATTTGGAGGGTTCTGCTAAACTGAGGGGGAGATGGGGCATGGACTGACATCAGGAGATGGGGCACAGGCTGACATCAGGAGATGGGGCATGGGCTGACATCAGGAGATGGGGCATGGGCTGGCATCAGGAGATGGAGCACAGGCTGGCATCAGAAGATGGGGCATGGGCTGACATCAGGAGATGGGGCATGGGCTGACATCAGGAGATGGGGCATGGGCTGGCATCAGGAGATGGAGCACAGGCTGGCATCAGAAGATGGGGCACGGGCTGACATCAGGAGATGGGGCATGGGCTGACATCAGGAGATGGGGCATGGGCTGACATCAGGAGATGGAGCCCGAGCCGGCCAGGCAGCACCCAGACTGCGGAGAGCTGAGCATCCCTGGGTACCACGGGCACCCAGCCGGATGACATCCCCAGCCGGACCCAACCATGAGGCTGGGGCTGCGGGGCTGGGAAAGGGACAGCTGGGGCTGGCAGAGGTGTCAGGGCTGGATGCCACCCATGCCTGGAAGCCCCCTTTCTTTGAGGAAGGGTTCAGTGTGCCCCTGCACGCTCCTTGCCACGTCGCTCAGCATCACGCCAGGCTCCAGCGCGCTGGGATGTCCACTGCCATGATGTGAGGCAGGAGAAGCCCTCTGAGCGCCCACAGCCCCTCTCAGGAGCCCCGTTAGTCCTCACAAGCTTCTGAATGAAATTTATTGCTGGGGATATTGGCTACAGTGTCTCCTGTGCAGGAGGAAAAGTAAATAAAATCTCCTTCAGGCACATTGATCTTCACCACCAGCCATGTGATGGGCGGAGGGACAGTCAGAGGCGACCAGCCCACGGGTGGGACGGCACCTGTGGGCACAGGGGCAGTGGGCTCAGCCCACCCAGCAGCACCCAGCCAAGGGGAAGAGCAGGGAGAGGGGCTGGCAAGGAAACGAGGAAGTGATGAGGATGAAAATAGGCATGGGTGCCATTGTGCTTCACACTGCTCCCAGCAGGCGTGGGGGTGCCAGGCACGGTTCAGGTGGGGGTCCCTGGCTGCCGCAGGGTCGCCCGCACCGACACGTGGCACATCGGGAAGGGTGGGAAGCGGAGGGTGCCGCAGAGGAGAGGAGCCTGGGGAGCAACGGCTCTGAAAAACACCTAGCTTTTAGGTGTTTATCTGCAAATAAATAATGGAACATGATACCCAAAGAGCTGCTGTGGAAAAAGGGGCTAATGGAAGCCCTGGGTAAGTGTGATCGTGGTGGGTGAGAGGGAGTGAGCTGCTCCTGGCTCAGCATGTGGCACTTGCAGGCAGATATTGCAGTGCTACAGCCTGTTGTGGTACTTAGGCCCCGAAAGGATGCTGAGAAACTGGGAAGGGAACAGAGAAATAGCCATAAAAATTACTTGCAGGCCAAAAATACACTGCAGAGAAAGCAGCTGAAAGCGCCTGGCATGTTGAGCTCATGGAGAGCAGCAAGAAGGGGGCCCTGGTTGCTGGATGTGGGAACTTCTGTGGGAGAAAGCGATGGAGTCTTTGACCAGAGGCCAGCTTCTGTGGAAAGAGGGCCACAAATTAGAGCTCTGGGGACTCGAGGGGGTGCCTTCTGCCCTGCCCCAGCTGACCCCTACCCAGGCACAAGCCTGTGACACTCACTTAACGAGTGAGATTCAAAGACCTTGGGGGAACCACCAGTGCTGGGACCTGTGCCTGGTGCTGCGGCGTAACACTCAGCAGCGATACCCACACTGAGCTGTGTCCCCATTTATGGGCTGTAAGAGAGACTGGTCTGGCTCTCACATAGTGCTTGGGAAGCAGGAGTATGTAGGAACTGCCCCAAACTCCTGTGACTCTCCTGCTCTTCTGCCTGCTCCAGCGCTGGGACGGAGCTGTACGGATTTGCCGGTGTAACAGCTGGAGCAGTACTGTCCGGCCATCATCTTTCCAATGCACTGGGCTCCTCTGCTGCCACGTACCCTGGGCGCCAGTGAGGGTGCTCCAGGCAAGGCTGTGGGAGGCTGGTGTGTCCAGAAGTGAGCTGTGAGTTGAGGCAAGGCTCGGGGCACGCATCTCTGCCTCGCCGCCTTCCGCTGCTGCCTCCTGGCCGGGTGGAGGACCCGTGGCCGTGCCAGGGAAAGGGGCACAGCTTGAATACCAGCCAGCCCTGCCGTGGTGTGACAAGGAGCCATCGCTAGCGGCGTGGTGCCGGGGAGGATGGCCCTGTGGCTGCACGTGCTGGAGGGAGGGATGATCTATCAGCCAGGGCCTGTTCCGGGCTCTTATATACGAGCAGCTGTCTCACGGGTCTCTGTAGTTACGGCCGCTGGCCGGTGCCTTGAGAAAAGGAATAAAAGCAACAAATCAACCTCAAAACCCAATTAAAACCAGCATGCTTCACAGCCCGGGGAGGGCAGGGGCTGGGCTGGGCTCCTTCCAGGCAGGGCAGGACAGGGGGCATCTGGGGGCAGCAGCTCCCGCCTGTGACCCCTCCCAGGAGCCACACAGCAGCCCGATGAAAACAGCTCTGTTTATTTGGCATATCTCCTCGAGCCGACAGTGCTTCCCAATGAAGGACTGGGGAAGGGCTGTCGGAAGCATCGCTGGGCCCCGGTCCCCAGTGCGAGCCCCACCACCTGGCCCCAGCATCCCCTGGGCATCCCGTCTGGCTGGGCAGACCCTGGCATGGCACAGCATGGCACAGCACGGCACAGCATGGCACAGCACAGCACAGCATGGCATGGCACGGCATGGCACAGTGTGGCACAGCACAGCATGGCACAGCATGGCACAGCACAGCAGGGCAGGGCAGGGTACAGCACGGCACAGCATGGCACGGCACAGCACAGCATGGCACGGCACAGCACAGCACAGCATGGCATGGCACAGCACGGCATGGCATGGCACGGCACAGCAGGCTCTATGCTGGCCACCCTCTGCCTGGCGGGTAACAAAGAGATTTCACCGCCGGTTCAGAGGTTGTGAGTTTGATAAACTGGGCCATATTTTTAAATGAAAAAACGCTCCTTCATGTCTGCAGCGACAGGCAGCGTGGCGATGCGCCACAGTAATATATGCCTGTCCTAATACGTGGCTCGCGACCGTGGGCCAGCAGCGGCGTGAAGGATGGAGTCACAGGCAAAAGGTTAATAGAGCATTGGTCCTTTTTTAATTGGAAAAATGACTGAGGGACCATGTAGCAGACCGAGCAGTAATATTATTACAGGCTGTAAGTACTGTTCCAGAGACTTACTGTTCATCGGGGAGCGCAGTAACGAGCGCCAGGCTGCGTCCGCGGCCCCGCTCGCAAGCGGGTGCGTAACCGCCTCGCCTGTAAACCCAGAGATGGTGCCCTCCCTGGCTGGCTGCCTTGGCCAACTTTGTGTGTCCTGTGGAAAGAGGGATGCTGAAGCACTGGATAAATTGATTGACAATGGGGGTTACCTTCCCAAAGGGCAGGAAGCAGGGGGTTGGGGTCTGCAGGGTGTCTGGGACCTGGGCTGGGGTGTCCCCATCCCCACAGCCCCCCGGCAAGGGAGCGTGGTGGGGGCAGAGGCTGCAGAAACCACAGAGCAGCAACAGAGGGTTTTGGTGCCAAGTGGGAGGTCACTAATCTAGGTAGATGGCCCTCAGGACTTATTGCAGTGGGGAGGCTTGGGAGAGAGGAAGAGGAGGAGGAGGAAGGTCTTCTGGAAAGCCTGCCAGATGAGGGAAAACCACAAAGGGAACCCTGCTCCATCCCATCCCTCCAGGCTGGGAGGGAGGATTGGGTACCCTTGGAGGGAGCCTTGGCTGGGAGCGGGGCCAGTACCCGGCTCCAACCAGAGCAGCCCCCAAGGAGGGTCTGTGGTGCAGCCAGGGCTAATTGATGGGGAATTGCCACCAGCACGCTGTGTCATCCGAGGAGTTGAACTCGGGGCTGGCTGGGAAGCAGGGCTGTTAAACGGGCCGTGGCGGCACTTTGGGCTGGGGAGGATTTATGCTCCGGAGGAGCAGCTCTATCTGTCATCTGTGAAAAGCCTCATTTACAGAGAGACACCGCCAGGAAAGGCAATCAGCTCCAGCCCTGCTAAGCTGGGAATTTATAACCGCTCCCTGAGCCGTTCAGCAGGAGCCTCGGGCGCAGCCCGGGAGCCGCGGGGACGCCCTGCGGCACGCTCCCACCTCCGGCTCCCTGCTCCTGTGACTGCTAACCAGGCTCTGCTGGGCACGGCTGCCTGTGGAAAGGGCCACGGCACCCATGTTAGGAGTGTGCTGTCCAAAGGGAAATGGGCCCTGGGTCCTGGGCAGTGGCGGCAGGGCCCCCCAGACAAGTCCTCACTAACCGCTGTCCCAGTGCTCTCACTGCTGGTGACACTGGCACACTGCAGGAGAGCCAGGGGACCAGCAAGTCAGCCCACTCCTCTGGGCATCCATCCCCCCAGGTGTTAAATTTGTGATGACTCGCACACATCTGGGCTGTCACCGGCTCCTGCAATCCCCCCGCGCTGCCAGACAGCCGCCCAGCCCCGGGTGAAGGACGGATGGCTGACAAACACACACCCTCATCTGTGGTGTGTCTCTCTCCCCCGCCGAGGATGAGCTGCAGCTGCTCCCATCCATCTCCTCCTCTCAAGCCATCTTCGCTCCGCAATTTCCCCTCTCCCCGAAAAGAGTGGGGAATCGATCCGTTTCTCTCCAGTTCCCGAGCAGGGGAGGGAAGGAGCCTGGCGAGAGGCAGAGGATGCTTCCACCGCTCGCACACACGCACGCACACGTGCCTCTCCCCACGCACGCTCCCCGCTCCTGGGCAGGAGTATTGATTCCTCCCCGGAAAGCTGCGCTCGCACCCTGACCCGCCGCTCACCCTGCCAGAGCCCAAAGCACGCGGCCTCCAGCCGCCTGCAGACCCAAACCCGGCCCTTTCTCCAGCGCTGAGGGAGAGGGATGGGGCCAGGACTGCGTCCGCCAGCTCGGGGCTGCACGGCATCGCCGGTGCCAGCAAGCCAGGCGATGGATGGAGACGCTCTGCTCTATCTGTCCTACCCCTTATTTCTGCCTCCCAGCACCAGTCCTGCTCCACATCGGCAGGAAAATGATGGATCCTGTGAGAGACTGGCTTTCCCTTTAAAAAACACAGGGAATAAGGAAAGAAGTGCACAAATGAGTATTAAAGTAAAGGTGTTTCTCCAGCAGCTGCTCCCATCTGTGCTGGAGGAGGGGATGGACACATGGACAGAGGGACACAGGGACACACAGACATGGACACAGACATGAACACACACACAGGCATGGACATACACACACACACACAGACACAGGGACACAGGGACACAGGGACACACACACATGGACACACAGACATGGACACAGACATGAACACACACAGAGGCATGGACACACACACACACACACACAGGGACACGGACACGGACACACACACAGAGGGACACAGACACACACACAGAGACATAGAAACGAACATGGACACACATGGCACATGGACACATGTACATGGGGACACATGGACACAGACACACACATGGACACATGGACACGGACACACACACACAGTCACATGGACACAGGGACACACACACAGTGTCACAGCACTCCAACGTGACAAGCATCACCGCATCCCCTGTGGCACTGGAAGGGCAAAGGGAGGGGGCTGTGCAGAGCAGCAAGGGTCCCTTCCAGCCATCCCACAGCACAATGGGGCCTTGGGGTGCACCAAGCCCCCCAGGCTGTGCCCAGCCCCTCCCCAGGTGTCCGGGGTGGCCATCCCCGATGTGGCCGTCCTGCAACCCCACACAAAAGGCTTAGCAAGTGCTCCAACCCCTTGGAGGAGAAATACAAGCCCCTTCCCTGTCTTCCAAGCCTTGACTTCAGCCTCCCATGCGGCACAGGACTCGAGGAGGCCGAGATGCTCCCACAGCACCTCTCCCAGTCCCAGGTAATCTCCCAAAACCCGTTAGATGAATCAGATCCCACCCAGGTCTGGTTCTCTCAGCCGATCAATAGATCTGAAAGAAACAAAGCCAAATATCATGAGTTATGGAGCAGTGCTGATGGCTGTCAGGACAATGGGAATAGCCAAGACAAATACACACCTTTTCCTCCCTTATTACTTTAAGCCTTTTATTATCATTATTACGGGTGATTAAAAATCCCATTAATCAGCTGCTAAACAGATTAAACCCTATGAATTAATTTTCTGGAAATAACTAAGACAAACATTCTGTGCAGAGCTCCTTTAATGAAATAGAAGCTGTTTATCTGCAGAATTAGGGCTCGCACATCTCTGAGCTTCGGCTGGAAAAATCCGCTGCCGCGTGGGCACGGCGGGCGCGGGCTGGAGCCACCGCCGATTTTTTACCCATTCTAAGTAAAAGAAAGATCTTGCTCTAAGTAATTTGTGATTCATTACACAAAGAGCTCATTAGCTGGGGCTAGAAAATAAAATTACAGTCGTTTAGGGGCTAATTCCTTGATTTAGTGTTTGAGAGGAGGCTCAGGACAGAGGAAGCGTGCGCTGCCCCATGGGGACCACGCAGCCTGGCTGGGGAGGGGGCTGCCGGGGAGGGGGCTCGGCTCAGCCGTGCCTCTTCCACAGTGCTGCCCAGAGAGAGCTGAGCCACCTTGTCCCCTGGCCAGCTCTGCACCACGGTCATCTGGTGCTGCCATCGGGATGGCATCGGGTCCCAGGGAGCATCACCAATAACTGAGCTGGTGCCGCGTGCCGGTGAGGGTTGGCGTCCTCCACATTTCAGAGGTGAGGGCTGGGATGTGGGGACACGAGGACAGCGCCAGCCAGGGCTCCAAAGTCCTCCCCACGGCGAGCCCCACGGTGACTCACCGGCACTAAGACCTTAAGCACCTACTTGATTTCACCTTTGCACTTCCCCTGCTGTAAACCCACCATAAATGATAGTTCCAAGCCCTGGGTAATAATAGGTAACGTTTTAATGGCGCGGGAGCACCTCCGCGGGTCGAAGTTTGGCCTGCTCCCCGTGAGTGCAAACAGGAAGGGGGGCACAATCACAGCAGCCACCCAGGAGCCCGCGGGAACACCCGGAGCCTCACCAAGGCCCAGCGCGGTGCCGACGGCGCCGGCAAGGTCAAAATCCGGCGTGTTCCACAGTCGGGGCATCGTCACGGCGTCCCCAGAGCCGCTGCCGGCGGGACAGCCAGCAGCAGGAAATGTCTCTCACAGGCTGTGTTTTCTTGGAAGCAACTCAGTGACCGGGTTAGCTCACTAGCGAGGGTATCACTGGTGCCCTCCCCACGTGCCTGCTGCCGCGGCCAGCCTGCCTCACACCTCCTGCTGCATGTGGATGGAGAGGGATGATCCCGCAGGAGCATCCCAAGATGAGGTGTCTTCTCCCAGCACGGCAGCAGAATGTGACTCGGAGGCACTCCAGGCTGGAGCCAGCTCCGGGGGCATCGTGTTTCCCTCCGGCTGGAGCACGGTGGGCAGCGCAGGAGGAGTGCAGAGTTTCATCAGGTTACTCAAAGGTTACTCAACATTTACTCAACCGACTCCATGGCAGTGGGGTTTTAAGCCAGGCTGAGGGGGTTCTTGTTGGTTTATCTCTACCTGCACCTCCTCGGCCTCCTCTCCTCCGGCGGAGGCAAGGCGCTTGCACCCAAGACCCACGAGGGAGATGTGGTGAGCTGTCCTGGATGGCACAGCCATGGGCAGAGCCATATGGTCGCCCTGCTTGACCCCAGAGCCACCGCATCCGGGCTCCAGAGATGTGAGATGTGAATTTTGGGCTCTTTGCTTCACATCCAAACCGTCCGTGCCCAGAGGCCTTGCACCTTGTGGCTCCAACATGCCGCCCTCCATTAATGTCACATAGCCACCTCCCCATTCCTAAATCAGTCATTCCCCTTCTCAGCACCGTGCGTTTTTTAAGGGGTTAATTATCTCCCATCATTTGCCTTTAGCAAGAGTCATATTAATTAAGAGGACCAATTTCCCCCCTCATTCCTGCCCCGTGGACCCTGATGAGCTCAATGGGGACACTCGGTGTAAGCGGGACAGGAACCCTGGCCGTCGGTGTAAAAATCAAACACTCCCTCTCTTGTTGATTAATGTGTAAAATTAAACCAGGGCATAACCCCCCAGCTGTGGTGGGGGCCGAGCTGGCCCCCTCCACCCCCTGGCTGTGCCGTGGTGGTCCCCAGCCCCCCGCTCCTGCAAGAGAAAAGGCTCTAGAAGAGCTGGGAGTCCCCACAGCCACCAGCATCCCCCTTGCTGGGCACAGCAGGCAGCCCCCTGCTCTGTCCGTGCGCCCCCCGCGCCTGGCAGCCCCGCGCCGCTGGCAGCAGAAGGGCTGAGCCGGGGCTATTCCTCCCTCGCTTGCATTTCCTGACAGCCGCCTATTAAAGCAGAGCCGGGCACCGAGCGGCGGAGGCTCCAGTAAGTGGATGCACATGCAATATTCATGGCTGGCTGCTGCGGAGCCAGCTCTTGGCAGCGCCTGATGCCGGCCCTAAGCACCGCGCTGAGCCGGCGCCCCGGCGGTGACCGCACAGCCCGGAGAGCTGGCGGCGGTGCCCGGGGTGCCCGGGGGTGCCCGGGGGGTGCCTGGGGGTGCCCAGGGGGTAGGGGGGCTCCTCTGACGGGGCCAGCAAGTCCAGAGGCCCTATAAGACGGTTCCCAGAAGGACAGGCCAAGTCCCTGGCAAGCACAAGGGCCACCCAGCAGCGTCGCAGCCTGCTGCACCCATGGCCCCATCACCACCACGCTGGGGGTCCCTGCTGCCAGAGTGGCTCTTTGCCACCAGAGCCCCCTGCCTGCCTCCATGGCAGCCCCCAGGCAAAGCCCTTGGGATCCCTGGGGCAACAGGACACCCCCAGCCCAGCAGAGGGGTACAGCCGTGCCCCCGCTCCCGGAAAGGCTTGTTTACCAGCTTCCACCACGTCTGGCCAGGGCCACACCGCAGCTCCCAAACCCACCCCATCCCCCAGGATTAATTTTACACAATCGTTCCGCAGCCCATGATAATCACTGCACCAAAAAATGAAGAGATTTGGGGGTTTTCCAGTGTGGAGGATTAGGATTACAAGTAATCTGCGGGAAGCTCAGCTGTCCGCTCACCACCGCGTGCTCCCTTACTTTTCCCAGCTTTAGCCCTTTCATGAGGATATTCCAGAGCGAAGCTGTTTGTCCTTGGGGAGGTCAGGCCAGCACAGACAGACATGTCCCTGCGGGCCGTGGCCATGTGCCAGCCCACGGGGGTTTGCATGGGGGGCAGAGGACAGCATCCACAGCAGCAGTGCGGGTGAGTCATGCATTGCTGCACCACAGTGCATCCCTGCAGAGCTGGGCATCCCTGCAGAGCTGGGCATCCCTGCAGTGCCATGCATCCTTGCAGTGCTGGGCAACCATGCCACACCATGCATCCCTGCATCCCCACGCATCCCTTCAGTGTCATGCATCCCTTCAGCACCGTGCATCCCTGCAGCGCTGTGCATCCCTGCTGCCCCATGCATCCCTGCAGCACTGTGCATCCCTGCATCCCTGTGCATCCCTGCAGCCCCATGCATCCCTGCAGCACTGTGCATCCCTGCTGCCCTGTGCATCCCTGCAGCCCCATGCATCCCTGCAGCGCTGTGCATCCCTGCAGCACTGTGCATCCCTGCTGCCCTGTGCATCCCTGCAGCCCCATGCATCCCTGCAGCGCTGTGCATCCCTGCAGCCCCATGCATCCCTGCAGCGCTGTGCATCCCTACAGCACCATGCATCTCTGCAGCACTGTGCATCCCTGCATCCCTGTGCACCCCTGCAGCGATGTGCATCCCTGCAGCGATGTGCATCCCTGCATCCCTATGCAGCCCTGCAGCACCGTGCATCCCTGCAGCGTGAGGCTAGGGGTGCAGCTGGGCTCGCTGCCTCTTGCTCTGCTCCAGAGAGGAGGATCTGGCATGGGACCACTTGCACTCTCCGTGCTGGGCGTTTCCTGGTGTGCTTCGGGTGGGACGTCTGGTGATTCACACCCGCAGCTTCCAAGGCAGTGCCACAGCCCAGCTGGTCTGAAACACAGGGAACGGTGATGACTAGTGTACACCTGGAGCCTCTAGTGAATTCCTGGTGCTTTCACTAGCGTGAGGAATAATAATAACAACAATCTGGGAGCTGGTGGTTCCCCAGACTGAGGGCTGTCGTCTCCCCATTCCTGAGACCCCAGGAACCTCCCTTAGCTGCCGCACCTCCGGTGCTGTGCCCTGGCTCAGAGCTGGAGATGGAGCCCACCAGACCTTTCTGTCCCCATCCCCTTCATGCACGGGAGCTTCCCCCATCGCAGGGCTGCCACTCCTGCCTAACTCACAAAGCCCAGCTTAACCAACCCTTGCCTTGCAGCTATAGCGGCAGCGGGCTGAGGAGGCAGCGCACACCGCACACCGCTGCCTCCCCTGCGCCACGCCGGGATTGTTCCCGGGCTTTGACACTGGTTCCCGCTGAGGTTTGGGGCTGAATCCCACACGTGGGATGCAATCCCGGCGGGGTGGAGCAGGGGGGTGGGCAGCAGGCTCCCGGGGCTGCCAGAAACGCGAGGGCTCCACGGCTGACAGAAAACCCTGTGCGTAGGGAAGTCAGGAGATGTGTGCCCTTTATGTCCAGCAAGCGTTTTTTGCAAATATAATTAAAATAAATACATATCTGGGACTGGTCTGACCGCAGGTACAAGGATGCAGCGCCAGATTTTTAAAACAAAATAACTTAAGCACTTAGAAAAGGGCTGGAGCAGACTTGGGGTACTTATGATCAAAATAATTGTCCCAGGAAACCCAATTCAGCAGCCACCCAGGCTGAAAGCACTTAGGCACACGCGGGCAGGCGTTCAACAAAGCATTTAGCTGCCCCGGCGCTGCATCAGCACAAAGCTGGGGCCTGCGCTCCAGGGATGACTCAGGGAAACCTCAGGGGCTCGGTGCTGAGACGGGGTCCCGCGGGGTCCCACCTGCGCCCTGCCCGGCTGGGTGCATCCCCTCGTGCCTACACAGCCACGAAACAGCCGTTCCTGCAGGCATCCTCCACTGCCACAACGGCTGGGGCAATGTCCCTGCCAGGCACGGGCGGCAAAGCCCCCAGGATGCCCACCCCATTCCAGGTACCCGCCCCGTGGTGTCCCTGCTGGGGTCCCGGGCACCCACCGCCTCTGCGCTGGCACGCAGCGCGCCGGGAGCCGCAGGTGGCTCGCTCCTCACCGCCTCCCCCGGGAACACGCTTGCTGTGCCAGAGCCTGGGAAGCAGCAGCCTGGGCTGCTAAAGGAGGCTGAGGAAGGAGGATGCTCCTGGTGATGGCTTCACAGATCTTCACACGCCAGCAGGCTGACAGGCACCCGGCTTTAAACAGCCTTAAAACTGCTCTGGGTGCGGGCAGTCGGGCTGAGACCCCCTTATGCTTGGAGACCCCAAACACCAGCTCCAAAGAGGGGAAGGAAACCACAGAGAGCTGGGAAATGGGTTGATTTCCATAGGGGGAAATCTCCAAAGCCTTCAAAAGACTGCGTCCCATCTCTGGGAATAAGTCAAAAAGTGGGAACCTCCCCAAAGCACCCACCCACCCCAACGTGTGTTCCCTCAGCTGGGCGTGAAGTGATGCTCCTGGTGCCCTCATATGCTGCACTGTGCTTCCCAGCTCTGGCTGGCTGAGTCCTCATCCCTGCCCCAAACGGGCTTCTTTTCCTGTGCCAGTAAAAATCTGTCATCTGCTGAAGAAGGGGGGTTGTTGGTGACCGGGCAAGCACCGCTTGTGGCTGACGGGACCCTCGGGCTGGTACCCCCACCCTGCCCAGCACCCCCCCACTCCCTGGCAGCTGCCCTGGGCAGGATGCTGACGCTGTCTGCAGTCCCAGCCAGACCCTCTCCCACCCCTGCTCCCCGCACCCACCTCTCCTTGTCCCAACAGGCACCCCTGGAGCTGTGCGGGCAGTGCCAGCCCTGCCTGCCCGGGATGGTGGTGGGAGATCTGCAGGCTGCCAGCCCCATGGGCTGCTCCCCTGCTTTAGGGGCTGGGAGGGAAGCTGTTGTGTGTTGCTGCAGCAGATTTGGGGTTTTCATGACTTGCAGGAGCTGGGGAGCAGTACTCAGCCGGGTGCTCACCAGGCAGCAAGGGCGAGACACGTCCTCCTCTGCCCCCCTTCAGCGCCGATGCACAGCACCCTGCGAGTAGCGAGGGTGCTGCCCCACCACCCCTTGTGCAGCTTCACACCGGGAACGAGCCACCTAATGGAGGGGCCCCGTCCCCGGGATGCGGGGCAGGGAGCTCTGGAGGCGGGCCTCCCCTGCCCGCGCCCGCAGCCCCGGGCGAGCCGAGCTGCTGTGTCAATTACAGGAAAATCAATGGCCGTGCTGCGCAGGACTCCTTCCCTCCGTTCAGCGCGGATGAGATCCTTCACTTTCTAGCACTGATTCATTTACTTTCGGCCTCTCCAGGGGCTCCTGACATATTGCTATCTCCCAAGAATCTGAAGTGAGAACTGCCTTTGTTTCCACCGCAACTTGTTGGCGTGTGCCGGCACCGGGGAGGGGGCGGCGGCGCTGCCGGGCCGGGGCTGGCGGGAGGAGAGCGGCTGTGGCACACGGCAGGGTTTGTAACGTTCCGTGCCACCGTGCTCCTGGGTCAGCTCAGCGCCAGAGCAACTGGGCAGGGTAGGATGGTCCAAACTGGGGCTGGCACCATCGATGTCCTTCCCCCAGCCCAGGGCTGTTCTGGCCCAGCCAACCCAGCAGCAGTGGCACTGGAGAGATGCTGCCTCTCCCATGTCCCAGCGATGTGGCACATCCCTCCCAAGCACCCAAGCTGAGCCCAGGCAGTGCCTCCTGCCAGGGTCCATCACAGCTGCTTCCCAGGGCTTTGCGGGCAGGACGGTGCGTAGCCACCCCACACCGCTCGCCCACTCCAGATAAGAAGCCCCCAATCCACCCACGGCTTGTGCCCTATGGCCAGGTGACACTCTCCACCAAAGCCACCAGCATCCCGCAGGAACAGGACACAGAGCTCGGGCCAAACTCCCACCGATGGCTGCACAGCCACACTGTGCCACAAATCCCAGCCCCGCACGCTCCTCGTGATCCTCCTCCTCTTCAAAGGCAGCGTGGTGCAGGGAGAGCTCGCAGGATGCAGCCCAGAGCAAGGCTGGCGCTCCAAAGGCAGTATTTATTATTTATCAGCAGGGCTCTGAGCTCGGGGAAGCTGCAGCTTGAAGGAGCATCCAGGGCACCGCAGCGTGCACAGGCCGTGTTCCCTGCCAGGGTCCTGCCTCACGCTGCAGGAGCCGGGCTCGTGGGGAGCTCACAGGGAATTTGTGGTGTGGTTTAGGAAGTCGTTTAATTTGGGTCGGGTTCTATTCAGGGGTAGCGGTGCCCTAAACACCAGGCTCCCACAGACCCTCCTCAGCCAGCATCAGGCCTTGTGTGGCCCCAGCGCAGACCCTCACAGCTCTACATGTGCTCTGTGGTGTTAAGGGAGATGCCCCATTGCCCCGTGCTGGGGAGTGGGGAGCACCAGGCACCCCTACGGAGGCACAGGACCCCCTGCAACCTGGGCTCCCCACAGCTCACGCAGCGGCACGGCTCATGGCCACGCTCAGCACCCCACACATGGCTTAGGGGGGTACTGTGGCACTGGGGGGCACTGGGGCCTCCAGGTTGGGCCACACCTGGCCTTTGGAGGGGTCTGCCAGGCACCCTGAGGGGCTGAGAAGGGCACTCTGAGCACCCCGGGGGGTCAGGGTGGGCACTCGAGGGATGGCAGGTGGCTCTGGGTGGGGGGGACAGCCCGGGGCTGTGGCAGAGGAAACCTGGGGCTGTCGGGGGGCTGCCGGGGGGGTTACCGGGGCAGCTGGGGGGATTATGGGGGCTGCCGGGGGGGTCCAGGGGCTGTCCGAGCTGCACCGGGGCCGCCGGGGGTTACCGGGGCTGCCGGTGCGCGCACCGCGGCTGCCGGGGGGGCCCCGCCGGGGAAGGGGGGGCACGGCGGCGCTGCCGGGGTTGCGGGGGCCGGGACGGCGGGGCGGCCTCTCCGGCTGCCATTTCATCGCGCCGCCGCTCGGTCCCTCCATTTTCTCTGCGGCTGCCGCCGCCGCCGGCCCCGGCCCCGGCCCCGCCGCCGTCCCGCACCCGCCGCCCCCTCCCTCCCTTCCTCCCTCCCTCCCTCTCCCCCCCCATGTAGCCCCGCGGCAGCCCCCCCGCACACGCCCAGCCGCGGGGCCGCCTCCCGGCATGAGGAGCTGCAAGATGGTGCGGGTGGCCAGCGTGCTGGGGCTGGTGATGCTCAGCATCGCGCTGCTCATCCTCTCCCTCATCAGCTACGTCTCGCTCAAGAAGGACAACATCTTCGGCGCGCCCCGCGCCGCCGGCCCGGGGGGGCCCCGCATGTACATGTTCCACGCGGGATTCAGGTGAGGGCGCGGCCCGGCGCGGCTGGGCACGGGGACGGGCCCTTCCCATCGCTCCCGCGGCTCCCCTGGCTCCCCAGCCCTCCGCATCCCTCCGCATCCCTCCGCATCCCTCCCGACCCCCGCCCGCCCCGCCGCCTCCGGCGCGGTGCCCGGCAGAGCCCCGGCTCGGCGGGCGGGCCCGGGCAGGCCCCGCGGCCGCGGCCCGAGCGCTCGGCGCAGCCCCCCGCCCGCAGCGGGGATGCGGCTCCCCCCCGCCCCGCCGAGCTGCCCGCGGGGAGCGGGAGGGTCCCACGGGAGACCGCGGTACGGGGGGGGCGCTGGGCCGGGCGTGAGAGCCGCGACGCCCCGGGGGGCTGAAAGGTGCCGGTACGGCCCGCGGTGGGCACGGCCCGATCCCTCAGGTGCCGCCCGGGATGGGCACGGCCCGGTCCCGCTGGTACACCCCGGGATGGGCACGGCCCGGTCTCCCCGGGGCAGCCCCGGGCCGGCGGGCAGCGGCGCGGCCGGCGCTGTCCGCGGTGCTGATACCGGCCGGGCGGGTGCGGGGCGGGCACGGCCGGTAGCGGGCTGTGGGTCTGTCTGCCTTCTGTGCGTGTGTGCACGCGTGTGTGCCTGGTGTGCGTGTGCACACACGTGTGCATGCGTGTGCGTGCGTGTGCACACGTGTGTGCGCGGCTCCATGCGTGGGTCGGTGTCCTCGCTTCCAGGTCCCAGTTCGCGCTGAAGTTCCTGGACCCCTCGTTCGTGCCCATCACGAACTCCCTGAGCCAGGAGCTGCAGGAGAAGCCCTCCAAGTGGGCCTTCAACCGGACCGCCTTCGCGCACCAGAGGTGAGCGTGGCCGGGCGCCGCGACCGCCCCCTCGGGGCTCCCGAAAATCCAGCTGGGGCCCAGTAAACAGCCTGCGCTGCCAGCGTCTGCCGGCGGGGAGAGGCGAAGGCCGAACCAGGGCGTTTCCCCGGAGGGTCACAGCTGATCCTTCAAAGCGGGACACGGGCTGCCGCACACACGTGTTACCCTGCCGAACAGCCTGACCCAGTTTCCCGAAGGGCAAGGGGAGCTGTGGGTACACCAGTTAAACAGAGGGGGGTCTCAAACCGCCGTGTGCGTGGTGGCCAGAGCCCGGCTCACCCTGGCAGCGCTGGGAAGCGCCGGGATGCTCTGCCCTCCCGCTGCTCCGGCTGGGGGGACAGGCACATGGGGGCTCCATCCCACACCCACCAGACCCCTCCTCGTGCTCCCGCCTGCAGTCACACCGCCTCTCCCAGAAAGGCTGCCTCGGTGCCTTCAGCTTCCACAGAGCTGCTCCGGACGCCGTGGGAAGGAACATGTGCTTCCCGCTTTCTCGCCGCCATGTGAACGTCTGGGCAGCCTCTGTTATTCATTGGCTTTGCTGATGCATACAGATATCTATATGTGTGTGCATATCTATATGTACAGCTATATATCTATATCTACGTCCATCTCTATCTATATATCTATCCCTATCTCTATATCTCTATGTATCTGTATATCTACCCCTACCTATATATCTCTGTATCTATATATCTCTCCTTACCTCTGTATCTCTATATGTCTGTCTCTATCTCTGTATCGATGTATCTACGCCCATCTCTGTATCTATATATGGCTCTCTGTACTATATATATCTACCTCTATATCTCTCTATCTGTATTTCTATCTCTCTATCCCTTTATCTCTCTCTCTCGCTGCCTATCCCTCCACCTCTGTCTCAGGCAGCAGTCGGGACAGGGCTTTGCTGGCACACAGGGCATGGGTCTCTCCTGCCTGGGGGTCTCTGCCACCCACAGCAGGACGAGCACAGCCCTCCCCATGCCCACCAGCTCTCCCACCACCGCTAAGGAGCCACAGCACATTGCCAGCCCTGTCCTTCCCCAGGACAAGGCGTGACAGTGGCCCGTGTGGCAGCAGCCACCCCTCCGTGTCACTTTGCTCCCGGCCCTGCCAGCCCGTCCTGCACCCATCCATCTCTGTGCCACCCCTCCCACAGCTTCGGCTAATGCCTCGGGAGCTGCCTGGGCTTGTGTGCGAGCCAGAACCAGGCTTAGGGCACCCACTGGGACTCCATTAATGCCCAGGTGCTGGCGGGTGCGAGCTGGAAGGAGGGTTGTTTGTTCCCCATAAACACAAGCAAACAAAGGGATACTGGTTGTCTCGGCTTCTGCTCTGCCACGGAGGCTCCCGGGCAGCCCTGGCTGTGTCTGGTTTTGAAGAACCCTGTGGGAACGCTCCCCAAAGGTGGTACTAAAGGGTTCCAGCAGCTCGCACTTGGGTTTC
The DNA here is from genome assembly GCA_020800305.1 of Porphyrio hochstetteri. Taxonomy (NCBI): domain Eukaryota; kingdom Metazoa; phylum Chordata; class Aves; order Gruiformes; family Rallidae; genus Porphyrio; species Porphyrio hochstetteri. The sequence goes on from CM036938.1 coordinate 91,877,455, forward strand.
TGACTCGAAGTGTCTCAGTGAGAACAGGGGCGAAACACCCCACTGAAAGATGGGGGTACCCCGTTCGTACCCCGGGCCGCTCGGTGTTGCTCCACATACCGCCTGGCAGAGGCGATGCCACGCCGCATCCTTCAGGGAACTGCATTAAGCTTACCTGGAAAGCCAACCCCCCACTGCAGGAACCGGGGGATCTAACTCCCTGCTCCTTCTCTTCCCCTGTTCTCCTTCAGGCAGGAAATCCTTCAGCATGTCGATGTCATCAAGAATTTTTCCCTGACCAAGAGCAGCGTACGGATCGGGCAGCTGATGCACTACGACTACTCCAGCCACAAGTACGTTTTCTCCATCAGCAATAACTTCAGGTCGCTGCTGCCCGACGTGTCGCCCATCCTCAACAAGCACTACAACATCTGCGCCGTGGTGGGCAACAGCGGCATCCTGACCGGCAGCCAGTGCGGGCAGGAGATCGACAGGGCCGACTTCGTGTTCCGCTGCAACTTCGCGCCCACCGAGGCCTTCCAGAAAGACGTGGGGAGGAAAACCAACCTCACCACCTTCAACCCCAGCATCCTGGAGAAGTACTACAACAACCTCCTCACCATCCAGGACCGCAACAACTTCTTCCTGAGCCTGAAGAAGCTGGATGGGGCCATCCTTTGGATCCCGGCTTTTTTCTTCCACACGTCGGCCACGGTCACGAGAACGCTGGTCGACTTCTTCGTAGAGCACAGGGGGCAGCTAAAGGTCCAGCTGGCTTGGCCGGGGAATATCATGCAGCATGTTAACAGGTGGGTACCTCTGCCTTGTCCCTGGGCCTCCCTAGAAACACAACTACCTGTTTTTCATGCCCAATGAGGATGGCACCGTCGTGCAAGTCAGGACCCGGCGCTGCTGGTGTCAGGGCACACGCTGCTCGCTGTAGCTCCAGGGAGCAGTGCAGTAGTTTCCCTCCCGGAGCGTGCAGCGAGGTGGGATGTGGGGTGACAGCATGGTGGGGTCTGTGGCAGCTGCTGCTGAGCCAGGGGGAGCACAGGCAGCAGAGTGAGGGGGGCAGAAGCCCAGCACCACGTAGGGCAGGGCTCACTCCTCCCAGCTAGCAAACAGCCATGCTGACAGTCTGAGGAAAGCTGCAGTCAATGGAAGGAGGATGATGTTGCCAGTGAATCGTGCTGGTCTGGGTAAGGCACTGCCCCCCAAAACCAGAATCAGTCAGCAGGAGATGTGCTGCTCAGGCTGTTCCACACTCCTGGTTGTTACCAACCCACGTCCCGAGCAGCCTCTGTCTTGCTTGGGCTGTCACCTGCCACCACTGATGTTCTCCAGCCAGTAACTTCTCTCTTCTCTTTCCAGCAAGCCCACAGCATCGCTTGCCCCTCAGACTAACACTGTTCTTTCCTTCCCCAGGTACTGGAAGAACAAGCACTTGTCTCCAAAGCGGCTGAGCACAGGTATTCTCATGTACACCCTTGCTTCTGCTGTGTGTGAGGAGATCCACTTGTACGGGTTCTGGCCGTTCGGGTTCGACCCCCACACCAGGGAGGACCTCCCGTACCACTACTACGACAAGAAGGGAACCAAGTTCACCACCAAGTGGCAGGAGTCCCACCAGCTGCCCGCAGAGTTCCAGCTGCTCTACAGGATGCACGGTGAAGGACTGGCCAAACTCACCTTGTCGCATTGTGCCTAAGAACCCAAGTCTCCAAGTGCCAAATGATTGTCTAAAAAGTGCCCAACACCAAATTAAACATTCTTAGAGATGTAATTCTTAAAAAACCCCCAAGGAAAAATACCACCCCATCCCCCCAGAAAACAACCCTAAACCCAACCCTAAATTATTATCTAAAGATGCTTCTTGGCCACCCTGGTCGCTGCCCATCGAGGGCTCGAGCGCACTGAGCAGCGCAGCAGCATTTCCCCAGGCCCGTGGATGCTATCCGTGCAGCAGCAACCTGGAGGTATCCCCCACTTATTCCACCCCCCCTCAGTATCTCTGAAGACATTTTGATATTCTAGCACCCCACTAAACACCCCAAAGCTCTTGGTTCCTTTGCCCCTTCCCCGTTAGAGCTAGCACTGCTGATTTTCCAGGACCTGCTTCTCTCGTCTATGTGTCAGTCGGTGGCTCGGCGTACACCGGGCGCCGTGGCGGGTGCAGACAGCCACGCTGGACCCCGGGTTGGCCTCACCTGGGATTCCCCAGCCTGGATCCCAGCTTCCAGCTCTGGCGGGTTCTCGGAGCCACCGCAGCCCACGTGTTGTGAAGAGGGAGGTCAGGGTGTAGCTCGGGGCTTCGCTGGGCGTTTGGATGGCGCTCGGGATCCTCCAGCGGTTTGGCTCCCTTTGGGCCAGAGCCAAGGGTTTTGGGAGGAGGATCTCCCCTGAGCAGTGAGCGTGGGGCTCCCGCCCATCCCTTTGCACCCACAGAGCCCGCTGGTGCTCCCCACTCCCCTCCCTGTGTGCACGGCCCCGCCGCAGGCAGGGACACCAGGGCAAGGAGCTGGACAGGCGCAGTGGAGAGCGCTGCCAGGTGGGACCTGCCGCAGTGGTACCCGATGGGGGCACCCCTGGGTTTGGTACGTCCATGGCAGGACCCTATGGAGGCACCCCTGGGTTTGGTACATCCCTGGTGGTACCCTATGGAAGCACCCCTGGCTTTGGGTACATCCATGGCAGGACCCAATGGCAGCACCCCTGGGTTTGGTACATCCCTGGCAGGACCCGATGTAGGCACCCCTGGGTTTCGCTATGTCCACACCATGGTGGTGACAGGGCACCCTGTGCAGCGATGGCAGATCTGTAGGGAGCACTCAGAGCCTTCCTTAGCCCAGCTAACAGTGATGGGGCAGTCAGCTGGGCAGGCAGCCCCTTGGACCAGCGAGGCTCCGGTTGCCGTGACGGCAGCACGGCAGGAGTGCAGGGAAGAGGAAATACCCGATTTCCCCATTTCCATCTCTCAGACAACTAGAGAAGTGGCCCCATTTCCTGGCCAGCAAGAGCCATCGAGGCTGCCCAAGGACGACACGGCTTCCCCAGGACCCATGAGGACAAGGATGTTTGTGGAGAGGACGCAGCCCAGGGTCCCCTGGGCTCTGGAAGTGTCGGCTGTGACGTCTCAGGATGGAGGAGCCTGTGAAGTAACTGGGTTTCTTAGACCCCGAGCTCGCTTACACGTCCTTTTACCGTTTTTCTACTGTTCTGCATGATGCTGAGAACCGACCCCGCGCCCAAGGAGGATGCAAAACCCAAGTCATGCTTCAGAGCAGCACATCTGGATCTTCCTCAGCCTCCTTCCCTCACAGCCGACACGGGAGGAGAGGACGGAGATCTCGAGTACCACACCAAACCCGGGCAGCCCGGAGCATCTCCCGGTGCCCACCGCTGCCGCCCCGCAGCTCCACTCGCCCCCTCTCCCTCTCCCACCCTCCTCACACGGATGGGGAGCTGAGGCTTTCCTCCCTGCTTTAATTATCCCTCATTTTCCAGCTTTTGCTTTTTCCGAGGCTGTCGAGGGCCTGGGGGACACTGCAGAGGGGTGGGGGGCTCTCCCCTCCGGCACGGACCCAGCCCTGCGGTGAGCCGCAGCGCTCCCCTGCCCGGCTGTGGAGCCCGGCTCCGGCTCCCGGCGGCTCCGGCTCCCGGCGGCTCCGGCTGGCCCCGCGCCCATGGCCGCTCCCGCAGCAGCGTGCAGCCGCTCTCACCAAGCCGTAGTCGTGCCGTGCTGGTGGTGTCTTATGCCGTGTCGGTGCCGTACGAGTTGTTGTTGATGTTACCACGTATCATTTGTGTCGTCGCCGCGGGCCGGGCCGTGCCGTGCCGGGCTCAGGCCACCACCCCCGGGGCGCGGGGACCAGCCGGCCCCGTCGCTTCCAGCCTCCCCGGTCCCGGCCGAGTCCCGTGGGAAACCTCGGGGCGTGCGGGTGGGTTCTGCCCCAAAGGAGAGATTGCCCAGGGAAGGGAGAGTTGTGCTGCTAACGAAGCGCAGTAATTAATCCCTGCGGCTGCGGGCTCCTCCTGAGCTGTACCGCAGCGGCGGGTGGCTGTGCGGGATGCTGAGCTGCGTGGCTGGAGGAAGCTGCAGCCAGGAGCCGGCCCGGCAACGAGCCCACCAGCGCTGGGGGTCGGGGTGAAGGGGCACCCCAGCCCCATGTGCCGCCCGCCGGCTGCTGGCTGATGCTGGTTATCGCTTTCACGTAGCCACCATCTCGGAGCAGCGGCGCGCTCCTTCGGCCACGGGCTCCCGACGCGACCCGCGGCGCGCTTGGCCCTTGCACGGCGCCTGCCTGATGTCCCTCCCCAAATCAGAGGCGAACGCCGGAGCCAACGCCGGGCTGCCCGTGCCCCGCGATGGGGCTGCTCAGCCCCGGGGCCAGCCCTTGCTCGGGGCCGACTGCAGCTCCGTGTGTCCCCTCCGCCACGGCAGCGGGATGCTCGCGGGACACGGATGCTGGCGGTGTAACAGGCGAACCTGACATGCACCCCCGGAGCCAAACCGGGGCGCGGGCGTCTCGGGAGTCGGGAAGCGGGTGTCGCCGTGCTGAGGATGCTGCACAGGGATGCTCCCGAGCAGCAAAGCTCATGTGGAGCCAGACCTGCAGCATCCCACCCATCCCCGGTGTGGGTCCCAGCGTGCTCAGCAGCATCCATCTCCCCTCCACCCAGAGTGGAGCCCCGGGGACAGGAGCTGAAGCGTGGAAGTTCGGGGCACAACCCAAAAGCCTGAGTTGCCCTGGGGCAGTGTTTTAATTTTTCATAACTCGTTTCTTCAAGCCTGGTTTCCTTCCAGTTGCAATCATCCTTGGCAGGAATCCCTTCTCCACCCCCCAACACCTCATCTTCCTCCCCCAGCGCCGCGTGTGCCCTCAACTTTGGATGGAGGGGTGTGGATGATGGTACCTTGGTTCAGTGTTGCTCCAACACAGCAGCTCCCACTGGGGATGGGGAGTCTCTAGGGGGGACCCGGTGCTCTGCAGCCCCCTCCTGCCCCCCGCAGAGGGACGGCCGTCCCTCTGCGTGGGGCAGGAGGGCGCTGCAGAGCACCAGGGCCCCCCCACAGCAAGGTGGGAAGTTCGGAGAGGCTTGGACAGGGAACCTGGGAAGTGGGAGCACAGGGATGGGGGGGGGAAATCATCGACAGCACCATATCCCACCATTGATTTCTAAGCCAAACTCCCCATCGATTTTTCAGAACCGCATCGACTGCTCCAGCCCCATGGATTTTGAGGGGGGGTCCCGCCCCGAAATCGATGCCGCCGTACGGCCCGGGGTAAATTGCTTCTTGGCATCGATATTTTTTTTGTCAGAGCTGTGGCAGTGTGGAAAAAAAAACCCCACCCTCCTCTTAAAACCCCCCAGCTTTTGTCTCCTTCGCCTGTTCTCTTGGATGCTCTTGGAATTCCTGCTTTTCTGGAGTGAACGGAGGGGAGGGGAGGCACGTGCTGCCCCACGGCCCCGCTGTCAGGGGGCTTGTCTCATCTCATAGGGCCTCGTGGTGGGGGCAATGTGGGGTGACCCCCCTGGGGCTTGGCTGGGTGTCCTCACACCACGCCAGGCTCACAGCATGTGGGTTTGCGTTGGAGAGTGTCTCCCTCAGAGCTGGGGGAGGCGGGTGCTGGGTGGTGGGGAGGGGTCCCTCAATGTAGAGAGGCCCTTGGAGAAGGTCTGGGCTCGGTGGGCTGCTGTGGTGGGTTGTGGGGGGTCTGGTGGAGCAGGGAGGACCGAGAGATGGGGCGGCAGCTGCTGAGAGGCACAAAGTATCTTCCCATTAAATAAGCAAGCTGCTCTCCCCCGGCCATGTTGGCATCTCCTGCTTCCTTCCCCCCATCTGGCCCAGCCCGACCCTGGCTGCCCAGGGGAACTCCCGAGGGGGGCTGGGCCGGGTGTTGAGCTGGGCACACACAGGTACCCACAGCACAGCGCAACCCCCGTACAAACACCCGAGCTTGTGGAAGCGAGGGAAGGGCCTGGTGGGATGTGGAGCCTGTGGCTGGGCTGCCAGGACTGTATCCCATGTGCTGCAGCAGCCGCATCCCGCTCCAGCCCCGCTGCCAGGATGGGCGCTGAGCACCCGCACCCACGGCAAGGAGCTCGGGGCTGGCCCCGGGGTGCAGAGAGGGGACATGGGAGTGGGAATACATGTGTCACCTTCTCTTCTCCTACACTTCGGGGTCTGTGTTCCTTCCCGGGATGCGGTGCAGCCAGGCGCTCCAGGCAGAGTGCGGTGCAGCAAACGCCTGTGCCAGGGGGCAGGGGCTGCACACAGGGCTGGCTGGGGAAAACGCAGGCTCTCTGTAAATGATCGTGTCTCTGTTCCAATGGCTGTACAGTCCAGCACCTGGCGGAGTCGTTTTCAATAAAACACCATAAATATTTTAAAAAAAAAGGAAAAAAAAATGCCATAACTGTAATAAAGGCTCCATCACCCGACGGCCATGCTAGAAGCATCGTTCATTTTAAGTGGCTGATGCCCACGAGGGGCCAGGGCACAGTCCTGGGTGGACAGCGACGTGCCCATGGAGAGCACAGGGGCTGGGCTGGTGCCTGGGGGCTGACACGCTTCCCCCCAGCTGTGGGTCCAGCCCCCCAGCACGGCCCACACGAGGCCCCGGCTCTTCTGGTGACGCAGCGCTGCGTCCTCGCCTCGGTGGGGGACAGCACCATGACTGCCCGGGGCCTCTGGGCAATATGATTCTTTGGTGTGAACGTGCCTGCAGCATTGACTCGTGTGCCAAAACACAACCTTGAATGCGTTGTTTTTAAATAAAATGTTTTATTGTGCATTGGAAGTCTGTAACACTCGGCTGTGTCCGCTTCTTCCTTCCCATTAACCCCCTGAGCTGCCCCCTGCCCACCATAACAGAAGGGTCTCTGTGCTGCTGGCACACAGATTATCATCTTACCCAGGCAGCTTTCCATACCTTAAAGGGTTGGGAATGTGCTCGGATCATACAAGAGCATGCCATGGGCACTCCACCTGAGGAAAACCCCAGCGTGGCTTCATGCAGCCCAAGCTTTACTTCAGTGCTGCACTAAGAGGAGTCAGTTGGGAGAGAGTAAAGTTTCAGCTCAGCCCCACATCCCTCGGTCTCAGCGCTGCATCCCTGAGCACTGCATGCCTCAGCCCCGCATCCCTCAGCCCTGCATCCCTCAGCCCCACATCCTGCATCCCTCAGCCCCACATCCCTGAGCACTGCATGCCTCAGCCCCGCATCCCTCAGCTGCACATCCTGCATCCCTCAGCCCCACATCCTGCATCCCTCAGCCCCGCATCCCTGAGCACTGCATCCCTCAGCCCTGCATCCTCCAGCCCAGCATCCCTCAGCCCTGCATCCCTCAGCCCTGCATCCCCCAGCCCAGCATCCCTCAGCCCTGCATCCCTCAGCCCTGCATCCCTCAGCCCTGCATCCCTCACACATCCCCGAAGCACCACAGCCGCCTCGAGGCCAGCAGACTGTGCCGTTATCCTGGCAGCCGCACTGCCCGGCCAGCAGACACCCCCCCACCTCCTGTGGGCACTGCCAGGACCCTGAGTCCTGCTGGGGTCAGCCCTGATGGGTCCCCCCGTGCCAGCCCCTGTCCCAGCGATTCCCACAAACCAAACAAGCCGGAGCCCCGCGGCTCCAAGATACATATTGCACACTGTGCCCAGCTTTAATCTTTAACCGCAGCCTGAGCCAGCCAAGTGTGCCATCAGCTGTGCCACAAAGCCCCTGAACACCCACCCACCCACCCCAGGCCCTCCTGGTGTCCCACCCCATGTCTCCCCATCCCCAAAAGAGCTGCTGCTTATGCCTGGCGAGGACGCAGGGGCTGAGAGCACTGAGGATGGGGGCTGTTTGGGATGGGGGTTGCTGGGGGAGCCTCATCTAGAGCAGCCCTGTGAGAACCACTCAGGCAGGGATTAGGTACCCCAGGGCCCAGCGATGGCAGGAGAAACCTCCTCTCCCTCCTCTTCCCACTGGTAAGTCCCAGGAAGGCTTCCCAGCCCCTTGCCCCCCTCGGTGCCGGAGCCAGAGGGTGCCAGCAGTGGGGGCACACGGCACAGAGGGGGTCTGGCTCGGGAGCCCTGGGATCACAGTGTAGAAATCTGTAAGGAAACTGGGCACAACCATACCCGGCCTGCCTGTGCCAAGCCCCCGTGTGAGTAGCATGGCAGGGGATGGGACTCACTCAATATTCAGCCACGCTGGAGCCGGGCCCCACCATTCCCACTCACCAGCTGCATTTCTTTGCAAGCCATATGGTATTTTGGCACGTCCCAAGGCAGAGGGACGCCCAGCACCCATCCCTGCTCATACCCAGGGGCTGCGGGTGGGCTCAGAGCGCTGCCCACAGCCCCTGGCATACCTCTACCCTTGGCGCTCACCCCCGAGGTGCCCGGCCCCGGCTGAACTCCCCCGGTCCTGCCACACTCGTGACATCTCCCCCCATATTTCCCCCTTTCGTTCCCGGAATGACGTCGGGGCGGAACCTCTGCGAGCGAGAGATGGTTATCGGTGCCCCAGGTAAGGCTGATAACAGCCCCTGCGTTACTGATTAAAGGGGGAGCAGGAAGGAGGTGATGAAGGGAACCGCGTGGCTGGGAGCAGCTGCGTGGCCTGGCACAGCGTGGCACAGCACGTACCCAGCCGCCGGGCAGGGCCTGGCACGGCCTGGCCCGCTGCGGCACAGCCCAGCCCGGGATGGCACGGCACAGCCCAGCACAGCTTGACATGCCCACAGCGCGGTGTGCGCCATGCTGGGGGCTCCTGCTCACACCGGGCCCCCTGCCCGCCTCCTCGCTGCTCAGCTTCCCCCTGTGGTTTGCCACCTGCCGCCACCCCTCCCCGCCTCTCCCGCCGCCACGCAGGGCCGACACCATGTGCCGATGCTGCGGCCGCGCTCGAGGCCCCTCTGGGAACCCACGTCCCCCTTCCCAGCGCGGTCCCCTCTCCCCACCTCTCCCGGCGGGCAGGGTGGCGATGGGGTCCCCCCACGCAGCAGCACACGGGGGACAGCCAGCGACACGCCGCCCCGGCTCCCAGCGGCGAACCGACGGCCCCGCCGTCGCACGCCGGAGGGGCTGGCGGGGGCGAGCCTCACGGAGCAGCGGTGTGCCGCGCTCCCTGCCCGCCGCAGCGCTCGGGGCCGGCCGGGGACCGGCTCTGCCTCGGCGGGAGCATCACGCAGGGTGCCGCGGGGACACGGGCTGCCCCGCGGCCCCACCGCGCCTGCACTGCTGCTCCCGTACCGAGGCGGGCGGGCAGCAGGGGAGCCCGGCCGTGCCGAGCGGGACCCCCGGGGAGCGGGACATCGGAGCAGCCCCGGCCCCCTCCCCGCGGGTCCGGCCGGCCCGGGAGCGCGGGGCTGGAGCGGCGGCGGCACCGGTACCGAGCCCGCGGGGCCGAGGCGCGGAGCCACGGGCCGCGCCATCTCCCGGGGGCGCAGCGAGCCCGGGTCCCCGCCGAGCGAGAGAGCGACCCCGAAACAGCCACCCCCACCAGCCCGGTGCCCCCGCCCAGCGCCCCCGGCGCGGCTACAAAGGGCCGCGGCGCCTTTAAGGCCCGTCGGAGCCCGCCGCCCCGCCCCGCCCCTCCGCGCCGCCATTGGCCGCCCCGCCCCGCCCCCCGCCGCCATTGGCCGCCCCGCCCCGCGCCGCGTCCCGCCGGCCGCGCCGCCCGTCAGAGGCGCAGGCCCGGCCCCGCGGGCGCGGCCAGGCGGTGCGCGCAGCGCGCCCGGACAGCTCCCGCCGCCCGCAGACGGCGGCGGCGGCGGCGAGGCGAGGACATGGCGCGGGGCCGGCGCGGGCCCGGCTGAGCGGCCGCTGCCCGCTGCCCGCGGGGCCGGCGGAGCGGGCGGCCCCCGGCGCGCTGCCCCGGCGCGGCCGCCGCCCCCATGAGTGAATGAGGAGCGGCCGTCGATGCCCGGCCGGGGAGCCGGGTGCCTGCGCCATGAACCCCGAGATGGCGATGGAGCCGCTGGGCAGCCTGCACGGGGCGGCCGGCCATGAGCCGGAGCTGATGGGCAGCCCCAGCCCCCACCACGGCGGCCGCGGCGCCGGGCCGCTCCGGGTGCCCCCCCCGCCGCCGCCTCCGCCGCCGCCGCCGCCGCCGCCGCACCAGGAGCTGCCCCCCGCCGCCGCCCGGCCGGCCATGGTGTCCAGCATGGCCTCGCTGCTGGACGGCGCCGCCGAGTACCGCCCCGAGCTGTCCATCCCGCTGCACCACGCCATGAGCATGCCCTGCGAGTCCTCGCCGCCCGGCATGGGCATGAGCAGCACCTACACCACCCTGACGCCACTCCAGCCCCTGCCGCCCATCTCCACCGTCTCCGACAAGTTCCACCACCCGCACGCCCACCACCACCACCACCACCAGCGCCTCTCGGGCAACGTCAGCGGCAGCTTCGCCCTCATGCGGGACGAGCGCGGGCTGCCCGCCGTCAACAACCTCTACGGGCCCTACAAGGAGATGCCCGGCATGGGGCAGAGCCTCTCGCCGCTGGGCAACGGGCTGGGGCCCCTCCACAACGCCCAGCAGGGCCTCCACGGCTACGGGCCGCCTGGCCACGAGAAGATGCTCAGCCCCAACTTCGACGCCCACGCAGCCATGCTGGCGCGGGGGGACCAGCACCTCTCCCGGGGGCTGGGGACGCCCCCCACCATGATGCCCCACCTGAACGGCATGCACCACCCCGCGCACCCAGGCCACCCGCCGCCCCACGGGCCCGCGCTGCCCGCTGGCCGGGACCGGCCGCCCTCCTCATCCTCCGGCTCGCAGGTGAGCGGCTCGGGGCAGCTGGAGGAGATCAACACCAAAGAAGTGGCACAAAGGATCACGGCGGAGCTGAAGCGCTACAGCATCCCGCAGGCCATCTTCGCCCAGCGGGTGCTGTGCCGCTCTCAGGGGACCCTCTCGGACTTGCTGCGGAACCCTAAGCCTTGGAGTAAACTCAAGTCCGGCCGGGAGACCTTCCGGAGGATGTGGAAGTGGCTGCAGGAGCCCGAGTTCCAGAGGATGTCGGCCCTGCGGCTGGCAGGTAGGTGCGGGCCGGCGCCCCGCGGGAGGCCGGCGGGCAGCGGGGCGCGACCCCCGGGGAGCCCAGCGCCGCCCCGGCCGGCTCAGCCGGTCGCTTTCCGCCGGGACTGACCCGGCTCGGCCGCCGTCCCCCTTTCGCGCTCAGCCTCGCTCCCGCTCGCGGCGGCCGGGACAAGGGCTCGGAGCCGGCCTGGCCCCCGCCTGCCCCCGGCACCTGCTCGGCCCGGCCCGGAGCCGGCGGGGCTCGGGGCTGGCGCAGGGGCGCTTTCCGCTGCCGGCCTCCCCGGAGCGTCTCCCCCCGACGCCCACCCCCGTTCCGCGGCCGCTGCCGGGCGGCGGGGCCGGGGCCGCTCTCCCGGGCTGGGTGCTGAAGGGCGCCCTGCGCGCCTGCCCGCGCCGCTCCGCGCCCCCGGCGAGCGTCCTCCCCGCGCTCCGAGCGCTCCCGGGGAGGGGTGGGGGGGATGCCGAGCGCCCGCGGGCCGGGGCAGCGCGTCCCCGGGGCCGGCGGAGCGGCGGGGGGCGGCAGCCCCGCGCAGCCCCGCGCAGCCCCGCGGCCCGGCCGCATTGTCCCGCGGAGGAGGCGCGGGCGCCCCCTGGCGCGGGCGCGGGGCGCCGCAGCCCCCATTGTTCTGCGGGCGCGGGGGCGGGAGGGCCGGGGGGGACAGCGGGGGGACCGGCAGCGACCCCCGGCACCGCGCTGGGGATGGGGGTGCGGGGAGACCCGGCGAAATCTCTTCCCGTGGGGGGGGCGCATCCGCGGCCCCCCAGCCCCGCGGTGGCTGCGCCCGGGCGCAGCGGTCGGTTCTCCGCCCGGTAACGCGGGACCCCGGGCAGGGCCCGGGACGCGTGCGGCCCCCGTGGCAGCGGCTCCCCCGGTGCCGGGGCTGTGCGGTAAACGGGCGGGCCGGGGCTCGCCCGGACACGCGTGGGCAGCGCGGTGGGTGCTGTGTGCCCGCGTCCGGCGGGGCTCCGGGCAGCCGGGCGCCCGGCAGCGCAGTTCAGAGACCGGGCCACGTTCCTTCGTGCCGGCGGGACCGTCCTCCCCTCGCTCCGAGTGCCTCCGGCCCGGGCTGAAGCATCCCCGCGTTACCGGCTAGCAGAGGGCGGGGACAGAGCCGGCTGCCCCGGAGCCCACGCCGGGAACCGGGAGAAGCGGGGGGCTCGGAGCCGGGCCCGGACCCTCCCGGCGGCTCCTCCCCGCTCTCCGCGATGGTACCGGGTGTTCAGTAACACCTCTCGGAGGGTGCTGGGGCTCGCCCAAAGCGGGGGTACCGGACGGCCGCGCTGCGGGGCTGGCTCAGCTCCCAACACGCCTCGGAGCGCGGCTCAGCTGGGGCGGGAGAGGGGGGAACCGGGGCCGGGGTGCTGACCCCCGCCTCGGCCCCTCCGCCCTTTCCAGCGGCCCCGGTTGGGCCGAGCGGGAGTGCCGAGGTTCGCCGGCATCGGGGGAGCGGAGGGGCCGGGGGCTGGCTGGGGGCTCTGTTTCCTTTTCCCGGCGCACGCGGCGATGTCGCCGCCTCAAACAAACGCGTATCTAGAGGGAAATCGATGCAGATAATGTTTAGAAGATTAAAAGAGCATTAATGCTGGCAACAGGAGCATAAACGCGTGGACCCAGTTTTCATTGATCTGGAACCTGAGCCGGCTCATTTCCAGTAATGCTGCCGGTGCTTTTCCTTCCCAGCACCGGTCCCGGGTGGGGGGTTCCCCACGGACCCGTTCGCGTTAGGGCAGGAGAGCAGAAATCGCGTCTGCCTGCCCGCCGGGGCGCCGCCGGGATGCCATTCCTGGGTTTATTACCGGGTATAATTCCCGGTGCCCCCCGAATTGGCTGCAGCGCCGCCGTCGCGCCCGGGAGTGAAGCTCGGGGGGAGCTCGGTGGCCGGGTGAGCGCGGGTTCCCCCGGGTGAGCGGGACCCGGAGCGGAAAAGACCTTTGCAAATTGCCCTTCCCTTCGGGAAATCGATTTTTTGTTATTATTTATTTTTATTACCACGTGTGAATACGCGGCCTCGGTGCCCCGGCGCTTCCTTCCTGCCCCGTACCCCCGCTCCAGGTCTCTGGCAGTCGGCCGGCTTGCCCCCTGCCCCCTGAGTTTTCCCAGCCGGGATGAGAATCTGCTGCCCCTTGAGGGGAATCCCCCCCTATCCCCCTCCTCCCCGTGCGAGCTTCAGCACTGGGGTGTGCTGGTTATGCCTCTTTATTATAGAAGCTATGTAATAATTATTCTAGATTTCTTATTATTTCTGTGCTCGTTGTCCCTTCTCGGGTGTCGTTAAAAGTCTCCACAGCCGGGGGGTGGGATGCTGGGCCGTGCGGGGCTGGAGGCGCGGCCCGGAGCGGGACGGGCCCGGGAGAGGCGGGGGGGGGCTGCCGGTGGGCATAGGCGGGATGGTGCGTGCTTTGGAGATCCCAGGGGGAAACGTCGCTTCGGCGTGACCGTGCGGTCACGGTGTCCTCCCGGGGCCGTTGGGCTCCCCCCGGGGCAGCTGGAGCAGGGACGGGGCTCCTGGGGTGCTGCGCTGGGCTTCGGGCAAACGCTGCTCCCGCCAAGCAGAACGAAAGGCGAGAAACCCCGCCGCTCCCCGGCTTCTCGGTCTGCGGCGACGGCGGCATCACCCTCCCCGCGGCAGACCCCGGGAGGCTCCGCGCCGCCCTGCCCGGCTGTCCCGCCGGGCCGCGGGAGCCCCTCGCCGTGCCGGTTTGCAGCCGGTGCTGCCGGCCCGGCCCGGGGCCGGGGAGCGAGGCGGGCACCCCGCAGCCCGCACCCTGCACCCCACATCCCTTACCCCGCACCCCGCAGCCCGCACCCCGCGCGGCTCCGCGCTGTTTCCCGGCCGCTCGGGAGAGGCTCTCTCTGCCCGGGTTCGCTTCCCGGCCGCCGAGCGACTGGCCGGGTTGGGACCCGCAGCCGTTCCCCGGCGCGGCTGTGCCAGCCCCGGCCGCCGGCCGCTGCCGGGTCCCTCCCTCTGTCCCCCCGCGGAGCCCCGGGGGCAGCCGGGACGTGCCGGCGGCAGGACCCGGCTTCGCGGCGCTGTGCTCCGCCGCCGGGCCCCTCCCGAAAGCCCCCCGTGCCCCTCGGAGGGAGGGAGGGGGGCACCGGGCGAAGCCATTCGCGCCCTCGGCCGCCCTCCCCGCTCCGCCCGTTCCCGGTGCTGGCGGTGCTGCCGCCCCTCGGGCATGCGGGGCCGGGCCGGGCGGTGGTCCCTCGGCTCCGCGGCCCCCCCGCCCGTGACCTCCCCTCGGTCAGCACCGTCAGCACCGCGGACAGCGGCGGGGAGCGGAGAAGGGCGGGATGGAGGGGCGGGGAGGAGCGGGAGGCCGAGGAAGGCCGGCCAGAGGCGGGGAGAGGAGCCGGAGCGGGGGCTGTGCTGCGGGCGGGGGTGCTACTGTCCGTCGGTCCGTCCCCCGCCGCCGTGCGGGTTTGCGGCCGTTTCCCCGGCAGGCGCAGCGCGGGGACCCCGCACCGGGCAGCATCTCCGTGCGGGACCCGGGCAGGGTACGCGGGTGCGCAGAGACCCCTTGGAAGGCGCTCGGTGCCGTGGCGTGCTAGTGCTCTCCTCGGCCGTAGCTCAGCGGTTCCGTGGGGACAAGCCATGCGGGGAATCCTGGGGTACATCATACTGCTGTCCCTGCTTTCCCAAATAACACCCCCCTTTTTGCTCCCCGTTATTCCCGAGGACACTGAAGACATCTCAGCCCTGCAGAACCTCGGATGCCCGTTTTGTTCAGCCACAGTTCTTATCAGCTTCTTGGCGGGTTGATAAAGATAAATCCGGCCCCATTTGCTGTTAAATGAGGTTTTATCTGTCTTTCCCCCTATCTTTTTTCTGGGTTTTTTTGCTAAGAAACAATTAGTCTCACTGGGAGCTTTCCCAAGCTGCTCTTCACTGTTTCCTTATTAAATATTTTCCAGCATCTCGTGTTTCCCTGGTGTCTCTGGGCCCCATGAACTGAAATGTCCCACACTCAAATGAAACACCCACATCTGGGAACTGCCAGAATTCGTCTGTGGCCAGAGCACCTTTTCTGCCAGCAGGAGTGCTTCCCAGGAAGGGTGCCGTTTCTCCCTCTGCTCTCTCTAGGGGTGCTTTGGCTCACTGGCTGCCCTTTTATCTGCGCCACGGCCCCGGTTGTGCATCCTTGGGGCTCCTCCCTTGTATAGTCACCGAACCCAGACGTTCTGACCATGCAGGGGGCTCTTTCACCCCTTCCAATCAGGCATCACTCGGAGGCGACAAGCTCCTTGCCAGGAGCCCCACACGTCTGTTTGGAGTCTCTGAGTGCTGAAAGCAGCGGGCTCCTCACATCAGAGGAGCTCCCCTGCGGTGTGGAGATGGGGCTGTGCCGGTGGGCAGAGAACTGAGCTACCAGGGGCTGAAAAGGACTCCAGACATCGCCTGTCCCTCAGCCTGCCCCGCTCCTCAAGGATCCCCAGGGCCGGGGATTTCTCAAGCTACCTAGGCAATCTCTTCCAGGGCTTACAGGTACAAAAAAGTCCTTAATGACTGGCCTTAATCTTCCTTTTTGTCTTTTAAATCCTTTGCTTCTCATCTTATCCCCATAGACACAGCAGAAAAAAAATGACTCCCTTCCTTGTGATAGCAATCTGTGGGTATTTAAGACCCTTGTCTTGTCTCCTGCCTTCGCTGGGAAAAAAGCCCCATCATATTTTGGAGCTGAATATGCAGAGAAAGCATTCTGTCCAGTGGGACAGATAATACATCTCTTTTTCCAGGGTAAAAGATTTTTGTATCCGGCTCTATCAATCTTGCAGACTTTTGCATAAAAGGCTGGCTGATTTATAGAGGGGTTCTGTACACCGAAATCATACCGATCAGACTCGTCTCCGATGGGCTCAGTGGTAAGATCAGCCAGACCAGGCGCTGATGGCAGGTGGGAACGCAATCCAAAAAGGAACTGGAGAGTTTTGGGGTTGTTTGGGGTTTTGGGGCTGTAAAATCCGAGTTCCTCGCTGGGAGAACAGGGGACTCAAACCACTGGCACACATTGCACAGAGGAATTATCGGGTGAGCGATGGAGGCTGGCAGCTGCCCAAAACACAAATTGTCTCCCAGACCAAAATATCTCTAAGTAAGCAGGGAACATATTTATGAGGAGCGGTGATTTTCCAGCAGATCTCATCTTGTCATAATGGCCGCTTAAGGGGGCTGGGCCGGGGCATTAAGCTTTGGCAAGCAGCACCGGGCTGAAGGACGAGCGCGAGGGAGTCTTCCTCGGACAGCTTCCCACACACCTGCCCCACCACTGTCCTTCTCCTGGGGGCTGCTCATGGCCCCTGGTTCCTGCACCAGGCAAGGACACTGCCGTGTCCCTCAGCAGCCAGCGTCACGGCACCAGCACCTTCTGCTGCCCGTGGGGACTGATGGCACTGTGCACCCTGACCGTGGGTCGCCGACGTGAGGAGCTCGCACAGGTCAGGTGTAAGCTCCCAAAGCTTCTCCCCCGTCCTTCTGGCATCCTTAGGGCAAGGATCCTGCCAGGTGCAGCATCTGGGCCCTCCTGCCCCAGGGTGTCACTGCCCCAGGGTGTCGCTGCTCCAGGGTGTCACTGCGCCCAGGACTGAGGGTCTCACAGGTAACTGCAGGCTGTTGCACCCCTTCTTGTGGAAACTGGAGTCTGTGGGGAGAAGGAGGCTCTCCAAAGTGCCTATGCTGCTGCAAGGCTGCGGCAAGAGCTGGCACTGCTGGGCGATGGGCCTGGCAGGAGGGAGAGCCAACATCCCCAGCTACTGCAAAGGGGTGCTGGGCTGGGTGCCTATCGAGTGCCAGGGGGTGCTCCTGGCTGAGAAGCCGGGGGGCTGCTGGACTGGATATCGAGTGCCAGGGGGTGCTCCTGGCTGAGAAGCTGGGGGGCTGCTGGGCTGGATATCGAGTGCCAGGGGGTGCTCCTGGCTGAGAAGCTGGGGGGCTGCTGGGCTGAATATCGAGTGCCAGGGGGTGCTCCCGGCCGAGAAGCCGGGGGGCTGCTGGGCTGAATATCGAGTGCCAGGGGGTGCTCCTGGCTGAGAAGCCGGGGGGCAGCCATGCAGGACCCCCTCAGCGTGTGGCTATGGCTCGCAGCCGCCCGGTGAGGAGCAGTGCAGTGAAGCAGTGCTGCACGCTCGCCGAGCCTCTGCTCGTTCTCACCCGCGAGTGCGATAAATCGGCCCTGCCCCATCTATTATTTATCGCCCGGTATTAATGAGGGGAGTATATTACAGCAGTACTTAGAGGCCCCTGTCAGAGGTCCCGCGCTGCGGTGGGTGCTGCAGCGCTGCAGGGGAGGAGGCAGCCCCGGCCCTGCTGAATTTACAGCCCGACTCCAGCCACCCAGCAGATTTACAGGAGATTTGGCACAAACAGCCTGAGACCTGCTACGTGCTGGGAAGGAATATAAAAGAGCTGAGCCCCCCAACCCATTCATCTCCTCTCCTCAAGCCCCCAGAGGATGCAGGACTTAGGGAGAGGGAGGTGTTCCCTCCGTGACAGTGCTGGGAGGGATGGGGATCAGGTTGAGCCCCAGGAACACCCAGGAAATGGCGAGGCTGTGTGCCTCCCCCTCGGAGCCTTGTAGGAAGGCCTGTCTCTCCCAGCAGGGATCACGTAGGGAGGGTTGGTTTGGGCGAGCAGAGATATCGGCTCCAGTGACAGCAGCTCTTCTCTGGAAGAAGGGAAGTGACCCTCGGTGCCACGCTTCTCAGCTGTGGGAACGCAGCTTGTGCAGGCAGACGCTGTCGGAGGGGCTTCCTGGGGCTGGCCGAGGCCCTGGGGGATTTGTGCCGTGCAGGCGGCCGTGCCGGCACACTGGCCGCGCGCCCCGGTTACTCCCCTCTTCATTCACAACCCTTCCTCGCCACGTAACGATTCTGTACGCAGCGGGGTACTTAACCTAATTTGTATCGACCTCGATTGCTTTCATTTGTGCATACTTAATCCGGGGAGGTAATCAAATTGATTCCTGAGGCCTAGTCTTGGAGGGCTCGCGGTAGCGCAGACGCACCAGAGGCTGCTCTGAGCGCACGCGGCGACAGGAGGAGCAGGCTAAGCCCTGGGAAACGTTCTGATGGTCGTTTCACTGTGCTCGGTGTTCCCAGCGTAATCGAATCCCCTCCTCCACAATCAAATCCCGGGACGGCTTCAGCTCCACCGGACAGATAACCAGGTCTGGTTATCCGCGCTGCACCAGCACGAGCCCGTGTGCCGGGGATCAATACCCAGGGCTTGGCCGTGCAGGCGGTGGAAGTGACTTACTGCTGGGTTAAGGGAATGCCGGTCCCTGCTCCTCTCTCCTTGACATCCGCTCTTTGTCTCCGAGGCCCAAAGGAACTTCTGCCATCAGAGCAAAACCTTCACAAAGCTGGTGGTTGTCTGAGGGTGTGGGTTATCCTGAGAAGCTACTGGAACCCAGTTTAGAGGAGATGGAGACAAAGGGAGGCTTTTCTCAGGCATTCTTGAGACATTCCTGCCAGACACTCCTCCAGGTTCCTGGCTAAACCTCAGCCCTTACCTGTGGGGACGCCCAAGGGGTGGATGGACAGACAGTGGGTTTACATGGGGTGTCTTTGGCTGAGAAGCTGGGCTGGCTCAGCCTCTCTGCTGCACGGGACAGAAAATGACGGAGCCATTTTGCCAGCGTTCCCAGCATCCCAAGGAAACTGGTGGGAAGAGCTGTGGAATGGGTCTGCGGACTCACAGTCTCCCTGTCTGGCCCTGCTTGCCGCAGGCATAGCACCCACGGGCTGGGCCAGGCTCACAGTGTGATGCCACGCTCGGCCTGCGGCCATGTGCCTGCTGTTGGGTTAATTACAGCCATGGGGTCGCTGTTCGGTTCCCACTTCACTCCCCAGACCTGCAGAAACATTTAACAGGGGTGCTCAAACCCACCCACTTAGCGCCTCACCTGCCCCTGTCAGCCCGTGGGTTCTCCCTTCCACCTCGCTGCCCCTTGCAGACGGCCCTGTCGGGCTATTTTTACATCTGGGCATGCCGCAGCGGCGGTATCGGTTTCAGCACTCCATGTTCTCTCCGTGCTAATAAACACAGAGCAGCTATTAATACTGATGGGTTTTAGGATCCATTAGCATTGCTCTGCACGGCGATGGTCTGGTGCAGTGCTGGTCCAGCACAGCGCTGGTCTGGCACAGTGATGGTCTGGTGCTGCTGCCCTGAGCTTGGACGGGCATTCCTGGCTTTGGGGGATGTCACAGGGAGGGGGATGGCGCTGGCCCCGCAGTGATTTGCAGTCATGGGTATTTCAGGCTGTTTTGTCCTCGTGGAAGCCGCTGGGGGACACACTTTAGGGCTGGTTGTTTGTCCTTACCCATCCCTCGTGGGCATATCACCGACACCTCTCTGTCCCACAGATGTCTTCTGGGAGGGTCTCCATTGGCATGGGTGCCACGGGCATCCCTCTGGGCTGAGTGAGTGGGGAACAGGTGCAGGGGGATGCAGGGGCACAGAAACCCAGCGCAGCCCCAACAGAAGGTGGGGGGCTGTGTTGCAGCCCGTGCGGGCAGCATGGGAAGGAGCTGGGGCGCAGTTTCAGGTGGGTTTGGGGTTTCCCACCTTCGCCACTGCGCCCACTGTAACTGGTGTCACTCCCATCAGTCCCACAGGACGAGCAGCAGCTGCCAGTCGGGTCCCCTCTCCCCCGTACCTCGGCGTGGCGTTGGCATCAGCAGCCTAACGCACATTAACCCGCAGCTGGTACTGGCTGCAGCCCGCGGCGCTTTGACTTGCCCCAGAGCCCGAGTGCCCATCAGCTGGGTGCCTGTCCCCTGTAACCCCGAGAGCACAGGTCTTTGGGACGCCGGTGCAGCCTCTGGGGACACTTCTCTGGGGACACTTCCACGGGTGTTGGCTTGGCCGGTGACAGCTCATGCCCCCTCACATGCACCCGCGGCGTCGGTCGGGGTCAGCGGGCGTCCGTGGCGCGCACCCTGACGCTCCCTCTCTCTGTCTCTGCCCACCTTCCCCAGCCTGCAAACGCAAAGAGCAGGAGCCCAGCAAAGAGCGGAACAGCTCCCAGAAGAAATCCCGCCTGGTTTTCACGGACCTCCAGCGCAGAACGCTTTTCGCCATCTTCAAGGAGAACAAGCGCCCCTCCAAAGAAATGCAGATCACCATCTCCCAGCAGCTGGGCCTGGAGCTCACCACCGTCAGCAACTTCTTCATGAACGCCCGCCGGCGCAGCCTGGAGAAGTGGCAGGACGACCTGAGCTCCGGGGGCTCCTCCTCGGCCCCCAGCACCTGTACCAAAGCGTGATGGCAAGCAGCTGGCACGGCGCGGCACGGCGCGGAGAGAGAGCATCTTCGCAGCGGGGCCCTTCACTGGTGACATAAAGCACAATCCTCCCGGAACCGAACCCCAGCCCGGCTGCAACCGACACCACTCCCCACGGCTTTCCGTCCGCCTCGGCAGGCGCGAGGTCACACGAGCCCCTTCCCACACCACGCTGCGCTCAGGGCGGGCGAAGCAGGTCGGGAGCTGTTGGCGAGGCGAGCTCCTCCCGAGCCCCAAGGAGCCCGGCCGGCTGGCGGGGTGCCGCTGCCAGCCCCGCGGCCTGCCCGTGCCCGGCGCTTGCCGGCAGGGCGCCGGTGCTGGCCACACCGCCCTGCGCCAGAGCTCACCACAAGAACGGAGCACAAAGTCTGACACGTGGACACTAAAGGATCCGAGCCCCTGTTTTCAATACTCAGGCATGGTTTTGTTAAGTGTTTTTTGGGGGGGTGGGGGTGGGAAAGAGCTCCCGTTTAGGTTTTTGTTAGGGTTTTTTGGGCTGGTTTTTTTTAGTTTGTTTAATTTAAGCAGCGAGTAGAGCTTGATCTTGGAAGGGAACAACTCAGTTCGCTGGATCTCACGGCATCAAGCACAAAGCCAGTCGCTATAGGGATAGGTGCGGCCCGGGCTCACCGCAGCGACTGTTTGGAGACGCAGCCCAGCTTCCGGAGCCCGTCGGGAATGCTGCCGCGGCCACGCCGGCCTCAAGCACAGTTGGCAGTTTGCCCCCAGGTCTGTGTTTGTACCTAATGCAGATGCACACTCAGGAGGTCAGACGAGCTGCCACGGCACGTGGAGCGAACACGACGCTTTCAAAGATCTAGATTTTTGTAGGTCATTAACACAGCCCCGTAGTCAGCAGGCAGCTCGCTTCTCCTCGGCGGCCTCCTTGCTGCCGGGACGCTGTTAGCGCTCAGCCTATTTTTATTAGGGTTTGTTTGTTTGGGGTTTTTTGGGGTTTTTTCCATATTTTATGGTACTTTCAAGCAGGACTAATCCAGAACCGAGCCCTTCAGATGCCACAGACCCTCTCAGATGTGCTGCATGTGGCTCCAATATGCCACGTAGACCTATCGCATCCCTCAGCTCCTCCTGCCCGCCGGTGCGGTGAGCCGGCGGGGACACAGCACACCAAAGAGACAGGACTGATTACTGCAAAGCCAAAGATGTTTATAACTTGCCATTTTCTTTCCGTCATCGCCGGCGCGGGCGGGTGTTCGGCGACGGGGAAGCCTCACAAACTCCCAAGCCCTCTCTCCGCCTGCGGCAGCCGCGCCACCGCCGCAGCCCTGCCTGCACCTCGCAGCCCCGAAACGGCCGCTCGACGCTGCCCAGAGAACGGCCCTTCTGGAGCGCCGGCCGGGCCCCGGCAGCACGCCGAGCGCGGCCGCGGCTCTCTAGAGACACTTGAGACTCTTTTTTTTATGTACTACTTACTCGAAACCAAAGAAACGTTTTCTGCACCTACTTCTTCTGCAACAAACTGTTCCATTTAAAAAGAAAAAAGAATTTAAAAAAAAAAAACAAACCCAAGGAAGCACGTCAGGAAGCAACCGAGTAACACACTGTGTTTCGACAGCCCTCTCGGACATTTCCGGAAGCAGATGGCAAAGAAAGGGTTGGTGAGAACAAGAACAAAGCAAAGCCAGGACCATTGCTGCTTCGTTTGACAACACCGTCATCTTCTTAAAGTTGAAGATTGTCTTTAATTTGTGCCTATGCAGTCTTTTTTCAAAAGAACAAGGAACAGAGCAACCAAAACCTCAACAGCTACAATACCAAAGATGAGGATCCTCACGTCTTTTGCCTCAGTTCATCCCCTCCTCTTGCACGACTGGACGCGTGTAGCACCGCTGATCTGTGTACAGGTAACCGCTCCTCCTCCTTCGAGCAACCAGAAGGGTGGGTTGATCCACGTTCTTCCCGATCCTGCCTCACGCGGGACCTCCCCGAGAGCTGCACGGACTCCAGGGCGTCGGGACACTGCGCTGGTACGTCTCCTCCTCAGAGCCACGTAGGAAGCGGCGCGTCCCTTGGGTATGACTGGTGTTGTCAGGTAGAGCTGGTCTCCTGTGTGTGTTTGAACCCCCATCCCTCTGTGTGTGAAGCGTGTAGAGTTACCTGCACCCTTCTTCCTCCTCCCCGGGGATAAAAGTTGCAATATGGGTACGGACTGACGGCACCGCAAGCGGTGAGCACCACTCCCTGGGGCCAGACCCCGATCTGAACTGAAACCCAGGTCTCAGCAGGTCACGTTACCGTGTTCGACACGTTACATTGGTTGGTCACAGTTATGGTGACAGGTCATGACACGTGGGCCTAGGCCCAAATTCCTCCTCAGAGCTGGAGCGCGATGGTGCCGCTTTGCTCCATCTCCAGCTGAAGGCAGGCTGCTTTCCAATCACTGCAAGCCGGCTGCAGGTGTCTGCCAGGCTTTGGATTAAAAAAAAAAGAAAATTAAGAAAATTAACCCCCCCTTTGCCTGCTCAGGGCGGGAAGGGCTCCTGGAGAGTAAGCCCAGGGCCCTCGCCCCAACTAAGCTGAGAGCACATGCGGGGTCTGGGACTCAGAGTGTCCTTCAGCCTGCACTACCCAGGCGGGGTGTGCATGATCTGGAAACAAACCCCAGAGGTCTCGTGTCAGACATGGAATAAAGCTGCCAAAAACCGGTTCAGATCTGGGCTGATGTCTGCCGACGCCTCCGGGTGTTGGAGTGACACGCTGTGAGTCCGCTCGCTGCAGAGCCGGACCCAGTGGGGCTGCTTGGTCCTGGTGACGGTTCACCCTCATTCCCACCCAAGAAGGGCCCCTCGAACCAACCTGCCCACGTGCATTCTGAACGTGGCATTGCCCTCACGGGGATGGCTCGTTCCGAAAGCATCCTCCTGCACACAGCCTGCGGCAGCGTCAGGAGATGCTGGGATTCAGTCACTTTTCTCATGTTCCATCCCACACTGCCCCCATAACCACCGGCAAAACCCAGCCTGCCATCCCCTTCCCTTCCCTTCCCTTCCCTTCCCTAGGCAGAGGAGAGCCCACCCCGGCCTTGGTGTGAGGTCCACGAGCAGAGGTGTGTGCTTTGGGATCCCACTCAGGGTTCCCACCAGCAGCTCTGCACCGGCTCCAGTACTGAGTTATAAGATGTGTATTGCCGATGCAGTTACTAATTTTCTCCAAATTCTGGGAGCTCCTGTTATGTGATATTATGGCTTCAGTTCCCACCTCAACCCACAGTCTCGCCGTGACTACGCGGCGGAGGCTGGCCTCGGTGCCCGCACCGCGGGAGGCTGCTCTGTGCCGGGGGTCGCGGCTGGATCAGTGCCCGTGTTTCCTCTGCATTTCTCCAAACCCATTTTCACCTGAACAAACCGCTGCATTTTTCATCCCTGCCACTCCCATGGCCCCGTGTCGTGTCTTCCATGTCGCTGCCCGCGCTCGTAGGGCTTCCTGTAGCAGCTCAGAGGAGGAGTGCCACGGGGCGGATGGGTGTGCATCTACACCCAGGAGCAGACACCTGCTCCGTTCTGCCCGCGCAGAGAACAACCCACGCCTCAGCGAGCGATGTGTTTATGTCCCACCTACCAGTGACCCCACAGAGCCGTGTAACAGCCAAAGACTGACGCCAAAGACTGGTACGGACAGACAGCATCCCAGCATCCGCCCCGCCGCCCACTCGCAGCTACTACCACGGGCACATCCAAGATGAATTCAACTTTCCAGGAACCTTGGATATTGCTTGATCACCCGCGAAGGAACAAAGAATGTGCTTGATGACTTTGGTTGAATAGCTTTATTCCGGATCTCTCTTACCTACAGCTGAACCCAAAGACCTGCGAAGGACGCAGCCAGCACGGCACGCTGGGGCTGGCGCCAGGAGGAGAGCTCTCCTCTCCCGCAGCCGGCAGGAACCACACCGTGTTGCCAAGAGCGAGCTGGCTTCGGGCACACCCCACGCTCTCCTTGCTTGTCACCATACCTGAGTGTTTCTAAGGCACGGGGGAACTTTCTCCTTGGCCTCTTTATATTTATTGAGGGGAATTTTTATCGTTTAGATTTTTTTTTAAAAAAAAGGCAAAGCTTGAAATGGTTTTATTTGTGTTTCTCCAGACGCTTGTGGGGTTTAACCCGATATATTACCTATCGATAATTTATTTAATTTAGTCTTCGAGCGGGCCTTGGAAGCTCTGTTCAGCCTGAATCCCACTGAGCTTCGCTTCAGGGTTCAAATTCAGCCTGAACACAGATTGCAGGACCCAGCTCCAATGTTAATTATTTGTACCTATTTAATTCAATCCTTTATTAATTCGTTTGGGATTAATTTTGCTTATTTATCCGTTCTACTGTTGCGGCGCATCCGAGATGCGAAGCCTGTGTTAGCAAATACACGAGCAGCGAGTGTTGCTTCGTAGTGCAGCCAGGTTCTGTTACAGCCAGGAGGAAGAAGAACAGGAATCTAGTTTTAATTCCCTCCTTCAGTTCATTTGAATTCCTTAAATACCCAAGTTTAAATTATTTAAGTTAATCTCTTCCCATCTGATTAGAAAGCGCGATTTAACCTTTCTTATGGCCTGCAAAGCCTTCGTAATATAACTTATTTATTTAACTTATTCCTCCCCACCTACGGATGCCCTTGTATAGTTTTTATTTAGGATTACCTCGAAAGCACTACAGCTGATTTTCTGTGAGAACAACAGAGCGAATTCTGAGGACGAGCAATGAATATTCAACCTGAAACTGTGTGGTCAGAAACAGTAGGGAAAAAAGGAAAAAAAAGGACAAAAAAAAAAGAAACAAAAAAAAGAGACCCTGGGATAGTTTGCCTGAACTTTGTGGCTTCTTAAAACTTAAGCTGGGGGGGAAAAATAATACATGCCAAGCAAAAAGAGAGAAACCCTTAAACTAGCTGCTTCCAAGAATGAACTTCTGTGTGTGTATTTAAAAAGGAAAAGAAAAAAAAAGAAAAAAGAAAAAAAACAGGAAAAAAAGAAAAAACCAACCTGAAAAAAACCCTTTGTATTTCTAGTGAGAACCAAAGAGGCTACCTCACTGACTTTTCCATTTGTAATTTTAATCGTGTTGATGATACCAAAGATACCAAAGATTTCTTTCTGTGCGGTCTGCATTCTGCTTGTGCTCTGTCACGGTCCCCACGGTCCCTCCCCGTGCAGCAGCGTCCCGCTGCAGCCCACGTTCCCAGTAACTCCGTCGAGGGAGCTGCCCGTTCTGGAGGTGTGTTTTCTGTGTCTCCCCCAAGCCTTCCTGCCAGCCCCCACCGTTCACAGACGCGGAACCCCTTCCCGTCCCTCCCGCCCAGGCCAGGTCCGATGGAAGGAGCCGTTGTGTTGAGCTGGAGACGTGTCTGGGCGCCGTGGCTCGGCCGGCTGTGCGGGGACGGGGGCTGTGGGCTGACGCCCCAGCAGTCCTGCCTCAGGCCTGCCCGCGGGCCTGGCATTGGCGGCCGCAGCCAGTGATCGCTGTGGCCGAGCAAGGCCGCGCTGGGGCACAATCTGACAGGCCGGCCTCTGGCTCCCTGTGCTGGCCTGAGGGTGGGGACCCCACTGCGTGTTGCCCCCGGACGCCAAGGCCTGTGCCTCCGATGCCTGTGGGCATGTAGAGGCTGCCAGAGGTGGGCGCTGGCCAGTACCTGACCACGAGTGAGGGAAAACAGCCCAGTTCCCTCATTCGGGTTGCAGGCACGCGTCTCGGTGTAGGAGAACACCCCCCTGAGCTGCCCTGCACAGCCTGCGCCTTGATTTAATGACTATTGGTGCAGGTGACACCCACCCAGCACAGCATCCCCTGTGCTGCTGTGACCCCACGTCCCCACACAGACCCGATGGTCCCGGGGAGGCCGAGGCTATGAGCCAGTGCCACTGTCTGCTGCCGGGCCCGAGCCTCTCCCCGGGGCCCAGGCCGGAGCAGCGCCGGTTGCTCCCAGCTCAACACAAAGGCTCCTCCCTAATTAAATGTTGCCTTTTATTTCCTATTTCTGTTTGGGTTGAAGTCTGTATTGGAAAAGATAGGGGCTTGACAAGTGTGCTTTTATAGATATATATTTATTCCTTCACTAAGAAGCTATAATGATTCTCAGGATGCCTTCTCAGCGGGGAGGAGAGGCTCTGTCCTCGCGGCAGGCGACGCCTCCCGCCGTGCCCCCGGCCCCGCGCAGCACGGGACACAGAAACCCCCCAGAGCTGGCAGGGCCCTCCGCAGCCATCGCGTTTCTCACCAGACCCACTTGCAAAGTGTGACATTACCACGGGACGAGTGCCTTGCTTCAACCAAAGCAACGACTTTGCCAGTCTAGACCTCTCTGTGCTTTTTTTTATTCTCCTGTGAATACCTCAGCTTCAACTGGGCCGCCGAATCGTACCTGGTGGGCTTTTTGTACTGTGGTGCTTTGCAATGCAGCCCTGCAAAGAACAGAACTCCTAAGAATACCAAAGGCTCCTCTCCTCCTCTTCTTTCTCCTTCTCCTCCTCTTCTTTCTCCTTCTCCTCTTCTCCTTCTCCTTGTCCTCCGTCTCCTCCATTTCCCTCTCCTCTTCTCCTTTTCTTCCTTACCCTTATTCTTTTTTCTCCTTCTTCTCCTTCTCCTCCATCTCTCCTCCTTCTCCTTTCTCCTCTCCTTGTCCTCCTTCTCCTTCTCCTCCATCTTCCTCTTCCTTCTCCTTCTTGTCCTCTTTCTCCTTCTCTTCTCCCTCATCTCTTTCTTCTTCTTTTCTCCTCCTCCTCTTTCTCCTTCATCTCCTCCTCCTCTTCTTTCTCCTCTTCTTCTTGTCCTCCTTCTTCTCTCCTCTGTCTTCTTCTCTTCTCCTTCTCCCTCATCTTCTCCTTTTCTCCTCCTTCTTCTTCTGTCTTTCATCTCCTCCTCTTCCTTCGCCTTCTCCTTTTCCTCCTCCTTCTTTCTCCTCCTCCTCTCCTCTTCCTTCAGTGGTTCCAAAGCTTTATTATAAAACTGGGCATGTTGGCAACGCAGACCGTGCAATCCCTTACCGAATTTTCTCAGATATACCTCATAGAGAATAGTGGTTTAGAGTAATGTTATTATAGCGTATGTAAGAAATTATTCACTGTTTCTTTTTGGTAACTGTGATTTAAAGAAGAAGAAGCTTTATACGTTTTAGGTTGTGCTTTTGTAATAGACGGAAAAGGTGCGCTTACCAGTGTACGTCGGTCTTTCTCCCGCTGGGTTGGGTTGGTTTGGTTTCTTACAGCTTGGGGAAGAGTTGCAGAATGAGCCCAAAGTTTACAGTTCCATATTTTGCTGCAGAAACAATCTGTGTTAATTTGCTCTGTTGGGAAAAGAATAAGGAAAAAAAAAAAAAGGAAAAAAAAAAAAGATTATTTTCTACCCTTGTGCTCCTTGGTCTGAAGAGCTGATTGTCCTGTGTGAGGTGTCGTGCGATGATTAGCAACCGCCAAGCAGCGCTACCCTTGTTATGCATGAGGCAAACCCTTAGCAGTGTGATGCATCGTGGTTCTTCATGGCAACTCCTTGGTTGGGAGCCCGGCACAGGGCCCTTTGCTTCGGTGGTGTTTGTTTATGCATGGAGCCTGCCCCCCGCAGCACCCTGCGCAGCCGCCGCGGCGGCCCCGCTGTGGAAGCATGCGCGGTTGGGCCGCCTGCGGCGTGGCCCCGGGACGAGCTGCTGCTCGGAGCGTCCCCTCCCACCCGTGTCTGAACACGGGGCCCAGGCTGAATTCCAGGGGAACTGGAGTTGGCTGAGGGGAAACGTCTGTCAGCCCAGGGGCGCTTCCCAGGCCGGTTCGCTCTGCCAGCCGGCCCCGCGGGGCTCCGGAGAGCACAGGCCTTGTGCCCAGGGGAGCCCCACTGCGCATCCTTTCCCAGGAGCGGGACTTGCTTTGGCTTTATGGCAGACCTGCGGCGAGGGGATGGACTGGACGGGGCGGTGTGTCTGCACCTCCTGCCCCGGCCCAGCACCCCGCATGGGGGGCTGGCAGGGTGCAGGCGGGCACGGGTCAGCAGCGATCCCCCAGCTGTGTCGCCTGTCACGACAGACCTGTCGCATGGTACAGACCTGTCGCATGGTATCAGCCCATGTGGTGCAGCTGGAGCCCCGTGTCGCTCCCGCCCACACAGCCCAGCCGGTGCCCAGGGAGGGAGCACGGGCGGCTCCGGCAGCCCCAGCTGTCTCCAAGGGTTTATCCCCCCTTGGATTTACCCCGTGTCCTGCCCCGGTGCCACACTCCAGAGCCGGGCTGTGTGGTACCATGAGCGGACCCTTCCCGCAACACCGAGTCGCCGACATAAAGCCAAAGCAACTGCTAAACACACTTTACTTGGTGTAGGAGAGTGCCACGCGGGGAGCAGGAGCACGTCTTCTAACAAGGCATCCGAAGTAACGTCGGTAGAGTGTTTATAGTGTCTGTCATTAAAGGTATATTAGAGATGTGCTTTCATTAGTGCAAAGAAACAGACTTTTATTTGGCCTTATACGGTAGCTCGTGGCGATGAAAGCTTTGTAATATAGTCTGTCTGGGGTTCTTTTTCCTTCTTTATCTGCCAAAGACGGTAATGGATACGAGGATTTTAAATGGCTTTTTGTTTTTTGGGTCAGACAGTTGATGATTGTAACAGCGTTCAATCTTCCAGGAAGCTTCCCAGCTCCTTCCGCAATAAGCAGAGGTGGCATTTGTTCCGGCAGACTCAACCCACGCCGCAGCTGCCGGCCAGGGCTCGGGCAGCACGCGGGCGCTGTGACACCCCCGGTGCCCCCCGCCGCCCGGCCCAGGGCAGCGGGCACGGGAGACCGTGACAGTGTGACAGTGTTCGCTGCTGGGGCCCGCGGTCGGTGGCCCGGCTTGCTAAGATTTGCCAAGGTTCTTGTACTATGAAATTTGAGGTATATTTTATTATGCCGTTTTATGTCATTTTTTAACTCCGTGGAAGGTGATACGTTGAACCGAGTGTAAGCTGAGTTTTTCAGACAAATAAAGTAGCTAAAGAGTGAATGTTATTTTATCATTAAAGGGTTTTTACTCAATGATTTGTGCCAATAGATGTCCTTTATCTTAACGACAAGTATTACATTGCTTTCAGACTTTTATTTATAGCTATCGATGTAAAACCCCCCCGATATGATTTGCCAAAGTTCAATAAAGGAGGAAAACAATGCCTTTTGCTTCCTTGTGCCATGAGAAGTTCCTGTCTTTCTTCCGGGCGCCTTCCTCGTGTCTGGCTGCTCCTCCAGCCCATCCCACAGCAGGGCTCAGAGCCGAGCATCGCTGCTGGCCCCAGGCTGTCAGCACAGCCAGGGAGTGCAGCGCCCAGCACGGCCAGACCGGGCCCAGGAGGCTGCGTGGTGCTCAGGGTCTGGCCAAGCCTGAGCTGAACACCCTGGGAAAGAACCCGGCTGGGTCCCTGCCCGTGCAGCGGCTGCTGGGTGCAGGGTGTTGGGAACGGCACAGCCCTTCTCCCCGGTGCTTCCATCCCGGCACCAGGATCCGGGTGGTGAGGGTGGGATGGGCGGCAGCACCCATGTTCATAAGCTGCAAGCGGAGCCTGTGAAAAGGCTCCAGGGTTTTATTATCTTGCGTCCAACCTCAGCTCTGATTTTTAACCCCGGGATTAATGAACCCACCCAAGGATTCCTTTCTGTGCCCCCTCCCCAGGTCCCTCTCTCACACTGAGATGATGCTCCATTAATTAAATTTACACTGCTTCATTTAACTTCACCGAGCGGCTGCGGGCGCAAGCGACTGCAGAGCTGCCTCTTCAGTGGCTGTGTCACACAGCAGCCCTAACGCTGCCGGTCAGGGCTCCTTTCCTCTGGCACAGGGTGACAGGGGCACTACCAGGGCAGGGGGACACCCAAAGCCCCCCCATGCTACCTACCAGGGGCATCTCTCTGGCTGCCCTGCCCCACACTCCCCTTGCCTGGCTATAGCCGGTCCCTGCAGGGGAAGGGGCGATGCAGCTGCACGTGAAACCAGCCAGCACAGGGGATGGAGCCCCCCTCCCCAGTTGGGCTTTGGCCAGACCCACTGGCCATGCTCAGCTCTGCCAGGAGGGCAGGAAGGAACAAGCTGCTTCAGTGCATGTTCCTGACCCCCCTCCCCACCCAAACCACCCTGGCAGAGGGGTCTTCTCTGGGAGAAGATGATGGTGAGGATGGCTGGAGCAAGGGCCCTGGCTGGCTGGGGGTGCTGGGGGCAGCTGACTGCTGGGACGGTGAAAACACTTCAACAACAGAGAAAGCAGCGCTGACACAGAGTAATGCTGCCCACGGAGGTCACTTCCCTTTTGCTCCCCGGATCGGTCCCCCGGGAACGGGCTTCCCAGGCACTTAGCAGGGGGCACAGCTGGGAGGAAGGAACGGGACCGCTTCATTTAGCAGACAAAAGCCGCAGGATCACCCGGGCATGCCGCAGTTCAGCCGGGCTGCAGTGGTACTGCACGCTGCTCTGCTGCCCCGGCAAACGCTGCCCCTGCTCTGCTGCCCCGGCAAACACTTCCACCACAGAAGATCCCCTGGGCAAAGGGATGGCTTCAGCCTGGCCGATGCCCCCGCACTGACACTGGCCTTGGTGGGCACCAGGCTGGCCGTGGTGGGTGCAGAGATGTGCTGCAGCAGCAAGCAGTGCTGCGCACACTGGGCATCACCCACCTATCACGGCAGTGGTTGGTGGGACACAGAGGTGCCATGGCCAGGGCCACACGCACACCCAGGGACTGTGCTCAGCTGAGGAACCCTGGGACGAGGGTCTGTTCTGCTTCCTGCTGTCATCCCCAGAAGCTCCTGCGCCTGACAGTCAGCATGGATACCCACACAAGGAGGGGAAAGAAGCAGCTTGGCTCTGCCTGCCCCAGGCTCTGCCCAGGGGAAAAACACCCCTTCAGCTTCTGCACACACACACACCCCCCACACACACACCCCCTCCACCAGCAACTCTGGGGCCCAGCTCAGAGCGGCCTAATGGCAGGAAGCCATAATATATTAAAACAGTAGATTAAAACAAACAAGAACACTTTGGCTCACATTACACATCACTTTCCTTGTGCCTGACAACAGAAGAAATCAAAGGCAGTAAAAGACAATCGTAGACCATAATGGGCTAATAACTCCAGGATAAAAGTACTTGTGGGAGTTGGCTGCGAGGAGCCGCAGGATGCGGAGCCAGCCCGCGCCCCCGCCGCGGCAGCACTGTGCCTAAGTGCTGCTCCTCGGCCCCTCGCAGACGCAAACGTAACGAGGCCGCAGTAGCGGGTGATGTTCGCACGTTATGGATCATCCTTGGAAGTGACAGGAGGGAAGAGCGAGGGCTGTGCCCCAGTGCACTGATGCCGTGTCGGTTGGTCGGTGTCACGGGGTTCTAGTACGTGTTGGCTGCTTCCAGGGGTACAATTCATGTCCCTCTCCCAGTGCTGGGTCCCTGTTTGGTCTCCAGGCCAGGGCGATGCTCACACCACGCTGTCAGCAAAGCATCTCCCGGGAGAGCGGCAGTGGATTAATGCTGACTTCATCCGTCAGAGATCTCCGTGCCGCTCAGCAGGCTCACGTCGAGATCCCCCTCAGTTTCCAATAGTCCACCGACAGACCTTGATGATCCACAGGCTCTCCAGCTCCCCCAGTCACTGGGCAGGGAGGCAGCGGTGCTGGGAGCACTGGGAAGGAGCCGGCCTGGAGCAGGGTGCTTCCCCAATGGCTCCTTGTCCCAAAGGAGCGTGGCAGATGGAAAATGTGGCCCCACACACAGCTGCCTCAGGTGCCTTCAGAAGGGGCCTGGACACACACTGCAGCAAAGGCAGCGGCGTTTGCAGAGAAAACGGGCAGCAATACCCCAGGGACGTGCTGCCTGTAGCCCCCTCCTCTCCCTTCTTTGGTCCTGAAAGCAGCATTTTCCTTCCACACAAGCTCTGCGTGGCAGGGAGCAGACAGACACACGCCTCTAACCAAAGGCTGCTTCAAACACAGCACTCGGGGCTTATTTACCATGGTCCTGACTCCACACTGACCATAAAGCCAGGGGAAGGGAAGAGCTGAAAGCTGTAACCCCCTTTGCCACCGCCTGGAACCGCGCTCCTCGTCACCTCCCGGCATGGCAAGAGCCCACCGGTTCAGCAGGCGGCGACCCGGCTCGTAATTAAATTCCTGGCGGTTGCAATTAGCAAACACATCTGTGGGGGACACTGGGACGTGATTTACTGCACACTGAAGTCCCATCTGTCCCCACTGTGGAGGCTGAGCCCCTCAGCACAGGGCAGAGCCTTCCCAGCCACGTCACAGACCCGGCCTGTAGCCGGATTTTCCCCGGCCTGAGCTCTTCATGCCCAGCGTGGCCCTTGCAGTGGGGCCCAAGGCCCCCAGGCCGTGCCACGCTGCTGGGAAACCACAGCTGCTTGGCAGGACAGCGTGAGATGCTGGGAGCCTGAATCACACACACACAGGCTCACCAGGCCCAAATCACCACTACACATCTTGGTGTACCTCAGCCCCAGAACAGAAGCAGTTCAGTTCAAGAGCCTGCCTCCTGACAGGAGTGACGCTGGCGTGGTTATCTGAGTAGGTATAAGGACTGCACAGCCTTGCCCCTGCCAACCTGAAAGCAGGAAACTCCCAAACACCAACCCAACGCGTGCCACCCTCCAGTAGAACCCACACGCACGCCGAGTGCTGCCGTTACACTGTCTCAGGCAGCTGTGCTTTGCCGGAGCATGTTCTGGTGCCAGCCTGGGGACGCCTGCAGTCCCCACCAGCCTAGAGGACGATGTTTCTCCCAGCCACCTCCCTGCCCAGCTCCGTCTCGGCGGCTCGAGACCAGCGGGAGCCTTGCTGGCACTGCGTGAGGTGCCCCAGCATCGCGTCTGGGGAGCGGCTGCTATTTATAAGGGCTTTTTCCAGGCCCTGCAGCCTCCGTGCAGCCGGTCTGCTTTCAGCTCCGCCGGAGTGTTGCTGCTCCGCCGCTGTGTCAGGTTTTCCACGCCGCTGGGGAGTGTAAATGTGTCTCCACGTGCATTTCCGAGCGCCCCTGGAAGCTGTGCCATCAATCAGCGGGAGGCAGCGGGCTCCTTCTTGCTTTGGGGATGATGTATTTTGACATCCAGGTAACGAGGCAGAGGTTCCACTTGGAACTCTGCATCCTTTGCCGTGGGGCCGCTCCTGGGAGGGATGAGCGCTGGCAGCCGGCCCTGGGGCTGCTGTGTGCTGCTATGGGCAGCAGGGCATCCCCATCCCTGTGACATTTGGGCCTTCTTCCTGCCCCATAAGCGATGCACAGACCCCTCCTCTGAGAACAACGGCGGTGACACCTCCAACGCTTCCTCCCCACCTTATGGCCTGGTGATCTCTTGGCCTTTGGGTGCAGATGTCAGTGGGCAGCCGCCCCCGATGCAGCCCCTGAGCCCGGGGGACAAAAGGCCACACGTCTCGGCGATGATCCATCTCTGTGCGGCCGCCTCAAGGACGCCGTTCAGCCAGGGGCAGGTCAAACAGCCTGTTCCTGCCGCTCACGGATGAGCTCGAATTCAGAGGAAAGAAAAAGGCGGCTTTTAGACCTGATCCAAACGTCACCAATCCCCGTGCTTCACGGGGAGCGGATCCTGCCTGTGAGGGCGAGGAGCTGCGGGTAAGGCGCTCGCCCAGCAGCCCGGGGCTGTACCGCTGAAGGAGGAGCGCTCCTCCCAGAGGACGCAGGACACGGCGCAGCCCGTCGGCCGCCTGGCCCGGCCGGGCGTACGGCCCCCTTGAGCGCCTGACCAGCCCGCGCTGAGCGAGAAGCTGGGAGGACCCGGCCGCCGGTGGAGCAGGAAAGGCAGTGGACATGTCCTCTGCTGGGAGGCTGGCTTGGACCAGGGGGAAGGAAGGGAACCCAGTCACTGCTCTCCTCCGCGCTCCCGCCAGGCAGCGCGCCCCCCCGCCGCAGCCCAGCGAGGAGAGGAGCTCGCTAATGGACCCGCTTAAGCACACAACAGCTCGCGGCTCCGCGCTGGAAAGTAATCAATCTGGCACTTAATTTATAACATAAGAAATAAGCTGCAGAGAGCCCCTTAATCGAGAACTGAATAAATTAACAATCACAGGTGGATCCAAACGTCACACCAATCTCCTTCTCCCCATCTTGAGCCCGGACTTACCGGCAGCAGGCAGACCCTGACCCCCAGCCCCTCACCTCTTCCCTGTGCGTGGCTGGACCTCGGCACAAGGGATCCACCCCACACGCATCTGGGGATTTTACATTCCCCCTCCCGAAGCACCGCTCAGCAGTGCCCCGGCCTTGGGACAGCGTGGCACTCGGAGCCAAAGAGGCAGTGAGGAGTAACCCACCCCAGCCTGAGCACCCTCATCTGCATGGGAGCTGTGCCCCAAAAACACGGGCTCGGCCTGAGTTGGGCCCCTTCTCCAGCAGGTACCTGTGTGGGTGCCGCTCTCCAAGCCCAGTGCAGGCAGTTCCCATGGGAAAGCCTCTGCCAAGGGCCGGGAAGTCCTGGGGTGAGGTGGGCTGGGAGCACCTGGTCCAACCGCCGGAAGGTTCCGTACGCAGGCAGCTCTGCCCGAGCACGGCAGCAGCTCTGAGCGCTGGGGACATCGGCTCCCAAAAGCACCCACCCACCCCGAGGCAGGCTGCTGCTCACACGCTCCGCGTCCCTCAGGTGCGGGGAGGACGTCGAGCGCCACCACCGAGGGCTCCAGCTACAGACACACAGCTCGGGTGTTTCTTCAAAAAAGTTTAATTGAAATCCCAGCTTCATGGCAAAGGAGACACAGTGAGATCATACAGTGTCCGTGTGACATTACATGGAAGTCCTCGTTCAGCGAGACACGTGTGTTGGGCTGACTGCAAGCATTCCCACACAGCCAGCATGGAACAGACACAGCACTTGTCCCTCTGCTGCACCTCACCTCGGACTGCTTCCCAGCCCTCTGAGTGTGGCAGAAGGGGAAGGAAAGTGAGCTCTTAGGTATTTCAAGGGAAACCCCAGCCCTGCTGACCTTGCCTGCAACACCCTCTTCTGCAGGGGAGCAGGAGGTGCGCTCGGAGGCTGCCCACACCCCCCAAACATTCCAGCACCACGTGTGGAAGCTATCACAGTCTCTACAATGCAGCCAGCAATGAGGGAGAGTTGATAAAGCCCAGGGAGAAAACTTCAACTAAACGACAAGTGGAAAGAAAAAAGAAGCAAGCAACACTGCAGAGTCAGCTCAGAACAGCCTGATCACGAGCAAAATTCTTCCAAACTCTGTTTGCAGACACCTTCACTTCCCACAGGACACCAAGGGCTCTACAAGTCAGGGCAGGCTGCTGGCTGAGGCCCCCAGGCACTGACACTGCCCAGAACGAGGTGCTCGGATCTGGCACGGCTGGGTCCTGAGTTCGTAGCACCAAGGGGTTAGAACCTGCCAGAGGGACAAACTGAATGCAGAGCCCCAGGACGAAGGCCGTGGGCTCCCAAATGCAGCAACTACACTTCGCTGGCAGAGCGCTGAAGAAGGCACATAAGAGGGTAGATTCATCTCCCCTCGCGTTAAGACATGAGCAGGGTGGGTAACCCCCTCTGAGCCAGTGTGTCACGCTCCCCCCACGGCCAGAGGCAGCCAGGCAGTGACCCTCACCCATCCCGCTGTGGACATGAGCAGCTGCCCTGCAACGTGCACCGCAGCAGCTCTCTGACCACCAGCAGCACCTACAGGACCCGCTCAGGCGGCCACAGGCAGGTCGGAAGCTCTGAAGGAAGGTGGGCTGAGCTCCACCCTCAGTTCCCGCAGTCAGAAATGCTCCCAAAGAGACAGCCAAGGGCAGGAAGATTTCCACAGCAGCAGAATTCCCACTGCCACCTTGATTTCTATTAAACACACGAAGCAGAGCTGCTAGCTAACTCCAGCTTGTCAGCAGGCTTGTGATGCTGCGCTCAGACCGAGGTGCTCAGCAGCAGGAGAGCGTGACGTGAGAGGATCTGTTCCACAGACTGAAGAGCCCCCCCGGCTCCCACAGACCAGATCCAGCAGCTGAAAGCCAGAAAATTAAGCGATTTCCACGTTACAGCCTAATAGCAGCAATGTGCTTAGTAATTATCTCACTTGTGGTTAGCACACTAAACAGTGTATCTTAAATACCTTCCATGACTGGGGACTCACGTAATGCCTAGTAATTAGTGCTGGCTAATATTGTCAGGACTCTCTCCAGTGTGGAAATAAAAAGCCAATCTGTATTTATAGTGTCACACAATTGACATGACGTTAACCTTCCCTTCCCAGCTCCAGCCACAGCTCTCCACATGCTGGTGGCAGCCTGAAAGTCATTGTACCCTTCAGCTCACAGCAGAGGGGCACGGGCAGGAAGATGCTCACAAAACAGGCTGTTTTCAACTGACCCTGAAGTGCCAAGCAGGAAGGGGGAACAGTCCTCTGCCCAAGGAGAGGCATAAGGCCAGCGTTCCCTTCCCAGGCATTCTGCAGACATTGCTATTCTTTGCCATCGGCCCAAGGCTTTTCTGGGAGAAGGTCAGCCTTCTGCACAGAAACCCCACCTATCCCTGCTGAGCAAGGGCAGGGATCAGCTCTGCCTTCCTGCTTCCTGCTGAGGCAGTGAGCAGAGACCATGAAGGGAGGAGAGGGAGAGGCGAAGCCCTGGCTTCGGGCTCCCTGCCACTCAATGAGGCACAGGTTCCGAGGGTCAAGGAAGACTTCTTTCTGCTAAAGTGACAAGGGACGGGGGTAACACAGGCAGTTCTGGCACTGAGGAGTTTGTCTCTCGCCACAGTCACGCTCAGAAGCTGCAGTATGGCAGTGGAGACACGTCAGTCGACTCTGGAGACGCAGGAGGCCCCAGGCCCTGTGGAGGCTGCCCGGCAGGATGCACGGCTCCGGGGCAGGGCCTGGCCCATGGCCGATCCACACAGCATCCCTCCTCCTCCTCAACTCCCTCCACATGGATCGGGACAAACCCCCTGACACCACCCGAGGCTACTGTCACAGCCCTACCCTTGCAAGATCAGGGGTTCAAACTGTCTGTGCCTCATCATTACCTCAGCAAATTAAACTGCTGAGCAGCGTGGCATCTGCTTCTCAGACATCACCACTGGCTGAGCCACAAGCGCCAGGAGACGGCCTGTGCTGCCCAAGGACTGGCATCTCAGTGCTAATTACATCAAGTAAACATGTTCACCCGTGAGCTGACAGCTAGGCTGCTACATATGGCTCAGTGCCACACAACTGTCACAGCTTTGTCCTCCCTCCTCCCAGCCAGGAGGAGAGGTCCCTGCGCCAGAGGGCTGCTGACCCACCGAGGGGCTGCTGTACTTCTGTGCCAAGCCCAGGCAAGCTGCTGGCTTTTCGGCACAGCTCCCTCCTCTCCCCAGACCAAGCTGGGTGCAGTGGGTGAGGGCACGCTGCCCTGACAAGGGCTGGCACCCTATAAAACCCCTGGCACTGGGGAGCGGATTCAGCAGTCCCACCACAGCCAAACGCCTGCCAGAACAGGCATGGAGTTCAGCTGGGATGCACAAGCACACAGCTGCCTGCTCTGAGGCATCTGCAATGTAAATTACTCCTGACTCATCACCTCAGCTTTAAATAACAGCATCAATTAAGCTAGATCAATGGTACCTGTGGAACCCCATCGGTATCCCACGGAAACCACGGCGCTGTGGCACAGTAGAATGCACAGAGCAGATCTATAAACCTTCTGGAGAGCAAGCCTGACATCCGAAATCTACTCAGCCAGCCAGAGGAAGCCCTTCTCTGTAGCCAAACAAGCCGCCTGGCTTAGAGGACACGCTGCTGCTCTGAAGCACTCTACCTGCTCCACCCGAGCTCGCTCCCCAGCAGCACCCGAGCGGGCTTGCTCCCTGCACCTCACGCTTTGCAAATGCTTTCCTGCAGATAATGAGGGGGTTTCCTAAAAAATGTAAACAAATCTTGTGCATTCTACTACTCCAGCTAAGCTTTCACTGGAAGTTTCTGGCAGGAGGAAAAAACCAAACCAAAACAAAGCCTTATCTTTATGTCCTAAAAAAATTATACACGGTATTTAAAAAGCATTAGAAGTCACTTATCTTCAAACCCACCTGGCAAGATCCCTCTCAGATCGGTGACTGCGCTGGCTATACTGTACCTTAAGCATAAACAAACCAAGCAATCCTGTGCTGAAGTTAATGCACCTGTGAGGAGACTGCATACAAATAAATCCCTGCATAGGAAACAGAAGCTGCTCTCTGGAAAGGTTCTGGAAGTTTTCAGTGCGACTCGCGGGCTCCTGCCAAGCCCGGCCAGGGCCGGATGAAACCACATCTTCCCACACCTCTGATGCCCCTGGTTTCTGCAAACTCTTCTCACACAAAGAAAAACATAAGGAAAAAAATAACCCCAAAAAAAAGTCAAGTTCTCCTGGCGGTTAGGCGAGATTAACGTCACAGGCTGCCAGCCAGCACGGACCAGGGCAGGGTCTGCGCAGGGGCTCTTCCCTCCGCACGGCGCGGCCCGGGCAGCTCCCCGCACAGCCCGCGGCTCCAGGCTGCCCTCACGGCTGCTGGCTGGTGAAGAAGGCTTTGGTCTCCCTGCAGACCGGGTTCACGCAGAGGGGGCAGCAGAGCGTTAGCTGCCGGGAGCAGATCTCGTTGGACTGGATATGTGAGCAGACCAAGTCTGCCAGAGCCTGGAAGACAGCGAATTAAGAATCAGCAGCAAGCAAACCTGGCTGCACAGCACAGACAAACCCCTTCACGTTCTTGCTCTTACACTCAAAATACGTTAAAGGACAGGAAGGTACTCATCATCTAGTTGCAAAGACACAACTGCAGAGTTCTGCAGCAAAGGCCATACCTTGGAGAAGAGGGGATTGCCATTAAGGGACTCTGCTCTCCTGATATTTTCAACTCCACACTGCATGAAAAGCAAGGAGAAAAAAGTTCAGAGTGCTAGATCCTTCCCCAGTTAGCCCCCCCAAATCTTCCTGCCTACTGCACTCAGAAGCTGCCCCAAAATGAGGGAATTAAATGCAGTTCAATGTTTTTCAACACAGCAAAAACCACTACAACATAAAATCACAGAATCACAAGGTTGGAAAAGACCTTTAAGATCATCAAGTCCAACCATTCCTGTCCTGTCCTAAACCATTTCCCTAAGTACCATGTCACTCTGCTGCCAAAAATCAGTGGTTCTTTTTTAGCAGTGCCTT
This sequence comes from Porphyrio hochstetteri, assembly GCA_020800305.1. Taxonomy (NCBI): domain Eukaryota; kingdom Metazoa; phylum Chordata; class Aves; order Gruiformes; family Rallidae; genus Porphyrio; species Porphyrio hochstetteri. The sequence goes on from CM036938.1 coordinate 91,916,885, forward strand.
AAAGAGTTACACCTAGAAATAAAAATTCTCCTGGTTTGCACTGCTAAAAACCAGACTTAAGCCCATTCAGATCCATTTACAATCTACAGAAAAATAAAATTCACCCCAAATCACACCACAAGCAGCAACTACCAAGCAAATTCCCAAATAGGAGAGGTAAATTCAGAGCCCCACTTCCCAAACAGTTACAGAAACTATGGAACATTCACCTCGTTTGCTAGAACTTGGGCATACTCAATATCCAGCTCGTAAAGAGTTTCAATGTGGTCGCTTGTAAAGGCTATTGGGACCAGCAACATGTTCTTCTTCCCTCTCTGGCACAGCCCTTTAATGGTCTCATCTGTCTGTGGCCCGAGCCAAGGCATCGGTCCGACCTGTAGGAAAAGGGAGAGGGCACTGAAGAAGAGCAGCACTCATTAAATCATCTTGCAATGAACACCCACGTTTCCTTAAGCAGGGCAGCACAGGCAACAGGGAGCCAGTTGCACACACTCCCTGCTGGTGGCAGTGCCCCTCGCTTCCTCCGGTACAGTTTCTATGAAGACACACTGTCCTGTCACTTAACCCCACAGGAGCGGAGCTGGGGCTGGCCCCAAGGAGACTCTCACCAGAATAAATGAGTATGTACATGAAGGCACACTGGTTTGGGTCCAGTAAACCCCTGACCACTACTACATGGGGTCCACCAGCCTTCAGCCTTCTAAAGAGGTTCCCAGTCTGTGCCACAGTGTCCTTTCCCCTCTGCTGTCCACGAAGCATTCTGTGCTGATGCACCTTCAAGCAATGATAGGTATAACACCCTTGAGACACAAGGTGTGACATGGACCTGGTAAAGCTCGTTGCAGCAGTAATGCTAAGTGCAAGGTCAGGCAAGCAGTCCTCAAGAGAAACGAAGCCTGCCTGGATTAGGCTCGTATCACTACGAAGGATGCCTACACCACAGTGAGGACTCTGGAAAAACTGCTCAGAGATCCTCAACACCTTAGAACTCCAGGGATGCTCAGCTCTTCCTTCTGATGGAGAAAGATAAACACCAAAACAGGCACTATGAGATCATCTGTTTCGAACAGACACATCAAAAACTCTACTTCAGAACGATGTAATGTACAAAAGAGGGGAGAGGCTGTGGGTGGAGTATCTGGAGAGACTGAGCTGAGTAGAAGATGGGGGTTTTGCTCTAGCAGAAATGCTCACTGAGAGTGGGAAAAGGCAGAGAGGTTAGGATCATCTTAAGCTGGAAGATCATAAACTCCATCACCTGGAGGCGACATGGCGGGTGGCTTTACAGCTTCCCTGAGCACGTACCTTGGACTGCCACACGAGCCTGTAAGGGTTGGAGTAGTTCAGCTTCTCCATGACTCTCTGGACAGTAGCTCCCACTTCCTGAGGGTATGGATCACCACGGTTCACCACCTTCAACACACAACACCAGACCTTTTAGTTCCAGCAAACACGTTTGGGCAAAGACCAGCTAGAGACACTGTGTGTGATGTGGCAGTGTCCAGGACGGGCCACATCGAGTGCCTGGCCTACAGTGGAGAAAAACTGTGCTCTTGTCCAAAAAAGCCTATAATGAAGTCGCTTTACCAGCCTTTGAGTGGCAGCTGACTCAATGGCTTCCACCTTTCTCCTTGTGTCTGGCTGGCACTTCCCCAGCTGAGGCCCTGCCCCACGGTGTGCGAGCCACACATCTTCATTCAGCCCAGCAGCGTGACTCTGGCTAACAGTGAGAGAAGTGGTGTAACTCACAGACATGGGCAGCGAGTGAGCCGAGAAGAGGATGACCACATCTTTCCTTTTGTCAGGTGGAAACAGGTTCAGCTCCTTCTGTACGTGATCGGAGAAGCACTGTTCAGAAACAAAACGCAAAGACCTGGATGAGAAACAATGAGAGGCATGACGTGACCTCAAACGAGCAGAGACAGGCAGCTTCAACACTCCTGGTTGCCTTAAGAACCTCAGAATCCCTCCTGGTATGTGCAGAGCAACAGCCAGAGACACCATGTATCACTTGCTGCCAAGTACACAGCATCATTCAGTGCCCAGTGCCAAGGCACCACGGGCACCCGGGAACTTCTGATCGTCCCAGTGGTGTGAGTATGCTGGTAACACACTGAAAGAACACGACAATTCTACCCAACTCCCCTCTACCACCACCCAGAGTCTTTTCCTGGCCATGGAGGACACACGTGTGCAGCTGCTGGGGCAGGGGGAGAGAGGAATGGCGAACAGGCAGAGCACAACCACCTTCTCTTGTCCAGCAAAACCCAAACTAGAGTAGCTCCCCAACAGGGACAAACCCCACCATCTTCTCTGCACAGAAGGAGCCAGGAGGTTTCCCTTAACTGCCACTGCCTGTGCTGTGCCTAGAATTCCCTTTCTGCTGCCAGACCAGGCTCTAACAAACCAACACGAGCCGGTGCGTGTCGACCACAGACCTGCTCTGAGCAGGACCAGGGACTAAGGACCTCGAGAGGTCCCTTCCAGCCAGCCCTGCCATGACAACACCACTGTGCTTTGAAAGCAAGAGGTGCACGGTGGCCACTCCCACAGGTTATCGGGCCAAAATAACCACCCTTCTGCTTCACACACACTAGACAAGGCTCATTTCCTTGCCATAGTAAGTGTACCCTCAAATCAAAGTGTTCCTTTTATTCTTCTCAGATATTTTTGTTAAAACTCTATGAACACAGCCTAAATCAGCAAACAGGTTCATCTTTCAGTACATTCTGTAGCTAAAGGTCTTGTGAGCTTTGTCAGAAGCAAAGACTTGATCCAAGAGAAGCATTTCCTCCACATTTCTGCTGCTTAATGCTATACTGTGTGAAACTCTGTAAACGGCTGTATTTATGTAGCTCTTTGTTGTTTTAAAGCCAGCTGGCAACACAAAGATACCGAGTTTCTCCTACAGCAGCCAGTGTGGAAAACCCCAGGGGATGTCAGTTTGATAAGGTATCAGTCCTGCTGCGTTCCCACCTCCCGCTCTGACCACCCACTTCAAGGGCCCCCCTACCAATCCGTACCTGAATGAGGAGGGGATGTGTGGGCCATCGGTCGATGATGCTCCACTTCATCTTCGGCTTCTCCCCTTTTTGGTTGTAGTAGCGATAAATGGCATTTAAACTGCTTCCTGAAGGGCAGAAAAGTCTAACTTCAGCCAAGGCATCAGCACGGTATCAGATGAAAACAGTTTCCGAACTGGGGGTCTCAAATGGGACCAGTCATATCGAAGTTTATACAACGTAACAGCTGAGAACAGTTTGCTCAAGCATTCTGTAACTGAAGAACAGCTATTGCTTCAGTTTCCATGAAGAAAGCTCAGTCAGTTGTGTTCCCGAGCCTTCAGTCTGTGTTCTCTCACAACAGTGGCAGCATACAGCTTCAGCCCTACCTCAGGTTCAGAACCACAGTGAATACAGAGGCCCTGGAGCTGGCAACGCAGCCGGGGAAGGGGCGCTCCAAGGGGGGCACCAAGGCTCTGAAGAGGGCACCGGCACTCTGAGGGGGGCTCCAAGGGGGGCACCAGCACTCTGAGGGGGGCACCAGCACTCTGAGGGGGGCTCCGAGGGGGGCACTGGCACTCTGAGGGGGGCACCGGCACTCTGAGGGGGGCTCCGAGGGGGGCACCGGCACTCTGAGGGGGGCTCCGGTGCTCCACACTGGCCCCCGAGGCTCGCAGACGGGCGCTGCTGTCGCCGTGCCGCCCTGCTCCCGGGGGCCCCTCACCTGTGGTGGAGCAGCTGTACTGTGGGTACTGAGTGAAGGCGATGGCCCTCTCAACGCCGTCCTTCTCCATCTCTTCGATTGCCTCCTCGGTCAGAGGATGCACGTAGCGGAAGCCGATGTAGTACTTGTGAGGCGCTGCCAGCACAGGAGAACAAAGTGCAGAAGAGACCCCGGGAGCTCTCAGTAACACACCATTACCAAGCACGGAGAGACAGACAGACTCAAACAGTTTAAATAACCTTACTGATAACTTTCTGCCTACTTCTCAAAACCCCTGTCACACAAACACATCTTTCTTTGGCCAAGCGTTTCCCCAGTACCTCACTGTGCCCTTAGTAGAATTTAAAAGTGACTGATGCTATGGTTTGCTTCTGCAGGAAGCATCATGCTTCCTCTTTTCCTCGGTTTAGCAGAGCTGTGGTTTCCAGACTGTGTAGAGCTGTGATGTTTTACTGGGCAAGTCCTGATGTAAAGGGTGTGTTGGTAAAAAGGTGTCACTATGAGATGCTACATGAACACTATTACACCCTGACAGATGTGCTGTGGCTTCCTAACCACACAGCTCAATTCAACCACAGAAATCAGATGTTCTAAATACCCCAGTGTAATAAAAATTCCAAAACCTTTGGAATCACCTTGGCTTTCGGGGTGGCTGGGTTTTTTAAGCAGAGGACAGAAGCTCTTAGGAGAACAAAAGCAAAGTTTCTTTTCCAGGGTTTCTGCCTCACTAGCTCTGAAATAACACTGAACAGGTTTCTGAAGGAAGCAGATGTCTCCACTCCATCCATTTACAGAGGATTCAGAAAACAGGTTTAGTGAGCCCCAGTTCTCTGCAAGAGGCAAGAATGCTTCGGGCTGGGAGCAGAATAACAACCACCCAGCTTCAGGGCCCTGGAGCCAGCAACCTCATCCACAGAGAAACAAAAGTCTGACTAGCTAGAGCAAAAGCAGCAGGAGTTTAACCCAGGCAAGGACAGACTGTGAAAAAACAGGGCCAGCTTGGAAGCTTCTTGCAGTACTCTGGCAGGATTATGTGTTGTCCTGGATCGTGGGCAGCAAAGGAGAGCACTTCATGCCTGTGTACATACTGGTTTTGTTGTTAGCCAGGCAGAACTGCTGGGAACAGAGCGACATCCCCTTCCACAAAGGGCTGCCAGTAAAGAAACAGCATGGCCCCCTCACCGCTCACCTCAGCTAAAATACAGCTTGTAAGAAACACTAAGAAATGCTGAAACTACAACCAACAAAAAGCCACCAGACAGCGTAATTACCACTGCAAGCCATCATCCCATCTGATGCCAGCACTGAAAACCAACCTCCCAACAAGTGGAATGGATTTTCTGTCACCATGTTTGTGTGACTTGGTCTCTCAGACCACTGAGCCTACCCTGCCCGTTCGGGGGGAGGAACTCCTGTTTGTTTTCAGACACCTGCCTGGAACAATAAAGCTTCATTATAAAATGGTATTGTTCCTAGATTAAATGAGACTCTTAATTTACTACTAGATACTAGTCTCATTGCTAAAGTGTCTCATTCCTGCTGTGCCACGTGTTTGAGGTGTTACCATGGCAGCCTTCGAGGCACTCATGGACAGGCACAGTGCTCAGCACCACTACCTGCACACGCGTGGTGCTCCCAAACGCGTTAGCTCGCTCCAGAAGCACATCCGACTGCTCCCAGCTCTTGTGAAGGGACACAGTGTTCCCCAGCACTGTGAGGTTACCCCAAGCCCTCAATTCAGCTGTCAGCAGGGGCTGCAGCACGTGCTGCTCAAGGTTTAGAGCTGCAGCTACCCTTAGGTAAGGAGGAGGTCCCCAAGCGACTTATCTGGTGTAAGAAGTGCACAGAGCCAGGCGTGACTGCCCAAAAAGCCATCAGGGAACAAAAGCAAGGGGAGTGGCACGCTGAGCAAAGCAGATAAACTTTCCAAGCTTTATCTTCAGAACCTGCTGCAAGCCTGACCCTTCGGGGGCTCCTGCTGCTACACACTACTGCCTCGGTGCCTCAGCCTGGCGCAGGTTTGGCATCAGGCTTTGGCTCTGCTCCACTTCCCAGTTTACCCAGTGTGACTATGCCCGAGCAGCACGCAGCCAGACCAGAGGAGATTCCACCATGAATGCACTTAACCCAGGTAAACATGACTCGTGGGCCTACATGTTTGGGGGGCTTAGGAGAGCACCTGGATGCACTGCCTCACAGCACGTTAACGTGACACCAACAACCGCAGTTGCCTGTTTGCACACCCAGCCCACTGCAATTGCACCATAAAACGTGCTGGCTGAAGCCCTGGGTGAAAGGACCTTCAGAGAAGCATCTGCCCCCATTTCCTACCACAGGAGTGCCACTAGGTAGTTTGGCAGAGGGTGAGCAAAGTTCAGGGAGATTCTGTGGTCTGGAGAGAGGGGAGGGAGGTGGTATTCACCTTTCCAGTCTTCTATCAGCAAGGAAGAACCAGCAAAGAGAGCATCTACTCCCACCCAAGCCAAACGGCCAGGCCTTATCTCCTGCTCGCGCCCTCGGGTGGGGCTACCGCTATCACTGGGCCAGGCCCTGCAAGTCCAGCTGCTAAGCCTGGCCTCCTCTGCAGGCCCGAAAACAGGCCTCACCGGTGTGCAGCCTGTTACCAATGTTCATAGCTGCAGTCCCAGACAAGCTCCAAAGGCAGGGGTGGCAGGGGTGGCAGCTGGACCACAGCAGACATGGGATCCAGCCCGAGAGGGCAGGTAAAGGTTTGGCTGTTGGCTTTTGGTGCTGTGCTGCTGCGGGTCGAACGAGTCCAGACAGCACTCTCAAAGCAGAGCCATTCTCCGATGCAGACACAGCACAAACATTTGCATGTGTGGGGACCCTCTGCTTCTGCATGTGCAGAGTGTTTAAGGAGGAAGAGCTTCTGCAGTACCTTGGCCATGACTTCCCAGCGGGGCTGAGAGCACTGCTCACACAACAAAAACCGAGGCGCAAAGCCTGCTTTACAAGCGCACACTTGCAACACACAAAGCCAACTAAACTTAACAAGCACAGCAGAGAAGTACCAGTGCGAGGAGACATGCTGTCCAGCAGCTTCACCATGCCTTCTCCCTGCACCGCTGTCCACTTCTTGATGGGTGACCCGCCTCCAATCCTGCTGTACTGCTCCTGGATTTTGGGTGTGCGGCGTTTGGCGATGAACGGGGCTAATTTACTAGAGCATTCAGAGGGTATGTGTATTAGTGTCAGGTACCAGAGCCCAGGCCAGCCCGCTCTCCCCAGATCTCCCTAAACTGCAGCACGCCATCACCCTTCCCAAACCTGCTGGGTGCAGGAACCACGAATTGCCATTAGAAGAGAAAAATTTTGGCACGTCTGTCTCCAGAGAATAACAACACTGCAGCCCGCACCGACTGGTCCCAAGGTGAGACCGGTCTTATGAAACACTGATACAAACAGAATCAAAAGGTTTGAGCCTACAGCTACGACAGCAGCACCCAGCACTGCCTGTAACACAGGAGCTGGCAGCGTTTCTCACTTTTGAGCTGGAAGTGTCATCAGATCTCTGTCCAGGAAGAGACGAAGTAAGAAATCATGCACATCATCCAGCCGCTCGGGACCTCCCATGTTTAACATCAAGATTCCTGTTTTAGGTTTCCTATGGAAGGAAAAGATATTTTAAATCCTAGTGAATACTGCTGTTATTGTTACAATAAAACAGTCAGCTTCTCCTTGTGCATTTGTCCTTTGCAAAAGCAGCATCCTATTTAGCAGCTCATCCTGCTTGTTCAAAACCATGAGCCACAAGCATGAGTAGCCAGAGAACAAGTATCTACATGATCTTTACTTTCTAAAAAGAAATCACTGTGCAACACAGAGTTTAACTGGAAACACACCAAGAAGTTCTCTCACAGCTGAAGGCTGTAAAGGAGCTTATAAAACAGGGTCTAAAGAAATATCTCAGCTGAATGCCAGCTGTAGATTCCAACCAAACCAAGCAGCAGCTCCCACAAAACCCAGATGAGCTACACACACGGGACTTTGTCTTCATTACTTCGGAGACACATCTCATCTCCTGAAGCTGCAAAAGCAGCAAAGAGCCATTCTACCCAGAAAATAAGCACAGGGTTGGTTTTGTTTGGGTGTTTTTTTCTCTACACTGGGTCTCCTATGCAGGTGAAGGTCCAGCACTCTGTTCCGAGTCTAACGTTGCGGTATCAGCCTTTAAAGGGCCTGCTGATCACAGCTCTCACCCCAGGGAGGGATTTCCCCATTGCACCAGTTCTATAGCCTGAGTGAGCCCAACGACCAGGAGTTCTCACCCTCCAGTCAGGCAGAGTGGAGGTTGCACGAGAAGCTCTGCCCTCCTCTTATTAAGCCAAAGTCTTAGAAAGGGGCACTGACAGGAGCCCAAGCCTGCCCCAATGGGCTGGGACCTCAGTTTCCAACCCCTTCCTCCTGGAACATCTACCAGGAGCTTGCTGAATAAACCCCAAGAAGCAGGAACCAGATCCTCATGTTTGTTCCTCTGCGCTGCCTCGGGCCCTGCCGTGGGGCACTGTGTCCTGCAGAGAACCAGGCAGGCAGCCCTCACCCCTCCGCAGGGCTGGGCAAGCAGAGGCTCAGTGCATGCAGCCAGCCAGATAGAAGCAAGGTACACGTGCACAGAGCCCAGGGTCAGGCCCTGTGACTGCTGTGCTTTACTGCCTAACCAGCTCTGCACCGCGAGCAGAGCAGCGTCCCGTGTCAGGCAGGGGCAGAGGGCAGGGCAGGGGGCCGTGCCCACACTCACCGCACGTCTGGCTGGAGCTCAGGCTTCGTGCTTTCCGTCACCGCAGCTACCGTCGCCTGACCCCTCCACCGTACCGGGACCCTCAGCTGGCTGCTGCCCCTCACCACTGCAAGAAAGATCACAGCACACTGGTAACCCTGCACCGGGCAGAGGGTCCCTGTCCCTGCCCCCAGGCAGGCACCGATCCCTCAGCAGCTGTGCCACCTGGCATTTTCTCCCTGGAATCAAAGTCACAGAATTGCAAGCTTCTGCCTTTCTTTAAACCCTCTGTACACCAGCAGCTTTCCAGATACCTGGAACTTAAAGCCAAACACAAGCCTGGCTGATCTGTAAGTTCTGATCCCAAGTCCAACACAAGCAGTGCCAACGCTGGAGGAACTGTGCAGGGCTGGAAGCAAGCGTGTCAAGCTGTGTGTACCTCCTCAGCCTACAGGCACAGCTGGGCTGAGCCTAGCCAAGCCAAGGGTTTGTGCACCACCTCTACCATGTAGGTTAGACAGCAGCAGCAGCACCTGCGAGCCACGAGCACAGCAATTTCCGAGTCCATTTACCCAGGGATGGGGGCAGCTTGCTGTCTCACTTCCCAGGTAGTGACTTCTATTATTCCAGGATCTCAACAGCAGCCCAAGCCCAGGATGCTTTACAAGTCAAGTCTTCCCCCATGCTGGCTTTTTCAAAAGCACACTTTGCTGTCCTCAGGAGCTCATAGTCATTATGTGACTTTTTAGTGCAACAATAGTGTGAATTGCCCAAGATGAAACATAAAAAAAGGTTAAATTCTGCATCCCCAGCTCTCCAGCAATCGTTTGGTGCAACACTTCCCTTCTCAGACTGCAGGAGTTCCAGCAGCAATCGAGCCCCAATAGCACAGAGCTCCTCAGCAGCCCCTCCGCCTGCTGAGCAGAGTGTCTCAGGGTTCACAGGTCCCTAATGACACCCCGAACAGACGCTGAATGCCCTCAAAACCTGCTGCAATCAATGACAGTGAAAAGCATCTTACAAATTCAGCTTCTTACTCAGGATGAGAGCGTGAAGCTGTGGCTGCCTGTGTCTGCAGCAGCACAGAAGGCTGCAAACCAAAGAACTTCTGTTCAAGCATCGCTGATGCCTGAAAGACTCTTCAAATATTTATATTCTTCCAGTTCTTAGGCTAATACTTGCTGAAGCTGTGACTCTCTGTTAATTACACAGAACAAAAAAGAGAAGTTTAAATGGCTGTATTGATCCTTCTGTGCTGAAAATAAATTCTGGAAAGCATTTGTTTTACTTAAGGTGAGGTTTGAGCACATTTCTATCCGCACTGTAAAGCCCATGACACAGAACACACAGAGTCTGCGATGGCGACAATGATCCTGACTTGATGTAAGACTGACAAAAGTGGGGATTTTATAAGTTTTAGAGATGGCATTATCATATTAGTCTCAGGGTAAAGCTGCTGGTGGGTCCCTCTTGGTATGCATGTGGACTCACAGAACCCCAGACTGGTTTGGGTTGGACCTCAGCCCACCCAGTGCCCCCTGCCGCAGGCAGGGACACCTCTGCAGCCCAGAGTCCCCAAGCCCCATCCAACCCGGCCTTAAACCCTACCAGGGACCCAGGGGCAGCCCCAGCTTCTCTGGGCACCCTGTGCCAGGGCCTCCCCCCTCCCCAGGAACGATTTCTGCCTCCCAGCCCCTCTCCATCCCCCTCCTGCAGCTGAAGGCCTTTTCCCTGGGCCTGGCCCTCCCTGCCCTGGGCACCAGCCCCTCTCCAGCTCTCCTGGAGCCCCCTGAGGGACAGGAAGAGGCTTGGAGCTCTCCCCAGAAGCAGTCTTCCCTTCTCTGGGCTGAGCCAGCCCAGCTCTCCCAGCCTGGCTCCAGAGCAGAGGGATCCAGCCCTCGGAGCATCCCCGCAGCCCTCACACAGCCGCACAGCAGTAACCAGGCAATGAGCTTCATCGACAGAGAGTGCAGGGAAGAGCTCGGGCTGATGGAGCACACAGCCCTGACTGCCAGCTGGGAGGGCTGGGAGTCACCGGTGCATCCACATCCCCCATGCAGCATGCGTCCGGAGCGCTGGGACGGCTGCGGGGCGGCAGAGGGAGAGCTGGGACGGCTGCGGGGCGGCAGAGGGAGAGCTGGGACGGCTGCGGGGCGGCAGAGGGAGAGCTGGGACGGCTGCGGGGCTGGCTGCCACCTCTGCTGCTCACGCCTGCCCGCCATGCCCAGCTTTATCTTGAAAGGGCGACCTGCGAGCTGCAAACGAGGACGAGTTCTGCCCCAAACGCTGTCTGGAAAGGAAACCGGCTCGTTTACAACTAAACAATTAAAGCCCTGAGAGGGAAGGGGGGTGCTGGGCCGGCGGGGGGGAGCTCAAGCAAAGCGAGCAATGGAAAGCCGAGCCCGGGTTGCAACCAGATGATGCGGAGGTCGCTTCCAGCCCACCCCAATGGCAATCCCAACCCCAGTCCCACCAGTGAAGCGCCGGGTCTCTCGGCCAGGCTGCGAGGCTGCGCTGGCTGAGAGGAAGAACCACCAGCAGCCGCCCACGCGCCCCGCTAATTGCCCCGGGCACTCATTAAGGTCCCCGCAGCGCGGCGACGCGACCGACCCCCTTCCTGCCCGCCGCTCCCCGTCCCCGCCAGCCGGGCGGCCGGAGGCCCCGGTTCTGCCGGCAGCGTTACGCAAAGGCACCTCCCGAGCGTTGTGTAACGAACACGGTGCCGCTCGGTACCGCTGCCCGCCCGCCTCAGCAGCGAGCCCGGCGGCCCTCGGCTTCCCCACTCCCCACACACGCAGCACCCCCCGTTCCCGCCCGCGGACTCACAGTAACGGGCCGCCCGGCCGGCGGCGGCAGCAGCGCCAGCGGCAGCGGCCATCTTGGCGGCGGCCGCCTGCATTCCCTCAGAGAAACCCGCCGCCGTCCCTCGGCTTCCACCGCCCCGGAGCCGCCGCCGCCGTCGTTTCCCCCCCTCCGGCACCGCCCCAAGGGGCGGTCCCAGGGAGGGGGGAACGACGGCAGCGGCTCCGGAGGCTCCGGACCCCAGATCCCTGTGAGACCGTAACCACAGGGCTGAGCAGTGACAGCTCAGGCAGCCCGCGCTTCAACCATGAGAGGCTCACCCGCCGCCTCAGAGCCAGACCCGCCTTTGCGGTTATCCTGCCATCCTCCCCTCTCCTCTCCTCCTTCGTGCCATCCCAGCCCACCTCTTCCACCCTCCAAACACTTAGATTTTGCCACTAGCCATTATCCATCACACCAAGAGCTGCCTCACGCTAGCTAGTCCCATCTCCAGGGATGGATAAGCCCAAAGCTTTGGGGCCAGAGTTACCCGGCCTGGAAAGGGAAGAACATGGATGGCCCTCCTGCACCAGCACACAGGCACCACGCGTGGGGTCCCAAAACTGCCCAAAGTTCATCCATGGGTGCTTTACTAGAAGACACATGTGAAGGCAGGGACACGGGCAGTGTTTAGGGCATGAGATTTCCTTCACATGCTGAGGGGAACAGTGTCTCTTTTACCTACCATTATGGTACAAGTCATGCATCTCCATCCTGGCGCTGTTTGCAGATGCTAGGGATCGATGGCAGCGTTTGGTGGGCTGGCCCTGCTCTGTGCGTCCTGGGGTTCTCTCAGTGCTGGCTCTAACCCTACAGTCCTCGTCCATCTTTTCGGCCTCAAAAACGTAGACAGCAGCACTGCAGGACCTGTGCCTGAGGAGCAGCAGGGCCGGGAATTGCTCCAGCTCAGGCAGAACCAGACTCATGCAGAGCAGACTGCGGTGGTACGGGGCAGGGCTGGGCTTCTGCCTTCGGGCCCTGGGCTCGTTGGACACGCTGGTGCAGGAGTGCAGAGCTTGCCTGGCAACCTCCCAAAGAAACACCAGAACGGTTATCACAGAATTGTAGGGGTTGGAAGGAACCTCCATACATCATCTAGTCCAACCCCCCTGCTAAAGCAGGTTCCTTAGGACAGAGATCCTTATCCTGCACACAAAGGTTCGATTGCAGCCTGCAGCCTCTGAGCAGCAGTTTCAGTTGCCCCACAGAAAGGGAAAGGCCAACGGCAGTCCCACTTCTTGCAGCCTGAGGCCTGCAGCACCATGCTCCTCACTCCTCCAGCGAGCAGCGGCTGTTTCGGTCTCAGCTGCCCAGCAGGGAAGGGAGCAAAGATGAGAAGCCCCACACTTGTGACTCTGGGACCGTTAGTGCCACACCACGGGCAAGGAACTTCAAAAGGTCCTTACAAAGAGTGGCCAGAGGAGTTTCACCACAGATAAATACAAATTAATGCACATACAGAGATATAATCTAAACAAAGCAACGTGGTAGTGACCTCAAAGCTGCAGCTTACAAGGCTGAAAGGGCCTCAGACCCAGAGCTGGCAGTCCAGTTTACCAGTCACCAATCCAGTTACCGATCTGACTGCCTGGAGATACCTTGAGGGAAAATGAAAGTGGGAACAAAGAGAAATCCCCATTGCACATTTTCTCCTCTTCTGCAGCTTTGTTTACCCATTCTGATAAAAATAAAACCAAGTAGTCTTGCATTGCAAGCAGCTGCAGTGCCTTTCTGAGAGCTATTGCCAAGCAGAGTTTGCAAGGGCTGTGCAGGAGCTCATGATGGAGCCCGAGGGAAGTGCTGCTCCCCCTCGTCCCTGGAATCTCAACAGCCAGTGAATCCAAGGAGCTGCCTCGCTTCCCCAGCCTCTCACCTGTATTGCTCACGTATACAAAGTACCTGGATTAGCAAGGAGGATGTAACCATCCAACTGAAATGGGAAGCCCAAAGGGAGCTCAAAGAACATGTACAAGTACAGCAGCAAATGTGATTAAATCAGCTCTCAGTAAGAAAGCACTTACAATCAAAAAGCTTTACTGCTGGTGAGCTTGTACAGGAGCTTTCTGTGCAGCTGCCGAAAGCACGCAGCATTGCCAATGGCTTTGCATCACTGGAGACATAATCACACTCAGCAGCTTCCACAGAAGGGTGGGGGCTGGCAGGGACCTCTGGGGATCACCCAGTCCAACCCCCTGCTAGAACGGGGTCCCCAACAGCAGGCTCTTTGCAGGACACAATCAAAACCAGAAATATGGCCCTGTAACAGATCACAGCTGATGGCACACAGAAATAAAACCAAGATACATTTGTCATTTTTCAACCTCTGACTTTTTTTTCTTAAAGACCCAATCCCCGAATTGGGCCTTGGTGATCGATGAGGAACTACACCAATCCTGTTTAAGCGTGACAGGCAGTTTTGAAGCAGCGTTTCAACACAAACACGTTCCTCTCTCTGGGTTTCGGTGGCTGCCTGAGGAGTTCCTCCTCCCTCCTCCACCAGTCGCACACAGCTTTTGCTCAGCGCAGGGCTCCTTCCCACACCAGCGGTATGCCCAGCACCACCTCTCCTCCAGCAGATCAGGGAACTGCACAGCAGCCTCGACAGCATCTTTCATCCCCATCACCTTTTAAGCTCCTTAACTGATCTGCCACTTCCAGGAGCGCCCCTTAAGTCCTCAGGCCTTCCTGGAGTAGCTCCCCTGATAGAGGCTTTCAACCTTCACAAAGCGGCTCAGCCCTGCCAGCTTTAATGACAGCAAACAAGGGATGTTTTCCTAGCCCTCTCTTTTCCCAGCCCTTCTCCTCCCATCCCATCGCTTCAGGCACTTGAAGGACAATCTTTCTATCTAAGTCTTTACAAGCTCCCATACAAAGCTTTTGTCCCCACCAAACCCCACAGCACGAAATCCAGATGTTTAAGAGCAAGCAAGCTATAAAGGCTACACTGAAAAAGAAGGGACAGATGTTACAGGTCAAGAACTACCGTCTTGCACACCAAGTTATGTTGCCAGAATTTATTGGTTGCTGATCCAGACCAGTTTAAGTATGTAACATGCAAGATGAAGAAAACCAGCCACTCATTACAAAACCAGGGGCAGAGCACAGCTCAACAGTTCCATGAGTGGCCAATCCAGGCCACGTCTCACTGCAGGAGCAAATGATGCACCTGCCAGTGTTTTTTCTTCCCTCCAGGAAAAGGAATTCTTTATTTAGGACTAAAATGCACACAGGATGGCTCAACACATTAAATATTTAACTTATCCTATTTTGGTAACTTGATTACAGCCAGAGAATCTGCTCAGATGTGGCAGCAAAGAGAACACAGAGCCAGTGAGGAAGCACGGAGCAGCTGAGGATGAAAGCACCCTGCAGCAGGACGTGGGGAAGCACCGCTCACACCACAGCTCATACCTGGAGGGCAGCAGAGCAGCCAGCGTACAGCGCTGGGCTCACACTGCCTGTCAGCTGCCAGCGGCGCTGGGCCTTCAGCCAGACACTTCTGGTGTGGAATCAAGAGCAGAAGCTTAATTTGGAAGGTGCCACAAGCATCCCAGTGTCCATGAGCTGACAGACAGCGCGAGGTCCCGCTATGGTGCTTCGCCCACAGCTATCAGGAACAAGCAGCAAAGCCTTCCATGCCATCAGCATCACCACTGCTAACCAATAAATAATTGGAGGGAAAGAACCAGCCCCAGACCACCCACGTCTCTCGCAGTGAATTCTGTGCTTGATACTACACACCCCTTGCTACTCAATAAACTCAAGAACCTCATTGAAACCAGCAGGAGCTAAAAGAGCGCAGCGCTTAACAGAATCATTCCCATTTCTATGCGTGGTCGAGCTCTTTAGACAATGTCTCCTTGTACCATTCTCAGAGGTCAGCATTTGGGAACTAAAGAGCTTCAACTCCTGATTTCTCTAGCAAGACAGCACAAGAGGAGATGGATTAAAATTGAAGTAAAAGAAGAAAAATTAAATGCCCACCGTATTTTCTGTAAAGACACAGGAATTAAGAGCAGAAGTGTATCTTGTTTTCTAAATGACAGGATCTTTGCTTTATGTGGACTTGAGAGCATAAACACACCTACCAATTTTTTCTAAGACTTCTTCCAGTTAATTAGTTGCATTTTCCTTCGAAAAAGAGGGGTTTATTTTCTTTTTCAGCCCCTAAATCATTGTTTGTATTGGGAAGAGGTTGCAGGAAGTCTTGCTCTCTGGCAGGCTGTGGTACAGCAGAGTGTATGGTTCCTTTCCCAGGCTCAGCTGCTCGGTTCTCTGGGTGGTACCTCAAGGAGGACTAAGGTTTGCAGCGCTGGACAAAGCGTGGGTAGAGGCAGACATCCCGGATGTGGTGTCTGTTCAGGATCCAGGTGAGGAAGCGCTCCAGCCCCAGACCGTACCCACCGTGAGGGCACGTGCCGTACTTCCTCTGTGGAATTCAAACCAAGAGAGCAGGTATTAAACATGTTCCTGTTGTAACTGCAGTAATACCACTGGGAAAAAACCCTCACACAAGGCAAAGGGACGATTTTCAGCCAAGTTATTTGTGGTTGGTTGTCCTGAGTCTCTCAGAGCAGCATACGGATGAGAAAAGGGAAAGAGGAAGGTGAAAAATGATTCAGCTCCCCTTACACCAGTGAGAGCTCAGCCACTCCAGCCTGGGAAGACCAACCTGTACCCAAGACCAACCAACACTGCAGATGGTACAAGAGGAACACACTGTCAGAGCCCAGCCTAAGGAAGGTGATGTGGCGAGGGCAGCATGAGCTGCAGCAAGCAGCAGCTGTTCCTCCAGGAGGGAGCTGCTGTCCACAGCATTCTGCCAGTGGGTATGGGATTATCTACTTGGGGCCACCACAAATACGCTTCCGATTCAGACTGCCTTGGATTTAAAAAGCCTGCCAACCGCCCTGTCTGAGGAGCAGCACATCACAGACCTGGTCAGTGTACCAGTAGTAGGGCGTGGGATCAATGCCCTCTCTCTTGTAGCCTTCGAGTAGCTCCTCGCTGTCCCAGGTACGCATAGAGCCTCCAACGATTTCACCAACGTTGGGCATCAGCACATCAACCTGCGACACGTGAGGCATGGTCAAACTACTACAATTAAGTTGCTGCCTGCAGGAGGGGGAGGACAAAGAGCCTGAACTTAAAACTGCATTTCTGTAACACCGTGAACCATGTAGCTGTAACTCTCTGCGACGGGAAGGCAGGCAGTTCCTTCAGACCCAAGCTGGAGATGGAATACACTAACTGCAGAACTCTAATTTTTATTTGTAGTAGTCTCGCCCACACCAAACTGCAAAACCCCATCCAAACCCCCCACCCCCCCCACCCCAAACCCCAAAGGCCCACGCCCAGCCGCCGGCAGCTCCTGTTCCAACTGTACAGCCTCCAAGCACGCCCGCTGTGATGCACAGGCGTTCTGTCAGCCCCTCAGAGCTCCTTCCTGATTTCTGTGGCATCAATGAGCCGTGCCAAGAGACACCCACATCAAAGCCCAGCAAGAATTCCCACAGCCCCCACTCGCTCTGCGCTGGCCCGCGCTGCCACGGAAGCCGGCACCGGGAGGTGAAGCACCACTCACCGACTCGGTCAGCCGGGAGTCCTCCCGGCAGCGCTGCATGTAGAAAGACTTTATCTCAGCGGGGAATCGGCACAGCAGGATGGGCTCGTTAATGGTGTCTGTCATCAGCCGCTCTGGAGCCTCAGGAATGTCCTACGGTTAAAGAAGGCTTTCTAAGCATTTAAAGCCCAAACCACCCAATGCCTCGAGTTCCACACGGAGCAGGCATGAAGCAGCTCCAGACCACAGGCACCCACACGTTCATCCTCACGTACGAACACTCCTACAGCAAACTTCAGCAATTTATTCTAAGGTAAAACACGTCAGAAAAAAGTAACAACCCGTTCAATTACAAGGCAAGTGTACCTCACTTCTCTGCCTGAAACAATGGGAACACCTAACTGGAAATGTGCACTTCCCAGCCAGCAGCAGCAAGCACTGGAGAGCCTCATCTCCTTCCTCCTGAGTATGGCTCTCCAAGAACCTTGGGGCTAAGGCGCTGGAGAGTGTCTTTGTTACATACATGGGCTGTTCTTTAAAACCTCCACCTGACGGCTCACACAGAGGAGGTGGGTTGTACCCATGTTCTCTGACAGGAACCTGAAAAGCTGTGAAATGCCCAGAAGTTTCACACCGCGCAGGGCAGCAGCTTTACTGCCTCACACTGGGGGAAGTGAGGGATGACACCACGGTTACAGGGATGTCAGGGAACATCAGCGATGATGCCGTCATGGCTTCTTACACAGGCACACCTCGCCCAGTCCAAACCTGAAACCTTGGAAAGGTTTGGCTTGAGCCTTTATTCAGCCAGTGGTATCAGGCTTTTCTTAGATCTTGTGTTACAGCAAGATTAGATTATTCTTTCCCAGGAAAAGCCAGCCCCACCCACAGCTGCTTTGATGCTGCCGCACACAGCGTCAGGGGCCTGGCACAGGAGCCAGCCACAGTGCGTGCAGCGAGGAACGTGAGCCCTGTGCAAGGGAGCTCATGGAGCCAGCACCAGCCTGCCACAGGAGGAGGAGTGAGGATCCTCCTCTCCCTCCAGAACCTTACATTCAGCACGGCATGAAGGCCTTTCCCTCCCATCAGCTCCATCTGCTTTGGTACAGGCAGGAACACAGGAACAGCAAAAGCCCAGCACGTTCTGAGGCTCCCTCAGAACTTGCTGTGCAGGCTCTGATGCTGAGCAATTACAGCATCTGCTCCTACCAACATCCCTTCTCCCAAACACCCTGGTGACTACAGCTGTCCTCTAGAGCTCCCACACGTAATTTTGCCTGCCTGGTGGAAAAGGACCCAGTTCCAATTCTGGTTCCAGCTCCCAGACAACCTCACAAAGACTGACTTACTTCCCCAAACTCGTAGTACATGCCGTCCTCCTTCCTCACGCCGTGCGCCTTCAGCCACTCGATGGCTTCGGAGTAGTTCATCCGCCGGAACGGGCGCTTCGGGGGCTGGAAGCCCTGTCAGCACGAGCACACACACCAGTTTGCCACGTACCATCCACGAAGAGCTGCCCTGGTTATCAGCAAGCCTAACTTGAGGCAGACACACCGCTCCTTCCAGCTCATGCTTCCACAGACTGTCACTTAGCGAATCACCACACCAAGCTCTGCGCTGGGAAGCTGGAGCCAAACACAGCAAAGCTCACAGAACAGATCCTGTAGGCAGGAGCCTTTGCAGAGCCGTTTCCTTCTCCATACAAACAGAGCTGTTCCAAGAGGCTCCATGGGCAAGGCCACAAAAGGACATTCCTGCTCCCCTGCACACCGAGGACTGTTCCTGTGAGCTGGGCTGTGCTTCTGCTATTCCCTCCCCTGGCCCAGCCCCTACATAAAGCTGAACCTCCCAGCCCTCGCCAGGAAGACGGCTCAAAGCAGCAGGCATGGCCGAGCTTGTACGCGCTCTGAGAGAAAAGCTGGAGATGGAGATAAAGCTACTGGTCACTTAAAGCCATCTGCTTCGCACAGGCCACAGAAGCCAAGGGGTCTCTACCAAAGGAGAACAGCTTTGGAGCTCCAGGCTGGACAGTAACACACCAGTTGGTGCGTCTCTCCTGTGCGCAGTGGCTTCTGTCCCACTGGCTGCAGAAGCCCCAGCACGCAGCTGGCTCCTGGGACTCAGGCAGGGAACTCCTTCCCCTGCAGTCCCCTGCTGCTGCAGGAGTCGTTACCTGCCCTGCAGCTGTTTCATTCTGTTCATGTTATTTAGCCTGCTGCTCGCTATTAGCAGCAGTAAGCAAGCAGAGCTCACTGCTCTGCCTTCCCTGGGTGAACGTGCTGAGCAGGAACAACCAAAGATCCTCCTTCCCTGGCTGCTCGTGGCTGTCCCACACGGCTGCCTACCGGGTTGAGCTCGTACAGCAAGCTCGCTGCAGGCGATTTCAGGACTCTGTCCACTACATCACAAACCAGGCTCTCCAGGCGGTCCAGCAAATCCTCAAAGCTTATGAAGGGGCATTCGGCTTCGATGTGAGTGTACCTGAAACACAGAGCCCCACGTTACAGAACCACAACAAATCCTTACCTCTGAATAAAACCCCACCACCCAAACCAGTTCTGTACCCTTTTTCAGTTCTCCCACTTCTACAGTGGAAAGGAAACAAAGCCCTAAAAACCCAAACAAGGGAAGAGTGGTGTGGCCTGTGTTCTCTGAACAGACAACACTTTCCAAAAGTTTATCAGCTGTTTGGCTCAGATCTTGCTTCATGAAATGACACTGCAGTAAGAGCTGGAGGTTTGGTGAGACAAGGTGTTACCCCCCAACACCTCCCCAACACCCTTCCTCTGCTCAGTCCTTCTGCAGTAGCACTGCACTGTCCGGTCATGGCACACGATGTCATCCACCCGCCTCAAGTCCCCTGCCTCATGAATCCAGGGACACACAGAGAGCCACGAGGTCCCCACGTACTCTGCCAGGTGCCTGCGGGTCCTGGACTGCTCAGCTCTGTAGGACTGTGCCACGCAGAACACGTCTCCCAGCGCGGGGATGCAGGTCTCCAGGTAGAGCTGGGAGGACTGCGTCAGGTACGCCTCTTCGCCGAAGTAGTCCAGCTTGAACAGGGTGGAGCCTCCTTCCACCTGCGTCTGGACTAATGTCGGGGGCGTGACCTGTTACAGGAGGGGACCGGCATTACTGGGGGAGGGTGACAAGGCCTCAGGACGATGCAAGGCACAAAGAGAAGGGGATACATGGCCTTCCAGAACACCACCCGCAAAGGTTCTGCATGCCCACGTGCAGCCTGACACCCTTCTGTGCATTCAGAAGAGGTACGTGAGCTGTTCGGGCATCCCTCTGTAACACTTACACAGCTCAGAAGTGTCTACACACTCCCAAGAACCACATCTATGCCAGCAACCCAGTAAGAGTCTCCCAAGAAACAGCTTTTGCAGGCAAAAGCTCGCCTTGACGTCAGGACACTACAGCAGTCATGTGCTGACAAGGGGCAACATACTTACCTCATAGTACCCGTTGGAAAAGAAGTGGTCCCTGAAGGCCTGCACCACCATGGAGCGCACCTTGAAGATCTTGGACATGTTCTCGCCCCGAATCATCATGTGCCTGTTGTTAAGCTGCACATCGACCTCCGAATCCTCGTTGAGGAGATTGTCAGCCCCCCCGGCGGGGGCCAGGCCGATGAGCTCCCAGTAATCACAGTTCAGCTCGTGGCCTCCCGGAGCCTGTGGGTTGGGAGAGAAACACAGGCTGCACAACGGTGCCACGGCAGAGATGTGTGCCCAGCCTGAAGCAAGCTGTGCAAACCCTACCCACAGCCCTCGGGGAGTGCTCACTGTGGAACTCACACCAGGCCTGGCAGGGCCAGCTGGAACCCCCCAAGAGCCTCCTCACCTCTCAACCAGGAGACGGAGTACTGCAGCCACCATGGGGAGCTGGGTGCTCCTGAGTTTGTCTGCCAGACTCCAGAGCTCTTTCTGCACACGGGAATGCCCCAGCACCACCAGCTCCCCAGCACAGGCCCAGAAGCATGCTGCCCCCAAACACTTCCTCTGTCGCTCCCCGTATTTTCAGGTGCAGCTTCTCAAAGCCTAACCCACACATCCCTGGAAGCCCCGTGGCTTTGCTCACTAAAATCCTTCATGCTTCCCAAGCAGTGTGCTATGAGTGACCCACGATCACCGACCTGCACCCAGTCATTTACTAGAGGTCAGCACACTCACAGGACCAGGCAGAACATGGATTGCCAACGCCCACAGAAGGGCAACTCTCACTGAGAGAGGTGACGGCACCTACAGGTCTAAAGGGGGAGCTAAGCTTACAGAGTAGCAGGACTAAACACACCCACCCTGTCCTCTACACCTCACCCTTACTGCCTCGCTTTCTGCTCCAGGCACGAGGACACTGCTCTAAGCCCCCACCAAGAGCTCGGGCCTGAAGAAGGACTTCAGATCCAACCAGACCACACACAGCCTGAGCTTGCTCACTGTCCCTGAGACACAAACCCACCTTGTGTGTCTCGGTCACCTCTGAATGACGACAGAGGTCAGCGAATACCCCTGCACATCCCAAGGAGCACACTGAGCCGCTGTCACAGATACTGGCTCCCAAAAGCTTCTCTCCAGCCTTCAGCTCAGCCCCTTTCCCAAGGTTAGCTGCTTCCAAGCTGACAAACCCGCCTCAGCAGCACAAGAGAGCTAATCCCAAACCCTTCCCCTCAGAGATAAAACCTGAATAAACCCTTGTGAGGGACAACAAAGCTTTGTCATTTAACACACTTTTCCATAGTTATGTGCTAGGAAATCCCTATAGGATGTACTGGATGTCAGGCAAGAGCAGAGTAGGCACCCGTGTCACACCGACAGCAGCAGCTCTGGGAGGTTTGTTCTTCTCCCTACGCCAAGTTCCCACCGAAATGAGCTGTTAATGATTGCCACCTTTGCTCCTCCTTCCCCCAGAAAGCGACAGCCTGCTGAAGGGAGGGGGACCCAGACACAGTGAGCCCGTACCTGCTTGCCTTCAGGAACCAGGGTCAGCGTGCCGTACACCGCAACGCTGCTCTCCGTGGAGAGGACCAGCCCGTTGTAGCACTGACACTGCAGGGACACAAAGGCTTAGTCAGTGCTGCTCCCTGTTCTCCTGCAGCGTCTCTTGCAGGGGCAGACCAGAAGCTAAACAGTCACCACTAAATACTTCTCACGTGGCCCAGAAAACTCTCGTGGTGGGAGCCACCATTAACAATGATACACCTTAATGAGCAGGTTATGGGGCACTTCCATCCGTCTGTGGAACAGGAGAACAGAGGGGTGGGAGCGCTTATTTAGTGACAGAACAGAACCACATCATCACAACCTACCAGCTCATCTGAGAGGACACACTGAAGGAACCCTGTGCCGTCCCTCAGTACAATGAACATCAGGTTTTTTCCTGGATAAAAGAGAAAACACAGACTGCCTCAGCCTCACCCACAGACCCCTCTGCCCACTCCCAACAGACACCCATCACTGACGTGCAGTCACTGCGGGAGGGCTGCGATCCTGTTCCTCCACCCTAAGCACCAAAGTCAGCCCGAAGCACCAGCAGCACCACAGCAGCTTTTCAGAGCTGTAATTTGGAGCTGGCTTTAACTGGCTCTACAGCTGACATCAGCAGGGCTGGGGCAGCACCAAGCCCTGAGCTCAGGTGTCCCTCTGGTCCGGAGGGACGGACGGACTGCAGGAGCACCAGACCCACAACACACCCAACGGGGACAGAGTGACATCCCCCCGGTCACCCCACCCACAGAAACATCCAGCTACAAAAACAACTTGCTAGAGACTGCTCGTGATGTGCAGAGCCACAGCGCTTGGTCAGGTCCCCAGCCATGGCCTGAACCAACGCCACGGAGCCTGCACCAGCTCTGCCACACTCCCCAGCCCCAACTGATGCCACCCTGACAGCTACAGCACCACCATTCACCAGCAAGTGCAACTGGCCAGGCTTCTTTTAAAGGAGTGATGCCACTTTATACATATAAACTCTAGGGCTCCAACTGGAACTGGCCAGCTCTGTGGTCTGCAGGGCCAGGTTAACACAAACACCAGTTCTCTTCTGAAGGAACTCCTCAGGAGTGGAGCCCAAACTCAAAATCCCACCAGATCTCAACTAGAAATGGCCACATGCTCCCACACCACACAGGATGTGCAGTGCTATGGAGACCACTGAGATAAGCCAAAGAGGACACCTACCCAACAGCTTTAAAACTGAAGAATAGGTGCTGACTGATTTGTTCTAAGTGTCCAAATTTTGAAGGTTACTGAATCCGTTCCACCTCTCCACCCAGGCTCAGTACCTTCTAAGCACCCTGGTTTACCTTGTCTCCGTAATCTGTGAATCCAGCCAAAAATCTTCACCCTCTGGCCTCTGTAAGCCTCCAGAGCATTGATCTTCACCTAAGCCAGGAAGAACAGCCATCAGGGAAACGATTCACCATCCAGCCAGCCAGTGGACAGGACACCTCCCTCCCCAGACAGCTCCTCCCCGCAGCACCCGAGGCTCCACCTGGGGTATAAGCACAGCTGTCAACCCTCAACAGGGATCTGCATGGGAAGGGCTGTTGTGACTCGTATCGTGGGCCGTACGTGGGGCCAGCAGCATTTCTGGGCTTCGTAGCAAGCCCCACGCATTCAGCAGGGGCTGTAGGAGCTGTTGGAGGCTCGCCTGGCATGCGATGGGAACACCCAGCAGCTCCTGCTTCACCAGCGCCCGGGTACTACAGGAACCCAAGGTGTGGTACCTCACTGCGCCGCCCGACTGCCGCGGCTCCACTGAGTCCAGCACGGCTCGGCCAGCTGCCCCTTCCCCCAAGAGTACAGGGCTCCCACCAAAACCAGCCTCTACCATGTCGGGAGGGACCCCTCTGACACAGCATCTGCCCAGAAACCTGTCACAGAGTGGCAGATGGAGCATCCACTCCAGAACTTACACACTTTGGCTCTGGAAGGCTGGGATCGTTCTTGATGACAACCTTCTTAGCCTCCTCCAGGTTCTTTTCTCTTCTCAAGAGATCTTCTGCCTGGAGTAACGAAACATCAGAGCATGAAAAAGCTGCAGAGCAGGCACTGTGAGATTGTCCCCTCACGGCTCCTGGAGCCTCGCCCATACAGACAAACACCATCAAGGCCCTGAAGTGACCCCAGCAGGCTCACACCTGCCCCAGCTCGGGATCAGGCTGAGGAACGATGTGCAGATGTGGTTCTCACTTTGTGCCATGATTCAAAACTCACCACACTCTCACCCTAACCTGAACAGAGGCGAGCTGCAAGTAACACACATGTAAAAATGACATGGGCAAAGGACAAACCGAAGCTTTTTTTGAGGGGTGGAAACAACAATTCTTTCACATTTCTGCAAGAGAGGTGACATGCCTCCCCCTGCCTGGCACCAACTGCAGCCTACCTCCTTCTTCTCCTTAGCCTCATTCTTCATCTGCTCCCTGTGCCACAGCTTCTTGACGTTCTTCATCTGCGACTTTGAAATGATGGCCCATCTCTAAGCCGTTCCGAGGAGAGAGCAAAAGAGACAAGGTTACACTGGGGTCCCTTCCCACAGAGTGCACTCGAGGCGGCTCTACTGCAAAGCCCTGACAGGACAGCACCTCATTTTCCTTCTGTGAATCCACGTAAATAGTGGGAAATGGTTCCTTTCCTGCCGTCATCAAAGCCTAAAAGGGCAGAAAATGACAGAATCAGCAGTGCCTCGGCAAGGAGACAGAGCAGACCCGCCTGCTCAGAACGCCCCGGCCCCAGCTGCGGGGCAGGCACGGACACAGGGCCGGCCGCCCCCCCAGGTACCTTCAGGACAGTCTTGAACGGCTTCTTCTGGGTCCCATCGCCAGTGGAATCGCTGCCCTCCCGCTCGGACACGTACAGCTCCTCTGCAACACAGGGCAAGCGGGCACCCCTCAGGCACCGGGCAGCCCCAGGCACCGGCCGCTCGGCCACGGCCGCGCCGAGGGACGGCCACGAACCGCCCCGGCTCCCGGCCCTGCGCGGGCACCAGCGGCGGGGCGGCAGCACCTGAGCCCGCGGGAGGCGGAACCGCCGCCCGGGAGCCGAGAGGGAAGCGGCCTCCGCGGGAGCGGCAGCGCGGCGCCGGGCCCGGCTCCGCGTCCTCCCGCCGCCCCGCCCGGGAATCCCGGCCTCCCGGGCCCGGAGCGGCCCAGCCCGCTGCCCACCCAGCCAGGCACGACCCCGGCCACCGCCGGCTCCCGGAGCTCCCTCCCCTCCCCGCAGCCGCCGCGGGGCGCCCCGGCCGCGCCGGGCCTCACCCAGGGCGAGCGCCGCCGTCCTGCCCAGCACCTCTCCCGCCATGGCCGCGGCACGCTCTGCCGCAGGGCCCGCCGGAAGTGCCGTCACCGCGCCGCCGCGTTGCGTCAGCCGCCCCGTCCCGCCGCTGCGGCACCGGCCGGGCGGGCGCGCTCCCGGCGGCGGGGGTTCCGCCCGGGGAGTTGGGGCCCCGGCAGCGCGGACTGAGAGCGCAACCGGCCCCGGCCCCGGCCCCGGCCCCGGCGCAGCGCGCGAAGCCGGCGGGCCCCCCGGCCGCCGCTCACGCCCCGGGGCAGCCGCGCCGCGATGGGCGGGCCCGGCCCTAGCCCCGGCCCGGCTGGGGACCAGCTCTTCTCTCCCTGCAGCCCCCCCGCTCGCCCCCTCTGCCCTGACCCGCGCCCCGATGACAGACGCAGCCGTAAAATTCAGCGTGTTTATTTGCATCACCCCTGAAATGTACATTCCATCCCTCGGGAGCTGCACACCCCCATCCCCCCCAAACACCCTCCCTCCGGGCGCGGGGCGCAGGGGACACCCATCCGTACACCCCCACCCGAAAAGTGCACAGGTGGAGATGGGTAACACGCCTCGCAGGGTGTACAAGGGGTGTGCCAGCACGGGAAGGGTATCTGTCCCCCAGCGACTGCTGTCCAGCTGCCTGGCAGTGCCTGCTGCCATGGACCAGCGCCTGCCAGCTCCCGGGGCAGCTCCCCGCAGGGCAGAGCAGCTGCCTGGGGCTGTGCAGCCAGAGGAGCTGGAGGCAGGCAGAGAAGCAGAGAGCACGGGAGAGCCCCGGGTGCCCAATGGCTGGGATCTCTCAAGGGGTAACAGCACGACGCTCCTGCTAGTGCTGTGGGGGCAGCGATCCCGCCCCAGCTGGGGAGGAAAGGGCAAGGAACGGGAACCACACACAGGTGTCAGAACTCCTCCTGAAATCCAGCACTGCAGAGTTCAGCACCCAGTGTAGCCCTGGCCCCAGCCCTCGGAGCAGTACCCAGGCCTGGCCAGCAGCCCAGGGGCCGCTCCAGCCGTGCAAGGGCCTGGAACGGTGCACGCCAGGTAGCTGCCACTGCACCGATCCCTTCCGACACCGGGTGACATGCAGCTGCAGCGTTACCCCCACACCTCATTAACACCCCACAGCAGCGCTGGGGCGCCACACCCTACACACACCCTTCACTTCCAGCCCCAGCAGGGACGGGGCTCCCTGCAGAGCCCTGGGCCTGCCTGCGGAGCCGGCACCCACAGCGCGCTGCGGGGGTGCAGGAACACCTCCCCGCCCTCGCGCCGCCTGGGTCAAAACATCCTGAGTTCGTTTAAACATGATCCTTCTTCTGTGCAATGAAAGGGCTAAAAAGCTGCTCCGGGCAGCGCAGGTCAGCTTGTTTCAGGAGCGGCGCTGGCTGCAGTCCCGCCGCCGCCCAGCACCGCGTCCAGCGGCGCCCGCTTCTTCCGTATGCTGCGGCCCGAGGCGATGAGGTCGGCGTAGCCCCGCTGGTGGGAGAAGGCGTAGGCGGAGCGGCGGCCGGAGACGCCCCTGCGGAACGCGCTCTGGCGGCGCCTCCACTGCTGCTCCTCCGCCAGGTACTGCTTGCGGTTCCGCTGGACCTGGGTGCATGCAGACAGATGGGTCGGTGGGCTACCGGGGGAACAGCCTGTGCTCACTGGCCGGGAAAGGACCAGGTGCTTTTCCACCGCCCGGCTCTCTCCTGTCAAGGTTTGTTAGGAGCAGGAACGGGGCAGTGACACGTCACCGCTTGGGGAACCCTGACTGTGTCACTTCCAACTCTCTAAGTGCCTTCCACGGAAGCGGGTGGAACTGAACGCTGTCCATACCCCACGCTGACACTCCTTCAGTGCCTTTCTCAGCCCCAACTATCTGCAAAGCACCCCCGTGCCGTGTGCCAGCTCAGGGCAGAGCAGAAGAAACAAGAGCTGCTGTACACTGACACACGCCAGCACAGCCCCAGCGACCCCCAGCACCTTACCCCAGGCTGCTGTGGTTTTACCAAGTGGGTGCCCAGCCAAGGCACACGGATGAGCCCACACTGAGCTGCGTGCCGAGCGTGCACGTGTACCCCTGCATCCCACAGGAGCGCTCAAGGAAGGTCCTGGGAGATGAGGACACGCCACAGTGACACCCTGCGTTGGATGGCAGGATGTCACAGCACCAGTTGTCACCCAGGCAGAGCTCAGTCTGGCTCAGGGAGCCCTGCTGCCACCCGCCCTGGCCACGGGTCCTCAGCCCCAGCCTCCTCCAGCCCTGCCTCGGGCACAGTCACTTCTCTGTCTCCAGTTATCAGCATGTCTGGGCTCCTGTAGGTAGCACGGGCCAGAAGAACCAGAATAACCCAGGACTGTACTCACTCTGTCGCTCTCTGAGGGCCAGATGGTCACTGCCAGGAAGCGCCGCGCCACCACGGGAAGCAGGCACACAGCAATGGACAGGATCATGGTCAGCCAGAGGTACGGCTGCCTGAGCGCGTTCGGAGCCGTCCCTGGCAACGGAGGAGCGAGATGAGGCCGTGCCACGACCAGCTACACCAGCCACAAACCACAGACAGGACACCAACAGCCACGGGGGAGGCACTCGGGTATTCTGTGGCCACCACAACAGCGACTCCTGCAAGGGAGTCCCTACACCGGGCAAGGAGTCTGTGAAGCAGCCCTGGCACAGCCAACCAGGCTCCTGGCACAGCCTGCCAAGAGCTGCAGCACAGACACCTGGCTGGAGCACACGCTGTCACCACGTGGCAGGGCGCAGAGCAGAAGGGCCCCTCAGGATCGCTGCCAAGCACGTGGCCCAGAAAGCAAGCAGGAGTTAGCAGCCAAGCACCCAGCCTCACAGAACCTTCTGGCAAAGCCAGCAGCAGTCGTGTCTTTCTAACCTCCAAGTGCATGAAGGGTTCGGGTAGAAGGAAGCTGGGGAGGAGGTCTAAAGCATGGCGAAAAGGCAAGGAAACACACTGTATCAAAGGGTTCAGCTGAAAGACCAGACCAGGAAACGCAGGGGGTTGTTACTTTGGGGGGCACAGTCAGATCCAAGGCAACCTATGGAAGTTGTGTCCCTAGCACAATTAGGAAGCACAGTTTTCCTCAAGAAAAGAAATTCCAACTGGCTGCTACTGAGACCTCCCTGGGCTTCCAGTGAACACCCAAGGAGCTGCCAGCAGCACCTGGCTCGACCTCACTTTGGGGTCCTGAGAGCAGAGCAGCAGAGGCACACCCTGCCAGGACACCGCTCTGCCTTTGCCCCACCAACTCCAACGTGGCTTTGTTTGCAGACTCCTACTGCTGGGCACCACAGCAGGGTTCCAGCCCATCTTCTGAGGGGAACACTCAGGGAAACAGCCTGGCCCTGGCCGCAAACACCACCCTTCCCTGGAAGCCAACCAAGCCCTGAACACCAGTCCCTTTGCACAGGCCTCAGGCTCCTGCCACGACACCCTGGCCACAGTTCTGCTCCCAGACACAGAGCACCAGGCCTGACCTGTGAACTGGAAGCCCGAGGGGAAGAGAACATGGATCCCAGCACTGTGGAAGTCAAACGTGATGCCGAAGTAAAGTGCAATACTCCCAAACACTGAGAAGGCGTTAACGAACGTCCAGTACGATGTATCCAGGCCAATCTGGAAGCGAGCACAAGCTCCAGGTCAGTTTACCAACACAAACTGCTCTGCAGGCTGACAGCGTTCTGGCCAGGTCACCCCTCATCCAGTCCCACGTCAGCCAGAGCACTTATCAACAGAGAAGGCAAAAGAGGAGGAGCCCTTTGCAGATCCTTGTGTTTTGGGGAGCCAAATCTACAAACAGAGCCAGAGGAGTTCCCAGAGGCCAGGAGGCTGGGCTTACTTGCCTGAAAATTGACGACGAAGGTAAGAGAAGATGCTGCTGTGACAGCAAAGGACTGATAGTCCGAAGGGGCTTCTCCATCCTGCCCCATGGTTTGGAGGTAAGCTCCGTAGGGTATGAAGAAGATGATCAGCGAAGTGACAGCTCCGTGGAGCAGACTTAGAAAGAATTTCTTGTAGTTAAAAAGTAAATCTTTCTGTCCCAAAACATACAGGCCAGGGAACCGGAGACTCAACTTGTCGCTCACGTCCTTAAAGGGGGAAAGGAGAGAAAACAGACAAGTTGCTGAAGCCACTCTGTGACTCTATGAATGCTTTTAACACACTGGAGACCCCCGAGCCGCTTCACCTCGGCTGTCCCAGTAACCTCTGCTGACTGTCTCGTTACCTCACACAGAGGAATATGCTTTTAAAACCCAAAGGACCAACCAACACCCCCTCCTGCCCCGTGCCTTAGTCACTAAACAAAGCAGCCAGTGTAATTAAAGGCGTGATGCTAGATGCCTTTGGAGTCATCTGTGGGTAACTGTGTGGAGAGTACCTGGTCAAGCAAGCCAACCAGCAGCACTGGGAGGCTGGAATACAGCACGTTGTACAGCGTGATGAACCAGTCTTCATATGCTGTCTGCAAGAGGAGGAGGATTTCAGGAGTTAACCATTTCTTCCTGGTTACACCTTTCCCTTCCAGTTCCCGAGGAAGTTCCCAGGTGCTCTGCTATGCAGGAAGTTACCTGTCCCCGTGCTGACCCAACAGGCAAGCAGCCCCTTAGCTCAGAGTGCTGGTGAAGCTACTTTTAGCCTGGCTCCTTTTGGAGCAGCAGCCTTTCCTGGCTGGAAACACCACCGAGCTGAACACCTCACACCAGTGTCGGGCTGGCTCACAGCTCCAGGCCAGCAGCATCCCACGCACGAGCCCGGGACCCCGCCTCTCTGCATGCTGCAGGTCTGCTCCGTGCAAGGCTCCAGGGTCCTGTCACAGGAACCAGCCCCAGGCAGGGCTGTGACTTCAGCCCTGAGCCCCCACACAGGGACCCTGCCAGTCCTTGGGCTGTGCCATGGGGATACACCATGACTCCTGAAGTGCTGGGACATCACAACCTTCCAGCACCCTACAGGCTTCACATACTGCCAGTTCCACAGCTACATTTCAAGCCATCCCTGCCAGCAGTTCAAGATAAAACCCTTCAGGAATGGTTTCCCACTGATGTACATGCTGTCTCAATGCTCTGAGGAGTGCCCTCAGTGGCAGGGCTGGGACAGCTTTCCCAAACCCCTGCCTAACAACCTCTCCCTTCCTGTCCGACCACGACACTGACTCCAGCGTGCTGACATTGTGACCAGCTGCTCAGCTGGTAACTCCTCAGCTGCCACCTATTCCCTGCAGAAGCCACTGCTGGGAACTTCTGTCACCTATTCCCTGCAGAAGCCACTGCTGGGAACTTCTGTCACCTATTCCCTGCAGAAGCCACTGCTGGGAACTTCTGTCACCTATTCCCTGCAGAAGCCACTGCTGGGAACTTCCCACTCCCAGGTCAAGCCCTTCCCGTTCTGCACTGACAGAGGGGAAGATGTGCTGCTAAGGCCACATGCCAGCACGCCTCCTTACCTGGGCAGAAAAGCCGTTGAAGAACGAGTACCAGACATGGACTAGGGTGAAAGCAAAGTTTTTGTAGAAGAAGTATCTCAGGAACTTGCACATGCGGATGTAGGACCATCGCCCGTGCACCAGCAGCAGCCTCTGCAGGTAGCGGAACTGCCCGAAGGAGTAGTCACTCGACATGACAGCTTGCATCCCTTCCTGGCCACTGATCCCAACTCCAATGTGGGCAGCTAGGTTAAAACAGAACCACACACCATGTCAGACAAAGGCAGGGGAGCAACGCGACCGAGGGACATCATCTACAGGTTCCTATTCTCCCCTTCAGGTTCCCCGCTCCATCTCACTGCCCCACACCACAAAGGCCACATTAAAGCCTGAGCCCAAGGTGCACGAGCCCTTCCTTGCCCTGCTATTCACTGCTCACATCTCCAGCAGCACTGGGATTCCCTCTCAGTGCTTGTTCCATCAGACTGGGCACTGGGAGATGTGACTGAGGGAGAGACAAGCAATGAGACAGAGCAAGCAAACCCTGAAGCCACTGGCCAGGCAGTTTACAGACGTGCTTCTGACATAAACCATATCCCAGAAGCTTATCTCCCAGTGGGATTTCTCAGGAAGCGGTTCATGGAGCACCAGTTGCAACACAGGATGGCTCATGCCTCCAAGCAAGGGGCAGCTAAGCTACTGCTTTGTGCTTTATATCACTGTGTAACTCACAACACAGGAACAGACAGAATTCGAGTCCCTTCTCAGGGAATGTCTACAGACAGAGCTGGAAGGTGTCAGTAAAAGCCACTAACCATGTCATAAAGGGCTCCCTCACAAGGGGAAGCACGGCACAGAAGCTAACAGGCCCACGTTGACGTGGGCAGTGAGACAGGCGGCAGAGTCTTCCGAACAGAGAGGGACAGTGAAGAGGCTGCAGAGGAACGCCCAGAGTGGCTCTTCCCTACCGAGAGGGGTCCGACAGCTGCCTTACTTTTAATCATGTTCACATCATTGGCACCGTCCCCAATAGCCAGAGTAATGGCCTTCTTGTACTTCTTGACGAGCTCCACCACCATGGCTTTCTGCTTCGGTGTCACGCGGCAGCAGATCACAGCCCTGCACTCGCAGGCCAGATCAACAAAGTTCTGCTGCTGCTGCTCCTTGCAAGCTTCAGCTCTTCTTCTCTTCTCACTCTGCTTTTTTTTCTCCTCTGCTGTTCTGGGGAATTTCAGTTTAAGTTTCTTCTTCTTCTTCTTCTTCTCCAGCAAGATTTCATTCTGTGTAACAAGAACACATGATGTTCCCTTCTACAGATCGCACTCCAGGGCCTGCCAGAGCCAGCACACCACCTCACCTCACTCCCTTCACCCACCTGTGGTGAGCAAAGAGCTACAAAACCAGTGAGGAGAATGTACTTGGTGGGACTAACAAACCCCAACTGCTTGTATCCAGTGTCACAGCAACTCTTGCGAGGTTCGAAGGGATTTTTCTTCTGATGGGAAGAAATTCCCTTTGGAAAAGACCCTGGTGTTTGAGCATCCCTCTCTCCTATTTCCCCACCTCCTAAGGGAAGCCCAGCCATGCCCACACGTGGTAGTGTCCTGTAGATTCCTGTGTTGGCTCTGGGGCAGATCAGCTGGAGCAGGGGGAGCAGGCCGTGGCTCCTGCTGGATTACCTCCAGGGGTGCAGCCTGCTCCCTGTGCCTCTCCCTGCTGCACGTGTCTTCCTAGGGACAAAGGCGTAGGGCTGGGGGCTGGCATGCAGCAGGGGTCCTCAGCTGCCCCTGCACCTTCTCCTTTGAAGGTGGCTCTAAGAGCTGGTAAGTCAGAGTTACTGCCAGCCACCTCTCTGCTGAAAGCTCTCTTCTGCTTTCTGAGCCCCTCAGAGAGCACTGTCCTGCTCAGCCTGCAATGAACTAGTCTGTTGCTTCTACCCTTTCACTCCTTCGCTGATTTAGCAAGCAGACAAACAGAGTCCTGGGTGAAGGACCCCTAAAATCCCCAATCCAGAGGGAACCCCTCTTGTACATACCAGCCAGGAGCCAGTGATGATTAAAGCCCGATCTCTGCTCCCCTGGAAGAAGGGCTCGTTCATCCTTAGAGAGGAATGTGCACCTGACCCAGCTCTGTTCCTCTGGTTTTCCAGTCTAGTTTGAAGAAGAGCACTGGGAAGAGATGGAGAAAAATCAAGGGTAAGCTTTCACCTACATCAGTCCCAGACTGAAAAGCTGCAAGAAAGAGAATGCAATGTATGGACCTTTTTTGCCTCATATTGGCCAGAAGTGCTAGACCAACAGCAAAATGAGGATCACACCAGTTTGCAAGTAAGGGATGAGTCTGGATCCCACATTTTTCAAGCTACAGGACAAATTTAAGATCAACAGTTGTGAATTCAGAAGGTAGAACCTCCTGCAAAGAGGCTTTCACCACCCTTACCCACAATTAAGAGGTTGTCATGTAACACTAAAATTCTGTAAAAGCAAAGTACAGCTGCCAAGAAACACTGACTGAAGGG
Source organism: Porphyrio hochstetteri (assembly GCA_020800305.1). Lineage (NCBI taxonomy): Eukaryota > Metazoa > Chordata > Aves > Gruiformes > Rallidae > Porphyrio > Porphyrio hochstetteri. The sequence continues at coordinate 91,949,968 of CM036938.1, forward strand.
TCACTGGGGCTAAACCAGGGTTACTGCTGAGTTAATTCTGAAAATGGAACATTTAAATTCCCACAAAAGAAACCCTTTGTGCTTTCCACTTGCCTGATATCTTCTCCATAGCAGATTGTTGTTTCATCTGTTAAGAGTTCACAAGAAAATCCAATGTTTTCAGCTGTTTCTACAACATAAAAAATAAGGAAGGAAAGTATTTACTTAGAATTCTATCACTGTCCTGAGATGTTCTGGATGCAAAAGCTGTTAGTGACCTGGAAAAGCCCATCAGCAATAGAACCATGGAATCAGCCCTCTAGAACCATCTGCTGGGAACAGAAGTTACACAGCAGCCCACCCAGTAACTCAGGGCTGGCAACAGTGGGATGAAGTCCTGCATGACACAGGAGTTCCTCCAGTTGTGCTCTAAGTGCACTTTCACACCAAGCTTCCCTAGAGACACACGCTTTCTTTCTCACCTGCACTTGTCCTGGTTTATCTTCTGGCCCTCACCCTGTTTCACCTGGTCCTGGCTGTAAGGAAACCCACCTTTCTTGTCACCAGTGAGCACCCAGATTTTAATGTCTGCTTTAGAGAGCCTGGAAATGGTTTCTGGAACTCCATCCTGCAGTTTGTCCTCAATAGCTGTGGCACCCAGCAGCTGGAAGAGATGTGGAATGCAGGCAGTCAGCAGGATGAATCTATGGAAAATGGGCTCAGTTTTCAGTCAAGAATGAAACTCTTCTGGATACATCTTCAAGCCAAGGCACAGCTCAAGGAGAGAAGTCAGCAGAGACAAACTCTGGCACGTGGAAGTGACCACATGCACTAACCCACACTTCCTTTCAGTCTGTTAAACTCTGAAATCTGCTGTGGCTCTAGAGCCAATAAAATACTGCAAAGGTCTAAATCCAAACAGGACAATTTACTTTCAGAGAGGAGCTTTCTTCCTCTATTGGAGTACACCAGAAATGCCAAGCATGACTTACAATCAAGTTTTTTTCTATTTCCTCATACACTCTGTCCAGAGCTTCATCTCGATTCGTCGTGGCTACACTGGCCTCCACACACTTCTTATTCCAGGCTTCAAACTCATCCTGACTGATGTCCCTGTAGCACAGGCAGAGTGTCCTCAGAGTTTCACTGGCAAAGATCTGAAAGAGAGTCAAAACACCCACAAAACAGGCCCCAGGAAATCAGTAAGATTACAGTCAGAAATAAACCATTATAGAGTGTAAAGCCAGCTTATAAAATACAAACTTACATCTAGTGCTTCCTCTGTAGCTTCTCTCTTCAGATTCCTTGGGTGCAGCCGTTCATAGATGACAGTATCAGCCCCCTTGCAGTACAGCCTGATACTTCCACCCGACTCTCTTACTGCAGAGTGAAGCATGAGAGATGGGACACAAAGAGGACACTGAAATGCAGGAGTGGTTTCAGATCACAGCCTTCAGGCTGCCCTGTTAAGTACTGCAGCTACAAGCTCATCTTCCTTCTTCACCATCATCTCTAACACTGTTCCTGTACTGTAGGTATCGCACTGTCACTCTAAGTAGTGTGGTGGACAAGGACATCTCTTCTCTTTCACAATAGGAGAGGATATTTGGGGGGGGTTGGAACTGGGAGATCTTTAAGGTCCCTTCCACTCAGACCACTGTGTGATTCCAACTCCCAAGGATCACCTTTCCCACCAGGGTTGATACAGGATTAAGGTCTCACTTGCCCACAGGCAGAGACACACGCTAGAGAGATGATGCACCCTGAGGACAGCAGATCTCTAGCTGGTTCAGGGCTGCCTTCTCTCCAGACAGTTAAAATCAAGACTGGAGAGCTGTTTGCACCTCAGCCCGAATACCTGGTGTTTGGCTGGCTAGAGGAACAGGCGTTTTGTTTGTTCTGAGGAAAAAGGGAACTGAATCCTCTCTGCAGCCTTTCTCCCAGCTTCCACGAAAGGGACCTGGGACTGTCTTCAGCAGAGGCTGGGCCTGAACACCAGGCCTGGGGAGGGGACACCCCTGCACCTAAGCACAAAGCCTCTCTCTCCCCCTGTTAAACCTACCCCAGGAGTGTGTTACACAGCTATAACTCCTGCCCTGCAGGCGCTCTGCCCCCTCTGAAGCACAGGCCAGCTCTCCCTGGGGGCTGGAGGCTGTGGCCAGCTCTCCCTGGGGGCTGGAGGCTGTGGCCAGCTCTCCCTGGGGGCTGGAGGCTGTGGCCAGCTCTCCCTGGGGGCTGGAGGCTGTGGCCAGCTCTCCCTGGGGGCTGGAGGCTGTGGCCAGCTCTCCCTGGGGGCTGGAGGCTGTGGCCAGCTCTCCCTGGGGGCTGGAGGCTGTGGCCAGCTCTCCCTGGGGGCTGGAGGCTGTGGCCAGCTCTCCCTGGGGGCTGGAGGCTGTGGCCAGCTCTCCCTGGGGGCTGGAGGCTGTGGCCAGCTCTCCCTGGGGGCTGGAGGCTGTGGCCAGCTCACCAATGACAGACATGCGCTTCCTGTCGCTGTTGAAGTCCAGGATGGCCAGCACGTCGTAGGTTCTCTCCACCCCCATCTCACTGAGAGTGATGGTGTTCTGTGTGCGGGACAGGAACACGTAGCCAAAGTTCCTGGCTGCAGTGACCAGGGCTCCCTCATCCGGGGACGCTGCCTGGTAGTTGAGCTGCCCTGTGCCATGGAGCAGGGAGCAGAGAATGTCAGCGTGTGCCTGAGCGCCACAGGCACCCCAGCACTGCACCCAGCATCACAGCCATTCTCCAGACATGCAGAGCCCTTCCCCTTCTGAGAGGGGAACACTGCTGCAGACCCATCACAGCCACTCTCCAGGCAAGCAGAGATCACGCTGGTGCCATGAGACTCTGAGGCTTGTACAGGTCTGTCTGAACGGAGAGCAGACCCCTAACACCAGCACCAGACCTCCTTGCCATCCGCTCCCCACCCTCCCCAAAGCTGCTGTTACCAGAGATGTGCGGTTGCTACAGCTGCCACGGTCACAGAGACAGTCCTCCTCCCATAAAGGGACAGAAGCCAGCACAAGCAATAGCAGCAGCTCTTGCTTCTGTTTAGTTTAAGAGAGCAGCTTAACCTCCTCACCTACGGGGTGGGCATTAGCTGTGGACCTCTCCCTTGTGCAGCTGGATCTGAGTTACTGTTTCCCCTTACACAAGTTAAAAAAAGCCCAAACCAAACCAAAGATACCCACCATCAGAAGTGTCAACCATGACTGTGTGGCAGATGGCAAGCAGAAAAAAGAACTTCTGGATTTCTGGGTCCTTTCCAGATTTGATTTGCTCTATCAGATAGTGATCATAGAAGGAGAACTTCCCGTCTGCGTACGTGTTCCAGCTGAAATCCACTTGCTGCTCAGGAAAGAGGAGAGTGTGAGTGACCTCCTGTGAGCTGCTCTGTGCCTGCCTCTCCTCACACTCAGCAAGGCACCGGTCCCTGTCCGACAGCGCCAGCTCAGCCCCACCTACCTCTGGGTGGCTGCGTGGCTGGCCCGCCGTGTCCCGGCAGTCTCCTGCAAGGCAGACACCACCAGTTAGGAGGTGCAGGACAGAACAGCAGAGTTCTTATGACTATAACACACAGAGAACATCCACTGCACTAGGAGAGCCCAGATTTCAAAGAGCCAGTTGATTCACAGCTGCAGTACCTCTGAATGCCAGCGACACCAAAGCAAAGACAAGAGAAGGAGCCCGTGGTGGGACTGCCATAAACCACCTGACAGCTTCCACCACCTGACAGCTTCCACTGACAGAAGCTCCTCTCTTCAGACACCAGACATTTGAAAAGCACAGTGTCAGCACGCTGCCTTTGTGTTACCTGAGCTGACCAAAGGATAGCTTTGGGGCACATACACTGCATATTCCAGATACTGACACCCAGACAGGCCTGGAACTGGAAGGAACCAGCACCAACGTGAAGAACCGCTGCTCTGCTCCTACTAAACTGTCATCTTTGGCTCCAGATGAGTTCCCTGACTTTTCAGTTGGGAAGCTGTGGCTCTAGTCCAGCAGTTTCCCCCTTTTAAAGGGGAAAACCCCCACAATTCCATTTTACAGGAGCTCTGCCCCATGCCAGGGCTGAGCCGTGCGAGTTCAGTCAGAACTAAGGAGACCCGTACGCCCCGATTTCAGACAGGCATCAGAACTGCCCCTCCTTCAGACGGGTCAGAGGCTGCTGGCTGGGCTGTGCCAGGACCCACAGGCTCTGCCCCCCTGCTCCTGGCAGAGCCACAGCTCTCACTGCAGGCAGCGTGGCACAGCCTTACCGTATCTCTGGCCATTGATGCAGCACTTCTTAAAGGTCATGATGTTCTGCGTGAGCGTGCCCGTCTTGTCGGAGAAGACGTAGTGGATCTGCCCCAGCTGCTCGTTCAGCGTGGTGGTTCTGGCCTTGGCAGGGGTGTCCTTCTCAGGGTAATACATCTGCAGGTCCCAGTTGATGAAATAGCTTTGGCCCAAGCGAATCACTTCGACACTAGATGAGAGAAAACCAGTGTTCTCACTGCCAGCTGCCTCTTTCCAAAACAGCCACACACAAACGCACCCAGGGGACTCTCCTTCTGCAGGACTCAATTGCTGGTATAGCCCAGGAGCTCGAGACAAACCAGTTCCCTTTACTGGCCCATTAGGGAGCAGCATCACCACCAGACCGGCCACTCGTACTGCTGCTGGACCAGAGCTCAGCCTCAGCACTGCTCCCTACCAGGGGGCAAAGCCTCTATGGCCTGAGCAAGCCAAAAGCATCACTGCTGCTGCTCCTGTACCACACAGAAACCCCACCTGGGTTTCTGCCTTTTAGTACAACTTGAGGAGGGCGAGGAGGAGGCTGAAGGACTTGAAATATGTTACTGACAGGTCTGTCACAGGCAAAACCATTCACGCCTTGTGGGGCAGCAAGGCCTTCCATCTGAGGAACAGCTTCCTTCATGCACCCCACAACTGCGGAATGACACCAAGGAGGTCAACACTGGCAGGATCCAGGGTCCCACTGCAGCAGAGATCGCTGCTTAGGAGGACTTCTTCCCTTAGCTGAAGCACAGAGCAGGTCTGCTTTGTACCATAAGAACAGCCTGGGATCTTTAAACTCTGACTCAAAGAACCTCGAGTGGTGATTTAACATGAAAGCAACACAGATCACTCTGTGTGGATCTCAGGGAAGAAGTAGAGTCTCCAGTGTCTGTTTAGGAGGACACAGGATCAATCTGCTTTCCCATCCAAGGTGAAGCTGCACCCGGTACCTCCAGCAGGAAACAAAGTCCCTTCACCCCAGACCCGTAAGTGAAGCAACTCAACCTCACCAACAGCTCAGCAGTTCAAAGGGCAACACATTTACCCACCTGACATAGAGGGAAATGGGAACCATGGTGTTGAGAACAATGATGTAGCCCCAGAAGTTGAGGAAGCCGCGGTGCGGGGGGCTGAAGTCCTGCGCGTCGAACAGGTACCAGGACGAGTTGCCGACCTGCTGCTCCCAGTAGGTGTGTCCAATGGCCAGGCCAGCCGACAGCAGGATGAGGACAACAAAGATCTGCAGCACACAGAGAGCAACATCTTCCTGACATAAACCCCAAGTCCTCAGGTTCCAAAGAGAGTATTAGGTGTATCTGTAAGGAAGGAGGGCAGCAAGCCTTTCCCACAGAATGATGTCTCCAAATAACCTGGGTTCTAGTTTTAGTCTGTTCCCCAAGCATTGCTTTCATGTTTTTACCTTTATTTAAGCAGGCAGCCAACAGGGTACACAACATACTCAGAGCAGAGGCAGAACCACAGTCGTGCTAAGTGCCTCTGCCAGCCAACAGGCTCTTCTCACCTCTTTCCCGCTCCCAGGGAACCCCCCTCAGCAGAGCGTGGGCTGTATGACAGCCAGTATTCCTCAGACACACACCCCACAGGTGCCAAACTGACCTCCCAACCAGGGTCCTCAGGTCTCTGCCCCACTGCTCAGTCCACATGAGCAGAAGCACCTGCAACACTGGGCTTGAAGCACTTTTCTTTATGCAGGCTGCCCTACACCAGCAGCTTAGGGACACAGATTCCACCAGCAAGGCACCTTTTTAGAGTCCCTCCTACTCCATCCCAACTCATCAGGTCACAACAACACACACTTATTGCACCAAAAGAAGACAGACGTTTCCTAAATCTGCATTCACTCTTTTCACTTAAAAGCTAACTCAATAAGCAGAAAGGCTTACAGTATAAACCATGTAATTCATAAGGGAGTCGATTTTTGTCCTTTTAAATCTTGTCTTTCCACTATTTTTCATTATTTTTGTATCAGCACCTAAAAGTAAAGAGGAAAAAAAACAAGGAAAGCTACAAAACACAACAAGCCTGAGCACCACTATTATCCAAAGCTGGGGCACAGCACAAAGTCAGTGTCTGTAGGATAAAGACCTCATTTCTCTCTCTGGGGCATGCTCGTGGCTGGCAAACGCCAGCCGTGTTCAGCTCAGAAGTACCTGCGAATATGACCAGGCCGTGGCAGGAGTCAGTGTTCCTGATCTTACATCCCCGCAGTAAAACCTTGTCAGCATCCAGGGAGTACCTGGTGTCTCTCCAGAACAACGTTCCTGCAAACTTATCCAGCCGGTTGTTGGGCTCCTCACATTCAATCAGACCTGAGACACGCAGAGGAGCATCTGTTTAGTACCTGGCAGTGACACAAACACACGCTGAGTTGTGCCCATGAGTAACTGAGTGGTTTCACTTCACAGGGTTGGCTCTTTGAGAGAATGAGTGTCCTGGACAAACCGTTTCTTTAGAGACTCAGAGCCTACAGAGGCTCCGTGCTGCATTTAAATGCAGGGCCTTAGGGTGGTGTTTCACTTTCCAGACAGAGAGAGCAGGGAGAATTCAGTTCTTTTTGTTCACCTTCTCTTTTGCCATCCCAAGTTTTAACACCTCTGCCCACCAGAGGTTTGTCTCTCTGGATCTTGCCCTGTTCTGCTCAGCAGCAGAGTCTCCTTTGTGTAAGCTGCTCAGGCTGCCTGGGGAGAGGCCAGGAAGGCAGTGACTCTGGAGCAGACCCCACCCAGCATCCCCTACGCTGCCTGCACGAGCGTGGCGGCTGTGAGCGTGTCACCCACACGAACCGTTGAAGTCAGCCAGGGCACGTTCCTCCTGGAGGTGTCTGTGGGTAACCTCCAGGGCCATTTTGAATTTTAAGTTGGTCTCACTGGGGAGAAAGGAGAAAAAAGTCATTTTCCTCAAGGCTTGGATCCAGGAAAGGGGTGTGAACAAAATGCAAGGGAGCCAAGGCTGTGCCACACGTACCAGCCTCCCACTGGATAGGAGCAGTCCCACCCTAGCCCCACCACTGCCTGCTCCTCCTCAAGCCAAACCTTACCCCTCCACCTCTGCCCACTCTGGGGAGGCACAGCTGCTCACAGCCCTGCAGCCCTGACACAGCAGTTAGGTGTGAGGCAATGGCTATCTGCAAGCAGTGTTTAATAACCAGCACTCTCAAAAGCTCCAGCCTGGAACAGACTCTTTGCAGCACAAGCAGGTCCTTGCTCTGCAGGATGCTGGCGGTCATTGCTTGAAGGTTACTGAAGGTTCAGTACACTGCTCGTTCAGGAAAACTGATTCCTCCTGATCAGGTGAGGGCCATACCATTCCCTGTGTGAGCTCCCCACTACTGGCAACAGAGCTACAGCAGCCCTTGCAAAGCACTGTGACCAGGACAGCAGGATTTCTGCTCTCTACGCAGTTTCTGTGAAAGGCTTCCCCAGAGAAACACGTGCTGGTGTTTTCCCACTGACAGGGAAGGGGGAAGTTTAAACCACAGGAAAACCCAGGCTGGAAGCGACCTCTGACAAGCAGCAGCCCCAGCTCCTGGCTCAGTGGAGGTGAGCCAGGGCCCTGCCAAGCCAAGCCTCCGCTGCTTCCAGCCAGAGACATTCCTCCTCTTCTCTGGGAAACTATTCCAAGAGTGAGCATTAACCACCATGAGAGCAACTGCTCTTGAATGCAGACAGTTTCCTCTGAGGCAGCTTGTGTCTGTTGCTTCTTGCCCCATCGATGTGCACCCTTGAGAAGAGAGTATCTGCTCTGTAACTAACTCTGAGATACTGGGGGACCGACTAAAGCAGCCTTCTCCTCTCCAGGCTGAGTAAATCCAAGTCCCTCATCCCTTCTTTACACATCACATTCTCCAACCCTTCAGACATCTCTGTGGCACTGCAGTGGACCCTCACCAATTCCTAATGAGCCTTAACTTGTGGGGATCAGGAACTGGACAGTGTTCCAGGTGTGACCTAGCAAGTGGCAGAGCCTGAAACACACAGTTCTTGCTCTTCTACCAGTAAGGCAGAGCCAAACCCCAGAACTCCTTCCGAGAGCCTTACCCATCCAGTTCAGCTGTCTCCACATAGCAGAGACTGTTTGGTTCTGAGCTGGAGAGCAGCAAAATATCAGCCTAGAAGAACAAACAAGCAAGCATCAGGTAAACCCAAGAGCAGACTGGTACAGAACTCTACAATCCAACCCCAAAGGTGTCTGAGGCACTTACAGGAACAAAAGTGTTTTTCTTCAGGCGAAGGATATCCCCAACTTTAATATCTTTCCATTTTGTGGGTTTGAACCTAATGCCAAGACAGTTTAACAATCATTACTATTTAATCTGGGAACACTGGCACTCTGTACATCCTGAAATACTGAACTTCAGTACAAAAACAGTACATCCATCTACAGTGTGCTTTTCCTTTCTGGAAACTGCCATTCAGCTGGGGCTCTGTAACTCAGAAGCCAACCTACCTCTTCACCCACCACAGATCTCTGTCTTCTCCCCAGAGGAGGTGCTCTTAGCACAGATTTATTAGTGACACAGAGTGAAGTTTAAATTACTCCTTTGGGCAATTCTCTTCCGTTTTCAGACAGGGTTTCACACAGGCAGCAGGGAACAAGCAGCTGAGCTTTCCCTAGCATCTGTGGTTAAGGTAAGTGATGAAGCTGGGTAACAAGGCAACAGACATGGCTGACAGGGGTAAGGAGGGAACAGCACAAACCTTCCATCCCTGATGACTTCACACGTCCTGTTATTCACCTCATTGTCCATCCTGTGACGAGCCTGAAAACCAGGAGAAGAGAAAGTTCTCCCTGCTGTGTACCACAAATAAGGACATGAACCACAGTGGGCTCTTCTCCCATTAACAGGAGGTGTTCCTTACAATGTCATCCACTAGGTCCTTGACTGCTGTTATCCCCAGCACCAGGAGTAAGGGCACCAGCGTTGTATACCATGACAGGGTGGTTATCTGGGGAATCGACTGCAAGAGACAAAATCAGTCCAACACAGGATTATCAGTCCCACTCAGACACATTCAGTAGGGATCTGACTGTAAGGTAAGAAAGAACCCAAACGTATCAGAGAGAGAGTTTTAAGTCAGGCTGCGAAGAGGAACAAAACCCTCAGGAAGAATTTGACTGTGTTGCCCTACATCAGCATCATCTTCTATCTAACAGCTGTAGATGCTCCTAGTTTCTGCTGGAGCATCTGACTCACAAGTGGACCTCAAGGCCATCATGTTTTAATGAGCAAAAGGAGCATCCTTTCCCCGGGAAATACCTGAACTCTGCAACCAGCTCATCCCACCCAGCGCAAGGCCAGTGCAGGTCTTTCCCCATGGCTGTGCCTTTGGGCTCAGTCTCAGCAGTGGTTCAGATGGTGGTTCAGGCCCCTTTCAAAGGGCCCTGCTGGCAGGGCAGCACTGAACTGTCTCGTGAGCATTGTTCAGCTCAGGAGATCAGCACTTCAAATGCACCCCACGCTCTCTCTCCTCTTCCTTACCTGCAGAATGAGAAGCACGAGGAAGTAGAAGTTGGCTGCTCTTTTGAACTGCTCAAACAGATTCAGTGGTAAAAAGGTGACAGGGTTGTACTTGTATGTCCTGATTGCATTGCCCTGTTGAAGAACAGCATGTGTCACTCACCACAGCAGAGTCTTTTCACATTACAGACGCATGATGCAGGTCAAGTTAAGCATTCTACTAGTGAAATCTTTCCTGGGAGCTTTGCCAGAGCTGTCCCCTTCCTCAGCAGTTGAACGTGGGGTCACCATCTTATGAAATAAGGCAGAAAAGGTCTGTTCCACTGACATTAACATACCCCAGAAAGCATCTCAGACTGAAGTTTTAGCTACACTGAGGACTACAGGGCATTGCACAGCCACAGTGGGTAATGACACAGCACACAGGGCTCTGAGCACAGAGAAGGGGAGGAAACTCAGGGGCTCTCCTCCCAGGCAACCCTCTGGGCAATACCTTCCCACAGTGCTTGGTCACTGCTCTCAGGCACAAGCTACAGATCAGGAGCCCAGATACAAAGGACTGTTAACTAGACTTGCTCAGGGGGGACAATATCAGATCCAGCGTTAACCCTCCGAGTGCCAGTCCCTACCTAGTCCCAGCAAGAGCCAGTTCCATTTGAAGAGCTCCACTTGTAGCAGTTTTACTAGTAAACCTTGATACTCATGCCCTAGATAACCCCAAATGCCTCAGGTATGCCAGGCAGGTAGAAGGGAGCCCCAGGGGCCAGTGCAGCACAGATAAAGCTGGGCAGCCCACGTGTAACCCCTGTGCCCTCTCACTCCCAGCCAGCACCACGTGCAAGTGTCCCAGCTTATTACTATGGAAAGCTGACAGTTGGGGACAGAAAGAAAAAAAGATAACAGCAACCTTCTGTCTCCAGACAAAAATACCTCCTGTATCAGGATCAGGAGGATTGGGTAGGACACTGCTTAAATGACCACACATTCCCCAATGGCTATTTTGCAGACTGACCCAGTCTAGCTTGAGCAGGATATTGCTTAATACTTACACCAGGACTTCTCATGTGAAAGATGACACCTGCGTGGATGTTTGCAACAGCTCTGAGCAGATAAAGCTGGAATTCAGACTGGGGACACCTGGCTTCTAATTCTCTCTCATCTGAAAGAAGTCTCTTGATACCTTGATTTCCATTCCCAAACCCCAAACCAGCCACACTCCCCCACCTTTGATGGGAAACCTAAGGAAGTGTTAATTGTGGCTTTTACACCCATCAGCAGTGGTTGGAAAGATCTTTCTGAGATTAAGAAAGCATCCACCCCAACAAGCACGATTAGCACACAACTGAGATAAAGGAAACTTACTGCATATTTGCTTTTCTTGAAGCACAGAAACACTGTTCTCTTGAACTGGGGCTGTTGGTAGAACTGTTCATCGTTGGCTTTAACCTGCCAGCTGCAGTCTGGAAGAGAGGAGGCCAAAGGGTCAGTGAGGGAACAGGGCCTGAGGGAACACCTCTGCCAGCATGGGGTTCCCTCAAATGCCACCTCTGAACGGTACTGTCAGCGACACAAGGTGGGTCCCTGCTTTCTAGTACATCCTCTGATAAAGGGTTTTCAAGAGGTTTCCAGACTGTGTGTCTTTATTAGCAATTAAAATCTAACCTGAGGTAGGAAGGAGTGGTGATTAACAATTAGGAAGTTCTAGGAGAAACTGAAAACCCATCTGAGTAAGGTTTATTTGTTCCAAGTTCCCTTCTTTCCCCTCTTCTGGTTTGCTTTGCTATGCCTGTGAAGCACTGAGCACCCAAAACAGGGCTCCCAGCAGTGAGCCCAGTGGTTTCCTGTAACCACACTGTGCAAGGGGTGTCACTCACAGCCATACAAAGGAGGAAAACTCTGGAGTGCTCAATGTTCTTTCTTCAGCCATCAGTTTTGTTTGACTGCTTGAAAACTGGGGAATAGGAATTGCACCCCACAGTGAAACCTCACAGACCACAAACCAGCGATGCCTGCAGCAGCCTTCTCAGCTCTGGACCACAAAGCACAACCTTGCTTTGTGTTCAGCATTTACACCCCAGCCTGACATCCAGCCTCTGAAAGGAGAAGCGTCCTGAGGACTTGCCAACACCCCATGGTCCCTCTGGTTAATCCAGGCCCTGTGAAGCCCACCTTTAGATGGGGTTCACCTGGGGTGCACACAGCGTTTGGCTGCATCACTGGTTCCTGCCTGAATGCCTTCTGCTGCCAAGTTATCTTCCATGCCCCCTCTTTCACAGGAGCCTTCAGATCCCTTTCTGGCCCTGGAGCCAGATAACCAGGATAGCCCTATCTATCACTCCTGCTGCCCACATCAAAGGGGCTCATTCAGGAAGCTTTTGGGCTGACTCACAGGAGGCTTTGCCTCTATTTTGTTTTTCTTCTGCTTGTACCAGAGCAGAAAGCAAACTTGTGGCTGCTGGCATACTGTGTCTGAGAAATAAAATACCTGGGGGAAAGAAAAAAAAGAGAGAGGGAAGTGGGGAAAGAAGAGAGCAACAGTCATGCTGGGAACTGAATCAGAAAGATGGATTATGAGAGGCTGAGAAAGCTGTGTTTATTCTAAAGGCTACGTTACCTCAGTCACTGTAAAAAACCCCAAAACTACATGTGTAATAGGTGGTTCTAAACTGAAAACACATAATAGGTGGTTATAAACTGAGAGGTGATCAGCTGCTCCCTATTGCCACACAGACAGGAAGAAATCCATATAGATTAAACAGGCAGTGGTTAAGCAAAGCAAACTTGCATTGCATCACTGGAAAGGGTACTGAGGGGAGGTACAGGGATGTCTGAAACATGCCAGAAATGTTCCTCTGTTTCCAGGCTGGCAGCAGCAGACAGGCTGCACCTCACCCTTTGCTTTGAGCTCCTCCCACTCACCTTACCTGCCTGTGATTCCGAAACCGCGCAGGTGAAGCCACCAGGCTACACAGTGAGCACTCGTCTGCACGAGCCACACAGAAACCAACTGCTGAGCAACAAACCGGGTCATGCTGGCTCCAGTTCCCAGCTGCTGGGGAAGACAAGTGTCTGAAGTCCTGTTTGAGCTGTGCTCAAATCATGGGCCATGTACATCTGGGTCCTGCCTTAATTACGGCGAGGTCACGGCGCAGATGATGGGCTTTACGCAACCAGAGGTGGCACAGAGCTCTGGCTGCAGGCTGGCATGAAGCCCATTCTCATTCTGACACTGTTAAACTGAACTGCCATCAATTACTCCTCCACAGGTCCAGATAAGCCCTTCTCCATCCTACCTAACGAACAGTCATCTGAGTGATCCCTGCATGGCTCAGGCTGAGCACTCAGGATCGAATAAGCACCCAAGTGATCCCTGCATGGCTCAGTGTCCCAACTCAAGTCCTGCCAGAGGTACCTTTCTTCTGTGGCTCCCTGCTCTCCTGGGTGTCCCTGTCGGTTCGGTTCTGTCCCGGTTCCGCTGCAGGCTGCCGGCTGTCCAGCTCGTCCTCCGTTTCATCGTCACTGTAGGGCATCACCTCATCGTTGGGCTGGGAATCCTCATCGAAGGTGGTCTCTGAATCCCTCTCTGAGATCATGCTGCTAGTGCCCTGCAAGGATGTTACACAGGGGAGGGAAGAGAGTGAACACAGCGAGTGCTTCAGCTCTGCCTCCACACCAGGGACCTCTCCAGCCACCGCCCAGCCTGACCCTCGCCCTGGATGACACATCACCTTCCGGCCTGGCCCTGGACCATCATCTCCTGACAGCTGGACTCTGGCTGGACCTGGTCGCATCTCAGGGTCTGCCCTGCTTGCCTCTGGAGCCCTGGGCGCCCCCCCCATCCATTTGCTCTCCCACAGAACAGCCCTTACTGCTCCCCAGCGACTCCAAGCTAAACCCAAGCTGAAGCAGGGCTGACGCCAGGTACCACACAGCACAGCAGCCACCACACGTCCCGCCCGCGGCAGGGGCCAGGTTCTGGGCAGGAAGGTCAGTGCCCCCCTCATGCTGCTGCTGAGACCAGCAGTCATGGGGCTGACACCAAGCCCTGCCCACAGCCACCTTACTTGGTGCTTTTGCAAAGCTGAGCTGCCTCCTGTCTTTAATATCTCTTATGAGAGAGATCAATATTACATGAGCACTTAATATGCTCCTCAAGTGACAGGACCGCTGGCCAGGAGCCCAAAGCACGCATGCTCACGGGCTGCAGAATGCAGTGCCTGCCCAGCCCACAGCCTGAGGGTCCCCAGCACAGGCCAAGACCACCAGGTATCTTATGAACACACAGTTCAGCTTAACAGGCATCAATAGAGCTGCTCCCCAAACCCACTCAAGCCATTAGAGGCTGCTTACCAGTGCGATTTGCCAGGAGTGTGACAGCTAATGCATGACTAACACAGTTGTGGAACCCAAAACTTTAGGGAAACAAATGAAGTTTTCACAGAACAGCCTTGAAGTTAGGGAATTCACCTCAAAACTCAGGAGATTCCATCTCAAACGCAGGCAGCTGAATACCTCACCATGGTATTTTGGGTATTTTTCTCATCCTGTTCGATCCCCAGTTGTTTGAGTGTTAGACAAAGTCCTTTCAGAGCAGGAGGCAACGCTCAGTTCCTCTTTGAAATACATATAAACCACACAAGAGCACTGCAGCAGGGATGGATTCTGCCATGCCAGTATCCCACATGGGGACCACTGGAGGGGAAGGGTCTGAGACCCTCCCATGGCCAGTCCTCAAAGCACACAATGCCACCACATCTTTGAACTGCTCTCACTCTAAGACAAATAAAATGAGCTCATACCCCTGGCACACAGAGATTCAGCCTTTAGTCTATTAATCTTTACTCATTAGCTGCTTAATGATTAATCAACTAATTAATCAGGCAAAGGATTAGATGTTAAAGAACACTATTATGGGTGCATAGCTAAATGGAAATACCTAAAACACAAACAGAGCACAAACGTTCCCTGTGATGCCAGCTGGAACACCAGCGACACTGCCTGTGGGGGGAAGTTCAAATAATTGCATTCCCTTTCCCCCCGAGAGAGCCGAACAGCGCACTGGAAACCCTGCTAATGGAGGAGATCTCCTTAACTGCTACCTGCAGGCACCACAACCCCGTCCATCCGCAGAGCTGCTCCGGGCAGCGCCGCCAGCACTGCCACAGGCGGCAGCGGCATCGCACAGGGTGACTTCAGGCGGTACCTCCTAACGGCCCCGACACCACAAAGCGCAGAGGACCCTGTCACTGCGCCCAGAGACCTCGTCCCTACATCCCCTGCTCCGCACACACCGCACCCCGTCCCTGCGGCCCGGCAGCGGCCCGGGGGAT
Source organism: Porphyrio hochstetteri (assembly GCA_020800305.1). Lineage (NCBI taxonomy): Eukaryota > Metazoa > Chordata > Aves > Gruiformes > Rallidae > Porphyrio > Porphyrio hochstetteri. Next base: position 91,965,040 of record CM036938.1, read on the forward strand.
GGCGGTCTGGGGAGCACAGGCGGGACGGAGCCCGCAGAAAGGCACCCGCGGCTGGAAGGAGCAAAGGGTGCTGCAGCCAGAGGCAAAGCAGCCTTCCAGCCACGGGGTGACAAACTGGCTCAGAGTTCAGTTTCTTGACACCTAGTCTGCAGGAAAAGGACTAGCAGGGAAGTCAGCGGGATGTCAGGGGTTCAGAGGAAGGTGGAGCACGACGAAGTGAAAGAGGAGACGGGAGGAACCAACAGCACAGAGATGCCAACTAACACCGAGGCAGCAGGAGATGGGAAGAGGAGAGCACACATCCACCAGCACCGGAGGGGAATTACACATGGCAGGAAGAGAGGCTGCTGCTGCTTTTTGCAATCGTCACTATTCTGAAGAGAAAAAAGGCATCAGAGTTGAAATGAAAACAGGCTAACAAGGCTATGGCGTGCAGGAGAAATGAGCTGCTTATGAACAATGCTGAAATAAAACAAAAGCAATGCTGCATTCTTAAAAGGACCTCTGCTCAAGGACCTCATGTTCAGTAACAATCACTTATGAAACAGTCTCTCAGGGAAGGCAAAAAGAGGCTTTGGTTTGCTGGAGCTGGGGGAAAACCGCTTCAGCCAAGATCCCACCTGCTTCTCCCTCTTCCCAATACTACAACCACGAACCAACACTGCTTTTGCACATCCTGCACTGACTGGACTAAGGAAGAGCTACAAATAGACAGGCTCTGGAGCTGTCATCTCTCACGTCAAGCTGAGACTCAACCAGTAATTAGCGATGTCTGAACATCTGTGCCAGTAAAGAAAAACAATTAGCAAACCCTAACACAGGAGAAGCTGCACATCTCGGGGATGGGACGAGCATGCCGTGAAACAAGGACACGTGCCTACATGTAATACAAGGCACATGCTTCAGCCTGAAGGTCCTGCTGCTCAGGGATCACACTACACATCTCCAAGGGCAGCAAACCCCATCCCACCAGCAGCACCACACACAGGGAACTTCCCCAAATTCCAAATTAGTTTCTCCTGCTGCCACACTTTACAGAGAGAGATTGTGGTGCCTGTGCAAACAGTTCTTGGAAAGCCTGAGGTGGAACACCACAGTTGTTACATGGTGCTTGATAACATACTCAAAGAACACTCAGCAGAGTTAGTTCTTCATCAGACCTTCCTCGCCTTCTAGTTCCCGGTGTGAAGAGGGTTTCCACTCCTTGTGGGAAAGCAGAAGGCCTTACGTTAAACAGAACTTGAGTCTAGAGAAAGCATCAGGAGAACTCAACAGCTCGGCAGCCACCAGCTCTGTGCCAGACACTGGCCCCTTAACTGCAGGTGCTTTAACCTCCGAGGCCAGGTCACCGCTGGGCCTGGTGGGCAGCAAGAGGCCCCTGGCGAGGCCGGGTCACCGCTGGGCCTGGCGGGCAGCAAGAGGCCCCTGGCGAGGCCGGGTCACTGCTGGGCCTGGCGGGCAGCAAGAGGCCCCTGGCGAGGCCAGGTCACCGCTGGGCCTGGTGGGCAGCAAGAGGCCCCTGGCGAGGCCGGGTCACCGCTGGGCCTGGCGGGCAGCAAGAGGCCCCTGGCGAGGCCGGGTCACCGCTGGGCCTGGCGGGCTCTGGCCAGGCTCACAGTCTCCTTATCTGAGAGAACCAGGCTGATCCAAGAGCAGGGCTGAGTTATGGGGAGGTAAAGGAGAGGAAAATCGTGTTCAACACCAGTTTAATTATACCTGCCTGGCTTTATTTACTGAAAGGGCAGAAAACTCAGGTGCAAATTCCACAGTGCTTTGGTCACTCAGGTTTGTCTGCCTATGCCTCAGGGCGAGTACCAGCCAGCTGGGAATAACTTAAACCTCGTAAAAAACTATTTACTGCATTGGTTTGAAGGTAGCCAGCAACAAGAAACCAATCTTACTCTGATTTCTCCCCTAGGAGTCACTGCACAGGACACTGTTGCAAGAACCTGGAGTCACAGGGAGCATAACTTTAACGCTGCAAATCGGTCTGTCACCCAAAGTGGCCTGAAAACCGAGTCACAGATCCATCTAGAACAAGTCATATGTATAGTAAAAGAACTAAAGTGTCATTGTATTTGTTATTTGTATTTATTGTGGAGGTAAAACCCTACAACGTGAAGCAGAACACCATTTCATACCTGTTCCTTCACAGCCTGCTGTGGCCTCCTCAGCTTGCTGTTCTGCACAACGACCTCATGCCTTCACACCATGCCCAGCAGCACTGCCAAACCTCCCCACACTGCTGTTTTAGGGCATAACATTGGTGTTTTAAGCAAAAGCCATAAACCAAACTCAAATAGCACAAAATGCAAGCTCAGGGAGACTTTTCTCCACTGCTTTAGGACTCTAGAGTTAAAATAGGGGAAAAGCCACATCCAGATGTTTCACTGGTATTTAACTATGTGTTAAACAAGTAAATAAATGAAAAGCCTGATCCTCAGGTATTTCGGTTTTGTCCCAGTTCTTCACTCTGGAAGGATCACAAGAGCCATGACTACAGATTAAAATGAAACCCACCACCCCAGCAAAGCACAAACATCCTGCCTCGGATGCCTGAGCAAAGTCTGTCCCGGGCACCTGTGGAGAGTATCCCAAGAGGAAATCTAGCCACCGCCTGGGCAGGCAGAAGGCGAGTACGGGAACTTCCATAACTGCACCGATTCCCCTTGTGCTGAAGCACAGTCATCTCCTGCCCTTAACTGCACACCCCAAAGATAAAGCTCTCAGGCTCCACACTGTCCTCAAACAAGGAAACATGTTTTGCCAAACCAGGAGGGAAATCTCCTTCCCCAATAAAGCAGCACACACACACTTATAAACACAGCAACACTGATGTCCGGCTCCATAAAATGAGGACCTGCTTCAGTCCCAGTGGAAAACCCATCCAACACTGGGAGCCAGCAGCCTGTCTGGAGCCCCAGTAGCAAACTTCTCAGCTGATGCACGTGTTCCCTGTCTGCAGAAGTGCTGCAACAGTCACAGGAAAAGTTAAAAAACAAAGAAAAAGGGAGTTGAAATTTCCCCCTCCCAGTAGAATTTCCACCTTCACCGACCTGCATGTTCTTAAAAAGCTCTCCTACACTTCTCAGGGTTACTTCTTTCCTAGGTGCTACTGGGGAAAGCAGCACTGAAAGCCAAAACCTACTCATGGGAGGACAGAACACAGACTGCAGGGAGTGTACCATGCCACCAGTGATCTCTGGGAGGGGGTTTCCCCAAGGGACTTCTTGGGAGATGCACAATTACTCCAATTACACTTCCCCCTCAGAGACAGAAGTAACTATTCTGCCCCTTCAGCTGTAACACACTGCTCATCTTGCCAATAACCCTGATTTTCAGCTAAAAAGGGAGCATGGAGCAAAGAGCCCTATTAGGCAAAGAGAGTGCCTGAGGGGACGCGTGTGGGACTGCATCCAAACAACCACAAAAGGAATCGGAGCCCAGAGCAGGCCGGAGGCTCCCTCAGAACAGGCACCTGTGCTTAAGGGACTCAAGTCCCTGAGCCTGTATGTCCACAGGTTTAAGGATGAGTCTATACCCATGGGCACACATTTAAAGACCAGCTCTAACCATGCCCGAGAGCTGCAGTCTGTCACTGAAGGCAGCTCACGATCCACGCCTGGAGAAGCTTCGTTTCAAACAACCTGGTCACCAACATCAAGCCCTGAGCAAGCCAAACCAACCAGCCACTTCCACTGTCCCTTTGGACAATGCAGACAGAAAGTAGAGGATTTAACCCAGGGGATCCTTTTGCAGTGCTGCCTGAGGCACAGGGGCTCACCCAGACAGGACTGGGGCAATTAATCCCCACCTCTTACTGCTGACAAAAACCAAAGCTGCAGGTGAGCATCCCAGGATCTCCACAAGAACCATCCCCTGGAGATGCTGCACAGCAGTCCCCCTCCCAGCCCGATAACCATCAGATGGGTAACACAGGTCCAGTCAATGCTGCCACAGCTCTTGCTCGCTGTGTAATCCTCACAAAGCAGCAGTCAGAACCAAAGCCCTTTTAACAGCAGGATATTGCATTTCTGTTCACTCCAGTGATCCCAGTCAAAGGCTTTAATAGAGCACCAACCTGCATTAAAAATGTATTAATCAACTAACCTGCCTGTAACAAGAGCTTCTACAAGAGAACAGGCTCATCATAAAACCAGACTCCTCTCCAAAACAGACAGATTGCACCTTGCTCAGAACAGGTATGAAAGTTTCCTGGTGACAAGGGCTTGGACAGGCAGCAGTATCCTCTGAACACATCAAAACTATCTAATCATTTAAGAAAAAAAGAGAGGCCTTAATTGAAATAGCATGAATCAGCACAATCAGGCCAAGGAAGGAACCTTCATCCCAAACCCTAGGGAGTGCAGTTAGACTGCCATGCAAATCATACGCTTCAAGCCCATCAATTTATGCAACTACTTCATATGTAACAGTTCTATTTACTTCATTGGATGGCTGCTCTAGAAGCACTGAGCACCCCCAAAATGCCACCCTTGTGGGGAAGGATTGCTTTTGGCCACGTGCTCTGAAGCACGCTGGCTTTTGCACACATCCTCACAGTATGCCATGGTACAGCCTGGATCTTCCAACGCCTTGCAGAGAGGCAGCCCCAGAGCCTGGGTAACTATTTAAGGGAGCTGTGCCTGCCGGTGTGCTCTGGCTCACCTGAGGCAGTCCCCATCAAGCACCATCAACGCTCTGCACTGGAAGCACAGCACGCTGGATCCCCACACTGAAGCCTCAGCTCCTCCGAGCCAGCCAAGTACACTCTGCATCAGGCAAACCCCCACAGCTTACAGAAAAGAACACCCCACAGCTCCACAATTCCACCTGTGCGGTCAGACGTGTTTCTGACAGAAGGATGCTCACACCACGCTCGAGAACGTAAGCTAACCAAACCCAGGCAGCAAGGGAACAGAGCCCTGGCCTTACACACCCTCTCCATCACACTGTGACCCTGGACAAAGTCCCCACTTCGAGTCTGCCTACACGTGTCTAGCAGAAGATGAGGCACAATTCACACCAAAAACAGGTTTAAATCATAATAATCATTTATGATGTGGATCATCAGTTCGGCTGCGGATGAACTGCTCGTGGTGAAGCAGCACACCTACAAATCCCAGCACACATCCTACACAAGGAGCCTTGGATCTCCACCACACCAGGGAACCACCAGAGCTTCAAACAGCACTTTCTGAGCTCAGGCTGTCGAGGCAAGATGAGGAATCCTCGGGGAACCTGTTCTGTGAGGAACTGGTCTCCAGTGAGTCAGCCCAGCTGTATCGCCTACTGCTGCCGTTCACCCAGCCCCAAGGTTTATACACACATCTAGGTATAAACACACACACACAGAGGATGTTTCATGTATAAATAGATAGCTGGATTCATGATAGCACCTCATCTCACAGAACAGTTACAAAAAGGGTTGTTTCAAGCAATTTGTGACCACAAATTGTGCAGAGGTTCCTTGGAATTTAGCCCCAACAGCAGAAGTTCATTTTACTTTCCTGAAGCATCAGCACCATAGAGTTAACACCTTGTTGTATCTATGATTAACTTATCTTACACAGTGTGTAAGCTAACAGATAACGAACAGCAACATCAGCATGAGTGCTTACCAGGAAGAAGACCCAAGGATGGTTAAACTCTAGTGGATAACTGATTGTCACCCCTTACCACCAACTTTTAGCACCAGGATGGAAACCAGTGACTCCCACAGAGCAGACAACTGACAGAGTTGTGCAGTAAGGTGCCCTCAGCCCACTGCTCCTCACTCAAGGCTTTAACAGCGTGTGTCACTCACCCATGTCTGAAGTGGGAGAAGTGCCGTCATCGTGCAGAGGAAGGGAGCTGGAGGAGGGAGGACATAGGCCAGCTGGCACCGTTACTGCCCCCCGAACAAACAGCCAGCCCTGGCAAAGCGTGTGTACAGCATGAGGCCCCTCTGCCCGGCCCCAGTGCTGTGGCACGGCGCTGGGAGGCACCGATGCCGCGGCCGGAAACACACACACCCAGCGCCGTGCCACGGGACAAGGCCAACCCCTCATTAAACAAGGTGTTTCCAAAGCAGTGGTTCAGCTCTGCCTTTCAAATGGTGAGGATCAAGGGCCTGCTGAACTGATCTCCAGCTCCAAGAGGCATTTTTATTGGCTTCATACACAGCCAAACCAGTAATATCCACCTCTTTCTTCTCCAAGGAATCAGCTCCAGTCCCTCCTCTGAGTCCACAGTGACCCTAACTACCTGCACCATCAACAGGTAAGCACCAGTGCAAAGCTGTAACTCCTGGGTACCACCAAGCTCTGTGAAACCTTACTTTCAGCAAAAGCTGTTCCTTCCAAAAGTGGTGGTTCTCCAGCGAACACACCAAAGACCAAACAAGCTGAAGCTCCAGAACTCTGAGACCCCCTGGCAAGGGGGAGTACAGTTTTGTACCACTGACAGATGTCTAGAAAAATATCAGGGGGAAAAAAGAAAGAAAGGAGAAAAAAAAAAAAAGCCCAATATGAGCAAAAGAAAATGAAAACATGGGGGACATCAGCTTCCAAATGCCTGCACTCCTAGAGCTTCCCATCTCAGTTCTGCGTGAACAAGCACCTCATTTAAAAAACAAACCCACCACAGCTTCCTCACAGGGGAAGCACTGGAATTAAACCAGAGGCCTTGTGGGCTCACATACAGCTGCCGTTATGCTCTGGCTCTGTGTGACAATGAACGTGAGGGACACCCCAACACTAGCGACCCGAGCACCGTGAGCCAGCAGGACTGGGCAAGGAAGGGACCAACCAGTCACCAGCCACTGAAAACAACAACAACAACAAGGAGAGACCAGGCCTGGAGTCCCAGTAGCCTGAAGCTAAGCAAGAAGAGAACAGAAATGTAACCCGTTATCTGCACCAGGATTTTTCATTAACAGCTATGCAGACTTTCCATCATTTAAAGTCCAAGTCAAGACAAGTTATCTTTGCAGAAGATAATAAAATTGGCAACCTTTGTTCAACACTCTGAAAGGGTTTCAGCCTGCCTTTTGCAGATCGTTCTGTTGCCTCTCAAGCTGCATGTTATAGAAGAGGCTAACTTTGTTTTAATAAAGCAGAAAAGAATGATTTCTGTGCACAGAGAAACCATATTGCTTGCCATATGATGATTTAGGGGACTTTAAATAGCCTTATTCTCCTAGACATCGCCCTCCTGCGTGAAGGTTACTTCCTGCTACCAAGGCTGGAGATTACAGAGTAATACCCCTTCGCTGTCAGCATCTAACACTCAAGATATCTTCCTAACCTGACCTTTAACCAGCACAGTCTGGACTGAACCAAGGGTCTGCAGCCTGAAACGCCTGTGGCCTCAGCGCAGAGACCACCAGCTGCTCACAGCAATCCCCTGGCTCCAGGTAGGCTCCATCTGTAAGGAAACATGTTAGAAAATGGTTTCTGGGCTGACTTCCACCTCTTGAGACTATGTGCACCCAGCAACGACACAAAATGTCTATCAGGCAAATCCTGAAATTAACTTGCCTTGCAAAGATCTCTTAACAAAAAGGAGAAGCTTCTGGCTAGCCCTCCAAACCCTTTCACACTCCAAACCCCTCTTCCCCCTCTCAGGCAAAGAGTCATTTTGGCAAATGACCTGGTTCTTCCCTTGATTTGTTTCCTGTTTTCTCTACACTGCTTATTCTTCCATCCTGTTTTCTTTCTGATGTTGCTTTTGTTTTACATCTCCCCCTGCATAACTGTGTGCTGTTTTGTGAACAGGGGCACCCCTGAACTTGCTTAAATTGCCCATCTCTGCCATCAAATTAACCAATCTATTTCTAGTTCATGTGAGAACACCCAAGGAAAAAACACCAGAGCACCCCACTACAGGGTACAGAAAGTTTTAGGCTTGCCAAAAAGCAACAGTGGAGCAGCAGTGTGCTGCCACAGAGCACAGCATCTGTAAAGCCGGGCTGGAAGCTCAGGCACCCTCAGTCTCACGGGGGTATAATGAGAACCATGTTCTTCACCCTGACAAGCACAGAAACACTGAGAGGTTAAGCGATTTGCCCAAGGCCACGCGGTTAAGTCCCGGGCAGAGCTGGGCTAAGGTTTCAGAAGCTCCTGGCTAATAACCTGCATTCGATTACCATACACAAAGCAGCTCATTTAACAAGGGGCAGGTAAAGGAAACGGCCAAGGAAGAACATCACACTCCCTCATGCTTAAACCAAAATAAGTCAAGCCCTTCCCATGTTCAGATGCAGGCAGCACCTTGCACTCAGGCCCACTCTGGCTCTCTACACCATCAAAATAAAAACACAACAGCAGCAGAGCACAGAGAGTAAGTTCTAGTGGCTTTAAAGAGAGGGCTTGGACACAAAGTGAGCAAGTGGCTTTTTGAATCCACAGCCACAAACTGCGAAGCGAGGGACTAGAGCACTCACAGGCTGTCACACGAGGGAGAATGACACCAAGAGAACCCTTCAGAGGTTGCCAAAAGTAGCCTGTGTGATACCTACAAGTTAAGGAAGGGATAAACACAGGCCTGGCAACCACACCACAGCAGCCACACTCCAAAGCGAGCAGCATGCAGCAGCTGGCAGGGAAGAGCACAGAATGACCGAACAGCACGACAATGCCTGCAACAGACCTCGAAGAGACAGACAAAAGACCAGAAGCAAAGGGAAAGCTGTGAGCAAATCGGAGCCGGTGAGGACCCTCGGGCAGGGAGGGCCCAAGGGCTCGAGGCAGCTGCCGAGGTCGGCACCGCGGAGGAACCAGACGAGCCCAGTCCCAGGGTTCTCTTCAGCCAGTCCCACCCAGACCCGTCACCTCACGCGAGGTAAAAGGGGCCGCACTGTTACCCCTTCCCAGAAGCTATTCCTTGCCAGCCGCTCTCCTTCAGTTTCGAACCGCTCTGCTGACACCCGAGCTGAACGCTCCTCTCCGGGGCTGAGGGCAGGGATGCTATCGGGGCTACACACACAGAGCAGCAGGAACCGTGACTGAGATAGCGGCTTCTGCGGCTCCAAACCCGGTTCCCACCTCCCGAGCGAGCGGCTGGCCGGTCCGGTCCCTTCTCCAGCATCCTTCCGCTGCAGAACCGGGGCAGTTCTCCAACGCGGGCGGCCGGTACCGCTCCGCAGCCGTGTACGCAGTGAGTCGCCGCGCCCCGACCGCCACAGCTGCCCCCCTCCTTCACACACACGGGCAGCACGAACCGAACCGAAGCCGGGCGCCGGCCAGGCCAGCGGCGGGCCCGCCCGAGCTGAGGGAGCCGGCCCGCTCGGCCCGCGCCTTACCTCCCAGCAGCACCGCCGCTCCGCCAGCCCGGGCTCCGCCGGCTGCGGTGTGGCGACCGGCTGACGCGGGCCTTCCGCGGGAGAGACTCGAACCCCTGCGGGGCTCCGAGCGCCGCCGAGACGCGCTGTCCCGTCAGGGGACGGGGGAGACGGGACCTTCGCCCCTGCGGCGGACGCCGGCGGGCAGGGCAGGGCGGCAGGGCAAGGCAAGGCAGGTAGGGCGGCGGGCAGGCGGGCAGGCAGGGCGGCGGGCAGGCCAGGGGGCGAGCAAGCGGCGGGGCGCCACCCGCAGCCCCGCTCCCGTGCTCCGGGCCGGGCGCGCGCGGAGGCCTCCCTCAGCTGCCGGAGCCGCCCCGCTCCGAATCAATGTTTAATGGCTCCAGCACCCGCTGCGCCACCGGCCCGCCCCGCGCCCATGGAAAAAGAGCTCCCGGGGCCCGGCCCCGCCCGGCGGACAGCGGCCGCACCGGGAGGCGGAGGCGCCGCCGCCCTCACGCCCGGACCCGGCAGCGTTTGGCCCGCCCGCCGTGGGGAGGTGATGAGCCGGGAGGGGAAAGCGGCCGGGTCCGCGCTCCGGCCGCCCCCGCGGCGGCTGGTGGCTCGACGGGACCGACGTACCTGCTGGGCCCCGCTGCTCCGGGGGCTCCGCACGGCGGCCCCCCCGGCCGGGCTTCGCTGCGGAGGCGGGAGAGCTGCCCCGCGGGTGCGGCCGGCGCCCGGCCCCGCTCCCCTGGCACCGAAGCGTCCCAGTTGCGGCAGGAGCCGCCGCCGCCCCTCGGCGGCCGCAGCCGGCGGAGGCGGCACCCCGGCCCCGGTCCCGGTCCTCCTGCAGCACCTGTGGCCGCAGGTCCCGGCGCTCAGGCCCGCTCGCGGCTCCGGCGGCACCGCTCCCCAGCCTCCCCCGGAGCCGCCGTCAGACCGGACGGACGGGTTCCCCCAGTTCGCCGGGCCGGCCCCGCCGCGCAGGAGAGGCTGCCCCGGGCCCGTCCGTACGCCTGGCCCGGCGCGGCCGCTCCCCACCACCCGCCCGGCAGCCCACGTGTGGGGAGGCGGCAGCTGGAGCCTCCCGCGCAGGGGCCGCGGCTCCGGTTGCGCGATACCGCCGCCTCTCCCGGGCCGGGCGGGGCAGCGCACCGGGCCGGTCTCCGAGCCAGCCCCTGCCGAGGTGCCGGAACCCCCCTCTCGTCTGCAGAGCTCCCCCCCCAGCTTTCCCAGCATCGGGCAGGCCCGGCAGGGTTCGCAGCTGGGCTCAGGAGGGAGCAGGGTGGGGAGGCGGGTAGGGCGGGGCGGGGGGATAAATGCCGGCAGCTGGTATAAAGAGCAGCGTTACCCCGACACAGCGGTCTTGTTCTGCTGCTCTGGTCTCGGTAGGCTGTGTGGTGAGGCCGCCCACCCCGGGCCTGTGGCCGCACCGCCGTTACTGGGTGCTGGTGGCTCTGTGGGCGGCCCCGGCTGCTCCCGGTGGCGAGGGGCCAGTCCCGACTCAGGTAGCAGGCCTGCACAGACACCTTGTGAGGGGTGCGGGGTCTCACCCCTCGGGCCTTGGTCAGAGTGCACCCCTGGCTCTCAGGCCCTTGTAAGGTGGAGGCTGCTCAACCGTGGTGGTGTTAACACTCAGCACTGATTGCTTGTTAATTAGCTAATCTGCTATATTGGGGGCTGGCAGTAGGGCTGCTCTGCTATGTGTTGCACCTATTTACAATCCACTGTGTTGTTCCTCTTTCAGGCCGCAGTGAAGTGCATGTGGGCACCTCGGGAGCCTAATGGGGACTTGCCAAACGAAGGTGACAAGCTCTGGTAAGCCTTAATTCCGTGAGTTTTCATGAGCCTTCAAGATGCTGATGCTGCTGTATGTGGATACTAGTTCCCCTGACTTGAAATCTGGTGATGGGGAGGTTTTGCTGGTTTGTTTGTATCCTGAATTTGTCAATTGGGTCAGCCTGTGGCAAAGGCCAAAGGCTGTTGCTTTGCTGCTGTGTGCATGCAGACACACACCTGCCCTGTGTCTGTGCTCCTGTGCAGCCCTGGCAGCCATCCTGGTTGTGAGGGTGTCTGGGAGCAAACAGCACCAGCAGCCTCGACCAACATGTAGGCTGCTGCACACAGAAGAGAGTCCCTCACCCAGGAGAGGGTTGAGAAGTGGAGGCTGATGAGAACTCAGGACAGTGCCAATGGGGTGGTTCTTCCCCAGACACCTGCATCCCTCCCACCTCCACCTGTTGTGCCTCCCCTGAGCATCCCCAGTGGCTCACCCAGTGTCCTGTAGGTATCTGGTGTTCCCTGGGCACTAGCCCCATCCGTCTGTACAGTTATGGTGACCCGCTGCGATGGGTGTCACCCCCAGGCCTCGGGGCTGGTGGCTCTGCTGTGGCTGCCCTGCCAGGGGCTGTGCAGAGGGTCTGTTTCTCCGGCTCATTTGGGTGCTCCTTTGTGCCTGGGAAAATGAGGCTTTTAGGGCATAACCTAGGAGGAGGACTTAACCCCCACAAATGCCCTGGGCGTACCAGGTTCAAGTGCAAAGTGCTGATAGAAGCCAGGAAATGAACTCTTTTTATTGTTTTCCATAAATAGGTCTCCTGCAGTGCCATTATAATGACTTTTAAAGTTTATTACATAGCCCAGTGTAGAGCAAAATGATTGCTAAATGTTCCTAAAGAAGAAATGAATTTCTTTTAAATTACTACAGAATTTTTGCATGCACTTTTATTCACAAACAATGCGTTTTATGTTAAATGAAATGCAGATATGTTTACTGCTCTGTTTAAATAGAGAAAAAGGAAAGGACTAGCTATCTTTTAAAGTGATGATGGGAATGGTAACATAAGCCAAATGCTCTAGTGTTTAATGTGCTTTCTGTAATGAGGCTTTCCATTTTTTGCTCAGTGGCTGGCTACTGTAAGTTAAACATGCTTCTGTCGTGTTTTCTTTGTAAACCAGCCCAGTTTCTTTATTTTCTTTGAAATTAAATTTATTTTATTTATTTGACCTTATTGTATAAGTGGAACCTTGGAGATTTTGCTGACAGCCATTTCCCTGTGTTCTGTGCCTGGTTGTTTTGTGCCACCCATCCTGGCAGCTCTGGTTGTGGGGCTGTGTAAGCTCATGCAAACTGAGGCTGATCCACCAGCAGCTGCGGCGCTGTGTCGGTTAAAGACAGGGTAAAAGCTGCTCCTTGTGGACCCGTGGTGCCTGGTGGTGGTGTGTGGATCCGTGCTCGTTGGGGGTGTGTCTGCCACGCTTGGCGCTGCCCAGCGCTGCAGTACCCAGGCACAGAGAGCAGAGCCGTGCCCCAGGCGCCGTGGCCAGGTTGGCTTTGTCCTGCTGCTGCACACAGAGTAGGTGTCTGCTTTCCCACCTCGGCTGTGCAGTGCCAGCTCCTTGCAGTGCCTTGCTCCTCAGCTGAAGTGACCTGTGACAGGGGGGCTAAGGAGGCTGGAAAACATCACTGCTGCATTTTTCCTGGGTGAAGCTTCACCAGGCTGGTTCTGCTGCCTGGGCTGTCTGTAAATGAAGTTTGCTTTGCACACGTGGGGCAGAGAGCGGTGCAGTGCTGGAGGAAAGCTGTCAGGAAGATGCTCAAAACTGGAAAGATGTAACACTTGGGCAGCAATGCTGGTTTAAATGCACTCCAGGTACGGCTTTGGGGTCTCTGCTGCATTGTTGGTTTGCATGGTTTGGGCTGATTCCTCCCCATGAACCCCCTGCTGCATTCCAACTCCATCTCCTCCCCATGGAAGGTAATGTGCAACCAGTCCTTGCAGGAATTTTCAGTGTTGTCATCCATTGTAAAACCAGCATCCACCTCCCTCCTGGGCTGAAAGCTTCTGTATTGATCAAACCCAAGTGGAAGGAAAAGGTTCATGCAGCAGAACACTTCAGTGATGCAAAAGCCTTGTTTTTCCACTGGCAAGGAGGAAGTGAGATTGCCCAGAAGGCGTCTGGTTTGCTCCCCTTTACTCCTCCTGAAGAGGACGTTTTCCCTGTGTGAACAGGGTGAGGTTCAGGTGACTGTGTCCAGGAAATAGTTTCCTTGCAGCTGTAGCAGTTCCACCATCTGATGTGTTGCACCTTTGTTACTCAGATCACACCACACCAAGGAGTGAGTAAGACCACAGCAGGATTTCTTCTGTTCTGGAAACGAGGAACACAGTTTCTGCCTTAACACTTGTTACTTTGGCTCAGCGCTGGTCTTATTATTGAATGAGTATGCAAGCAGGAGAGAGGAAGAAAAAGGCTGGTACCTTGCAGTTCTTAGTCAATACTCCATCAGGCCATCGTGCCTTTTGATCCCTCGCTGCAGGCTTAGCTAATCCAAGTGTGCTTGATCGTTACGTGTCGTTATGGGAGAACCTGGCTGAGCATAACACTGTTCAGCTGTTCGCTTCTGTGGCAGAAATGGGAGCTGCAGCTTGTGGATGCTTCGCTGTAATAAAAGTGATCTTTGTTGTGGACTGACAGATGTGTAAGAGATGGCTTGGTTTATTTTTCAGTAGCAACAATACTCAATTTTCCAGTGCCAGAGAAAGTCTTGTTCCAATAGACTCTTCTTCTTCCCTGGACCTCAAATGCGATGCTGGATTCCCAAGATGTGTCTCTCAGCACCTCTCTCATTTGCTACCTGCCTCAAATTCCTTGCTCAGGAATAAAACCCAAGTTAATTAACATCAGCAACGCTTTGGCTTAGCAAAGCAGCAGAGGTTTACTTCATGCCTTTGACAATTTCATTTCTGTCCAGGAAGTTAATTCATGTCCAGGGCTGAGTGTTTGGTTTCTACCTCAGTTTTCCTAGGTAGCTGTGTGCACAGCTAGGTTTGCACGAGGCCCTTTCAGGAAGAAGATTAGGAGAGATAAAAAGGCCCCTTAGCAGTGACTAATTGCTATTGCAGTGATTAATGGCCCAGTCCAAACATTACTTCTTACACTTAACTGTACTGGTCCCTGCTTGAGGGAACTGGAGCAGCTGTTGGGTGAACTGTGACTGTGATGGAGGAACTTCTGCTGCTGCTGCTCACAGAGCCTGATCTTGGTTTGTCTCTGCTTTGCTCCTGGATTTTTCTGCTCTATACATCCTTCCTCTCCGTTATTCCTCAATCTCATCTTTCACTCAGGCCCCTCTGCCCCGGAATAGCAACAGGCTCGACACAAAACTGCACTTGTTTCTGCGCTGTTTCACCATCTCTCTCTGTCCCTCTACTCTGGGTTCCAATTTGTCCCCTTTTGTCAGTGTTTGGGACACTCCATGTCAGATCTGAGGTTTCCTGGGAAGCCAGGAGGAGTTGGGCAGGAAGGGTCCTTGCCAAGCCTCTCCTTGCTGCCAGGCCCAGGGAGCAGAAGCCCCCGTCCCTGGGCCAGTGAGTGGGTGCGTATTTCGGCGTACAGGGTGTCCTGTCCCTGCTGTGCTCCTGCTTCCCAGGCAGCTGCTCTGGGCTGGAGTTCCTGGGACAGGGAGCAGCCCATGGAAGGATGCTCATTACCCACCTTAACGAACCGGTGTGTCCCTCGCCCGCTGCACAGAGCCTGGCAGGAGGGGCTGCTGAAGTTAACCCTGGCATCCCTTAACTCGGGGTGACTGGAGGGCAGGTTGGGTTTTAATGGACAGATAAGCACTCTGGAAACAAGCACAGCTATGGTGCTGTTTTGAATCTGCCAGGCAGGTTATTATTTGATATGCTATCAATCCCCTGCAGGTTTCTGCACCAGCCCAAGGTGAATGTAAAGCTGTTTGGTTTTGTTGTAGTCCTCCTCACCAGAATGCTGTAGAACTTCAGACTTCATTTCTTTTTTGAGAAGTGGGAATTGCAGCTCTGTTTTTTAAAAGGGGAAGAAAAGAAGGCAACACAAACACTGAATTTCTTTTTCTTTAAATCATACTAAATTGGAAATTGCACTGAAAAGTTCCTGAGGATTGGGCTAGTCTCTCAAAACCAAAACTGCTTTCATTTGGCTCATCAATACAGTCCTCTTCAAAATGAGCTCTGCAAAATAAGTATCTAGTGTTGCAGCAGCAACCCTTGGTTATTGGTTTTAACATTGGGCTGCTTCTTAAAGCAACGAGCTGATCCTGGTTCATAGACCTGAGCACAGTGCAGGGCAGGTTCACTCTTGGTGTTCCTCACAAACACTGCCCAGCACTGGATTGGAACCCAGCACTAGTCCTTGTTCCTGTCTGGCAGGGGTGATGGGTCTCTAAAGCAGTTCTGTGGCACAGGGTTTTCACACTTAGCTGAATAGTCTTCTAATAGGCAGAAAACAGGGAGTGATGTAGCTTTTCTCTATAGTCCTGTCTTATATCTAGCTGCATCTTTGAGAGCTGCTGTTCAGCTGAAGAGCCCTTCTGGGGCTGGGGGGGACATCACCGTCAGGGCACCAACACCCAACGAGCCACGTAACCACATTACGCCACCCTGGCGTCTCCCAGCTTCCCTTGGCTGGCTTCATCAAACAAGGTTTGTGAAATGACAGGTTATTTCTGTGCCAGAGTTCACCTTTGGGGATGGATTTCTGGCCACCAGCTGGTAGGACTCTTTCTTGCAGCCTTCCAGGAAGGACAAGGTCCCCAAGCCTGGTCCGTGTCCCGTGGGGCAGGACAGGTTTGTGCCCCTGGCTACACGTGCCTCTGGCAGTGTGACTTTGGAATTTCCAGATTGAAGCCAGGCATTAAAATCAAGAAAGGTGGTTGTGTCATTTGTGCCCAGCCTTAAACATTCTCTTCCCAGAGAGCCAAGAACAACGGGGGCTCCATTCATCACTCCATCCCTTGCAGAGGATAAGATGAATTTCCCAGTCCAACATCACAAAAGTGGAATTGTTTCCTATATACTCTGTTTTCTGGCTGTGACCCATCGATGTATGCACGTGGATTCCATAGATGTTCCTGCAGAGAGACGTTCTTCCCATCAGGTGGCCTCCTGGTGTTTCACATGGGGAGGGCAACGTTTATTCCAGGGTGATCTCGATGTGAAGTTGGGGCTCAGCGTTTCTAGCAGATGCAGAAGGAGCCTGTGACTGCTCCTGCTTTCAAAGTCTGCACTGACATGGCTGGCTTTTAAAGCGAATGGTGCTTAACCGCATCTCCCAGAACTGCACAAGGTATTTGATGTTTATGTTCGTGAACCGCTAGTGCAGACCGAGCCTGCGCCCGGTCCCTGCTGCCCCGTGCCACCAGGCGTGCCACCGCGGGGCCGTGACATGCCAGCGTGCCACCTACCCGCGGCGGCTCCGTGCCGGGGCCGCTGTTCTTCCCTCCCCTGGCCGACAGATGGAGAACCGCACCGCCGCAGCGCCTCCGCAGGCGCCGGCTCTCCGGCAGCCACCGACTGGTTGGTGCTCAGGCAGCTGGTGCTGCCAGGGCAGGGTCACTCAGTGGTTTCACCGGCCCGCAGCTCCCTCATTGGGGGCGCACTCCATCCCTCCCACCGGGGGCTGTGCGCTCTTGCCGCTCCCTTTAGAGCGGCAGCAGTGTCCGTGCGAGGAGCTGCGCCTGCAAAAGGGTTTGATCTCCTCGGCGGGAGCGGCTGCCTGATACGGCTTATCACAGGGCGGCCCCGTCCCGAGGGGCGGCTGGGACGGGCACCCCGTGCAGCAGCAGCTTGGGTCTCGGCAGAAGGAGGCTGATTTTTGTTGAACGAGAGGAATGCCTGGGAGATGCTGTGTCAGAATGTGGTCCCCAGGCGCTGGGGGTGCAGCCTGGCCCTGTTGCCGTGTTGAGCAGCTTTGGAGAGGCATGGCCGTGTCCCTGCCGGGGAGAAGACCCCAAGAAGCTGCCGGGCTTGTCAGGGGCCAGGCACTGAGCTGCCTGGAGATGCTCTCACTGGGTACAGCCTCACGTGAGGCATCCAAAGCCCAGGACGGCTGCCTTTGTCAAGCACCATGGAGGATCTTGGCTGTGGAGTCTTACAGTGATGCTGTAGAGCAGTAGGTTTATTTGCTGTCACTTGGGGTTAGCTCAGGAGGCAGGAGGGAGCAGGAATCCTGCACAGGCTGGATACATTTCAGACATGTTCAGCTGCTGTGGTGCCTCATGAGTTCCTGGAGTCTGGGGAGTTACAAACAGTGTCGGTCTGAGTGATAAATTCGGAGTAACAGAACGTGCTCACACTCTCACAGAGGCATTTGGAAGTTACGGGCTCTTGGATGAGACCAAGGAACTGAGGAGTGAGTGAGCTGATTGCCCTGCCCGTTTCAGCACGTTTCCTTTCTGAGCTGGGGAGTTTGCCAGTGGCCTCTGTTCGGGTTTGACTCTGACAGTGTGCCAGGGGAGAGGGCTGTGCATCGAGAAGGGGAAGCAGAGCAGGGGCTTCTCCATGCACCCACCACTGCTACACGGCTCTGGAGACAGGGAGGCATTTCCTACCCCTGCACCCCATCTAGACCTTTGTGTGTTTTGCCCCCAGGTTCCTAATCAGTGTCTGACACAGCTTTCCTGGAAGGTAATTTCTTTGTCTTCCCCCTTTTTCCTGTTTTGCCTTTCCCCCCCGAAGAGCTGAGATGATTTACCCTTCTTGGGGCTTGGGCATCAGGCACTTCATTCCTGCTCGGTTCCCAGTTCGTGTTTCAGGGGGAACTGGAGCTTTGCTCCCAGATCCACCAGCATCCTCCATCTGCAGAGGCAGCGTGAGCTCTGCGTGGTCCCTGCCTTCTGCAGGCACTGCTCTTTGTGTAGCTGGGTGACAAAGGACAAGAACAGTGTGTTGTGTGTTAGGGGCTCGAGGTTGTACCCACGGCCTTCGATTTCCTCATGGAACCGGCCTCTGGACCCTTCAGAAAACTCAGGAGCTCTGCCTTTACCTTTCCTTCTCTGTTTTTTAACTGTGGAAGGAATTTTTTCTCCCTGTGATCGATCCCCTGTTTCCACGAATGACAGTCAGCCTGCTCTGACTGTGGCTTCCCTGCAGTCTGTACAGACGGCCTGCTGTGACCCTGAGGGGGAGCACTGTTCCTGTTCATCCCCCAGCAGTTGAGGCTGTGTGCTGTTGATTTTGTGACCCACATTGTTGGGTGCACAGATCTCAGTGTGTTTGGGTGATTTGCTGCTTTCACCCTTCCTGAGGGGCGGCAATGCAATGCCTGTTGGCTCTGCTGGAGCAGCCCATGGCTTACAGAGGGAATCCATCTTGTGCTTCCCTGCAGCTACTGTTGGAGGCACTTCTGTGATCAGAAATTACTATGAGGTTGTTCAGAGAGCTTAGGGCTGTTACCCCAGGCTGTTAGCATCCTCCTCGCTGGCTGGCCTGCTAGAGAGATGGGGAAAAGGAGTCTGCCAGGCAATTCTGGCAGTCATTCTGTGAAAATGCACTGTAACAACGGAGTGCCCCGCAGAAAGAAAGGTAATAAAGCAGTAATATTACTTACAAGTTCAGAGTGTTGTACAAACATGAAATAATCCTTATGGCAGTTCCAAGAGGTCTGTTCCAGTGAAGCACTCCAGTGATTTAAATGCTGCTGCACACTCTGGCAGGCATCAGCTGTGATTATGGAAAAGGTGGTAGGAGAATCCCAAGAACAAATGGCTGTGGCTGCAGGCTATGCATCCAGATGCTTTTCATGGATTATTAAGTCCCAGACTCACACCCTACAGTTGCTCTCTGGCCACGCAGCCTGGCGTGCCTGGACAGGCTACCACAGGTTTAAGACACACAAGTACTAGGGGGTTATGTGGACTTGTATTTTTTTCCTCTTCCAAGAGCAGTTTGTAAGGACACCCGGCCCTGTGTGATGAATCCTGTCCTCACAGAGACTTATAGCAAGGGAGCTGGGCAGCGTGAGGGAGCCAGGGCTATGCCCGGGCCAGCCGCGCCGTACCCCTGCCCTCAGCGCTGGGCTGGCTCTGCCCGTGTCTCCATCCAGCACGCAGCAGCATCTCCTGGCTGTGCCAGAGACATGCCATGTGAAAGTGAGTCAGTTTGTTTGGTTTTAAGGGAAGTGGCTGCTTTTAGCAGCCTCTGAGGAATTGCTTTATGTAACGTGTTGGTGAGTGGGTTCCTATCCACAGCCATGGCTATATATATTTCAGAGGCATTACAATCCAGGGGCCACGTACAGCCCCTCTAAAATCTTTTCACAGCATCCTTCCTCTTTTCCTGTCTTGGGGCTTCCGTGGTTCCTCTGGAGGCTGTGTGTCATTTTGGGGCACTGTGTGTGTGTGTAGCTGTGTACACAGAGGGAGAGTGGGTAGGGCAGCGGGCTCGCTCCTGTTCAGCAGTTAGCTGGTGTGCTCAGATGAAGCAGGATTTCCAGTAGTAACAGTGAGTTCGTGTCTGTTTAACTGTTGTCAGAAAGCCCGTTGGGTCTCTGCTAGCATATAGCAAGGCAGGAGGTGGTATTTCTAACGGATTGGTAGGATTCCCTTGCTGATGAAGATTTATCTACAGATCTTGCAGTGTCAGAGAGAGAGAGATGGCTCCTCTGAGCCATGTGAATCAGGGAGATACGTGCTCCCTTCCCTGAAGAGTGTGTCCTGCCATTGGCAGTGTCTGCTACCCGCAGGGTCTTCTGGCACCAAGAGGTAGCACTCACTGCGTTCTTCTGGCTGTTCCCCCAAGCACACCAGATGGAGACCGATACAGGAATGCCAGGAGAACAACCTGCACGTGATGCTTAGCCAGTCAGGACTGAACTTCATCCGGAAAGATCCACATCCCATGTCATGAACTCCTTTTCCAAGAGAGCTGACACCCTCTCTCCTGCAGCACACAGTGTTTCATCTTTGAAAGTACCAGAGGAGTTTTACTCTTGGTTCTCTTGGGTTCATGGCTCTAGTGTGTTAACATTTGTACCACAGCAGGACTCGGGGCTGGGAGCTGAAGAGCCAGGGAAAGAGCGTTGCCAGGGCTTGGGTTCAGTTCACAGGAACTGCTTGGCTGCTTGTCCCAGCTCTGCCAAGCTTTTTTGCTCTTCCCTGTGTCCTTGGTGGAGAAAGGAAATCAGGGCTTTATCTCAGAGAGAAAGGAAATCAGGGCTTTATCTCAGAGCAGCCAGTGATACGTGGGATGCAGGCACTGAATCCTTCCCTGTGCCTGGGCTGGGACATCGTGGAGCCCAAGTGGTGGCACAAGTAAGCTAAAGTTCAGCTCCTCCTAGCAAAGCAGTTAAAGCTGGGCTAAGCTTGTTTATCGTTCTCCACAGCTTGCAATTTCATAATTAAGCTGCCCACTTACACCACTGAACTCGCATGGGTGGTAATTCCAGGCACTGATGGAGATCCGTAGCGTTCCTGGCACGGACATGTTGGTGTGCTGGGCACCTTATCTGCAGGTATGTCCTCACCTCTCTGCACGCCCCCCTTCCCACACGTGCACATCTGACGTTCTCTGCCTGTGGGGACATTCCTCAGGAGACCAGCTGGGGCTGTGAGGAGGTAGAGCTGTGGGCTGCAAAGCAGACAGAATCACAGAATCGTAGGGGTTGGAAGGGATCTTGAGAGATCATCAGGTCCAACCCCCTGCCAAAGCAGCTCCCCAGCTCATATTGCACAGACAGGCGTCCAGACGAGTCTTGAATCTCTCCAGAGAAGGAGACTCCACCACCTCCCTGGGCAGCCTGTCCCAGGGCTCTGTCACCCTCACTGGGTAAAAGTTCTTCCCCATGTTGGTGCAGAACTTCCTGTGCTCCAACTTGCAGCCATTGCCCCTTGTCCTGTCCCCACAGACACTGAAAAGGGGTTGGCCAATTCCCCCTGCATCCCATACTTAAGATATTTATAAACATTAATTAGGTCCCCCCTCAGCCTTCTTTTCTCCAGGCTGAACAGCCCCAGCTCACTCAGCCTTTCCTCATACGGGAGATGTACCTTAGGTTTCTGATGAAATCCACCGACTCTGTGAATTCTCATGCATCTAGGGGAGAGTGGTTCCTCTTACCATCATCCTGTACTGTGCCTCACTATCCTGTGCTTACTAATTGAATGCGTGGAGGAGGAAAGACCATTCAAATCCAGTCTGAAAATATTTATGTACAATCTGCCTACAATCTTGCAAGGCTTTTGGAGCAGTTCTGAGCTGCAGAAACATCTTCCCTAGTTTTCCACAGGAGTTATGTTCCAAATTAGCAGCATAAACACCTGCAGCAGCTTGTGTCAGTAACACTGACTGCAGATGTTTTATATGTGGAAAGATACCTGCTGGTTTTGTTTTGTTGCTGAACTCGTTGCAAACACTGGTAGAGGAGCCCCAGTTTCTGTGCAGAGTGCTGGGTGGTGCAGCCCTTGAAGGAGAAACCTCACTGCCTTGCCAAGAACCTACTGGGCAGAAAGTCCTGACTTGTCTTAAAGCCATTCCCAAGTGCTTACCAAGAGGAGGATGAGAAGGATTAGTCTTTGCAACAGCTTCTCAGAGAGGTGTGATGGAGGTGGTTCTGTTTAGCCAAGTGTCCTGCTTGAAATCGCCCCCTGGGAGCAGCTGTGCTTCTGCCACCTCTGCTCTCTTCCCTGGGAGCCACAGCAAAGGAGTTTGGCTCTGCAGCCCGTCCTTGTGCTTGCTGGGCACAGGCCTGTCCTTCAGCGCTGCTCCCCCTCCCTGCAGCCCTTGCCACGCAGGGCTGGCAGCGTGGCGCTGCCTCTCCTCCCGCTGCGGCTCTTGGATGCCGCGTTTCCCGGCGCTGGCGGGGACGGCACGGCTCCCGCTGCCCTGGTTAGTGGTTTGCAAGCACTCTGCTTTCTCACGCCACCCCTGCAGCTACTGGACTACTTTAAACGAGCAGCATTTCATGTAGCAGGCTCGCTGATAACCTGTCTTATTTTCAGGTCAAACAGTCAGTGCTCCCCAGTAACACGGAGGGAATACTTGCCAGAAGATACTGGATATTTCTACCCAGGCACCAGTTCCTACTCGTGTCTTTGCAGGGTGGATAAACCGTTCTCCCTGCTGCAGCAGTGGGTGCTGGGATGAGCTGAGGGGTGTATGGTGCTGGTCGGCACAGCCAGCGCTGCTGTGGCCAATGCTTCTGCTGCCGCTGTGATGCTGCACTCTGTCAGTCAGGGATGGGGTGCCCAACACGAGGGGCTTACAGGTTAGGAGAGTCAACTCCAGTTCCCAAAGTCTTCCAGTCAGAGAAAGCACTTTGCTGTTAAGAGTCCTCCATCGCTCCACAGGCTGGAGGGTACTGGGGAAATAGGAATGTGGAATGAGATCCTGAATTGCTTTCATTTGCTATGGGGGCAGCATTCTGGAATGGAAAGTGACATACCAACTAAAGCACCTAACAAAGGAAGCCAAATTCCTCCCTCCCAAGAGCTGTACCTGTGACTCCTCAGCACAGAGGATGAGCAGCCCTGTGTTTAATGCAGGAGTGCTTTTTGAGACGCTCTGGTTTGCAGAGCAGCAGTGGTCTGCGAGCCCCTGGCTAGCTGCAGGCAGGTAGCTCTCCTACACATGGAACTTCAGAAGGGTCATTGAAGATAGGAGAGCGTGGTGCTCTAGGAAGAACATTGAGGTGACCTCTGTCCACGAGGCCAGAAAGTTTAGGAGATCCTGTGAAGAAGTGTAAACTTAGAAAAATAAATAGCAAATGTAGATAAAGGTTTAAGTCAAGAGAAATCGCCACGGGTTTCACATTGTCTGTTTGCCAGGTTAAGTGTCTTAGCTCCCTGTGGGCTTGGTGAAGAAAGCAATGTCTGTGAGTGTAGTTCAGAGGTTGGTGGATTGAAGTGCTCCTCTTGAGAGCCCAGCCTTGCTCCGTTTGCTGTGAAGAGCTTGTTTCTCAGTGGGCTGATGTGCCAGTCTGGTCCTGGCCCATCACATCTCTGTGGCCCTGCCCAGCCATCCCAGGCTGTGTCTGTACACGTGGCCTTTGTTTCACCAGGAAGGTAATTTCTATTGCTCCCTATTTTCAGGCATGCTTAGGAGAAAGACATCCCTGCCCTGAGGTACATGGATACCTGACTACTGGGGAGGCAGAACCACGTCCAGAGGAAAGTAATTCCACGCTCTGGAGACTTGGCTTCAGTGCAGTGAGAGACCTGTGGGGCAGCGGCAGGATCCCCAAAACACAGGCCTATGTAAGTCCAAATTCCTCCTTTTTCAGGGTGAGAAATGTGAAACTGAGTCTTTCCATTTAGCAGAGTGTTTGATCCCACGCTCTGCTCTGTGTTCTGCACACACCCTGGACCCCTGTAGCAGCTCAGGCTCACATTCGTGCTGTGTGACTCACTCCTTGAACGCTTCTTACCCCACAGAGAGGAACATCTCCCTGGCACAGTGTTACTTGCACAAGTTTTTGTGTGAATTAAAAGAATCTGGGATACCCTTTGTAGACTTTTTTCATGCTTCAGTGTTTGACTCACGACTCTGTAATCTGGTATCATCCTCGTGGCTTTATGTACCTCTCACCCGCCTACGGCTCAGATTTATTTTCCTCCTACTCACCCTTTTGCTCACTACACTCCTCCCAGTTCTCCTCTAACTAATCCCTTCATCTGATTTTCCTTTTCTGTGTTGCTTGTTCCCTCTTCTTCTTCCCTTGCCTCTGGTGCTTGGAGTGTCTAGCTGGTAGGGTGCTGGCCAGGGGTGGGTGAAGTGCCTTCCTGGGCTCCCTGAAAGCCTGACACTGAGTACTTCCACGAGTCCTTTGGCATGTGGATTTTTTTAACTGTTACTCCTTATCCTACACCAGAACTCTCTTGTCATGTCAGTCCTGAGTAGCAAGACTTGTAGCTGGCTTTTGTCAGCCTTAGGGTGTGCTTACAGAGCTGTGTGGTAACGGTGATGTGGCAGCTCTCACAGCTGTCCCTGTGAGACGTGCTCCCAAGGTGCTTGCTTCTCATGTGCACAGCATGCTTGGAGTTGAGAACACCTGCTCCTCCGTGGGGTTGTTAGAGGTGGCAGCGCTCGGAAAAGCTGCTGGTGAGTCAGCAGTGAGGTCCACCTCCAATTTGCTCTCGTGGAACAAGGAATTAGTGCAATTGTCTTCTGCTTCGGGTGCATAAAATTGCCTGTTCAGAGTATACCCCATGTCTGCATCTTCTGCCTTGAGAAAGCAGCCTAAAGGCCCTGGGGTGCAGCCCCTGAGCAAAGTGTCGTTCCCATGTCCAAATAGGATCCTTGTGGAAGATGAGGCTGAAGGACCACAGAGAAAGGTGTCAGAACGGGTTGTACCTTACAGTCAACATGTGGGAGAGGGGAAGAAAATACCAAATGGCTTGGATTTTGAGGATGTGTTCCACAACTAAATTCCACAGGCAATCTACTGTTCAGAAGGGTGCATAATCATGAAGCAGCCTACATACTATTAAAGTACAGAATCAGATGTCTCTGTGATAGGCCTTTATAAAGGCTACAGGGGAAAAGTGGTTTTAACTAATGGCTAGAAGGGTCTGATTCCATGTTTCAAGGAGAAACACCACTGCACACAAGTCTGCATCTCCAGCCCTGGGGAAGGAGGTGTTTCCATAGTGGATTTGTGAGGGGAGCAGTGGGGCTGGGCAGGGGCTGAGCCTGCGGCCCACCGCTCACAGCTCCAGCTGCTGCACCGGGACAGATGCTGGCCCAGCTCCACAGCCAAGCACAGGTACTGTCCCTGTGCTCACTGACAGGCAGGCACACGGGCTGTGCGTGCAGCTACTAGTATGGGTGACACACAGCCACAGCAGTGTGGGTAACACACGGACACAGTCAGCACAGTGGATAACACACAGCTTGGGTTTGAGTGAGACAGTGTGAGCAAACGGGTGGGAAGCACTCTGGCTCCATACCCTGTGTCCCTGGTTTCACTCATGCATCCCAGCTTCCTCAGCCTGCAAACAAGTTGCTGATAATGATGATTCCACTGGTGTTCAGCTGACTGATTGCTGCAGTCACCCTAATGAGAATTACTGGGAAATACAGGTTTATCTCTCATTGTGGAGTACTGCTGCTGCAGCACTCGCTGCTACACTGCCCCTGGGCTCTGAGGTTCCTGGAGAAGCTGGTTTAATTAATTGTGCTGTTACAATTCTCCTTGGATGAATGCACAGAAATTCTTGAGAGCAATACAGACCTGAATGGCACCGAGCAGCTCATTAAACACTGATATCTAAAGGCCTCTGCCTCAGCTGATGGGCTCTATGCCATATCCTGACAATCACTTTGTGGGGCTGGAGCCTAACCTTCCACCCCCTCCAGAGTGATGCTCTTACTCCTGTGCCTGAGGATGCTCCAGGGCCTCCTGGCCAGCGTCCTGCTGCCGGGCAGTAGAGAAAGGAGGTGACTGCACCTTCTCAAACTGCTTTGCTGTAGGTAGGAGACACGTAAACCCTTTGGTTTCACACACACACAAACCCAGTGAGAACGGCTGTGCTTCTTTAGGCGTCACATATTCTATTCAAGAACAGGTCTTTTCTGAAAGACCTGGTGTGGGGACATCATCTGGAGGCAACCACAGAAGGTCACTTTATTGTAGATCTTCAGAGCCCTGCACTGACCTGCTGGAAGGCTTTTCACTTGTGCCTTGGAGCTCCTCTGGTCTTAATTTACATGCTCAAAAGGAGGCATGGAAGTGCAAAGGTCATTGCTCCCTGAGAGAGGGAGGTCAGACCTTTCTCCTTAGGACAGGGAAAAATAAGGTGGGGCTGAAATGTCTTGACATGGTCCTTGAAATAGCATGCCTGTTACTGACTGTATGTTTGTCACCTTTCAAAGGGTCTAAAAGGTCCCGTTTGGGGATGGCTGCTGCTCCTCCTGAGCCCTCAGGTACGGTCAGGTGGGACTGCGACTGCCATGAGGATGCAGAAGGTTCTGGAAAAGCACAGTTTTCACTGACCTGCCTTGAATTGTACCAGAAGCAAATTGCTGAGGTCGTCTAGATTGAGGTAAGCAATCCAGTTCTCCTTTGTAAAGATGCATTGAAGGAGTAGGGACAGCCCTGACAACGCCTCTCGTTGTTAACAGGAACTGACAGGCCCTGGGAGGAGGGTTGTGTTCTCATCAGCTGTCCCTAGCTTCAGCTTTCATGACTTTCCCCACGGGTCTCTGCCTTTCTCAGGGAAGCAGTGCCAGTGTATTCCATGCCCCTTGGTAGCCCTCCTGTGCTAGCGAAGGGGGAAGCACAGCTCTGGTGGAGTAACGAGGGGGTGTGTGCCCGTGGGGGTGTGTGCCCATGGGGGTGTGCAGAGCTGGGGCTTGGCCAGGGCGACTGTAAACTGCCCATCGAGCGAGCGGCTGTAGTATTCCCAACCACCGGACCCGTAACAGCTCCGACACCAGCTGAAGGGTTGGGTGAGGGTACACAATGCCTGTAGAGAATCCCATCGGATAAGTCAAGGTATAGGAGGGTCCCTGGGCTGGACCCTCCCTAGGAGCAGTGGAGCTCCGTGTGGGTGAGAACCAGGGTACCTCAGCAGCCCGGCAGCGTGGCAGGGCCCTGTTGGCCTGGGGGCTGCTGACCAGCACTTGCCTCCTGGTGCGGATCGAGCGCAGCGGTTTGATTGTGGCTCCTCTCTGGCTTCCTCATTGTGGTGCCACTTGCTCAGCAGGTCCTGTGTAGCTGCCTGTGTGGAGTGGTGACTACACACACACGTGCCCTGTAATCCCCAACACCGCTCTGCATGGGAGCTGGCGTGCTGCTACAGGCCACTCCTGTCCTAAGCGACTGTACACACAACCCCTTACAGCACCTCCCAGGGCAGTGTTAGCTGTACACCTAACGGCCTGGTACTAGGGGATGGTTCTGCTATAAAAAAGCTCTTAAAATTAAGAATTTCAGTGGCTGTAAATAGATTGTCAAAGCCAACTGAATCGATTTTGATTGAGAAAAAAGTATCAGATAGTAAAATATGTATGAATCTCCTGAGTGATGGCAGTAGGATCTCATGTAACGACACGTGAGTGGGGGTATTTAGCTTGGTTAGACAAGTCTGTGGGACCTGGGTGTGCACCACGGCCTGTCTCCCAGCTCCAGACCCAGCCCAGACTGTTGCAGGTACTCGGGACCCGTGTCAGGAAGGACACCTGAGCCTGTGGGATGGAGTCTCTGCAGCACATGTTGGCCTCATCCCTTCATCTGGGTGATGGTGGGAGCAAAACAACAAGCACACTTGCTGTGCAGTCCAGTTACCAGCCTAGAAACCAAAGCATGAGTTATCCCAGAGAAAAAGCTGTGCTAAACCACCCCAGAGCAGGAGATGGACTTGCCCTGACATGGATAAAGCTCTCCATAGCTACTGTGCTGCCCCTTTGCGTTTGGAATGGGAGAAGGCATTCAGTACTAGGAGGAAAGATTGTCATCTGCAAGAGAAACACCCATGTTACGAAACCCAAGCCACAAGGAGAGATCTCCACCCTGGAACCAGCGGTATGCATGCCTGGTTTGGAATGCAGATGGCGTGGGTGGGGTGGTTTTCCTAACGTTTGGGGCAGGAGTGATAGAGGAGAGGCAATTTAGATAGGCTGTGCTCCTTCCCAGCACTTCCCAGCTTGAACATGGTCATGTCCCCTGGAGAGAGGGGTTTTACATGGTGTGTGCTGAGACCTGTGACCAGAGGGGCTCTACTGGTGCCCAATGGCACAAGACTCTGCATTCTCAAAATAAGTGAATTAGTTTATCTTGATGACTTCCCCCAGTGAAACAGCCTGCAGTGCAGCCTTTAATCACTGCTGGTTGGTAATCCTGCAGAGCACCAGCAATATAGGCACCGACCTGGAAACTTCCCTGAGACCTACATTCTTGTGTCCCTTTCCCATGGGCAGAACTCCAGAACTCCAGCTGACCCCTCTCCTCCTTTCTTCCTCATTCCAGTTGGCCTGAGCCCAGAGCGGGTTGCAGCTGGCTGAGTAAGTGTTGTTCATTGTGGAATTCCCAGCAGTGAAAGGCAACTTTCACCGCAGACAGCTTGTGTGTGCTGTCAGAGAGGGGAAAGGAAGCTGTGCCCAGCTCCTCTGCATCAGCACAAGCATTGCTCAGGGCACTGGGGTGAGCTGGACTTGCTGAAGTCTTGTGATCTCTGTTTCTCAGAGCTGAGGTGCCTAAAATTGAGAGCTGGAGGTTGGTGAGCGTTGCAGACATCAGCTTGGGACTTTCACTGTGGCTATGCTGGCCAAAACGGTCATTGCAGTACCCTGGGCTCGGAATCCTGCCCTCAGCAAACACATTCCAAGCTTAGACAGAGCGTACCATGGTGCCCATGTGTTGGGGTGGCAGTGTGCCAGTTCTCAAGGTGGAACACCAGCTCGAACTGGACAGAGGTGCTGAGGAAAGGCACGCTGAGCAGGGCAGCCTCCCTGAGGCACAGCCAAAGGGCCCTTTTGTAGAAAGCTGCAGGCACAGGACTCTCATTCCCAGGCAGCCAGCCTGTCAAGGGCCAGGAGGGGATACAGGAGGATGTGCTGTGGTTAACAAAAGGGAAGAGGATGGGGGATTAATGACACACAGGGCAGCAGAACGTGGTTGCAGAGTCGTAGCCTCGAGGCACAGCCCGTTAAGGCCTGGCAGTGGCAAGGGATGACTTTGGGGAGAGATTTATCTCCCAGTGCTCAAGTTATGCATTTGCCATCAAATGCAGGAGGCCAGCCGAGATGTCAAATACATGCTGGCCTGAGCCTGGTATTGTCAGTCTGGGACTGTGTGCCTGTCCCCAGGACGTCACCGACACCCACACCGAGCACAGTATTTGCCATCGCTTGTGACTTGACTGTTCCATGGGCAGAAGCTGCCCTTTCCCAGAGGCTGATGGTAAGGACAGGTCGCCTGCCCCCAGGCTGCACTCCCACAACACCTGGCAGGGAATCGGGAAGAGAAGCACCCGCTGTACCCATGAAGCTGGGAGCTGGCTGGGCAGGAGGGTGGTGGTCACTCACGAAGTCCTGCGTGTTCCCATGGAGGTTTTGGCTGCTGCTGTGCACGGGTGCTTGGGCAGAACAATGCTCAGGGACAGCCATCAGCATGCCCTCTGGTCCAAAGGCCTTTCCTGCTCTGGGATAGATGCATGTTCCTGCCTGCAGCAGATACCTGGAAGAACAGGGCAGTGCTGAAAGACGCAGTGATGAGCCAGTAAGAGCAGGAGCCCTGGCAGAGGCTGAACAGCTGGTAACTATTCCCTGCTAACCATAATGGAAGGAACAGGAGAAATACAGAGAAGCAAACAGAGGGGGTGAATTTTCACATAGTATGTTGGAATTTGTTACTCTGGGATAATAACAAAATGTACCTGGGTTCAGAGGGGATTCTGGCCAGTTTGGAGAAGGAAAACCTGTGGAAGTCTGCAAAGCACAACGATACAGGCTGTGGTTCAGGAGCTGAGCCACGAGCCGGGAGGTCAGGCAGTACAGGAGTTGCTCCACGTGTGCCTTGCTGTTTGCTCTTGGCAGAGACCAGATCCCAAAGCAGACAGGCCTGGACATTGGTTACACCAGCCCTGTGGCTTTGGAGCGAGAGTAAGGCGGGCAGGCAGCCGGGCAGGGTGCTGCAGGGCAGCAGATCCTCTGGCACTGATACCTCCATACAGGCCTGGGATTCCTGCTCCATCCTCCAGAAGGGATGAAGCCAGGCATGGGCAGGGCTGTTTGTCTTCTGTGGGTGTTGGGCTCGGCCTGGTTTAGAGCTTTGCTGGTTCCCTGCCGCATCAGGAGCACGTCGTGAGCTGCTGGAGGTTTGCAATAGCGACTCTTCTCCATTCAGGGCCCGTTTTCCCCATTCAGATCCATGCTCAGCCCCTTTAAGGTCGATTCTACAAATACAGACACACACCTGATAAAATATTAACATTCCTTACCCAGTTTTTCCAGAGAAAAGAGCAAAGCTGCCGCCGCCGCCAGGCTCCTCAGTGAGAAGAGCCCTTTTTTGAGCAAAGGGCTGCTCAGCAGCACCATTAAACATTGAAGAGTGTCGAGGCGTGCCTGTAAACAGCCCGCTTCGGGCTCTGTGATTTATTCTCTCCTCTGTGGAAGTAATGAAATTCTATTTTAAACAGACTGAAAGTAGGATGAAATCAGTGGCTTTCATTAGTGCTTGTGGGGTTTGCTAGGCTGTGTGGAAGGGGTGGTAGGCTGTGCACAGGGCATTTTGGGAATGCCCTCTGAGATCTCTGGAGCGCAGTAAGGAGTTACAGAAATGGAGGTGCAGCTGGTGCCCCACAGAGTGAGGCCTCGCCTGCCCCACTGCCATGCACAGCACCTGCGAAGCCGCGGCAGCGGGGA
Source organism: Porphyrio hochstetteri (assembly GCA_020800305.1). Taxonomy (NCBI): domain Eukaryota; kingdom Metazoa; phylum Chordata; class Aves; order Gruiformes; family Rallidae; genus Porphyrio; species Porphyrio hochstetteri. The sequence continues at coordinate 91,995,424 of CM036938.1, forward strand.
GGCAGCGCGCCCTGTGTCCATGCCAGAGGGTGTGTGTTTTGCTCTGGCCAGGCTGGGTGGTCAGTCTGCTCACTCTGCAGCCCTCACTCGATACCTCAGTCATCACAGCACCAGCTAAAAATGGCCCAATGGCTGGTGCAGATAGTGGGGTGCCTCTCGTCACGGCGTCACCCCAGCACTGCACGGGGCCAGGCAGAGCATGAGGGAGCAGGAAGGCTTTCCTGCTGGCCCCAGGCCTGCCACAGAGCTTTGGACAGGCTCTGGCAGCAGGCTGCTGTCATACCACTGTTCGGTGTGCCGGGGAAGCATCAATCCCATTTCCTAAAGAGCATTTCCTGCCTAGGCTGTGGCTCCAGTAATCCCCTCAGCCAACTCCATAAACCCAAACCATCTGTCCTTGTGAAGATCGAGGTGCATTCAGACTTTCTGCGTGTGCTGGCAGTGGGTGGTTGAAAGTACAGGGGATTTACAGTCAGGTCCCTACACTGGCATGTTACAGTGACCTTCTGGTAGCATCGCCCAGTGTCTGAGTGACAGCCGGTGCAGTTACGTCCCACAGGGAAACAGTAACAGGGCTAGCGGAGGGTTTGAGTGCAGAGCGGCTGCAGCCTGAGGCAGCCTGACACAGGCTTCTGTTCTTGCTGGGGCTTCTTGGTAAAAGCACAGCAGCCTTTGGCTGGTGTGTCTGCATCTAGCACCTGCGGTATTCCCAGGGACGGGATGAAGCACTCATGGAGGCTCTGTCCCAACAGGCTCCCTGAGGCCCCAAAGGGGCTCCTGTAGGACTGTGCTAAGATATTAATTAAATAGATTAGCACCCTCGCTGATCTCCCCCCTCAGTTTTCTCCAGCCAGAGGAAGTGAGCTCTGTGTTCACTCTGGGGTTGCTTCTGCTGTGAAGGGCTCCTGGGCAAGCTCCTACAGCAAAGCAAAGCCCCTCTTGAAATCTGGAAATGTAAGAATTATTTTCCATGTGGCACCGATGTTGCGCCTGAGGATTTGCTGAGGTGCTGCCATCCCGTTCCTAGGTACACTGGCAGCACAAGTAGCAAGGCTTGGGATGTCTTTTTAGGTCTTTTCATCTTGTTTGTTATAGAGAACCTGGTAGGACTGCTAACAGATGTGGTGTGTTCTCTTCTCTCATGTGCTGTTGATGCAGAAGGGTTGGTGAAACGTTCCCAAGTTGATGTAAGAAAAGGTGAGAGTCCATCTCAGGGCCCTGACCTAGGGAAGAACCAGTGGCAGTGCTTGGCCTGAAGCACACCCTGACCCCTTTGTGTCTCACCAGCACCCCAGTGTTTGGCTGAGCTGTGGCCAAGCAGCTCGGCAGGCGTGTGGCTGGGAGGGAGGGTTTCTGTCAGGCACATCTCCCTGGTGCTTGCTGGGGCAGGACTCCCATCACCCCTTTCCCTGTGCACCTACCAGGCAGCACCCCATCCTCAGCACTCCCACCCGTGTCCTGTCTCACAGCCGCACGGGGTGTGAGCTCTCATCCAGAGTGTCCATCCATAATGTACATTTGATCTATTTTTCTCTCTGAGGATCTTAAATAATTAATGGGCCTTTGTTACATGAAGAGGCTGGTTATAAATCATCTGGGTTGCACCTAAGGATCTCTGATGTAAGCTGTCTCAAATGAATTACATCTCTCTGGTGCCATCCATTATTCCAGATACAATTCTGGAGAGGCATTATGCATGTAATGCTCCCAAGCAAATAAACAACTAATCTCCATCTCAGATTCGATGCTAAAGCTTTACAATCCAATAAGGCTGGTGCAGTGGTGACAGAGCAGGCTGATTTTCTGCCCTGTCATCAGGGGTGCATTCGCTCCCTTACGTGCGTACACGGTTCCCCCAGGGAGAACCTGTTGCTGGAGCCCGCTCTGCTTTCACAAACGCAGCAGCACGGATGCTGGAAGGTGGAAGTAAAGAGCCACCGCCGTGGTTTTGGGGCCTGGAGGTGGCCTGGCAGCACGCACACCTCTGGAGCTCGCCATTGTGAGCATGTGTTGCAGAAGGGTCCAGGCTCAGAGAGTCCCACGGCTCCCCAGCCGCAGCCCTTGGGTTACAGTCCTGTTCCCATCGCTGGGTTAGTGTCAGCTACTTCGTTTTACAAACAGCCCTGACAGCCCACAGCAGGTTCCCCACACCCTCCAGCTCCAGCTTGTGGTCTCAGCTGCTGCTCCATGAGGATCCAGGACTCTGGAAATCGTAAGCTGAGGAATCCTGAAACCACAGTTCGAGGTGTCTGAGCATCCCATGAGGCCCCCACCCAGCCCTTTGGATGATTTGGGCTCAGCTCGTGGGGTCGGGCCCTGGTGACGGGCACGGCACGCTGTGGGCACAGGAGGCAGGCTGTTGAAGAAGCAGCCTTGTGCACCCCTCAGAGCCCTGACGCTGTGGCACAAGGAGTTAAAGCAAGGTGGAGGGAATGACGGGGAAATTCCAGCTCTCCCTGGCATCCAGGGAGTGAGAGGTGGTGGAGCTGCTTCTGTTAAGGCAGCAAAGGAGGTGACTGAAAAGCAGGAAACAACCTGGATCTGAGAAAGATCTGTGGAGCTGGGGAGAGGGAGTATCTAAACCCACATCAGAAGGGCTCCAAGAGCCCAGTGCCCAGCGCTGCTCCGGACCTGGCCATCCCAGGGGATGCCTCGAGGGGTCCTGGAGCACAGCAGCGGCTGCACGTGGGGCTGGGGGAGCCTGAGCTGGCTGTGCCAGTTACTAAGGACATTGTATGCAGTTTATGGCCATTCCCATGAGGACAAAGGCTAATGCGGCCGTGAGCTGCACTTTAACAGCTTAGCTTGCCTTTCTGGCTCTGCCTGGGCAGAGGTCAGACCCCTCCTGCCCCAGGAGGAGCTGCTGTGGAGGCTGGAGAAGCAGTCTCTGGCTTCGGGCCTGCCGGTGGAGTCTCCAGAAACGGGCACCTCCCGCTTCCCCCAGCGCCGCGGAGCAGAATCAGGGGCCGTGCCCAGCCACTTGCCATCTTCCTCCCCGGGATGCCCCGAGCACCTGGCTAGACCCAGCTCTGCAGGAGGAGAGGCGCTGAGTTGCTGCGCTGCCGCAGCTCGGAGCCCGCTGCGTGCCCGCGGCTGCCGTGTGCCTCCACCTGCCTCCCCGGGGAGACGTGGCTGCTGGGGCCTGCTCCGGGCAGCGAGGCCCGGGGTGGCGCGGGCAGCTGCCTGCCGCCTCCCGAGGTGCGGGGCCGGCCTTGGCTCGGGTGCGGGGATGGCTCTGCGGGGCACGCTGAGCTGCGGGCACAGCGGGGGACGGCTGCTGCCCTGAAAGGCGTGAAGGGGTCTGAGGGCAGCTTCCAGCGACCTGCCGCTCAGTGGCGGGGGCACCGGCACCGCACAGCTGCGGCTGCGAGCAGCCCCGACCCGCTGCAGCGAGCTGCCCCGACGGCTCGGCGCGGGGCACCTGGGCGGCATGCCCCCTTCTCCGGGGGTGCCCCTTCCCCTGGGGTGTCCCCCTCCCCGGTGTGCGCCCCCTGCCCAGCTCCCGGTCGAGCCCTGACGGCTCAGGGCAGTCCCGGCCGAGCCGCCCCGGTGACAGCGCCCGGGGGCGGGGGCTGCCGGGCGAGCGGGGCTTCCCGGGACGCTCGCGGCTTCCTGCTGGCGTGCCCGCCGCTCGCTGCCCGCCGCCCGCCCGGCAGCGCGGGGACGCGGCAGCGCGGGGACGCGGCAGCGCGGGGACGCGGCAGCGCGGGGACGCGGCAGCGCGGGGACGCGGCAGCGCGGGGACGCGGCAGCGCGGGGACGCGGCAGCGCGGGGACGCGGCAGCGCGGGGACGCGGCAGCGCGGGGACGCGGCAGCGCGGGGACGCGGCAGCGCGGGGACGCGGCAGCGCGGGGACGCGGCGCCCCGGCCCGGTGCCGGTCCCGCCGCCGGGGGGCGCCCGCTCCTCGCGCCCGCTCCCGCCGCGGCCCGCGCGGGTGAGGGGCGGGGCGGCGGCGCGCGAGGGGAGCGGAGCCCGCCGCCCGCGCGCTTTGTGCCGCTCCGCGCGCGCCCCCCGCCCCTCCCTCCCCTCAGCGAGCGGCGGCGGCGGCGAATCGGCCCGGCCCGGCCCGGCCGCCCCCGGCAGCCGCCTCCGCTATTGGGCCCGCCCGGCCCGCCCCCCGCCGGGGCTCCCGGCCGCGGGGAGGGCGCGTTCCTGCGGCCGCGGCGAGCCTCGGCCGGCGGCGGCAGCGCGGGCGGGCCCCGGCGCCGCCCCCGGGCAGCGACGCCCCCGGCCCCTTCCCGCCGGCAGCCTTCCGCCGCCCGCGGGTGAGGAGCGGCGGCAGCAGGCGGCTCACCTGGCCCGAGCCAGCGAAGCCCCCGGGCGCGGCCGGGCGGGACGCCCCGCGCAGCGGCTCCATGGCGACCGCGGCGGTGGAGCCGGTCTATGGGCTCTCCGAGGACGAGGTGGGTTGGGGCGGGGGGGCGTCCGGGAGGTACCGTGGCGCGGGCGGGCCCCCCCCATCCTTCCCCGCGGGCTGACGGGCGTCCCCGAGCTGCGGGGCCAGGAGCAGCCGGGGTCGGCACCCCCCACCCCCCCTCACTCCCGGCCGGGCGAAGGTCGAGGGTCGGTCCGGGAGGGCGCCCGGCCCGCCCCCGCCCGGCAGCCGCAGCCGCGGGCGGGCGGACGTGGCGGCGGGGCCGAGCGGGGCGCCCCGTCCCGGCCAGCCCCGGCAGGTGCGGCCGGCGAGGAAGGGGGCCGGGGGCGGGAGGAGGCTGCAGCCGTGCCGTGTCCCCCCCCGCCCCGCGGCGCCTCCGGCACGGCACGGCTGCAGCCTCCCGCCCGCCCCCGCGGCCTGGCTGCCCGGGGCGGGGAGCGCTCTGCCTGGGGAAGGGTGTCTGGCAGCCGGTGCGCGGCCCCCGCCGCCCTGCTCGGTCCCCGGCGCGAACAAAGACCGCGGGGGGAAGGGGAAAGGGGGGGGGGCCGACACAGTGCTGCCGGTGCCTCACAGCCCGGCGCGGCGGCTCTGCCGGTGTCCCGGGGGCAGGTGAGGTGGGGCTGGGGGCCTCAGGCAGGCCGAGCTCTGGGAGCGATCGCCGCCGGGCCTCAGCGTGCGCTGGGCCCGGGCCCGCCGGTTCCTGCCCTGCCCTGCCCAGCGGTACCGCCCCGAAAGGGCCGGGGTGCATCGCCGGGTACCGGCCGCTGCCACCGGGCACGTTTCTTGCCCCGGCTGCGTTTCTCCAGGCGACAATAGCTGCGGCTACAGCGCTGCCCGTGGGACTAGACGTGCAGGGCTGCTGCCGGCCTTTGTGCGGGGAGGAGCTGCCTGACACCCGGGCTGGCGGAGGAAGCCGCCCGGGAGCTTATTCCCTGGCAGCTTATTCCCTGCTCTCTGCCCCAGGTGCCAACTGGGAAGGCAGCTCTTTGGCTGGAGCCGGTGTGTTTGGGGTCGGGGTCGCTCCTGCTTTTGTGTAGCTTGAAATGCCCAGTGTGCCTGTGAAGGTGGGGAGAGGGGAGCGTGCCACCGGTGCTCCAGGGTGCGGGCACAGAGCCGGGATGCACATGCTGTTTTCCTCCCTGGGCGCTCTCTGAGCCCTCCTGTGAGGACAGGGCCAGCCCTCGGCAGCGAGGCCGTGGGGTCCCCGAGCCACTCGCTCCGGCTGGCCCCGGGAGCAGGAGTGTGTTCGTGTCAGCCAGCCCTTGGGTAGCCAGGCTGCCGGGCCGTCTGCTGCCATCCAGCCAGTCCCAGGCTCTAGTGGAGCAACTGGGGCCCTGAGACGCTCAACTGGTCCCAGTTAACAGGCTTGCGTGGGCTTGGGTGCATGGCAAGCATCGTCTGTGAGGGGAAGGGAAACCCACGAGCCGCCCTGCCGCTTCCTGAATCGATGCTGAGCACACAGCTCTGGGGCCTGGCTGCCGCTCGCTTTGTTGCCTGCGTACTCGCTGTACCTTTTGTGCCTGCCTCCCTCCCCAGAGCGCCGGGACCCGCGCAGAATGCTAATGAGGGGGAAGGCACCGAGAGACCCCGTGGATGGGGGAGTGCAGGGCTGGCTCTGCAGCTCAGTGTGCTGCTCCCTGCCTTGGCCCTGCATGGGCAGCAGGGGCAGGCACTGCGGGTGGGGGCCTGCTGAGGTGTAGGTGGGTGGGCACGGCAGTCCACACAAGAAGAAGTGTCTGTCTGTCTGTCACTCCCCTCCCTGGGTAGAGCCCAGCCGTTTGAGAGAGACCTGTTTGGGAAAGCGAGCCTGCGGTCTGTCAGTGATGCCCGTGGCAGTCCTGTGTCACAGAGATGGTGGTGGCTGCAGCCACCCTCTCTCTCTGAGCGGTGGCAGCCCCACGCTGGGCTTTCTGCATCACCACGGGTTGGGACAGTGCCGGAGGCTCTGCGGAACAGAGCAGTGATCATCCAAAAATGCAGCAGGACATGTATGGCAAACGGGAGCGGTGGGAGAGAGGAAGCAGCATGGGACTGGTGAGGAAGGGCACAGAGAGGAACACTGACGGGCTGTTGTGTCCATATGTCAGCAGCCTCAGCTGCCATGGGGACAAAGCACGGCGCTGCGGGGCCGATCTCCTGGGAAGGGCTGTAGGTAAGCTTCAGGGAAGGCAGACCTAACGTGCGGTGGGGAGAGGCCAGCACGTTTGTAGTTCCATCACATGGGGCCTCTGTGGATGTTGACTTCCCTTTGGCTTGGACTCGTCTCTGGTTTGGAAAGCAAAACCTGGAGAGGCCAAAGCGTGCGGGTGGGCGGGCGCCTGCCAGGTGTTTTCCCTGTTCCCACCTCGGTGTGAAACACGGCTTGTGGCTCTGTCGTGTGCTTTGCAGGGCGTGGGGCTGCCTGGCTGGGCAAAGCAGCTGCTGAACCCTGCGCAGGGCTTGGTGGCTTTCTGTGACAGCTCCAGCATCTCCCACAAGTGCACGCAGGCTGCATTCCGACTTGGTTCGTGTCGGCAGGCCTACTTCGTGTCTCCTGTAAAGCGCCTGAGCGTTGTGCCTACATTAGTCTCTGTAAATAGCTGTGATCCTCAGCGATACCTTCGGTGCGGACGTCTGTTCCTGTTTTGTTCCATACTCTGATGGGCGTCGAGGCGCTCGGGAGCTGAGGGACAGACTGAGTCACAGATGACAAGCCAACCGTTGCGTCGAGCCGCTGTCAGACGATGCTTCCCTTCAGATGTTGTTTTCACAAATCTGTCTCTCTAGACGTGAGCTATTCAGATGTTGGGTGAAGCTATTAGCTGGAACCAGCCGTAAATGGGATCCGCTTCCTAGGAGCTTTCTGCCAGGAGGGTGGCTTTGGCCCTGGCTGCTGGTGGGCAGGGGAGTGTTGTGCCTCCCGCCTTGGAGCCGCTCAGAAGCTGTCTAGGCATGGTCCTGGGCACCCAGCTCAAGAGGGTGAGTGGGCCATGTGGCCTCGGGGGTCCCTGCCAACCCCAGTCACTCAGCGGTTCTGCCAGACCATCCCTACACAGGCTACTGGGAGCTTCCATGTGCCCATGTAATCCTAAAAAACAGGATGTGTACATCCACAAATGTTTGTGTTCCTACACGGAGCACTCCTCCTCCTCCTCCTCCTCACCGGAACACACGTCCATCACACACTCCTGGTTGGCATGCTGGTGGTGACGTGCTCCTGTGGGGACACAGTGGGTCTTCAGCACTGGCCTCAGGTGGCAGAGAGGGAGCGAAGCTCGGAGCAGCATCCCAAGTGGTGTGAGCAATGCCCCCAGCTCCCCGCGTTCGCTTCTTCCTGAGTCGTTAGGAACCACTGGATTCATCTCATATGCATCGCTGCCTTTTGAGTCGTCTTTGCTATTTCCTCCCCCCAGGAAGGGAAAGGAAACAGTGTGTCCCCGGAGACGCCTGCCTCTCGCTCGCTGCAGTTGGGGTTTCTCCAGGGTCGTGGGTGCGAATGTGGCCCGAAGGAAAGGGAACCTTCCCCTTCCTCACCGTGCCTGGGGGCAAGAAATACCTGTGGCTTCTTGTATCTTGTATGTTTGAACAAGTAATGTGTCCTCAGAAGAAGATCCCTGGAGAAAGAATAGCTTTTGGTATTTTAAAGTAGAGGCAAACAGAGGTTGGTGTGTGCAGCTGCTCTCTCCAGTTCCAGTGTTCGTCTCTTCAGGTCCCATTCAGCTTCCACGATTTGTGGCTGCACAAACCAGTGACAGGCTGAGGTGACGTTCTGTCACGCATTAGAAATCGTCAGAAGGAGCTGTGTTTGTGTGAGCATCTTGATACAATTCTGTAGGCCCTCAAATACATAGCTGGGGGTGTAGTCGCTGCCTGTGCACCGCTTGCTTGCTGTTCAGGTACTGTGCTGGGTGCCGAGTGGGTCCTGATGGCTTTCCAGAGTGCAGGAGCCCTGCGACATGTCACTCCTGACACGACACGCTGGGGTAAACACGGGCAGCAAGGGTTTCTGGGCAGGATGGAGACGGGACCCACTGACAGAGGAACTGTTGTACAGTGCTGGCACATCCGTGCCCTGTCTGACGTCAGGGGGAAGAGTCAAAGTACCATCTGCCCCAGTGATGGTGTCATGGTGAAGTATGGCCCGGGCTGTGAGGTCGTGAGGTGTCGGGGAAGTCGGTCTCTGTGTGTGATGGGGCTTTGAGGGCTCCAGAGGAACGTGCTGTCACACTGCTCACGCATCTGTCTGGCTTCACTGCCGAGGAAAAGGCTTCGACTTCTCCCCCTGGGGATCAGCGCTGGGTCCCTCTGCTCTGCGCTGTAAGCCAGCCCTGGATCTCTGACACCAGCCCCTGGTGAGTTGCCGGGGCCGTGTTTGGGTGGCTGCAGTCACAGTGCAGGGATGTTTCACTGGGTGCCGTGTTGGTAACGCCATCTCCTGCTGCTCGTCCCGTGTCCATGTGGCTCTGTCAGGTCCCACTCAGCCTGGGGCGGCTGGTGCAGACCCCCAGAAGAGGGGGTTCTCCCTTGTGCACACAGGGAGAGCTCCGTATTGCTCCGGGCACGGGTGGTGCAGAGCATGGCTCTTCCCTCGGCGCACAAGCAGGGGCAGCACCCACCCATGTCTGGGTAATAACCAGTGCACAACAGTTACGTCCTGATCGACTCTTTAAATGGGGGGAGGCTTAATTGGTTTTATGGCCTCTAAGTGTGCTGGCTTCCCGGGGAGAGCACGCAGAGCCTTAAGCGGCGATGTAGGCGTGCAGATAAGGAAGGGGCTCTCAGTGAGAGGGCTGGCGAGTCCCCTTGCTGGGTGTAACAACGGAACCAACAGGCCATGGCGCTCGGCACGCTGATGGGTTTCTATAAAAGCTGGCATTTTAATCCCCCTTTTCATGGGTTAACAGCGTGTTTTGGCTGCTCTTATGCCAGGTGAGTAGTCTTTGTGTAACATTCCTGTAAGGATGCCTGAGGTGGTTTTGTGTCAGAGCACAGGTCTGAGGGAGCAAAGAAACGCCAGCTCCCGGCCCGCTGTCCTGCAGAGCCAGAGGCTGTGCTGGGGGTGGTTAGCTCCTCCGTGTCTGTTGGGAGCACGTGGAGGAGAGTTTTACTGCAGTGGCGCCTGAAACTCGGCCGGGCAGCTTTGTCCCCTCTTAGGAAGCACCCAAGTGTACTGGGTAAACACGGCTATTTCGGTGCGGCCGCAGGTTGGGCGGCTGCTCCCGCTTGTGCAGGGAGAAAGGAATGTGGTTTTGCTGCTGGCTGCTCCCGGCCTTGAGCTGCTGCCATTTCATTATCAGACCTGCCCGGGGTTTACCTCCGGCTGGACCGAGCTCTATCAGGCTCGCAGAGCCTTTGCCTCTCCCCCCCACTGATGCAGAAACCCCAACCCGTAGGAAAGGGATGGTTTTCTGCAAAGAAGCAGCAATCTACTAGCAATTCATTTTAAAATAAGAGCTGTGGTTAAATTGCACAGGCCTGGAAGCTAACTGCAGTTAAAAGAGCTTAAAAAAACCCGACCCAGCCCAAAACCAAACCACCAGAAAACCCCAAACCCCAACAAAACAAATCCAGAAACTTGATTCTTGAGATGCAGGATGGGATTTCCGTGTTCCAGGCAATGCCTCGCTGGGCAGCAGACTCCACATGTGTAGTTCTAATTGCTCTTTATTCCTCTCTCCACCCTTTTACCCTTGGTTCCTGCACGCTGGCAGGATGCGATGCTCGTCAGAGCCCTGGTTTCTAGGAATTGGGACCTTGCTGGCAATGGGAAGAGGCTCTGCAGTCCACGAGCACTGGCAGGATGTGAGGAACAGCTCCACGGATGGGTTGTGCGTAGCAGTTATCTACAGTACCTCGTTTTCCTGCCTGGCTGCATGGATTAGTGCTGGTTTACCGGGGTCACACCAGCTCCAGGCAGTTTCCCGTTGCTGATGCAGTCTGTGTGCTGGGGAAGAGCGGGGCCAGTCACGCCAGTGCATGGTCACGCCGTCCTCCTTTGGCAGCTCCTGCTTTGGAAGGGTCCTGTCTCTGAGGATGGGAGCACGCTGACGTGATCCCTGCCTTTCTGTGTGTGCTTGTAACTGGGAGCAGTGCGCCCATACCCATCTGAGCATCGCTGTGCTGATGGTTATGGGGCATTCGTGGCTGGATTTGGAGAGGTGGGAGCACTAAGTGGGAGGTGTGCTGGGATTGCTCCTCATCGACCGCCTGCCCGGTGACTGGTGTGGCCGGGAGGAGCTGGAAGGTGAACGAACAGCGAGGAAGAAGGCAGTGGGGATACGCTGAAGGGAGGAGAGCCAAGGGGATCTGGGGGCTTTGTGCTCCTCTATCTGTTCATCTGGGGACAGGCTGTCTGTGTCGGATTCCTCCATCTGGCACAAGAAGACCTGTTAACCCACGCTGCCAGCCCCCAGGAGAGGGCGTGGGGGGTGACTGGGACCGGTGACACCTGGTTCCTTGGCAGCTTAGCCTGCACGCCTCAGATGCCAGGATGCTTGGGAAATGGATTTGGGGTCAGCAGGCTGGAGTGCGGTCAGCAGCTGAGGTGTGAGTGCTGGAGTGTGCTGCTGGAGGGCTGTATGTCGCTGCTGGGGTTGCTGTGGAAACCCAAGCGCTCACACTGCTGGTTTTGGGGTGTTTAGTGCTCGGCACCACGGTGTTTGTTGGAGAGGAGAGGCAGCCTTGCAGCTGGGGCTGCCATGCTGCTGCCACCTGGCACTGCCGGATGCCTGCCCCATAGGTAGCTCCTGTTGGAGGTCAAACGCTCCTCAGATGTGTCCTGGGGCTGTTTTGCTCTGCTGGGTGCTTTCGGCCAGCTCATCTCCTGGGCTGCTGGCAAGGAGGGTGAGCTGGGCCCAGGCCTGTCTCTGGGTGAGCTGGCAGCTCCCAGCCTTGCTGAGCACCCCTGTGAGCAGCAGCTGGGGTTCTGCCTCGCTGGGGACGGAGTGTGTGGGGAGCAGCACGTGGTGTGCTGGGTGTCATTACTGTCTCTGTGTTTGGTGTCTCTGAGCATCCAGAGGAGATCCTGTGGAAAAAGCCGTCAGTGGCTCTTACCTGGCTCCCTGGGTTTTCCTTGCTCTGGCATTCAGGCAAGTCGTGTGTTTGCCTAGCAACAGCACTCCTCGTTTTGGGAGACCTCCTCCTGTCCCTCCTGCCTGGTGATCCTGCTGCCTGCCAGGCAGGCGGCTGTGCTCCCAGCCCACACACACGGCTGGGTGTCAGGTACCGAGCTGGGAGCGAAGGGGTCAGGAGAGCGCCCTGGGGCCAGGGGTGCGTGAGGGTGGGTGTGGGTCCCGACCTCCACATCTCCTGCCTGACCCCAGCCCAGCCCCTGCTCTTCACATCCCGCAGATAAAGGAGGTGCCTGGTGTGGGTTCAGGGGAATGTTAGGCCTTTCCTTGCCTTCCACTGGCATACGACTTAGTGCTGGTTCTTGTGGCTGGGTGGAGGATGGTCTGCTGGAAAATTACTGAGCTGGAAAGCAGTTGTGTGTCTTCCTTGGAGGTGGTCAGGCTGCAACAAGGCAAAGATGTTGCGGAAGGCTGAAGGCTTAGTGATTAATGTGCATTCCTCATTGCTGTCACGCATCTTTGGCAACCTACCTGTTGTGCTGTGCCTTTTTTCTGGCTTAGTCATCTCCCTGAGCCTGGCAGTTACTCCTGGTGTTGGAGGAACTTGTCCTTCTCCAGCGCTGTCTTCTCCAGCCCGCTCGTGCCCTCGTTCCCTACAGCATCGCTCTAGGCTCACCAGTTTCAGTAGGTATCCCAGCTTTGTGTGGGCTTGTTTCCTTTCATTCCTATGAAGATGCTCAGGAACAGAACACATGCCTCTGATGACACCTGTGTCACAGAGCTGCTGTTTGGCAGCCCGTCTCCCGGTCAGTGACACTCGGAGTTCCCCCGGCAGCAAAGCCTCCCTTGAGGAAACACACTAGGATTTGTGGTGTTAGCTCAGCAGCCTGTGCTGGAAAGCAAGCCCAGATTGAGCAGATACAGGTACTTCTGGATGCCAGGCTGATCTTTGTGTTGGGAATTGCTGCTGTGGACCTTCAGACCTCCACGGAGAAGATGGCTGGCCATAGCAGTGACCTGTTCCTTCCTGTGGGTCCCTGATGCCATGTTGTGGACTTGTGAACCAGCGAAACTCCTCTGTTTGGCAAAGATTTGTTTGGTTTGTATTGGGCAAACCTCTCAAACCTCTTTTTCCCCCTCTGTGCACAGTAAGAACCTGGGTGCTGCGGCTGCTACCGAGGGGGCGAAGCTCCAGCAGTGGAGGGTGGCGTTGGCGTGGCTGAGCCGAGCCCTTTCCGTCCCACGGGTGCAGGGAGGAGCAGCAGACCCGCCAGCCCAGTGGACCGACCCGGCAGAAGCTGTTGGGTTGGCTCTGCCGAAGGACCCATGTCCGCCCAAGGGCCACACTGAGTGTGTGGTGGCTGAGGGGACCACAGGTAACCCAGCACGATACTGTCTGGCTGCTCAGAGTCGGCTGTGCCTGGGTCTCTGGTTTCGGTGTTAAAGCTTTGCTGTGGCCTGTAGGTTGTTGGTCCCTCTGTCGGTAGGTCAGGGCTCTGAACGTCACCCTACGTGACGCAGCTCTGAGCGTACCGCAGCTGCCTTCCCTTTCCTGGGGCTCGGGCTCTAATGGAGGGCTGTGGCAGCCTGTGGTGGGGTAACTCCCACGTTTCCTGGCTCCTGGGCTTCCTTTGGGCAGCAGCTTTCAGGTAGGCTTGAGCAAGCGTGGCAGGGGCGAGAGGAGCCGACGGTGGGGTGGCTTTGCCTGGCCAGTGGAGATTATTACTGACCTGTTCGACACATCTCTTGGTGCTGTGAGTCCCTCCCCTGGAGCCGTGTGTTCTGGAGCCATCACCTGAGCTTCTGGGCAGGCTGGGCTGCCTTCGGTACCAGCTGCCGCAGTGTGGCATTGCGTACAGGCCACGCACAGTGGCGTGGCACACGCGGGGCAATGTGATGCTCTGTGTGAACTGGTGTACTGCCAGCCAGGGAGGCAGCTCTGCGTGCATGGGTGGGCAGCTCCCACCCGGTCTCCCCCCCGTCACCCGGTGCAGCCCCGGTCGTGCTGTGGAAGCAGAGCCTGGCTTCCTGTACGTCACCGTTGGTGTTTGCGAGAGGAGACGTAACTGCATCTAACCCTGACTGCAGACCCCTCAGTGAATCTGTGTCGTCCCGAGACCTTTCGCTGCTCTGCTTCCTTCACTGCAGGACTTGTTGCCTTGGGAAAAACAATCCCCTCCCTGGTCTTGATGCTGCTGGTGGGGCTCTCCGGGAGCCGAGTCTCTCCAGGAGCAGCTCTGTGGGTCAGCTCCCCGCGCTGCTTCACCCTGATGGCACCACAGGAGCTCGATTGCCATGCTGCTTGGCTAAGGAATTTGGGATTGCTGTGCCCCCTGCTCCCTCCTCTTTCTGCTCCTTCCAAGAACACGCATCTGCGCTGCTCGGGGATGATGGATGACCGACCTTGCTGCCGATCCTCGGCCATGCCCCGGGTCTCAATGTGGCTTTTGTTGGGCGCCGTGAGCCCCGTTCTGCATCCAGAATGCCTGGCAGAACACAAAGTCCAGCCTTTGTTTCGGGTAATGAGTGGTGAATATTTCAATGAGTGTTTCTTCGTCTAGTCGGTGTCAAGTGCCGTTTGGGGAACAAGTGGCTGAGCTAACCCTGGGGCTCTGTCCAGCAGCTCTCCGTTTGTTTATAGGATTTCAGAAACCCTTAAGGGGGTCTCGATGGGCAATTCATGTCGTTACAAACCAGGCCCTGGGTCAGCAATGTGCCATATCCCCCAAACACCCCCAAGAAAGCCCAGACCCAAGCCTTCTGCCCTCACTGTGTCCAGAAACTACCTCTGCAAAACAAAGAAAGTTCTCAGTAACTGTAACTTTGTCCCCCTTTTCATGTGGGGCTTTCACAGTGTGGGAAAGATGAGCATGTTTTGGGTCTAAAACAAAAGCATTGGTTATTAACAGCACTTCCAGGATCCCCGGCTCCTCTGGATGCAGCGCGTTGCTCTCCGCCCCTGAGCTGAAGAAGCTGTTTGTAAACTGTCCCCAAGGATTTTCCCTTCAAGCAGAAGAAATGTGTGTTTCTTCCCAGTCCAAGTGATGAACTTACCATGATTGGTTCTCTCTGCTGTATAATGCCTTCGGCGTTGCTGAGTGTGATTCCGAGACCTCTAATTAGAAGAAAGACTGTAACGACTGCTCTTCCTCCTGAGAAGCAGCTTAAATGCACGTGTGGGTAGGTCACCTCAGCAGCTCCGTTCCTTGGCCTCCCGCACTGGTTAACAGCAGTGATTTCTCACGACACCTCAGGTTCTCTCTCTGCGCCTTTGGCTGTTGGTAACGTGTCCCACATGTCGGTGATGGGATTTGCCATCCTTCTGAGCAGGAGGCTCTGTGTTTGCTGGCTGCTTGGCTTTCCAGGTAAGCCTGAGCTGGGAGCTGCAGAGCGTTCCCGTTCCCTTGTGTGAGGCACCGTGGCTTTGGGCCTGCCAGCCCCGGAGCGTGCACCGACATGGCAAAGAGTCTGTGAGCAGCAGGGCCAGAGCTTTGTCCGACAGCTGCTGTGTTTTTGGAGGAGTAGGAGGGGATGGGGAGGAGCTGGGACACAGAGCATGGGTGTGTTGGCAAGGGCATGGGCACGGCCAGGGTGGAACAGCCCCAGCAGCGGGTGCTTACGGTGGGCGCTGGTCCCTTCTCTATCACCTTGGCTTGGGCACTGGCTGGAGCAGCAGGTTTCTTCTCCCCTCCCCGGGCAGGGACTGTCCCCTGAGGCCAGAGACCCTGGGGAGCAGCACCCACGGTGGAGTGCCATAGGGGAATGGAGGTGGGTGCTGCTGGATGCCTTCCACGAAGGAGACTGGACAGAGCTGGAGGAGCGAGCTGTGGGGCTGCCGCGTGGATGTTGATGTGCTTCCAAGAGTTTCTTCACCAGAGGAGATTGGGACCCGCGCAGTGGCCTTAATTAACAACTGCAGTTGAGAGCTGGAAGATCCCATTTCATTTCTGGTTGGATAATCAGATGATTCATGCAAGAAAACAAGCCATGTCAGAAAATGGAGTCTGAGAGCTGATTCCTGCTCGGAGATGAAGTCTGCCACAGCCAAGATGCTGCGCTGGTTAGAAGAGGGGGCGGCTACCGGCGGGCTATAAGGGTAGGCTGGATCCCCCAGCGCTGGCTTTTGGTGCCAGGCTCTGTGTCGTGCTGCTGTCTGGCTCAGCCCCCAGCCCTGGGACCCATGAGCCACACATCCACCTGCATCTCGCTGCTGCACCGGGGAAACCGAGGCATGGAGTGGGAGAGTGCCCTGGCTGCATCACCTGGCCGTGCAGGGCTCACACCAAGGCTGTGAGACTGCTCCGTCGGTCTGTCAGCACTTGTCTCTGTGTCCTTACCCACCCTGAGGTGGAAAAGGTGTCCTTGACTTTTGCTGGGCTTTCCCTCAGGAGGGGTGGGTCCCTCTTGGCCTTCCGCTTGCTCTTGCCCCACTGCTCGGGCTGGGACGAATGGGAGGGCATTGTGCTGTGCCTAGCGATGCCCGTGTGGTTAGTGGAGCAGTGACCTCCCACGGTGCTGCTCTCAGAGCCTGCATGGTAGCTTTGCCAGTGGCTTCATGGCTGGAAGGTGTGATTATTGTCCCTGCTTGGAACAGAAGGGAGAATCCACCTCCTTTCAGAAACCCTGGAATCTTCTGTTCCTGTTGCTCTTCTCCAGATGTTGGGGAATCAGGGCTCTTCCGAGGTGCCCTGCACGTGACTGCCACCCCTCATGCGGTGTTTGCAGAGACCAGGAGCTGCGCTGAGCTCTCCTTGAGGGGTATTCAGGGTTTGAAGGGTCTCTCTGGCATGTTCTTGGCACTCAGCGTGGCTCTGGGGAGGGAGGTGGTGGCCCGAGGGGCGTGCGGGGGGAACCGGCCGTGTTGGGGTTACAGATGAGCCTCAGCCGTGGTTCATTGTTGGGCTGTGTAGTTATTGAACCACGTTCTGTCACTGAACAGCACAGCCCTGATTAACCGGGCTGTTTGTGGCCTAAAATCATTAAATACCGAGCAAGAGTATAGACTGTGCTTACGTAAACCGTATGGGATCAGTTGACAACTAATTGGGCTACTGGGATGGATACAGCTACCCTCCCCCATTTGTGAGGAGGTGTCTGCTACTGGGGAGAGCTCCGAGCCCCTTCCCATCCCTCGAGGGGCTCCAGGAGAGCTGCAGAGGGGCTGGTGCCCAGGGCAGGGAGGGCCAGGCCCAGGGGAACGTCCTTCAGCTGCAGGAGGGCAGCTGGAGAGGGGCTGGGAGGCAGAAATCCTTCCTGGGGAGGGGGGAGGCCCTGGCACAGGGTGCCCAGAGAAGCTAGGGCTGCCCCAGGATCCCTGGCAGGGCTCAAGGCCAGGTTGGATGGGGCTTGGGGCACCCTGGGCTGGGGGTTGTCCCTGCCTGTGGCAGGGGGCTGGAACTGGAAGGTCTTTGAGGGCCCTTCCCACCTACACCAGTGTGGGAGTCTGTGATTTGGTATGGGATCTTCTGGGGCACGCTTTGTGTGGGCAATCAGCCTTTCAGAAATGGTGGCAAGTTCAGGAGGCATTTGAGATTTACATGTGTTTTAAAAAAACCAGCAAAACCCCTAGCCTAAGCTGATGGCCAGCACCGTGCCAGGGAACTTACGTTTCCCACACACAGCTGTAAGGTAACAGGTTTAGTTTGGTTACCCACAGCTGCTTCCTAAGCTTTTCACTAAGCAAGTGTGACTGTGAATCTGTGGCACGATGCTGGTGAACACTGGCTCTTAACCTCAGCTGTCAGTGCTGCCCAGCCTGAAGAATGACAGAGTTTTCATAAAAGTTGCTTTGAACACATGGTGTTGAGATAAATTTGGGTTAACGAGCGTGAGGTGAGGTAGGAGGGCATCCTTTCCCTACGAGGTCTGGCTTTTTCTGCTTAGCCTGAACAGTCCCTTCCAGTGGGAACGCATAGGGTCACAGCCCCTTAGGGATGCGGCCCCGGGGTTGTTCTGGGGGCCGGGTGCTGCTCCGTGTGGTGCTGAAGGCTCCTGCACACCAGGCGCCGTGAGGAAGCGCAGCCACAGCCGGCCTGCCAACAGGTAACCTCCTGGCACCGGCCAGCACTGGCCTCCTTCGGCACAGCTTTGGGCTCCAGGCAGATCCCAGCTGGTCGATCGGTCTCCTTGGAGCCTGCACAGGTCACTGTCTGCAGAAGAAGCCTGAGCTGATGCTTTCCTGCCCGCCCGATTCTTGCCCTTGCTGGTTCTGAACCCAGATCTCTGTCAGTTCTGCTCTATCCGTTCCCAGGCCATCTCCAACCTGTCAGTTATTATTACTGCTGTTATTTAACCTTGAACACAGTGCCTTCCCCTTCGTGCCCCCACCTGACTGCTCCTCATCAGCAGCCTTTGAGATGGAGGTGGCATGATGTGGGAGGAGAGGTTGGTATGCCCAAGGATGCTGTTCAGAGGGACCCAGACAAGCTGGAGACAGGGCAGCACGATCCTCGGGGAGCTCAGCAGAGGGAAACACGCATCCTGGAGAGGATGGGACCCACTGGGCCAGGCGATGGGTGTGGGCAGCAGCGTGCCCTGGCAGGGCAGGGCCAGCCCAGGCGGTGGAGCCTCTGTGGGGGTGCAGGGGCTGATGGGCACGGCCTGGTAGTGTTCATCACCTCAAACAATGCTACTCTGAAACCTGTAGTGGTTTTTAAAATGGTGGGAATGTAGCTGTACCAGAGGCTGGCTTAGTTGAAAGGTAAAAGCCGAGTAGTTGTGCTACAAAAGATGCTCTGAAACAGTCTGCAGTGTCCTTCTGCGACCTCTTAGCCAGGCGCTTCACGGGGAGCTGGGACTGCTCCCCGTGCCCGGGCAGGACTGTGGGTTGTGAGGCGGCCGCAGGGGAATTGGATTCTCTGTGTTTCCCTTTGACTAACAGGTTTTGAAGTGCTACCCTCTTCTGCGTGCTGGGGAGTAATAGTTCTGGCTGGACACTGACCTGAGGGTAATGAGCACTGCAGTTGAACCAGCTGGCCTTGTTCCAGCACTGGCCAGCCCAGCGGGACGCGCTCAGCCCGCACGGAACCCACCTGCCCTTTCTTGGTGGCACTGGGCACTCCAGGGGCTGGGTTCCGTGCTGGGAAGTCAGACACTGGTGGGAATAAAACCTTGGGGCTTCAGTGAATGAGCTGTTCTGTGTCCCCTCCGGGAAGGAGGAGCGCTGGCCGATTCTCCTTCCTGGGCTTCCTGTCTAAACTTGCAGTAAACTCCCAGTTCAGATGCTCTGGGTGCAGGATCGGGGCTGGGTGGTGGGGTTGGGTGGTGGGCTGGTGGGCTGGGTTTCCCCTTTTCAGACCAGGGTCCCCAGGAGAGTCTCTTCCAGGTCACGGACTTGTGCCGAGGCCCCGGTGGCACCCCCTAAGAGCTCAGTTTGTGTGCTTTTCCTGTGCCTGTGCCACCTCTAGAGCTGAAATGCTTCTCCTGGCCTGTGCAGGGAAAAGCGGGTTGGGCTGTCCTGCAGAAAGAGCTTCCTACGCTGGGAGCGTAGGGCGTGCAGAGGTGGGTGCTTCAGCAATGTCCCTCCTGCCTCGGACTACGCTGGATTTACTTTCCTTTGGGATAATGGCTGAATCCAGCAGATAGGAGCCATGCCTGTGGCACTGCAAGCTCCCTTTGTGCAGTGTGAGTGGCAGGAGTAGGTATATTCACCGTGCCTGGCCTGTTTCAGTGGAAACCCCACGAAATCCAAGTAACACCCCAGTCTGAGCACAGAAGGGGAGGAAGCGAAGGGCACGCAGTGAGTAGTGGCCTTGGGTAGAGGTCCTGGACGTAATCGGGCTTGTTTTGGTTGTCACAGTCTCCGTTGTCAGCTGGAGGGGGGAGATGGAGCCTCTGGCAGTTGAATTCCAGGCAGAAAGCTGTGGGATTGGATCTTGTTTCTTTGCTGGCACAGCTGGATCTAGAAGACGCCTGTGCAGGAGGCTGCTGGAGTTTGGGGAGCGAGGTCGTGCAGAAAACAACGTGTGTGTTAGGTAATTCCTTCAGCGAGCGATATAAATAGGTCTGAATGTTAAACAAGGAGAGCGCAGCGTGTGCGGTACAGTGGGCCCATTAATTTAAAGCACTTTCCATCCTCTCAGGCATTTGGAAAGAGCACAGGTGACCTGGTTCCACACGCTGGCAGCGCTCGGGTGTATCTGGCTGCACGGGGGCCCCAGACCGCCAGTCTCTGGGAACGCTGAGCTGCCTTTTTCTGGAACAAGCAGTAAGGGTGCCTTGTGTGTGTGGATTTTCACGGCTGTGATCTGAGCCCACTTCCAAAGCATGTTCCCACGTTGGGCTGGGGCTTTGGGTCCTGGCTCCTGAGCCCCCGGCTGATGTGTGGATGCCATCCTGGGGATGCGTGGGTACCATCCTGGGGATGTGTGTGACACTCGCTGCCGTCAGTTTGTCCGCGTGTAAGAGCAGCGTCCTGGCATGTCCCTCCAAGGGGGACTCCTGCCTCTCTGCCACTGGTGTTCCCAGCCCCGGGAAACACGAACGGGGCTGGTTTGATCCACCAAAACGTCAAAGGAAGAACCAGCATCTGCAATCTGCCTTGTCCCCGTGGCCTCAGCTGCCACAGGTTGAGGAGCAGCCTTGCATGCTTGGCTTGCTGTAGGAAACAGCAACTTTGGCTCTTTTTTAAGCCAAATCCCAAGTGATTTTCCACAGTGCTGGGCAGAAGGAAGGAGCAGGTTCTTTGGGTGGCTGCATGTTTTTGTTTCCTTCAGAAGTCCCAGCAGTTAAACCATCAGGTTAAAGATCTGTTGCCTTTTCCATCCTCATGTTTTGCAACCAAAACACCGAGTTAAGGATCTGTTGTCTCTTCTATTTTATTGTGTTTTCAAACTTCCAGGTACAATAAAGACAGAGCTGAGGAGCTCAGTGGATGAAACCGGACTCACAGAGTCTCTGCTCGCAGGTAACTTTCCAGTGTGATCTGGTTTCTCCCCTTGCAGTCGGTGGAAATTTACCTCGTGGATACCTATCTGGCTTTGGAATCAAAAATGTCTCTGGACGGAGAGGAGGGAGAGCCAAAGCCCAAGCAACACTCCCCCGCCGCGGTTCACGCAGAGCTTTCTTCAGGTGAAATCCTAGATTGCTGTCCTTTCACCTCGTTGCCGTGGTGAGGGACATTTATTGCTCCGGCAGCGAAACTTCCGCGTTGGCCGGCTGAGGCTGCCAGGGCCCTTGGGAGCCGCGGCTGTGCTGGAGCCTCGCGGTGCCAGAGCCTGTTGGCATGGGGGTCTTGTGCCGAAGCAGCCGCACAGCGGTGGGTAAGTTGGGCTCACGGTGCCGGCACGGTGCTGCCTGGGCGTGTGTGGCTGCTTGGGCCACTGCCTGGCTCTGGAGTCCCCATAGAGGCGCGACGGAGGCTGCTGGGGTTTGTGGGGCGTGGAGGTGGGGAGGGAGATTTGGCTGTCTGGGGGGATGATGTCCGTCTGCAGGGTGGTTGTGGGGAGCGTGTGAGGTGTTTGACCCGCTCTACTGTGTGTGGCATCGCTTCAAATACTGGCCTGCGTCGATCGCGCCGTCGTGCCTTTCTGCTCACTGGGGAAAGCCAGGTGCCTAACTCTACCCCACACCGACAGCTGCTTCAGGGCCGCGCTCTCAGCATGGGCTGCACTCGGTGTGCCGGGGGATTTTCTGCCCCGTAGGGAGCTGGTGTCTGCAGCGTCCCTTCTTATGCCGTGTCCCAGTGGGTTTCTTCTCCCACGTACTCCGAGATGTGCTTGGGTCGGGCTTTGTAGCACGCCTGGTTGCTTTAGCTGGTGTGGACTGAGCTTCCCATCCTGGGTTACTGTTGGGTGTCCTGGCTGCGGGGACGAAGCACACGGGGCACGGCACTGCCCTCCTCCTGTCCGCTGCTCTTCCCTTGACTTCCCAGCTCCCCGGGCAGGAGGAACTTCTCATGAGGGGAGTGGGGTTGGAAATGGCTTTGCTTGTTGGACCATCTGGAGAAGAAATCTGAATTGTGCTCATAAATACACATAGAGGTTTCCAAAACTCCGGGACACCTGTGTTCCCTCGTGTTTCCTGAGGGGAGCGGGCTCTGCTCGCTGTTGGCCCGGCCTGGTCTGTGCTGCCAGGTTGGCTTCTGGTCCCCAAGCTCAGCTCCACTGGAATCACTCCTGATGCCATTCCAGGGGGTGAGAACCCGGCCTGCACAGAGGTTACCCTTGGCCGAAGGAGATACCATGTCACCTCTGGCATGTGGGGAGGTGAGGCTGCAGGAGAACCGTGTGTTAATCATTGCCCACGGCAGCCGGGAGCCCGTGGTGGCACTCGAGGTCGTGCCCAGCCAGGCGCTGCGGAGCAGAGGGAGGCCGAGCTGCGCGGGGTGAAGGCAGGAAGCGTCAGGCAGACAGCTCTGAGAGGCTTCATAGGCGTCAGCGTTACTGCTTCGCTCCGCAGCCTCCTCTGCCTCGTAGCTGGAAGACTGTGGAGGGAGGAGCAGGGTTTCGGTGTAGGGCACGGCCGTGCCGGCCTGGTGCCAGCGCCGCGGAGGGACACAGCGTCCTCTCTGCAGCCGGAGCCGCTGGCTGCTCCATGCAGCTCTCTGGGGGAGGAGGGAGTGGCAGTGCCAGGCATCTCAGGCAGCCCTGGCCAGGCTGAGGTCACTACCGCAGGGCTTGAAGTGGGACAGGAATCCCTCTGAGGCTTAACTTACAGAACCCTTTAAAGGTCAGAAGGGACCTTTAAAGACATCTAGTTTAACCCCCTGCAGCAAGCAAGGACACCTTTGACTCTAGATCTGGGTGCTCAGACCCCCGTCAAGCCTGATCTTAAGTGTCCCCAGGGATGGGACCTCCACCACCTCTCTGGGCAGCCTGTGCCAGTGTCCCACCACCCTCAGAGCAAAGAACTCCTTCCTCAAGCGGTGGTGCATAGTGAAAAGGAAGGAGTCTGGGTCAGAACCTCCCACCCGTGGTACTGGGGGAGAGGAAAAGGGATCTCATTGGGATAAGATTCCCATATTGCCCTCTGCATTCCAGTGCAGCTGCCGCTGGAAATGGTGTGACTGTGTGCCCAGTGACGTGGTTGGTTCTGCTGACAGGGAGCAAAGCTCTGAATACTGCAGTGTCGGATAGAGGGGCCTACTCGTTTTGGGTAGGTGAGGGTGGGCCAGGGGGCTGCAGACTGGAACTGTTCCTGGAGGGCTTGTGGACTGCTGCGTGCTGGGAAAGGCAGCTCAAGCAGCAAGTGCCTTCTGAACAGCCCTCTGATAAGGACACTGTTTCTGCTGGCTGGGCGAGCCTTCCCAGGCTGTTCCCTGGTCAGGCTACCTGTTTCCCATGGGCCGGGGGCTTCAGACCCTCATAGCAGCGGCTCTCCTGAGATGTTCTGTTTCATGGTCATTGCTGAACGCGTGGTGAATGCCTGACCCCATTCGTAAGGATTTGCTGTTTATCTTCCCTGGCTTAGGGTGTTCATGAGGAGCTCAGATTAATTTAAATAGAGAAGCTCTTCCTGCCTTTTCACTTCTCTTCGAACTGGCAGTTGGCTGGTGTGGGTGTGTCAGAGATGTGGGTGATGATGTTATAGCGCATCGTCGTGTGCGTGCTGCCTCCCAGTCTTCAGTGAGCTCACATGCTGCTGCCCTGCCCTTTCACCTGCCTGTTCCTCCCGCTGATGGCCGCAGACCTGCTCACTGTAAAGCCCTTCCATGAGCCTGGTCCCTCCTCTGCTTCCCCCTGGGGTTTCCCTGCCTGCCAGCGATGGGGAGCTCAGCCCTTGCAGGGTCTGTCGGGTGGGCGCTGGGGAGCCTGCATGCCGGGACAGTGGCTCTGGGCCTGGCCACGCTGGGTGGCTGGCTCAGGTCACGCGCTTTCCAGAGGCATCAGCGCACAGAGCAGTGCCTGAGCAGCGAGCCCCAGGCTGACAGGAGGTGTTGGCCTTCCTGGCAAGTGGTCCTGGCTTATAATTAGCTCATTCTGCAGTGGTGATTAAGACTTTGGCTTTTTAATTGTTATTTAATGCAGAGGGTGTGTCCAGATGACACAGCGCAGTGAAGACTTTCTCTGTGCTTGTACATAAGGACTTCCCCATCCTGGAAATCCAGGCATTTGGAGTGAAAATAAAAGCCAAGTCAGCGTTCTGGAGCTCAGCTGAATGCTGCTCAGTGTTGCAGGCTGCAGCCTCCAATTTGTGGTCTTGGTGCCCATGTGTTTCAGCACAGCAGTGCTGCCTCCTCTTCCTCCCCTCCACCTCTGGCCAGCCACCTCTTCCTCCCCTTGCCTTCAGTTTTGTTGGTGTGCTATTTGAGGGCTCCAGTGGCTCAAGGCGATGGCCAAGGTTCAGAAGAACTGCAGTGGGGATGGAGTAAACTGGACAGGAGAGCTACTGAAGTTGGCAAGAAGCATGTGTAAGCACATCCTTGGCCGTGACATGCTGTGTGCCAAGTGATGCCCAACCCTGGGGCTCAGGCTCAGAGCTGCAGAGGGGTTGCTTTGGTCAGGGCTGGATCCCGGGTCTTCTTGTTCATGATTTCCCCCCTTCAGTGATGTTTCCTTGGCTGCTCTCTGTCCTCGTGCCCTGGGCACACAAGAAAACCAACCCAGCACCCCGCTGTTCTTTGTTCTGCACAGCCCTGCCAGCGAAGGGGGGCGGAAACCTCTGTGGTGTGGGGCCGGGCTGGGCAGGTTCAGCATTGCCTTGGGGGTGCTCCTGACCTTCCGCGCAGATCCCAGCACCACCCAGCACAGGTACTGAGCCTGCTGCTCATCCTCACTGTCTGGAGCAAACAGCCTGGGCGCAGTATGGTCACACTGGGACAAGCAGTGGGAAAGGGTTATTGTTTTCTGGGCGGGCTTCAGGGAACAGTCTCGGGTTCCATAACCCAGCCTGGGGTGCTGCGGGTCGGGAAGGCGTATCTGGAGAGAGCAGGGTAACCGGTATGGGGGCTGCACAGCCTGGTCCGTGGTTCCTTTCCACATTTCATTCTGGTGGCCTCTTTGTGTAGCAAAAGTGAACTGGTCAAAATGTGTAGAAGAGAAAAATAGTAAAAAACTGTTCCTCAGGAGCTTAATGTGCTGCAGTGATAAACCAGCCTGAGGCTGCCGTCCTTGCGATACGCATCTTTGGGATTGCTGTGGGCTGCTGGAAGTGGGTTTGAGCTCTGTGTACACTAAGGTGGTGAGGGAGGTTGAGACAAGGAATCCTGAGGACTCCTTTTTGGGTTTGTAAACCACAGGCACTGCTGCGACCAGGAGGTGTGAGTGTTCCTGGGCAAAATGGGTGCAGATGTTTTCCCTTGGGTTTGGAGGGACGGCTGGAGAGGCTGAGCAGGGTGAGCTCCTCTGGAGTGTGGATCTCAGGATTGGAAATGGCCCCGCTTGGCAGGTCGTCTTCTGCTTTTATTACTGCTCCATTGTTGCTGCTGTGACGATATTCCTGTTATCTGCTCTTACTCTGTTTTTATTTAACTCTCAACAGCTCTGACCCGAGTTCAATGCCCTTTGTGTTAGGATTCGGGCTGTTCTTTAGCAGGCAAAGTGTGTGCCTCCTCCGAGAGGTTTGCCTGCCTAGGAGACACTCCTGCTGCCTAAAGGCTGAGAGTTCGTTCACAGCTTAACCTCGTGCAGGGTGTGGAGCTTCAAACCGAAGCGCTGAGTAAACCTTAAATGTGATTTGTGTTTTTTCTGTTCACAGGAGGAGTCTCGTATCCTCAGGGTAAAGGTGGTGTCTGGCATTGATCTGGCGAAGAAAGACATCTTTGGAGCCAGGTAGGTGTCCTGTGTTGAGGGGTTTATCATTTAAAGAGAATAAATCTAGGAGAGCAAGGACAATTTATGCTTGATTGTTCATAAACGTGATGAGAGATCCTGTTACTTGATTGCAGCCAGTGCAGATTAGGGACTGTGTGTTGGCAAAGCACACCATTACTCACAGCAGCGGCTGTTCCTGCCCTCTCCCGCTGCAGGGAGCTGTTCCCGAGCTCACCGTCTGCCGGAGCTCTGCGAGGAGCAGCTCAGGCTTTGTCAGAACTTGGCAGTATGTAAATGCCTCCCAGTTACCTCCCCATCTGCCCCACATAACACAGGGAAGAGCAAAAGCCAGCAGCACCCTCTGTTTTAGAGCCCCTGACTGGTGTGGGTGGGAAGGGCCCTCAGATCCCCCCAGTGCCCCCCTGCCGCAGGCAGGGACAACCCCCAGCCCAGGGTGCCCCAAGTCCCATCCAGCCCGGCCTTGAGCCCTGCCAGGGATCCTGGGGTAGCCCCAGCTTCTCTAGGCACCCTGTGCCAGGGCCTCCCCCCTCCCCAGGAAGGATTTCTGCCCCCCAGCCCCTCTCCATCCCCCTCCTGCAGCTGAAGGCCTTTCCCCTGGGCCTGGCCCTCCCTGCCCTGGGCACCAGCCCCTCTCTGGCCTTTTGAGGAAGCTCTGCTTCCCCTCCAGCTCTCAGCACCAGTCTCTCTGGTGCCAGCTGTCAGAGTCCCTTGGCAGAGGGACCTGTAAAGACCATGGAGAGACCATTCCCTCTCCACCTGGTAGAGAGATGGGGAAAAGGGTGTTGGTGCCGTGCGGCCTGTGCTGCGCCGGGCCGGCGGGATGCACTGACGCAGTGAAACGCTCTGGGTGACAGGCTGGCGTCACGCTTCTCTGTTAGGCCGCAGTTTTAATTCCAGGTGACCCTCAAACCACCCTGAGTGGTAAACTGGGGGCTCGAGGCGTGAAAGAGAAGGGTTTGGGGTGGCTGAGGCAGTCGTAGTGCAGCTGCTTGGTTGGCGTGTCGGTGGCTGGGCCGAACGGGCTGTGGTTTGTGCTGCTGTTGGGCCGGGGTGATGCGGTCGAGTGGAAGGTGCAGGTACAGGTACAGCTGCTCCGTGCATTCTCACGACCTTTGTTCTGAAGGAATTAGTCACAGGGCAGGAATAGCTCTTCTCCAAGCCGAGGCTTGCTGTGCAGTGACTGACAGGATCAGATCAGGTAGGGACTGGGGAGGAGCTGGTCCCAGAGCCAAAACAGACCAGAAAGCAGCCGTGCTTCCCTGAGGGTTAATTTGGGTTTCACATTCTTGCTGTCTCAAGCCTAAGTGTGAGGAAGTTACTGCAAAAGCTCCAATTTCCTTAGAAGTTGTTCAGAAGTTTGAAATGAGTGTTATCCAATTTAGCTGTTACTGAAATGACTAATTTCTTCGTGTGTAAATGAGCCTCCCTGCGGACTTGCCTGTGTTGCTTTAATGATGCTTACAAATTGTTCATTAGCCTGCGTGTCTAGCTCAAAACTACATGAAAGCAGCAATTAAAAGTTTAATCAACTTTAATTCTTTTTTGTGAACTCTGCAACAAACGTTCCTCTGGGTGCAGAATGTGGCCAAAGGGGTTTTACTTCCTCTCCCCAAACCTGCCCTTCTGAAGAACAGCTCTGGGTGCTAGGCACGAGCCCCAGGGGAAGCAGCTCCCATGATGCTGTGGTGGACATGTGGTGCTGGCTGAGGACACCCAACGTGGTGCTTATGGTGTCACGGCGTCACGCTAGAGGAGCCCTGCCGCCTGCCCACGGCAGCAGCATCTTCCTCAGGCTCCTGCCATTGGGATTGGGATGCTGCAGCACCAAAGTGGCAGGGAGAAGAGGTGGGACTGAGGCACAGGGAGAACAGGATTTTGACTGAATACTGACCTGAGAATTGCTGTACTTCGGAGCTGCCTTTGCTTTTTCCAGATCTTGGTCGCGTTGGCCTTTTCATATGATTGCAGGGATTTGGTGTACTTGACGGGTTGCATTTTGTTTCCACGTTGCTTCCAGAGCTTTACATTTCACCACTTCTTTTGCCAAAAGCAAAGCTACAGGTAGGAATATTGAACCTGCTTGTTAAGGGGAGATTTAAATACTGAAGCACATGGCCAGTTCACAGAGGTAAACTGAGAGGAGTGGGAATCTCTTCAGTGTTCACTCGATTCCTTGAAGGATGCTCTCTAAGCTTTGCAGCTGACTCCCTGGCACCGAGGTGTCTCCTGCAGCCATCCCGAATCACAGAGTCACTCCTGGGAATATTTAAGGGGTCCCGTGTGGAAGGAGCCGATACGTTTCAAAAATACCTTTCATCCTGCAGAATGGAGAAGGTTAAACCTGAGGGGAGTTCGACCTGGGTTCTGTTCATGTGGCCGTGAATACTGAAGTGAACTGGCCTCAAGGCAGCAGGGTTTGCAGAGACCTGGTTAAAAGCCCATCCCCACTGTGTGGTGTTTAACTCTTTAAGCGCCCAGCCTCGCAGCACTGCGTTACAGGCTTGGTGAAACACTTGTACTGCTGCCTTGGCCAGCTTCCAGAGAGTTCTCTGGCTGAAGTTCCAGGTTAAGTTCTGTTCATCCTGGGGGCCGTGTGAGGTAGGAACACTTCTGCTGCTTGGCTCTCGGGTGTGCTGCAGACAGCATCACTCCGGTGTAGCTGTCGGGAGCGCGGTGTCTAAGGGCTGTCCCGTTAACGCGGGCTGCTGGGAGCAGGCGAGTACATTCTCGTTTGGGGCAGTGGAGGAGGAGCATGCAATGCTTGACTGAACCAAGAGGATGAGGAAACTCTACAGATGTCAGTACTGTACACACAGGGTTTTTACTGTGCAGTGTAAGGCCAGGATCCCTGAGCCAGCAGGAACTGTGCCTGTGCGTTTCTCCTCCCGGCGTGGATGCAGACCGACACTCCACTGTTTCCCTCCCCCATAGACAGTTTCCATGAGATCACAGATCTTTCCTGTTGATCTCTGCAATGGGGCAGCTTCTCACACGCAGCCACAGGCTGATGTCTGATGCGAAAGCAAATCATTGGAATCAGTAAGCGCCACGGGCGCCGCGTGCTCACCAGGACCGGTCAGCAGGCACAGCGAGGGCTGGAGCGGCCAGCGGGCCGTGCCAAGCATCTCCCAGGCTGCAGCAAGCCCCTTGGGGCGCCCCGCAGTGTGGCTGGGAGGAGGAACGGCTGGGAGGTGACTTTTTGGGACAAAGAAGGTCTGGTGATTGTTAAATATTTCGGACAGGGACACACTTAGGAGTGTGTGAGTCAGTTGAACACACGGTTCCCTGTCCTAGGGAGCCTCCTTTGGCAGGGGGTTGGACTCGATGATCTCCGGAGGTCCCTTCCAACCCCTACGATTCTGTGATTCCATGATGCTTTACTGCTTCCCCAGCACTGTCCCAGTGAGTAGGGTGGCTGCTCTGCCACTCTTCACAGCGCAGCTTTGGATGCCTGACTTTTGTCTCCTTGAAAGTGATGTGCTGTGTGTAAAACCAGCAGAGCTCTGCGACTTCGCCTGCAGCTCCTCCTGGGGTGGCCAGGTTGACAGCCCAGCCCCACTGGTGGAAGGGGACAGCGGCCTGTGACCTGCTCAGAGCAGCGTGGGGATGGCAGAGCGCGCCAGGAGCTCCAGGCACCTCGCTGATCCCAGCCCACGGGCGCAGAGAACACGCTGGGCTCTACTTCACAAAGCACCCGGTGGGACTGCAAAGCAAGGGCCAGTCCGGAGGGTCTGCGGGGTGGAGGCGGCAGAACAGATTGAAGCTTGCTCAGAAGAAATGTGCCAGGTGACAGATGGTCTGTTTATGAAACCCCAGCGCCGGTGGCCAGGAAGGAGCCCTGGGCTGCTGAGCGTGAGCACGCCAGTGTTGGCAGCAGAGGGCACCCGAGAATTTCCTCAGTGTCACCGCGAGCTGGCACTGGGTGTTCGGTGCATCAGGCTCTCCTGGCTGTCACTGGCATCTGCAGGGGCTTCTCCGGTTGCAGGGGTGGTGGTCCTCAGGAAGGCAGTGCCGGGCACGTATCTCAGTAGCTGTAAATGCAGAAATGCTGCTTGTTCGAGTATGGGGTCTGGCTGATGAGTGGGAGGAGTTGGTAATGATTCCTGGAGTTTATCCTGTCGTGGTGAAAAATAACCTCAACGGGTAGTTGCTTGGAAGGAAAGTTGTTGTGTAGTTGTGTAACCTCAAAGTGCTGCTCCCTGTTGGGAGGAGGAGGTGGGCAGCTGGGGTGGGGCTGCTCCCCACCTGCTGCCGATCGGCCCTGATCTCCCACTCACCTGCACCTGATGCTCATCAGCCTCAGGGGTTAAAGGGAAACCTTTGGGTCTGAGGGCAGAAGCTCTGCCTCAGATGTTTTTCTTCTCCTCCTGATCACATTAAATGATTAAGCAGAAAGGATTGAAACAATCAGCAGCTTCTGCTTTTTATATAGCTTAATTTTCCTCCTAAACTTAGTATGGTCTCATATCTTGTAGTTGAAAGATTGCCTGTATCTGGCAGCCTCCCAGGACACATCCTGTGCTCAGTGCTGTTCCATTTGAACTCATCGGCAGCCCCAGGGTGAGTGTGGTGCTCCTCTGATGAAGGAACATAACCGTTTCTACTCCCCTCTGCAAGCCTGTAAGGATGCTCTCATCCTGAGTTACAGTAAGCGTCCAGCAGCCGTAGGTGTGTGTCATTCTGGAGTTCCTCTGGTTTACCCCCCCAGTAGTGGGGTGTTGGGCCATGTCTGTCAGACGAGGAAAGGCTCTTTGAGGAGCTTCTTCTGTGTGAAGCCTTTCTTTCTGCCCTGCGTTTCCAGGGCTGGGACTGTGCAAACTTAGGGGTGTCCGGTGCTTTGGATTCCACGTGGCTCTTACTCTGTTTTCAGTGTTTGTTTCATAGAATCATAGAATGGTATGAGTTGGAAGGGACCCCAAGGATCACAGAGCTCCACCCCCCCTGCCACTGGCAGGGCCACCAACCTCACGCCTGGATCTACACTAGGTTGCCCAGGGCCCCATCCAACCTGGCCTTGAACACTTCCAGGGACGGGGCATCCACTGTGCTGGCTGTCATATAACTGTTCTGGTGGTGAGGCTTGCAGGTGCCTAGCTGATGGCCAGAGGGACCTGTGCTGATGTACATCCCATGACACTCACCAGTACCATTCGTTGCGCTGGCATGGATGTCCCCAGGAGGGGACAGTTGGGGCAGCAGCAAGCCCAGGGGTGGGGAAGGTGGTGCGGGGCCCTGTGTGCCCCAGGCCGTGCTCTTCCCTGCAGCATGACCCTTGTCCCAGCTGCTCCCTGGCCCCTCTGCAGCTGTGAGGTCTTCACGCAGCTGGGACCAATCAGTGTGTCCAAACCATTGCTTCTGGAAGGAGCTCGCTCCAGGCTTCATGGGAGGTAGGGGCAGGGAAGGGCACGCTGGTGCTGCAAGCAGCTCTCCTGTCCTGAGGAGATGTGGCAGAACCTTGTGCACCTTCTGGCAGCACTGCACTTGGGGTTCTGCCGATGTGAGGAGATGTGGACACCATGTGAGCACGTCGGAAGGGCTGGCGCTGCCAGGAGCCTTCTCTCCATGCAGGCCCTGGGTGCAGCCAGACAGGCATGTGGGGCCCCAGGGAGATAACGAGGTGATTGCTGGTGAGCAGCACCTGATGGGGCTGGTAAGGACTGGGGCTGGGGCAGCTGGGCAGGGCTGGGTGGGGCTGGGGCAGCTGGGCAGGGCTGGGTGGGGCTGGGGCTGATAACGAGCGGGGCTGTTAACCGACAGTGCTGGCTCTGGGCTCAGTCAGAGCCCACTTGGGCAGCAGCTGCTGTGGTCATGTCTCCCCACTGGCACGATCTGCTGCCTTGCCACGGGTGAGCAGGGCCTCCCTGGGTTTTTTGGGGCAATGGCTTGGCCGAGACTCAGCCCTGATGCTGGGTCCCCAGCTGCTTCGTAGCTCATGGATGCGGCTGCACGGGAAGGGCAGGAGGGCCGTGGCTGCTGACACCGGTGGTGACTGGGGTGGCCATGGCTGTGCCAGAAAGGTGAGTGGCTCCCGGCGGCCGGTTTCTGACTGGCTGCGGTGGTGTGGGTGCAGCTGCTGGGAGCCGAAGGGCTCCTCCCCTGCACCGAGTCTGCAGGGCAGGGGCAGCCAGCCCCCCCCCCCCCGGCGATGGCCTGGTGCTGGAGCTGCCGCGGTGGGAAGTCCCTGGGAAGTGATGGGCAGTGTGAGCAGGCGTGGGGGGAAGAGGGAGAGGAACGGGTGTCCAGAATAACTGCTTTAGCACTAGTGCTTTCCCCCCCGACTTCTGTGAGTAGCTGGAGCAGGTGTGACCTGGGGGCTAGCTGGTGTTTGGGGCGGGTGGCCGGCTCGTTGGTCTGTTTGCAGTTTTGCTGCTGCACAGTGTAGTTCCTGTTGCTGTAGGTGCTTCTGCTGGACACTGGGACACAATAGGTTCTATGTGAGCTTGTTGGTGAGCTACAGATCGGCATTGTCCCCCTCAGCTCCCTGATGGAAATCCTGCTGCAGGTCTAATGCAGAGGATAGATTTTAGTCAGGAGTCGTCTGTCTGGGAGGTTTCATGTGTCCTGGTTACTCTTTGTGAGCATAAAAAGCAGTATATGAACACATCTCAGCCTGTCCTGCCCTTGTCAGCCCCTTTCTGAAACAGCTTAAAAAGCAGGATCTCGGGGAACTTGCACATGGTGGCATGCAATGTATTGCTTGATGCCTGCCTGAGGGAGGAGATGCATCCACCCAGCTCCCTCTGTCCATGCTTTGGGAGACAATAAATTGTGAATTAACCCTCTGATTTTTGGATGCAAATTTAACCAGGATGCTGTGCTACTGATTTCTGTTTCTGCCCCAGAAGACTCCTGGGCTGGCTCCTGTGGCACCTGGGGTGCATGAGGCAGCCCCTAATGTGCTTTTGGGGGGTGACTGTCCTCTTTGCAGGACGGGAGCCCCCTGAGGAGCCAGGTGCACACGGTGCTCCTGTGAGGGGGTCAGGGCCCCTGGCTGTGCTAGCCCAAGAGCACAGCTGTCGCTTCCTCTTGCTGTAAAGCCTGTGTCCCTCCATCTGTCCGTCCGTCCCCCCGGGGCAGTGGTGTGTTACTGCTCCAGTGCTGTGGGGAAGGGCTGTGCTCTCAGCCCGGAGCTGTGCTTTGGACACCCTGCCAGGAACCGTTCAGCCCTTCAGCATTGCTCAGGCCGTGCTCTGGGGTCGTCACCGGGTGAGCTGGGGACAGGGTGGCAGCCCAACTCTTGGTTCCCTTTTTTAAGCGATTTGTTTTACTGCAGAGTGTGCAAGTGCGTGCCTGGGAGTGACTGAGGCAAAATTAGGAGAAAAATCCCCCATTTCCTTCCCCCCCCCAGGTA
This sequence comes from Porphyrio hochstetteri, assembly GCA_020800305.1. Classification (NCBI taxonomy): domain Eukaryota; kingdom Metazoa; phylum Chordata; class Aves; order Gruiformes; family Rallidae; genus Porphyrio; species Porphyrio hochstetteri. The sequence continues at coordinate 92,027,913 of CM036938.1, forward strand.
CAGTAAAGCCGTCCTGGGTTGGACATCTCTGGCCTTCGTTCCTACGAAGCAGCAGCTCTTTCAGGCTGCAGCTTTGTGGCTGCAGAAACCCAAGGCGCTGCTGTTCTGAGGGGTAAACACAGTCGTGCCCTCAGGTTGCTTTACAGACAGAAGGGGTTTCAGTAATACCCATCAGGTCCTGTTGAATTTTCAGCTGTGCAGCAGGAGCAGAAGGCCCTGGGTGGGTGCCCAATCTTCAGCTCTCCTTTGCTGTTCCTTGCTCTCCAGACCATACGAAGGGGATTGCAACGCTGGGCTCCTTTGTAAAGAGCTCTGCAGTAGAGATACGGGAGTGCTGCACCAGAGCTGCTGTTTTGTGAATAAATACATAATTATTTTAACTGAAAATTAATGCGAATAAAGTCATGCAGAAATAGATCAATAAATAACATAATGCAATGAAATGTCATCAATTTTTAAGGCTGTGATGGTAATAAAGCAATGGGGCATTGTTTACAGATCATCAGAAGATAAAAGGGTTATTCTGGTAAGGTTTTTAATGTCTTTTCTCTCTGCTTTATATGCACTTTAGCATAGAAATGAGCACAGCTGTAATGCTTCGCATCCAGCATAGCTGGGGTTTGACAATTAGCTTACAGTTTGGAAAGCTTTAGATTTCATTCAGAAGTGAATTACCCCGAATTCCTCTTTTGCAATGGAAACCCAAGAGCCAGGTTGGTTTTCAGGGGCTGGTTCAAGTTCAGTAGGACGGAGTGATCAGTCAATGGCTACATCATTGAGTAGGGTGCCTGGAAATGGGGCATTTCTCTTAAAATCAGAGTTCCTGGCAGCACTGTGAGATGTGTCTTGACTCGGTGGTGCAGAATTGGGCTGCCTGGCCTGAGAGCCAGCTAGGCCTCTCTGCACAGCCTCATCACGGGCTCCGGCAGACTCCCCCATCCCCTGCCCGGAGCTGGAACACAGCTGCTGCACACAGTTGCTTCTGAACTGCAGCAGTTAGCTCTGTGTCGGGGAGGGGTGTGAACAGTTACTGGTGGGATGGTGTAGAGCTGCCTGGTGGGGCAGTCACCAGGCTAGACCTGCCACTGTCCTGCCCCGTGCCTCCTTTGCCAGGCGGAGCTGTTTGGTAAGCGGAAAGCATGATCCTGGATCTCATACATGCCTCGTGGCAGCAACAGTGAGGAACAGCCCAGGAACAAAGCTGAACTCCCCCTCAGCAGTGTTTGATGGTGGTTCTGGAGCATTCTTTTGGTAGTTGGTGTCTGCGGGCTGCCTTAGCAGCTGCTTTCAGGGAGGCACTCTCTTCTGCAGATGAAGCTGCACAGCATTGACAGGCAACCACTAACCTCTGTACACATGAAATTTCCTAAATCCATCTTCGTAAACACATTCTTATGACAAATAACTACCTTTGTAACTAAGAACTTAATCCTAGGTGCTGACTCATGGCAAATCTCCTATCATCCCTAAAAGAAGGAAGCATTTTCTTGCCTTGATTTGTTTTTTAACTCCTTTTAGCACACTGAATGTTGCTGCTAAGCACGCTTCTGTTACTAAAAGTGGTGGGTTTTGCTGGAGGTGCCTTGTGGGTTTCAAGATTTTGCTTAGTTCCTCCTATAACCCCCCTAGAGCTGCTGGAGAGGTTTCCCTTTGCAGGCAGTGCTCCTGCCCCATGAGGGCCGCTGCTGGCTCTCTGCCCCACAAGTGCAGCACTCCGAGGGCTCGCCGTGCCGGAGCCTGCCTGGTCGGCGTGGCACAGGGCGCTCCTCAGGGTGTGAGGGGGGGGGACCCATGAGTGGGGTTAATGGTGGTGTGGGGCAGCTGCTCTCAGCTGGGACACAGTGGGAACCGGCATCTCCCTGGCCTCAGGCAGGTGAAGCCTCTGATGGCAGCCATGCCCTTCCTCAGCATCCTGAGGTGTGGGCCTGGTGGCTCCTCTGCAGCATGAGGCCATTTGATACACATCTCTTGGATCTGTTTGCAAGAAGGGTGCATACTGAGAGCCCAGGCTCCTCTTGTGAGGTGGAAGGGGTGTCTGTGGCCTTGTGTCTGAGTGCTGCCTTCGAGGTGAGCATGGTGGGCCTGCTCCAGCCCTGTCATGGAGAGGTGCCACCAGCCGCAGCTCCCCATCTTGGCAACATCCCCTGTCCCTGCTGGACCCCCAGCACGCTGGCTCCTGCACCCAGTTCTGTTTGGGCGGGCCTCATGCTGAGCCACTTCAGTTTGTTACCCCAGCTGAAAGCAGTCAGCCTTCTTTTTGTGTGGCAAAGGGGAGAGAATGCTTTTTTGTTGAGTTTCAGTGAGTCTACCTGTGTCGTGGCTGCCGAGTGTCAGAGCTAATGCCAAGTGCAGTTCGTATTGCTATGGCTGGCGGGGCAGAAGCAGCTTGCCTCTGCAAAAGCAACATTAACGCAGCTGTACAAAGCTGCGGAATGCAAAGTACTCTTCAAAAACTGGATTTTAAGGTTGTTGCTGGCCGTTCCTGCAGCTGCCTGGGCCTGGGGCCTAGCTGAGCCTATCGGTGAGGCCAGAGGTGCCTCTGGAAAAGTGGGTTTAACAAAGGGTGGGAAGACAGGGCAGGCCGAGCAGGGAGGGAGGCAGCCCTGCGAGCACCAGAGTGCACTGAAAGCACAGAAAATCACTCTATGGGGGTTTTGTTGGTTGGGTTTATTCTTTCAGTGTCTTGGGTAGCTAATTGTGAAGCGTGGAAAAATGCCAGCCCTCGGTTGCCATGGGTGTTGGGGGGCAGGATTGATTACTGCTTGTCAAATACTCCCGTGCCCTGGAAATTGGAGCCTGAGAAAAGTCTCAGAGGAAATTAATCATCCAACCCTCCGAACAAGGCTGAATGCTGAATAAAATGAACTGGGCAGCAGTGAAAGTCGCGGGTACGCTGCACATGAGGTGCAGAAGGTGTGGCTGTGGGAGACAAAGACATGTGTGACCGTATGTTTGCAGGCTCACAAAGCTCTGGCCCTGTGTTAGCTGCTTTGTGAACATAATAACACACATAATGCGGCTTCTGATGTGTTTTTATTGTAGAAGACAAAGACCTGTGGTTAAAATGCTTGGGGAGCTCTGGTTTCACTGGGGTGTGGGGCATCCCGCCTGGCATGAGGCCAAGTTGGGATTTCTTCTTCTATCGACCACATTGGGTACCAGGTGCCATGGGGACCTGAACTGTGCCAGTTCGGGCCTGGCACCACGCTGGAAGCGTGGCTTTTTGGGGAGGGCTGGTGTTGGCTGCTGGCTGTGGGGCTGGAGAGCCCGGAGAACAAGGCATTGGGCTGACAAAGGACAATCCTAATCACGGCTGGGCTGGGCTGTCCTTGTCTTCACTGGTGTGGTATTCAGGGTTGGACTTGCAGTTGTTCAGCAGTAAATCCTGGTTAATTAAGCAGTGTTCTCATGGCACCCACAAGTGTTGGTTTCTGGGAACTGTTGGCAACCTGTGGTTCTTGTCCACTCGAGATGTAGGAAGAAACCTGATTGAACTGCGCTCTTGGAAGCTGTTGTGGAGAGCATATGTGTGCTGCCCTGAAGCTGTGGCCATGTCTGCACCAGGGGATAAAAAAAATTAAACAAAATTGTTCTTCAGATCAAGAATAAGTTCTGTGGAAAAGGGTGTTTCCAGGAGAAAGCCAGTAGGAAGGGGCTGCTCATCCAGGTGGAAGTTCAGCCTGGCCTCATACAGTTGGGTGAAGAGTAGTGTAGCTTTTCATAGGAGTAATGAGTTAATTTGGTTTCTGGGCAATAAGCACATGATGGGTGGAGGCTTCTACCTACTTGTGTTGCTGTGTCCTTCAGAAGCATTCAGTAAAGCCTGGCTTGGCAAGGCCTGAGAGAGCACGCCAACCCTGGGGGTGACCATCGCCCTCCTGTTGCTTTCTTTAAAACTCAAACATGATAGAAATGTGATCTATTTGGTGAGTTTTTTGTTCATGTCTCCATCGATGTCCTCTGGGGCTGCTGAAAGTCGGGATAAGGATGTTGTTATGTGCAGTGCAGTGTGACTAATTAATTCTTCATTAATTCTTCCGCTTGATGTGGGTGACAGGCAGCAGGCGCGAGCGGCTGTTGGGATGTGCCTGGAGCAGCCCCAGAGAGCTGAAGGTACAGAGGTGAGGGAAGCAGCTACCAAGCAGTGTTCCAGTTGCCTCCGTTCTGTGCTTGGCTCGACTTCATACAGCCTTCCTGAGGCTGGCTATGACAGGCCACGTATGTCTCGAGTTGGTGTGGCTAAAATACCCACCAGGAACCTCCACTGGGTTCTGAGACACTCGGTGTACGTGGGGCATTTCTGAAAGAACTCGGGATCCAGGCTGTAGTTTCTGGAAATAGGAGTAACATCGGGGATTAGTGAGATGTTTGCTTTTGTCAACTGACCCTTGCTGGGTTTGTTTTGTTAACGCTGAGAATAACAGAACGTGAAATAGTGTTGTGTCTTTTGCAGAGTATTTGCTGTTACACTTGGCATGAGGTTTGTGGTTGAGAGAGACAGATGTAGAGGCTTCCCCTGGGACAGCTGGAACACTGAAGTTAGTGTTGTTTGTGCTCTGTCCTGTGAATTTCTAATGGTAAATTGTATTAGAATAGTAGAAACACAGATAGCAGGTGGGAAGGGACCTCCAGGACCCTCTGGTCCAGCCCTTCTTGGCAAAAGCATGGTCTAGACAAGATGGCCCAGCACCCGTCCAGCTGAATCTGAAGGCCAGTGTTAGGTGAGGAGGGCTTTCTTCGTCCGTTGTGCTCTCTAACCTGTGATAGTTAGCGTTTCCCAGGCTGTGGGGTGGGCTTGAATGGTGCTGACTGGGGAGTGAAACCCGTTTGCTCTTGGCAAACCCTTCGTATGGGAAGGGGACGAAAGAGCTGGAAAAATAACTCCATGGCTCTGAGTGTCTTTGCTTTCTAGTGGTGTGTTGCAGAATAAGGAGCACTGAATATATTTAGATAAAAGATAGCCAGCTCCTCCTTTTCCACCGAAAGCCTCATCCATGGCAGCCTTTGAAGTCTGTGTGAGGTGGTTGAAGTCGGGCCTGCAGTGATCCCCACCAGCTAATGCAGCTGGTATTAGTGAGAAAATAATGTGCCGCTCTAAGGTTTACCTCAGTAACTAGAGATTGGCATCAGACTCGAGGGAAGAGGCTTCCAAAGTTTTTGATGTAATTAGCTGATTGCTCTCATTATGCACATGACTGACTCGGTCCTTTTGAACCCGGCTAATTCCCCAGCCGCAGTGAATCCCAGACTAATTGGACGTTTCCTTTGCCTTTTGCTCCCGTCGGGTGCCGTTCTGCTCCCATGTCAGGACTCGTGTGTCTGGCAGCTGAAGGCCGGGGGGCTCCTGTGACCCACGGTGGGTGGGCAGGCTGAGAGCCCCCTCAGCCTTGCTGAACCACGTCCACCTGCCATGTCCGTGCTGCCCGGGCCTTGCTGGCATCTCCCCTTCCTTTGGCAGAGGCAGCTAATGGCTGCCTCCGGCTGGGCCCTTGCAGCTGCTCGCCTGGCCCTGTCTGAGGGGGCGTCAGTGGGATCCTCGGCTGGAAGGGCCAGGCCGGGGCGGTTCTGTGTGGGACCCTGAGCAGGCCCACATGGCCCCTGGCAGGGATGGGTCCCGTCATTCTCTGCTGTAGCTGCTCCCCTGCCCTCCACCAACCAGCACAAGCACTCAGGAGGCCCCAGGCGAGCTGGATGAGGGACCTGGGATGGGTTTACGGCAGCCTGGCCTGAAGGAAGGTCTAGCCCGAGTTCACATCCCTGCCTGCTTTGAGGCCCTTGTGTGAGGTACGTGTGTTGGCACAGGGGGCTGGTGTGGGGATAGGGCAGGGACGGGTAGGGTGAGCCAACTTCCAGCAGCTCAGTTAGGCCATTCGTCTCTGAAATCATGGCCTCTCTCATCGGGTTGTGTCAGGCTGGTCCCCACCCCAGGAGTTCTCAGGGAAGCTGCCTGGAAACCCTTCTGTTGGACAAGTCAGGCATCATGGAACTGCCTTTTCCTTTTTCCTGATGGATTTCAGGACTCGGTAAGATGTTTGGGGAGTGGGAAACGGGATCCTTAAGGAAGGCTTTGGGTCTAGGGGCCGGTGTACCCGAGTTCTCTGGCAGTGTTCGTTTACCTTTGCCTTACAGTCATAAAAACAGCCTCAAGGAAAATGGGAAAAAACCCCAACCCTACGTCTGCCTTCGTGTTGGAGGGTGTTGGTGTATCGCTGTGGGCAGGCTTGCATGGGGTGCTGATCTCACTTCGTGTCTGTGGAACGGAGCGGGGAAGGGGGCGACCAAAGGGAACGTGCCTGCCTTCCTTACAGAAGCAGAGCTGCCACCTCCTGCGAGGCTTGTCTCCTTGGAAGCAGGAAGGCTGCTCTGAAGCTCGGGGTTTGCCTCCACGGGACAGGCTTGGCACGCACTCACATAACAAGTGATACTAAATTTTATATCTGGGGAGGCGGCTTCAGCTTTTAAAATAAAAATAGAGCGGTGGAGGGCTCAGTGGTTTCGTTGTTCCTTCACACAGGCCCGTGCTCTCCACCCCCTCCTTTTGTGGCTTCAAATAAATAAATAAATAGCATGCTGGGTCGCTGGCGTGAGGCGTTTCCAGGCTTGCTTTCCAGGCTGTGCCGAGAACATCCAGCAAGTGTGGTTCCACACTCCAGTGAGCAATAGGAACCCATCGGCAGGCCCCAGTTCCACAGCACTCTGAAATATCCGAGTTTCTAAAGGCTGCTGCTCTGTTGGGGGTTTTAATGTATTTTAAGTCATGGGTGCTTTCTGTTGTGGTCCAGGAGAAGGGAAGCTGGAAGCTTGCTGTTCGAGGTGAGGGTGGAATCACAGATAACAATTAAGCTTGAGCTTTTGGAAATGCCAGATGCTGGGAATAGGCAAACCGTGGCAAATGGATAATTCTGAATGCCTGAGGCATTGCAGGAGATCAGGAGGAGGATTTCTTAAGCCCTCAGATGTTTGTTTATGACCGTGTCTCTGCCAAGCTCTCTTTGCACTAACGTGTGATCACGATGAACATAACTTTCCTTACTGACATCATTTCCTTAGCGTTCCAGCTTGTTCTCCAGAGAACTGTTACCAGCTTCAGAATGCTGCTAATCTGAGCCAGCATCGACATTCTCTTCAGGTTCAGGCAGGTCATGTCGGGGTAAATGAGATTACTGGTTTTAATCATTTTGGGATTTTGTAAAGAGGAATATTATGGGTAGGTGTTTGAGAAATCAGCTCCCATTCATCTCCAGTTGCTAGGATGGTAATGACAGGGCTCATTTCTCCTTACAAAATCCTGACTTGAAACCCCTGCTTAGCCCTTTGAATGCCTGATAATACATACTGAATACATCCACTGGCTTCTGATATTAGTGGGTGATGACACTGTCGAGTATAAGAAATCTAAAGCATCCACAAGTGTAACCTTTCAGACTGAGTATAGCTGTGCCTGTCTCCTCCACTGCCCCCAAGGGTTGCTTTCCTCTCACGTTTGTTGTGGGGTGCATTTTGTTGGGAAGGCACCCGAGGCTGGTGCCTTTGGGATCGTTCCTGCAGGAAGGCAGGGGCCCTGGAGCTCCTTCTCAATCTTGGTTACAACAGTGGCTTCTTTTCCCTCCAGGAATGCCTTTGCAGGCAGAGAGGCTGCGGTGACGATGCTCTGATCTTTTACTGATCTTCACGGTGATCATTCATTGTCCATCTCCATGCCAGCTTCACCTTGCAAGGATGCCACGTTCACCTAGAGTACCTGCTTTTAGATGGGGCTTCGGGGTGCAGTTAGCCATTGTGAAGTTCCTTCAGGGCTTCTACTACTGCTCTGATGTGTAGTGTCTGAGATACCTGTTACACATTTGTGTTTTGCCCCATAGTTACAGATGTAACTGTGGGTCAGCTTCTTTCCTTCTTTCCCCACTCCTTGGTTTCTTCAGCACGTTGCTCAGTGCTTCTCCTCTGTCTGCTCCCCGAGACTGGGCTGCTCTGTCATCATTTACTACCTTGTGTATTTTTTCCTAGTAGCTTTATTGGTCTCAGGAACTTCCTTTGGGCTACTTACAGAGCAGATGGCAGACACACATGGCTTGAGATTCCTTAATGACCAGAAGCTGGGGACCAGCATCGCTCTGCAGGTCTTAACCTGTATCTCAGCATTAGGCACATGCTGTTTTAACTGCTAAGACCCGGTGTGGCTGTACGTAGTCATGGTGACAGGACAAATGCAGGATTATTTAGCAACTTTGCAAGATACACTGTTGGTTGTTCTCTCCACAAGAACAGAAAAGTGCTGTTTGCCAGATGTTTAAAATACTGTGCATTTCCCCCTGAATTTAAGCTGTAAAAATGGAATTGGGAGAGTTGGGGTGAGGAGGCAGGTTATAGTACAGAAGGGTTTTGACAGTCATCTCTTTCAGCAACCCTTTGGAAAGGTGAACATTGAGCCCCATGAGTCTGTTTTAACATCCTTTCCAGATCCTGAATTCTGCAGGAGTTTGGGGAAGGGTGACTGCTCTCCTGTGGATGTACAGACCCATATGTTGCACCAGGAGCTGCTGAATCAGCCACACGTAAAAATGCAGTGATTTGGTGTAGCTGTTGTGATCTGAGCCAGGTTCTGAGTAAGGAGTTTGTTAAAAGGGTTACACAGTTTTATCTGTGGACTTCCAAACACTGGAAGGTTAATATTAGTTGGATATATTCCTGTCCCTGAGAGTTTATGTAACTGCAATGTAAAGAATTGTCTAATTGTATTTAGGGCTGTTGGAAACTCTGTCCTGTTGCCTGAGAAACCTGTTGAAGAATGATGGCGATGCCGCAGGGTTGGCTTGCTGAAGCATGCAGCGCAGAGGGGCCATGTGGCAACTGGGGAATGGCACCCAAACTGGAAGAAGGGGGGCGAAGGGTTAATGTGCTGGACAGAGGAATAAGTTGCAGGATGGTTATATGGACTATTCAATTATTTTTTGTCTGATTTAATATTTTTTTTTAAATGTAACCAATTCCTTGACCACACTTCGCCTTAGAAGTACTCTTTTGGTTGAGGTGTTCACTGTAATCAATGAGCTGCATCCCGTGCAACTGACACTTTGCATTTGGAAGAAGAAAGTTGTCACTTCTGCTGAAGTTCCCTGTGTGCAGAGATCTCTAGACAGTGGTGGTAGCGATGGTAGGGACCAGGTATGAAGCTGCTTGCTGTGGATCTAGAAAGGTTCACAAGCACCTTGTCATCTGCGAACCTAAAAAGGGATACGGGTGCTGTGAGTCCTGGGGGACAGCTGCGTGGGTGGCAGGGCACGGCAGCGTGCTCCTAGTCCTGCTCAGCAGATCTGTCTTGCCAGGCCAGGCACCAGAGGGGAGCACTGAGCAGCCTGTTCCTCTGTACCAGCTCTGCTGGCTGTGCTCAAACCTTTCCCAGGTGTCTGAAGTCCTGAACCTTTCACCTTCCTTTCCTCTCTCTCTGTTTTCTTTATGGAAGGCTGGAAAGACAGGTTGGGCATGGTGGTCTGGGTGTGTTGGGTTTGAGTCTGGGTTTGTTTGGTTTCTGTTTTGGTTTGGGTCTGTTTGCTTGGTTTGGGTTTAGGTTTGGGTCGGTTTGGGTTTGTTTGGTTTCTGTTTGGGTTTGGGTCTGGGTTTGTTTGGTTGGGTTGGGTTGGGTTTGGGTCTGTTTGTTTGGTTTGGTTTGTGTTTGCTTAGGTTTTGGTTTGTGGTGTTTTCCTTAGCTGAGAGCAGATGTTCTGGCCATGGATCCTGCTTCTGTGTTCCATGGCTGGAGTAGCTGAGTGTTTTCCATAGGTTTTTACTTTCCTGGAAGAGGGGTGGGCATCCTGTCACAAACACACCTCCTCGTGGCTCAGGAGCTTCTGCAGAGCCAGGCTTCACCAAAACACGCTCGCTGGGAGTGAGGGAGCTGCCACTGCTGCCCCACTACAGGACAGGCGTGACACTCATCGTGAGGTGACCCTTGGCTGTAAATTGATACTCCATTGAATGTGGCCTCTTCTCTTGCAGCGACCCGTACGTGAAGCTCTCCTTGTACGTAGCAGATGAGAACAGAGAACTTGCTCTGGTGCAGACAAAAACCATTAAAAAGGTATGTATGGGTCTATTTTTGTTCTGACGGTTTGGAAATGGTGCTGGGATGTAGTAACACTGCTGTTTAAATCATTGCATGTGTGTATAGCAGCTGAATAATTGGGGGGGTTGTGGGCTTGGGTGTTTCCCCCCAGACCAAGAGGAGAGCAAGTGGGTGCATCTCCAGCGTGTGTGATCAGATGGCAGGACCTAGTATGTCACGTATTATACTCTAAAGCTGGGCTTACCAGGTTCATTACATCATCCATTGTTCCTTCTATCAGTTGTACCTTCATGAGTGACATAGCTGAAGTAAAGAACTTAGAAACTCTCTTTTAATTATCATTTATTTGACCTTTAGCAAAAATGATCATTCTTTAATGTTGCCTTTCAAAATTTCCAGCGTATTTTCCTAATATAGAATTGGAGAGAGCCAGGTGACAGGAGGTGGGCAGTGAGAAGGGCCTGGAACCGCACTGAGATTGTGTTTGTGAGGTGAAGGAGGTGGTTTATTTTCTTTCTTTAAATTGGACCACGTTAGTGACTTTGGGCTCAGCCCTCACCCTACTGCTCACCAGGCAGCGTGTTTGACCCGGAGAGTTGGGGAGGTCTGAGCAGCTGCACCCTGCGGGGGCAGTCTGTGCCTGGGTTTTCATGGGCTGGCTTGCAGGATCCCTGTGAGGGGAGGATGAGAGAGCTGCTCAGCTGACTGCCATAAGTACAACAAGGTGTAGTAAGGATGTGCAATTATTGTATTAGTTGTATGAGGGAAGAGAGAAACTCCTGGGCCTCGGTGCTGCCCTCGGGAGGAAGAGAAGGACGATGTTGGTGCACCCGCCCAGCAGCAGACGGAGGGCTGAGGGTGGGGAGAGGAGGATGCGTTCCTGGGCCTGTGTCTGCCTTTCTTCACCGTTTCTTGTAACTGTCACCTGCAGCCTGGACTTTCTCAGTCGCTCCCATAATAGTATTATTAACTCATGGATTGGAAGCTCCAGTTAGTCACTTGTGGTTTCATCCCAGGACTTTGCTCTGGGAGCAGTGTTCTTCCTAGGCAGTTGGCAGCCTCGGGTTGTTCCATAAACAGCCACCCTCGTTCGCACATCTTACTTCTGCATCCCTGATTTTCACTCAAAACCTTTGAGCAAAGTCAGTCTGGGGAGTGATTCCCAAAGACACTGCTGACTTCCTCCTTCGGCTCCCTACCTTTTAGTCTGACAGCATCTAATCCTTTACTAGTTTCTTATTTTTCTCCTGTTTTTTGTCTTCCTCAGTCCAGCACGTAACATTTCATGGTGCTTGACAGAGGCAGCAGGATGGTGGTTCCCCTTGTTCCTCTCCCTTTGCGTCACTGGTGCGGTTGTCTGGTCTGTACCCCACTGTGTAGCAGGACCAGGCCGGAGGAGGGGGTTAGCTACAGCCAGGGGAGTGATGAATGCACGTGGTTCCCTTACTCCCCAGAAATAAAGGTATCAGAAGGATTTCAGACTCCTCTGGTGTGATCTGACGTACCTCCCTGCGCACACGAAGTGCCTCGCGTTCCTTCCAGAGCTGTCTTCAGGGCCTGCAGGAAACGCTCCCTCCTTTCCGCAGCAGAGAAAGCTGCCTTTGCTGTCTGATGCCTCGGGATCTTGTAAGATGCTCAGGGTGATTTTGAAATCCCTGCTGCTGGACTTGTGATTTCATTGTCAGTCCTTTCAGAAGGCTGGATGAAGATTACCCAGTTCCCTCGGTTTGCCGAGTTTTTTTCGGTTTTCTCCGAGTCTGGAGACTTCACGTCCACATCAGCTGTGACAGTGTCCATCTTTACCAGTCCCTCTTAGCTGCTCTGCCTTTCCCATATGTCACGTTAAGCAGAACTTCCCATACCTAAACATGCTTTGTCTCCCCATGGAGCTTCATTGCTTGGTAGCATGGGCTTTTTCTGTGCTCTCGTTCTACTTCTATGGCTCAAACTCTTCTTTGTGCATGTTCTGATATCCCGGGGAAGATCTAGCTCAGCTTGACTCTTGGCAGTTCTTTATCTGCACAGTACTTGCCCTTTTTAGGCTGTGGCTCTTTCTGCTGATGAGTCTTTTTGTTGCTGTTTCCCTGCTAATATCTTTATGAAGTTATTCATGCGTTTATTTCTGGAGCCTTACTTTGCCTGTGTTCTCCTCTGCCAGCACTCTGGTGTTTGTACTCTCTGAGCTGACCCACTGATCGTTGGGCTTGTAAAGGTGGGAGAGGTTTCTGCCAGCTCCAGAGCACTGACCAAACTGGTGCTGCCTCATGCACCGAGTGTTTCCTAGGACCTTCACCTTGGCTAAGCAGTGTGCAGGCTGAGCGTGTTACCGATGGACAGGAGTGCCCCAAACATAGCGCGGGGCCGGGTGTTGCTTGCCGAATTGCGGGGGGGGCCCGCTTGCTGGTAACGGCCATGTTCAGTGAACACAAGGCCTGAAAAAATCACTTTTCTTATTATTCCCTATTGTGCTCCTGAAGGCAGAAGAGCTGGAAGTTTCTCTGGGCCCCCAGCCCCTATCCCTGCCTTTCGCCTGCACCCATGTTATTCCTTTATCTCCCCTCTCCTGCTCCATCCCAGGATGGGTTAGGATAGGCAGGTCAGACTTGCACATCTCTGTGTATGGCTTCAGAGCTGGATCTTTCCTCAGGCTCTCGCTTCCCTTTGTCCCTTCCCCAGCGTTTACTGGTACTGGGTTGCACTGGTGACATGTTCCTCGTGCCCCAGTTGGGGTTCAGCCCCAGTGCACGGCTGCCAGCGCGGTGTGACCGTACGAGTGCCCGCAGAGCTGCAGCATCACCCGTGTCCATGTCGTGGAGAGCCACAGCGTAGTGACCGCTGTGCCCTGGGACGGTGACCGAGCGGCTCTGCACCGCAGGGTGAAGGTGCACAGCCCAGCTTCTCCTCCTCCACGCTAGCAGCATTTGGGTGGGTGCAGAGCCAAGCTTCACTGTCAGCTCTTCTGGTAAATCTCTGCTGTGTGAGGGAATGAGGGAATGATCTGGCGTGGAAACAAAACCCTTGGACACAGCACGCTGGGGTTTAACCTTGCCCAAATTACTGATGTTTGTAGTTCTGATAGCTTTTTTTAAATTATACATTTGTCATTCCTTTCTTAGCTTTTCTCAGATTCAAACCGCATGCATATTTTTTGGTGTAGTTTATTGAGGTGATTAAAATCCCGCATAGGCTGGGGGAGCTCAGGAAGGTGGTCATACATATTCAGAGGGAATAACCTTGCCTTCTGTTGGGCCTTTTTTGCTGTTTAATTACAGTATAAGTCTGTCCTTATTTCTGTACCCTTCAAGTTGCTTTGTGTTTAAATAATACATTTCTTCTTATTTTTCCTATTTTTTTCTTATTTTTGGAATCTGGTCTTAGATGAATCTTGAGAAAGCAACACCTTCAGGTTTGATACCTCTGGGTTCTCAGCCATTTGCCTTTTACTCATAGAATCCTATTTATACTTAACAGCTATTTTAGGATCATCTGACTCAAGTATCCTCCCACATTGGCTTTACTCAGGAGAGAATTTCTAAACAATTTGATGGCATTTTTTTTTGTCACTTGCATGCACATTCTGCTGATGGCAAAGTGGCAAACCTGAAGGCATTTGGATAATACAAATACGTTTATTTCTCTTCCAGACACTGAATCCGAAATGGAACGAAGAGTTTTACTTTAGAGTAAGTTTCCCTTTACTTACAATCATTGCGATGTTGCGTATGATTAATCTCATGGCGTTTTATAAGGTTGGTAAGAAGTTTGGTGGGGTTTATTTGCTGTTTACATGTTTATGTTAAAAAAATGCTTGTCCTGATGTAATTACTGTTCCGTTTCCGTAGCGGAGAGTGGTTAGCAGGGCTTGGTTAATGAGGAATGGGCTGTTCCTCAGAGCAAGGTTTCAGTTAATTCATCTGAGAAATGAAAAAGTCTTTTTACTTGAAAATGTATTTTTAGCCAAGCATGTTTGCTGGGATTTTGGACCATTAATGCCATGGCAAACAATCGGAGTTACTGCCCAGAGCTGCATGAAATTTAAGTTACGTGTGTAGAGGTGGAAGGTAGGAAATGTCATTTCTCTTGACCTTTATGTTACTTGCCAAAAAGGTCAAAATAGGGGGGTTTGGAGTTCGCTTTTAATCTCTCTGGAACTTGCTTGAAATGAAACCCATTTTTATAGGTAAAACCCAGTGACTTTTTTTAAATCTGAAAAAGTAATGTGAACTATTTGGAAGTGGTAAGGGAGGGGTTAAAGTCGTGATTATCCAGCCCCACAGAATACAATGAGAAGGGCACCAACAGCTTTGTTACTTAGCTGGTGCCAGTGTTTTTCCAAGGAGAATGGCTGGATGTTGTGCAGCTGTAGCTCTCACAAAAGGCAAGGTAGGATTTCGGGGGGTTAGAATGTAGTCGGGAACAGCTGCCTGAGTGAAGCTGGCGGCGCAGGGTGTTACTACTGGTTCCCTGTGGAATGCTGGTACAGTCCTGGCGACCAGCATCCCGCAGATCCAGGGATCCCACCGGGTTAACCCCAGCGTTCTGAGGCTCAGGTGCAGTGCTTGGTTTTAAACATGTGCCAGGGTTCCTCAAGACTGGGAGGCCCATTGCCAACCCCCAGAATCACCAGTCTGCTGTGGGATATTTTGTCTAAATGTTCCTAATCCAACAAGATGCACGCAGTAACCTGGGTCACAGAGTTCTGAAAACAGTCTCCCAAGCGGGTCAGATGATGAAGAACTTGTTTAGTCGTGACTGGGTTGTCTTCCTGCCAGAGTTCCTTTGTTTCTTTGCTTTTCCCTTTAAATGTTGGCAGTCTTTCTGCTCAAATTTACTGCAAGGGAAATATTTTTTCTGGAGGTATATTTGCTGTTTCAAGTGTTGGAGTGACTTCTGTTGGGCTTTCCACAGGTGTGTGGGATAAACGGGCTGGGAATGGTGAGCGATGGAGAGCTGAGAGGCAGGTGCTACACACCAGCCATGCCTCTCCCCTTCGGAGCAGAGCTCTCTGGAGGAGAGATGCACCCAGCACAGGAAACATGCTCCTCATGTTTACTGCTCAGCTGTTCCTAGTGGCAGCAGGGTTTAGGAACCATCCAACTTAAGAAAAGGGGGAGATGTACATCAGACGTGAGTCCTGCCTGCCTTGGTTTAATGACTCTGAACTGCTCTCATCAGGCTAATCAACCTAAAGTGGTGTTTCTGACTTTTCTTACAGGTAAACCCAACCAATCACCGTCTGCTGTTTGAAGTGTTTGATGAGAACAGATTGGTGAGTGCCTGTCTTGGTTGTGTTTCACTAATCCCAAGGTGCTCTGTAACACAGCTGATGACAGCACAGCACGCCTTGAAGCTCTCTTTCTGTCTGGTCTTTAAGTGAGGGTGCTAAGAACTGCGAGTAGAAGCCTAGAACACCTGGTTTGGGGCTTCTGGCCAGTGTTAAACACAGAGGTGGTACCCTGTGGGGTCAGCCCAGAGGGGCGGCCCAGGGTTCTGACAGCAGAAACCTCATCATCTTCCCTAGGCCAGTGGAGTCCCAACCATTCTAGTCACTCACAAAGCATCTGTTTCACCCCTGATCATTTTGGTGTCTCTTTCATGCACCTTTTAATACTTCTGCATCCTCTTCTGGGATGTGGTTACCAGCGCTGTGCCGTCTCTGCAGGATGTGGGTGTGTGTAGGTGTAAGGAAATGTCAAACCCCTGCTCTGTCACGTTTCCAGTGCTTTGCCTCGCAATGCCCAGCACAGGGTTAGGGCTTTTAGCTTTGGGTTTAGCTTGTCTGACGGGGCAGCTCTTCTGGAGAAGTCTCCCAACATCATACATTCTGCTTGCTTTTCTTGTGATGGAGTAGGTAAGGTTATTAACGTGTTCTTGGCTCTCTGCCTCTACTAAGCTTGTTCACTTCGTGATGGAAGGATCAGCGTTGTGAAGGTCCTTTTTATTCAGAAGCACCAAGGAGCATGGAGACATCTGTCTTCAAAAAAATGTGTTCTCTTCCTCTGTGTTCCTATTAAACACAGAGCAAGGGGAAACATTCAAGCTGTCACCTTCTGGGAGAGAGCAGTCTTACAGCCAAACGGCTGTACCTCCTTCGGAGGAAGCACACCGGTCAGTCTGCGGCGGGGTGTGTTTAGAGCGGTCTGACTGGGAGCGTGTTCATTGACATGCAGTGGTCAGGTTCACCTGGAGAAGTAGATGAATCTGAAGGCGAGAGCTGTTGGAATGGGTCCAGAGGAGGCCACAAAGATGACTGGAGAAGGGAAGGCTCCAGGGCGACCTTATAGCGGCCTACCAGTACCTGAAGGGCCTACAAGGAAGCTGGGGAGGGACTTTTTAGAAGGGCCTGGAGTGACAGGACGAGGGGGAATGGTTTTAAATTGGAAGGGGGGAGATTTAGATTGGATATTAGGAAGAAATTCTTCACTCTGAGGATGGTGAGGCCCTGGCACAGGGTGCCCAGGGGGTGGTGGCTGCCCCCTCCCTGGAGGTGTTCAAGGCTGGGTTGGATGGGGCCTTGAGCAGCCTGGGCTGGTGAGAGGTGTAGCTGCCTATGGCAGGGGGTGGAACGTGATGATCTTTGAGGTCCCTTCTAGCCCTGACCACTCTATGATTCTATAATACCCATCTGCACAATTAAAACTGACCAGGGCCTCCAGAGCTTAGAAGGAGCTCCTTGGTGAGCTCGTCCAGCTGCGAGGTCCTCTTCCGATGCCAGCTGATGGGGAATCCTGTGCCTGTAACTGGGAGGCAGAGTGTAAGCCTGGGCTGTGGGCTGTGCTGACATCACTGCGTGGTTGTTCTCTCTTGGGTGACAGCTGGAGTAAGTTTGTGTCGGTGTGGAGGAGGAAGCGACCTCATGGAAGAGATTTGGCTGTGGCCAGTGTGGGGTGTCCATGGGTAACGGTAACGGCTCTGGAAGGCTGCTGGGTTTTGCATTGCATTGTGATCCCCCTTCTGCAGCCAGTCTGCCCCTGCGCTCGGGCAGCCTGTGCTTAGGAGCTGTCGCTTTCCCTTCGGAAGGTGTCCTGAGCTGTTGCTAACACGAGTACGTTGGGGTTTTAGATCTCCATCAGGTTGGTTATGGAATGAGGAAACGCTGAGCTGATGGGTTTGGCTTCACTTTGGAGTATTTATTGTTGCTGTTTGTGTGGATTTGTTTCTTCTTCACGCTCCCAAAGCACCGGAGTGCTGTCTGTCCTTGCGGTACACCCCTTCCTTTCTGTCCCCAGCCAAACTGGGGAGCACACGATGCGAGCTGCTGCTGCGGTGCTCAAAGGGGCTGTGTCCTCAGGTAATACCTTTAGGCTGAGAAAGGAGAGAAACCCACACCTGTGCCTCTCCACAAGGCGACCTGCCGTGCTGCTGCTCTGTAGAGGCTGTTGGGGTTGTTCTTCTTCTTGGCTCAGGGTGCACGTACAACAAAAGGGGATTGTGCTGCCTGTTGGCAGCGATGGCTGGCGCTCCGAGCTCCCACGATTGGGCACCGGCCGGCTCTTGAGAGCAAGCTGCTCGCGGGCAGGGCTTTGCATGTCTGGATACTGACCCTCCACCTACAGCGTCTCAGAGCTGCTGGCAAAGTGCAGCGCTTCCAAGCTCTTCTGGGGAGCAAGCACACACGTCCCGAAGGGAGGCCGTGGCTTGTGCTAGCGGGGTTTCTTTCCTGGTCTGCACTAACAAGTGCTGCTGTGAGCACCCTTTCCCTGTGAGTATCAGTCTGCTGAGTTTCTGCGTTGTCAGAGGGCTGGTTTAGGGCATTTGTTTTACGCCTCGGTGTATCCTGTCTGGCTGTTGTTGCTCTGAGGGCTTTTGGCTCGGGGAGAGCATAACTGTACTCTGAGCTGGCAGTCCCGCTCGTGGTAACATTGCTAGCTTTCTCCCTGGAGCCTGGCCAGCGATGGGCAGAGTTTCTGGACTGTGTTTAGGACAAATCGGTACAAAATGACATGCAACACCCGCCTCCGGTTCTCACTTGCCTTCGCTGCCTGGTAAAACGGAAAGAGAACTGTTGTCTCCTGCCATCTTGCACATCTCTGCTGCTTTGCTTGCGTGAGAAGCCTGCCATGCGCGGGGTCACTTTGTTTGCTGGATGGTCAGCTGTTAGAAGGGACGGCGCAGGGGAGCATAGGTTAAGGGGTGTTCGCAGGGACGGTGTCAAGTCGTGGCTGTTTAGGGGCGAGGGGTTTGTTGCTTCATCACGTTATGAGCACAGCTAAAACTGAAAGCATAACCATGCTATATTTACTCGTGTTCTGCCATGCCAGCCTCGTGCTGTAACGCACACCAGAGCCTTGTGCCCAGAAGAATTCTCCTCTGCATGTGGAGTCGACTGAAGCTTTTAACAGGAATGGAGGCGGTTTTGTTGCAGTTCACTTTTCTGTGTGTGCTCCCTAGAGCCGTGCCTGCCCCGTGAGTCTGTGCGGGATAGATTTATAGCGGTGCCGACTGCTCGCTGCCTCGGTCAGCTGCGAGAGCTCTCCCGCTGGGGCTGCCACGCTGATGGAAAAGCAGCAGCTGGGAAGGTGCCGTTTCAGGCTCCCGCTGGCATTAGAGAAAAAACAAAACCCCCACTAGCTTACATTGGAGAGGGGGAGCGCGGCCACGTGACGCCCACCATCCTACCCTATGTCACAGTGTGTAGGAGCGCTGACTGCTCTTACCCAATCATGCCTGGAATGCTGCTTGCCACTTGGGCTATTTCTGCTATCTGTCGCTATCAGGGCTGCAGTGCTAACAGTTTGGCAGATGGGACACTTTTTCTCGGAGTTTATGTCTTTGGTTTTTAACTTCTGGCAGTGCCTGAATTGTTGCTGTTCTCCCTCTCCTTTTCTTCCCTCTGTAAAACCATGGCCCATCGGCTGCGGTTTCATTTTGGCTCTGGGCGAAGCAACACAGCCCCTGAATTGGAGATCCTGGACCGGGAGAGAGAAGATGACTTTTTCATGGCATTCCACACTTTGCCGAGGAGGAGCAGCCCTCACGCCTTCTCCCGACACGGAGCAGATTACAGTGGTGGCGGAGATCTGCAAGAAGTGGGCTCCTTAAAAAGGAGCACATCCATGTTTATTCCCCAGCTGCTGAACAGCATCGATGCGCGTCCAACAAGGAGCTCGTCGATGCAGATCTCCCTCCAGCGCAAAGCCGCCAATGGCTGTGTGGACGAGTGCGCGACCCTGGAGTCTCCTGAGGAGACACTTCCTTGCAAGCTCTCTGACCTGAGGGAGCACTGTGTGCCCGCCGTTGAAAACAGCTCTTCTTCTCCTAGCAGTCCAGAGGTGCCTCCTGAGGATTCTCCACCCAGGCTTACAGAGGAGCCGGGGCAAGGGATTAACGGAACCGTTTGCTGTAATCGCAGGATATTTCGTGCTGTCCCTCCTGCCAGCCAGAGCGAGGATGCTTCTGCCACCGCCCGAGACGATGAGGCGAATGAAGCAGTCCCAGGGTTGAACATAAGCGGGGTGAGGATTCAGCACCGGGCGTCGAGTGTGGAGGTGCCTCAGGTTACTGTGCTGCCCTTCGGGACCGAGGCTCAGAGCAATGCCCCCACCCCTGAACCCCGCCGCTGGTCTCTGCAGCACGTGCCGGATATGTCTGCAAATTCAGGGAAGAAGTGCTTTGTTCTCCAGTTGCAGCAGCCGCAGGCGAGCGGTGCGGGGGCGGGAGGCGAATACAACTTTGGCTTTACTGGCACCAAAGGGGACAGGTTGGTCAGGTACCCTCGGATTCGGCTAGAAAGGAGTACCTCCTACCCTGTCCAGCCGCCGGCAGAAGAGAGCAGCCCCGCAGGTGACGGATTGAGCTCAGAGCTGCGTGGGAATGGCAGGGACGGGGCAGAGATACCCAGAAGCAATTCGGTAGAGCGGATTCCTCAAGGGCAGGGGTGCTTGTTTAAAATCAGACCGGATCAAAACACAAGGCAGCAGCACTTCAGAATTCTTGTCACCCGCGGTCCTGAGGATCAGAATCAGGGTGTTGGTAAAGAGGGTCGTGGCACCCTGGGTCCTACAGCAGCCAGCGCCGCAGTAAGTAGTACTCTGTGTGCTCTGCTCATGAGATACCGCGTTGCTGTACAAAGGCCTCTGGGCTCAGGGCACCGCAGCGCTGGTGGTGACTGCCAGAACATTCGGCGGTTCTCTGGAGCAGGCCACGGATCATCTCTATTTCTAATGTAACGTAACTTTGCTCTCAGTTATGATTACATCTAGTGTAATATTTTGAGATCCTAGTGCCACAGGTTTCTTGATTCAGTGTTACATCAGCTGGAAAGATTTTTAAAAATCAGAACATTCAGATGGCAAACGAAGCATCTGTGTTAATTTCCTTGGCAGAGACCTTGCTGCGTGAGAAGTTCTGTATGTTTTAAACCAGATTCTGTGATGCCTCCTAAGCACAGTGTACGCGCATGTACCTCTACGTGACTTTAAATTGTGTGCTGTAATCCAGCAGTAGCTAAGACTAGCGAAATCTCACAGTACTTCCAGTCAGGATACTGACTCAGATAAGGTACAAAGGAGTTAGAAAATAACTTACAGTATTCTTTTTTTCATTTCTGGAAGTTAAAACCCTGTCCTGTGTTTTGTGTGCCACAAGTCCTGATGAACCAGCTGCACAAGGGCTTGGCACAGCTTGGTAACTGCCTTGTTTGTAGCTGATTTTCCTTTAAGGTGACAGAATTCTTTTAGTGCTTTTTCTCTGTTCCAATGGGAGAGGATTTTGATGTTTATGTTTTTAAGCCACGTTTGAAAAGGCCAAAGTAGGAACGAGACCCAGGGTTTAGATTAGTCATTTGCTTAAATTGCTTTGCTGTGCAATTCAACACTGCCCGCTTGAGTTGCCGAGCCCAGCACTGCTGTATATAGAATAGTCAGCGCTGTCTCCAGCTGTGAGAGCAGATTCACGGGAGGAGCTGGCTCTCCCCTGCTCCTGCATGCTGCTCGCTGCAGCCAGGCCCTGTGGTGACTCTGCAGCTTTCCCCTAAAAACCCCAACTGTCTGCGCGTTACTCCAGCATTGCCCTTGCCCAAGCTCTTCTGTAGGCACTGGGAGCAGAGAATCACCAAGCATCCCTAAGCTTTGGTTTTTAAAGAGGAGAAAGAGCAATCCCTTCCCACCCGGTTCTGTTTCAGTCCCTGGGAGCTGGCAGTTTGGGTAAGGGGTGTGCAGTGGCTTTCCTGCCAGACACAGAACGCTGCAGCAGGGACATCTGGTACGCAGAGCCTTCGCTGAGGCTCCCCTTCGCTTGGCTTTCCTGGATGCAGGGGAGAGTGTTCAGTGTTCTCCTACAAAAACCAACCTACATCTCATACTAAAGATGAAGCAGGGAAAAATGTCCCTTCCCTGTTCGTTCCCTCTTGCTGCCTCCCAGTGCCAGCCGTTGGTAGGGACCCCCATAACCAGTGGCAGGGGGAGCTCCAGGACGCCAGACCTTGGCAGGGAGTAGCAGATCTGTGCAACCATGCCCCCACATCTCTGCTGCTGCTGCTCTCCTGAGGGCTCTGCCCCAAAGGGAGCTCTTGGACCCTTGCAGCAGCACCCCTGCACATCCCCCAGCCATACTGCAGTGTTCCCAGGCTGGACTGTGAGATTTGTTCCTGCGTGCTCCTTGTGTGGTGCCCATGTGAAATCGATTTGGCCAGCCATGCAGCATGGCCGGCACAGAGGCGCCCCCTCCAAAAGGCACCTGCCTTCTTCAGCACAGAAAGGTTCACAAAGGGGTAACTGAAACCTCAAACTTCTTTTGTGGCGGCTGCTCGTCTTTGTAGGGAGCCTGGGAATACCATGGGGAGAGGTGACTGGCCAGGCAGGGTGCCACAGGAAGGTTGGGAATGTGAGCCCTGCGGTCAGAGCTGGGCTTTGTTTGTCTGCATGTAGAGCATTCCTTGGAAAGGGGCATTTTTAGCCTGTCCAGTGGAGGTTTGTTGGAGGACCTGAGGTGCTAGGTAAGGGTGTGCCTGACATACCTGTTCTGCAAAGCTGAGGTGAAAAGTTGCCACTGTTTTGTAGTGGTAGAACAGCAGAAGAAACTGTTCTGGACTCTTCCAGGGAAACAAGCTTGTGTGTGTTTGATTGATACAGGGCATGGGCCCGGGGCTGGACGCAGCAGCTGCTACAGCCTTATTTATCTGGAGCGCAAGCATTCGAGCGGGCGTCTGCAGTCCTACTGCTCCCAAGTGTTTATGACCTTTCAAATATCTCCTGTTTTAGACAGAAGCGGTTTGGGGCAGGCAGGATGTATTTCATTACAGGGCGTTATAAAATACTGAGTAACGTGTGAGCTCCTGTCCAATCGGGAGGAATCTTATTTGGGAGCCTTGTTACAAATCCTTCTGGGGACGGTGATCTGTGTGTAGCACGAGGGGCTGGTGCCAAGTTTGGGTAAACACGGCAGCGTGTAACAAGCACTGACATTGTTTGTACCTGGGGTCTGCAAGCACATAGCTGTATTTGTGGGAAACACTTCAGAATTCTCATGTATCAGACAACTGCTGGAGAGAGCTGACAAAGGCATCTTTGTTGTGATAGAAACCCAGAGTGCCTTCACAAACTGCCCAGCAGCACTGAATTATACTTGGTGAACAAACAGAAATGGCAGCTCTGGACTCTGCAGGTCTGCGCTTCCCACTGCTCTGCTTTGAGATGGCTTCAGGGTGAATATTGCTGGGAAGGGATGGAGACTCAGGTGTGCTCTGAGGTACCAGCGCTGGGCTGTGTAAAGCCAAGAGCCAGGTAGGGCCAGCGCCATCAGCGGTCGTGAGGGGCCGGGCCCTGCGTGTGGGCTGGTCTTGTGGCCACGCTGTCTGGGAGACTCACTGCAGCCATGGGCGTCGGATGTGCCCATAGTGAGCTCTGCATAGCCTGTGATACAGGTGTCATGGGACACACTGTGCCCCAGGACATGCATAGCCTGTGATACAGGTGTTGTGGGACGGTGGTTGCACATCTGTGGGGAAGAATCAAGTGAGTGAACTCGGGTTTGTTCAGGTTCACATCCTGGAAGAAACCACAGTACGTTTAGATAAAAACAATGACTGGGTGAGAGGTGACGAGCGTTGTGCTGGTTTTAGCTGGAATATGTGTTCTGGGGTAGTCACACTGCGTTAGCACAGCAGCACTGTCTTCCTTCTATCCCTGTGTATCACTGCCTCACAAGTTACTGCTCGGCATCCTGGATCGCTGTTCTCTTCACTGCAGAGAGTCATGTTTGAGGAGGGAACAGCTGAATCACCCCTAGATAGCTAAGCCTTCCCTGCAAGGAGCAAAGGCAAGCAAAATAGCATCCTTGTTGGCAGTCCTGAAGATGCTGGATTCGTTGAGAGGCCTTGGCTGCACTTGCAGGCTGTATTTCTACCATGGCGTTTCCTTTCCCTGTCTGTTTGGAGGTTGTCCTCTGTCTGGGAGCATGTGGCTGCCCTGCAGCAGGCAGAGGTAGGCAGATGGGGGGTGTGGGAAGGGCTCAGCCCTTAAAAGCCTGCTTTCCCTTCCAGGGCTGCATGGCAGCTTTCTCTTTTCTGTTGCACATGGCTAAGTTTGGAGACCTCCTTCAGGGATGGCAGTCTGGACCCTAATTGGCATTTCTAGAGCATAATTCACATTGCCCTCAGCCAGATGTTTAAAATAGCTCAAGTGAATTTCCGTCTCTCCACTTGCTATACAAGGAGCGCAGCGGGTGTCTGGCCAGCCTCTGCTCTGTGCAGATGAGGACCTTGTTGACATCTGCAGGTAGGGGGGGTGGATCCCACCCTCCAGGCTTTTTAGGTTTTCTGTCAAGGACAAACCCAGTTCTCCTTCCCCACAGTCCCTCCTCAGCAAACTGCCTCTGCCTCGCACTGACAGAAAGGGATCCTGACAGTGCCCAGGAATTACTGTTCTTACCCTCATCTCCTGAGGCTCAGCATCACCTTGGGCCCCTGAATGAGCCTTTCCAGCCACTTGCATGTCTGGTCTCAGAAGATCTCCCTGTCTGTGAGGGGCAGGGAGAGCCCTGTCATGCTCAGACACGGCACAGAGCACGAGCCAGTGCTACAAGAAGCAGGGGGATTTGTGGGCTGGTTCTTCCTTTTTTTACTGTTCTTTTTAGTGTCAGGGGAGGACAGATAGCATGCTGGGAGCAGTGCAAATTTGCTTGCCAAATGGAGAAATCCATACGTGACTTTTACTCAAGCTTTTGGAGTCAGGAGTCGGCAGCGCTGGCCTGACCCTTTCCCTGCACATTCTCCAAGTGCCCTGGGAAGCGGTTCTGGGTTTGATTAGATGCCACAGTCAAGTGGTTCTCTCCCCAAAAGCTGTAACTTTTGGTATTGCTCTGTAAAGAAAGGAGAATTAGACTTTGAGTTGGAAATAATATCGCTTATTTTAATAGCAGTAATAAACTATTTGCTCCTGCACGGAAAAGTTGTGTGCTGAGTTCCAGTATGCAGTGATCTCTTTAAAGCTGAGTTTACAAGGCCCTCGATTTATAATGGAAATGCTGACACAGTCTTGGTGCTGGAGGTGCCAGCCAGAGCAGCTTTGCTACAGACCCAGCCAGAGAAAATTGCAGATAATAAACCCGATAGAGGCTGGATTGCTTTTTGTACTCTTCAGCTGCTCTCTGATTTGAGAAGAGCTGTCGAGTAGTGCAGAATTCAGGAATATGCGTGGTTTATGGCTGTTCTAATTCAAAAAGCTATCCTAAAGCCAAGTCTATCCTGTTCACTTAGTTTGCAGATGAAGTCTTGCTGTGAAATGCATTACCACATACATGACTCTGAAAGCTGCAGCTCTTGTCCGATTTCTTGTCTAATGGGACAGCGTTGGTCGCCTCCCAGAGTCAGCAGATGTGTACAGAGAGGTGTGTCCGTGAGATCAGCACTGTGACCATGCAGGCTTCTGTCCCTGGAAAGAAGGGAGGAATAAAAGGGAAGAAACTCCCCTTTGCTCTGTTGAAATCCTCTAATTTTCCCAAGCAAGCAGGATGCTGGGCTGTGCCTTATACAGGTGGGAGAAGCTGGTTCTGGAGTTGGAGGTTCAGGTGTTACTGATACTGAGGAGTGTTGTAGTTTCCAGGCTTGTCCTGACTCCTCAGCCTTGGGCTGAGGGGTATGTGGTGTTGGGAGGGAAAGTCGAGCAGTAACTTCCCTCGATGAGCTGAAGGGTGCAAACAAAATACGCTGCACTGGATGCTGTGGGGTAAGTTCAGTCGCTCATTGCTTGGGTAGAAAGGTTGGTCTTCCCTCCCAGCCTGGCTTGGAAAGAAGAACTTCCCTGGTGAGTAATGGATTCTGGGTGTTCTAGGAAAGAGGGAGGAAACATGAACTTGGTTAGGAGGTGGGAATTCTGTCATCAGTGACAGGGAGACTGGGCTGTGGATGTCTGTGTCCTGACTGGCCTGTTCTGTTACTGGGTGAAGTCTTATGGTCTTCATCCTGCTGGGTAAAGAAGGGTTCCGTGGAAAGAGGAATTTATCATCACTGCGTGTAAAGAAAGTTGTCTGCTTTAATAAAGCATCCTTTAATAAATCCCACTGCATATCAGGATGTGGGAACAGGAATATTTTTTGAGGGATTATGTTAAATCAGTTATTTTGAGTATTTTCATGTTGCTCAATAAAACTCAAACTGTTATTTTAAAACTCAGAGTGTTATTATGGATATAAGAACTATATCCACGACATCCTGCCCATATCATCTCAGACAGTGAAAAACTCCTCTAATGGAGCTTTGTGCACTTTAACAGTGTTACCTTGTTCTTTTAGTAGCAGTGCTGTAAAGATGTACATCATGAATCTGCTAGCTGTTTGCTTAGCGAATCGTGCCTCCAGCAAAGGCCGGCGTTCAGAGCATCACCTTACTGCAGGACACAGGTTTGCTTGGGATCTTGTGGCAGTGGAACCAGGAACTGTGGCTGCAAAGCCAGCAGCGTCCCTCATGGTACCCAGAGCCTCCCACGCTCTCCCCAGGCTGGGAGCTGCAGCCTGCTGTGGCTGCGGTGTTGCTGACGCCGCATTGTTTTTAGGAACTGGTCGGAGTCCTTGCCAGCACCAGGAGCTGTTGCAAACAGGAGCTAGTCTGTGGGGAAGGGCTGGTGGTGCCTGCAGCCTGCTGTCAGGTAGCAGCTTTGCAGAATCCGGTTTCTCGCCCTGCACTGGGTGCTCTTTGGGATGTCTGACATTTAAAGGCAGAGGATTGCGAGAGACACCTGGCAGGGCACTCCAGTCAAGCTGCAGAGTAACTCTGAAAGATTGTACCTCTTTATTTATATAGTTTACAGTTCTTGTGACATTATCAGCTTTCCTGATTCCCTTGGACCCGTGGAACACCCGTGCTGATGCCGCATTGTGCCGCTGCTTCAGTCGCGCTGGCCGAGCTGGGGGTGAGTCAGAGAACAGGCTCCTGTAAACCTGCCCCGCGTCAGCGAGAGCTCACAGGGTGACAGGGCTGGGAATCGCTTCCTGTAAAGAGCCCATCGTCACCGCTCCGACCTGGACTGCTGAGTGCAGATAGCAAAGGTGCCCTTGTCTGATCTGTGGGGTCCTGCTCGCTGGTGTCTCAGCACACGTGTTGGAGATTCAGGCAGCACTGTAGGATTTTGGCTGGTTTGCAGCTAAACCTAGGCCAGCATGACGTTGTAGGAATTCTGCTGTTGACATCGGCATGACTGAAGCTGTGCTCATGAACTTCCACCACCTGCAGCCTAGGAGCTCTTCTAAGGTAGTGGCAGCAGCTCGGGCTGGCTACTCAGAGGTGGCTTTCACCATAGGTGTACCGTCTGCACTCCAGTGTTACTCTGTGTGTAAGCACATGCCTACCTGCTGGGGTGTGGGACCACCAAACCCACCCTGAGCTGGGGATTGTGCTCTCTCTGAGCAGACTGCTCTGGGGGAGAGCTTCAGTAACGAACGCTGTGGCACGAAGGAGATGAGCTGAAGGTGGGTGTTGGTCGAAGGGGACAATTTATACCCTCAACAAAAGTTTGCTTCTATTTGCATAGCCACCATCAGGGAGGAAAAACTGTTTGGAAGGAGATGTGCAAACCTGTCTGCGCTTTCCTGGTGTTACTCAGAGTGATACAGGCTAATCAGCACCTCAGTGGCCTAACAGCATAAAGTCACTTTCCCTTCCTTCCCCTCCGTGCCCTAACGACAGGTACAGTGCATTCCTGTGTCATGTCAATGCGGCGTTTGCAAGTCTTGCTGTGGATTTTGGTTTTCCCCCTTAACATCAAGAAAAACCATGACAGCAAACCCATGACATCAGACACTGCTGGGTCTTATGCTGCCTTGAACTAAGTACCACTCAGATCAGAGAGCTGAGGGAACGTGCCTGGTGCCTCTGGAAAGGTTTGCCTGAACAAATGTCAGCACGCTTTCTCCCATTCCCTTCCTGCTGTCGTGTTTCTCTGCCTCCTCATATTTTCAGGGCTTGTTCTCTTCATTGTCACTGTTCTCTTGTGTTTAACCTCCATCTACGCTTCTTCCATCAGCCACATGCCTGAAGTGCTGCGTCACGGCCGGCGATAAACGTGTTGATGGGCCCTAATGTGATATAGCTGAGTGCTTGGAGAAGGTGCTTAGTGTGCCTCCACTCCTGTTCATCCCTGGCGATTTGTAGGACCGTCCCTTAGGAGGACCAGAAGTTTCAAAGTGCTGCTGGAGCTCTTGCATAGCACTTTTAAACAAAAACCCAATGCTGTGTTGTTACTGAGGCTGGCTTCAGTTTTCTGGACTGTTGCTAACACTGGTGCCCCTTCTGCGCCTCGAGGCTGAGCGAGAGTTGAGCTTTGAGGTGAAGGCGCTGTAGTTCTGGGAGCTGGGCAGAGCCAGCCTGCTCTCAGGGGGAATGGTAGCTTGGGTAAATGTTAGTGGTTGGTTGTCTGCCCATAGAGCCAAGTATTTTATGAGGAGTTCACCAAGGGTCAGATGAACATTTAGTGGCTTTCGAAAACTGTCTCTGGTCATTTGAGTACGTTGTGTTATGTGGTCAAGTTACAGTGAATTTGGAAGCACTGTGGGGGGGTTGCTGGTCTTTCGGAACGGGTTGTAGTGGCAGGTGCCCAAGTGAACAGCGTGGCTAAGGGGGGGTATGAAACAGCAGAAACCAGGGTGCCTGCTGCATGGAGAGGTGGGGCTTCTATTTCACTGGGAGTCATGTGTTCCTGTTTTACTGTTGCTTTGAAATCAGTATGGTAGCGTATGGATTGAGTAGAAGGAATTAAAGGATACTGTTCAGTAGTAAAGGAATATTACATCAGTGTACTGGTGTGTGTGATGGATGACTGAAATATGATTGCTCTTCAGGGGCTTTTTTTGCCCCAGTGAATCAGTTCTTTGCACTCGCGTGGGGAGGATTGCACAGTTTGTGTGTCGTGAGCCCCAGGTCTGATGAGTCCCATGTCGGGGCCTGGCACTTCGCATGTCGGACTTGGCAAGGTTCCTCTGCCTGTTTCCCCAGCCCATCCGGGCTCCTCTGAATGGCAGCATGGCCACCCAGCCTGCCTGCTGCTCCTCCCAGTTCCGCATCATCCACAGACGTGCTGAGGGCGCATCCTCTCCTGCTGCGGGAGCCAGTGTTCTTACGGACAAGAAACTGCCTGCACATGTTGAATTTGTTCTTGACTTCCTACCTGTTCTTTCACCTTTACTCCTGGTTGGATCCATGCAGGGCCTGTGTCTGCACAGTACGCGGCGTTACCTCGCCAGGACCGTTTGTCCTGAGCAAGCCTGCCGAGAGTGCGTGATACCCTGGGAACCGCTTGTGCTGCGGCTCATGATGGATGGGAAGGACACCAGAGGGCTGGCAGTAAATAAGCCTTAAAGTAACAGTTGCGACACGTGGTGGGTCTGGTTAAATGAGAAAAATTCACCCTGGTGTGCAGCACTGTTGGAGGGGTGTTATTAAATCACCTGGAGTGTAACACATACAGCCACTGGAGGCTATTAATACACTGGATGTACCCTGCTTTTTGTTACATTTCGGAGTTGCTGCCGAGTGTACACTGGCAGATGTGGAGAAGCTCGGCCCCTAGTTGGGTGGCATTGTTCACCTTCCTGTGTCCCCACAGGGGACTTGGCTTTGCTTTGAGAGAGTATCATGGAAGCTGAACTGTAACCCGCACCCTGCTTGCAAGGATTCTGTGATCCCTTTGGAGGAACGGGATCTGTTTGTGTTTGTACAAGTGGGTGACAGAAGATGATTGTTTAGGAAATAGAATAAGCTTTGTATCTGGCTCTACTTCCACTTAGGGATCGGGAACGGGAATCTCCACTGCCCCCCGGATTTATTCTGGGTTATTCCGTGGTTAAATCATACCCCTTAAGAGTTGAACACAGACAGCACGTAACTGAAGATTACTGTTGCATAGTAAATTCTGGCCCCAACCCCAAATTTCATGTCGAGCCCCTATCAGCAGAGCTATTTGTAGAATTGAATTAAAGGTAGAAAATACCAGCTCCAAAAACGTGTGCATGAGCAACAGAACATGTGTGCAGTGTGACGTACTGCTCTAAAACATTTCGCTTTCTAGAAAGAACTGCTGAGACGTCTTTATTTTTTAATAAGAATCTTGAATGTTTTATTCCACAATATCAGAAAAAGAAATAGTGAAAAAAGCGGTCAGAGATGTAAAATCCAGCACATATTGGTTCAGAAATGGGAGACAGCATCTACATACCTAAGGGCCCAGCAGAAGCAGCTCTGGATCATCTGTGCTGTCGAGACCCCGGTTGCTAGTTTGGAACTCTCCTCGTTAAAGGTTGGGGAGCCCCAGGTTTGCAGGATTTCTTTAGGAATTAGATTTTCTGGTTGCATCCTTACTGCACCGTGCACAGCAGAGCAGTTGCCTCGTGTTTCTGCTGTGCTCTGCCTGGGCAGAGTGTGTTTATCAGCCCGTAGGCCGAGCGTGGGCAGGGGGATGCCAGTGTGGGATGGGCCCGACTCTGGGACGTGTGGTGGTGCCCTGGCAGAGCATGGCCTGGCGTGGCCTGTGAGGCAGGGAGGGAGAGGTTTTTAGTGTGTCTGAGGGGCACGGTCACACTGCTTGCACAGAGGGCTCTCGGTTAGGCCTCTGCCTGCTCTCGGCCTGGGGCCAAGGCGAATGAGCGGCTGTGGCCTGGTGTGAGGTGCCCTGCGCTGTGCATTCGTGTCTGGCCAGATAGGGCTCCGGGCTTGTGACAGCTGGGGAGGCTTTTAGCAGGGAATGTGGGGGTCTGGTGAGGCTGGGCGTGGACAGGGGGTCGCTGCCGTGCTGCTGAGGCTGCGAAGGCAGCACGGGTAATGAGAAGAGCATTTACAGCGCCATGCCTTTCCAGGTATGAAAGGAGTTAGTCAGGGCTGGGCAGCCACCGCTCCGGCTTGGTCGTGCTTTTAAAAGCACTAACGTTTAGATTTAGGAGTATTTCTGTTCTTGGTACTTGGAATACAATTTAAAATATGCCACCTTGAGAAGCTGTAACAATCCCAGGTGTAATAAACTACAGTAAATTGTACTCTGATGCTTTCTAATCTGATCATTCCAGTGTTAACTCTCCGACTGTCCCTCCTCTTGCTTTTAGTTCCAACTTTGTCATGTCTGAAGTGCAGAAGCGAGGCACAGGCTCTGCATGGGAACAGCTCGGCCGTACCTGTGTAACGATGCAGCTTTAGTAACAGCTTGGAACGGGAGTGATTTTGCAAGGAGGAAAGTGTTTCATGTGGTCTAAAATGCAGAATCAGGGACAAGCTTTTGTTTGAAGTACTTTGTCATGATCATGGAAGCAAGGAGAGACTGCGAGTACCCTTAGGCAAGTCAGGCATATAGACTGGCAGGTGAGGTGTCTCCCTTGCTAGGAACCAGTCTGAGATTCAGCCATACAGATCTCGGTGGCTGTGTGGGAATAGGCTGGAATAACACCGCTTCCAGGAACAGCCACGTCTCTGTAAATGAGACTTTTCAGGTAAACTTTTGCAAAATCTGGGGAGAGCAACTTCTTGTTGTCTTCCATATTGCTCTAGCACAATAACCACCTGGAGTTTCACTCGGGTTTTGACATCACTGTCTCAACCTTCTTTGGTCGGGGCATTTTTGATTAAGAACAGACTAGTACAGATCTTGGTGGCCAGGTGGCACAGGTTAACAGCAGGAGTGCAATAGATTGTTATTACTGTCAGATGGAGAGCTGGAACTGTACCTAGCTTGGGACGTAGGGAGCACTGCTGAAAGCTTTTTGCCTAAGAAAGGAGAAGGTGGTACTGGCAACAGACTGAATTCCTTTAGGTATACATAAAGGAAAAGGGTTTTGTTGCATTTCAGTTAGTAAGGAGAGAGAAAAAATGATGAAACTTGCCAGCTAAGACTTCACTTTTGGTATTCTTTCCATCAAATGATAAATGAATATAATGAAGTGATCACTGTAGCTTTATTCATACAAATTGAGATCAGGGAGTTGATGTGCCTTGGGTGTAGAAAGACATCTGTGATGGCTAATTAATAGTTTAAGATAACAGTCTAAAGCAGAATGTGCTTTGTTTCAATTACTAAAATCATGTTTTGCTGCTAGTTTCAAAACAAAAAAAGAAAAAATGAAGAATACCAACATGAACACAAATCTTCTTTTGTCTTTCTGTTGCGAAACCGCGAGCTGTGTGAGACAGCCTTTAAGGCTCTTGGAACGCTGCCCTGGCACAAGTGCAGCGCTGAAGGCATACATCAAGAAATTTGCTGAATTCTTGCTTAATTTTACACATTTTACTCTTAAGAGTTTGGGTGCTGAACTTGCTCAGTGGTGGCATTCAGCTCTTCACAGTCACTCGTGTGTTTTTCTTTGCCAGGTCAGTTTGTTTTGCCAGTTTCTCCCAGTTCAGGCTGCTCTGAGCTTCTGGCTTTCAGAAATCATCAGCTTAAAGCTGGGTCGTGTGTCCCCAAAGCTCGAGTAGTTGCTCTGCACCTTGAGGGGATGATTTACACTGACATACTGATCATTCCTTGCAAGGAAAGCTGCCAGCTTAAACCCATCCCAGGCGGGTAGCAGCCACCAAGCCCTGTCTGGTGGTGGCAGGGCATTGCTCCACCACAGGGACTTTCTCTCCCCCAGGCCAGGAGCTTTCTGCATGAAAGGATGATGATGAGGTAAAGATTTGACCCTGAGGCACCCGCAGGACATGAGTTTACGATACAAAACATCTTGTGGGTTTTATTATCTAGCTCTGTTTGCAGCTGGAAGGTCTCACAGCAGCATGTCTCCAGGACAGCCCAGTCAGGGTTGGTGAGCACAGTGCAGAGGCAGCGCAAGCAGAGATCTACAGTCTCTCCCATGCATGTACCTCTCTATCCCAGATGTTTGTGCTGGAGCACTGCTGGAGAGGAGGATCCCAGCACAGCCTTTCTCACCGCCCGAGCATCCTTCGGATCACTGCCTGCCCAGGTACCTCTGGTGTGACCTGGAGCCACCAAGTGAGGCTGCCATGAGTGTCCTTCACACAGCCATTCTTGTCACGTTAGGTACTGCCCACTGATGCTTCAGTGATCTGAAAAGTTTGGAGATGCCATTGCTTTAATTGATGTAGAATAAACATCAAAATTACTGTAGGGACTGTGCCACCCACCTCCGAAATCAAGCGGTGTCTGGGCTGGAACGTGGCATCTGTTTGAATGCACAGAAAATAGGACACAACAGCTTTAGGTCAGGTGTCTGGGACTCTCCTGATCAACTGAGAATTCTAAGAGAATGGTAGGTGGGTGCAGTGTTATTACCAGGTCTGGATTTGGCCAGGGAACCAACAGATCTGAGAACCTCTGGGCTGTGGGTAACCACAGCTGGTCAGGACTCCCCTCCACATCACAGGGGCTGTCAGCATGCAGCACTACCGGTTCTGTGGTATCTTCTGGGTTTCTTCTCTTTACACCTTCCCCATCGCTATCTGGTGCTTCAGTTCCGCCTACAAGTGGTGATGAGACATGGCTCTGGTGGCTTACAGCGGTTGCTGTCCCCAGCCCACAGTGACCAGCAGCCCGTGTCCCCACAAGAGCTTGTGGTGGGAAACTGTTTGGGATTGTTCCCTGTGTGCATCTGTCCTGCCCCTCCTGGCGTGGCTCCCGTCTCTGTGCTGTGCCACCATCCTCCTCAGTTACCCAGTGAGATTTCCAACAGAGTCACTAGATCAGGTGATGCATGTTGTGTTTTTAAAGCCTGCCTAACTCACTGGTCCAGTTCTGAAGTGTAAATCATAGGGTCAGATGGTACAACACAGGATTTCACCAGTGTCACCTATTCCTAAATCACAGCATTAAAGTCTTTTCTTGGGAGGAGAACTGTGTGTACTGGGAATGTTTGTGTACATATAGGAAGTTTTTTAATAGTATTTTTCTATTGACTGGGCTTTTCTTGCTTTTCGAGTTCCTCTCAGACATCTCAGTTGAGTGATAATGTGTTAACTCACCATCTGGTGCTCCCTTAACTGTTACAGAGGCGCAAGATGAAAATGAGAGCATAAACCAGAAAGGTACGTGTGAAAATGCAGCAGGAAAGTCTATTTAAAACCCCACTAACGGGGAAATTCTCTAGTGGAGGTTGCCTGAGATGTGTGAGCTCAGCAGCTCCGTTTGAAGCAGGTCGAGTGTCTGGAGGTGGCAGGCTCTGCGTGGGCACAGCTCCTGGGAGAGCTGCACTCGCCTGCTGGGCCATCTTTTGGCATCATACTGCAGGCATGACCACACTATCCCATCCAAGCTGAAGTAATGGGAGGAGTGGGGCTTTTCCTACTGCATAGCCAGGAAGATGTTGGCTGGGTGAGGCTGTAAGGGACCTCTGGAGATTGTCTAGCCCAGCCCCTGCTCAGTCCTGGTCAAGCAGAGCGGGTGGCTGAGGGCCTGACTGCTAATTACACCTCACGGTAATGAAGATATTTAATGGCAGCTGCCTTCTAGCCTCGACCTTGAATGATACCATAGGTAAGGCACAGGCAGACGCTACTGGGCAGTATAGTTATACAAACACAAGTGTTGTTTTTCCTGCAGGCAGTTAGTACCTATGCTGCTTGTCCTTGCCCTCCTCGACTGCACACACATCCTTTTCTGTATTACTTCCTGAATTAAAAGGAAAATGGGGTGGCCGAATC
Organism: Porphyrio hochstetteri; assembly: GCA_020800305.1. Taxonomy (NCBI): domain Eukaryota; kingdom Metazoa; phylum Chordata; class Aves; order Gruiformes; family Rallidae; genus Porphyrio; species Porphyrio hochstetteri. Next base: position 92,062,040 of record CM036938.1, read on the forward strand.
TTGCCACTCCTGCTGCTCCCAGCAGCCGTGCCTGGTTCCGGGGCTGACTTCCCTTAGGATGTGACAAGTAATTCCAAGCATGCGAGCGCAAAGCCCGGTGCAGCAGTTCCTTCACACAGAGCCTGTCTGTGCTGCGCCAAAGAGGAAGCAATTTGTTGACCTTGAAGTTTCCTGATGGTTTTTGGCAGGTGGGATGGGAGGGAATAGAAGGCATCAAGGAAGGCCTGAATCGTTCTGTAATTGTTGGGTGTTTTAAGCTTCTGCTACGGTCTCTGCTCGCTGAGATACGCAGGAGGGTTGGGTGGCTGATAGCAAGGTACTTCCTCCTGTTGACTCTCACTGTGCAGTGTTAGTCCTCACTGCTGCAATGGGGCAGCATACCCCCTGGGGTTCCAGTTGGGTTTTGTGAGCTTCAGGCTGGAATGGGTGGTTGGTTCTGCTCGGGGCTTGTGGGACCTTTGAGGGCTTGTGTCATGTGGTGCTCGTACTGCATGTCTTTAAATCTGCCCCGACCGTTTCAGCAGCTGCTCGGCTTCCTGGATCTTTGGTATTGTTTGTGGAGGTGAGTCATACTCAGTGATCAGTTTAACTCACGGATTGAGCAGCAGCATTTACCATGAGATTCTATTTTAGCATGGTAGTTAACTCATTTGAGTCAAAGCAATTCTGTGTCCCGTCATTTTCCTGACGTTGGACATCACCTCAAGCAACCGTATTGTGCTGGGTGGGTTCCATGGGCCCATTATCCAGGGAATTTGCTGGGTACCTGAGACTTTGCCTATCCTTGGGATTCGGTAGTGATGACCAGGTTTCATTGCAGTGCCTGTCTTGATGTGAGGGTGACGGTCACACCGTGTGCAGAGTACCCAGTGTGCCTGGTGTCTGAGCACAGGGAAGGAAATGAAAGGGTTCGTACTGCTTTTCTGGATCAGTGTGAAAGTGAACTAGCTGGTGGGACAGATTTGGGTTTCCTAAACAGACAGGGTGTATTTCTGGCTCTGCCAGAAGATAGAAGTGATTGCCATTCCCTTTGAGAGCGCGAGCAGGAAAATAGGACAGCACCTAATGAGATTTTTTTGCATCCTTTGTAAACTGAATAAATACTAGATGTAAGAAATAGCACTCGTTTGCTTGCTCACACAGCCATGAGCTGTTTGGTACTTTGAAATAGAATTCTTCTAAAGCAGGCTTTTGTCCTCCTTTAACTCCGAATTGAAATGGCTGGCAAGGAATGCTGCTCGGTCTGTGATGTGGCATGCAAAGTAAGACTAAAACTCTCTGGGAGTTTCTTCTTTACCGAGCAGATCGGTTCGTTTTTCACTGACTTTCTCCTCGTCACAAGTAACCATGTTAAACCAGCACGCAAAATCCCTCTGACACCTGGTCATCTGGGACAGAGCATAACTTTTAAAACTTGCTCTGGAGAGCTGAAGGCTAAATGGGAAGGTTTGGGACAGCTTTTCTGTACTTCGTCTTGGGATCTGCAGCAAGACTGTCGTAAAGCATCTGCCTCTACCCCTCCCAGCACCTGCTTCCCTGTCGTACCTGGTCCACGCAGAAGCCACATCACAGATGGCCCAGAGTAAATTCTGTGGGAGTGATGAGGTTTAAGCAGGGGCGGCCCCTCCAGAAGGCAGTCGGCAGGTGCTGGCGCTTTCAGGGCCCCTTCGTGGTCTGTCCCGAGCAGTGCCGGGCCTCACATGCAAAGGCAGGGCCGGTGTGGGCCGGGACCTGCTGCTTGCTGCCCGGCCCTCGTGGGGAGCCCAGCAGGGCCTGGGGCACTGGGGATGCTGGGCGGGAAGGCGGGTGTCCAGGGTGGCTGTTCCTGAGCACTCTAGCCGCTCGTGGAGATGTTCTCATCAACCTGACACAGCGAACCTGGCCAGGAAGGTTTTGCTGGCAGCTGCGGGCTCTGCCCAGTGACCTCCTTTCCCTTGTTCGCTGCTGCCGCCATGTCAGGACCCGCATGAAGGAAAGGTAAGTGGGAAGCAGCAGAGTGACTGCACAGGCGGGCCTGGGGATCGGGCAGCCCCTCAGTGGGAAAGAGGTTCTGGAAACAGCCATTTTGATCATGAAAACGGAAGAATAAGGTACTGGACACTGAGTATGTGATGGAGTGGGAGGAAGGTTCCTGTGGCTGGGGAGTGCCTTTTCCAGAGGGAGGACACCCCTGGGCGAGAATGCCGACATAGTAGAAATGCGGAGGCCGGCCTGCAAGGCAAAGTTCTTTTCACAAAGCAAGAACATCCTAAAATGCTAAATATGAACGCATTTCTTCTTAGAAATGTATGTGTACAATCAAGTATTGCATAAAGGTCCCCACCATCTGAACCAGCCCATGGTGGGGTTTCCTCCCCATCTCAGGTGCAGAGGAAGGACCCTCTTCCCCACATATGTCGTTAAACCGCATCAGGGTCTGGTCACAGATCTGTTTCTAACCGACCTGAATGTTTTCCATGTCCATGAATTACGTTTTTCTTCAACAAAATGCTGCTTGATCAGGTCTTGAAACAGGTGGGTATTGTCTTCTGAGTCATTGGAATTTGAGTAACTGTACCGAAGTGGGAGGTAGAAGGTACTTAGTGGCTGCCAGTTTTAAGGCAGAAAGATGTTAATTCTGTAAAAGCAGTGTGTACTACCAAGATTTTCCAGTAGTTGCTAGGAAGAAGAGTAATAGTCAAAATTCTGTACAGAAAAAAATCTATTAGCTGTTTTTACTTAAATTTGGGAGAAATGCAAGTTTCTTTGTTGCAGCTATTTCTTTTGTGTTCCATGGGCAGTATGTGCCCATGCTTTGGGGATTGCAGAGCTCTCTGCTATCTTTGTAGAAGAAGAATAATTCTTAGGATGTTATTGTAAAAAATACGAATTTTAATATTGTACTTAATGCTCTGCTATGAGAAATATGTAAACTTGGCTTTGGAGCAGCAGTATGCACTTCCTGGAATTCTGTGCATAGCGCGGTTATAAATAAGCAGGAGATTATTTGGGAATCACTGGGGCTGATATCTGGTGTCATAAACAGTATCTGGGAGAAATTGTTTTCCCTGACAGGCAGTTGATTTTTGAAGCTTGCAGTGTGCTTTATTTCTAAAATCTATCTCTTGTTAACGAATACCAAGAATACCCAAACAAACACATAGATGCTGTTTAATTACTTTATACCTCATCTGTTGCCAAACTTTCACTCCTTTGTCTGTTGAATGTAACATTTCCAGTCGAGATCAGAAAGAATTCATCATCTTTAGGGAAGATACTCAAATGATTGACAGCTATAGGATTGTAAATATATGGGGGAGCTATCTTCTATTTGGGCATGTGTCCATAGCGTTGGAAACATGAAATATTTGCATTCAATTAAGTAGGGATTTAAAAGTCTTCAGAAAAGTATTCCCTTCATTGTTGATGCTCTTAATAAGCTCCACGAATCCGTGTGTTCTGCTTCATTGTGACGTTTTATTAACTTACCACTACTGCTGTATAATGTCATGGCTGCAGGGAAATGAGGGATAGAGTTGCGGCCAAAAAGGAACCGCCCCGCTCAGGGGCGTAAATTTTAGGTGTCCTGTGTTAACCAAACCCGGGTGCTGTCAGTGGGTGGTGGTTTCTCATGGAGGTTTCTCTTGCCCCCATGCCGGCACCTGGCCCCATGACGTCCTGGTGCCATGGACTCGGTGCCACAGCCTGTGTCCTTCCCTCAGACATGGCAGCTCCCCGCAGCACAGCCTGCCCCAGCCTGCTTCGCTCTGCCCTTCCCCCGGGCCATGCCACAGCCTGGGAGCCAGGCAGAGCTTGCTGCTCAGCCTTCCCTCAGCAGGGATGTCTGGTCTCACTCTCCAGTCAGTGAGAGAGGAGCGGGAGTGGCCGGGGCCTGGTTCAGGCTGTGTGCTGCTGGTGGGTCGGTCCGCTGGCAGCTCTTCTGTACAGCTCTCTGCCACCTCAGGGGCTCGCCCCGCATGCCTTTGATTTATGGAACAGGATCTGCATTTCAGACCACAAGTTTCAGGCTTGGCCGCGCTTCAGGTCGAAATTACTGTAAGGTGAAGGGTTTCCTCTGTCACGAGCGGGCGGTGGAAGAAGCGATAAGCAGTGACAGGGATTAAGGGCGCACGGGCGCCATCTTTAAGCACATCTGATGCCGGCCGTGGGGCAGAGCTCATGTCCAAAGGGTGCTGTGTGTGTCCAGTTGGGTGAGGTGAAGGTCTGTCAGATCAGTGAACTGATGGAGGAGACACGGGAGTGCTGATCTGGTGTCTGCACAGCTGCCTCTGGCCAGCATGCTCCCTTGGGAGCTGCGTTTGGTGGTGTGTGACCTGATGTGCTGCCAGTGTGGGCATGGCCACATTCTGAGGCACTTCACAGTCCCAGTGAGCTACAGAGACATGGGGCATTTTGGGGTAAGTGCCTGCCTCTATGGGCTGTGTGTTTTACTGCCTTTTATTCCTGGGTTGCTCTCTGTTAATTGCCATCAGGGGAGATCAACTGACCCGTGTGTGTGTGATTCAGACAGGGAGGTGGCCTGCTCTTTTGATTTGTGCAGGAATGGAGTAGTAACAGCCAGGGTTTAAAGAAAACTCACCCCCGAGGTTGAGCTTCACAGTAAAAGGTACCAGCGCAGCTCTGCTCTTTGTGTGAGGGAAGGTGGCGGTCAGACAGAGCAAAGGACTTGCAGAAGCACGGTGTTCATCTTCTGTGTGGCCATATCTGTGTGTGAGGGAATTGGACGCTGTGTGGCCCGAGTGTCGGTGTGACCACATCTGTGTGCTTAACCCGAACGGCCAAGTCTCCGAGTGGGAGATGGAGGGTCACTCAAAAGGCTGCTTGTAAGGATGTGCAGTGTCTGTTCCTCACACAGCAAGCGCTTGGAATGAACAGAACAGCGTTCCTACAAACCAGGCAGTTCTGGTGCTGTGGTTTCTGTTTGGTAAAGTCAGAAACCACAGTGTTATTTGGGGGAAAAACACTGGCAATTCATGCAGCTGTATCTTCACTGCCGGGCTCCCCTTCCTTCCCTGTCTGGTCTGTGTATGAGGTTCTCCTTGAACAGGTCACCAAACATGAATGTTTGGATCACATGGTGAACAGTAACTGCGATGTAATGCCCGTGGGGACTAGTTCATGGAAGGAGGTTGCTGCTTTGTGCTTTGAATTACGTGGGGCAGAACGTCGTCTGTGCATGACATACTGTGGACTAAGAAGTGGTTCAGGGCTGGCACAGGGAATGTGCTGCTGCAGTAGGTAAATTGCAGCTACAGACACTGTGCAACAATAAAGAGGCAGAAATTGCTAGAATAGTGGTGCTCGACCATCTTTGGTTTTGTCTCACTGTGACTGGATTGATGTTTGTCAGTTCTTTGCCCTTAAAAAGTGACTCCTTCCTCTGCCTTTTTTCTGTTTGACAGACTAGAGACGACTTCCTGGGTCAAGTGGATGTGCCGCTCAGTCACCTTCCGGTAAGCTGTGTTCTCCTGTCCCCAGGTGCAATGAGCCACGATGCCGTGTGGAATTTATTCCCATAAGCTATTTCCAGTTAAACTTCCTTACAGTAAAGCGTTCCCAGCACAGCGTTAGAGGCTGAAAGGAAAATGTCATGGACAGCAGAGCCCCCCCGTGCACAGGAATTCAGATAAACTCTTCCATTTGCAGGGACAAGAAAGACGGTTATTCCCCAGGATCTGTTAAATTTCCCAACATCCAGGATCTCATCCTGATTCTTTGTTAAAAGCCTTGTCTGTCGGAGTCAGGTCAAGGACATGTGGCCAGTAGACCGGTTGTTTCTCACCTTGCCCTGGGTGGTTATAGTCCCATTAATCTTCTGGCTTCTTCCTTTTCATGGTTGTCTCCTACGGCTGAACCAGGTGTACTCTCCCTTAGAAAACTCACATTTCCTCCAGCACTTTGTTACAACATGGAAAAATAGGCATTTTTGGCTCCTGTTATTCTGTCTGATTTTCTGTCTATGTGAGAGAGATGAATCAGCTTAAAAAAGCTGACATCTGGAGGACTTTCTTGTGTTTTTTTAAAGTTAGAGTTTGAGTACTTGGGCTGATGCCCGCTGTCAGTGTCAGACATTTACAGGTGTTTCCTGAAACACCAACCAGCATTGTGCAGGTACCTCCCTCTGTTTTATACAGACAGGTCAGGTAAAGCCTTAAGTTACTGAGATGTGATAACCTTGTGTCTGGCATCTCTGTGACACGCAAGAGATGCGCTGTGGGATGACTGGAGCCCATCAGCGTAGAGCTGCCTCAGGACCACGTCGCTCCGCCTGTCACCAAAGAAAGTCAAGTGGTGGAACAGTGTCCATGTGAAATTCAAAGCGCAGGAAGGTTGAGGCTAACCTCAGTTTGTGCCCACAGCAGATGAAGTCTCTGCCTTGGGTAGAGAGCTGACGTTACACAGTGCTGGGTCTCTGGTACTACTATCCCATGCTGGAAAAATGTCAGGCTCAGAGGTGTTCAGAGAAGCGAATGTCAGCTCTCCCTTGCATGGGTAGATTTGCTTTGAGTTTTCAGGATTGCTCTATGGTCTGTTTCTTTTTTCCATGTAGTAGAGGAAAATCCCAAATGAACTTTGCAGACAATGTTTCTGCCAGAAACCCATTTCTTTTGGCTTTTTGTGTTCATGTTGTATTTTATCCTGTACTTCAAAGCTGAGTTTGATCCCTGACAAAAAGAACTGAGGTTAGAAGGGCACAGGGCACAAAACATGAAACACTGCAGATGGTTTTAATCTTCTTTTTAAACAGTAAAGAGTACACTTTCTACCTCACAAAGAGTTCTAGTAAATTCTACATGCATACATATGTATGTATGCAGTGGTGGTGTTATGCTTGGCATATGTGTTCTCTGGTGTTCTGTCATGTTTTGGATGACTGATGCTATCTGGAGAGAGTTAGTATTTTCAAAATTTTGTGTTAATCTTACTGCTGTGAGCTTGGAGGGTTTTGAGAGGAATGGTGAACCTGGGATGGTGGAAGTTATGTTTGCAGCCAGATACAGGGTCGGTTTTGGGATGGCTGTTGCTATTTGTGCCCAAGTTTGATTTCTTGCTACTGATGGATGTTACTGTAGGAGGAGAATGGCTTAGTAATGACCTTCACAGTGATGCTTGTTTAGATATGTCTGTTGTGGCTGATCTTGAGTCAGATCAGAGATTGTTGTTGGCTTATAAACTATCATAGGTGAAAAATCTGGTGGAACAGACGATCAGAAATGTATTCTGGTGAAAAATGCATCCATCCTTTCTCATCTGAAGGAGCTCATGCCACATGAGCTGTATTGTGGGGTAGTATTGTACCTGTACCTGTGTGCATGCTTCCACTCACGTGTACCCATATGCGCTGGCTAAAGAGCCTGGGCACAAGGGAACAGAGGTCCTCCAGGGTCAGGCCGTGTGTGTCCTGCAGACCACGGCTGTGAAGTGCCAGTGATGAAGAACACGCCTGTACAAAACCTTCCTCACTCTCCAGGTTCACAGAAAGTTCCTTCGGCTCCAGAAGCCACTTTTCCCAAAAAACCCTTCCTGTGGGCAAACTCATAATGCATACCCCTGAGCAGTTGTTCTTTCTGTAGCTGTAACGGCGTTGTGTGTCCCCGGGACAATTACTGCTGTGGTCTCATGCTCTGGCAGAAGTTTATTTGCTGCTCAGAGAGGTGTGTGCACCTGTTTGTACCTGTACTTGTGTTCTGCAGAGGTGAAGGATGAAACTGATTTGATAAGAAAGCTGAAGTTCTTGTGTAAGAGCAAGTTTTCATGATCTAAGGCTTTATGGAACTTGGAGTTAAGGGAGATCAGAAGATGCAATCTGTCAGCCTGGTAGTTCTACTTATGTTCATCATAAAGTATTTCAAAGTCTTAATTACTTTGAAAGTCTCAAGTGCCATGAAATAAAACCTGACAGGGTCCTGAGGAGTTTTACCTCGTCGCTTCCTAACGTGCATCTACTGCCAAACAGATGCAGCCTTTCCTGACACTGCTGTTGGGAAGAGGAGGAAGGGGTTTCTTTAGTTGGCCTCCTCCTCCAATTCTTAGCCGAGGGTGCTGTGTACACTGAGGCTTGGCTCAGCACCCTGTCCTTCAAAGGGAGGAGGAGCAGGCAGCTTCTGTGGTCGTGCTCTAACACCTGAGGGTCATGCTGGGGTTTGACATCTTCTCTAGTGTTCCTGCCATGCCTGTGGTGTGTGCGTTGGCTCTCTGTCTCTGTACTTGTGGGAAGCCCTTTAATTTGCCGTTTTCTTAAATGCTTATAGACTGAAGACCCAGCCATGGAAAGGCCATACACATTTAAGGATTTCCTTCTCAGACCAAGAAGGTGAGGGGGAGGACCTTTGTGTTTTCAAACATTTCTGACTTCAAGTTTTGTTACTTGCAGCCATTTAAGGGTTGTTGAATGAAATGTGCCTCCTTGTCTTCTAGCCACAAATCTCGTGTGAAGGGTTTCTTGAGACTGAAGATGGCCTATATGCCTAAAAATGGTGGCCAGGAGGAAGAAAACAGTGATCAAAGGGATGAATCTGAGGTAAGGCTTAATGCTTGTGGAAGCACTCGAGTTCTTAGAGATTCAAGCATAATCGTAGAAGTTGTGCCTTGAAGGAGGAACGCCTGGTAAGTGTAAGTAGCAGCTTACTGCTCTCTCTCCAGCTTTATTTTTCAAACTGTAAGCTGGTGTTTCCTCAACCATTGAAGTATTTGAAAGCATTGCTGCTTCCACAGCAACTTCTGGAGTCTGTGTGGCTCAGTTTGAGAGCGAGTAGAAGCCGAGGTCATGCCAAGGAGAAGAATTCCCAAAGTCTGCACAAGTCCCTTGCAGACACGATGGTCTATGCTGGGTCCCTCTTCTCCAGAGCCCATGTCAGAACAGGCGTTGGAGCGTTTGCATTTCCTTGGCTGTGATGAGTTTGCAGCTGTCTACTGGCCATCACCCATTCTCAGAACAAGCTGCAGTGGGGCTGGCAGGGGGAATGTCAGCCCAGGTTTGCCTCCTTACGGGCAGTGTGCAGCGGTCACCCCTAACTGGGGAATGAGGGCTCTCGTCCTGAGCCTTACATCTCGGAGGTCAGCAGTTGGTTCTCTTTGCCTGCTTGACTGGGGCTCTGTGCCTTGCCACCACTGGAACAAGCAACCACCCAGCAGCGGTTGGGATCCCTCTTGTAACAGACTGATGGGTGGGGGGTTGTCACTGAAACAGGGTGCACGCTGTGACCGTGGGGTCTGTGTGTTTCCCTGTGCTTTTTACATTTAAGTAGGTTTGGAGTTCTCTCTGGAAAATCTCCAGAACCTGCACCTTACATGCTGATGTGAGGAACAGCACAATAGCTTCTCTGTGGAACTTTAACACTTTATTTCTTCTTCATTGCTAAGCACGGATGGGATGTGGTTGATTCCAGTGACTCTGCATCACAACGTCAAGAGGAGTTGCCACCTCCTCCGCTGCCTCCCGGGTGGGAAGAAAAGGTGGACAACCTGGGGCGGACTTACTATGTCAACCACAACAACAGGACTACACAGTGGCATCGGCCGAGCTTAATGTAAGTGGCAGTGGAGTGCAGGGATCTCTTGTCTGCAGAGTTATCAGGAAGGATAGTGGTTTTTTTCAACAAACATTTTGAATTTACAGGCTCAAGGCTGGAAAAAGCCTTTAGTGAGACTCCTATGAAGGGGTTGTAAAGCTGTTTAGTTACAGCTCCATCAGGGCTGTGGGGCTGTGCTGCAGGTCTGGAACTGCACTTTGTTCAGCAGCAGTTTTCACAGGTGTGCTGGTAAATCGGGAACCAAAGTCTGGGCCCCTTCAGTTAAAAGGGAAATGTCCTTTTTTAAGAATGACAGACACTTGCCCACCCCCAGCAAATGACGTGTACACACAGTATTCTGGGAGATTCTAGGAAAGCTGAAGGGGTGGGAGGGAAGTCAGTGCATCAACAGCGTGTCTTAGAATACTGGGAGGCAGATGGGGAACTTCTCAGGAAGTAATTTACAGGAATATATTACTTCTGTACAGACTGTTGAACAGGTAAGGGGGGAAAAGTCAACTCTGTTTAGCTTTAATGAAGTCAAACGGGTCAGCTCTGAAGAGATACAGATTGTTATTCAATCTGTAGGCTGCATTGCCTGTGTGCAGGAGTTCCACTCCTGCCTGCTGATGTGTTTCCCAGGATCAGATTCAGAGAGCTGTGCAAGCTCACACCTTAAAAGTATGGAGGATTGTCAGTGTGAAGAGCTCTGCTGAAACCATGGCTTATTAAACCTCTTGTGTTATTCCTCATCGTCCCTCTGATGTACAAGGGATGCTGATGTCCAGTGTTACGTGACAAGTACAAGTTACTCCTGGGGAGATTCCAACTGGACACAAGAGGAACGTGTTTCACAGTGTGAACAATCCCACATTGGAATCATCTCCCCAGGGAAGGGGCAGGTTCCCCAGAACCCAGAGGCTGCTGGGCCATCTTGTCTAGACTGGGCTTTTGCCAAGGGCTGGACCAGAGCATCCTGGAGGTCCCTTCCCACCCACTGTCTGTGATTGTGTGACACTAGTCAAACGCTTCCAGTTTTGTTCAATCCGGATTGAGGGGTTGAACAGTCTCCTGTTCATGAGGCCTGACACAGGCAAGAATCATGATTTTTATAATCAAAAGTGCTAATGAGATTTTGGAAGGGGAGGCAAGGCAGGGGGTTCAGTTGAACATTCATTTGTTGTTCTTTTCTCCATCCCACACCTTCATTTCCCGCTCCCCAGTGATGTGGGGTCGGACTCAGATAACAACATCAGGCAGATAAACCAAGAAGCAGCCCACAGGCGGTTCCGCTCTCGGAGACACATCAGCGAGGATCTGGAGCCCGAACCTGTGGAGAGCGGAGACATGCCTGAGGTGGGTAGAGGCCTTGGCTTTCAGAAGTTCAGTAAGCTTCAAGCTGATGTGTTTCTCATTTGTAAGCTAGTTACTGTACAGCATACCATGTAAAACGTTACTGTATATTAGTGGAAATTGCCTCAGTAAAATACCAGGGACACGATTAAAATCCTGAGCATCTCGTCTGGAGGTCCCGTGCGTTTGTGGCTGCCTGATCATGTCTGCAGGTTATTAATTACGTTATGAAACGTTTGTCATTCCAAGCATTGCTTGTCAGAAATACACTGACAGACACACTGCAATATTCTGCTTTCACTGATAGTGGAATGAGTTGTAAAAGGAAGGGAAACACACTGGCTGGAACTGCCACGGCCTTCAGTTTTCTTTAGCGTCTTGATCTAGAGGAAAGAGAAGCTGTTGGGTTTTTCCTGAGATTTTATTAATTAGGGTGTTTAATTTATTGCTAGACTGAATACATTTGTAGGCTGAAGTGAGAGTCTGTGCACAGCTCTGATCCCATTCATTTTAAGGAACGTTTTACTATGTGAATCACAGACAACTTTTTGGTGAAAGCTCATTTTATTGTTGCACTCATCACCTGTTAATAGTTGATTTGCAGATACTAATAACTAGTTTCTATATGCATTTAATTCTAAATTAAAATTTACATTGTTTCTTTCAAGTTTCTAATGAGAGTGCAGAATTAGTTACATTTTAAACAAAGTTCCAGATAGAATTGATTTAATGAGCTCTTTCTCATGCATCTTCTAATCTGCATCGTTTTGTGTGTTGAATCATGAAGTGTTGTGTCCTCATCAGCATGAGGGCTGGTTTGAAGTCAACGTGGAAACCATTTTTCCTGTGAGTGCTTGGCATGGAGTAGAGAGTTTGTTTGTGTGGTGTGTAGGGGTTGGCGTGTTTCCTGAAGTACTGCGGCTGATGGTCATCACGCCTGTCGCGATGAGGTGGTGGTCACATCAGAGGCAAAGGGGAAGAAGGCTGGGTCTGACTTTACAAATCCTTAATGTAGCTTTTTCTTTTGCTAGCCTTGGGAAACCATTTCAGAGGAGGCGAGTGCGAGTGGAGATTCCTTAAGCCTGTCACTGCCACCTCCTCCTGCGTCTCCAGTCTCCCGTACCAGCCCTCAGGAGCTGTCTGAGGAACTGAGCAGAAGACTCCAGGTCACTCCTGACTCCAATGGGGAACAGCTTGGTTCTTTGATTGTACGTGACATGCTGCTCTTTCTGCATAAACCTCTCACTGTAGCCTGTCAGCCTGACGTGATCCGAGCCGTTCACACGGACGGGTGGCAGCTACTGGGCTGAGGAAGACCTGATCTTCCAAAGCATGCATGGTGAATTCACCAGAGAGCAAAGCACCCTGAGGAGCAGAGTTCCTCAGTTCAAATTTAATGTGTGCTTCTGTGCAAGGTTAACTGGGCTCCGCTGCTGGGGCTGTGGTTTTAAGGTACCTTAACTTAAAGACATGTTTCTCTTTTTTTTCCAGCAGAGAGATCCGTCTTCAAGATTAAGATCTTGCAGTGTAACAGATGCAGTTGCTGAACAGTGTCAATTATCCTTGGTAAACCAAAGCTCATTTCTATTTCTTTCTCTTTGAACATTCTCTGATTATGAACTACACCTTTTCTTAGGCCAGTTCCAGTCAGATACAAATCAGTCACCAGACATGTGACTGTCCCAAATACCAAATGAGTATCCTCAGGGTCAGCTGCTAAAATGAGGACATTCATGACAGAGAAAAATGTTTTGAGCCTGAGAGCGTAGCCACACCAACTTGAGTTACCTGACACAGACCTTCAGTTCACTGCACTCTTGGTCTGCAGTCAGTGGAGAGAGAAAATGGGATGTTTTCAGCTGGTGTAGGCGAGGGCAGAGGCACCATCAACACTTGGTACTGCAGCAGCCGTAGGGCTCTCCCAGCAGGTATATTTTGGTGTCCCATAAATTGATTTTACTTGGAACATATAAGTCTGTACAACATTAAGAAGGATTGGTGTTTTACCTAGTTGTACTTGAAAGGAGCCTTTTTCTGATGGTCGTTGTACGATAGGACTGAAGAGAATGGCATCTGCTGTAGTTTTTTAACCTGAGCCCTTTGGGTCAGCAGTTCTGCTGCAGTTTTAGTGTTCAAGAAGGAAAAGAAGCAGAGCCAGGTTTTAAACCACGATTCTCTTTCACGTTGTAACCGTGCACACCTTTGCTTTACCTGATAGAAAGTTCTGCATGTTTTGTGTAGAACCCAAGTAGGGAGAGACTAACTAAACAGGGCTGTGCAAGGTGAAACACTTTTTGAGTGAAAGTGGTCCTGTTCTCAAAATAATATTTAGAAAATGAGACTTCTCATCGAGGGCTTTTCCCCCCAGTGTTTTAGGAGAAATACATTGTGAATGAATCCACCAATAGCAAATTTGTGTATCTATCACTTTAATAGAAATACTGAGGAAACAGAGTCTGCCAATAAGTTTGTTGCTAAAGGTGATGCCTCCTTGGCTTGTGCTGTGTGCTGCTGTTGGGCAGACATTTACAGTAACCCAGGTGTTTCTCTCAGTTTAACTTGTTCTGTGTTGGAGAAGCTGTTGCTGTGTCCACACGTGTGCTCGCAGCGGCACGCAGTTGCTGCTGTTCTCAGCACACACCTCTCTGCTCTCCCCTGGGTGAACAGCAGTGTGGTTTCTAGGGCAGCTCTGCCTTCACTGTCTTCTCTCTCTGCTCACCAGTTGAGCCCCAACGCAGCTGTCCCAGAGGTGTTCTGCTTCATGCTTTAATACCGCCTGATGGAGCCTGGGACTCTGTAGCTAGTGTACTCAGGCTGGGATTGGCATACCTCTGTCACTGGGCTGTCATAGAACACTTTCTCCAGCACACTGCTCTAAAACCTGATCTTAATCATCTTTAATCCTGACTGAGCCAATCCTAGTTTATCTTCTCGCAACTAAACACACGATTTGTTCTCCTTGTCTGTAATAGTCCTTGCTGAAAACTCACAGTACCAGTTCCACCTTTTTCATCTGACTTCTGTGCACTCACTGATGACCATTTTGGTTTTAAATACCTTGTTAAGGGGCAGAACATACAAAATTTGGTTTTGGGGAAAAAGTCACATTACATTTAGAACAAATGTTGTTCTTATTCTCTTTAGCAATAGGGAGTGCACAGAATTGGGTACGAGAACTCTTGAAATTAGTCCCTTGGTGGTTTCATATCCAATTCTGACTCGGCTGTCGGTGATGGATGACTCAGGGGTTTTGCTATTATCTTCAGCATTACTTCCATCTAGTTGCTCTCTTCAGAAATCAGTGTGTCTGCGATCCCTTGCTCCTCATGCGACGATAATCTGTGACCTTCACCAGTAAATATGCTTACCTGTAACATGTATTGTCATTTAACAGCAGAGTGGCCCATCTGGGAGAGCTCGTTCTTCAACTGTCACAGGTGGTGAGGACCCAACGGTAATAATACTCTTTATCAAGCACTATCTCCAGATAAAACGTGGGTAGATTGAGGTCTTGTACAATAAGGAGCTTTTTTTCATGGAGCAGCAGTGTGTTGAATGAACAGAGCCATTGAATCAATAGTTATTGTTTAAGATTCTCTCAGAATTTCTCAAAACACATCAGTTTGACTCAAACACCAGTGTTTGAGTGCTTTGGAGATGCCCGGAGCGCTAACAGAGCTGTGTACTGAGGACATGCTCTAGGCTTCTGAAAAATGAAAGGTATGATACCAGATACTGAAAGAACTGGGGATTAGACACATGAGATCAGTGAACGTGTGCCTGGTCTTAGCTTGCCTCTGTCTCCCCTTACGCTTCGTTAGGCTGATTCATTGTAATTCTTCCAGTTGATCCTAATTTGAGAACGTGTGGAGCTGCAGTGATATGTCATGTAGCTCTAAATAGTCTTACTCAATGCCAATTTTCATTTCCCAGTAGTTGTTCAGCAGTCTAAGGCTGGATTTTTACTTCATCATCCAGTGGAATTCTGGAAGTGCTTTTCTGAAAGTGTGATACAAGGAAAGTGGCTTCAATTTATATTGAACTTTGTTAAAACCATCCCATCTTCTTTTAAACTGATTAAATGTCACTCTGAAGCAAGTTATTTCATGGAAATCATTTTACAGTAACTGTCAGAAAGGGCTTTTATGAAATAGGTGCTCCTAGGTAATGCGTTTCAGGGAACAAATTTAATTCAAACTGGGTGTTCTGTGGTACCATCTGTACTTACCGGGGTTTAGACTCAGAGGGACGTTCTTGGATTTTGTTCTGGCAAATCTCAAACCTTTTTGTGTCCTTGCAAAACCGGTGTGACTCGTTAGGTGTTGGTTAAAACGTGCCCTATGTTGAACTGTAACGTGAAGGTCTTCTGTGGGCAGAGCATCTCATCTTGACTATACTTTTAAGAGCACAATATTCATGGTTTTCTGCAAATAACTGAGTTCAAATTCACTGGCTCATAATTCACACAGCTATATCATAACCCATAATCCATCCTTAGGCCCATTAATTCCTACAGCTGTATCATAACCCATCATTCATACCTAGACCCATCATTCATACAGCTGTATCACAGACACTTTACCTAATTGCAGCTTACTGATGGGACCCTGTGCCCCACTTTGCCTTCCTTCAGTGTGCACTGCACTCAGAGTTGTGGAGGACTTTGGTTTTCAGGATTTATTCTTTCTAAGTCCCAAGGACCTCTACCACAGAAAGTGGACCAAAGTAGGCCTCACTGAACACAGATCTAGGCCTGGATGCTGAAAGCACCTTCAGGTGCCATGGCTTTGCTGCAGTTACTGATACATGGGCTTGACTAGGGAGCAGGAATCCTGCCCTGGAATGGCAGGAATTCCTCTGTGTCTAACTCTTGGTACTTCAGTTGCTGGAGGAAAAGCCTTCCCTGCCTACTCTGGATTTGTTTCCCTCACTGACAGCCTGGGTACCTGTTCTTAACCTGTTACACAGGCGAGAGATCCCTCAATAGGAGTCCCAAACCAGCAAGTCGTGACTAAGCTTAATGAACATGTAGATTGATGTAGGGTGTGTGGTCTAAAAACGGTAACTCCCTTGCTAAGATGTATGCAGACAGGGGCAGGGTGAAACATTCTCTCTAGGCTCTATCTCTTCAAGAAGCTCTACTGTCTGTGTTACAATGTGGTTTTTTTTTTCTTCCCTCTGTATGTCCAGGAAAAAATGTTCAATTGGCTTAAGCCTTGAGTATTTTCCCCACAGGAGGTATGCAAGACCACCTTAGCAACACACAATGACATAATTGTTGTGTTGAATAGTGACATCCCTTGCTGAATGACAATTAAAACGTTGTCATTTGGCACAGTTATCGTTATCCTTGTGTTTTCCTGGGAACAATGTCTTTCTGGTGGAGCTTTTAGTATAAAAGACTTGGCACACTAAAGTTGGGGCTCTGGTTTGGGGTGTCTCCCCTGTCTTCAGGACACTTAGCCCTGAATGCAAGATTTGTAACTGTAACAAAATGGTTTCACTTCTGGTTTTAAACCCACAGCAGTTACTTACAACTCCTTCAGGACACCCAGTGCCACAGAGCAGAACCTGACTGCACACTTAGTGCAGTTCTTACCCATCCCTACCAATAAAAAGGGAAAAACACCTTTTTAGGGTAGAACCATTAAAACACAAAGTCCCTTTTTGTCATTACACGTAATCTAGAAATTAAAACCAGGGCGTGAGCTTAGCTGTTCCCTGAAGGGGACACCTGAATCTGTGCAACAGGGAATCAGAAGATCTGCTGTGAGAAAGATGTGACTCGCTGGTACCTGAAGAGCTTATGTTAAATTAAATCAGCATTTACAAATGCTGTATGTTAACAGGTTCCTTTTTTAAAACAACAGAATTAATGCAGTACTTTCTTGCTTGCACAGCCGTCCGTGGCCTATGTACATACTACACCAGGCTTACCTTCAGGCTGGGAGGAGAGAAAGGATGCCAAGGGCCGCACCTACTATGTCAATCATAACAATCGAACCACGACATGGACACGGCCCATTATGCAGGTATGAGAGCTCTTGTGACTCCTAATTTAGATGGCAAACTCTTAGTAGGCATCGAGGATCATTTCAGTTGAAGCAGCCCCTCAGAACTCGGAAATACAAAGCATTATCATGACAAGCCAGGATGAGCATAAGAAATTGCAGTGATTGGGATTTTTTGTTACTTTTTAGTGCTACTAAGGTACATATTAAGTTGGTTGCTACAATGGAGAGAAGTTACAGAGAGCTACAAATGAACTAAGAACATATTTGCTGCCTCTAAGGAATTTGAAAGCTGTGTTGATGTAGTAATAGTCCTATACGTTGCTTGTCATCCCAGTGGAATTAAATACCTGAGCTTTAAGACAGTAAATAATAATAGCAATAAACCTTGTTATTAGATCATTTTTCAAGTGTCCTAGCTGAGGGTGAGCTGTGTTTCTGAGTGTTTGCTGACTTGGTTTTGCTTCTGAAATAGCTTGCAGAAGATGGCATGATTGGGTTGGCGGCGAACAGCAGCAACCACCTGAGCGAACCCCAGATCCGGCGGCCCCGCAGCCTCAGCTCGCCCACGGTTACTCTGTCGGCTCCGCTGGAGGTAAGAAACACCCCGACCAAGAGAGCTCACTTCCCTCAGACTTCCATTCTCCGCTGTCCTTGTACCTGTTCCCCTCCTCGTTAGCAATGCAGCACAGCTCTGCTCGCTGCTACTGGGCTTTGCCCTGGTGTTTGCTGCTTTCTGTAGCCGTTTCCATCTGGCTCTCTGTACAGTACAGCAGCATTATGGAATGATGTGGTTTGTGTGTCCTTACTTGGTTTGGTCAGCTAAAACGGTCTCTGTGTCTGAAGCAGACGTTGTTGGGACTCCCTTTGAGTGCTGAGAGCTATAAAATCAGACATGGTTTAAAGTTGAAACATTGATACTGGTAACTTTGAAAATAATACATGCAGTTGAGTTTGGAAAACCTTTGAATTAAGATACTGGTTGCTTTTTATAGTATTTGTCTTTCCAAGTGGTGTTTAATTCTTTTAAGTATCTGTAAAAGTAATTCAGAATACTGTCAGATGATACTCAGTGCAACATGTCTGTAGACTAACTTAATTGGCTTCTTACGCAGTCAGACACAACCTGTGTTTTCCTTCTGAAAGTGTGATTAAAACTCTTGAATCAGGGAAGCAGGGAAGCATGGCTGTGTTGAGGAGTAACTTCTTAAAGACTTCTCCTTCAGACCTAAAGTATGGCACCTTCTTTGTCCTTCTCTTGCCATCTCTTCCCTACCCGGGTCCCCACTGCCCCTGCGAAAGGAAAGATGATAACACTCAGTTCATTTTATGCATCGTTGTTCTTTGCTCCTAACACTGAAGAGTATTCAGACTATTGAGGAGGTTGGCCAACAGAGGTAGGTTATTATGGGATTGACTGCAGGGAGGTGATTGCAGCTCATATCTAAAATAAATTGCCTCTACTCAGAAGGTTTAGATTAGATCTTAGGGGGAAGTTTTTTACAGAGAGAGTGGTGAGGGGCTGGAACAGGCTGCCCAGAGAGGGGGTGGGTGCCCCATCCCTGGGGGTGTTCAAGGCCAGGTTGGATGGGGCCCTGGGCAACCTTGTGTAGATCCAGGCCTGAGGTTGGTGGCCCTGCCTGTGGCAGGGGGGTTGGAGCTCTATGATCCTTGGGGTCCCTTCCAACTCATACCATTCTATGATTTTATGATTCTGTGTTACTCAGATAAACCCTCTAACCATGAACACTTAACACTACCCTTGCCCTTTTTAACTTTGAAAACGTGTTTGCTGTAATTTAAATAAATCGATTCTGAATAACTGAAACACTGAGGGTGCTCCTCTCCCTGCTGACACTTCAAACAGTGGAGCTGGTGGGAGTCACTGAGTGTCTAAAACTGGAGCTGGCGGTTAAGGGCCACAGCATCTTTCGCAGCTCCCCAGTTCTCTCTTCACTCAGAATGTTCAGCTAACCCGTCTGGTCAGGGCCCAGAAGCCACAAGGGCGCTGGGGAGCACAAACATGCCGCCTTACACCCACCTTCCTCGGGGGCTGGTTTGGCTTTGTCTTAAAAGTAAGGCAGACTCCTTAAAAACCTAAAAGGATTCATCCATGAGCAAAAGAATTAGTTCAACTTTTCTGAAGTTCTTTCTTTTTTTTAAATAGTTATTTTATTGTAAAATGTTCAGCTACTTCATGCATAAGATGTACAGAAACTTTTATTTCATGCAAGGAATTTTGAACACTGCAGTCTGACTGCATTTTCCATCCCAATGCAGCTCAAAACGAGCCACAGGTCAGGCTAGAATAATTTTGGGAATAAATGTGTTTTCTGATACAACACTCAAACAGTGGTGAACAAATACAGGCTGAGTTAGAGCATTGCCAACATAAGCACACAGATTTTACTGAAGCTTAATAATCAGGAAAAGAAGCAGCAAACGGACTTGCCCACAGCAGCCAGTGAGAGTGCTGGAAAGTGTATCGCATTCCGGATGGTCTCCTGTTTAGTGTGAGGTGTGTTGCACCACGAGGCAGTGCTTTTATTTTATTTTTCCTTTGTAAAAAGAGAGACTGCCACGTACAGGGCAGTGAAAGGTGCAGGCAAATGTGGATGCTGTGGAGACTGGCATTGGAGGGGGGGATAAAACGCTCCGTCCTCACAGCAGAAGTATGTTGGGTATGTTATAAGGAGCAGAATTTAGCCAGGTAAGTTCTAGGAAATCAGCCCCAGCACTTCCTTTGTTGTTCCAGAAGTAATTACTCCTAGAATTATTTGCTGTGAAACCAGGTTGTATTCGTTTGACAGTACTGAGTGCTGTTTGACACCTCTCTGTGCCTTTCCTTTTGCTCAGGGCATGAAGGACTCGCCGGTGCGCAGGGCGGTGAAGGACACCCTTTCCAACCCCCAGTCTCCCCAGCCCTCGCCGTACAACTCTCCCAAACCACAGCACAAAGTTGCACAGAGCTTCCTTCCCCCGGGCTGGGAGATGCGAATAGCACCCAACGGCCGGCCCTTCTTCATAGACCATAACACCAAAACTACAACGTGGGTAAGAGAAAGTCTGAGAAGGAATCTGACAGCAGCTTTGCCGTGTTCCTGCCCCTGTTTCCCTGGGTTTCTTGCAGCGTTTCCTTGTTTCTGAGGGGGGATTTCTCTGCCTGACTTTCCAAAAACGGACAGCCTTTTTGTGATGGATGGTGTGTTGCCTTTCTGTTTGTAAGAGCCAAAAATGTGCGTATGTACCTAATGGCACTAATGGGAGTGCCTGCATTCCTAAGAACAGGGCTGTGGTTCCTGAAACACCTCTGGAGAGAGAGGTTTAAGCTTTACCTCACCCTAAGTAACTCTTGACACTTAAAAAATCATTTCAGTTCATGAATCCTGATAAAGATGCGATACATCCCAATGGTAAATGTTTTATCACTTTTCTATGATTTGGTTTATATGTTTTATTATTAAAACCAGAGTAATATAGGCAGATTTCTTTTCCAGATAATTCTGTTTGACTTAGTATGCGGCTGGAACTTGGCCTGTTGGAGTCACAGTGCCCTGTTTCTGTTACAGGAGGACCCGCGACTGAAATTCCCAGTGCATTTGCGATCAAAAGCATCTCTGAACCCGAATGATTTGGGCCCACTCCCTGTAAGTGATACTGGAGAGGTATTGTAAGATACACCTGCTGTCTTAGGTGATCTATCTGTTACTGCAGTCATACATTGTGTGGGGACACACAGGTAGCCGTCCTCTCCCTTTTGAAGGTATTAATGCTGTGTTTATGTATAGCACCAGAAAGCTTTATTGTGAACTTGAATCAGTCAGGCCCTTTGAAGCCAGCCCATAATAGTTCTGAAATGACTACATGTTTCTTTGCTTATCTGAAGCTTTGAGCTTGTCTTTATCTCTGACGGTGTGCTTTTAGATAACTGCCTCTTGTTGGAGCAGATGGTTCAACATGAGCTCTGCTAACGTACCAGCACAGACTGGCAGTCAGAAATGGAAATAAATCGGGAGCTGTGGGTGAAACTTCCATAATCTGCTGAGGGGATTAGCATGTAACACCAGGAGGTTGTCATACCTGTAACCAGGGGTAACAGGGACTTACAGCCATGCCAGATGCTTGCTTGGTTTGGAAAAAGCTGCATCCCTAAGGGCAGAGACTCCCCTGGGAAAGCAAACGCTTCACCTGAGGTGCCAATGTTCAGTTCAGCTCATTGCCTCGGGAGCACTCAGCCTGCGCTTGGGAAGTGGCCCCTGAAGTTGTAGTTGCACAGCAGCAGCCTTAGTGGCAGCGAGGCCCCTGGGGTGCTGCGGCCTGGGTCACTGGCTGCAGGAGGGC
Source organism: Porphyrio hochstetteri (assembly GCA_020800305.1). Classification (NCBI taxonomy): domain Eukaryota; kingdom Metazoa; phylum Chordata; class Aves; order Gruiformes; family Rallidae; genus Porphyrio; species Porphyrio hochstetteri. Next base: position 92,083,257 of record CM036938.1, read on the forward strand.
AGCTGGGGGCAGGAATCCTTCCTGGGGAGGGGGGAGGCCTGGCACAGGGTACCTGGAGAAGCTGGGGCTGCCCCTGGATTGAGGACTAGGTTAGACATCCATGTCCAGCTGTAATGGCGTCCTGTATATTTACTGCAAATGGCCCATGCGTGTTTCAGACGTAGAAGCAGAAGCTCTCTGACCTGACCAGTGATGGACAGTCTGCTCTTGGTGATCATTTCCTCACAGTCGGAAATGGACTTATACTCTGGCACAGGACTTTACCAGTTCCAAGCTTTAAATCCATATTTACCATACTGGATACTCCTGCCCATGCAAATAGCTGCTCCTCTGCATCTCCCTAGATTTTTGCCCCTTGCATCATGCACCTGTGATTACTGAGTGGTTTCTGCCTCAGGCATCCATCACACAGCTGAAGTAGGCACAGATAAAGGATTGCTGCATCCTGGGGGAGTGCTGGTGTTTCACTTGTGTTTTCTTTTTTTCCTTTCCCAATTCCAGCCTGGTTGGGAAGAAAGAATACATTTGGATGGAAGGACGTTTTATATAGACCATAGTAAGTAAACGCTCCGGTACTACAGCAAGTAGACAAAGGGAGGTAATAAATATTGAAGTGAAAGCTTTATAATTTTACTCTTCATTTAGGAAGCCAGGTGTTGATATGTGGAGACATTGATACCAGAGACTTAGTGCCCTCGTACGGTACTGTATATTCACCGAAAGCTTGCTTTAATTGGCTCATCAAGCTTTGTCCCTCTCTGACTTGTGAAGCATTAACATTTCTTCTTTGTGGTTTCTTTTGTTCTTGTTGATATTTTGGATTCGTCGTTGTTGTTGTTGATGATCCCATGGCTTATTTGCACTTAATAAATCAAAATATACACTAGGAATAGAAAATAAGATGAGAAAAGATTATACAGCCACACCTCCACTTACAGGCAGTGGAGAAATCAGCACGGATAAGTACTCTTTCCTGTCCTTTAGAAGGTCTCGTGGCAGTGCGGATTCTGATCTTATTTCCTATTTATAGCATGTTAAACTGCACCCAGCCCGTTAATATTATTCAGTTCTGTTAGTGAAGTTCTAGTGTAAGTGATGTCTCATTGTAGACTTGTCTCACTACAGCATCTCAGAACTACCATGTGAGTTGTTGTTGTTGTTTGAAAAGAAAGCAGCCCAGAAAAGTTGGGGTGTAGCCACAGCCTCCTCTTGTTATTTTAAGACTTCAGCTGGACTTTGAATGAGATATTTCTACCAATGGCATAAACTTTGCAGAAATAGGTAACTCAAACCATTAGAAGAGGGTACATCCACCACACAGAGTTGCAGAATTAAGCTTAAACCACCACACTTCCTTGACAGCGTTAGGCTTTTCCTTCAGTGTCAGTAACATGACTCCCATGCATACCTGTAGCTGTACACATTACATTGTTAAATCATCCTTAAAAGGCTGTCCCTAAATTAATATGAATTTCAAAATTGTATAAATAGCTTTAAATAAAATTAGAAATAATACTCTCATCTAGCACAAGATCAACCTCCTTCAAACAGCAGTACAGAGTTACTATTCTCTGGACCTTCTGTAATTGTTTTTCCCAACAGAAACTTGAATGTGGCAAATAATCCTGCACCACTCCCACCCAAGAGTCACAGAGCAAAACTGTTCTCCTTAAAAGAGCTGTGTAATTGTTGAGCCTCCCAACCTCCTCTAAAAAGCGTTTTCAGTCTCCAAAGCATGTGTAAGCCTGGGAAATGGAATGCTCAGGCTCTACATTAATTAGAGTTCCCCAAAGAATTTATAATCATTATGAAACTAAATGTATTTGCATCTGAAACCCCTCTCTAGTCCTGCTTTTGGTCTGAGGGGTTTCACCTCTGTATAGCACCCTGTACAAAAAGTGGGAGGGTTTCTGTAACGCCGCTTGTCCCAGCCTGGGGCCGCACCGCTGCCACTACCATAGCATCTCGGGCAGCGGTGGAGCTGGCGGTGCTGCGGCAGAGGCTCGGCTCCCGTGTGAGCACCTTGTGCTCCGTGTCTGGGGAGCAGCTGCAGACTCAGTGCTCGGTGATGTGGCTTGAGCATTTGCTTCCAGAGGACTGATAAGGAGGTGGATGACGTTGGCCACAGCGACAGGTTTGTGACCAAGCCTGCTGACTCCTGCTCATTTCGTGGCTAGACTGAGAGTGTGCACTGCAATTGCCATGGGTGCCATCAGCCGTGCTCACCCCATGTGCACGTCTCGGTGACCATCACCGGGATGAACTTGCCACAGGGATTAGTTAGGATGCACCAAATGCAGTTGAACGTTGAGAGTGTAAAAGCTCCAACTACTGCTGATGTCCTGGCTCCCCACGTATGTTCTGTAGCCCTGCACAGTTATCCATTGCTGTTAGCCTGGCTTTGGAATGCTTTCCTCTGTACAGAGCACCGCAAGCAGCGCAGAAAGCACCTCTTGACAGCAGCACGAGCGGCCATTAAACTAGGAAAGAAAAGCACTGTGAGGTACCTCAGGTGTTAGGGGTAGCACAGTAGCCTGAGAGCAGAAAGCTTTTGGATTGTGCCCATAAACAGTTCCCATTTCTGCAGCGGTCAGTCCCTAACAGAACCTGGAGTCTGCGGTTCTGCACGATTGCATGGCCCGGGAGCCTTGTAGAAAAGCACAATTTACCTGTTGGAAGGTATAATGAAGGAAAGCAGAGAGGTTTGGCAGCCATAGGCAGAATGGCATCGCTGACAGAGGGATGGAGATGTATTACATGGGTTCCCCTCAAAGTCTGTCTTGGATCCCCCATTTTTCAACATATTCACTAGAAATTTGAGCAGCAAATTAGGCAGAATGTACTTACTAGTTCAGCAGAAAACCATAGCACAGAAGAGGTGAGTTGAATAAGAACTGCAAAGTGTTACTCAGAACGGGAGTAATTGGCAGAATTTTGCTTGGAAAGGGCATGAAAATCTCATCAGCTGGACATGAGTTAACTCACCCTGTGACATGTCCACAGGAGTGTCTTAAGCCCTGAAGTCACCCTCCTCATCTGACCACAGGGGAGATGTCATGGCTGTGGCACTGCTGCACCTAGTGCGGGGACCCCAACATTGGGAAAACAGCACCCCACTGGCGAGGGCTCAGAGGAAATGGGGGAATGAGGGACCCCTCAGAGGCCCTAGAGCCCAATTTGCCAGCACAGACCGAGTGTTGTGCTGGGGTGAGGACTCAGGAGAGATTTTGTAATGAATTTGTTACCCACATCCACTTTGGAATAGACAGAGAACCCTGAGCTCCGACTCCAGGTAGGGTGGTTCGGGCGAGACCCTTCTCATTGTTGGAGCCACTTCCAGGTCTGTGACCTGTGATCTCGGAGATGATTACCACTGTGATTCCTGGCTGTGAGGGTCAAGGAGGTATAAGCTGTGAATCAGTATATGCCCCCTGACCTTCACAGAAGGGCGTGTGCCCACACAGGGTGGCACAGGATGGAGGGGGCCGGGGCCGGCCTCATGCCCTCATGGCAGGCCCCGGCCTGCAGCTCTCCCGTGGCACCCAGAGCTGTCAGTCTGACAGCCTTCCCCTGTAATTTTGATAAGTACTAAATAGCCTTCATGTGTAACGGGCAGTAAAACAGTGATTTAGTATTAAATTAACAGCAGATCAAACTCTTGAAATGTGCTTGGGATTCTGTTAAGTTTTCTTCAGTTAACGACTAGCGAACATCACCTTTCAAATCCCAGTCTGTTTTAAAACTTGATTGGGATGCTGAAAACCTGGGGGCTTTTCCAGCTGTAGGAACCTGGAAGATACTTGTGGTTTAATGAAGCAGGTTTGGTTCTTTGTTTTCGCCCAGAGCAGCCACAAAAACCTGAAACACGGTGTGTTTATTCCCAAAACTAGCAATTACAAATCTGAGAATCTGGACTACCTTCTTAATGCAGTGGAAGCAGTGCATGCACCAACCAGCTGTGTATTGCTACCCTGCCGGGGCAGGACACGAGTGACTCAGACCTTGCCGTCGCAGGTGGCATCTAGTTTGGTTTTTGGAGCATTGTCTTATTGTTGCAACATCATCATTTTGTTGTGATTCTGTCGTGTTCAGAATCTTGTGAGGAGCAGTTGTCTGGAGGCAGGGAGAGTTGCTCAGTGTCCTGTACAACCTTACGTACCACCCTCTGGTGCTCTTAAAAACTGTAGAGAAAGGAGCTGGGTTCTCTCAGGTTACTGGCAAAATCTCCTTTGGTCAAATCCCAATGATCTCGTACAGCGTAACTGCATCATTCTGACTCCCCTAATGGTCCTGTAACCTTCTCATTAAGGCAGCACCTAGGGATTTTTTCTTCTAAGAGATGTTACTCCCTCCAAATTTAAACACAGGCTGTCTTTTACAAGCAGTACATTTTGGCTGTCATGTGACAAAATTTTGGGGGTCCAAAGGCTGTGTATTTCTAATACGAGTCGAATCCAAGACCATGGTCAAGCAGAACATGGTTACTACTGCAGGCGTTGAAATACAAGTAAATACACTGGGTTCTGCTGTAGTTTGGGGTTTTGGATGAGTGTTTTCAACTAACCAGTGTGCTGGGGCTCTTATATAGGTGGGTAATGCAGCCTTTTCTAACCCTGAAATACTCAGTGGTGGAAATGGTAGGGAAAACAGATGTAGGGAGAAAGAACCAACAAAAATTCACGGTTTTGTAGCAGATAAGTAATGATACTCTTTGTTTTGTTATTTACAGATAATAAAATCACACAGTGGGAAGACCCCAGGCTGCAGAACCCAGCGATTACTGGTCCAGTAAGTACTGCTATGGGCTTTTTCCATGAAGTGCCGTCACTCGCGTGCGTTTGGTGCAGGCAGGAGGCATCACCCAGCAGCAGGTCAGGCTCTGCCCTGCCTGGGAACAGACCCAGAAGCAGGAGCTCTGCCTTGCCTTCTCCTTACCAAGCCGGGAGGCTCTCAGAGTCTGCGAGGGCAGGGAGAGCTGCTGGGACACGTTCTTCCTCAGTCGCTCTGACAGCAAACCACCAGGGTCACTACTGGCAGTCGAATTTTACTGAGCTGAGACACTGTGCCATTTGCTTTTGGATTTCTGGGTAATAAAAAGCTGTTCCCACTTGCTGTGGGAGAGTTGTGACTGTGAGGATTCTGAGGGAAAAAAGACAAAAATTGGGTCTGGCAGTTTGGAGAGACATCAACCTTCCTGCAGATAAACAGAGAGGTTCCAGGGCACCAGCCTTAGCAAGAATACACACGTGCTTCTAGTTTAACACCAGATTTTCAAAACATCACATGTATAGAGTGGTTCTCTGACCGTTTCATGCTGGTTTTATGCCATTACGATGTTCTGAGTGATCCAAGTTTCCAGGTGCCACAAATACCTTTTTATTTTGGGTAAGGCCTCGGGGTTTTTAAGGGTCTTGGGACACTGCAGATAACTACTGCATGGTCTGATTCCGATTGCTCTTGTTTATTAATAAGAGTAATTATAAGCACTCGTTGGAAGGCAATTGCTTTTGGAGGGACTTACCCATTCATCACACACCTAGTGTTTGAGATGCTGATATGGAGTAGCTGTACAAATCCCTAATGTGGGTTTCCCAGAAATGTTAAGCAGGAATGACAGAGGCTATCTGGGAAATTCTGTTTGAAGGCAGTGAGGGTAAGTCATGTGTGTGGTGGTTTTTCTTAAAGACAAAGCAATATCAAGCCCATTGTATAGCCACATAAGCTTTAAGGCTTCATCTTAATGTTTGTAATAGTATTTTTGGTGCTGTGACAAAAAGAAAGAACGCCTTAATTGCATTTACATTGCATTTAAACAGTGGCAACATGTTGAAAGGTTATTTAATGGCTGCAATATTATCAGAGTAAAACAATTCAGTTTGATTTTTTTCATTTAATTTCCTTTCTCATCCACAAGAGAAAACTCAGACAGAAATACCTGTCCTTCCTGCCTCCATGCAGCCTGCACCTTCCCTCCCCCAAAATCCCAGTCCTCGCCCAGGCACTGAGCGTGAACCAGAGCTGTGCCACTGGTGGGACCAGAGAACGGAACTTCCGCAGCCCTGTGAAATCATTCCTGTGCTCCCAGAACACCCCACTGTGTTTATTTAGCTAGCTGGTTTAGGTGTACTCTTCCGTCTTGAAGGAACAGCAGAGCGAAGGAAAGTCAGGATGAGGGAGTTGGGGAATACTGTGATTGAGGCCAGGAAGCTGCTTTTTTTCCTTCTGTTTTTTCAAGGCTCTTTCCAGGCCCTGGTTCAGCTGGTGTTGTACACAGCGTCAGAAAGCAGAGCACTAAGGATTCATAATTCTCGAGGAATTGCCAAACCCCCAGTGGATTCAGGACTCCTGCTGTAGTACATTGCAGCGGCTTGTTACTTGCCAAGTTAACTCTGCTGTGTACATGAACGTGGTGTCCTGCACCTGGAGGGCAAACAGTTGTTGATGTCACAGCTTTACTGGAGCCCCTTAACTTGTTCTTTGAACTGTGTCTCCTGAGTAGCACCTTCCAGTGCTCAGCCCGCTGAGCTGTGCAGATCCGTGGTCTGCGGTGACGCCAGGCCTTGTTAAACGTGGTACCTTACAGCATGCTCCTCATCTCCTGCTGGGGCACGTGGGTGGCAGCAACATATTCTAGATACTTTTAAAAATTGGGTTTGCTCTTTTTTGTCCCAAAAGAAGAAAAAAAAAAAAAGAAGTGGGTAAGTAGTTGATAAACAGAAGAACTGGGCCAGAAGTTTCACACCTTTCCACTCAAATTGCACACTGAGAAATGGGAAAACCCGGCTGCTGCACTTCAGGCACGGTGTCTGTATGGAGACAGCACGTCTTCAGATTACTGTGTAAACTGTGGTGGAATTACAAAGGGCTGAACCCCCGAGTAACCTGTGTTTGTGCTTCTCTCCCTGCCAGGCAGTGCCGTACTCCAGGGAGTTCAAACAGAAGTATGACTATTTCCGGAAGAAGCTAAAGAAACCCGTGAGTAGACATGCACTGGGATCAGTGATGCTGGGAGAACAGACTGTCCAAAGCAGAGAGACACAGTGGTGGCCTGTCTAGCTGTAGTGCACTTGCCAATTCTTCTTGATCGTGCTACTTGTACAGGAGCTAAGTAGGAGCCAAGAAAAAGAACAACAATTGGAATTGGATTGATTGCTCCACAAAAACATTTACAGATCTCAGGTTTATCAATGCAAAACGCAGGTGGTGAGGCAGCGAGGAAGTACTGGTGACTCAGTATCCCCAGTTAGTTTACGAGCCCTTAGGCTGAAGTTGGGCTTGAGGGTTGGTTTTTCTCCCTCATCTTCAACAGTGGGTGTTGAGGGGTGGAGCGGGACCACGTTGGCAGGGTAGAGCCCACAGTGGTGCTGGATCTGGCACAAGTTTCTAGTGTCCTTGTTCTGTGAAAAAAAGCCTTTCAGTGGCACATTTAATGGAAGAGAGCAGCTGGTATCAACCCATGTGAGACACTGCTGACGAGCACTGAGCCCTAACAGTGCAGTGCAGCAGGATTCAGTATTTTCTCACTTTTGCTTGTTAGTTTTTTGGTGGTTTTCATTGTTTTGTCGAATACCATAGAAAGGTCAGAGTCACTTACTGGGTCTGACCTAGGTCACCATGTGCTGTCAGCCCCTTGACTTAGCACTTGAAAACAGAAATGAGGGAAAACTTCTACTTCAGATGTCTAATCCATCATTTAGTTGTTACCACTGTCAGTAACTTGCCTGAAAACTCCCCTATTGAGACTAATGACTATGATGTTATCTGCTTTCGCATAGGCTGATATCCCAAACAGATTTGAGATGAAGCTACACAGAAATAATATTTTTGAGGAGTCCTACAGAAGAATCATGTCTGTGAAGAGACCTGATGTTCTGAAAGCCAGGCTCTGGATTGAATTTGAGTCAGAAAAAGGACTTGACTATGGAGGTGTGGCCAGAGAATGGTTTTTTCTATTGTCCAAGGAGATGTTTAACCCTTACTATGGCCTCTTTGAATATTCAGCAACGTAAGTGTCTCTTAAAATGTTTCTGTTCATAAGGGATGTATATTAGACTTTGCATGAGGCAACAGTGCCCTGGGAAGGGGTTAGGTCACCCTCCCTGGTGCATCCGCATGGTTCCTCAGACAGATGTCTGCTCTGTGCTGTCATTCCTTACCGGCCCTTCAGACAGCCTGTCAGACTCTGGTTGAAAGCTCATAGAACATTGTCATTGTGAAGCCAGCATTCAGCGTTGCCTCACTGGCAGCAAACCAGCTGAGGCCAGTAACAGGGAAAGGAGCGATGTCAGACAAAAGATGCTTCATCGCCCTCCCATTGGGCTGTAAAACACCTGCTGCCCAGAATCACAGGGCTCCTAAACAGCCTCTCATTCATCTGTCAGTAGTGACACAGAAGTGTCCTTACAGAAGTCAGTTTGGTATTGCCCGGATTTGAACTGTGAGCAGGCCCTTAGTGACCCTGAGAGAATGGGTCTCTCTGAGTCTGTTTGACAGGCTGTGTGCACTGTGGGCTTCTTAACCGCAGGCAGTAGTTCTGGTGGCTTTTTGCCAGTGTCAAGCTCGCTCCTTTCTCTCCAAAGCTGGATTGCAAAGTGGGTGAGCAGAGGCTGCCTAATGGTGGGTTTCTCACACTTGTGTCTCAGGAAAGACATTTGGCTGTTGAGGGGAACCAGGACTTAACCAGCAGTGCAGGATGCCTGCCTGTTACTGGAGGTCTCTGGATAAACATTTGGGTTTATGTATTTCTGCTTAGGGGATGTAAGTCACTGTAGGTATTTGTTACTTTGGTTTAGGGTCAGAATTCTAACCAGTTAATATGAGAAATAACAACAGACACACACACAGAGGCCCGTATCTATCGTCACAGGTTAGGAAAACGCTCCAAATTAAACACGCTGCTTTTGCACTCGGGTCTTACCACATTTCCACATGGGTCTGAACGCGTTGTTACCCCCTGAAAAGGTCTCAGTCCTTCGGCTCTTTCCAGTACCCTGGGGTTAGGTGTGTTTCAGAGATGTTCCCAGTATGTGCCATTTAAGACATTAGTAAGAGGATGTTGGGTGGTTGGACCATGGGCATGTACTGGGCCTACACTTAATTTCCCTTCAGCACTGTCAGGTATTCCAGGAACCTACTGCAAACGAGAACCCTAAAATGTTAAGCCCTGCAATTTGGAGAGGGTGAATGCCCAAGGCCAGCAGAAGGCAGGAGAGATGGCTTAGATGACACTCTGATTCCACTGGAGCCAACAGCAACGTTTGACTGGTTTCAGTGGTGCCAGGGGTTTGTTGATGCTTGCCACGGATGGGATCCTGTGACCCCACAAGCAGGAGTTTTGGTTCCCTCTGGCAAATAATCACTGTGGCCTTAGGGAGACAGCTCAGGTTAGGTCAGCATGGCCACAAACTGACAGATCCTTCTGGTGGGGAGCAGGTCAGTACACTCGTGCACACGTGAACAGGCAGTGGCCCCAAGATCACAGGATTTATGAACTATGAACGTATCTGAATATCTGGTTATTTAAAGGCTTGGTTATTTAGATATTTTTTTTCTTTCCCCAAAAAGGGACAACTACACACTTCAGATTAATCCTAATTCAGGTCTTTGTAACGAAGATCATCTGTCGTATTTCACGTTTATTGGTCGGGTTGCTGGTCTGGCAGTGTACCACGGGAAGCTACTGGATGGTGAGTAGTTACACTGTGTGGCTGTGCTGCTGTTGCTGGATTGTTAATACCAGTTCAAGAGTTCATATGCTTTAGAGTATAGTATTTCTGGAGACAAAGTCTGAGAGTAACGGAGCTGGTCCTGTTGGACACGGCCTTCCCGGTGCAGAGTGACTGAAAAATCAGTGTCCTACTGAACAAATACCACCCTTCACAGGAAGTTTTGCTCCTTTCTCTACTTGTGTTAAAACTACTGAACCAGCACTGCTAAGTAATCACTGTCCCTGAAGGAAATCACCAGTTACAGCAGCCGTTTCTATGCACACCCGCAGCTACAGAGGTGGTGTGGGAGTCAAGTGCCACATCTCTGGATCTGTAAAGTTGAATGGAACGATGTAACGAGGAAATAGGATTTCTGGGGAACTCTGAAATCCCACCATAAGCGAGCATTATGATCTGACTGTATTTGATGCAGCCCATTAGAAGAGGAAGCTCACCTTCCCATTTTTGTAACATCGCCTTTGGGAGGAGAGTGGCAGGTTGAGGGCGATTAGAGCACCTTGAGCTTGATTCTCCATCTCTCCTGTGTCACTGCATGAAATGTTTTGGTGTTTACTGGCAACATTCTTGTCATTGAAAAATCAGACTTTCTGTGCCTGCATAAAAAATGAGGCTGCTAGGTTAGCTCGAGCAGTTAGAGCCTGTTATGTTCTGGAGATTTCTTTCTTACTGGCACACTAGGAAATATCATTGGGTGCGGTGCCTGAGCAGTCCTGTCCTTACAGAAGCTGAGAACAGTGGGGATGTGATGCTCTTCCCTCTCTTTCAGGCTTCTTCATCAGACCTTTCTACAAGATGATGCTGGGGAAACCAATAACTCTGAAGGACATGGAGTCAGTGGTAAGACAACACTTAAACCCTATTGGTATTAGCAATTATGTGGCTTTTTCCTCTGGGGAAATTGGTGAGGGGTAACAATGCCAGTGACCTGCATGGTGGGAAACACTCGGTCACAGTCATGAGAACTTTAGAGAGAGATGTATCCACTTCTTTAATCAAATAAATGTTCCCTGCTAGGACAGTGGCTTCAGTCCTGGTGCACTAACAGTGGGAAGAGGGACAAGGCAGGAGAGATGTGGATAGGCCAGTAACCTATGAACAAATACTTTTTATCTTAAAGTTTCTATTAGAAAATCGTGTGATTCTGTGATCACACTGTAATAAGCATCAGTTTAGTTAGTATTTAATTAGTAATAGAGGTAGCAGGGGGACGGTTGGACTAGGTGATCTTGGAGGTCTTTTCCAACCTTAATGAGCCTGTGTGGTGCTTCCCTATCACACCCATTCTGAAGGGCCAGTGACTCACATTTAATTTTAAATGACATCATTGTCACTTCAGTATTGATGCTGCAGTCCAGCTTAGTATCTATTTCAGACAACACTGAGGATGGAATCTGAGGAGTGCTCTGCTTCCACTGAAGTTCTGGGGCAGGTTATTTCTCAGCTGAAGCTGACGTACATTAAGCTGTATTGGGCCAGGAAGGTGTAGGCTGTGTTGTGTGCCATTAGTATGTGCTTTAGTTTTCACTTGCAGTTGGATCTTAAAGGTCTTTTCCAACCGAGGTGACACTGGGATTCTACGAATGTTACAGATGCTCAGTCACTGACATAAACGCTGGTTCAAGCACTTAATCGCTCCTCCAGCTCACACTATCTCACAGGCATCACATTAAGGCAGGGCCGCCTTCTCTTGAAGCATGCACGAGCAAATAATGGTTTCACTTCATTTTGAACTACTGAATTAGCTATATTACTGGCTGTCTTCCTTGGAAATACTTAGTGATGGCTACACATGCCTTTTCTTTTCCTTTTTCTCTTGGTCTGTCTTTAATTATGGACCTAGTCCATGATGAAGATACAGCCTTTGGGGAAATGAGAGGGGTCTTGTATTTGGCAGACTTCAAGGCTTTTAGTAATAGCAGTGCAGTCAGTCATTGTGTAATATATTATCAGTGCAGTGGAGCACTGTATGAATTGTAGAGTTTTACCATGAGGACACTTGCTAATGAATTGCTTCACACCGCTTTATACAGATTTACCCAGTAGATACATGGAGTCCGTTTATTGTGGTGCATAATAATGCAATTACAAGTCAATTAAGACTAAAATTACAGTGTCTGAGAACAAGGCATGTGACTAGAGCCACACACCTCACCCGGCTTTGCAGCGGCTGTGCAGATAACAGAGTTCTCATCTTTCTGCTCCCTTTGGAGTTGTAGTTCTGGGTGGTTTATTTGCTCAGTTTAAAGGCAAGCTACACACTCAGTGTTCATGTGTTCAATCTGTTGTAGGATAGCGAATACTACAACTCCTTGAAGTGGATCCTGGAAAACGACCCTACCGAGCTGGATCTCATGTTCTGCATAGACGAGGAGAACTTCGGACAGGTATGTAGGGGCTGTCCCCAGCGTCCCTGCTCCCGTCTTACTGCTTGTTGCCATGAAGTCACTATATGCCGAGAGGTTTCTCATGGCTGTGGACCCCATCAGGAGTGCTGAGTGCCGATGACCTGGGCAAGCTGTGAAAATCATTGTCCTCTCTCTTCCTGCCCTGTCTTAAGGCAGAAATGATGTGAGCAGTGGGACATCCTTGTGAAAAGCAGTACTTGGAGCTGAGTCAAGTACTTGCACTGAGGAGTACTAAAAGGCGTTACACGGTCTGACTTAGACCGTGGTCTGAGCCTGGGGATTTGTAGTTTGGCGATGTCCTCAGAGGCCAGAGCGAGAGGTGGAATTGCCACCAGTGAAGTGCTCTGCAGAGCCTTCCTGCCATGCAGGCAGGTGACACCACAGAAGCAAGAGTACCTGTTTCTGAAAGGGCCACATCTGCAGAGAACCATGTCCTTACGTGTGAGACGTGTCAGATATGTGTGTGATCACAGAGAACCCAGTTGGTGGGAATAGAATTCACTGGCCAAAGCCATAACTCAGTTCATGAGGAGGAGCTGTCGCAACAGGTTATGGTTCAGTTTGTCTGGGGTTTACAGCCGCTCTTTGCAGAGAATGTGTGTCAGGTTTTGGATAGAAGTAACTTGGGTGCAGGTAAGTGTCCTCTACGTAACTGCACATGTTAAATGTAATGTGAGGATTTTAAAGGAAATTAAATCACGAGCTTGTTTACATGAGCTTGGAACTTCCTTGCCTACCACGATGGGGGTTTATCTACAAGCTCTGGAGTTAAACCATCTCGTGCTGCATGCACACACAATGACTAGAACATACCGATTCTGCACAGTGCTGGACTTAATAGGTTCTGGAGATGGATGTGTCTGTTGATGTAGGAAGCCAGAGCCTGCAGCTGTAGCTGTGCAGGCAGTACGGTTCTGCACTCTGATTATGAATAACCGCCCTCACATGCTCATGTCGTGCCCAGTTTATGAACAGACCTAACAGGTCTGGTTCTGATTATTGTTATGTAGGCCCAGGTGTTGAGCTCCTTTCCAAGCCATCCTGTACCTTGGAGGGAGAAGGCCGTTTTGGTTAGCTCTGCAGCGAGGAGCAGGTGTAACGCAGCACTAGGATAGGAGGAATTCAGCTAGCAGGCCGAATGCAGACAGGATGCTTTCCAGCAGTTCAGATGGCAAACACTGCCTGCACTGGCTGTTCCTGGGTGCACCCCGGGCCATTGCCAGCACTCTGGGTACTGCCTGCCCTCAAGTGACCCTGACTCGCTGTTGTCACTTGTTTTGCCTCCCCTACTGCTCATCTGCTCAAGCTTTATAAAAGTGCCCTTGGGAACCTGAGCAGGCGATGGTGCTGCTTCCACCAGGACATCGCACATGTACGAGGGAGATGTTTACACTGCTGTAAGCTCCTATGTTTGTTTATACTTCGTTTGTCACCAAAACTTTTTCTGGCATTAGAGGAAAAGAAGAACCTCTATTGTCTCCTTACTGCTCCTCCTTTCTCAGTAACCAAGTAAGGTTCTGCTAAGAAACACCCGTTGGGTATGTGACCATGTAAAGGATAGAGAGCTATCTCCAGAAAGCAGAGAAGGAAGAGATCTGTGTCCTAAGTCCTTAGTCCCTACTAGCTCTGGACTGTCTGCTCTGCTGTTCCTGGAACAAACGAACCAGCATTTCAGAGCTGTGTGCCTTCCCAGGTACTTTTCCTCTCCCGTTTCCCTGTACGTGACAGGTAGGATTGTTCACACAGACCTGCTGTTCTGGTTTGCTCTTCCTTAGCAGCTGTTCTCTAAGTGATCACAGTCAGTTGTTAAAGGTGCAGTGTTCTGATGTCTCAATAGGAATGATGGAGTAATTAATTTTCCAATGCTCCTGGTAAAATGCTTAAGGATTGTATGAGGAACGAGTCCTGGAATCATGTTGTCCTATGTTCTGTTTGCTTTCTTTCCAAATGCAGACATATCAAGTCGACCTGAAGCCAAACGGGTCAGAAATCATGGTAACGAATGAAAACAAACGGGAATACATTGAGTACGTATACTATTATGGGATTCATCCTGGCTGTGCATGTCTTAAAGTCTGTCCTGCTGCAACCACTGCAGTTTGTACACTTTATCCCTAATCCTTGGAGAGTGGGAGCTTGTAACCTTCCCTGTCCCATGAATTAACAGTCCTGGGACCTGTAATGTAATGGGGAACTATTATCTTGATGGGTAGGTGTGAGCAGGATTCAAGGAGGAGTGAGATTACTCTGAATGGCAGGCAGCCTCCTCTGGACTCCTCCCCAAAAGAAGAATGAAAAGAGGATGTCTGTTTAATTTGCCCAGTTTGTGTGATGTGATCTTTGATCTGGGAAGAGCTCAGGAGCACTTTAATGTTTACGTGATCCTCTGAGAGGAGAACTTGGCATTTGCTCATTAATCTCCTTGGCAGTGGTGTGGAACACAAAGAAACCTGCTCTTTCATTACTTTGTGTGTGGTGTTTGCACTGTCCATCCTCTGGATACCGTGCGGATCAGGAAAGCTCTGTGAGAGCTGCATCGAGAGGGGTCACAGTCCTTGGGTAACTTCAGAGTCAGTCTGTGTGCTCTTGTTTGGAGATGGGTTGTGCATGAGAAAGGGAAGCTGGTGGTGTTTAGAATCTCTGCCCTTCGCTTGCAGTCTTCTAACAAGTGTGGTTATGTGTTTTTGTTGTCCGCTGTAGCCTGGTCATCCAGTGGAGGTTTGTGAACAGAGTCCAGAAACAAATGAACGCTTTTCTGGAGGTAAGGGGTCTCCTCCTGCTGTCCCCTTTTTTAATGCAGGTGTTATCCCTCCATGTCGGCGTTAGGGGAGGGGGAGCTCTGCAGAATGGCACAAGTGCTGCAGTGCCCATACCAGTCTCCTTGAGCAAAAACCTGCACGAGTTCTGCAGGGCTTCCTTCATCATTTCCTAGTTTTGCCTTGTATAAAAACACAGAGTATTTCCCCTGAGAGAGTAAGGTTGTTCTCTTAAGTTTAAATTATTTGAGCTTGACATAATTTAATGGTTAGTTTTTTTAATCAGGACTTGTACTTCAGCAACCATGTGTTCCCTTTTCAAACCCCTTCTTTGCCCTCTATCACTTACTGAGCTTCCCTGAAGCCAAAGACCCCTGTTAGGTAAAAACACCATGTTAGGTGGTGTGGGAATTTTAACTTTGCTTTCTTGTAGGGATTCACAGAACTTCTTCCTATTGATCTGATCAAAATTTTTGATGAAAATGAACTAGAGGTGAGTCTAATTGCTGTCCAGAGCCAACACACAGGTCAGTAACACTCATGGGGAAAGACATGCCATGTTCTAGGCTCGTCACACAGTACTTGCTCTGCCAAAGTGAATTGGCAGACAAAGGTACTCTGCTTATAGTGGGAAAAGAGGGTTTTTTCCTCCCTCTAATTAGTAAAAGTATTGATCACATAAAAGCACGGAGATGTAATTATTCAGGGAGGGGGGTTGAGCGTGTGCATATAAAGCAGGTAAGGAGCTTACAGAATTAATGTTGTTGTGCCCATGAGAGTCTCTTTTTGAGCAAAATGCCATAAAAGATGCTGTTGCAAAAGCATCCATACGTCCCAGTGTACAGTGTTTCTCCAGTCCTTGAGCCTTCTCCTGCAGAGCAGCCCAGCTCTCCTGGGGGTCTGTGCTGCTGTGTGCTCTGCTGAGCTATTGAGCAGCTCGGGGAAAACGTAACTGTGTCTCTGTGGAAGCGTCCACCTAACACAGGGCCTCTGAGTAACGCTGTGACTGTTTCCTCCATCCCTAGTTACTGATGTGCGGCCTTGGCGATGTCGATGTCAACGACTGGAGACAACATACGATCTACAAGAATGGTTACTGCCCAAATCATCCTGTTATCCAGTGGTTCTGGAAGGTAACAAACCTCTTTTACTGCACTGGGCTTCTCTGGCTGTTCTACAAGTGCAAGTCGCTGTATTGCTCTGCGGAGTCTGGTAGGGAATCCTTCTTCACAGAGAGCACGCCTGCAAGTTGGGAATAATGGCTCTGGTACTTGCTGTACCAGAAAGAGACCCCAGATACTGGTTTTGTCTAAAGCATGAAGTAAATACTTCTATGAAATGTCTCTGTCACAGAAAACCTCCTAAAATACTTTTTCCCATAACAGCTGTGATTTTTCAAAGGAGCTTTTGTATTTCTTAAAAATACAGGAGTCTCACAGCTTCATGTATGCACCTCAGTCTTTGTTTCTGTGTTTCTTACATCGTTTTCCTCCCTGTGGGCAGTACACAGGAGGGATATGTACTTGGTCAGGCCAAAGGCTGGATTCCCAGGCCCTGCAGCACTGACGGGATGTTCTGGGAGCCTTTGGACTCCAATCCTTGAGGCTTTTCAGTCCTCTCGGGCGTACCTACGCGCGCCCGGTGCCCCTGCCTCCAGCCAGGGCAGATCTTGAGCAGGGGGACCCACCTCACACAGGGGAGCAGCTCCCAGCTCCAGCCACTCCTGGGCCAGTTCCACAGGGCCTGGACATTTGTCCAAGTGACGGGGCTGCCACAGCCTCACACCAACAGGCAGCTGACAGGAGTGGTGTTGCTGTTTCTGAGGCTGTCGCTGTGTGTTTCAACAGGCTGTTCTACTGATGGATGCTGAGAAGCGGATTCGCTTGCTGCAGTTCGTCACTGGGACATCACGCGTGCCTATGAATGGATTTGCTGAACTTTATGGTGAGTGTCCTTCCACCCGAACGAGAAACACGACTGCAGTGTAGCATGGCCAACCCTTGTCCCCACAGACGAATTCTTCTGCATGCTAAGAGCACCCCAGGCGTTGCAGGGCACACTGAGGAGGGGTGAAGGCCTGTGCACCCATGGGTGCTACCCAAACGCTCTCCTAGCTTCCACAGAAATAATCTTGGCTATCAACAGGAGTAACATTCATGTCACAGGGAGAAGAGGAGAATCCACTTTAACCAACCACTCTACTTTTCCAGTATTAACACCTAAGCTTCCTTCTGCATTACACATACTCTGCGCAGAGGTAGTTTGATAAACTTTCACTTATCTTGGAACTAAATAACCATATTCCTCTTTGCTTTTAAGAGAGTTTGTACCTGGTATTTTGTAGCCTACAATTTATGCAAGTATTTAATGTTAAAAGGTGGTGTTTAGTAGTGCCCAGCAATTTATATTTCATATGATTTTCATTTTCAACAGGTTCAAATGGTCCTCAGCTGTTTACAATAGAGCAATGGGGAAGTCCTGATAAGCTGCCCAGAGCTCACACATGGTAAGTCATAAAAGCATCAAACCACACACAGCTTCTCTGCGCTGTCACACTGCCAAGAAAGGGGAATGCCGTTACCTCCAGATCGTACTACAAAATGGGGTGCTCTGACGCATAGCCACATGGCTCTGCGGGTGCAGGCAGGACTCCAGGAGCAGCAGGACTTGCTTCGCACCCTGCCCTCACTCCTCTCCAGTTCCAAACAGCGCTGCTTCTCCTGTCTCGTGAGCAGGCCAAGGGCTGTGCTAGTAGAGTTGGTGTAGCTGTTCTACAGGCAGTGCAGGCAAACAAACCGTGTCAGCTTCTGATAAAGGCTTTTTCCTTGCTGGTTTACTGTCCTCCACCTCAGCATGTTAAAGCGTGTGTTAGAGAGGAAGAGCAAGCTTTCCCCACTTTATTTGACACTACATTTGAAGAAATGGCTATACATACCCTTTACCACAGGTTACTACCATATTTGAACCTGGATAGTAGGCATTCACTGGCCTGAATCCTTTCTGCTAGAAGACTTCCCTCTATCCAATACAGACTAGGAAGTGGGAATAACAAGCTGCAGAAAGTCTGGTGTAACAAAAACAGAGCCACAGAAGGCCATAAATTGCTGGACAAGTCACTAAAACGGTGAGGTAATAAGATGACTTAATTTAATCTTAATTCATACCGTTTGTAAGTGTTCAGAACATTCAGTACAAATCTTGGCCTTGCTCTGTTATGTATCAAAAACCTGTCTTTTTTTAAGTAACTTGAAGTGTGCTGTAGAGGAAAATACAAAATGGGGATCTTTCCATAAAAATAACAGCTTTATAGAATTCAAAGTTTTACTTCAGAAATAAAATCCAAACCCTAAATGCACTCTAAAACCCCAACCCATCCTCCTCAGGTTTAAATGATCTGTTGGCTTTTACAAGACCTTTCCAAGAACCTCTTTTGCATGACATAGCAATAATAATGGCAATTATTGCTATTACTGTTTTCCCCCCAATGGCAGAGCGTCAGTCATAAATTCAGGCCTCGCTGCTGAGGCTTTGGAAGGGAGCCTGTCACTAAAGCTGCACTGTTTTCAAGCAGCTCAAGGCAAGGCCAGAGGGCTCTGTTGGCTTTTTCCATTCCTGAGGGGTTTTGATCAAATTTCTGCTTCCAGCCTGGAAAAGAAAGGAGGAGGCATGGGGTTCTTCTGGAAACGTGCTTTGCTCCAGGCAGGGTTGGCTCCAGCTGCTGGGAACACAAGCATTAGGACATGGAGGAGATTGCCCTCTTTGGGTGATGTTTCCTGTCACAGTCCCTGCCTGAATTATTTAACCTTTTCTATGTCTTTAAAACTACACATGTTTTCCCATGGATACTAAATGAGTCTTTTTCTTCTACACTGCAGCTTTAATCGCCTAGACTTACCTCTGTATGAATCTTTTGAAGATCTGCGAGAGAAGCTTCTTATGGCAGTCGAAAATGCTCAAGGATTTGAGGGAGTGGATTAAAATGTCACCTTTCCCCCTTGAAGCGAGTTCTGCTCAGACATTGGAATTCGCCTGAGTGAGGATGGCAGAACGGTTGCACAGCGTTGGTTCACGGAGCAAACCCTTCAACAGGGCCGTTACCTGAGCGCAGAAGGCCGAACTCTAAGTCGTGGGTGGCTTTTCCGATGCGTCCGCAGCAGGTTACCGGCTGCTTGGCCTGAACTCTGATGACATTTCAGCAGGACTTAACTCTATTTATGTCGTGCCTCTGTAGGCAAAGCCCTTAATAAATATTTTACATAATTTCTAATGACAACGAATGGAATTAATCATTTTACAGGTATAGTATTACAACTCATGTTTACTTTTTAATTGATTTAGACATTTTCAGATTTTATTTCATTACAATTAAATATCATCTACTTGGAAAAAATGAGCATTTTTCTTAATTTCGTACCAGACTTGATGCCAGTGTCATTTTTTCAGAGCACATTTTGAGCCTTGTGTTCCCAAACCTCTAAAGCAGGAGAAAGCTATGTTGGAAGTTTTCTCTACACGGGCTGTATCTTGAGAGCAGCTCCTTTCATTGAGCACATTGGTATTTCTGTATCCAGAAGTATGAACTGGATGTTGCATTTTTGTATAAATATTAGACTAGTTACAAGTCAAGGGAGAATCATAACATAGCATGCCAAATCTCATGGTCAATAAAGAAACTGCCTCGTTACTGGTAATATTTACATGTACTATCAAGCGTTTTGGGGAAGGGTTGGCATTAATCACTCCAGGACAATATGCTTAACCCTGTGGTTACCTTTGTATAGTGATTCTTTTATTCTCCTTTCCTGGTTACTGTTTGCAGCGGAGGCGCTGGGCGCTACAGAGAGCCGGGCGGTCTGTCTCCTCTTTGTATGCATTTGCTAATGATATCGATACGTAACACCGGGGGGCCATTTGTTTCTAACTGCACCAACTCTGAAGGCACTTTATGTAACACATGGAAGTCATATCTGGTTTTTATCATAGCCATTAATGTGATGATATTCCCTCTCTTGCACATGTCTTTCTGGTGCAATATCTATCAGTTGTGAATTTGGCTGCTGATGATGTATAAACAAGAAAACACCACAAACAGATGTAGAGCTGAGCCTGCAGACATGTTCCTCAGCAATTGGTTTTGTGATTGATTTTTTACTTAATCACAAAGATTTAATATACACTGCTATCTAATTGATTTTGTTACCTATGACATGTTGCATGCTTAAACTATACTGTCTGAGTTGCATCTCTTGTGACGGATTAAAAGCAGAAGATGGGTATTGGATCCACTGAAGTGAAATGGCTACAATACGGCTAGCATAGGCTAGAGGGGTCAGCAGCTCGCCCACCCGCGTACATAGGGATAGGCATTTTCCCCAAGAGCAGAGCTCAAGGAGCCAGATGACACCATGTGCCAGGACAAGACCACCTCTCTACCAGCAGCATTTTATCCCTGCCCTTACCTTACCCCAACCTTGGCACGCAGAGCCTGAGCGTGAGCAGCCACGCTGCAGAAACATGAATCCAGGAACACCACGACACTCTGCTGATGGTGCTGCTGGTAACAAGCCCTAACACCGGTGACGCCCAGCAACACCTGTGCGCTAGCAAGAAGTGCAGAGACCTCATCAATGCACGAGGACAGTTACTTTGCTACTGGAACACAGGCTAAGATTCCTTTTGTATTCAAGATGTTTCCTGATATGCCTTTCTTACCTTCACACTTGATGAGAGCTTCAACGTGAGGAAGGGGACAGCATCCAAGTAGATGAACACCATACTGGCTGCTAGCTGTGGGAAGGAGCAGAGGAGGTGGTACTTCATGGCAAGTGCAGCCGTGGGGTTGGAGGCCCCGATGCAGGTATCAAAGCCTTCAGAGCTCCTGAGACTTCTGGCTGTGAAACACAAACATCATTTCACACACAGCAGCAAGGCAGCACCACACCTTGGGATCTTGGTTTGGTCCTTCTCTCCCCTCACTCTCTAAACCAGGTTTACCAATACCTGCCTATATCAAGCCCTTTAGCTCTCCAGAATTGCAATGTGACACCTGCCTGGAAGGGAAATTCTCTTTTTAAAGAAAATTTAGAATTACTTAGCTTTTCAGATCCACTCCTACTCAGCTCCACTTATCTCACAAACTGACAGACACTCCAAGAGCATACAGCAGGTATTAAAATGGCGAGGCAAAGTGCAGTGTAAAAACAGTAATGAATGTTGTGGCTTACTTCCAGGGAGGGCCTTTTCTTTCTAGGCAACAGTGTGCCATGCCCTCAGAGCTGCAGCCATTGCGGCACAGGAAGCAGCCTGACCTTGCTCAGGTGCCGGACAGTGAGGCCCAACATGCCCCACTGAAGTTAAGAGCACCTACACTGTGAAAACATAGGAAGGTACCTTCAGGTTTGCTGTAAACCACGTGAGGCCAAGTCAATAGCGCCGGCTCTGCAAAGGAGCAGTGGTAGAGGAAGCAGACCTCCTGCAGGGCTCTCCACACCCGGCTGCGGGGCTGGTGCTGAGCGCTGAAGCTGGATTCCCAGCTTTCCACCTAGGAGTTGTCCTGGGGTACAGCTGCAGGATCCTTTCTAGGAGAAAAAGCAGTGCAGAGTCACTTTAAGTCTAACCCACAGCACACTTGACACCCCAGTGTCACGCCCTTCCCAACACTAGTATTCTCACCTCTGGGCCTGTTCCCCACAAAGTGGCCCAAGAGCATTTTAAAAGGTTCTGTGCAGCTACTTTCTTTAGTTCCCTACGTGGTAATCGCAGAGGTGGTGCCCGAAGCATTGCTGCTTTGCTCGCAAGGAGCTTTAAGGCAATTAATTCCCAACAGTTTGGGCCACAGGACCTGAAGTGCTCTGCGGCTGCCACCTGCTCACAGAGCCCTGCCTGGGAAGGCACTGATCACACTTACCCCACTTGCAGGCCCAGCTGCTGGAACCCCCTTTTATCTTGCAGTCCAAAAGTAACAAGGACAATGCTTTGTTGCCACAAGAACAGCCCTATTTCCATCTGTCCCGTGCTGACCTCTCCCTCCGCAGCTTCTGAGCAACAGGAGTGCAAGCACCCCACTAGCATGATGCACTGGCACTTAGCAGAGGAGGCTGCTGTGAGCGCCCATCCTGTACCCCCAACGATGGCTGCAGCTTCTGGGTGCTCAGCCCCGCCCCCCCACCAACCATGGTGTTTGTGGCAGCAGCAGCATCTCTTCCCCCTGCTCTGGGTGAAGCGGTCTGCACAGCACTAAGGGCCAGGGAGAGTTGGACAGTGTCTGTAAGAGCTAACAGCAAGTGCCCAGACCCCCGTGACTGCAGGGCTAATTCTTAGTCTCTAGAGTAGAAAAAAGGTAGAGCCCCAGCATGGACATCTTAATGATTTTCTTACCTTTAATACAAAAACCTTTAACTTTTGGATGTAAACCTGCACAACAGAGAAAAAAAACCCTACAGGTAGCCCACTGCACTGACACAGAGCTGCGGTGCATGGCAAACCCAAAACGATTCTAACCACATTAATGGCCCCTGCCCAGGGACAGCACCCCTCAAACCCCACAGACCATGTGTCTATCACTGCAAACATCTAACCATCAGTTCCTCCGCATTTACCCTCTTCCTCATGTTGGGTTTTTTCCCCTTTTCTGTAATGTTTGTGCACAGACCTCGTGTTTTCCTTAATTTTATAAATGTGCAGCTGTAAAACCACACACAGTAGCATGTGTGTTGTACCTTGGTACTACGGTGCATTGTGTTGGAGCTAGAGAGGCCGGTGGGCTGTCTGACACTGCAGCACATTTGTCCCAGCTACACAGTAACCTGATTCCCCAAATGGGTTTATTAATAATAATTTTATGTTTATGTTCATGTTTTCCAAACATGCAAAGTGTCAAACCTTCCGGATTAAATTTACACTGTTTAATAATTTTTTTTTGTGAATCTCCTCATACCAGAAGGCTATTCGGAATTACCCTACCTACCTTCAAATTGATTTTCAAACCACTACTTAGACACAATGCTCATTTTCACAGTTCAAGCAGCCTGACACTGTGGTTGACACCCTCTGGGGAAGAATTGGTTTCTGGACAAAAGTCAGTTTCCCCGTTTATTTTCTGAGACACAGTGAAAGAAACTGGTTTGTTTTCCTGACAGCAAAAGCTCAATGTGACAAAATGAAGTTGTTGTAATAAAATGATGCAACTTGATTAAATATTTAATAAAGAATTATGGAAGCTACAACATTTTATACTTCAAATATATTTTTTGCCTAACTGAAGCTTGGTTTGCTTTTGTTAAAGTAACAGTGCCTTAAGGTCACAGTGGCTCAGCAAGTGGCGCAGGGAGCAGCCAATGTGCACCTAACCAAAGGGATTAAACACTCCAGCCACACGTTCCACCTTCTGCACACACGGCTGCCAAACTCCTGCCTGCAATCCCCACTGCACTCAGGAGCAGAGCTGTGTGATGTTTTTAGATGAATAAACACATTTCCCTGAGAAGCGTTCCCAGCGGACGCTTGTCCCTGGTTCAAGGAGCTTTTCTCTACAAGGATCTGAACAATTAAAGTACGGTTGGTATCACGCAGCGTCCGCTCAGGGACCATTGCTGGGTGCAATACAAACACTGCACCTGCTCCATCTCCACTGTAACATCATCACTTCAGCACAAAAATTGGGGATGCTCCAACAGATTTCCATGAGAAGTTCTGCCCTCAAAGCATCCCACTCCACAGCGAGTGTACACAGCAGCACATACTAACTTTAGGTTGGAGCCACGCCTGAAACACCACAAGCCCTCTATCATTTTCATTATGTATTTTCTATGCTTGCAGCAGAATTGTCTGCAGCCCATAATAATGCCTTACTTGCACCAAACTCAACCAAGTGCAGTGTAACAACAGGAGTCTACTCCTCAGTGAATCTGTTTCCAGCGCTACAGTTCCAGTGTTGCACGCTAAGAACAGACATAATGTCACCATTTCTGTTAACAGAGGTAAACGCCCAGCTTAAAGGAACCCAAACCACACACCAAACAAAAAACCAGCCCAATGAAAGCAAACCTCACACAAACCCCACTGGCCCAAGCTGTTTCTGACCTGCAGCTGCCCTCCAGAACAGCCTGCACACAGCAGGGACCTGCCTTGCACCAACACACGTGCAGCGGCACGCTGGCGCAGGGCGGCACGCCAGTGCAGAACGGCACGCCAGCACACCTACACCACCCACCAAGGGCACAGGACAGCATGCCAGCACGCCCACACCACCCACCAAGCAAGCGCCCAGGAGCGGGAAGAGGAACAAGGTGGCCAAAGGGACTAGGTAAAAAGGGAATCAGCCCAGAAACAACCTGCCATCAGAAGTACCAGTTTGCAGCCCGACAGACAGGGATACCTGCTACGAATCAGGCACAGGAGCTTGACAAAGACACCAAACCCCAGATGACACAGCCTGTTCAACTGAGTTAGTTATTTTTGTGCATGTGCTTGACGTTGTGGTACATCATCGCACCTCGCTACTGCAGCATGACTTGCCCTGCATTATTAATTAATGCACCAGTCTCTTTTCTGTTCAGCTGCACCAACACCACAGAACAGCAACTAATTTACTTGGTCTAACTCGTGCCCACCTGCATTTCCTCCCCTGGGCACTGATTTTAGAAAGGGCTGACCACCTCCTCCCCCTTTGCCCAGCCACCACCTCTTTGTCAGTCACACAGCACATGTCAGAGTTAATTCTGCCAGCTAACGCTGCAGCCTCCCTGGTGCTGGAGCTGACTGCTGCACTGGTAAGGTACGGCTTCACACACGCAGACACCCACATATTGTAAAGCAGCAACCCCTGCAATCCTGAAACACAGGGATAACCAGCTCTCTTCACAAGAGTTTAAAAACAAAACCCACATTGACATACACCTCTGCCAGCAATACCTACACACATAGTGATGTTCTGCCATAGTTACATCCAGTAGATTTAAGGAAAAATTTTTAAAAAATGTAAAAGGTTACCCCCCTCCCCCAAAGATGGCAATTCCATTTATGTTTGCCACTGGAAGTGAGAAACATTGTGTGGCAAGGTAGTGTTATCAGGGGTTAAAGAACACCTGTGCAAATCCCCGCTAGCAGCTATTTGTGTATGGCCAGGAAGGTCTCATTGCTCTTGCGAAAGAAGCAACCGGACCAACTGCACCACACACCACAGCACCCAGCCCCAGATCCATACGCTACTTGTGGGCACCCGCAGGCAACGCTGCAGCAACTGGCTGGCAGCGAGCGCCTTACTCCTCCCAGCCCTGACGCCAGGTCACTTCCTACCCTGACATCCCCTGTTCCTGACAAGGGAAAAGTCCTGCACCATTCAGATCAGCTCCCCTTGATGCTTGCTGCTACGGATAAACATGACCACACCAGACCAAGTTAAAGATCCAGCTAGACAAGTATCCAAAGGGCAGAGTCTGCCAAAACAGCTCAAGCAGGGCAAGCAGTCATGCTTCCAGCAAATGCACCCTTGAGCAGAGTGACATGCAGCCCGAGGCCCCACTGCATGGGGGACAGCTTCTTTTTCTTTGCCCAGAAACAGCATCTTATTGACATTTCTTTACTGAAATGACACTTACAGCGTCATTTCAATAAATAGTTCACAATGTCAGAGGAAAATCCAGTATTTGCAGTGCTAGAGCACAGCACCCACAGCATTCCAGCATGAAGGAGTTTTGTTTAAGTTTGTTTTGACCCTAACACCTCTTATCTTTTGTCCCTGTGCTCCTTGGACACCTGTACCCAGTCACTGCCTCCATGTCCAGGGGGCTCCAAGTCCCCTCGCTCACCACAGCCGCTGGTCTGGCCAGCTGTCAGAGCATCGCTTCCCACCAACACATGCAGGCGCCAGCCTGACTCTCACACTCACTTCCACCTCGCTCAAGGTCTCTCAAATACAGACTGACTACAGGCCCATGGCAAGAAAGCCCAATGCACACAGCCTGTGGGGCCAGTTCCCCCTCACCCCCTGATGGAAACCAGTCCTAGTAGTGGGCCAGGACCCAACCCAGGGGGATGCAACCGACAAGAAGTACAGCTGTGCCACTGGCAACACCCCAAACAGCCCACCAACCCCGCAGGCCAGCATCGCCCTTCCGTATGGGTTGGAACTGCCAGCTGCAGTTCCAGTGCAAAATGACTTCCAGCGTGGAGCCAGGAAAACGGACCCCAGCGTGCCAAAGCCAGCCTCAGGCACCCGCCTCGGCATCAGCTCTTCGTGCCACCATGTACCCCACAGCACTGGGCAGACAGACCTTGCAACTCGCATTTGCCAGTGCCCAGAAACCATGACGTGCCTTAGGGCATTGACTGGGCAGGAGTAAGGCAGTAGAGCAAAATGGCACACAAGAGAATGCCAGTGACTGTTAAGAGTTAGTTGTAACTACACCTGACCAGCAAAAACCTACTGCCAGTCATAAAAGGTTGACATGCCTTTAAAATGAGAAGTAAGAAAAAAACACCACAGGTTCCTACTCTCCTGAAGCCAATCCCTCCCCTGCTCCTGTAGTCGTAACTGTTTTAAATCCAAGGGGCTGACAAGTTGCATGTCATGCTTTTCTTCCAGCCCAAGGCTGACTCTACACAAACCCCACTGTCATTTACATTCCTACGCAATGCTATCACAAGGAAGGCACCCAGGGTTTGCTATGGCAACCCAGCAGGAAACGCTCCCCTTTCAAACATCTCCAACACCAGGATCACAAAGATAAACAATCTCTTGATGATTACCATTGATTATTTCCCCAGCCTTTGATTGAGAGCCTTGTTCAAACTCAATTTATTCTCACTCAAATGCATCTGGTAGTTTCACCCAACTCATTTTCTGCCTTTGCTGTGGGTGTTTCATTGGCTTGAAAGAGACTGAAGTTTAAAGCTCAACATGAGCTTACGTATTACATAGGTAATACATTTACATTACACATGTGTATTCATTACAAATATACAAATCCATTACCTTTTAACCTGTCATATCTCAACCACAGTAATACAAGTGTTTTATTCCAAGTCTCAGTGCATTTCCCTCTGATAATTCTGTCAGTAATGTACAACAACACAACCACATCAAAGTTTCATGCCTGTAGCTGATGCTTTCAAACTCAAGTGTTCTAATAATGTGTCACAATGTTTTTGCTAATAGCCTTGACGCTGGTTGAAACAGCATGTTACACCATGAAAGGGAAGAGGAAGGCAGTAGCCACCTTACTGGGAACGGAGCTTTCTGCTGATACCCAGGTATCCAGCTCTCATCGAGACCTGACAATTACCAACCGGAGACAGACACAGTGGATCTGCAGCTCAGCAGGGTCCAAAAGCTGAGTTCACAAAGAAGTTACTGGATGATACATGGTGGTGCCTTTGACTTTGCTGAGGCCAAGGAAGTTTGGTTTCCGAGCTCAGTCCCAGAAAAAGGGCTTTGAGGTCCCTTCCAACCCAAACCAATCTGTAGTTCTATGGGTTGAATATGGCAAGCTTGACCTTGTGAAGTGCAGACGCACTCATCCTCAGCCAACAAAAACATTAGGTGTAATCACATTTACACAGCAAAGTGAGCAATAACCACTGCCCAAACTAGTGGGAGTAGCTCAGGTAGCAAAGTCACAGTAACACGCACAAGGATAGGAACATAACATTACCGCTGGGGTTCTGGGTTAGTTTTTACTACCCAGCCTTGCCAGCTCGAGCTAGCACAGATGCCATCAGTTACAGCCACAAACTCATCGTTTCTGCCTATGTGCAGCAACAGGTGGGACAAACCTGGGGCTTCTGCTCATTCGGACTAATCACTTGCTCCACATTGTCACTTTTTTAGGCTCACTACACAGTGCTGCATTTGTAGGTATGAACAAACCTTGTGCCACAGAGGTTTTCTGTGCGGCTGCTGAGATTTCCCCCAAGTTGTGGTGAACTCAACTTTCATTCTATCACAACTGCATTAGCTAGAGGACATAACCTCCCTGTGAAATCAGTTTTTAAACAAATGGTGAACTTTGAACTTTGCACTAAAGTTAAAGAATAACAGAGATGGTTCCTAGATCAATACTGGGCAAATATTAGTTGCATGCAGTGGACAGACACTTTTCTCCCGTACCTCCAAGTATTTCAGTATGCTGAGACTGAACATGTCTTTAGTTTTAAGGGTTTCTTTACACAGAAAAAAAAGAGGGAAAAAAAACCCACACACACTTTAAAGCAGCAGGTTAATGATTTGTGCAAGCCGAGGAATTTCCTTCCTCTGCAGTCCACTTAGAGTTCAGGGAATCGAGGGCTACTTGTTCCCACAACTGACAGCATTTTCCCTGGCTCCAGTGCTTTATCGCTGCCAACCACTGCTTTTAAGAAAGCAGCCAAGTTTTAAGCAGTTCTACTTCCTGATTAAGCACGCAGATGGCTCGCTGTCTCTGACCATTTAATAACAATGTAAATAGAAATCGTGATTGCATGTTGTTATCTCAATGGCTTGTTACAACACACCCCTCTTGCACTCACAGTATTTCCCAACTGTGCCCTCGGGTTTAAAAAAAACAAGGATAGGCATATTCAACCCAAATTGTGAATTTCTTATTTGACAGCATGGCACGAAACGTCTCCTTGGCACTCCTTTCTGCCTTGTATCTGTAACAACGGTACCAACCCTAATGCAAGTCTGCAGAGCACCCAATACTCTGGGAGAATTAATGCCTGGGACAGACAGGCAGCGGTGTTACATGGCACAGAAGCAGCCCAAGACAAATCAAAGCGTTCCTCAGACACACAGATTTGACAAGTGCTCTTGGCTGCGTGTGGGTAGTGGCACTCTACCAGAACATGAACCACAACGGGTTTAAGCGCAGGTGCAAAGGCTCTACGCTTACCTGCTGTTCACCACTACGGTTTGGCAGCACATGGGCATAAAGAATTTGTAAGAACTGTAGTAAGATAAAGAAATGTGACTATCTGTACATCTTTTGGACTGGGGGTTCTCAGAAGCTGATGTCCCGTTTGCTAAGAAAACCGTTGATGTTGAACTGCCACCAGCATTGTGCCTCCTTCAGTGGCTGTCGGAGCACAGAGAAATTAATCTGGACTTAAATGCAGAGTGAAACACTGCAGGGAGTCAGTATCAGGTTTCCTACACCAGAAGTTTGCACCAGAATGTGACTCTCCCCAGGTAGGGATTCCTGGAAGCAAGATTTTGCTTCACCTCTAACTTAGATGAAAAGCAAATGAAAATATATCCATTTCCCAAGGAGACGCCTTCTCCTTACAATTTCTAACAGCTGCTTTCTTGTCTAGCCCCCCTCAGGTCCGGAATGCAGGAGCCAGAAAGCTCAGATCCGATCCAGTTCCCAAACCTCTGCCATGTTTACAGAGCACATCCAATCCCTAGATTTGGTGATAAGATACCCAATAGAGAATGATAATTTTACCATAAACAATGGTAGATTTGTGAAGTACAACTCCCCTTCCTCAACTTCTGCTTACTCTCACTACAAAGTTACCTGTTCCCCAGCACACAGAGTCTCCTAACAGCATCAGTACCAGCAGCTCGCTACTACTTTTTTCTCCCTGGCGATAAAAGCGCAGCTGGCAGAGAGCAGCAAGCACAGTGTCAGGCCTGGCTCTGAGCAGGACAATGGGAACTCCCCTTACAACTTCTTTGCCAAGATCCATTTTCTTGACATTACCTTACACAACTTTGACCTGGCTCTGCAAGAAAAGAAAGGGATGAAGAAACTGTGCTACACCCACTCCTAAGTGTGTTTTAGCCATTGTTCAAAAGGTCTGAACATATCGCATCCCTTCCTCCTGCTCCTTTGTTCACAGGACAAATCAAAGCCGAGCCTATCGCCAGCACCCAGACTTGCAGAAAGAAAGGACAGGCAGAAGCCCCTCAAAGGGCAGTTGTTATGTATTCACCACAGCTTTCTTACACTTTCTACTGAATGTCAGCTCTACCTACAGCAGCTTTATGGAAATATCTCGAGTACAGACGCACAGATGTGCTGCCTGGAAAAAGAACCCAGGTAACATAAGTCAGTGCTGGGGTGTAGGGAACGATGCAACCACCACTCCAACTAACAGTGTAAGCAACACTCTGCACGCTGTGGAAACAAACTACCTGCAATCTTCAGGAGTCAGAGGCCTTCTGGCACCCACCACACACGCAGATAAGTGCTACCCAAGAAAACCCACAGCAATCCCCAGTGCTACAGAACACCAGCACGAGCAGCATTTAACAGCAACACCCGAGACTCGACTGTCACAGCAGCTTTACATTGATCTGTACAAAGATTTGTCTTCAGATTTTCCTCTGGGAG
Organism: Porphyrio hochstetteri; assembly: GCA_020800305.1. Lineage (NCBI taxonomy): Eukaryota > Metazoa > Chordata > Aves > Gruiformes > Rallidae > Porphyrio > Porphyrio hochstetteri. The sequence goes on from CM036938.1 coordinate 92,113,463, forward strand.
TCACCAGTTAAAGAAATGCCTTTTGTCTTTCCCTTTTCTTTGCCCAAGGCTGATGTACACATACACGTATAGCCACACCACTTTTATCTGTGCCCTGGCATCTGTTTGAAGATCTTTGTTTGGGCACATCTGTCCATACCCTGAAGGACAGGAGTCCAACGACCAAACAGTTCATCTGGTCATCTACCGAGTAGCTTGTTTGCTCTTGCCTATTGGCTCCTACTGGCAGACCAAAACGGGGGGCAGGAGGGTAACAGCACTCAAAAACCTCAAACCAGGGAATCAGCAAAACCATACACATTGTGAAACGTGAACTGTGCTCTAAAATGCATTGAAAAGCCCACTGCACATCCTTGAGGAGCTCCTAGGGACAACTGACAACTGCTGCCTCCCTGTTGTTACCTCTCCTGCTGCACAGTACATGGTTGTACAAAGAATTCCCCCTTCACTCCCAGCAGCTTCAGTTCCTAGGGAATCTGACAGATTTCTTTCAAGTGTGAAGAGCCCCGTATCAAGCAGATTTCCCCCTCTGAATGCCATGGCATCCTGCAGCTCTGGAGTGCATCGTTCTTCCCCACACAGAAGCCTTACAACTCTTGCCAAGTTATCATACTTATGGTTTTGGCACTAACTATACACTGAACTACAGCCTGTAAGATGTGGCACAAGCTAGCTACTTGCATTCATTTACAAGGTATAGCTAACAAGAGGAAAAAACGCTTTAAGTCTAAACCATCACACCAACAGTTTTAATAGGCCTGTACTGAACTTGTTAAAATGGTCACACATGGAGCACAAGGTCCTCAGCACTGAAACATTTGTCCTTAAAATAGCTGAACTGAAGAAACTGAGTACAGATGCATCAAAAGAAGTGTGGCCAGCAGATCGAGATAGATGATTCTGCTCAGATGCTTGAGGACCAGGAGCATCTGGCCAGTGCTCAGCACTTCCCTGTGACTGAGCCCATCTGCAGTGCTCAGGACTCCACTGCTCAACACTGCAGTTCAACTTTACTTATGGCTTATTCTCAAAGTGAAAAAAAAGTTTCTTGGGGACACGGCTCACTAGCTCCCACAGTAGCTTAAAGTTTGCTCTCTTGAATTCCAGAGTAGCAACTCTGCTGACTTTTTTTCTCCAGACATCAACAATTTTTAAATCTACCCTTGCACAATCACTGCAGCCAAGACTGCCACGTCACACAAGTCCTTCTCTAGTCACAAATAACAGGCCTGGGAGGGCACCTTGCCTGGCTGGCTCACTGAGTACTGACAAGAAATCATCTCCAAGTAAGCACAGGAATTTCTCAGCCTTGCTTGTCACAGCAGTATGGGACTTGTGTGTGGTTGAGTTACTTGCTAACCCTCAATCAAAATGGGACTTTATGTTCCACCAGCCTTTAAGAATTGTGAAACAAACTGCATCTTGCTACACAAACCACTCAGTTCTATGAATTGCCCCAGAGCATTTGTTCTTCTACCTGAAGTTAAAGCAGAGCACTGGCTGCCTGCTCACCAAGAGCTGATAAGAATGATTAATATTTGACATTCCCAAGCCCACACATGTGAAATAGCCCCAACGGGCTATCCACGAGATCGTGCTTCAATGCTCCACCACACTGGAAATGCCTGTGTGTCTCCCCACCAGAAGGCATCCTTCACAGCTTTAAAACACACGTTCCTCTCCACACCACAGGGCCTTATTACAGTATTATAGCACACCTCAGCTTAGCACAGCCCCAGTGTGCTGCAAGAGTCCGAGCACCACAGCTACCACCTCCTGCACCCAGCTTGCCAAGGAGCCACACTGTGCTCACGCATTAACCACACCACCACGAGTGGCCCTAACGGGGTCTGGGGCCCGGTGATGGAGCCTGTTGCAGGCATTGAGCTGCAGGAATGCTCTCCAGAGAGCCAAAGCCCTAGCAACCCAGGCAGACAGGTCCTGGAGAAGCAATGCCCTCAGCAATAACCAGATGAAGAGAAGGCTCGTGCTCGATCCATTTCAGACCGAGTAATCTTTAACAAAGCCCGACTCCAGGGAAAGGCTCGGCTCTGACCCCAGCGCAGCACACGCAGCGTTGGCTTTGGCACAGCAGACCCGAGTGCCACCTTTGTACAGTGCCATTCCTAGCACTCAGCCTAAAGGAGAGCTGCACAGCACGGGCAGCAGGAGAACACTCTAGCGGAAGCTGGAAAAACATCGGCCAACATCTGGAGCAAACACCCACTTTCCACTGGGGATAAAGATTTGTGTTCGTGGTGGTTTGGTTTTCAGTCACAATAAAAATCCTCAGAAGAAAACAAGTTTTCAGGAGTATTCTAGGAACACCAGGTGAGTTCCAAATTTCATTTCATACAGAATTTACCCTGCAAGCATAATCTTTTTTCTTTTAAACTTGGTAAGCAAAGAGAATAATGTCCAAATCCCTGAATCACCCTTGAAATGCTGAAATGACTAAATGGCATACCAAAACAGATGTGAAAGTGACTGATTTCTACTTGATCTTTATATGAACTCCAGCCTATCACCTATTTAATAAAAATGCAAAAATCATTCACTGAGATTACTAAACTAAGAATTTCATGTGTTGAATTGATTTCCAATACAACAAGAGGTTGGAAAGCGTCTTTTTATTTTGGTGCCAATAGAAAGTTTAAGCTTCAAAAACCAAGACAAACCCCAGAAAATTCAGTTTTTTTCAGCTGTAAATGACTCTTCTGGGGCTACATACCGACATAGAATTGCAGGTGAGATGTATGCTTTGTGCCCTGAGAAACAACAGCAAGATGACATCAATGATTCAGCAATAGAGAGCTGTCGTATTGCATTATGGGGACTGTACGGCGGCTATGAAATGCAATCCCTATAGAGACTGTAACTGATACAGCAGATACCTTGGTCCAAAAAACCACTTCAGCAGTATCTCCAAATGTGTTTTCAGAACAAGAAATATTTAAAGGACGCAGTTGCTGCAGACCAATTTACCTCCCTCCTCCCCCACTTTGTTCACTTTTCTCCTTTAAAAATAAAAGATCCTTGCAAGAGGATCTTAATTTCTCAGTGTCAAAAGGAAAAAAAAAAATACTAGTTTGACCAGCCAGGTAATTCCTCTTTCAGACACCCATGCAATGAGATTCTAAAAAGCAAAGCACAGAAAAAGGGAGTCTCAAATTAATTTCTCTTTTAACTGTATTGTGTAACCTGGAAAACCAGTGAGGTGATGGCAACCGACTAAAAGCTCAGGTGATCCAAATCGGTATGCAATTACAGAGGCAGCTAATTCCTATCATTGGCATCCAATCCCTAACGGCTTAAAAAAGCCAGGTGTTTCTCCTTAAGAGCTTACACGTTCAATCACTTACCCTGCTCCCCACCCAAGGCATCAATGAGGAGCCCCTTCCCTTTCACACTGAGCACAAGCGCCTTCTTTTGCAAGCAAGCCCACGTTTGCACAGTCACATATCGCCAGAGTATCGTAAGAATATGCACAAGGCACCATCGCATTATTGAATGGCTTTGTTTTTATGGCAGACATTTTGTGGCGCGATAGAGGACAGGATGTTTATTCTCAAAGACCAGCAAAAGCTGCACTCAGAATACTCATGTAAAAAGACGAACAATTAAAAGCCCCAGAGCTGCAGGGCATGCCACCCAAAGAGCATCTGCACATGCTACCTCCCATGCCCACAAGGTCAGCCTTACACCACCAATGCTAGACAAGTCTCGTGACCCATAGGGCAGCACAACATATCCCTGAGCTCCAGGTCCTGCCATTCCTCAAGAATCCGCTCTGCCCATTGAGAGCGACGCTCGGCCACCTGCGCACCCCAAAATGCTGATCCTTCAAACACTCCATGGGCTGCAAAAGCTCCTCAGCAAAACTCATCTAAGCCTCACCTGGTCCCCAGCTTCACAGCATCCCAGAGAACCCTTTGAGCGAGGGTCCTGGACTCCTGCACCAGACCTAGTGCCCTGTAGCTCGTCTCCAGCCTTTCACCGAAGGTTTCTGGCCAAGGAAGGCTCCCAGACAAGGCAGCTGAGACTCCAGTCTCAATACCTCTGTTTCACACAGAGTTCTTCTATCAAAACACACCACAGGTGCCAGCATAACCATCCAGTGGGCATTCAGTAAGGCTTAGATCTTCTAACTACCCAGGACATGAATTCCTTGGACTAGTCCATCAACACTGTCTTTCGGATTACAGCTTAGCAAAACACTTCTGGGAGCTCTGTGCTACACCACACAGTTAGCAGACCACAAACCCAGCCATTTCCAAGAGCTGATTTGGAAAGGCCCCTCACCTGGAGAAGCCTCCCTCCCCTTTGGGACACAGAAGCTACAGGAGCAACAGGGACCCCAACAGCCCCTCAGCCACCTCATTTTCTGTTGATTTACTGCTGATCCAGCTCTTTTCCCATACATGTCCACTCTGCAAAGCACAGACCTGAGAGACACCAAGGGAACACCCCTCCCCCCCGCAACTGCTGACTACTCAGAACCACCCCACAGCACCCAAAGATGACAAGGTTAAAAGCCACTTACTTGCCCAGCATGCGCTTGCCACTCCAGAAGAGCAGTCCCAAGCAGTCCAGAGTTGCCACTCTGCAGTTAGTGCCAAAGGCATTAAACTAAATCCTACAGTTGAAGAGAGACAATTCTGAAGACCTATCCACGCCGAGCACTGCTTGCTGACTGGGAGGTGCCCAGGCAGCCCCAGCACCCACTCACAGCTGTCCCTCATTAGGCCCTGCTCGGTGCCAGGCCCAAGCACCTGTGTGACCCCTCCACCGGCCCCAGCTCCTCTCCCCTGCTCGTTAACACAGCTCTGCAGTCCTCCCTGCTCCCCCAGGAATTGCTGCCTCAGGAATTGCTGCCCCTTGGTTTTTCTGCAAGCCCAAGGCCTGCGTTTTGCCCACCTGCCCAGTACCTGCTGGTAGCGTTCCTCAGGCCGGGCCGATGAGAAAATGGCGGCACCACTCAGGCTTCCAGAGAAACAGACTCTGAGGGAAAACAGGCTCAGAGCGAATACCCTTCCCAGGGCATTAAGCAATTAAACTTTTCTTGCTGAAGGAGGGAGAGAGCTCTCCTGCCTGCTTTTGTGCCCCTTCTCTTTTTGCTGTAGAAGTCTCTCTGAAGGCATGAACTCAGCTGCCTGAGCCCAGCACCTGTGCTCATCCAGTCAGACAGAGCAGCTGCACCCAGAGCCCACACGCTGTCCCGCACACATCTGCTCACACGCCAGTGACTGGCCCCAGGCACAGACTCAAAAACAAACCGCAGATTCATGTTCTGAGATGGAAAAATCTTCATTTTGTGAAAAATCCCTCAGTTCACTAGAGCCCTGGCATCAGGGACTGCCATAACCACATGAAATTCATTTTCATGCTGCACCAGATAGTAAATGAGGCAGTAACTGCCAGCAGCTCTGCTTCCCGGCTGCCTTTGGCCAGAGCCAGCCCAAAATGGCAGAGAACGATCAGTTAAAGTTTCAACAGTTACAAATTGCTGTCTTCCTGATTTTGTCAGGACACCAAACCCATTTTTAAGGCTGCAATTTTTATCAAAAGAGCAAAAGATGGTAAGGGGTTATCAGAGACTCACAGCTCCTCAGCGCAGACCCTGCCCAGCCCTGCCCCTTCTAGAAGGTTCTGTTGCCCCACCTGCCCCATCCCACCCGGCAGCACTGTGTGCTTCAGGAGTCGGAGGTGGGGAGTTTGGGGTGCTGCCACCCTTTGGGAAGTGAGCTCTGGGCCTCTGTGCCACGCATGTGACTGCCCCTTTGTGAGGCCTTTAAGCTGTCGACTGACAGCTTCAGACCACTAGTCTCTTCAAGTCCTGAGTAGAGAGTTGCAACATGTTTTTTACTTACAAATGAAAAAAATAATAAAGTTGCTTATCCTCATCTGCATCAAAGACCTGCATGTTGTGCTTTGTCTGCTCCATGTTACGTGCAGGCCCACAGGGCGTTAAAGAAGAGGTCATGGATGCTCACCTCAAACGCTCTTTGGTGCCTCGGTGGCATCATGGCTGCTGCCTGTGGTGAATCCTGCAGGAAAGTTCTGAACACTGCTGAGCGGAGGCTGTTACACACATACGTGACACTCAAATACCTATAAGCAGAAGTTATTGAAGTAAATTAAACGGCAGACCAGAGGAGGCAGCAAGTGCTGGGCGGGGATTTTGTCTTTCCTGAGGTAAACTGCACAGGCCGCCACTGAGCAAAGGTTTGATTTACTACAGCAATCCTGGGACACAATAACCCTACCGGAACTCAGACTCCTATAAGATCCAGGGCAATAGTCATGAAATGACAAACCTTTATTTACTGTTCTGAGGTTAAACTTCTTGTATCCCACATGTGCAGGACATCAGCACCTACTGTCCTACGGAGTGACTGAAGTCATGGACAGGAGAGGTGGGATACACGTTCCTCTGACCAGAGAACCATTTATGACATATTGACTGAGTTCCATGCATTTAATGGCAGACAGACAAGGAGAAGTCACTCTGCAGCAGCACAGTGACTGCAGTGCACTGTCCCCACATCAGAAAAAAGCTGTCTATCGTGTGGCAGGAAAGGTTTATGGTGGTGCCGTTCATGTATGTGCAGAGGGAGGCCTGTGGACCTGCTGCGATGCAGGAAGGAAGGGAAGTTACACAAATCATGTTCTTTGCAAATGCCCATTCTAAAGTAGTTTATTTTGCTGTGGTTTGTGATTTATAGGATTAATGCTTTGCCTGCAATGTGCTGGCTGCAAAAGTGGCTGACAGAGGAAGGAATTCTGTGCTTTGATAGCCACCGATGGACACTTGCTGTCTGAGGCTCACAGAAGCAGCATCACAGGCCTGGGCAAAAATTCCCCCCTAAGGACAGGTAAATAAACATGTTTTTTCTGTTAGCCATCTGCTTGCCTCAAAATCCCTTAAATTCTGTGCACAACCATTTCGCTGGGGGAACAGAAATTTCACGGATGGCACATTGTGGGTCAGCCTTTACACCCGAATTCTGAAGATAGTCTGCAACCTGAGATCTTTGTGTGAGATGGCGGATCGTTATGGGGAATGCCAGGATGATCTAGATCTGATGTAATGAGTCTGATGATTGGGAAACTCAAATCAATTTCGTTTACTGAGCCCCAGAAGAAATCAGAAGAGATCATGGTTTCCAGGTTAAATACCTTTGCTCTACTTTCCACTGCTCTAAGTTAATCTTTCTCTACCTAGTAGTCAGAATGACCAGAACAGGTAATCTTTAACCACTGGCCGTTGGTCCCATAGGGGTGATAACACTTCCCCCCCTGCAATCTGAGCTGTCCTAGCACTATACATATGCCTCACTTTTGTCTGGTCCCTTGCTGTATTAGCACTGGAAAAAGTCCTGCCTCGAATGGTTGGGCAGGTTGATGCCCCTTGAATACTGGAGTAATCTGGGCTAAGTAGGTAAATGCCAGCTTTTCCCACTTTGAGCCTAAGAATTCCTGCAGCAATTTCCTCTCAAATATATGGCCATATCTAAAGTGATGTACATCAGCACAGATTAACTGAAATTAACAGTCATAGCCAAGGGATGAGTTCAGTTACATTGTTGGATGTGTTGGTTTCCTCCATGAAAGGATCCAGCCTGAATCTCTGACCCAGATTTGTCTGAGTTTTAAACTAAGCCAGCCGTGCCCACAGCCAGCAGATTGTAATCCAAGTTTTCCATTGATGAACTAGCCAACCCAGAGAGGTAGTGGAAGCCCTATCCCTGGAGATAGATCAGGTTAAGAGTATCGATTATAGGCTCATTAAAGACAGAGCTGGAGTACAACTAGTGTCCCCACGCATGCGTGGCCATTAGCACAACGGTCCTGAGGCTGGCACCTGGGGAAGGCAAATTGTTAAATATCTTCAGCCATCCAGATGAGGAAGAGAATGGTCTTCCCAATCCACTCACTTCTCCCCACACACTCTACATGCAGACCATCGTCCTTCTTAGTGTTACTCTTCTTTTCACATAAAGTTCGTGCTGTTCTCATTTTAAGTGTAGAGAAAGAAAAAAGAGAACTGGTTCAGGTGACCCTCTTGCAGGTCATGTAGATGGACCCTGATTTGAAAGTCTGCAGCTTGAACTGAGTGGGGAAACTGGCTTTTGAAATCTGCTCTAAATAAACACAGTCATTGTGCTTTTTAAGCCCTTTCACACAATGCAATTTGTTGAACATGTAACGTATTTATGGTCAAAATTAGCCAGCTGCAAAGAAAGTTTACTCTTCCACAGGGATTTACCCTTGTGGATTTACTCTTCCACTCACAAACCCTTGTAGGCCCATATAATTTCAAAGCAGAGTAAAACAGTTCTGTGAACACACTAGTGAGATCTTCATGCACAGAATATTTAACCCCTTTTTTTTGCCAAAGCTGTTGTTCTTCATTGAAGGATTTCACAATTAAGGTTTCACAAAGCCAAGCCATCACTTCTTACTGTTTGTTGGATCTTTCCAGTGTGAAAAACTTCCTATTTTTTTCATTTTTGCCTGATTTTTGCCCCTGTTACAAGTTACTGTCCTTCAGTTTTGGAGTTGTTCCTTCACCCTTTCCACATAGCTAAGACTCCACTCCTCAGATTTCTGTTTCACTCTTTGTATCCCCCACATCTTATATAAGAAAAACGATAGCAAACAACTCCTGTATGGATCAAATTCTGTGCTGTGTACAGAGACAGCTCAGGCAACGGGCGCTGGAACCAGAGAATCACAGGGCAGCGCAGGCTGGAAGGGTCACAGCGCTCGGCCTCTGCTCTGGGCACTGCCAACTCCAACGTTACGTGGGCTCCTATCTACAGACTTTGAAGGGAAGAGCTTGGCCCCCAGATGAATGTGCAATGTGTATTGCATTATTTGTCCTTGTGTCGCCTTTAGTAACATTTAAACAAGCCAGTTCCTTTTTTTTTTTTCTTTTTTTCCCCGGAATTTCCAAATAATTTGGCACTTAATTTCAAAGAATTGGACCCAAATCAGTGTGCAACAGTGATGAATGTTGCAATGCTGCTTCAGACTCCCACGATGTGTAGTGGGCTCACCTACAGTCACAGATCCTCATTTTGAGGAAATAGCTTTATTTTCCAGAAACAGAACCCAATACCAAGGAAGCGGTGTTTCCCCTGGGACTATAAGTAGCACAGTTCAGTCTTTCTCTGCTGGTTTTGGACAAAATGTGGCTTTGAGGGTGGTGGATTGTTTTGGTTTGGTTTGTTTTGATTTGAGGCCTTTTGCCCTTTTTATGATAAACAGATTGTCAGGTGGATCATCTACATTAGGCAACTATCATTGCTTATACAAACATAGGTTATACAAATACATCCTTAAATCCTGAGAATGAGAAAGTCTGAAGCCTCTCCTAATGGGAAACCACTATACCTGAACTGGATATGCAGTGGTAAGCCTGCTGAGAACCCATAAATACAGCTCCATTACTGCACAGAAAGCACAGCTCAGTGCTGCCTTTTATTCACGACCACTGACAGTATTGTTTGTACTACTGGAGTATCTGAGACTGGAGCTACACTGATTAGGAAACAGCATTGTAGGGAACTGCAGGAGATAGCTCTTGCCATCACAAATTTGCAGTCCAACTACATGACCACCTAAAGGAGAAAAGACGTGGGATAAACTGGCAAAGCTGAGGGTGTTCTACTGGCTTTGCAGTTCAGGGTTTTTTCCACTGCATGGTATTTTATGCTGAGTTTGAATCAGTAACGTGCAGGGCCCTCCCCACAAAAGGAGGGCCTGTTTCACCTCCCCCAGCAGCTGTGAGGGAAGGTAAGTCACCAAGGACAGAAGCTGCACAGGGTGCTGCCCAAGGTCTGGTTACACTGATGCTGGGAAGCAAGGACAGTGCAAGACACAGGATGTTTCCCAGATTTGCTTTCGCAGTGGTTTTCTGCTGCTGGATGCACACATCCAGCCAAAGCCAGTAAAGTGGCTGGTTCCTCCCTTCTCTGAAGCATAGATAGAGAACCTTGCTTTCTTTAAAAAAAAACCCCCAACAATCTATTTAAGACTTAAAAAATATTTAGGTTCTAATGGAATAGAAGCATGGTAATGGCAGTAAGCAATGAAATACTAACCCGTTAACTATCAGGAAGGTTATTGTACCGAAGGTGTGACTTCAGTGACGTACAGAGAGATCTCAGGTTCAAATCCCATATGGGCCTTCACAAACAGTGTGGAATTTATCATGCCCTAAATCTGGGGGTTTATGCAGTGGCCTTGTCATTCATTATCTGGATGAGGTCCCGACACGTGTGTTTCATTCCTGGGTTTGCCACTGGTGTTCAGCTCAATTCCGACGTTGTCCCCCACCGCAGAGGTGTGCTGGAAAGTAAATCCCATTACACCTGTGACAGGCTCTTTGAGAGTTCTGCAACATCCCATGCAGAAAAGGCAGTAAAGCAAAATAAAAATGAAACAAAGATCAGTAAGACCCAGCAGCGAGCAGTAGGATTAGCTCTGTGGTCTGAGGAACTGACAGAATCAGTCTAGCCCAAAGAAGTAAGCAATTAATATGAAGACAGAGTAAACACTCTTCATCTCAGGGTTAAGCAGAACAGCAGCTGAAAAAAACCTGTCGTTGCATTTTTCCTTACCCACATATGCTCTCTCTGAAGAGAAAATTGAGATTTCAGAGCTTTTTTCCATTCCTTAGTGTTTGACTACAGGTGACTGGCTCTGTGCAGTGAGGGTCATCTCCCTCCCCCAGATCAATATTTTAATACGACTTATCAGAAAGAGAATGAATTGTTTACTTTAAAACCTCGGGATCCCATAAAGGGCGAGGGAAGGGTGTCCACTGGCCACAGAGCTGACCACTGCTGGAACTCACAAAGCAACTCCAAAGATCCGAACACAGTGGTACTCAGCAAAGCATCGTGACGAGCCCTGAGGATCCGCTGGCAGTGGTGTCGGACGGTAAGTGCCTTCCTCTGCATGGGTCATGGGAGGAAAAGGAAACACTAAAATGGATTAACAACAATAAAAAGGGCAGGTGAATTCTGAATACTAAGCACTCTGGCATACCAAAATAGCCGCAAATGCCTGTGGCCTGTCTGTAATTTAAAGGCTTTAATGTCTAGTTACAGCCATCTCTGCCTGCACTTCTGCAGAGACTCGTGGCAGCAGGCCAGCCGCCCTGACGCTTACTGTTCAAAAGAAAAGGTGGCAGGGAGGCTGACAGTAAGTGTGGTTGGACTTCACCAGGGCTCCAGGAATGCTTCCAGGTCCAGAGACACAGAAAGGACAGGTTCCGCAAGGATGGGAGTGACAGAGCAGTTGCAGTAATCGTGACTGGAAAACAAACCAGTCTGACCTGGTAACCGGCAGTGAAACTTCCTTTCTCTGCTATTTTCCAGCCTGGGGCCACTCCTAACTCAGCTCATGCTTTCACCAAGGTTTGGTAAGATGCACTTGCAATTCAGCAGTTGAACTGGTGCAGAGCCCTTGTGAGTCTGCATCGACCGATCACCACTGGTCGAACCAGATTACAGTTGAGAAAATGACCCAGAAAAGAGAAGAGAGTTGGATCGAACATAAGGGTTGGGGCAGAAATACTTGTTCCGCTGCAGAGTCCGCAGGTGGCTGAGGTGTATTTGGTGCATGCAGGCAGCCAGCTCATGGTGTGCGTTAGTCCTCCCCACAGGCACCTCAACTTCGGATGCTGCAGAGCCAGCTGTTTCCCTACCTCATGATGTGCATACAGCCCCTACCCCGGATCATTCCTCCTCCTGTGTGAAACCAGAGCGGCAGCTCCTGCAGTAGCCCTCAACCCGCATCTCATCTGGGGAGCAGATTCTGCTCTGGACCGTTTCCTTCAGAGCCACGTTCTGCTCCCCACAGCTCCAGCGCTTCAGCTCGCTCAGCACTAGCTGCCCACACACCATCTCTTACTCTGGGGCATGCAGAGCTGCACTCTGCCCAGGCTGCAGCATGCCTGAGTCAAGCTGGGGACTGCCTCTCCTGCTTACAACAGCTAGTATCTACCAGGGCGACCACTCGGCATCAGCAAGTACAGCAGCAGGATCTCCCTCCATAGCTGTGTACGTACCTCAGACATTGCGGCTGTACAAACAGCCATGGTACAGATTGCTGCCTCTCTCTCTCGTTTCTCAGCTGGAACACGCGGCGGGAGCGCTGACAGCAGACTGGGAATCAAGCAGAGGCATTAAGGCTATTAACGCGTGGGAGCGGAACAGCACCCAGCCCTGAGTTAGAAAGACCTAAAATGAGATTGACACGGAGGCTGAGCCCATAGCAGGGGGTCTCTGGGGGCCCGAGTCCGCCTTCTAACACTTTAACTTGCTTCGCAGTCTTTTGCTGAAAGGCAACTAAGTCCCAGACTGTGGGAAGTCTGGGCTTATTGCTACTCGTGGCAAATGCTCTGTAGAAATGGGAATGCGTTTACCGAGTTCAGGAACACAAGGCAGACAGGTTAAAAGCATTACAGCGAGGCAATCTGTCCCCATCTCTTGGCACAGACAGCTTCATCCCCTCCCATGGCACCTCTAACTAGTCCATACAGCAGTCTCTTTTGAGTCAGGAAGTTTGAGTTTCCAGTAGCTACAGAAAACATTTTGGCACTCGGCACACACAAAATCTGCCCAAATTCACACAAAATGGAACATTAATGTTTAACATGCTCTGCTCTCTTCAGAGATTAATAAGGGGAATAAGGGAATTCCGCCCTCTGGTCTGCCTCTTCTGTTTTCATCTTTCCCCCTCCCTTAAGTTAGCAGACTTCATTAGTTACCCGTTAGTTGCTGATATTCTAACTGCTACTGATGAACATTCACTACCTGGCTTGCGCTTTCACAAAGCTGTCTGCACAGGTCAGTGCTTCTTCCACTTAACACCCAAACTGATCTTGCGTAGGTGATCATGCTACCTGGCAGTCCTTATAGTCTGAGGAAAAAGCAGTTATGTGGCAGAGTAAGATACAAAGGCTGCTACAAGCTCGGATTTCTAACCTCCTCCCTTCCCATGCTCCTTTCTCTTGTCCCTGATTCTCTGCAGTTTTCAGAGGTGATGATGACATGGAACAGAATTCCCATGGCTTGGCAAATCACTCCGTGTCAGGAGACTCGTGGGCTTAGCCCACTCCTGATGCTCAGGATCTTTCACAGGGTGTTTGTATACTCACTGAGGATGTGCAGAAATGCTATCAGACTTGCAGGCTAAGCAAGCACAGAGACACACTCTGTCCTGTGGAACAGCAAACTCTGGCCTGGGAAGCAATGAACCGCCCCAGTGACGTGCATGGTATTGACACTGCTTAATTCACTGTTGCACGGGTGACAGAATCAAGCCAGTGAAGTGGGACCAGGAGTACAGCTCAACTTGCTCTCTAGTAAGTGGGCTAGCTCTAAAATGCTGGTAAAAGCAAGTACCTGGAAAGCAAATATAACCTTTAGGACCGTGATTCCCCAGATCTAAGGTAGCTCTGTAAAGGTCTGGCCCCAGTTCAGAGCTGTCTCCTTCAGTCCGAGCAGGACGCCGGTCCTTGCGGAAAGCGGTGCATCCCTCCCTGCACGGATTCGCCCCTCAGGACAGGGCCGGTGACTTGCACAAGGTGCCTGTCCACCTCCTTTGCCTGTGAAGGCATGCTTAAAGCCACTTAGCTTTTAGAGTACTGCAGCTGGCTGAGACAGAACAGTTGCCCCAGGGAAACTGTGAATCCCATTTCCCACTGCCTTGGTGGAAATCCTGGTGTACCACATATAAATACAGATAACCATGGACTTCTCTCTGTGTTTTGCAGATCTTTGAAGCCCCCGTGCTGCAGTCTGCAATGTGTGTTTGCTCCTTCTTCCGCTTCTACCAGAGCTGTGGAGTGTGACAATGGTGTTTGTGTCCAGTCTATCAAACGCCATTATCACACTAAATAGCTACTGGTAGGCAAGGCCACGAGATCTCACAGAGCAGTAGTGAACTGTAGCCACACGTTTTCCCACCGTGCTGAGGAATAAATAACGTTTCCACATGCATGGCAGCATGACTCTGCTCTTCCTTTTACACACAAAAGTACCATAATCTGTGGGAAACACACACTCTGCTACACACACTTCCACATTCCCATAGTACAGCACACGAGTCATCGTAAGGAATCACCATCATAACGTCATCAGCAGGAACATGGATTTCACTGGAACCAGTGGGGTTGGGATTTCTTCTGAAAAACAAGGCCAGCTTGGGACTTCATGTTTCCTGCACACTGGCCAGGGCAACAGAATACCAAAGCAAATTAGCCAATGTCGTGAGACTCCGGGCCTTATTTTGGCACCAAATTAAAACATATGCTTGGAATGTTAACTGACTCATGGCATCTTCCAAACAGAAAACCTTCCCCCATTCTGATGATAAGCTACTCCCCCGAACTCAAGACACCCCTTAATGCAGGTTTGTAACGCTCTCAGCTTTGTTCCCTGAATTTGAACTGGATCACATATAACTGAGGCTTCTGTTCCGTTACAGAGAAGGGATGCTTCGAGCCAGAGCACTGCCTGGCTTTCCTGTTCTCACCAGCTACCTTCCACTGCCAGGGAGTCAGGACTTGTGTCTCACGCTGGTTGCAATACATCAGCAGCGTAATATGTCTGCTGACAAACAAACCATGTTTGATAACTCCTGAGCAGTGGGAAAGCAGTTTATTTCAGATGGCAGCTGCCTGACAACATGCAGATTCCAAACCTCTACCCCACAGCAGGATCGCTGCAAGCACAGCAGTTCTGTGCTTCTGAAGTTTCAAGGAAGCTTGCACAGAAAGGAAGGAATTCAACGGGGAACCACCCAACCTGCTCATCTTTAAGCTGATGATGTTATCTTGTGAGGACCTTAAAAGTGCTAGCTTTTTGGGGGGGGCAGAAGACACACGTGTCCAATCACAAACAGCTTTTTCTTGTACTAAAAAGACACACATAAATGAAAAAACTACAAGAATAGGATTAGGGTAGGATTATAATATGCAAAAATCCAGGAAAGAAAACTATTGTTCTATAGCAGCCTGAGCAAGAATACTGTGCAAAACGTTTGCTAAGTGGCATCTTAAATATACTGATGTTAAGGCAGCAGTTGAACCCACAGGGTCAGACACGTAGGAGGGAAGATGTTCCCCAGTGACCTGTGGTGCACCCAATGTCCCAGACTCGAAATGTGCAGCTACCAGTGCACAGAAGGGTTGCAAGATAATCCAGGGAGATGGCTTAGTTTGTCTTCAAAACCTTGCCCAGTGTCAAATCTCAGGTACTGAGACCACAGAATCAGCTCCTTTCTTTGCTGCTGGCATCAGCATGACTTCAAAATGACGTCATAAGGTAAAAGACCCCCCCCAGGTCACCGGTGCCTATCGCTACAACATGTCCTGGAGAGGAGTTTTCACAGGATGGGACAATGCAACTCAGTGCTCTGAAGAAATGAAGCCTCTAGGTTCTCTTGCTTTCTTGGGCACCGCTTTCTTTACAGCCGAGGAGCTGGGCAGAGTTTTGCTTTTCATGGATGGGGCTTTCCTCTGCTTTTGATGGGCGGTTCGGAGAGAGTTCAGCCCCAGCATCTCACAGTATTTATTGCACTGGTGGAGGGCTCTGAACTGCTCGATGAAGGAAATCGAGCAGTTGCCTTTAAAACCTTTGTATCTGTAGCAACAAAGAAAAAAAAAGCCAAATGGGATTTCAAGATTCACTTTCAGCACAGGGAGGCAGAGTATGACTGTTGACTCATAAGCAACTTGAAAACATAGAGCAAGTCTCTTCCACCCATGCTGCTTTGAGAAGCACTGTCACAGAACATCAAACCGAGCCCGAGGTGAAGGAGATCACGTAACAAGGAGTGACAGAAGAGGGAAAAGGGTTAAGGAGGCACACTCCTGTGGTCTCTGCCCTGCTACTGGTTTTCATGTCATTATTTAGGAATATAACTGTCTGCTGGCAAACTTTGTGTCAGTAACACGTAACTGGAATCCACTCTACATCTATGAACAGTTCTTCTGACTACGGAGAAGTGACAAGGTGCCCACAGAGGTGGTGCCAGCACCAGAAGCTGTTTTCATCCAAACATGCCCAAAACGTGTGTGCTATGCTCACCCTCCCACAGGCTCGACTGGGAGAGCTGAAGGAGCCGAGCTGCCAGGGGACAGAGGATGCAAGGGGCATTCCTGAGGAAGGCGGTCTCATCCAGCCTTCTCAGTTCCCAAGCCCTGCCCATCTAAAGCTGCACCTGCTTTTTAAAGGAGTCATCTGGGGGCAAATTGCCAGGATGGAGCAGGGGGAAGAAGGCCAGGGTGCTCCTCTCCTTTTTCGGTAACGGTAGGAAGTGCATGCTCTCCCCTATCCTCTGGGTTCCCCAGCCATACACAGTTCCAAAGTGACCTGTAAGCTGTCACACACACAAAACAGGGGACAAACCAGGCACAGCACTGCACTGACACCACATGCTCACAGCACAGCATTTGCTCAGACTACACTATGAGTAAGAGCCACTTTAAATGAACAGCAGAATGCTCTGCTAACCCTAGCTTCAGAATTCAACAAGTGCCAGAAGTATTTGCAGTAAGAGCATAAATATCTTGTGAACAGGAGACAGAACATTTATATTCAAACCACACGACTATTTTTACTTTACTAGCTTTGCTCCTAAATCAGCCATCCTCGATTCCCTTCTCGGCAAACAACAGGTTTGCAGTGGGTCTCTGGCTACAGACGTGGCCCGGGTCACACTCCTTGTCCACTGTGGAAGTGCAGGGCCATAATGAGCCCGGTTTGCTGGACAGAGCCAGACTGCCCCGGGCCTTACAGTGGGCCACAGGAAAACTCATCCACAGACCTGAGACCCAAGTTTTGCCTGAGTTCTCCCAGCTGTTTGTGGGTTGTTGGTCGTTGCTTCTAGAGAGCCACATTTGTGTGCTTCCAGAGTGCTTCGCTCGCCCTGGACAGACCCAATGACCGTGGCTCTGATGTAATCTGGCAACACTTGGGAGCTTAATTCAAACCGTTCTGTGTCGGTGTGGCCTGTGTAACTGGGGGGAGGTCTCCACCTAATCGTGCAGTCCATACTGTGCTCGGGAACACTGATCTCCTGACCACTCCAAGCCTGAGAGCAGGAACCTGCTGTTCTGCACAGCACCATTAATGCACTGGCTGCAGGACTGACAAATAAAACCCCAACAGAGGGGGCTGGCCCAAACCAATTCTTCCTCAAACTTGTCAGGGATGTTGGATCTGCCCCCAGGCTCCAGCTCCACTGTGCCTCTCGTTGCCATGTCAAGTAGAACTACACTTGCCAAAGCCCTGAACAGAGTTCCAGGTCCAATCTGGCAAGCAGCACTCCTGTTGATCATCGTGGCCGTGGGGCACGGCGCTCCCCATCCCTTCATCTCTGTGTTTGCCATTCTGGGATAAATCCCTGGGCGCTGGCGCTCAGCTCCAGATTCCCTCGCTGCCCTTAGCACCGGCTGCGCTATATTGTTTTTGGGAGGCTGGCCAAGAACCGCCCCACAGCCTGTGCGAGGGCTGGCTGCCTGGCTGCGGGAATCACCGCCCGGCCTTTCGGTTCCTGGTGAGGCTTTGCCCTCTACCGACGGGCACCGCGCCGCAGCTGCTGCCGCCCACCGAACAAAGGGCCCTGCTGGGCTCACCCGTAACTCGAGGCAGAAAGGAGAAAAGCTCCGAAAGACCCTGAGGAGGGTTGATTGTTGAAAACATCAATCTCTCCAGAGGCTCTACAGGAAGGCAGGGAAGATGGAGACAAAGGACACATAAATGCTCACCCAGAAATGCTTGTTCAGGCTTGGAATACGAGTCTGGGCCCCCAGAAATCACTAACAGCTATGAGCAATGCTGAATGCAGCTACAAATTCTTCATATATTCTGATTATGGTGCTTTGCTTACAAGAAACACCGGGGGATAAATAATGGCCATGAATAATTCATCACAGTCACCATACTGGCTTTGGCAAATTCACTGGTAACAGTTGGCACTGGGACATCAGGTTACGTGAAAGCTCCACTATGTGACGAGCTCGGCAGGGCTGGGGGACATGGACTTTGTGTTATTTTTTTTTACCCTTGATCACAAGTTTTATCTTAAGAGTGAAACACAAATTGTATTTAATTGTTCCAACCAGAAACAACAGGAATGCTTTTCCATTCATGAACGACCACAGAAGCACTTCCCAAAGCTATTTTTGGTTTGCCTTGATGAGACTGGCCCAGGCTGAGAAGAGCTGTAGGCAGAGGACCTGTCTGTGATCCATGAGGACATTTCCTCTGCAAAGAGAGGTTGAGGAAACAGTGGGAATTTCCATAGGTGATTACACCAAAAAATCATCTTTGCATCTTCTCTAACAATAGTTTAAATCCTAATGGTATCGTACTATAACCTTTAGAGAAGTGTGTACTTCTCCATCATGAGGGAAAGAGATACCATCAAATCCCATAAGGCATTTCCTTTTCGATCAGATGAGCAGTGATGCAAAGCTAGACAGACATCTCCTCTCCACCCAGACAGACATCTCCTCTCCACCCATGCAGCTGACAAGACGGTGGCTCAGGAGGAGCTGGCGGTCACTGACGGCCACGGGAAGGAAAGTAACTCAGGGAGTTCTAAACTGAGGAAGAGTCTTTGCAAAAGCTGGTCTCATAAACACATTTTCTAAAGCCTTGGCACTTTTTCTGGCTGCAAGGGGGATTCCAGCTGCATTCCCTCATGCAGTCCTGGCAAATGCCTTGTGAAAGGGGCAGTACAAACCTTGGCCCCTTTCAGGGCATCTCCTTCCCTTGTGCCCACAGCACTGTGGCAGCCAGCCTCCATCCTGCTGGTGGAGGAGTAGGAGGGGAGAAGGGCGACCCTGGCTACTGTCAGTGGGCTCTAGTACCAGGGTTAGACAGAGTAAGTACTTGTGGTTGCATTTGCTGGGGCAGGCACTACAGGGGAAGCCCAGCTGCAGCTCCAGGGGTTTGAGGCATTTCCTCCGTGGTCGCCAGCTCTGGACAGCACAGACACTGAGTCTTTTGCTGTACCCCAGGCTGGAGCCAGCGTTGGCCCTGCAGTTTGAGCCCTCCCTTCCTCCAGATGATGCAGCACCAAGTGAAGCACTTTTCTTGCTCCTCAGTCACTAGAGACCTTGATTTCACTCTTGAAATGCCCTTTGAGTAAGCCGATTTACTGGAGGCAGGAAGGAAAAGCAAAGCCCCACCTAGAGTGCAGCCCACCCTTTCAGAACAAAGTCAGCCTGTTCCCTATATAGGTGAGTTCTCATGAGCATGAACAAAGAGAAATTAAGAGAGTCAGGTGAGGACTGTTTCCTTCCTAAGTTAAAGCACGAATGAATTCCCAGTGCACGCTCCCCCAGCAGATTTACACTGTGAAGTCACTGGTGTGTGAAGCAAACCCATGCAGTAGAGAAAGGATTCTTCACTCACCCTTTGGCCAGCGTTGCTATGCCAACGTCAGTTAACTTCATTCCCACACCTACAAGGCATCAAGGACACAGAGAGCTTACGTTACACTAGAGTTTCTAGGAATATCTTCAGACTCAAGAGCATGATATAGATACATTAAATATTATTTATTATGGGTTTAATTTTAATTCTTTGCCACCATTTTTTCCAAACATTTTAAAGTACCCGAACTAAAAATAGGATGTTTGTGCTCTGTATCTGTGGCAGTCTAGAAGTCAGTCTCATACCAGTGGCTTACAGACAGCACAGTGATCAACAGAGCAGAGCTTGTTTCCCATGCTGGACAGCTGCAGGGAAGGAAGGGTTACAGTTTAAGAAACATAGAGAATCTGTGCTTGTGCACCTGCCCTCCCATGTGTCTATTTATTTGGGGGCTTGGGGGTTCAGTGTTGGGCAAACTCAGACTACAATGTTTATCACTAGGAGCTGCATGTTTGCTCTGCTAATCCAACAGCAATAGGGCAGTCAAATTTTTTTGAGTGAGAGATCCAAAATCCCTTCTTTATTCCATATTTCAAAAAACTTGGGCCTTTTAACCTGTCCCTTTGTTGACCTGTTTATAGGCAAAATCAGGTCCTGTAGTGTGCAGTTCTGCCTGTGCAGGAAAATTATGGCCTTAAGACCATGTTCCTTGGAGAGTACCCTCACACATCTCAACTGGTATGCCTGAAAAATGCAGGCTAGTTACCCAAATGAGAAGAGGATGGGAGAGGAAGGCTGTTTCTCTTCAGCAGCAGCAGGTATATTGTCTTTTGTGGCAGCAATCAATAGAGGCTCAGACACCACTCCTGCTGTTGTGCTTTCCTCAGGCTGGGATTTTGTTCCTCCTTCTCCTTTTGAATTATTTCAGGGGTCTTGCTCAGATGCCTTGTTGCTAATTTTCCTGCCTTCTCTTGTAAAGAATCTGGGATATTTTTTAAGATTCCACCTTTCTTTGGGTTTCTTTCCCAAGGGTGTGTTTTCCCCATGCAAGCTGTGCTGAGATACCAGTACTGGCTCAGCACCTCACACGCACAGGGGCGTAAGGGCAGCGTCTCCTCAGTGCCAGGAGGGTGTTTCCTCACTGGTTTGTGAAGGAACATGTTTCCTCAAACCTGGCCAGGACCTGACTGCTCAGGGATTGTTGGTCAGTGTTTAAACACAGGAAGGAGTGAAGGACTGGGATGTTATTAACAGTGGAAGCCTCTCATTCACCAGACATTGCACTCCCTTCTGGGAGGGGAGGCAAAGGCCAGCCATGACTCATGTGCGTCCTGACTGACTAAGGGGACAAGTGGAAGAACAACTCTCCTCTTAAGGAGAGATTGGTTTTGCTTTTCCAAACTGTCTTACAAGAATGGAAGTTAGGCACAAATTCCCCTTCTCTGCTGGTGAGATAAACAGTGGAATACAGCAGAGATTAACTCACGCTTGCCTCTGCTGCTGAAGCTGGCAATTAATTAAGGTAACACACACACAAATAAACACAGTGCACTTAAAAGAGGCTAGGAAATGAACCACCCTGGCACTCCTATCTTGTCCACATCTGGAGCAGACTCTGCCCATGCCAAGGTGCTGGAAGGAGCACATGCAGCATTGCCAGCAAGGGACACAAGCCCAGAAGAACCTCGCTCAGAAGTCAGTCTCAGGAAGCTCTGCAGGTATTGGGACTGACTGTGAGCAGCCTCCAGCCTGTGTTGTGGCAAGCCCTTTTGCTGTCCCCACTCAGACAACTCACCTTGCAGGTCAGTGACAAGCAAGCTGCCATTGGTCTTCTCGTACACCCAGTGCTGGAAGGTGCAACACTTCTGGCCAGCCTCCGAGTCTCTCCTCAGGAAGTTGATCTCCTTGCCATCCCTGACAGAGTATTTCACAAATTCCCCCACCAGCTCCTCCTCCACGGTTGCGTAGGGGATGTTGTTAGCAGGGCGATGGACAAGAAAAATAGGAATGATCCTGAAATCAAGAGATACAAAGGAATAAGACCCAGAGAGTTCTGTCAATGAAGGAGAAAGAAACAGACAAAAGTGGCCAAAAAATTAGATCAGAGATGGAATGAACAGCTACCAAGTCCAAACCAAGCCAGGAGACACCTGGATAAGACTCAGATCTAGGTAGCTCCAGAACATAATCCCATTATCCCCTATGCTCTTATTTCTTTGTATTAATTACTCAAATGTAAACTTTTCCAAAGTGTGCTAATGCTGTCCCAGTACATCCCACATCCTAAACTCTGCAGAATTGAGGGCACTGGCTTATTGTGGAGTGTCACTGCTTCAGCTGCTCAGTCTGAGTGGTACATGATTCAGTCTTTCCCTGGCATTAAGTACCTGCAAACCTGATCCACTCCACTTTCATACCACAGCATAAATCTCCAAAATTAAAACTTCAGAGTAAGCACTGGGGATAAAGGGCAGTGCTGCCTGCCCTTCCTCAGCTGCTCCTCACAGGCAAGCGTGCCCAGGCAGGCTAAGGCTGTAGCTTTAAAGCTAACTGGAGAACGTGGATGACTTTTCTCTTGTTCTATTACAAAAAGTTGCAAGGAATATGCCCTCTTTTAAATTCAAGCTTGGTCTGACAAGGGCTGGCTAGGAGAAAGGAATCTAGCCTTAAGATGTTGAAATTAAAAAGCAAACCAAAAGCATAGCATGCCATCTCTTTTTGCTCCTAGCTGCTGTCTTCCAGCAAATTCTTTAGGCAAAAGCACCAGAACTTAATGTTCCATGTGCCTGTTCTTTGTACCAGACTTCTAGTTTTCATAGAGTACACACACACTCTCTCTCTCTCTCATATCAAAACTATATCCTGTGCCTAGAGAAATCTCCCAAACACAAATTTTACCAAGAGCAGTCAATTTCCAGAAAAGAAGCTGACGTGCACAAATGTTCTCCCTAAAAGATTTCACTGGCATCTCCATCACTATTTCTAATCCTGAAATGGTTGCTTTAAGGAATCATTCCAGAGCTTGTGTTTTACCTGGTTCTGTTTTCCAGGGATCAGTGCAGCTGAGCAGATCTTGTGTCATCTAAAGGGAGATGTAGCTTTAGCCTGCCATCAAGTATGTAGGTCTTATCCTTGAAGCAGGGCAGATGGAATTTCAACCATCCATTGCAAATTCAAGTCTACATTGTAGACTGACACTGGAACAGCAAATCCTTTGAAAAAGATCTGTTACCAAATCCTCAGGGTGCCACTTGGCCTCGCAGAGGCAGAGGTGAACCTGCATTGATCTACTGGTCCATGTACACATCCTTGGGAAATGGAAACCCTTGGATACAGAACAAACCAGCTTTTGGGAAACTCAGAATCAGAGTTGAGCTTTCTGTGCCTTTACACAGAAGAACCTGGCTGAGGAGTGACTTCACACCAGCTTCAGAATGCTCATGGTTTCTCTCAGGATTTCATCTCCAAAGGAACACAGGAAGGACAACTTGTACGCTGCCGTTCCTAGACACTGATAGTACTATCACCTCCTGGTGTTACTTTGCTAGTGTGAATAATTTCCTTTAAATTTATCAAAATCATGCCTTTTGCCTGCTATTTACTGTCTGTAGTCCTTATTATCTTCCTCTAACTAGAATGGGAACTCTGTCACCCTTTGATGCTCAGTGTTATTTGGGCTGTGACTCCAGCTGTAACACTGTTCTCAGGATTCCTCTTTGTTCCTCTTCAAAAACCACTCCCAGCAGTCAGTGAGCAGCTGTGGCACAGGACAACATACATACACATACTTGTGTGTGTATATAAATGTAAGGATACTCACTCTGGTACTTGCCCAAAGCCTTCCAAGGGCTCAGCTTCAGCTGCATATATCTTGGCGTACTCTCTTGCAGTATTCTGGACGTAGCACTCCTGCATGACAGGCAGAGAGAGCACCCCTGCATCGCAGGCAGGCAGAGAGAGCACCCCTGCATCGCAGGCAGGCGGCCAGAGCACCCCTGCATCGCAGGCAGGCGGCCAGAGCACCCCTGCATCGCAGGCAGGCGGCCAGAGCACCCCTGCATGACATGCCTATGGAGCATGATCACCTGTTGGAGTATTTGCAGGCCAGCTTTTCCCTGCTGACAAAGGAGAGGCAAGCTTACCTGCAGTGCTAGCTTGTAGTTCTTCTGGACGAGATCATCCTGCGTCCTGGTGCCGTAGGTGATGGCGTTGTGCACCTTGAGCACGCAGGGGTGGCCGGGGCGGAAGACGGGCACGAGGCCGCGCATCACGCGGCTCCGGAAGGCTCTGCGGTGCATGCCCTCGCCAAAGTGCAGCTCCTCCGTGGCTATTGCTCCACGCAGGTTCCCACCAAAATAGCTGTCACTGATGAAATCTTCTCTGAACATGAGCTGCATGAATTCAATTTCTTCCACACCTGAAACACAACATAACTGTGTTCTGCACAACACCCTTCTTCAGGCAGGCGGGAAGGGGCGGACATGGGGGAACCCATGCCTCTCTCCACAGAGAATCAGAGATGCTGGAAGGGCACAGAACACATGGCCTCACTTGGGGCAGTGCGGGTTGGGACCCTGCTCCTCTCACTGCAGCTTGTTGCCTGTCTGTCTGAAGCCAGCATGGAGAAAGGTTCAGGTTCGCAAGGAGAGAACACAGAGCACAGCAAAGGAAAACCAGAGGTAAAGACCACAAACGCTGGGTTTAACACTGTCAGGGAACTTGTAAATTGGGGCTTCAAATGGACGTGAAGCAAGTCAAGCTGACTGAGAACTAAGGAGGCACTGAGGAAATACAGAGATCCTGCCAGCTCTGCTTTTTGGGAAGACAGAGACAGCCGCAAAGCTGATGCACAGCAGTGTACGTAGACAGCGACAGCATGGTTCTGCTGTGCCCAGCTCAGAGCACATCCTCTGAAGCCAGCCTGGCTTTTCAGAAAAGCCAGATCTTGCTGCTACAACCAGAGCCTGGGTTTGCTCCCAGCTCGGCATCTCTTCAGGCAGAAGGTCTGCAAACAAGTCCGTAGAGGCATTCAGCTGAAAGGTCTCACCCTTACCCAGTATGGCCATGAAGGAAACCTGCCTTTCCCAGCATCAACCACAGTCACTACATCAGCTCCAGTACTGCAGAACGGCATGTGGAAGTGTTTATTTTCAGTCTGGCAAGGACCCACTTAAAAACAGGTTCATTAGCAAAGGTAGAGGAAAATAACAAGTGTTTTCTTTCCTAAGTGATCCTGAATAAGAGCCATGTTTCTGTACATGAGCGTGTGCCACTTTCAGCCACAGAGCAAACGCATCCACCTCAGCCAGCTTTCTGTTCAGGAGAAACGGGTAACATAGTGCTCCCATCTGCGGTTTTGGAAGGTACCAATGCCTTAAGAATGTGTGCCTAAGACTAGTACAGCTGAAATCAAGTGGGGTGATGGATTTCACCCTTTTAAATGATCACTGGAGTACAAATGGGAAAAAAAACGGGGGGAAGAAGTAGTTAAGGACAAGCACTGAGAGAAACTAAAGAACTCCAGCTGCACTTCAAGTCTCTCTAATCACCAGACTACAAGAACATCAGTGGCAAAGATAAAGAGGAGAATGAAAGGTGTACTCTACCCAGCAGCAAAGCCCCTCCAGCACCCCTCTGTAGCTATCTCCGGGTTACTCTGTACACTACTGCCACTGGCTGAAGCACAGAGGGAACAGTGCATGTATAAAGCCAGAGTTAGAGGGCTCCTCAACCCCACCTAAAATTCTCTGCTGATCAAGAGTTATACAGTGCTGCTCCATTGAAAGCCCTGCCTTCATTTTGACAAGGAACTAAATCTTTGAAGAACCCCTGAAGCACCCGACTGGGGCTGCCTGTTCAGAACCAATGAGCCCATCTGCAGGGCACTGTCTATCTTTAGCTGCAGCGCAGTGAGACACACGCTGAGTGTGACTGAACACAAGCTAACACATGGGGAGAGCATTCCAACCCCCATGCCATCCTTCTCCTGGAGTAAAGTTACACAGCAGGTGGCTTGCCAACACCGCTGTGAGCTTTCCTGCAGCCCGAGGTGCTGTGTGGTGAGGCAGTGGGGTGTCACAGTGTGTGCAGGGAAGTGCCGGTGCCTCCAGCCCACACCAAGTTACACAGCCACCTTCACATCAACAGCTTGTCACAGCGGGTGCTCCATCACACTGCACAAACAATCCCACCTGCAAGAGGGGATTCCACCCACAAAACTCCCACGAATTCAAGCTAAATTTATCTTTGATGGTACAGCAAAGGTGAGGAGAAAAAGGGAAGGACAGTTAGCAAAATCTCAGTACCCATTCAGTGGCTTCAGGGGAATCCCATAGTTTCCTACGAGCTAACTGTCAAAGCCCCTCAGTCTGGTTGATTTTTCCTTCCTTTGTTCTGTTTGGAAGTCAGAAGGAACAAAGATTTGAGCACATGTTCAAGCAGATGTGTGTACTTACCTTCACAACTCTGAAAACTTGAGAGATGTTCCAATACTACAAGGAAAGAAAGAAAGAGATTTTGTAGTAAAAAAAAAGAAAGAATGGAAACTGCCATTGTCACTGTTATCAATAAGAATTATAAGCTGGGCTTTACCTTCAGGAGTCAGGTTAAACTCAGCAGTCGCCTTTCCATACGTGTTACTCAAGCAGCAGTAATACATTCCCTGGTCTTTGCTACTGGCTTTAGCTATTGCCAGAGAGACGGGAGAGTCATCCTGGGCACTGGAACAGAAAATGGGCATTTCCCTCAGTAACCCTTTGCAAAGAGCTTTCCATCTATCTCTCCTCCTGTCCCTGGAACTTCTGCCCCTCGCTGCAAAGACTGACTCAAATATGATGCAAGTAGACAAAACACTTTATTCCACTCCACTTCGAAGCATCCAGCCTAGGAGGTGTTTGACAACCAAGGATCCTACTGTGTTCTGGTACATCAGCCCAATGAAAACCAATTAAACCACACCAAAAGGCATTCTAACACTCAGCAGTGCCACGGCCACATATGCAATGTGTGAACACAGGAAAGCCCACAATGCTCGTGCTGTTCCTCCATATTCTTGTTGAGATGTTACTGTTCCCAGCAATGTGGGCTCTGATACTTGTTCCCCTGTGCTGACAGGTAATGAGCATCTAATGATTTGCTTCCTCACTTCCTGTACGTGGCTCCTATAGAAAGCAAAAGCAGCCTGGGTCACATCCTTCTGCACGCCAGAGCACGCTTCCAGAAGGAAGAATGGTGCCTGGTACACACAGACCCATCAGTCAGATTTTGTCGTGGTGGAAGGGAGGTTTCCACTGAACATTTCTGAAGTAGAAACTATAATTGGGAACCTCAGA
Organism: Porphyrio hochstetteri; assembly: GCA_020800305.1. Lineage (NCBI taxonomy): Eukaryota > Metazoa > Chordata > Aves > Gruiformes > Rallidae > Porphyrio > Porphyrio hochstetteri. Next base: position 92,140,200 of record CM036938.1, read on the forward strand.
ATCTCTGTGATACGCTTCGCTTTCACCCCAATACCTCGAAATATATTTGCCCTATAAAGTTAAAATTCAAATACTGGATGTTTTCACATAATTTACTGCAAAACCGGATAAATTTGATTTCTCTGCACTGTTTATTTGTTAAAACACTGCAAAATTGTTTAAGAGGTAATGACATGTATTAATACAGCAATGGGTATTGTAATACAGTCATCAAGATCAGGAGAGTTAAACCCCACAAGAATCAGAATGACATGGGAAGTTTCACTGGTTCAGCCAACTTGTTCTCTCCCTTCCTCCAAAACCTCAATTTTGCAGAATTGTGCATTCAGGTAGAAAAATATTTTCCTTTTTTGCTTTGGGTAATGTTAATTTTTTAGTTTTGAAACATTATTAACAGATTTTAGGAGCTATGTGATTAAGAATGCCACTGCTGCTACCAAAAAAAAAGCAAGTTCATTTCATAAAACCTGAGTTTTAAGAAAAGCTGGAAAAGATCCTGATGGAGGTCTTAGGACACTTTTATTTCCACCCCTCTGGTTGCATTGCCTCTAGGCATGTAGTCAGTTGAGGTTGGACCCCGAGCTGGAGGCAGCGCTGCAGGGGGGTCTCTGTCCCAGAGCGGAGCAGAGGGGCAGAACCCCCTCCCTCAGCCTGCCAGTCCCACTGCTGGGGATACAGCCCTGGACATGGGTGGATTTCTGGGCTGCCAGCACACACTGCCAGGTCATGGCCAATTTTTGTCCCCCAGGATCCCAAGTCCCTGTCTGCAGGGCTGCTCCCAACCCATCCATCCCCTGTACTGCTGCTGTGGGATTTGGTGCCAAGCTCTGTGCTGCAGGCCAGCTGTGTCACGTGCGCTCCACCGTGCCAGGCAGCCAGCCCCACACCAGCCAGGCCTGTTTACCTCCCTGGGCCGGTGCTGAGGCTCAAACACCCTTTGATCTTTTACAGTGCTGGGCGGTTGGATGGGGCTGGTTACAGGCAGGCTGAGAGGAATTCCCAGGAGCAATGCACTCTGCGACATCATGCTTCTTAATTACTCTGTTTAAAGTCGTTTGGGGTTTTTTCATCTACCACACTAATCCTGTCAGGTACAGGAGCGAGTCCCTGGCACATCTTCCCACAAGCCCTTCAGAAACCCTCACTCACCTCCTCTGCAGCTGAGCTAGCAACTTGCCATCTTTAGTCCATGTAATGGTGGAGTCGCCATGAATGTCACCAAACTGACAGCACAGCTTGATATTGCCAGAGCAGTCGGGGAACAACTCTGCTTGGATCTTCTTCAGCAGCTTGGGAGCTTGAAACACAGGAGCCACAGGTTAGGAGTGGAAGATAATGATTCTGTTTTGGCATTCTGAAGGAATCCCAGAACGATTTGCAGATGTTAAGAATGACAACACTGGTAAATCATTGTGATTCCTTCTGACTTTACAGTACGGGGTTTTAACAGACTGATGCAGTGCAGACCTGTAAGTCCCAAGAGATGCTCGGTCTCTGAGGTGTCCTTGGAACATACCTAATGCACAATACCAGGACCAGACTCTGCAAGATGCAGGGATGGCACATTTAGCAGTTAGGTATTTGCATGTGGCAATGTCAGCGGCCTTTCCTTCCCCCTTCACTTCCAGAGGATTAATTCCTTTCTCCAGGAAAGCCCCTACCTTCCCAGCCAGAGGGCACAGCTCTTCTGCTAAATGCTGACCATCACAGGGAACAAGTCCAAGAACCACTCAGGCTGCAGAAGGAGAGCACTCTGCCCAGCCTGGGGCAGGTCCCTGTGACCTGCCTGCTGAGACTTGCCTCTGGCTCACAGAACGCTCCAGTGTCTCCACACATGGGCGTGAGTGGGGGGCAGAAGATACTTGGAAAGAAACTGCATCAACCTACACTTAGGGAAAGGTTTGGGGATGGTGACACATCCCTGCTAGATGCCAGGGATGTAAAATGCAAGGTGTTACGTTTCCACTGTGTGAATTCTGAGCTGCTGTGCTCTGGATGAGCTGGGATGACACATCCCCCTCAGCCATCCCATTCCAGCAGTTTAACTTTCCCCACCTAATGCCAAAGGAATGCTGGATCCTGGGTCAGGCACCTGGAATTTACTGCTATGTTTAACTTGTAGCCACTTAAGTCCTTAAGGCCTGAGCATCTTGCTGAATCAGGGCTAAACTGATGCAGACAGTATGTGACAGAACTGTAAATAGAACTGACTGCCCCAAAGCGTCCTCCTGCAGCTGAACATCAGACAACAGGGCATGGTGACAATGTACAGGCCAGGCTGACCACCCCGATGGCCCCGGAACGCTGGGCAAAGTCCACAGGACTCTCTAGGGTAGGAACAGACATCCATCTCAGCCTAGCCTGGGGCAGACAGAGCAGGTTAAGAAAACTCAGTCTTATCTGACGCAAGCCTGAAGGTTTGAAGCATTTTTCAAGCATAGCCTCGGGTACCCGGAAAAGGATGAGGCATTTCTCAGTTTCCCTGCTCTGAAGGAATCTGTCTCTCCTCCCACACATTTGATTCTCTTCGAACAGAGAAAAATTTGGGGTTTTTTAAATGTGACTGGAAAAGCAGAACTCTCACCAGACTGCAGTGTAACTGGAGTCTCTGAAGAGCCGCACAGCTGTGTAGCTTACCTTCAGTGGCTGCCCAGCCTTGTGTCCATCTATTACACTATTTGCCAATGTGAACATGAAATGTAATGTCAAAAAGTAAAAATAAAACCTTGGTCCTTGCAAAGCATCCCCAGGCTCCAGAAACACCTCACCTGCCCAGCTGGCACACTGTAGCTGCCCCTGTCTGCATGTTGTTTTACCTGTTAGCAGCCTCCTAGAGTCTCTGACAAACAACCTGAATCTCCTTTCACATGTGTTTTCTAGGCCAGTTTAGCACTGCTAATTCCATCAGTGTCATTTCTGACGAGCAGCAGTGGAAAGCAATGCCAAACCAGCCACCACTGGTCAGACAGGACTGCGAAAAGCTACGTTCATCAGCAACACCCTGCTAATAACAGTAGTACTTTGCTAGTAATAACAGCATCTGGTAACCCAGAGAGGGCAGCTGCACTGGGGACAGGAGCGTGACGGGAGCCCAGCCTGCCGGACCACAGCAACCTGCCAGTCAGGCTGCTGCACCGTGTGCGGTGACGCGGCACCATTGCACTGCGCATCCCCAGGACGTTACTCCAGGAGACAAAGGAAGCAGCAACTATTTCAAACAGGTTAAGAAGTTCATCAATTGCACCCATTTGCCAGGCAGAAGGATCTTATTGAGGGTTCAGCTCTCGGGGGGATGGGACAGGGGAGTTCCTAAGTTCACAGAAGCGGCACCAACTCGGGTGAGGGCAGGACACCGTTAGCTGCTGTGACCTGGACAAAGGAGGCTTGTGGTGGGCTTAAGGAACTTGAATTTCGTACTGTAGCCAGAACGGTGGGAAAGGACAGAAATGAAAACCAGTTTTCTCTTACCTTTGCTATCCTTGTTCAAGATTAGTTTCCTTTGCTCTTTTCTATCTTCTTTATGAGTCATGCCTGCCTCACCCTTCACAGACCTTCTAACACAGCTAGGATCCTTGCTGACACTGCCTCTCTCCTCCAGACGGGGTTTTTTTGACAGTGCTGCTGGGGGCAATTTTTTCTTAGCTCCAGTAGCTACATGCCCACTCTTTGCTGTGTCTTGCTTACATGGGATGGGCTCAGGCCCAGCAACAGTTGGTGATGCCTGGTAGGACTTTAAACCTTCTTGATTTCCCAGCCTTTCCACGCTGTCTGGGAATGAACCATATGTGGTCAATGCTAAGGAGAATGGCTGAGCTGTGCTGGAGGGTGGCTGCTCTTGAAAACACCGGTTGTTCCCTGAATCAACTGGTGGCAAACTAACTAAACCACTTACTGCACTCTCTGGTGTCATGACTTCATCTTTACCACACTCAGTACACTTCATTAAATTATCAGCCTCAGTTAGCTGGCTGGAAGAGCTGGCGTCAGGACAGGACTGCTTGGTGCTAACATCCATATCCTGTGCCCAGGCCGTGGGGCGCAGCGCACTGTGCAGCGGAGGCTCCAATGCCGCTCCACCCGCATTGTGCTCCACAGCTCTCTGGATCTCTCTGTTATCTGCACACGAGACTACCTGCTCCTTGCTTTCTCTGGGTCCCCTCCGGAACTGCCCCTGCAGTGCTTGGCAGAACGTTTCCAGCATGCTCCAGTTCTCCTCTGCTCTGAGTGCAGTTTGTGGGGGTTCAGCCTCCACAGGGCACCCTGCGCCAGGACCAGCCTCTGCTGACAGGGCGGTACGAAGGGCCACAGGCTGGCTGACAGGTGTGAGGGACGGGCACGTTCCTGTTATCATCCCTTGCTGGATATCTAACTGAGTACTGGCATCCCTGCTGATGCTGTGGCACTCCTTTTGAGCCCTTCCAGGCAGTGGGGCACTAACTGATGTGACACTTTCAGGTGCATAGGAGTGATTTTTTGAAGAATCTGGTTTTAACTCTTCACCAGACTTGAAGGTGCTGTCAACAAAAAACACATGTTGTTCTGATGTGCTCTGAGGGGAAACTGCAGCCTGGCTCTCTGGAACATGACTAACTCCTGAGTCACAGGAAGTGTCAGCTCTTTGTTCACCACCTATGCAAATCTCCCTCTGCTCTTCTCCTGTTTTACATGGTTCATACGTGGGCACTTCTACATCAAAATCTCTTAAAAATGGCTGCTCAGAAGAGGGAGTGGATGATACTTCTTGTTTTTCTCTTTCCAACAGTTGGTCTGTATCTTGGGATAGATTCTTACATGTCACAGTTTCAGGAGTCTCAATTGAATTAGGCAGTTGCATTAGGTAACCACATTTTTGTGCATTAGAAACATCTTGACAGTCATTAGTTTTTGAAAAAGGACACCTGTCAGAATAATTGTCATTCTGTGCATTCCAGTCTGGGTGATTTCTTTTTTCTTGTAAATTCTCTTTGTAACTTTTGGGTAGAGTGTTAACAGAAGAGTGTTCATGTGTAAACCAACTGGTATTTTCACTGGGGAAAACGTCTTTCTCTTCAGGGAAATAAGGCAGCTGTTTTCCTGCTGGGTAACAGTCTCTAAAATGACACCCACTTCCAGTTACAGACTCGTTTGTCAAGGATATGTTGAGCTCTGTACGAAGTAGTTGCCTGACTGTCCCGTGCGAGCTACCTGACATGTCAGGGTTTTCTCTGTCACGTGCCAGAGTACTGCTCTGAGCATTCTCTGACCTTGGGGGCAAGTCTGCATCACGCCTTTGGGAAGCATCATTAATGGCAAGCTTTCCTTCCCAGGCACCAGCCAGGCGAATGGACCCATTTCGGTGAGTAAAGGGCCGAGCTGGGGTCTGTGCCAGGCACCCCCCTGTATTTAGGACGATGCTGCTCACTGAGACACAAACGGATGGTGTTCCCTCTTTACTCCCAGTGTGAGAATCCAGACACGGACCATCTGCTTCTACCACTTGTGCGACACAAACGTCTCCTACAGATGCACTGTTACAGGCTTCATCTGCCTTAAGTAGGGTATTAGAAACACCCAAGTCCTCCTCCTCTGCTCCTTGCCTACCAGCTGGCTGCCCAACAGGCTCCTGCTCTGCCATCACCTTTGCTGGCAAAGGATGATCAGAACAGGTCTCCTGCGCAAAGCTGAGTTCTGGGACTCGGGTATCTGGGGGCTTAACTTCTAAACTTGTGATCCCCCGGTTTTCACAGGGGATTCGATAGCCTGAGTCATCTTCCTGAAGAAGTTTCCACAGCTTGTCATGTACTGCAGATATATCAGCATCTCCTTTGCACCCAGGGTCCCCAGATTCCAGGGCTGACTTGGGATTAGCTTCAAACAGAGACTCATCACATGCCAGGCTGCAGAGAACATCCGTGCCGTTGCTGCCGTGCGAGTCAAGCCGGTAGCTTGGCTGTCCCTGCCCAGGCTCATCACACAGCTCTGCAGAGGAGGGAACCACACACAGGTGCGCCTGGTCATCGGGAACAGAGTCCCTGTCCCATGAAGGAAGAGGTGACACATCGTTCTTCGAGTTGTTGCCATTACTAATGCGAATTCCTTGTTCACCCAAGACTTGCTGGGGAAAACTTCCTCTCTCATCATGAGGAGCACAGTGCTGTAAATTGGCATTTTCTGTTTGCACTGTCCTTTCAGTACAGAGCATTTCTGAAGCTGGACGAATGGCTCCTGCACTCCCACAGGTCATGAAGATGCCTTCCTTGTCTACTCCAGGCTCCATACACAGTCTCTCACAATTCTGGGATAAGATTTTAAGACTGGCACCTTGGTTCTACAGAGAAGAAAAGAGATGAATGTAATTAAAAATCAGAATAGCTGCTTGACACAGACCCTGGCTCACACAGACCCACTGTTTATTTTCGTTTTAGCATTCATCAACAGTCAAATTTCTGACTTGCAGCTATCAACCTAATGGACAGAAATCAAACTCCTGGGTCTTGGCAGCCTTGAACCCTGGCAAATTTCAGATCTGGATCCAAACACTGAGAAATATAACATTTAATTAAGATAAGATCAATGACTGATACAGCTAAAATAAAAATAAAATAAAATAGCCATGTCTAAGCCTTTTGCCAGCAGTCAGAGTGTGCCACCATACTTATGCAATTATTACATAATCCCAACTGATGAGTTGCTGGAGCTACCCAGCCTAGTTTTGTAGGAGCTTGCCTTCCCCTTCGCTTCCATCATGGGCACTGTTATCTCCAGTTTCACCAAGATGATTTCTTAAAATGTATCAGCCCTGAAACCTTTCAGAGTGCACCCCACACATCCACTGTGCCATATACTTCCAAACAAGACTCCTACCAAGAAATGAACATCTCTGGGTCACTTTTAAGCCGTCCGTGGTCACCTCTGACACCTTGAGGTGATGAGTCCCTCCAAGCTTCACAAGGAGTGCCAGAGATCACTGCAGATCTTGCCCCTACCCAGCAGCAAGGAATTGCTCAGCATAAGGCATATTTGTCCCTCCTCCAGCAATGAGACATGCCTTGCAACCTGGGGTACGGCTGGGAAGACCAGAGCAGGAAACAAAGATCCAGACTCCTCCTGCTTCTCCTTTCTTCATCCATATCAAAACATTCCAAACTGTGCCTCTATGCAGAAACAATCCATTCTTCAAACTAAGCCAAACCCAATTTAATTCATGCAAGGAGTGCAGACCTCATTAAAGAGAACTGCTGGCTGACGTTTAGGTTTGCATGGGATGAAACAAGTGCTGCCACCTGCCTGGCACATGAAATCTGTTAAACTGTCCACGGTCCCATCAGAGCTGAGCTTTTAAATCCTTGCTCCAGAGCCCCTGACAAGCTTTTGTTCTCCAGGTTTCTCTCTTGCCCTCTTCAGCACTCCATCAGCTCCACAGAGGTGGTGAGCATGTTTCACCCACAGCAAACCAGAGATGGAGAAGCTTTCAGGGTTTTACTAGACAAAACCCTCATTGTTTCTTAAACAAATCGTGTTTTATGCTTGTGGTTCCCGTACGCTTGCCAGAACAATCCATAAGGGTAGAGAGCAATTCAGCAGTCACCCCTTGAAAAAACATTTTCTTTCCAATAGCCATTAGCAGCACGCACCACTATGGATCTCATGAATTAGCTTGCACACCTGACCCTGTATCTTTCTAGTGGTTGTCTGAGGCTGGGGACCTACTCCCACCAGAAATGAAGAAATGCTAAAAACCATCAGACTGAGCTTAAAAAACCACCAACATCTGCAGACATTTTACATTTTTTAGCTTTCATCCAGCCATCAATCCAACTCTGTAACCGTGCTGGATTGGTTTTTCCCTTGTGATTCCCCATTCCACCCACAGTTACTCATCGACTGAAAGTAACAACTGGCATGTTGGGGGCAAGCCCTCCCGGTCGCAGCCCGGCTGTGAGCGTGCAGGGAGTGCTGGCAGCCACGCCGCGCAGGGAAGCGATGCTGGAAAGAATCAAGAGCTGTTACTCAGTGAAGGATATGTAATGAAGGGTTTCCTGTGAGTCGCTGTATGCTCAGGAAGAGGCAGGGGCTGCTCAGACACTAGGTTCTCACTTCCCGTAAGTTCATGGTAAAAGGATTATCGGCTGTAGTATATATTGCTTTCCTTTGTTGTAAAAGCCACCCACTTCAGCTGCAATTCCTTTCATCCCCTCCGTTTCTCCATTCAGCTTGAGTAGGGTGTGGAGCTGACTACATGCTGTGGACAACGGGGAAGGAAGAGATACAGAAAACTTTTGTCAGTGACTTTAACTGCTGATCCCACCCCATGCACCACGTAACTGCCACACTGTCCTCAAAACTCCTTGGCCAGTGCAAGCTAACCTAGAAGCCCTGAGCCTCAGAGCCTCAGTTCCTCTGCTGCAGTTCCCTCTGAGTCCCAATGCCTTGGTCTCCTGCTCAAGTCTGCTCTGCAGGAGAAGATGCCAGTCTGTAGGTCTTCGAGTTTAGAGGCACACCTTCTCTCAAGGTCAAGGGAGATGTGAGCCTGGATGTATCTCTACAGTCAGGTTCAGTTCTCTTCCTAGTTGGTTCTGAGCATTTGGTCTGAGCCCAGTGCCCCTTCTGCCACTTCCACTTCCCCCTAAAACCTCTGGAAAGCAGAGTTTATTTTTCTATTCCTTACAGCCAAGCAGCTCAACTGCAGCTTTCACTAAAGCATGTTAGACATGTGGCCAGTTAGTCCCTACCTGCTGTCGGCATGAAACTGAAGACAGAGCTCTCTCATGCTCACAGAAAGTCAGCTGAGGATTCACGATCCCTTCTATCACCCATCCTATCTAGCTAGCTAGCTAACCTACCTACTCGTATCTGTCCACGTTGGCAGCTCTCTCAGGCATGTGTAGACGTGCAGCGCTACAGAGTCTAGACACACGTTTTGATGGCTGGAAAACACGTACAATGACTACAGGGAGTTGGCAATGGAGTGGCTTGCCTTGCATTGGACAAAGCCCGAAAGAAGAATGCAATGTGAAGCCTTACAGTGGCACACTTATTGATTTTAGTTGATATTTAAAGAAAGACGTGCGGGTACGCACAGTAATTCTTACTCGCTGTTCTGAAACAGAAGCCCTCACCATTTTGTCTTCAGAGCCAGCTGCTCCACCAGTTCTCACCCAACAGCTGCTTACTGGCCTATCTGAAACCATTTGCCAGGTTTCAGTCTAACTCCTCGCGGGCAGAGCAAACTCATCCCGGCTGCTGACACCCTTCCAGGGCTTCCTTTTGCTTGCCTTTGTTGTGTAACCCAGCTCCTTCACCCCCTCTCACTGTCCCACCCTTTTCCCACCTCTCTGCAGGTTGCTCCCACGCACCCTCTCCTTCACAGCCCCTACAGATCTGTGCTAAGCAGAACAAGGAGCTCTCCCTACAGCGTGCCGCAGCAATGGAACACTCCAGTCTCACCTCTCCATCACTCACGGCAGCTTCCAGGAGCTCCCACACTAACAGCTCACACCCTAACAGCTCCCATGCTAACACACAGACCAGGCCAGCAGCCCAACAGATGAATGGCTTTGCCGGCCAACACGGTCCAATTTCGGGTACCCTGCAATCTAACAAAGCAGAGCCATGACATGCTTGGCAAAACACTTGGTGTGCACAACCAAACTACCCCATTACTCGGCAGCTCTGTGTCAGTTCTGCTTCTCTCCGTTCTGTCCAATAGAACTCACATTATCTAGAAGTGATGTAAATATATGGCAAAGGTCAAACCAAGCGTCTCTCAAATTCTACAAAAGCAGGCTGTGGTGACATGAGCAAACCAAAATCATGGCAGGATGTACAGTAGATCTAATCAACAGAAAAGAATGCTCTAGAAATACACAAACACCCCATGCCGTTCTCCCTGGGTATCAGTGTAAATGTCAAGTATCTCACATCCTGGAGTTCCTCTGAACCTGCCAGTTGCAGCAGGGCTTCACCAACACCACCAGCATTCTGCAGGCCATAGACTGGGGCTCTGTCAGGAGTGAGGCCAGAACCTTGTGCTGAGGGGTGGCTGAATACTCACCAGAGCCTGGCTCGTGAGCAACATGCTCCACACCTGACTCCTGCCTCTCTGTATAGTGTGCAGCACATCAGCTGGCACAGTTGGCTTTTAGGACCTATTATTAATGGAGCTGCTCTGAAGTGTTAGATAAACACAGACTTTCACCTGGGGCCAGACTGTGAGGTCATGAGAGGAGTGGGGAGCCTCCTACTTCGACCATCTAATGGAAGAACTCAGCCAGAACAGCAGCTGCTGCACAAGACAGACAGCAAAGGGTGCTCCAGTTAGAGGCAACAGGTCACTAAGGGGAAGGGTAAATCTTTGGGCAATCCCTGCTGTGGCTCTGCCTCTCAGCAGAGCCGATTCACCGCAGGGAGAGGGAAAAGCCAACGCTGTGGGTTTGCTACAAGTGCCCCTGCTTGCTCGGAGCAGAGCGGTCTCAAGTGCTGGGCTCCAGCAAACACCACAGTGCACTTTCACACAAACCTGTGTGCAGCAACAGCAGCTGGATTCCTTCTTGTTTTCTTACATTACACAAGCAGATTGTGGTGGAACTTCTGGCTTAAACGGGAGCTGTGAGAAGCTGCCCACATTTTCCTTGGCCTATAGAGAGTAGTTTCCAGATGGGATGCTTTTGTTTGGCTCGTTTTCAAGATCACCTAATTCTGACCCTACACCTACATTTCATCTTTGTTCACCTGTGTGTTAAACCAGGGGCTTGGTTCCTGCTCACCTCCAGCCCTTTGTGTACACCGATACGTATCTCCCTAATGTTCCCCTCACCTGAAGCTTTGGTCCTGGGCACACGAAGAGAAGAAACACATACTGACTGCAGGTAGGAAGAGTCTAACCAGCCAACGTGAAAGTTGGTCGTGGCACTTATAGGGACTCACAGCTGCCTCTTGCTAAGAGGCTTCTGGGATTTAAATTATTGCACCACACTTGGGAAGGAAAAAAAAAAGAACTGATGCCTCCTGCAAAGCCAGGCAGTACCTGGTGTCAGGAAACTTCCAGCAGGTTAGTTTCAGTGCAGGGTATTCCCCATCCTCAGAGCATTATGTGCTGCTAAACCATCACTGGAATTTTACGTGCTATAAAACCAGAGAAACCTATAGATGCTTTTCAGGCAGAAGAATTCAGTGGGTTTTGACTACTTAAGGCACCCCAGTGGTGAGATTCCAGACAGTCTACTTCCCAGAACTGGGAGTCATTTTTGCTTAAATAATATAAATGAAGAAAAGCATGTGGAACTGGAAAACACTAGTGTTTATTTTCAATAAATGTTTTTTTCTGTGCAATTAGCCACACGCCTTCAAATCAGTGAAGTCAGTGCTAATAAAATAAGACTATTCTCTGTTTCAATACTCATACAAACCTTTATAACTCTTGAGCCTTTACTGTGTGAAATAACAAGCATGATACAATTCTCCCACTTAGGAAAACTGGTGGAGCACCGTATCAGACCATACAACTACACTGATCTCCCCAGCAATTTCCTACCAAGAGCATAAAATATGCATATACATGGAGAGTACCACTTTGGGGGGTTGTATTTTTAACTGTTTTTTACATTTCAGCTGGAGTATCTGTCTCTCTCATTGTTTTATTTTTAAAAAGCAAAGCTCCATTCACCTCTGTAACCTGAACTCTCAGGATTGAATTCCTCTCCTTGTAAATTCAAAGCAAACCCCTGCTGATGTCATTTAGATTCCCAGCAACTTAAGTGGATGACAATTTTGTTCTTTGAGTACAAACTGAAAAGAAAGTAAATCTAAACATCACCTGCTCACAATAGGTATTTGCAAAACTTTCTGGGCTGAAAGAAACATGACTTTGGTAAGACCTGTGCAACACCCACATATCGGATTTCCTTATCCAGCTGTCCAGAGTCCCATTAGTGCCTCCTACTATTATCAGTCTCACTCTATAATTAGAACAGCTTATGGTTTATTTGGGCCTTTTTCAAAACCAGATTTCCTTCCCAGACGTAGCTGTCATTCACAAGTACATGAATAGTATCTTTCAAAGTAATTGAAATTTTACATTATTTTGTGACAAACAGGAATAAAGCACATTCAAATCAGGAGAGCAGCTCTTTTAATTAAATGATAAACACTTCACTTACCCTGGGTGAGATGGTTTCATCTGGCATCTGACTGTGCTCAGACGGGCCCCAAGTCCTTTTCCTTTCCCAATGAGAGTCTTTATCTGCCTCTTCAGTGCAACACAAGCCAGCCTGCATTTGCAAGCTTTCTGTCTCCTCGGGGATCTGTGCTGGAATGATCCCCTCCTGCGTCGACTCCCCAGCTTCTGCTGCTGTCTGGAAGGATTGCCCTATGTTACTAACGTATCTGCAAAGCTCTTTCGGGTTTAGCAACTTCAGAAGGTTTCTTCTCAGACTCTCTGTTAAGGTGCAGACAGCATGCCTTGTGTTTTCCTCAGGCAAATGTGTTCCCCCTTCCTCTAGCAGCAAGGAGCTTTCACCCAGCGAGTCCGTGTCTGCACTGCCTTCTGTTATGGTCTCTGAAGCCCCACTTGCCAGAGAAGCCCCTACGCTGGAGCAGTCCACCCTGGCACACACATTGTCCTCGTTCTTTGGCTTGTCAGGTGAGAAATCTGCAGCTGAGTGGCCACTTCCATTCTTCCCTCCTTCCGTCCCAGGATGGCCATCCTCAATGGCTGCAGATGCAACAGGCACCTGCTGCTTCTCTTTGTCTTTCAGACTGGTGCTTTTGTCTCGGTGGTGTCCAACAGTGAGAGTCATCTCTGTGTGCAAAGTTGACTGCCTGTACGTAGAGGGGTCTCTCCTTACATTTACTCCTTTGAATTTTGAGTGATGACCACAGAAGCCAATGGCAGCATCCATAGGCGTAGTGTTATCTGACACTTGGAACAGACAAGGCATTTCACTGAGGAAGTAAGCACACCCATCACAATCCTTACTCAGTTTTAAATCATCTTCATCGTCACTTTCTAATAAAAACTGTAATTTCTTTGTCCAGATTTCATTTTCACGTGCTGTCAACACATCTGAACATTCAAAATACTCCAGGTCATAATCAGAAAAGTCATCCCTTACACTTGGAACATTCTCTGCATGAATCACCACAACAGTGGCAGAACGGTCAGAATCATCTCTTAGCACATAATTGTGATTTACCATGGCAGTATCTGCCTGCTCACTGAACGGGGTGTTCATGGTTAGAGGTGTCCTGAGCCCAGCTGTTTCACATGCCTGGACGCCTGCCAGAGCCTGAGCAGACAGACAGTCTTCTGTGTGAAGGCAGCAGTTGTCTGTGTGGTAAGTGATGACCCTCGTAGGGCAGGAACACACCTCTCTGCCACTGAACCCCTCTGCTTTTCCAGCAGTGACACTGACCGTGCTGTTAATGAGGTCATCACCATTCCCTGAAAGATCCCTTAGGCAGGCAGTATTTTCCTGGGGCTTAAATACATGTTTTACGTCCACACTGTGTTCCATGTTAAGCAAGTATCTGTGGGACTTCTCAAATGCAGGCAATGCTTCTGCCTTTCTGAGCTTCTCAAGCAGCGATCCACTGATTTCTGGAGAGCCAGAATCTGGTGAAACTAACACAGGATCAGCCTCACAGGGGTAACTCCTGTGTTGTGCAAAACGTTTTTCCCTGTGCTCATTTTACCCTGAAGCTTCCCATATTACCACTTAGGTCAGCAAGAAATTCTGGGGAAGTTTTGGTCTTGGGATCTGATTTCAGTTCAACAAAAGCTGGAGAGCAGGTCATTCTAGCCATCAAAACTGTTCCAGATACTGTTCGATGCAGTGCAGATCTTGCTCTGTGTACCTGCAAGTAAAAGAAACCTGAAGTTTAAAGTTACTTCTAAAATGGGTATAGGTATTTTCTAAAAGGTGGTCAACTGGCACATAGCTGCAATTATTTTCAAAAGAAGAGAAATGGTTATTTCTAATCAAGGTCAATCATTAAAGCAGTAACCATCACCCAGCTTTTTACACAATGACACTTCACGGCAACACACTGTAACTGCCTGGAGTGATCGTGCTAGGAAAACAAACTCAGCATGCCTGCACACACACAGGAGCAGGCTTTCACACAGACATGATTTCTACAGGTCCCAGGTAGTCACACTGGCACAACAGCAGCCTATCCCTTGAATTGGCATCATGGGGGCATAAAAGCCAAAGTCTGATTGTATAAATACCTGCAACAACCAGTCTGGTTAGATTTTATAGAGCTATTTCTGTTTAAAACAGTTCTGCTGTACTTGGGCTTGATGTCTGCAATTTCTGTGGTGAGACAACAATGAAATGAGGCTGGTTAGCTTCAATTTCCTGTTTGAATGAGTCTTACTTTCAAACAGCACAACAGTGTGGCAATGCAGCTTTTACACAAAAACACAGGGAAATACACCAAAAGGCTCCCATTACCTGAATCCAAAGAAATATGGAATCATCTCCCTCTTGTAAAAAACCCACCTTGTCTCCTAAGCATTCCCAAATCTTAGGGTTGTGGATCCTTGCACACTCCTAGAGGCACTGTGGGTCGCTCCCCATGCTAATCACAGCGGGACTCTTCTACCACCCAGGGACCACTCCTCGGGGAAAGCAGCATGGCAGAACTGAGTTTCAAGTAAATTCGATCTCATCAAGGATGCCAAGACTAAAAGCTCTGAAAAACTGTGACCTGTTCCAATTCACAGAACTGGTATGACACAAAGAACAGCAGGAAAACTTTCCTGCTATCCCACTAATCTGATGAAGCCATTAAAGACACTCTATTCCTGCTTCTTTTCCTCCTCCCTGCTTCTCCAGTCGTGACCTTGCTAGCCAGGGCCTCTCTCCTGGCTGCTAGAGCACCCTAGCACAGAGCCCTTCCCCAGGCCCTCTCCAGCACTCCATAGCTCCATCTGCATGGCAGGGCCAGGAGCAGAGCAGTCACTGGGCCTGTCAGCACCCAGCTTCTGTCATAGCCCACCGCAGACACTGATCAAAGCCAGTCAGTAAGAGAGTATGCAAGAGCTAGATTAGAGCTCAGCAGAGACACAGCAAGGGGCTTGTGGCTCGCCTGGAATCTGCCTCTCCTGTAACGAGCACGAAGCAGCGAGGTGCCTTGGCATTTCCTTCCAGCAAACCCTGCCACAGACACTCTGCCCACAGAGCTACGTACCAGGGAGGAGAAAAGCAGGAAGAGAAGGTGGTCAGCAGCAAGGATACTAGAAGAGACAACGCGAGGTTGTGGGACAAACAGTTTGACTCCATGCACACAAAGGAGTGCAGAACACCACATGATGGGGGAACCAGCCCAGCACCTCTCCCAGCAGACATGTAGGTGTGCTGGAAACGTGGGCACGGAGCCGCAGCAGCCTAGCCGTGGAGGCCCACAGGAAGGGGTGGTTTGAAGAGCAAGCCTGATGTGCTGCAAAGGTGTATCATCAGCTCGGAGGCGTAGCTGGGAGGCTTCCAGGACACACAGAAAATGACATAACAGCTTTACCAGAGTGCAAGTCAGCCTGGTCAGAGTGGGTTGGTGGGGGATGCTTGGCAGCAGGAAGCCAGGAGGGGAAGCACGCGCGGCTGTGCGCAGCATGCTGACGTGCGGAAGGCTTTGGGCTATCCACGCAGGAAGTGCAGGGCAGGAAGCTGACAGCAAGGTTCCTCAGACTGTTTCCTGAGAAGCAGGCTGGTTCAAAATCCCTCACGAGGTGGGCTTCCCTGCTGAAGGCACAAGCAGAGGACCATCGGTGCATACTGTCATGCTTCTAACTCATGCGGACAGCTGCTGACTGGCCCCGGGCCAATACTCTGTGCTTGCTTCGCATGGGCCTTTGAAGCACCATCTAGATCGTGCACTCTACCAGAGCCTGGAGAAGAAAGGCCTCAGATCCCATTATCTTCAGCCTTTCAGATCTCTGATCACATTCTGTTTTCCATTTTGACTCTAAGAAATTTAAATATTTAACAGGAAAAAACGGAGCAGCAGAGATGACTCTTCCCCTCATCCATTTTAGCACACTGCCACAGAACTAGCCCCCACCTCCTCCTGAATACCTAATGTCCCCTGTTGCATGCTCTCAAAGCTGCTTTCATCTTTGCTTTTCAGAAGACCAGATGCCTCCTTCCTCTTTTTTTTTTGGAAGGTCTTTGCTATTTTAAAAGCAGGGTAATTCTCCCAGCTGAAAAGAGCTTTGGCAACATTTTTTTTAATGCAGATTGCCTCAAGAACACTCCTTACCAAAGCAATTGTACTACACAGCTATCCTTATCTGAGTTCAGCTGCACTTGGTCATAGAGGGGAAAAGAGCTGCAGATTTCTCCATGTGAAAATTAGATTAGATTGCTGTGCATTTTATCAGATCCAACAATGGAAATTAAAGCAAAATAATGTTCCACTAGAAAACCGCAATAAATGCTGGTGTTCCACCCAAGATAGAGACTTGAAAAAAAAATCTGGAGAGAAATAGAATATATTATATAAAACCATCATTTCAATGATTGGATTTAGATTGAAAGTGGAAAGAGAACTGTTCATATGATACCCTCCCAGCTCTTCCAGAAAACTTGTGCTAGAAGACATGTAATGCAGTTGACTGAGGAAGGATGCGTGGGACACAGGCATCTACTCAGCTGCTGGGCAGTGACCTGGGAACAAGCTCAATTCCCAGGCAACCGGGTTTTGAACTTTGGGTGCAAGGAGAAGGGAACGTTACAGGTGTGTTCTGGCTGCTTGCCTCAAGCCTTGCTCCGCAAACCAGAGATGCCACTTGATGAACCACGTGCTAGCTAAGGACAGGAGAACAGTGAAGCAGAGCCAGGCAAGAGAAATTAACACAGGGTTTTAAGCAGGTAATGGGACAGAAGGTGCCTAGTTTGGTTCTCTAATGATCTGCAAAGGTATTTCCCATCTCTTACTGATCAGAACAGTGGTAATTCTTGGAGATCTTTGTAGTACCCAAAGTAAACACCGGTTTCTGCTTAAATACAAAAAAAAGGACAACACATTGGGCAGTGTTCTACCTCCCCAAGCTGTTGTACCAGGAGGCTGCAAAGACTCTCACAAGCCCAGGCTTTATATCCACATGCACCAGCACTACAGCAGCGAGCAGCTGCAGCACCCAGCTCTGTGGTCCCTGGGTGCTCTCACTGCAGGATGGCTACAGGACAAAGCTGCCAGTTTCTTATCTCATCACCAAGGGAAGCTTCCCTCCCTTCCAGGAAGCAGGTTTCTGGCATTCCTGCTTCCTTCCAGACTTGTGCAGCTGGGCCTTCCTGCCCCCATGACAGATCACTCCTTGGTCACAAATCACTGCTGCTGAGCGGCTACCATTTGAGTTTCGCCCTCCCTTCCCCATGACACGCTGGCTTCCCCTTTCCCCTTCCTCCACCCATCACTTAGGTGTGTCCCCATCCCAGGAAGAAAACCACCTGCGCATCACCACGGTGTGATGCTGCCGAAGCTTCATGCCCAAGGAACAACGGATAAGGGAGAGCAGAGGTGGCAGCAGCATAAGAACAGGGGCCCGAGAGCTACGGCTGGAGACGACTGAGGAGAAATAAAGAACTGATGGGAACTTAGGGCCGTCAGATTAACAGGGCATCAACAGGCAGCAAAGGCATCTGCAGATGCTTCACCAAAATCCCTCTGTGGCTGGAGATAATCAAAGTGTTTGTCACAACCAAACAGTTTATATTATGCAAAAGAATGTCTGGAAAAAGCTTCAAAAGGGCTAAAAACCTCACTCAACATTTCTCTAAGGAAAATATATAATAAAACAAACTCAAGTAAATTTTCAGAGGAGGGAAATGCTTTTTAACTTAACAATTATACTTTGCCATAACTCCATACTGGTTTTGAAAAAAACTATCCATAGTGGAAAAAATGCCAAAAAATTCCAATTCTAAATTTTTAAAAAATATAATTTCAAACTTATTTTCATTTAAATGCCAATGCTTTTCCTGATTTGAAACTTTTTTTTCAATAAAAAATTGTTCCATGTTCAATCATTTATTCCAACCGAGACCAAAGTTTTTTTGAAAAATTACACTTTTACTTCAAAGGCACAATGTTCAATTCTCAGTGACAGCCATTTTGCTATTAAAGCCACTTCTAGTGACTTCAGAAGCAACTGTTGTCATAAGAATCCTGATGTCAGCAAAAATTTTTAACTGATAAAAATACATAAATCCAATTAAACGTTAAAAGTGGCCATTGACTTTCCTCTCTCACTTCACTTTTTTTTCCCTACTTTATCTAGTTCCAACCAAAATGACAACTTGCCTTTGTGAGCAATTTCACACTCATGAAGTTATTTCTAGACAGAGCTTACACATTTTACAAGTCCAGGAGAGAATTTATGTCTCTCTGTGGGGTTCATTTCCCCTGGGGTCAGTGTGAAAAACCCCTTTACTACCTCTCTGAAGTTTTTTCTTCTCTTATTTACCTCCTATTCATCACGTAATCTCCGTTCTCCACACCGTCCCACTCAGCCCACACCCTGTTTCAGCAGGATTTATGCTTATCTCCAGATGCAGTTGCTCCTCCTGCTCCCGCAGAGGGCTGCCAGGCTATGCCCACGTACTCGCTCCTTATCACGACCACACACACCTCTTGGGGCAGGGGCCATTCCTGTATTCACAATGGGCCTACACCTGGTGTAGGACTGCAGTACAATCGACACATGTGCAGGTGCTCCAGGCATTGTCTCGCACTTTAAAGGCTCCACATCGGTGCCCAGATACCCCGTACAGCTGTGTGGCTCTGCAGGTGTTACATCCACCTCTGCACAACAGTGTGGGACAGAGAAGCCTGTGTCAGCCCACACAGCAGGTTATCTTAGCCAACACACAGGAGCAATGAACTGATAATCCCTCTATGTGTCATATTAAGAAATATCCTTCCATCAACTAATATTTTGGTCTCTCTATACCACGTTGACACTGGGGCTGGGACTCCTGAGAACACAAGGAAAATGGATAGCCACATAAATACTGTGTGTTTGTGAGAGCCTCAGATTGCACACACCTCACACTCAGTAACTTATCTGCCACTGTCCACTCCTGTCAGGCCACACAACATCTGGCTTAACTGGTCAAGGATTAACTTTCACTGAATGCCTAAACACACACACACACCCCAGAGAAAGCACAGCCCTGCTCCTGTGTCCATATGTGTGTACGAGGAGGATGTGGATGGATGCATAGTAAAGCTTGCTCACCTGGTCTTGTAACATTTCTTCATCAGACAGATCTCGTTCAGAAATTGGAGTATCTGCTCACATGCTTCCTTGTTTGTTCTGAGATACTTGGTCTGAGACAACAACTTCCCCAAACACCAGCAGCCGCTGTCACCTCCACTCCGCAGGGCAAACTTTGGGACATGGATTTGCCCTGTTGAAGAACACGTAATATCCCCTAGACTATCCTGCTAAACTTTAGATTATCAGTACAGCTCCTGCTCCATTCGCCTGGCACACCATATACATTTTCATACACCCCGTTATAGGGATGCTATAGCAGCAGGTAGCTTAACCACAGCACTGACAGAATGAAATTCCACGTGAAATCTCTGATCTGTTTTCCTTCCCTCCTAGGCCACACAAGCTTTCCAAAGCAGTTGTGCCAGACAGCTGTACAAACGTGTTTCACAACTGCTGTGATCATGCCTGTGTTCTTAAGTGCTGCTGCCTTGTAAGCGTGAATCTCCAAGACAAGAGGAACAGGAATGCTGGAGCTCAGTATGACTTCCTGAGCTCCACTGACAGCAGGGCTGCAGGAACTATTTACACAGCAGTTTGCTTGCAATAGCATCTGATGGGGTAAGAGTAGTGAGAACCCATGCATGCAAGGATTTACAATGACTGTGTTGTCTGTATCACACATTAGCTCTGCTGGACTCATTTCTGCCAGGAATCCCTAATGCTTGGACACAGTGTTACTCTTCTGTTAATCCTTCACAACACCACAATCAAACCAAACCTTGAGAGCAGCACACTTGTCCCAGAGCATGGAATGGCACAAATCAAACCAGCAAAATAGGGTATTATCTAAACCAATTGCCACCTATCTGTCGTGTTACCTGGGTCTGGATAAGACAGCTCTCAGCGAAGTGTGGGCTGTTCAAAAAGCAGAAGTCTGGAAAATATGTCCTTGCCAAATCGGCTGTGATATCTTGTGTCTCTTCAGCTTCAGGTAGGCTTTTTGACAGCTTCTATATTAGTGTGCTACCTGTTGTAAACAGCACCACAATATAAAGAAAGCGCCCCAGCTATAATTCCTTGGCTACATGTAAGAATAGTAAGTGACTGACTTGGCATATCTCTAACAGAGGCCTTAATATAGAGTAATTAAGATAAGCAATCACAGCACAGCTTTTAACACCAATCTCTCTTAATCTATTTTTAACGTTTGTCAAGCATCTGACACTTCCAGCATGAGCAATTCCTGCAGCCTGGTAATCATCTACACACTACCAAGTGACCAGATTTTTTCTCAGGAATGGAGGAAATTTTTCCCTAGTCAGTATCTGGCCATGTGACATATTTAGCAGGAATAAAAGGTGTATTTTGGGTTACCCAGTATCACTTGCACATTCGTTAGAGAAGGAAGCCTGCTCCTGTACGATTTCTGCAATTTTGTTTGCCTTGCTGAAGCAGCACCAGTGGCCTTTCAGAGGCATGTAGCAGAATTCTAAATGCAACATGTTACTAAAAAAATAAATCCCTCAAGATGAGCAAAAGTGACTCTACTTTCACAAAAGCAAACAACAAATCTTATTTCCTGTTGAAAACCTGTATAAATCACTATACTCATGTAGTGCATTAGGAATAAAGTAACTTGCTCTTCATTTATTGATCTTGTATGATACGCATTCTAATTGCACACGGGAGAAAAAAGTAGACAAGTAATTTTAAAAGTATAAACAACTTGACCTCCCAAGCCATAAATGTGACTTACCCTTGAGTGCTCTCTCTTTTCAGTTCTAGAAGTGGGCCAGGCCTGTGGTTGGACTCTGCACTACAAAACAAGAGACATTTATTAACTCATGCATGCTGTTTCAGAGCTGAGAAGCCAGCTGAAAGAGACAGTGTTGTTTTGCTAGTGTGACCTTAGTATAGTGAGTCTGATCACAGAACAGTGTGACTTTTAAGAGACGATTTCATTACACTCAGCAGATGGCTCTTCTGGGAAAGCCTCTGCCAGCCAGCGAGCTGCCAGTGAAGAGAGGGCACATCCTACTTCCATAGAAGTTCACGGGAGTTTCCTCATGGCCTTGAGAGAGAGGAAGTGCTGGCCTTAGCTTTTTGTAATAAACACTGGTTGTTTTTTTAAAGCACACACTTAAGTGCTTAACCACTCTGCTAGGCATGTTGGTAATTTCTTACTTGCTTGAAGTTAAGCACACAAAAGTTCTGTTGAACGTGAGAAAACCTGCAAGCACTAACAGACAGGCTGAGGAAACCACAGGTGGCTACTGAACTTCTAACTACTGCTACACAAATCCACCTAAAGGTTCACATTTCTCAAAGGCAACTAAGTGAATCCTGAACTGAGACAGCATTCCTGCTCCTGTTGCCTAAGAAGCCAAGCCTGGCAGAGGAGGAACCCCAATGGATTGCACAAACTCTTGCAAGCTCAAGGCAACTGAAAAGGAGGTTTTGCACCAATTTTTTCTTGACTGTTTTGCTGAAAGTGTAGCTAAAACTGGTTATGAGAGACTGTGGTGCCAAATATTTCTTACTCTCAGTGCTATCTAGACCCAGATAGGAAGCTGGTGTATTCAGCTATAAATATAGCACCCACCAGCACCCTCCCTCAGGAGCAGCAGCAGGGTACGTGTTTTATATCATAGCCTAACAGGCAAAATAATTCCCAAGGAAACGAGAGACCAGGATTTGAAACCACATCCAACCTGAGGTAATCACTTCACCGTTTGACACGGTAGGAAGGGACCCAACAAGCACAGAGGGAAGGCTGAGGCAGGTGAAAGGCAGCTGCCTGATTTTCTAGCAGCTGAGTCATACACAGCTGTGGATAACCACGCAGCATCAGGAAGCCAAATTCACCATCTTACCTCCATCCATGTTGCCACACAGGTCAGTTTTGCACCTAAATCAGGAGAAATAAACTATTGGTTGTAGATGCAGAATAAAGCCAGTAATGCATTTCTTCAAATGAGGTCTTGTTTTCCAAAGGTTATGGACCCCGCAGAAGGCAGGAGAGATGCTAGTGTCACCTGCTCTGCGGGCAGATGTCAGCCCATTTTGAGTAGCACAGCACGACCCAAGAGGCCACAGGCTGCCACACGGCCGTGCTCTTGGGTCTGGTCCCAGCACCGTGCTGCTGCAGCCGCCTGACCCCTCGCTCACTGGGAAGGCAAGGCAGGGCAGGCCCGAAGTCACCTGAAGCCATACTGCACAAATACAGGCTGCCATGTCGGAACGCTTGATCGCCCATTAAAGTCGTTAACACACTTACTGCGGCACTTTCAGTCCACTCTGCATGAGCTATTGCTCCAGAGGTGAGAACTGCCCTCGGAGCATGGCCGTGCCTGCCCATGAGCAGCGATGGGGAGCAGCCATGGCAGCGTCTCTGTGCCAGACACCTCAGGCCGGGCACTTGCCTGCCGGGGAGACTCTGCCTCATGGAGGCCGTGGCTGCGCTAGATCAAGCCCGTCCTCCTCAAAACGAGCCCCTGGCCCCTGCATTGCCCGGTTTCTGCCGGTTTGTCCCTCGCCTGACTCCCCTCCGCCTCACAGGAGAGCTGCTCCCGGCCGCGTCTGGGCTGCTGGCCCGGCCTCCGATCCGACACTCGACTGTCCCGCTCCGAAACGGGCCGGACGGAGCGCGGGCCGGCTCCCTCGGCCCCGGAGCGCGCCTGAAGGAGCCCCGCTCCGTCCCTCGGGCCGCAGGCCTCGCCGGCACGGGCATGCCGAGTGGCCTCCCGGGGAAGGGCGAGAACCGCGCCCTGCGCGGCGGGGCCGGCCCGCTCCGTGCGGCTGCGCTCAGCGCGTCCTTCCGGGCGGGAGCACCGCCCCGCGCGCGCCGGCGCTGAGCAGCCGCGGACACGGCAGCGATGTCGGAGCCGGCGCGCAGCGCGCCGGGGGCCCTGCCCCTCAGCCGCCTGCCGGAGCCGCTGCTCCGGAGGCTCAGCGAGCTGCTAGACCGGGCGGCCCCCGGCAAGGGCTGGCGGGACCTGGCGCAGCGAGCGGGGAGCCGCGGCAGGGTCCGGCTGAGGTGAGGGCGGCCCGAGGGAGCGGGCGGGGAGCGCGGTAGCCGGTACCGGAGGCCGGGGGAAGCTTCCGCTGACCTGGGCCGGGCGGGGGGCGGCGGGAGTGGGCTCGGCGGAGGCCTCGGCCGTGGCGGGTGGGCGGGCTCGGGCGGCACAGCCCCGGGAGGACGGGCCGGCCGTCTCGGCGGAGGCCGTGGCGCCACCGCGGGGTCGAGGGCAGGGTCCCGGCGTCCCTCCCGGAGCCTCCCCGGCGGCCGCGCCGAAAGCAGCCGAGGCGGCTGGCGGGCCGGCCCCGTTGCCAGCCCGCGCTTGCGGAGCGCCGCGCTTGTTCCGTTGCCGCCGGCGCCTGACCCCGGCCCGCCGGCCCCGCTCAGGGACGCGGGGCAGGGGGCGGGCCCCGCGCAGCGGCAGGTGGGGCGGGGGCGCGCAGCGCTCGTCCCGATGCCCCCCGGCGAAGAGGGAGCCGGCCGCAGGTAGCGGGGCAGCGTGCCCCGCGGCGCCGGCTGCCCGCAGCGAGAGCAGCAGCGGCTTCCCCGAGCCCGGGAGTGGGGAGAGCCGCCGCCGGCTGCTCCCGCAGCTTCTCTTCTGCGTTAGGGGAAACGCGTTCATTTTCCTCTGCTCGCTCTTCCCAGGCCGCGTTCTTTAGGCCGCCCTGGCCACTGGCGTCCTGTGGCTTTCAGAGGGTTGCTTAGAGGGCAGCGTCTCGAGAAACCAGGCGTCTCGACTGCGGCCTTGGATGCACGTTGTGGAGATGTGGCCTTTCTGTGCTTCTTAGTCTAGGGAAATCACAGAGTCACAGATTGTAGGGGTTGGAAGGGCCCTCCAGAGATCATCGTGTCTAACCCCCTGCCAAAGCAGGGTCCCTAGGACAGAGAGGACTGTCTCTGTCAAGCTGAGGACTACAGTGGGACCCCTCTGTCGTATTACCCGGTAAAATACTATGAAGGTCTGCTTGATAACCGACAGCATCCCACCTCCCGGCTTGTGTGGGAATGGAAGAAACGCTGGCAGACCGTTTTAGTGGGGATGCATAAAGCTTGCATTGCCTTTCCACAGCTGCACTTGTTTCCTTATTATCTCTGTTGTTGTAATCTGCTGTGATTGGAAGTACACAAAGACTGAACACCAGAATTTGGAACTACTAGTGTTCATACGTGGAGATGAGTTCACTGGAGCAGTTAACCTGCAGCATAGCAGGAGATGTGTGTATCAGTTAAGCTGCAACAGTCGCTTGTTTTAACAATTACTCTGAAAATCAAAGTCTTCCTGGGCTTTCAAGTTAGATTCTCACTCGCTCTACCGCTTCTGAATTAGGTACGTGAGAGTAAAAGGTGCTGTGCTTGCTTTTCTGCTGAGACTTTAAGAAGTGGAACTCAGGAGGTTTCTTAATACCTTTGGTCAGAGTTGTTCACAACAAGCATCTCCCGTTTTGTAGCATGTAACTTGCCAAGACCACTGTGTTGGTAGCAGTGTCACTGTATAACCTCTGACCTCCTGAAACCTGAGGGAAGTGCTGCAAATGTGTCCAAATTGGCTAGGGTTTTCCCATCTTTTATGGGTTTTTTTTTCTTTGTCCACGAGTGATTCTTAATTCTGCTCTTTTCTGAGGAAAGTGTACCAAGAAGGTGTGTGCCCTGACTCCCTCATATTATTTTGCAGCCCTCTGGATTTAGAGCAGTGTTCCCTCAAAGTGCTGGAGCCAGAAGGAAGTCCCAGCTGGAGTCTCCTGAAACTGCTGGGAGATCGGGGCTGCACTGTGGTGGAGCTTGTGGAGTTCCTGCAGGCCCTGGAGCATACGGAGGCTGTGCAGTGTCTCAGCCATTCAGGTCAGTTCTGGTTTGTGCTGCAGCTCTGGGTGTTAGCCTGCACACACTGTAGCACTCTCTTTCAAGTAAAGTGGTAAGTAAAAACATCTTCAGTGGTTGGATTCTAGTAACTGGTATCCTATGATTGCCATAGTAATTGGCTCTTGGGATTCTGAGATGTAAAAGTAAGCCAAGTAGATAAGCAGGCTTAGCGCAGTGTCGTTGTGGACTCGGACTTGGCAGCATGGATGTGACAGGTGCTGTCATTCCCTCTGCTGCTTTGGCTTATGTGTCCAGCTCTGCCTTTGGGAGATGCGTGCAGAACTGGAACAGTTGAGTTAGACAAGTAGTGTTGCCAGCCATCTGTTGGGTTTTGCTAACTGCATTTCACAGCTTACCATCACTGAAGGGGAAGGGTCCAATTAGTGCCAGTTCTGGTGCAGATTGGATCCCATCCAACTTAGTAATTGGACAGAAGGAATTAAAAAACAACTAGCTTAGGATAGAGCGAGACTATTTCCTGCTAACACGTTCAGCTTTCTTCCTCAGGAGAGGCCTGGAAGCGGGGCGATGCGAGGGAACGCTTGGGAACAGCCATGCAGGCCCAGTGCTTCTTGCCATAGGACAAACCAGGGCCCTTTTCAGTGTCCTTCTCCTTCAGGATGTGGTGAAACTCAGTTACAAAAGCTTCGTGGTGGTGTGCTGTCCTGTGCCATGAACGCTTGCTTATTCCTTGTCCACACGGTAGTTGCTGGGGGAGTGCTGAAAACCAGGAGAGTCCTGGTTCACACTCGTGCTGCAGAGTGCTGCACTGAGCCAG
This sequence comes from Porphyrio hochstetteri, assembly GCA_020800305.1. NCBI lineage: Eukaryota > Metazoa > Chordata > Aves > Gruiformes > Rallidae > Porphyrio > Porphyrio hochstetteri. The sequence goes on from CM036938.1 coordinate 92,166,057, forward strand.
AGTGGCCTGTGACCACCTCAAGTGTCACCACCGCTGCTGAATCGAGGAGTTTTGTGTGGCTGTCAGCCAGGGTACGTTTTGAAATATGTAATGGAGACTAAATCCTGGGTAAAACAAGAACTTGCTACATAGCAGAGTGGTGAGATGGTGGCATCAGTTAGGGAGCTGGGTAGATAGCTAAGAGATCCATGTGTGGAGGAGAACAAGCCGATCCATGGACTTTTGTCATGACTCACTGGAACTGCAGAGATGGCCTTTTATGAACGAATCTCTCAGTGGCATTGTGATCTATGATGGAGTGGATCCAGCCTCCTCTGAGGAGGACTGGGTAGCTTCATAGAGACTGAGAAACTGAGACCAAGAGAAACCCAAGCAAAGGGTATCTGAAGAAGTCAGAAAGAATTTTTAATTATTTGAGAAGCCATAGGCCTTGATATTTGCAGCATTTATTTAAATGTTCAGAGGTGGTTGATGCTTGATGTCAAAGTACAAATTCATAACTACCCATTTGCCCTAATACACAAACAAGAGCTTCAGTGTTGCTCCAGCTCCTTTAGGAGGGAGATTGTTGAAGGTAAGGCTTCTGTAGCTCTCGTACTTGGTTGTTAGGACTGTTTCCTACCACCTTGGCTGATGCAGTTAAAAAGACACAAACCTTTGTGAGCCTAGGAGTGTACTGGCTAATGAGTGTGCACTTTAGTGCTTAGCAATCTGTTTTGGCATCCCTTTGTGGCAGAGATGGATGTTACAAGCTGGGAAGTGCCTTGCTTTGCACCATGTCGGTCCACAACTGACTCCCAGAGACAAGTCCCAGAGCTTGTTTGTCTTCAGAGCTTAGGGTCTTGCCTGTTGTACTGGACCATTTTCATATAAAGAAACAAAATAGTAGCAGTAACTTTAACACTTAAACTTTTTGGTGGTAAGAACAGGGCCTTGGGTCACCTCTGTGTCCCCTTTTCCTGCCTTTTTTCCTCTTGTCCTGTTGTGACCTTGCTGGAAGTGAATGAGATGCGAATAGCATCTCCTGGGGTAAGAAGGGAAGAGGCCTGATGCGCAGTGTGTGTACTGCAGCCTGGTCCTGCAGCCTCACTGCGCTGCAGTGACTGAAACCAGAGTGAGGAGGTGTTCCTGCTCTGCAGGCAGGCCCTGCGGTGCAGCAGCTCAGGCACTCCAGCCTGAATGTGAGCAATTGAGGGCAGATTTCCAGAAATGACTGAAGATGTTGATGGTGTGTAAGCCAAGAGCCTAACAGTCGGGTTGTAGTTGGGAGTACTGAAGCTGCAGCGTGTGTCTTGGAGTCAGGTCGCCATGCATGTCCGTTTGCCATCCTCAGTGGTGCAACTCAAGCTTTGCATTTCCCCAGTAAAGTTGAAGAAGTATTTGGGTATCTTTGTGGCCATTCAGAAAATCGAGCCAAAAGGTTTTCTTTCTGAGCCAGTAAATTCTGTGGTGCTTGCAGGAAGTAGCTGTGTAGTGCTGAATGAACTGCAGGAAAACAAATGAAACCGTGAAGAAATTATGAATCATGTTTCTTAAAACTTCTTGTAATGCTTCCAAGGAGTGTAAAACTCATCTTTCAGAGGACTTGTTTTTCCCAACGACTTTCTTAAGAGAAATGAGTGATGGAAACCAGGGGAGACTTTTTTTTTAAAAAAAAAGTGGAAGTCTTTGGGAAAAGTGAGTTGTCTTTATTTTTCTGTCCTTTAAATTGAAATAATACAATCCTGTTTGTCTCGATTAATGCTAGGTGTTTGTGATGCTCAAAAGCTGTACTTCAGACACTCCCTTTAACTGTGAAGACCAGTGGAGGCAGTGTTAGATGAGGAACCTAGGTAGCGATCTTCAGGGCTGGGTTTGAGAGAGGAGTTAGTTCAGAGAAAGGAAGGCAGGGGATGTTCAGGTCCTGCAGCTACTCCGGAGTAGCTGCCTGTGTGATCAGCTATTCAGAGTAAGGGTGTGTGTGGAGGAAGTTGATGCAGACTGCTTCCCTGCTCGACAAAGGTGATGTGATTCTGAATGTCCTGTCGTCTCCCATGACCACAGGGGTTCCTGCTCAGCTTCCAGCCCGGCCATGGAATTGTTACGGGTTCTTTGCTCTGTCATTCTCAGTTAGGAAAAGGTTCTGATGGGCAGCAAAGTCGTTAAGGATGAGGGGAAATAAAGTGGACAGAAAGAAAGCCCCTGGCAGAGCGTAATGCGGCGCCTGGGAGCCAGTGCTGACCTTGAGTCCTGTACCCAGATAGTTGCCATCTCCTTGGAGCTGTTTTTTTAAACAGCTTGTGGTGCACTCTCTGCTCTCCTGTAAGACTGTTCCCCCAACTGCCTGGAGTAGTGCTCCTGTCCCAGACAGGACGGGGCAGAAGCTGAAGGATGGAAGTGAGACCGACTGTGGAAGAGCAAAGCTGAACTTGCCCTGTGTGCACCTGCTGGTACCCGAGCGGGGTGCCGTGGCACATTCGTGGTGTCTGTAAGGAGCTGGGCTGGGTGGCTGGGACAGAACTGACTTTAGTCCTAGCAGCTCACAAGGTGCTGTGTTTTAGAGCCCCCTGCTCAGCAGCAGAAGGGAAGGGGCGTTTGGGGGGGCCCAGCCAGCTCTTGCTTAGAAACTGGCAGGGGCATCGATCTGCTCAGGGGAGGTGGTGAGCCACTGCTATTTCATCACTTGTTTCATTTTCTTCCCTGTTCTTCCACTGTTTTATTTTGGCCTCCAGGTCTCTTGCTTTCCCCTGTGGGCCACTGCACTGGCTGGGACTGTGCTGGTTACCTGCCCACCACCAGTGGTGCAGCAACGAGTCCTTACTGCCTGGTGTTGCTGCTGGTCCCGCTGGGGTTGTTCAGTGCCTTTTGCCATCATAGCAAATAATGCTTTAAATGAATGCTTTCTTGGATGGCTCCTCGGCTCAGTGTTGCTGAACACCTTGGTCACAGGACCACGTGTGGTTTTTGGCAGCAGTGTGAGCTTAAACGTTGTGTTCTGCAGTCAGCTTCTTTTCCCTCCCTCCTCCTCTTCTGACGACCTTGATTGTACCAGCAGGTCTGTTTTTGGGGTCAGGCTGTAACAAGATCTCTGGAACGGTCCGGGTTAAGCAAATAACTGTATCATACCAGGCTAGTGTCAGAATTTTGCTCATGCTATTTCCTGGCAGTTAAAATTTGAAGTGGAAAATTTTAACCTTGTGTATCAGCAAAAGCAAACTTGTGTTCTGCAGGAGTCAAAGGCATAAGTAATAAGGTTGGGTGAAGATTAAGAGCAAAACTCACCACGTTGTAGTTAAACTAACTCTTACTGTTTTGATCCACAAAGACATTGTTGGGTGTGAGCAAACTCTTAAAACTTGGAATACCTTTCCCAGGAGGGATCCCTGGTGCTACTGGAAATATTATTTGTTTTAGTGAACAGACAGCAAGAGGGATTGAGGTATCCTGAAATTAAAGCATCTGAGTCATCTACTTTAAATAAACCTTCAATACACTCTGCAGAGCACTGATCCCTCTGAGCACAGACTTTGTGTGATGGAAGGCATCATCCATGCCTGCAGAACACGGTACCTTGTGTGTACACAGCACAGACAAATCTAGTGTATGTAATGACAGGCTCTTTCTTTGCTCACAGGAGAAACTAAACACAAATTTAAACTGTGGAATTGTACTTCTTTCTAACTGCCCTCTGTGTAAATTCTTTTTTAAAGGTATAAAGATTCTTGTGCAGCCAGATTCCCAAGCAGTGCTCTCTGGTCAAATTGTCAAGCTGTGCTGCTGGGCAACTGGACACCCATTTGTGCATTACCAGTGGTTCAAACAGGAAAAAGAGGTAATGGTGGGTACAGAGAAGAATTTGGGGGTTTTAAGTGGTGGAAATAATAGGTAATGGTTTTGGATGATACTTTTTAAGACTTAGTTACAACGAGAGCAGAGCACTGTGTACACTAAAGAACGCAGAAGTGTAAGAACTGCCTTGTAACCAGTGTGCTGAAGTAGTAAGGTGGTTCCTTAAGTTCAGACCACCTCCTCCTTGGCATGTGACAGTGAGGAAACGGTCAGTTTAGTTGTCTCAGCTTACTGAGCAGTTCAACACAGGCCACTGAGCAGCTGGAACAAATGCCAGTCACTGCTGGTCTGGGGCAGAGGGAAACATGTTTCCTTAGAGCCAGCGGTCGAAGGCCTGAGGTCAGCAGTGAGATGTCTAGCTCATTTCCTACACCTTTATAAAAGTTTCTCTAGGTCATCCGCAACATGGCTTAAAAATGTGCTTACAGTCATTTCCTGCTCACTGTAGTGAAAATGGGGATGTAGTAAGTTCTTTCTCTGTGAAGGACTGGTACAGTTTCCTGGTTGTGGTTGAATGTATCTTAAGACAAGAGCTGAATGTGACACAGGTGCTGGTTGCAGTAGTGCTTAAGAAATCATTCCAAGATATTTACAGAGGAGGGTAACATTTATTTATTTCAGGAAGAGCTTTTCAATTGGCTTAAAAGCTCAAATGTCTTAAATAGAGGCATGTGAATTATTATTGGAAGAAAGCCTGTGTCTGAGCTACTGAGTGTGTAGAACAAGACTTTCTCCTTCAAGGAAGCAAAGGGTTTGAGGCTGGTGTTACCAACACTGAACTAAGTATTCTGATGTTTGATCCTGGTGTAGATTAAATCAGTCTAATTTCAAATGTTTCTTGGTTCACCTGTAATGCAGGTTCCCCATGGCAATTACCCAGAGCTGGTTCTGCACCCAGTGAGTGTGAGTGATTCTGGGTTTTACATCTGCCGCGTGAACAGCGAGTCCTCCTTTGCCTTCAGTCGGTGGGCACGACTGGAAGTGTGTGATCTCCCAGATACATCTCATGGTGAGTGGCAAAGCTGTTGTCTTCTGAAAGTCTGTCTCCCCACTTCGTAGAGGAACTTGGATCCCTGTTGCTGTCTCGCACAGATTCAGAAGAGGGGTGATTAAAAATGTGGAGGCCAATTACTGGGCTCTTGTGCTGGGCACAACAGCAGAAGAGAAATGAAGTTCCACAGTGGTGGGCAAGAATAGCTTGAAGGGAAATACATGCAGCCCCAGATCCAGATTCATAGAGGATTCTCGAGCCGGAAAAGCAGTTCTTTAACTCTCCAGCTGTTTACCTGTTCACCTCTTGTTGTACCTTGCACACACACAGTCTGTTCTGAATGTCCGCCCCGTGGGCTCTGGTCTTAGTCAGGACTGTTTCATCTGTGTGCTGCCAGCCTGAGAAAAGAGGGATTTGGGTAAAGGAGACTGATGAGATTCCCTGCCTTCCTAGAAAGCAGTCCTACCTTGCCTACAGGGGTAACAGTAAGCTAGAGAAGAGCACAGGCACACTGGGCCTGGACATCTCAGAAAACTGAGGTACTGTGGAGTGGAAAGAGGGTGAACTGCACTCTGAGGAGACAGGACCGAGGTCTGGAGCGAGGTTTGGCAGGTAGCAAAGTGAGAGCTCTCCCTTCCACTCACTTTTTCAGATCCTGATCGGCCATCACAGTAGGGCATCACAGTCTCAGACATGTCCCAGTTGGGACAGATAAACTGGTCACAGCCCAGCATGTTCGCTTTTTGCTAGACCACCTGGGGAAAGAGGAGGCTGGGGCTCCACGGGTGTCTCTGTTGTAGAGCAGCTGTTTGCTGGTGTAATCTTTTCAACTTCATGTAACTAACCCAGATATTAGTGAAGACATGCCAGCATTTTACTGAAATAAACCTTTGAGAGGAGGAAACACGTGAGTTAAACTGAGACTTTTTGGTGTGAATTGCATCTTTATGGCTGTTATAAATGGTCAGTTAACAGTCAGTGTGTGTTACCTGCACAAGAAAAGACTCAGTCATTCAGTTGTACCAGTGTAAGTCCAGGTGGATTCATGGCACTGGCTTGAAGAAACCTCTGTGTCAGCAGTGGGTTAACCTCCATCTGCAGTATACCTGATCAGAGTATGGACGCGGAATAATTGTGAGGAGAGTGAATAGTAGGGGAAAGCAACTAAGGTTAAATAGCTGGCTCCTCAGCAGTATCCAGCTAGTACTGGAATTTGTTGGTACAGCATAAGGAAAACCTTGGGAATTTACTTCTTGGGTCTAGTATGTTACTGTGCATTGATTCCCAGGTTCCCAAGGCTGCTGGCATAGCACCTCCTTGTTTTTGGGTGCCTGTAGGGGTTTGGGGCTGTTTTACAGAACAGTCCCTTGTGTTAAACATGCATTGACTCACACATTGCGTCTGCCCTTTATGAACTCTCTAATTGAATGGCCTGGGCTTGCTTGCTCTTGGCCTGAAGAGGTGTAAGAGATCAGCTGCACAGCCTTCAGACTGTCTCATGTCACGGGTCGAAGGTGTTTTCCATTTGCATCCCACATACAACACTTACTCATGTCAGGGAAGGAGATAGAACTGATCTTCCTATAGAAGATGAGGAGCTATTGCAGTGTCATTTGAGGTGACCTTTTTATGTCTTAATCTCAAATGTTTTCTTGGTCTGCTATCTAAGCAATGATTTCTTCTGCTTTTCCTTTGCTCCTGCTTCAGGCTCTACTCAGTTAGAAACCTGCAGTTTCAGATCTTGCTGATTGTACCAGGAAGCTGAGTAACGTAATGACGACCTAAAAAAACCCTCTCAGAAAAACAGCAGTGTCTTGTTTCACACTTGTGGCAGAAGTTTGGTGGCAGAAGGGGGGCAGCAGGTATCCACAGGCCCACATCCTTGCCTTATGGCCAGCAAGGAACCACGGTGAAACCCAATGTTAGCGTGGCTAGGTCTTGGTGATGGGTGCAAGATGAGGGGCAGGATGGACTCCTGTTCCCTGTCACTTTCCCTCTTAGGGCCCTCAGAAGGACACCAGACAGGGCTGTGTAGTGCTCATGCTGAAGGAGAGCTCCCCATCTTCTGTGGTGTTGGGCCTGGGGTTGCTGCTGCCTCACTTGAGCTAGACACTGACTAGGTACAACCAATGCAAATGGCTGACTGGGTACAAAACCATCTCTTTCAGCTGCTGTCAATTTTTTTTCCTTCTCCTGCTCCCTGGGTTGCTTTCTTCTCCCAGATGTTTTCCCTTCCTCTCTTCTCATTGCTTTCTGTTTGACGAGCTCGACCACTCTCCGTTCTGTAAAGCTGTCTTTCACCATCGTCCTGTGAGCTTGTGAGCACTGGGGCAGCGAGACACGATGCCTGAAGATACTGGTGTGCTTTGTGTTGTGCAGCAAGGCGCTGTACCCACGAGGGCCTGGAGGTGAGGGCGCAGGTAAGGGGTCCTGCTGGGGACCAGAACCATGTTATCCTTCAGTCCATGGTCTTTTATTGCTTCTAACTTTTGTGTTCCTTGTCCTAATGACTGATCCTGCTTAATTTGACTACAACCACTGTTCCTTTCCCTCTTATCTTAGTTCTGTCTCTCTCTCTGCCCTGAAGGGACATGCATTTTTTGCATGTTGTTGAAAGATCCTGGTATCAGACTGGGACATTGAGAGGGTGAACAGCTGAGTGAGAAGGACTAATGTTTATTTTGACATGTGGAAATCTTTTCTGTGATAAAAGTTACGGGGGGGGAAAAAAAAAACTCTTTGTAAGAAAAAAACCCAACTCCCACAGCGTTGCAGTAGTTGGTGGAGAACGTGGTGACCCTGGGCGCATGTACAGCAGCCGTCACAGAACGTTTGCTCAGGCATTTCACCAGTACCAGGTCTGCTGTAGGAAATACAGGTTTCTCTTAAAAACACGAGTCAGCATTGATCACAAATATGAAAAATCTATTGGTAAGGTCTCTGAAATACAAATCTATAATGTGCCAGGAAGCTCAGACACTAGAAGAACAGAGATACCCCTGTCACTGTCTCCTTCCTGTGCAGAGGAAAATGTTACCACCCCCAATTGTCAGTCATGACTAACTCTGATGACAAGACACGTGTCCACACAGGGAGTGTGAAGTACAGAGGTGACCTTGCAGCTGGGATGTAGGATCGCTGGTGTGACCAGTTGGTCTGGGTGTGCTGTGGCACATGTCAGGTAATGGAGCTGTTCAGTACGTGGAGATCCGAACCCGTTCCAGCCCAGCACTGGTGTGTGCAGTGGATGGCTTAAAAATAATTTTCAGCAAAAAATTTGTTTCAATAAATTTTATCATCTACAGAAACTTCCATCAGCTGGAAAAATCCTTGCTGCATCTAGGGTTCCCTGAATGGGTTTCTTCCCCAAAGACTTTTCTGTATGGGGACACAGCAGTGGCTGATGTTTAAGTGTTTTTAGCTTTGATCTTTTTTTAGTATATTTACCATAAGGTTTAATGCTCAGTTTAGAATGAGAAGAATAGGGATACACTAAAGCTGGCTGTTTTGTATTTGTATTCCAGTGTACCATGTGCACACAAGTTGCATCCTCGGCCCACCCTTCAGTAGCCATTCCTCTTTCTACTTGCTCCTTTCTCTGGAGCCTTTATAATCCCTCAGGCAGGAATAAATAGTGCAGAGGGCTTTGGTTTTAGTTTTGGAGTAGATTTAATGTGTGTTCCTTTTTACTTTTCAACTGAAGAACTGGAAAGCCATTGCTACTCATTTTTAGCATACTCTTAAAGGAAAGTAATTTCATTGCCACTAAAACAGTTGGTTGTAGTTGCAGGAAGATGTGGCTACATGCCTCAGTTCTTTAGTCTATATGTGGTTAGATTGTCTCACCCCTTTCCTTCTTTTTTCTTCCCCCTTTTTTTTTAAAGGGAGCTTAACTGGTTTGCCTGAGAACAGGCTGCGCATCTGTGTTCAGCCCCAACCCCAGAACCTGACAGTGGGGGATGCTTTGGTACTGGAGTGTGGAGCTATTGGAAACCCAATTCCGCATTACCAGTGGTTCAGAAATGGATTTCCCTTGGCAAATGGGAGCAAAAATGTCTACATGGTAAGTAGCCCTGGGGGACTAATGTGTAACCACCTTCAACTTCTCCTAATGGTGCTTCCCAGAAGAAAATAACCTCTTCATGGCCTCGATAGCCTCCTGCGGCAGTGCCTCGCTGGCCCACTGCTCCCAGGCTCTGGGGTGCATACTTTGGCCCTGCAGACGTTCGAGGTGGTAGTCGCAGGGTGTAAGTCTATGGTGTATTTTGGATTGGTGTGACATGTTGACATAGCAAAGGCTATGTAAAGTGAGAGCTGCTCTCTGTCTCACACCGCAAAGCGCTCTGATTGGCACAAGCACTGTAAGGCCAAGAGGTGGGTTGGCACTCTCCCTTCAAGGAGAGAGGATGTGCTGCCCAGCTTCCTGAAGGGTATCAGCATCTTTGGGATTTGTTCAGCTTTGCTTTCACTGTTTTCTCTTTCTTGTATGTGGGCTTGAATTGATAGGGGTGTTCTGTGGGTGTCTGTCGGGGTGACTGTGCCGATGTTTGCGCAGGTAACATGCGCGGATGTGGAACATCAGGGGACATACTGGTGTCACGTGTTCAATGATCAGGAAGAGCAGGACAGCAAGAGGATAGAAGTCACTGTGGGTAAGGAGTTACAGTTTCTGCTTGGCAGAGGTCAGCTGATTTATCAACTTCTTCCCTATCATTAGACTTTAGTTTTGAGCCTTTCGGTATGAAGCCAGGCACATGCCAGCTGTATTTTTAGGTCACCCATTTGTTAAAATAACTCTGCTTGCTTGCAGCAGAAGGAGCTGTAGAATTTTAGAGCTTGTTCAGTTATGAAGTGCTTTGGGTTTTTGTGGTAACCAGCAAAGAAATGCTACCACTTTCTGGCATTGCTAGCCTGTACGTGGCTTGTCAGCAGGTTGCAAGCTGTTTTCTTCTTGGTTTTTGACAAGTAAAAACCATTTTGACCCTTGTTGGTCATATGGGCTGTTCTACGCTGAGCCCAGCGGCAGTCAGGGCCGGGGGGGTGAGTCGTAGCAAGCAGAATAAATTAATATAACACGGTTAGGATGTGTGCATCTATTTGCAGTAAGTGAAAGAGAAGATCTGCTTGTGCAGCTTTCAGATACATCTGGGAATACTATTGCATAATTCATATGAAAAGTTTTACCTACCCTAAGAAACACTGGAGCTTAGTACTGCTGAGCTGTAGTAGTAGTTACTCCATAGTGCTGTGGTCCATGCTGTTCATGCTGCTATAAACTGAGCCAGATTGCAGAGAAGCTTGGAAGTGACCTTTGTCTTCCACCTTGTGTGCTAACTCTCATAACTGAGAGCAACTGTCTCCTAATTTCCCCCCTTCACACGCAAGGAAGGAAAACTATGGCAGTGGAGTGCACAGAAGGTAAAGTAACTCTTCAGTTGTGGATCGATTTTGAAAAATCAGCGACGGGGCTGACAGATTGTGTGTGTGTTGCTGAAAAGCATCTGTGGGTTAAACGCTTCGGTCTCTCAAACACCCGTGTGTGACGCAGTGTCCCAGCAGTGCTTCTGCATGTGCTTCTCTCTTTGCCTTGGCACTGGGATCTAGAGCATGCGGGAGGAAAGAGAAGCCACTTTCATATCTAATATTTAGAGCTGTTTGTTTGTTGTTTGATTTCTGCATGGTCTGTGTGTCCTGTGCTTGCACGTTCTGGTGAAGTATAAAGATCTTGAGATGTCTTTGCCTGGGCTCAGGAGGCAACATCCTTGCAAGAAAAGGTGTTTAGGACCCTGGGTGACCTTAGGGAGCTGGATGAGCCCATTCCACTGTCAGCTCTGTCTCTGCAAGAGGTGTTTCCAGCAACTTTATTAGGGGGATTTCTGTTCCCCTGTGCATTGCTGCAGTGGGGAGGGAGGAGTGTATTGTGACCTTAATGCAGATACCATCCCTTGATTACTAAGCCTCTCAAAGCCTGTCATACTTAGATCTCAGGGGACCACATACAAAGATACACCTATATACCATACCCCCTGCCTGCAGCGGTCCCCAGCTTTCCTACCAACCATGACAACAGCAAACAGTCTGTGAAGTGCAGCAAATTGTGCTCTACCCTGTTTTGTCATAAAATTGTCAAATTTTCTTGGAAATAAACAGCTCTGCAGCATTTCTTGCCCAAGGTTTAACCAGAGCTGATGTCCCCCTGTAGCCCCTTTGTTAAAAGCTTAACATCATGAAGGGATTGTGTAGTGTCACACGTAAGTGACACACATTTCAGCATCAGCCACGTCCATGCCAGGAGCCACAGAGACCGACTGTCTGGGAGCCTCCCCATCTTTCCTGGCTTGGGGTGTGCATGTTACCTGGCAGGGTGATGTGCAGAAGCCTCCCAGTTACCTGTAATCCACAGTTCTCTGCTTGAAGGTTGTATCTGAAGCCTCTCTGAGCACATGTGGCTTTCCGAAGGCAGGTTTCTTGCTCAGGATGTTGCTCCTTCAGCAGTCCTCCAAACATCCCCTTTTCAAAGGGGTGGTTGTGATGCCTTGTTCCGTGTCCACTCGAGCTGCTCACATGCCTGTGGGATCGAGGTGCAGCATGTGTGTCTCCCTGTGTTTGGAGATTCCTGTAATGCTGTGACAGCAGAGCTTCGTGTGTTGGTGTGGGGTTTCCTCTTCTCTGCCTGTGGAATAAACACATGCAGGGTTAGATGCACAGAAGCACGAAGCCAGAAGCATTGGAGAAAGGTAGCTTGTTTTCTGACATTTGATTTCTATTAATAAAAACATGACAATTATATTTTTATTAATTAAAAATTCTCTTTTGCTTCTTGTTTAAACTATCACTTTATTGGTGTATTTCTTCACAGAAGATTTAAGTGATCTCCAAAAACCAGGTAAGCCATAAGTTTTGAAGCACTTTGCTACAAATCACTCACACCTAGCTGGGTCACAATACGTAGTTTACGTGGTGTGGGTGTGTTTACAACTGGGGATGTAATGGGGCAGACATCATGTTAAAAGCAGGACAGCTTTCTGGCTCCAATAATTGAAGAATATAGTGAATCATAGGGTTGCTATTATCTTTGTAAAACCACACAAAGCTGCTCTTTTATACTGCATGGACGCTTACACCAATACAGAAGGAATTATCCTTTGCTTTCCTGTCTGGACTCTAGGTTTTAGTGTGTTGCTGCTTTTTCAGATGATTAAAGTGAAGAAGATGTGAGGTGTCTGGCTGTCACCCGTGATGCACTGAATTTAAATTCATTTCTTAAATTCATGGTGGGGTGAGCCAGTATGATTTGAAGGCCGTTTGATGTTTATAATAGAAAAGTGAATTTGGAATAGTCCTCCATGAAGTATTATCCCCAGTACCAAGTTCCCAAAATGATGAAGGCCATACGATTTCCTGGGTTAGACATCAGAGGTATGTTTGCCTTTGCCAGGACTTAGTCTCTGAAGTGGTAGTGTCAGGATGTGTGTGTGGTATGTTAGCCAGGGTATGCCACAACACCCCACAACCTCACCAAAACAAAGAAAAGAGTAATTATTTTGTCTTAAACTAGTAACCTGTGAGGTAAAGCAGCACTGGTAAGCAAGGCTGTGTGCATGCTTGCAGTTTGTTTTGGACATTGGCAGCTGTGATCGTAGTTAGTAACGATCTGCTCTTTTTTTCAAGCAGACCTAGAGGAACAATCACATCACAGACCTGTTGGTAAGTAGTTCTGTTGCTGTAACAGCTGTATGTATGTCATATCTAGGGAACAGATTTTGCTGCCCCTGAGGGTTGCTGCTTCTGCCTCTGCCAGTGAGCTGACGGCAGTGCGTGTCCCTGGCTGCAGGCAGGGACGCTGCTGTGTGTTTCTGTAGCCCTTCACGATGCTTGTGTGCCCTTTCAGTAGCAAACTCTGGTGAGGGCACCAGTATTTTTAGTGACTTGGTGGAGCATCCACAACTCCTCATCTGTTTCAGTTTACTGTTTCAAATTCCTCTGGCCCCGACCGTCGCAAGCCTGTTACTCCATCTGAGCGCTTGGACACTCAGGGACAGTGGTATCCAGTGACGTGATAGAGGATTGGTGGTCGGTCGGTCGGTCTGTCTGTCTGTCTGTGAAGGCTCTGCTGTCCCTGCAGCTCAGCTCTTCCTGCGCTGTGTGGATGCCTTGATCCTGAGCTGAAGCTCACCAAGACAGACAGACAGCTCGTGTGTGCTGGGGAGAACTGCTGCTGGGGTTTTTAATCTCATTTGTGTGGTAGACTCGACTGTGGTCAGGCATATTGTCAATGCCAAACCAGGTGGAAAGGCTGCTGGCCTCTGTCAAAATTTTACCCCTCTTCCAGGTTCACTGGAGTGAGGGGGAGTGTACGTGCTCCCCAGTCTGGGTTCACCTTCCCCAGATTAATTAGAAAGCTGGTACCTTTTAAAGTGTTTCTCAGTGGCAGCGTGCCACTGTTGCTCGGTCTCTGCTGCTTAAAGGAGTTTATGCTGCTCAAAGCCTTGGAGGCTTTCCAGCTGCAGAATTGGTGAAAACACCTTGTTTGGAGGAGGTGAAAGGTGTTGAAGCTATGGGCAGAGAGTCTGTGGATCTAGCTCTGCGGAGCCACTGACGCTGGAGCAGGTTTGGGGTATGACCTCATGTGCCACCAGAGCTGTGGGGCAATAATCCTGTTGGAGAGGAGGAAATGCCTTCCCTCAAACAAGGGCCTTCCTGTAGCTTAGTCTGCGATTTTTGGATAAGAATCAGGCTCACGGTCTCTAAGGTGTGTCTGTCCATGGGACTGCTGTTCCCCTGGCCTTGCTGCTTCCGTTAGTTATGACATAATTGCTTCTGACTTTGTTAGGATCAAAGTGAGCGCATCTCAAACTGTGAGAGCATCAGTAGACTCCTCTCTGACTTCTGTAAACTTCTCATACCTCCATGCAATTGTTTTTAACCAGAGCAATGGTAAAAAGAAACCTTAACAAACAGAAAACACTCTTCTTCTGCCAGTGAAAGGTTCTACCTAACAGCACTGTGGTTTAGAGAGGCAGGACAAGGGAGATTGGGGTGTGGAAGTGCTCTGCTGTGTGCTGGGGTTGTGGTTTTTAAGAAGCAGAAGAAAATTAGAGGGTTTTGGGAACATGTACTGGCCATTGCTTTGGCAATTGCCTGAAGAATTTTCACACTTACTAACTTTTCTCTTGTGTGGGAGATTCAGTAATTGTCTGTGCCTCTGGAGATGTGAAAGGAACAGCAACAGCCTCGGTGCCTCACTTGTCAGGCCACCCGCGCCGAGCGCGGCGCAGCCCAGATGTGCTGCCCGTCACGCTGTGCTGAAAGGTCTTGTGGCTTTTGGATGAGAAGAGGTAACAGCTGTAGTGATCATGTGGGATGACACTTAAAAACGTATGAAACGTTGTGCCTGAGGTGGGGTTGGATGCTGTCCTCCCTCCAGAAGAAATGTAAAGGTATTGAGCCTGTGGAGTGTGAAACATGCTGTGGGTTTGTTTTTGCTTTGTCTTTGCAGCCACAGACAAGGTTGCCCTGTTAATAGGAAATATGAGCTACTGGTATCACCCCCAGCTCAAGGCCCCCATGGTAGATGTCTACGAACTGACTAACTTGCTAAGACAGCTGGATTTCAAAGTTGTTTCTTTGCTGGATCTGACGGAGTCCGAGATGCGAAGTGCAGTGGATGAGTTCTTACTTCTCCTGGACAAAGGAGTATATGGTAAGAGCATGTGATACCCCTTCTGAAGGAGGTCACCTTTGTTACACGTCAGTTACACAAGCATCTGTTATTTACCTCTGCCAGCTCACCTACTCAATAGCAAAAGAAACTGTGGTAAACAGCCTGTGTGTAGAATGGGAAAAGTCAGTTAAAAACACCCACCAGCATATCCTCTGACCTTGGTAAAATGTTACTGGGCTCTATTCCTCCAACAGGTAAAAGGCTGGAGTCATTACTACTCGTTTGTAGCAGGCTTCTAAGCAAAAGCAAGACCAGTCTGTTGTGTCACCTGTATTAGTGTGTTAAGGAAACCAGCGAGTAGCAGTTGGGGCATAACGCTCAACAGGTTGGATGCAGTCTGGTTTTCCCCTCCCTCTTTCCACCAAGTCTTCATCCAAGTAGCACTCCTTGTGCTGAGCTGCAGGTTCCTCCCAGGCACTGTGATCCCGGCCTGGCCAGCAGAGTTTCCTCACGTCCTTGGCAGGGAGCAGGAGTGAGTTGTGCAGACCTGGATTTCTGCTTCAGACATAAATGGACAAGGAGTTTGAGAATTAAGCAAGGGAAGTGTGTTAGAGATGTGTGCTTAACACATTTATCTTTTTTCCCCATAGCTTTTATTTGAGTTGCACATCCATTTATAAGATAGCTGTAAGAGACTATTAATAATAGTTTTAAGCTCTCCTCCCCATAGTGCTCAGGAGGCCCCTTCTGCTGGGGCACGGTCTGGTATGCCTTGCTACTGCTGATCTGCTTGGCTTCTTAGGCGATCACGTGAATGTTGGGATTTCTTGTCTTCCATAAACTTGGTTTTGAGGGACAAAGCACAAGACAGAACTGGTGGCTGTGCTAGTTGGGGGAGGGCACAGTGGAATTGGTGCACAGAGCAAAAACCTTCATGTCTTGCATGGAAAATGCCCAGTGACCTGGCTTGGAGTGTAAGAAGAGTTCTTCTGTGGCCTTTGAGGTGTTTGCTGCTGACTGCTGCTATTTTCATCGTTTTCCTGAAAGCTGATTGCATAAACAACTCCAGAGGTTATTTAGAACAGGGACCAAAAAGTTCTGCTGAATTCCTGCAGTAAGGCCCACTGAGAAAACATTTGATTCTGTTCTGGTACACAAGGTCAGAGGATTTCTCAGCATGACTCTGAGTGGTGTGTTACCTGATGCGCAGCGCAGAACTGCCCGATTTGACATTTATGTCAGAGCCAGAACTTGTGTGACATGAAGACTTAATTATGGCAGCGTAGAGACTTTCTGATGGCAGTTCTGGTGGATTTGCTCCCTGGGAATCCAAGTGCTGAGACATTTGAGTGAGCTGTTAGATCCTTCACAATCACTTTCTGTGATTGTTTGCATGAATTCAGGAGATGAAGTACCAAAGGGCTCCACTGAGCTCGCCAGCACCATGTGCAAGCTCTTGAGGATATTTTTGCAGTTGTATTTTTCCAGCAAGTTGGTATTTCTGAAAGGTAAGCAGAGCATGCTTTCAGTCATGAAGGAATTGAAATGGTCACTTTGTTCTCTCTGGGTAGTGGCTATTAATAACAGGCACTGCCAGTGTGCAAACAGATAATGATTTATTGCATTGAAGTGGGCATGGCTCCAGACAGAAGAGACACAGTGGCTACTTCTGTTCAGTCCTTGTTACGCATGTTCCTGCTGCCTAATATGACACAGTGTGATTTTGCTTCCTGCCAGGAAAGTGGCATTTCAGATGGTGTTCCTTAAGAGCAAGAGAAAATAACCTCATCAAGATTGTCTCCTCTAATGTCTTAGCTGATGTTGTTCTAAATGTGAGGTGCAGTTCATACTGTATTCCACAAAGGGTAAGCTCAGAGCTGTGTGTTTTGAAGGCAAACCCAGGCTGCTTTCCTCAAAAACAGGTAGACACAGATACCACTTAAATGCTGACCTCTGTTGAGGAACTTGAGCCTACTTAAGATTGTTGTGTCAGACTGCCTTGTTAGGCACTCCAAACATGTTTACTCTGGGTACCCAGAGGTTATTTCTGGTCTGGAGCTCAGCCTGTTAACTGTTGCAGGCTCTCACCGCAGGCACATCCACCTGCTGGGGGCTATAAGAGAAATGAAGCTGTTACTTCTGAAACACTTCTGTCACTGAGGGGATACTCTGATCAATCACAACAGACATGAGACATGTTTCCTTCTGTCAGACCAGGTACAGAGAGCTGGGTGTGCTCTGGATAAGTGATCTCAGGTGTGACCTCGGTTTGGGTGCAGATCCAGAGCTATGGAACTGAACTTCTAACTGAGAACTGACATTCGGCGCACTTCAGGAATTCATTTCTTTACTGAGGGAGGCAGTTGCTGTTTCCCAGGACTCTGGCAGAGGAGCAGCCTTTGGGCTCCTCGTTAGGGGAAACCTGGTGTCCTGGAGTTTCCCTTGTATGTGCGTGCTGGCTGCCCGTCTGACAGCACAGACTTACCCTAAAAAGCCAGGGAGCTCTCCTGATGGAGCAGAGCGGGCTGCAGGCTCTTGGCGTGGCTGTTACAGCTCCAGAGCTCACAGGGGTGAGAGCACCCAGTTTTGGTTTGGAGGGCCCTGGCTGTGCCTCGCTACCCCTTCACCGCCAGCGTGGGGCTGTGAGAGGGACGTGGGTTCATTCCTTGCAGCAGTCTCTTAGAAGGTGGAAAGGTGCAGCATGCCTCCCTCTGCAGCTGGCAGGGAGATGATTGTGTCCCTGTGTTAGCGTGAGGCTTCTGCTGGTGGTTCTGAGTGTCCAGGGTCCACAGTGACAGACATTTCACAGCTGTTTTTAGCAAGAATAATGCCATAAGATGACTGTATTTCCAATCAGCATAAATTTGCCATGTCTGTTGAGTTGTCTTCAGCTACAGCACTATATGCTGCCTGAAGATCTGACCCATAGCCTGCTTTGTATAGGTAAATAAAGGTTGTTTTCAAAGAGGGAACTTGCCATAGATCAGCACAGCCAGCACTGGGAGCACACAATAGGAAAACCCTGTTCATTTGTGCAAGCTTCTGGTAGCTGCATTTTATGGTTATTAATGCTGAGATGATCTAATCTTCCTGTAATTTCATAGGTCTTCAGTTTCTAAAGTGTATTTATCTCAGTAAAATCTAAGCCCTAGGCTGTAATGCCCTTTCTCAGGGTTAAGAAAAGCTTTTTAAAATTCTGATACGTTCTCTTCCTGCAATAGTTTTGTGTATTTTACTGCAGATTTTAGACCTTAGACTGTTGTGTATTGACGTGTGAGGGAGATGGCTGCAGGATGATTTTTGTCTCTAGGTAAGCATGCAAAGAATTTGTTTAGTTCACCCAGAAGAATTGTGTCTGTAACTGTAGAGACATAAGCTGCAATCAACTCAGAATGAGTAGTTGGTGCTTTGGGGATGGGACTGTGCCCTGGAGTGCTACCAAACACAATCGTGGAATAATCTTTTTATTCCCCTCTCTACAAGTAAAAATACTTCTTATCCCTCCCTATTAAAAAAAAAAAAAACAAGCAGAGAAACTGACTATACAGAGGAAACAAAAAGCTTGCAAAATGTTCTTACAGCACAAGCAAGGGTTTTCTGATTTTTTTCTTTTAAGAATTGACAATGATTCATGGTAAGTTAAAATAAAATAAGAGTAATTTTAAAGATGACAGGACCTCTCATAAAAAAAATAAAGGGGGGAAATCCATCCAAGCTGTTCAGCGTTATTTTTTACTCTCTGAAGCCTGCACTGACTCACTGCTGCTCTGAGCTCTGTAGGCACACGCATGGACATGATGTTTTACAGTTGGCACACTGCCCTGCTCGTATCCCCGAGTCGTATGTCACACGTAACAGATTACTTCTGTTACAGGTCATAAAGTACTTCCAGTGTTTGACTTTCTGTGCTTGATTCAGATATCTAGTTGTTTTTATTGCCTGCATGATTGATTGGTTTTTAATTGGCTGTGTCTGCGTATTGTGTGGTTGATGCTCACATGGTTCCCCACCTCCCCTTCCAGCAGTTCCAACAGCATGTTGGTACAAAGCACCAGTACTGCCTGGAGTAGCATGGATGCTCTTCCTCCCCCACAGACACGCAGTGTGACGTCGTGGGTGAAGCTTCTGACCTGGCTAAAATTACCAGGAATGTCCCAGCGTGCTCTGGAGCTGTTCTCAGCCACGTGTGTTTTGACTCCCAGGTCTGCTGTACTATGCTGGCCACGGCTACGAGAACTACGGGAACAGCTTCATGGTTCCTGTTGACGCGCCAAATCCCTACCGGTCTGCCAACTGCCTGTGTGTGCAGAACATCCTCAAGCTCATGCAGGAAAAGGAGACAGGACTCAATGTCTTCCTACTGGATATGTGTCGGAAAAGGTACCCTCTCCTGGCTCGGGGGTGGTGAGAACTGAGGTTGGGCCTCTGAGGGATGCTCTTGCTTCGCAGCACAGGGTCTGGTGACCGCAGTTTTGGGAACTGGTTGTGAGGTTCAGTTTATTCATGGCAGCAACGTATTATAACTGAGCCTGGTTTAGAAATGAACATTAAAACTGAACAGCTGCTTTGTGAGAGCAGCATGGGATGGTGAGAGGAAGCTGTAGTCTAGGCTGAGAACTGGCTGCACTGGAAAGCTCGTCCTTGTGAGAACTCACAGCCTACACCCAGGTGCTGCTAAGTCAAGAGGTGTCGTTCATAGACTTACTTTGCCTTTGGCCTTGGATAGGAACATGGAGCTGGTGATGAGACTGTTTCCATGGATAGATACTCGCCTCTTGCCTTGAATGATATTTATTTCTTCTTTTGTTGTTGTTTAAAGGTTATAAAGCAGCTATGTTAGTAAAGAAAGTGAAATTGGGTATCTTAAAGGAGAAAAGGGACCCTTTCCCCTGCATCATTAACCATCATCCTTCAGGGAGGAAGGAGAATCCATATGACCAAAGGCTTCTTACTTTGACAGAAGGGTGCAAGTGACATGCTTAATTTAGAACTCTTCAGAAGCATGGATTTTGTGGGCTGCTTTTATGCTGGGGATGTCCTATCTTTAGTAAGAGCTTAAGAATCAACATTTTTAATCTGATTTTTCTAAACAAAGTGTAATTTTCTTTCCACATTGAGACTACTGTGCCAGATAAAACCTGCACTTGCAACCAGCACTTCTGAAAGTTGCTCTCCCAGGAATGCTTTGTAATGTGAAATTGCTGGTGCTCTCCTGTTTGTGGAGCCCCAACTTCGCTGCTAATGAAATGCCAGTGGCCTGATTCAGCTTCACAACCTGCTGCCCAGCTAGGAAATGCTGCTACATAAGTCTTATGTTAACTACACGGGTACAATGTTTTGGGGAAAAAAAACCAAAAAAATTCGTGTCATTTTTGCTGTACCCTAAACCAGATGGGTATCAGAAAGCATGTTTGAAGAGAGTGCAGCCAGACTCTGTATTGGTCAGTATCGTGGGAGAGGGGAGTGGCTGTTCTGCCCTGTGCCGTTCTGGTACTCTGCACCACCGCAGAGTTTGTTGCAATCATTAGTTCCCAAATTACTGATTTTACTCTTTTGTCTTTGTTTATTGCAGAAATGAGTATGACGACACAATTCTTATCTTAGATGCTCTGAAGGTTACAGCCAACATTGTTTTTGGATATGCAACGTAAGGAACTTTCTCCTGCTGTGCCACAGAGGTGTTGGGGCCCAAAGTGCCACCCAGATCGTAGAGCTGATCTTTTACAGATACATACTGCGTGTTAAAGGACCAGTAACTTAGATCCATATCTGTGTCCTCATACTCTTTTTTTCCCTCCTTGTCTGTGTCATTCCACTGCCTGACTGACAGTGGAAATGCTCTTGTAAAGATTCCCAGTATGTAACGTTCCCATTCAGGCACAGAGAACTGTGTTCAGCAAAGCAGAAACTGCTGGGCTGCAGTCCTGATCCTCTCTCACTGGGTACTTGTAGGAGCACTCTGCTCCTCTCAGTGTTACTTATTAGAGATTAAAAGCCTGTAGGGAAGACAAAAGCAAACTCTGCCCTTGGGCCGTAGCGTCCCGCGGGAGGGCAGTGACACCCTGTGCCAGCCTGAGGGGAGGCTGGGGGCTGTGGGGATGGGAGGGCAGTGACACCCTGTGCCAGCCTGAGGGGAGGCCAGGGGCTGCGGGGCAGCAGACACCTACGTGCTCTGCTGTCCTCGGTCACGTCTCACCTCTCTTAGTGCAAGTCAGACTTCTAGGGAAAAAGTGTGTTAGAAATACAGATTGAGGAGTTACTGGGGAGTAGTATATAGATATGCCCCTGTGTTTCTTACTCTAGGAGTAAAGGATAAAGTTACAACTGCAGTTGGAACTATTTGAAGGGGTTCCTTCTGCAGAAATCAGAATCACCTCTCATCAGTTGAGAGGCCAAGTGCAAAACCTGTTCAATCAAAGTAGTCAAGAGCTTTAGTGAAGCCTTCTATGAGACATTTGAGCTCCTCATATGGATGGTTTGACATCAGCTCTTGTCTGTGGCTTGATGCTAAGTGACGTTTTCTCAGGATGAGAAACAAACATGAGGAGCAGGTTGGCCTGAGACACAACCTGCTTCCAGTGGTAGGGCCCCTTTCCCCCATTCCCAGCATAACCCAGCTCCTTTATCTCGGGTTGATCTCCATCATGGAGATGTTTCAGTGTTTTTTCCTTGTCTGGGATTGCTGATCTCATAGGTGCCAGGGAGCAGAAGCCTTTGAAATTCAGCAGTCAGGTCTGGCCAATGGGATCTTCATGAAGTTCTTGAAGGACCGTTTGCTGGAAGACAAGAAGATCACTGTGCTGCTTGATGAGGTGGCAGAAGGTGAACTCCTCTTACTGCACTAACATTCTTCTCAGCCTGCACTGCTAACAGTGTGTTTGCCTGCACGTTGTTCTTCTCACGGTGGATGTGTTGCACTACTTTAAGCTCCTGCTTGTAGCATTTTGCTAAAGAGCAGCTTTTATCAAGAAGCAGGTGCTGCTGGGCAGCACACTAATGAAAACTGATATTATAAAGGCACTCCCCATTCATTTAAACAATTAACTGAGTCCTGCCTGCCTCAGAGTGCAGTAGTGATGATAGTTATTTGCTCTGTCAAAGGGTAAGTGCACTGTAAAGGGCAATCCACTGTTTTAATACACCTGGTTCAGTAATTATCTTTTATAATTGAAGGGACAAGTGCTGAAGTGAAAGCTGTTGAGGGAACATAGGTTGGTTCTGTGCAAACATTTGCTCAGAAGATAGAAGAACAGATACAGCCATTAACAAAGAGCTGTCTGTGTGAGACCCTGTAGTTTGTAGGCAGTGTAGGAAATCAGCCAAGTTCTGCTGTGGTTTCTTGGTGCCTGCTTGGCACAACCTCAGAACTTTGTCTAGGCTGTCCTTTGACAGGGATCCAAAAGGCAGAGAAAATCCAAGGGGATCCTCAGCACACAGCAGAGCTCTGCTGACAACAGGTCAGGCTGTGGAACGTGACATGCAGGGAGTGAACTGGCAGAGCTGCTGTCAGCATGCTCCCGAGCAAAAGCAAGAGCTTGGGGCTGCCTGGCTGAAACACAGGCGTGGAGTTCATGTCAGATTGATGGCAACAGGAATCAGCATTGCCCCAGGATGTAAATTGAAGTCTGATGGTTCTTGGTCACGGTTTGCTTGTTTGGCAGGTCTATCGCTCTGTCTCTTTGCTTACAGCTGGCGTGCTGCTTGGATAGATCCCCTAATGCAGACTCACCGGTCTGTATTTGCAGTTCTGTCTGTTAAACTTTTCATGACCTTTCTGTGAAGAGCTAAATAAAATTTCAGAATATCTCAGAACTATCCTGAAGAAAAAGGATCTGTAGGTGGTAGAACTAAAATGGATATTCCAAACCCTGGGGCTAAAGTCAGGTTTAGGGTGGCTTTTCCCCCCCATGAGCTGATGTGTTTATCCTTCTCTTGCCAGGTGCAGTTAGGCAGAGGGCTTTTTGTGTTGGGATTTGTACTTTTTATTTGCTGGCAGTACTAGTCCATTTTGCCATTGCCTAAATACAAAGGAGAATTTGAGGACTTGCTGTCCTGTTTACAGCAGTAGAAACTAGATGTAGCATCGCACTTCCCTAAAG
Source organism: Porphyrio hochstetteri (assembly GCA_020800305.1). Lineage (NCBI taxonomy): Eukaryota > Metazoa > Chordata > Aves > Gruiformes > Rallidae > Porphyrio > Porphyrio hochstetteri. The sequence goes on from CM036938.1 coordinate 92,188,639, forward strand.
CCTGGCTCTAATAAAGCTCCTCCTCCTGCTGGGTACTCACCAGTTGCTGTACTTGGGACTGCAGCCAGGAAGCCATCATTCTGGAAACTCTGCTCTGAAACAGCCCCAGAATTTTCCCCTTCATCTTTCTTGCCTTCGGGGACAGTCTGACTGCAGCTGTTCTGTGAAGCCCTGCAAGAAGAAGAAGAAGGTGTCACCTCCTAATTCGTTAGAAATCCCCTTCAATGGTATTGCTTGCATACTTCAAATTAGTCACTTTAATTAGCACCTTACTGGATCAGAGCTGTGATACTGCCTAAACTGGTTTTGAAATACACGTGAACACGTTGATGAGGACACAACCAAACCCTGGGGGTGCTCTGCAGGCAGCTGGCCGGGTGCTCTAGCCTAATGTGGACAAACAGCTGAGCCAGGAATGCTTCTGAAACGGTGGGTTTTAGGAGGTGCTGAGGTGGCATAACCAGAGCAACCAGCCAACGCTGCGCCGATGGTCTTAGCTGAGGGAGAATTTCCACAGTGTTGATTTTGAGAGAAACTGTCTGTGTCTTGTTTTTAGATATGGGCAAGTGTCACCTTACCAAAGGCAAGCAAGCTCTGGAGATCCGCAGCAGCTTGTCTGAGAAAAGGGCCTTAACTGATCCCATCCAACAGACCACGTCTTCTGCGGAGTCTCTGGCACGGAACCTGCAGTGGGCCAAAGCCCATGGTACGGTGCAGTCTGTGTATGTGTGATCCTGCTTGCACAGGGGGTGAAGCCGGGTCGGCTTCAGTGCAGAGATGTGAGCAGGAGGCAGAGGGAGGGCAGGAGGAAGGTGTCTGTCCCTTTTACAATTCCAGATTTACAAACAAAACAACCCAGAGACAGCACGTGCCCAGTACTGTTCAGCATGTAATGCTGTGGTGTTTGCTTGCAGAGCTTCCGGAAAGCATGTACCTGGAATTCAAATGTGGTGTTCAGATCCAGCTAGGCTTTGCAGCTGAGTTCTCCAACGTCATGATAATCTACACACGAATAGTGAAGAGGCCGCCTGAGATAGTAGTGTGCCGAGCCTACGTGACAGACTTTGCACTTGTAAGTGCTTCCCCTTGGTGTCCTGGTGATCTCCTGCCACTAAGGTTGGAAACTGTCTGTCTGTCCATGCAGAACTCCATCTGTTGTAATAAAGTGGATCTAAACTTGAAATCAGGTGCTTACGTGTGCGTGTCTGTACAGACACACAGGCCTTTTTCTAATGCAGATCTTTACTATACCTAAAATCGCATTAAATTAATCTGGGCTCATCTTTTTCAGAGCCACCTTTTTTCTCCATTGTCAAACATCAAGTGTTTGGTTTATTTTCTTTGAGGAAGTTAGCTGTCAGCAGCTCCTGTGCGAGCTGAGGCCGCATCTCCTGTGCAGGACCAGCAGAGTCCTCTGCACGGGTGATGCGATCCAGCTCCCTTGGTGTTACTCAGCGATCACAGTCATGTGAAAGATAAGAGTAAGCCAGGAAGCTGCTTGGGGCAAACCCCCATCTTTTTTGATGTCTGTGAAAGAGGACATGGTGCAGAAAACATTTTAAGGTAGAACAAGCATGAGTACAATGTTTGAGTTGATGTGCACAGTAAACAGGAGTATCTTTAGCCTGCCAAACTCATGCTGTAGTGCTGTCCTTAGAGTAGAAGTTAGGTAAAAAAGAGCAACAAGCCCAGCAAGACTGACCAAAGCCGTCAGCAAAAGGGGTGACCCACCCAAATTACTCGCCTCTGGCCGTGACCAGCAGTGGGTGCAGCTTTTGCCAGCAGCTATCCAAGATGCCAAGATGGGATTTTTCTTCCCTTGTAAGAAGAGCAAGCTGTGTTGATAAAGCAGTTACGCTGTTTCTTTTTGTGACTAACAAATCCTGTACCTTCAATTAAGTTCTCTTCTCTTGTGACAGGACCTGGATGTGGACCCTAAAGAGGCTAATAAAGGAACTCCTGAGGAAACAGGGAGCTATTTGGTATCAAAGGACCTTCCCAAACACTGCCTCTACACCCGGCTAAGTTCACTGCAAAAACTAAGGGTTAGTACACTCACTCATATGTTACTCCTCACAAGTTTGTTCAGATAACTTAGGTTAATCATGCTGCCTTGCAGCTCCATCGGGATAGCTGCGTATCGTCTGCATGCTAAGTAGCACACTCTTTAGAGGGGGGAAATGGTTAATAACACAATTAAAGGGAATTGGTGCATGTGCAGTCCTGATACCCTCACACAAGGCGCTTTGCTGAGCATTGCTGAGATGACTGTTTTTGTGAGCATCATCTGTTGCACACTGCAGCATGTTCCTGTGCCCTGTGGTACAGTAAGAACATGCCCTGAAGCAGAGCTGCATCTTACAGAGCTGTAGTTGGAGATGAAAGTGTTCCAATTCATCTCCTTCCATTCCTACCTGTGCTCTTGCCATGCAGTTTTGGGAAGGTTCTCACTTCAACATACAGTGGCACTGTTAAGTTTATCTCTGTATCTTTGTGTCATGAATGTCTGTGCTGGACATCACTTGGTATCTCTTCCTCAGTGCTTTTGGCAGCTGCTGTAGTGTAAGTTTGTCTAGAAACAAAGATGAGCAAGTGAGCAAGGATTAGCCAAAAGAGGTCCTCAGTAAACAAGTCTTGCCTCTCCTTGCTTAGTCTCCTCCTCCAGTAGACTGGCTTTTAAAAAAGTTTCCTGGAGTGTTTATTTGGGGAGGAAGTATAACCTCTTCCTTTTTCTCCCCTCCTTGCTTTCCTCTCCTGCAGGAACACTTGATCTTCACTGTTTGCTTGCACTATGAATACCCAGGAATAGAAGATACAATGGATGAAAGGAAGGAAGTCAATGTTGGGAAGCCCCTGATTGCTAAATTAGGCCTTCATCATGGCTTCAAAAATAATAACTGTCTCCAGACCTGCTGCGTGGCTAACAATCCTTTTCATACTCAAATAGAATCGAGTCCAGCAGCAGCCAAATACTACGTCCCTGCTCACTGCCCGCCCAGTTCCTGCCCAGGCATTTACCCCCCAAACCGCGTTGGCTCAGATGGCCCGGGGCCACCAGAGACGTGTTCCTGCAACGGCACTTCCAGGATCCTGGCTTCGCGGCACGAGGGGCGGAACTACTCGCCCCCCGCGGAAAGGAGCAACGTGCCAGTAGAGACCACTGATGACACTGCTGAGCTGGAATTCCTCCTCTCTGGCAGCCTCAGGCTCTCTGAGCAGCAGTAGCTGTGACGTGTGGAGAGCAGACTGGAGCATCATCCTTGAACAGGGGACCTTCCGCACTATGGCTGCGTCCCCTGGACTTGGGGCCTTTGGGACAGAGGGCTTGTAGGGCCTGGATGTGGCACAGGGAATGAGGTTATCGTGGACGCTCTCAGATCCAGAGACAGCAAACCAGGCCGGTTTCGGAATGAGAAGGGCATTTTTACTTTTCAATACTTGATACAGGAGAAAACCAGCACCTGTCAGAGCTTCCTGATCCCTCCTCTGGCAGCCAGACAGCAGCGGGCAGAGGCAGCCCTGCTTCTGGCAGGACGCTGCCCGTCTGTGCTAGGGGACGAATTCCTAACAGCCTGGCCACGGTGTCCAGATTTCCCTTGGGATTGTAAAGCCTTGGGTCTCCCCAGCTGCTTCCCCGGGCGTACTGGAGTTGTAAGATTTACTGCAAGTGTCTGGTCCACAAGATTTCTGTTTCCAGGGAGGAACTGCTTATTGTATTCAAATTAAAATAAACATGTATAGCTGTCAGAGGTGAAGGTGTTGACAGAATTAAGCAGGGAAATGAATTTCCATGTCCCCTGTGATTGAACATGAGTTTTTCAAGAATCCCTGAGCCCCAAAGCAGTGAATACACCTTTCTCTGTTCCATCTTTCAGCTTCAGCTGTTCAAGTTCCAGGGATTTCTTTTTACACACTGTATTAAAGTATGGGTCTGTGAGTTTATGTAACAGCCTCCTATTAAGTGTATAAAATGACATGTAATGTAAATGAACTGAGAAAAGAGGCAGCTGTACAGAATGTAATGTGCCTGTGCATCAGCTCTCCGGGGCAGTTGAGTTACCAAAAGCTCCAGCTTGAGCCAGGGCCTGGTACTGTTAATATGTAGTTAATACTTTGTCACAGTTTCCTAATTTGTATAAAAGCTTTTTATATTTCTTATTGTGTAATAAACTGTTGTCCACAACAAAGTCATGGTGCTGTATGTAGGAGGGATCTTACGGGTCTGTGTAAGTCTGTGCCAGCACAGTTAACCCTGAGTCTCACCCGGTGGGACATCTGGGCAGCTGTGACTCAGTGAGGGCATCAAGGAGCCAGGACATGGTTTGGGAGCTAGGCTGACCCCTGTTAGAATATAAACTGGTGTAATTCCCTGAGCACAGCCAAGATCTGACACCACGTAGAGCTGCTCAGCGGGCATTCCTGCGCGGCACTGTTTGATACGGAGCTCACAGGAACCCCTGAGCTTCATACCTAATGCTGAGACTGGGAGAGGAGGATAGCCAGACACCACGGGTGAGGTTTCATCCTCAGTGTGGCATTGTGAGATGAAGGTGTCTGCTACCACTGGAGATGGTTTTAGGGTGCTGGGTGTGGGAGGAGGGGTTGGGAGTTTGGGGGATTTGCTGGTGTTGGTTTAAGGTTTGATAATCCTTTAGTTCTGTAATGGAATAGTCCGGGGCTGGAGTAAGAACACCTCCACGTTAGGGAAATTAAGCAGTTACTGACTTCCTAAGGTGCCACCGCTGCACTTCAGTCATACCAGGCTTGCTTCAGGAGCTAGTAAGAAAACCTGCTGTCTCCCATCCTTGTTGCCACGCACAGCAAGCGTGAGGCCAGGAGCGTGTGGGTGTGAGTTACCACAGCGACCAGCCTCCGCACCGGCATCTGCAGCGGATGCAGAAGGAAGTGAGGATGTCCCCATCCGTTCTTTAGGCAGAATCCTTTCAGTTGTTTGCTAGCACCCTGCTTTTGTTTCCAAAGTCAATTGAAATCCCTATGAAGAGCCCTCAACCTGTCCCACACGTGGCTTCAGTACATGCAGATCAAACCACCCAAAGCACTCCGGTGCTTCCTGGGCGCTCTCATGAGTTGATGTGGTCGTTGGGGTTTCTCGCTGCTCTGAAGGAGGCAGCTCTGCTTCCCAAAGTCCTACGAGAGGATGTACGTGGGGCACAAGTAGCTGGGCTGTCTGCAGAGGCAGGTGCCTCTCCTGTGATAACATCAGGCAGCCCCGAGGTCCATCCAGCCTCTGAAACTGCTCAGACTCACTCTGAGTTCTGGGGCTGTGGAGATTTAAAGTGGCCCTGGGATTCTCTGTTCACGTCCCATCATCTTCATGCCTGTTGCTTTTCTCCTTCCTTTTCCCTTCAGCTGAAGGCCAGAAGTAGCCCCAGTCCTGCCTCATGGGACCAGACAAGCATCGGTCCAGCCATCCTTGGAAGTGCTTTGGGATTGTCAGGACATACCCCCTCTGGTTTTCTTTCTTGCCTGTAGGAAGCATTCCAGGCTCTCAAGGAGTGCAGAGTAGCTATGCAGTAAGGGATCTGCCGAGTCTCAGAGTGCTGTAGGTTTTGCTTTATGCCTTAATGACTTGCAGAAAGCTGCTGCAGACTCTGCTTCCATGTGGCAGCTGCAAAGAAAACATTCTGTCTGAAGCACCCGTTCCGTTACCAGCTCTGCTTGTAGTGGAAATAGTTGTCTGTGTAAATCAGAGCCTGGCCGTGCTTCATACCCTGCCGTGTACTTGTCCAGGCAGGCAGAGAGCTGCAGCTGCTCCCACGTTTTAGTCCTCCCGCTGAGACGGGCAAGAAGCAGCCAGCTCCCCCTGTCCCTCCTGTGCAGCCTCTGGGCTCGGAGGGACACAGGGACTTCATCCCTGCCCACTATAAATGCTGTGTGTAGCGAAGGCACAAACAACCCAAGTGCCAGAGCTGGCTGGCTTGCGGGGAGCTGGTTTTTGTCGGGCACAGCAGGAGGAAGCGCCCACAGAACTGTGTGATGACGGGGAAATGCGAGTGGAATAAACACTCATTCAAGTGCAGAGAGCTAATTAAGCCATGAAAGCTCTTACCCGATGAGCCAAAGTGCTAAATTAAATCTCCTGGTGCTACCTAAAGCCATAAATTCTAAGGATGCTTTTTGAAGAACTATGTAGATTGTTAATAAATTTAATCTTTAAAAATTAAGGTAATATTTCTGCATTATAGCTCTTAGTTACTGCAGAGCCTGTTTGTTTAAAAATGAACTTTATGCACACATCTGTACATGACTGTCCTTGTTTGAAATGGGCCTTAACAGGGTGCAATATTTCCTCTTAATGAAGGCATGGAAGATGTAATCTCAGGTGTAGAGCATCAGACATGTACTGCAAACAGCCACCAAACTCTCACCCTCCCTTCCAGCATGGCCTGTGGGTGAGTGATCTCTTGTGCAGACTCCGCATCAGTGTGTCTGTGTCTGCCTCCGCAGCCACCAGCTCAGCAAGCACCAGCACCGTTCCCCTCGAGAAGCCCCAGGACCCCTGAGGGGGGCTCTTTGCCCACAGAGGTTCCAAGTTCTCCTCCAGCTCTTCCTCCAGCCATAACTCTACCTCGTGCCACAGGCACTGAATTAGAGCGGAGCTCTCAACAGTCAGTACAGCATTTTGAGGAGTTTTGATGTCTCCTAGCCATTTGTAAAATCGTATTTTCTTCAAATGAGCACTAGGGAAAGGGATGTTTGTGAATGCAAAGCTTGTAAGGGATTTGGGGTTGGGTTTTTTTTTTTAGACTGTTGTTTCACATAAATATGAGCTTGCCAGTATTTTTAATATTCTGTATTTAATCCAGGGCTTAAAATCAATGTATACAGATTTTAATACTCAAATGCAAACTATACGTGTGTTTCTCTGTATCTTATCAAAAGTTTCCATCAATGTTATTTCAGCTTTTGATTTGACTCATCACAGGGTTTGGGTGTCTGTTGCTGCTCTTGGAAAGCTTTTCACACACTGATACACTTCTCTGCCAAGAACTTTTCTGACACTTGAGTGTCAGTTTGCTTTCCTCCACATCAGCCTCCTCCCACTGACCCCTGCCCTGCCACCGCCACGTCACACAGCCCCATGGCTCACATAAATCCCAAAAAATGGGTGGTGCCAGCAGCCAGCCTCAGTTTGGGGGGTGGTCTGCTAATCGCTGCGTGCTTCAGGGTTCATCCATGGCAGCAACAAAGGAAGTTTTCAGTACAGAAAGAAGTGGTGTTACACAAACCAAATGGAATTTGTATAATCCTGACTCATCTTCTGTAGCCTTCGGTGGTGATGAATCAGATGTCCTTCCTCCAGCAGGAGATGCCAAGTACCCGCACAGAAAGCCTGAGGTTGCATGCAAGACTCCCAGGCTGTGCGGGTGCAAGTCAGCAAGCCGCCTTTATTTCTATTTTTGCCTCGACTGTCAGAAGAACATGAGGGGCAGCTCCAAACCAGTGACCACAGACAGGATAAGCTGCTGATCACATCCTCGGCCGTGAGGATGTATTTCCTGAGGTAAACAGAAGACAAGAGGCAGAAATATCATTCTTGCTGGAAAGAGCACTGTACCTAATTGAGCTTCTTCCAGCTGCAAAGGTTTCTTAATTGGCCGCTGGCGGCTTTCACTTAGTTCTTCTGATGACTCGCTCCACGTCCAGCTCTGGATGTTTCGGATTCCCCTTTACTTTAGTACTTTTAGTACGTCCTTGTTCCATTTCTTGGGGTGGGCTATGGAAAGGCCAAGGTAAAAGCACAGCTGCTGCCTGGCTGACACTTCCCACAGAAGTGCAGGGATGCTGTGCTGCTGGCGATGGCGGGCGGCTGCATGGTGTGCAAGGTGTGCCTCCTTGGGCTCCCAGGGCCCCAGTCCCCAGCTGCGTGGGTGCCAGGCTGCCTGGCTGGCCCAAGGGCAGCAGCAGGGACCCCACTGCCTATCCTGGGCTGAACTCCTCCAGCTCGCTGGCGCTGTGAGCTATGCAGCGTTCTCCAGTTCGGAGATAAAGTCTTCCAGTGTCTGTCTGAGGGGATGTGCTCGCTATGCTTCATCTCCATCCCCTGCTTGGGTTATCTAGCACAGCGGCTTCCTGCACTCCTCACTTCTTCCTCCTACAGCTAGAAGCTTCTGCTCATGCAGGCAAGCCACGGCTCTGAAAAGGCAGCAGCGGACAAACCCTGCAGGATGCATTGGCGTAGACAGACAGTGCATACGTAAATGATGGAACAGCTAGCAATTGCTTTCTGTGTACCTCACTGCTTGATGTAATGAGTAATTTGCTAGGATATATACTCAACTATACAAAGATTCTGAGAAAATCATGTTAGATCCTGTGTAAAACAAAACCAAATCGTTGGGAAAATGCCTCCTGTCTTTGTCCACATGTGGGCTCCCCGCCCCCAGAGGTGCATCCAGCGCCGGAAGGAAACTCCACCTATAGCTCCCGAGGGGAGTGCCTACCGAGCCCATCCCACACCGAGCCAGGGAGCAGGGGATGTGACACCGAAGGGGTATTACAGGAAAGCCCCCTCTCCTGACCCTGGTTTTAGGTTCGGCTCTATCCCTTGCTCACACACTGTGCAAGTGCAGGTGAACACACAGATTCAAATAGCTGCTGATCGCACCATCTGCAAAAGGCTAATGGCTCATTCATTAAGCCGTGGGAGCCAGCACAGCCCCAGTCTAATCAGATATGGTATAATGAATAATTCAGAAATAATCCTCCTATACTTGAATAAATATCAGGAGAAGGAAGGAAGGTAGGAAGGAAGGAAGGAAGGAAGGAAGGAAAAAGCCCCATACATACGGCACGTTAAGGGAACAAAACAGACATTTTTCTGTGTCATAGGCTGATGAGCTTTGTTATACTGGATGTTAATCACGCAGGTGGCTAATGCTCGAGGGAATGCTGACTGAGGGGTTTCTGGACCAGCACTTGGAAGGTGTTAGTAAGCGGAAAAGACTGTGGTGCTCATGGGAAAAGAGATTAGCCTTACATTTTGCAAAACGCATGCGGTCCTGTTGGGTAACGTGCTGGTGACACAGGCAGAGGACCGAGTTTGTGAGGTGATGGCGGGTGAAACCCAGACACATGCTCCTGCAGCGCCCTTTGTGCTGCTGGGCAACTGCTCTGATCGGGTCTGCACTGTCCCTCTTGCAGCTCCTGCCCCAGCTGGAGCTACTCGTTTGGCTGAGTGCACAGTGCGGTGCGGTACTGACCAGCCAGGCACTTGGGCCACAGGGCCACAGTGTGGCTACCAGCGATGTGGCAAGCGCTTGTCCTGGTGCAGAACAAAACAGGACTGCATGACCCGGCACCGTGTGCTGGTGGCCCCAAAAATCACCCGTGTTCCAGGCTGCACCCCAGGCAGTGGGACCAGCACGTTCTGGCTTCCGAGCCGTGCTGAGGCACAGGCACGAGGCAGAGCTTAATGTACCGCCAAACGCTGGCTAGGCTTGCGTGGAGTTTGGCCAGCTGTAGCTGAGCCATCTAGAGTGAGAACTGGGTGACTTTTAGCTGCCCCCACTGCCTGTGGGTCAAGTCTTGGCTGTAAATCAGAGCCCTGGAGTCTCCCAGATGGCCAGGTGCCACAACGCTACAGCACTTCAATAACCACACCATGTGAAGAATTCAGGTTGTAATGTGCTACGAGGCCAGGAGTTACCCTAACAGAAGAAACCTGTAATCTAGAGTCTACAGGTGTGGATGCACGTTTGTGTGCATCTGTCAAGTATCTGTCTGTTTACTAGAATGAGAGGTATTCTCCATTCAGAAGCATCTTAGATTTTAATTTGTACTTGAGCTCAATAGTAGTCAAGATGTATTTTGAGTCTGGATATAGATTTTCCCCTACCAAGGTCCTTCACCTTATATCATATGAGATCCCTTTCTTTCGATGAATCTCATTTTTATAAAAGCGATCCTAGAGCCTGTAGTCCAAAATATAATATGAGGCTTATTTTAATAACCAGGAAAGGAAATTGGTTATTTTTTTCCAAGAAAATATCTGAAGATTAGCAATAGAAGCATCTGAAGAGAGGAAGTTTAGTTGTAAGGGGTTTTTTTTGTTAATACTGACTGCTAAGTATAGTAGTTAAAGTACCACTGCATTCTAAAGAGTGATAAGAAGAAAAATATTAAGTATTGTGAAATAAGACATGCAAGCTTCTGCTCTGTTCTTATGGTAATATGATACAGGAAATTCCAAGGTGAAAACCTAAAAAAGCAACTGAAGTAACCAATAGTATTAAGTATTTGCCAAAAATTGTAAATTTATTGCTCTAAAAGAGACATTCAGGGTTGGAAATAGGGAATTTCTATTTCACCCTTCTTGCTTAAGCTCAGGCTGTTTCACTAGCCAGGAAGGAAATGTTTTGTCCTTCAGTAAACACAGCAAACAGAATTGGGGCAGGATTAAAAGGGCATTATTTATCCTGACATAAAAATGACATGGAAATTGACCTTGTTTTTTATTGCATCAATCCACCTACAAAATCCTCCTTGGCCCCAGTATGTTTTAATGTGTAAAAACACATTAAATAGCTGTTGGTAGCTATTTAACTGTATCTAATATAAACTGATTCCTAAACAGAAAGTGCAGGATGAATACACCACATTTCAGAGTCCTGGATTTCAAGAGCCTTAAAAGCCTTAAGCAGTTAAATAATTAAGAAGTTATTATTGCACACAAGTTCAGCATTCACTGCAGCAACAAAGGGAAAACGTTCTGAATTGGCAGCACCCCTTGGTGACTGCTGAGAAGCAACAGCAGGCTGTTCTGGAGCTCTGTCTTCAGGAACAAGGTGGGGTTAGAGATTCACCACTCCTGGAGAACAAAGTACACGGTGTGCCACCCGACAGTGAAGCTCCCTGCTCCGTCAGCACGGGTCGCCAGGAGATCCCATCTCGGCACTGGAGTGGAAGGAATACACTGGTGGTTCCATTTCTTTACTGAGACCTTCCACCACAAGGATGGTGGTGGCAGAGGTTTTGCTGCTGGCCACCGCAAAGCCAGGGGAGAAAACAGGATCATCTTAAAAACCAGTCATCTCTTCCACTGCTGGTTCTAAGGATGATATGCATAGTGTCTGTACGGCAGTGAACGGCACCTCTGCTTTGGACACTCATCTTCTGATAAAGAGCAGCAAGCCCAAGTCTTACCTGGGTTGCCGCACCCTGTGTGCCACCAGCAAGCGCTTGAGGCCAGAGCACCTCGCTGCTGAGGGCACAGGCTTCTCCAGACCACCGCCCTCTTCGAGCCTGTCGCAGAGACAGGCTGCTACAATACTTCTAGATGGCTGCAATATGGTGAGAGAGTACTGTGAGATGGAAACTTCAGGGGTAGAGATTAAGCAGCTGTGGGGAACCAAAACTCTCCTAATTCGTGATGTTAAGGTACATCCCTGTACAGCTCTGGCTGCTGAGACGAGATGAAGCGAGGGACTCTGGTCCCCACCTCTGGAAATGCTGGAGTTACCTATAAACCACTTGTTGCCTCCCCAGCTGCTAACTGCAGCAGCTTTACCTGCAGAGTCACAACACTCTGGAACTAACTTAAGGACTAAATCTCATATCTAAGACATAAGGTCAACATGCTAAAAAACCTACCGAAGCGAGGTTGTCAGAACATTTACATTGCAATTGCCTGCTATTTCGTGTGTTTGAACCAAAAAGACATTGGGGAAGAGCTATCAGCCTGGCACCACTTGTAAATGATACTTAATATTCTCTTCCTTTTACTTTTCTAAGTCAAGTTTTTAGGGTGACAGAATTTTTCTGCCATGGAGATGTCAAAGACACCTGGCTGGAAGGAAAACAAGTAAATCTGCCTGAAAGGCAGCATGCACAAAGACCTTTCTGCCATGTATAAACTGTGAAATCAATTAACATTTCAGATATTAATACAGAAGTAGTAGTAGCAGCTGCCATCGTCTTTATACTATTACACAACCCCACCACTGAAGCACAATGTAAGAAAACAGACTATAGTTTTCCTTTTTTAATCAAATCAGTTTACCAGTTAATTGGGAAGAAATAGGGTGCTATAAATATTACGGCCTAATTCTACAAGTCGCTTGCAGGGTGAGCCCTAGGCTTGAGCGAGCTGAATCCCAAGGCCCTCCCTGAACGTTAACGCTAGTGCAGAACACAAATCCATTCTTTTTTTATATACATAACTAAAACAACGTATGAGATTCAAATTCTATAAACTCGTCAGACACTCTGACTGCCACAGTTGGCAATGGAGCGCTCTGCTGTCACTGCTGTTAACTGGAGCAGGTTAGCATTTGTACCTGGTGAGGTCCCGAGTGCCGGGGTGCAAGCAGGATGGATCAGTGCCTGGAGATGATGGCTTCTGGTGGGGTGTCTGCTCGTAATGAGCTGTGCTAACAGGAATGCCATCCTGACTTTGCTGCCTTACCAATGGGCCTGCAAGAGAGGTTAATAAAAAACCACTGTTATTTCAACCGGAATATGTAGCTAATATCTAGATAGCCTGTAAAAAACCCCAAGCTTATAGCATAAACTTGAGATAGGTGGTGTGTATTTAAAGCCATTAATGCGATCCAGTAAAGTGATTCACATGCAAAACGTCAAATTCTGGAAGTCACACTGGTAAATTACACTGTCCTGCGGCAGAAAGGGCCAACACTTCATAGTGAAGTTTGTAACAAGGGCATTAACGCCAGGCTGCCTCAGCAAACAAAGGCCACTACAAACGCAGCCTGTCGCACGAGGTCACGGCCCAAACCGCCAAAGCGCCCCGGGGAGGAAGGACCTAGTATTTCACCTGCTCTGCGTGAGGTGCACCGGCACCAGCCCGGGACACAGCCCCCTGCCCTGCCTGAGCAACGCGCTTCGACGGTCGCGGCCCAGCAGCATGCCGAAGGCGCCGCCGCCCCGGCCCTCACACCTGCCCAGCAAGGGCCGCGCCCGCACCCGCCACTTCAACAGAGAAAATAAGCCGCCGGGGCCCGCGGCGCAGCAGGCCCGCCATGTGAGGCCCGGCGCTGGGGCGAAGGGACACCCTTGGGCAGGCGGGGGGGCGCGGCAGCGCCGCCGGCCAGGCAGACCCTGAGGCAGAGGGCCCCGCGGTTGCAGGCCGCCTGGGCTGCCCCTCTCGCGGGGCTGGGGCACTAACGGGCCTGCCCGGTCCCTCCCGTCTGGGCCGCGGCGGAGGGCAGGAGCAGCGATCAGAACCGTCCTGCTGGTGCTGCCCTGCCCGAGCGCCCGCCTGCGCTGCGCGTACCCTTTCGGGGCGGGATTCGCTGGCCGGCTGGGCTCGGCGGGCACCGGCGGCAGAGCGAGGAGGAACCCCCCCCGCCGGCGTGGGGGGGCTGCGGGAGGCCGCGACCTGCCCGGCGCCTGCCCGCGGAACGCTCGGAGGCAGCGCAGCCCTCCCCGCCCCCGGCACACTCCAGGGAGCCGTTTCACAGGGAATCACACGGGAGCGTCTCCCCCATCTGTGCAAGCCGAGGCACCCCCACCCCCACCTTCTCCTCAGTCCCGGCAGAGCCTCCCTGCCATTATGTTCCACCATCTCTTAGCCAGGCCGCTCCGCGGGCGGCCGAGGCAGCGCGGACCCTAGCCATGCTCGCCTGAGGCCGCCGGCCGGAGCAGCCGCGGCCGGGCCGCGGGGCCGCAGCAGGTGTGTCTGCATGGGGGTGCGGAGTTTGCATGCGGTGGGGGTCGCTTTCCTCCCGGCCCGGCTCCCGCCTCGTCTGCGCGCAGGCCCTGCCGCGCCGCGGGCAGGCTGCGGCGAAGCGGCCTGCCGGGCCTGCTCGGCTCGGGCTGCTCCGGGGGCTGGGGCGCCGCGAGGGCGGCGGCTGTCGGAACCCGGCGGCCACCCGACGCACCGGGGCTGCTGGAGCTAGCGGCTTCGGGCCGGTTTGGCGCGGCGGGGAGGTGGGGTGGGGGGGCCGAGGGCGCGGGAGGGATCCCTCGGACGTGGCCGTCCCGCCGCCTCCCCCCTTACCCCGCTCGGCCGGTCTCCTCGCCGCCGGAGGGGCAGCGGCCTCCGCTCCTCAGGCGTCCCCTGCGCGTAGCGGGGGCCATTCCTCCCTCCCGCTCGGGGTCGGGCTCGACAGGGCCCGCTCGGATAGGGCCAGTCCCAGGCTGGGGAGAGAGCGGGCCCGGCGGGGAGGGGGCGGTGGTGGTGGTGAGGGGGGGGCGCGGGAGCCGCGCTGAGGGGAGGGGGCCGCGGCCTGTCAGCGAGGTGCCCGGGGCCACGGCGGCCCGCAGAGGCGGGAGCAGCCCACCCGGGCTGAAGGGCTGAGGGAGGGCCGGCGGGAGCCGCTTGTGCGGAGAAGACGGGGCTGAGGCAGCGGAAGAACATGGTCGTTTTCCCCAGAACGGGGTGGGGGTGAGCGATGTGGAGAAAGTGCCAGATCTCAGCTCGCTCCGCAGGGGAAGGGGGGGGTGAAGGGTTGTGCCCGAGACCTCTGCTAACAGTTACAGGTGCAGCCCGGAGAGCAGAGGGGCTGGTTGGTGTAGCCTAGCGTGGCAGCTGGCTCGGAGGAAAGCCTTGCTGAAGAGCCATCTCACGGCAGACCCCGGAGAGGATGGGGCTTGGCGCATAGGCGGAGGTAGTTACTGGTTTTACCAGTGCGAGGGTGAGTAGCCAAAACAGGAGCGGGGTGAACAATGTCTCGATTTGGGGCGGCTGCCAGCCACGCAGCAGGAAGGCCCCGGGTGGCCGAGGCGAAAGGGGGAGCGGGCCAGGAGCACGGCCGCCACGGGCAGAGGTGGGCGCAGGGCCCTGCTCTGGAGGGACTCGGGCGCCGCAGGGAGCCGCGGCCCTGCGCAGGAACCAGCCCGCAGAGAGGCGTGGGGCCGAGCCCACGGCCGCAGCCAGCAGCCATCTTTGCGGGGTGGGAGCCGAGCGCAGCGCGCAGAGCCGCGTCCTGGCCTCCCCCGCAGCCCCGGGTGTGGGAAGGCGGGGGGGCCGCTCAGGCGCGGGGCCGCAGCTCGCTGCTTTTCGGCGCCTCAAGGAGAGTTGAATAGCAAAAAAAAAAGAGAAGCCAGCTGAGCAGGCGGCTCGGTGCCGTGAGGAGGGGGCGAAGAAACGATTTTGCAGGCTCCTGGCTGCTGCGGAAATGGGTTTCGTGAGGGGCGGGAGGCGCGCGCCTGGGCCGGCTTTGTAGTCAGGGCGTGTGGAGAGGAGAAAATGCCGCCCGAGCGGCCCCCGGTGCGGTGGGGAGGGAGGGAGAAGACCTTGCCGGGCCGCCCCACGGCCGTGGGCATGAGGGGGCAGGTGTGACGTGTTCGGCTGCCACCCCTTGTGCCGTGGGGAGCGGAGCGGGGGGGGGGTGGGGAAGGGGGTGAGCGCGCCTTGGTTAGCGGGCTGTCTCCCAGTGCTGTGGCCGAGCCTGCCTGGTGCTGCAAGAGATCCTATGAGGATTTTTATTGCGGTCTCTTTGTTAGCTACAGACAGGCACGCACACACTCACAGCTTTCAGCCAGGTTGTGGGAGGTAAGTGGGGGAGGAGAGGAAGGGAGCGTGCGGGGCGGCTCTGGGGAGCAAGGGGGCTGCTTGGGCCGGGACGAGGGGAGCCGGGGGACAGGGCTGCCGCCGTCCCCGCCACCGCAGGAGAAAGAGCCCCTGCGATTTCCAGGGACTTGTTGGCAACTCAGCGAGGGTTGCCATAGCTTTTTATGTAGGGTGACCAGAACCGGCTGGAACTGGTTTGAGGCAGATCAGCTCCTGAACACAATGCAGTCACTGAGCTACTACAGTGGGATAGCTTCCTCCCTTCATGGCAGCCAAAAGCAGAGGAGCTTGCAGAAAGATACCATCCCAAAACAGTATGTGAATGCACACTTTAGACACACAGCACTGGTATGTGGCTAATATAGTCATAAAGGATTCTGTATATAAATGTACATATTTGCAGTAACTGAGATTACTTTGGCTTTTCGTGCCTTTTTATGCTTAAGGAATGGGCAAGAGCTGAGATTTATGACCCTTATTAAAATATTTTTGCTTTGCAAGGGTGGGACACTGGTTATGCAGTCTATTTTAAAACTGAACTGAATAAAATTGATTGAATGATTTGTAATTGTAGTTATGCTTGTGACTGAAGAATGCTGCTTTGCATGCTGTTTTATTTACAGGGTGCTGTCTTGTGGTTTTCTTCTTTAGGAGATGTTAAGGGGTGGGGGGTGCTGTGCCTTTCTGTAAGGCCAAAAGGAAGCAATATTGTTGTAGAATTGTGCATAAAAGCATTGCAAAGATGCTGTAAGGCATACTCGTTTTCCCCTTTTTTTTTCTTTTTTTCTTTTCTTTTTCCCTTGTAGGCCTAGTGATTGGGGCTGCCTTTAACCCTTTCCTATTTGCAGAGGTAATGCGTCTGTGGCAGTAACTGAGCATTGGCTAAAAAAAAAATCTTTGAAAGGTCAAGGTTCACAAGGTGAGATGTGGTGTTTTGGGTATGAACGTATCAATGGCATGAAGGTACATGTATGTGAAAATTAAATCTGCCTCCTGATCGCACACTTGGCACATTAATGAGACAATTGTTTTAAGTGTTACTGAAGAAATGCTATTGATGTCCTCCAGCTTTAATAGGATTAAAGGTATTATTTGTGAAGAGTTAGGGATATCTTGGCTAAATACAGCATTAACTTGGCGATATCTTCTGTCGAGATAGGCTTTTTGTTTCCCCCAGTGCGGGGATGGGGAACAGGCCTCTCTGAGTGGCAGTCATAAATTGCGGACCACATGGCAGGGGACTGTTGTGTGCTGTATTACAGCGTTACACCTTCAGGTTTTGCTGTCTGGGTATTTAAAGTTTGCTTGTTTGGCCATATCTGAGTAACCTGAATCTGAATTGTGAATTAAGGTCGTCTCCAGTGTTAAATACGTTCTTGGTATAGCCTACATAGGAAAAACCATAGGAAATAAACAGTACGGATAGTGCTGCTTACGCTGCTGTAGCCCAGGAAGGATTTTGCGGCAGCCAAGTGGAAAGATGTATTTTAGAGGTTAGATGGAGCTCCAGTGGGTTATTAGTGGCATGAATTATAATACTGTGCTGTAATGAAATAAGGATAGGAAACCGGATGGGCAGTGTATCAGCTCCTGAGGGATGACTACTTTTAACTCAAAGCAATGGATAACGGCTAGGATTCCCCCCCCCTCCTCTAAAGGATAAATGTGTCCCTAGATTTGAGCTGGCATTTGTATCTTACAGTGAAAACCGTAGGAGTCAGAGAGAGGGAGAGGGGGAGACAGAAGAAGGCAGTAATGAATATAGCAAAGGGAAGAACAAAGGCTGTTAGAGCTTACATATTGGAACACTAAACATTTTGCCTTGGGGATTCTTTTGCTAGAACTGTTACTTCCTATAACAGAAAATCAGCAACTCTAGAATCTTATCCAGTGTGATTTTTAAAAAATCTGACTAGTCCTGGCTGTGTTACTTGGCTTGGTAATCTACGATCAAGATAAATATGGAGGCAAAACAGGGGCAGCGTTCTCTTGTAGTGTGCAGTGTGGGTCTTTTCCTCTGCGCTCAGCAGAATAGACAGTCTTAAAATCCTTGAGAGGTTGTGGATATTGGGTAAGTTGTATGGTGGCTGATGATAGGCAGGGTGCTTGCATCAGAGAGTGGCAATACAAGGAAACCTTTTTATTTCTGTAGGTTACGTAAGGTGTTTAGATATTAATTGTCGAAAAGTGAAAATAACATGCTAATGTCGAGCCGGAAATGATGGGTTTGTGGCTTTTAATGCAGCTAGATGTGTTGTTTCTCAGATTTGATAGGGCAGTAAATAGCTTGTGTGGTAGAGCAAAATGCCTAACAGATCACTGTGCTGGTTTCTATTCGTGATTTTCATCGTTTGGATGCAGAGGTCCTGTCTGTGCCTACAGACATCCCTAGCAAAATTGTGCTTGCAAACATGAATTCTTTTGCATGATAGGAGTAAGTACCTATTGCTGCTGCTGATGCATGTTCTTTTCCAAGGGTCAGCTAAAACTCGTATGTTACAGGAGAGCACCTCTTAGATTATTTTTTTCTTCTCTACCACAATAGTAAGCAGTTTTGAAATTGTAAGTGCTTGAATTGTCACAGAATTAATTGTCTCTGTTTTGTTTGGATTTTGAACCCAATCTGCACTATGGATTTTTATTTTTAGCAAAGGAGGTTTTGAATTTGCAGGAATTTTTGTAGGCTCTTAAGATGAGAAGCCTGACTAGATGCTGGAGTCCGCAGTGTTCTTGGTGAGTTTTATTTTCTTTAGTCTAATAATATTCGGAAATGCTCTTTACCAGGAGGTTTTGGTTCTGCATGTAGGCCAGCTTTCCAGCAGAAAATGCTGCTTAATGCTGGAGGGTTGGTCCTCTGTATCAGCAGTCATGATCTCATTTTGCATTGAGGCTCATCTCAGGTATTTGATCTGGGGAATCAGGGTAATGATTTGTCAAGTTCCAAGTCTCTTTTGAATGAATTAACTAGCTTTGGTTTTCTTGGAAGCATGAAAGTGTGTTAAAATATAAATATGCAGACAGATTGCTGGGAATGTATGTTTTTAAAAAAAAACCCCAAAACCGATGGTAATGTTTCAGGGCCTGTTTGTTGCTAGTGGTGCACAGGCAGGCCCTGTCCCACGTGGAGTGCTCTCACCGAGGGGATCTGCAGCTGCTCTGCACTGGGTTTGAGCAAGAGCTGCCATCCACTGGGGGAGGAAACCCCCAAAAGTGTAAGTTAAAGGAAATGAGCAGGAAGCAAGGGCTGTTCAGAATGTAATTCAAATTGGCTTTGAATTGGGAATCTCAAAAATCTGTTCATTACTGTTGTACATCCAAATTAGTCACGTGTTACTGTCCCAGCCTGTTTTACCAAATTAAAACCATTAGAGTGCAAAAAGAATGATACGGGGGTTTATCTGCTTTTCATTAGTTCATGTGCATTTTAGGAGAAGTCTGGGAGGTTGCTTGGCTCAGAACCTTAGCTGGACCTCCTGATAAATACAGGTAGCTTTCATTTGGCCCCTTGCAGATAAAGGTGGTCTGTTCAGCTCCATACGGTGTGGGAGAGGAGATACCTGTTCATTTATCCAGGTAATAGTGAACTTTGAACCAGTTGCAAGTGATTCTTTTTTAAACTGCACTAGAGGTAGTTCAGCATTGGTGTGAGAAGAGGAAATGGACAGGCTTCAGAAGATGCCCCTTCTCTTTCCTTCTCTTTCCCTTCCTGTTGTCTCCTGCCCAAAAAGAACTCGAGATACCCGTTTTGCAAAAAAAATGAAGTTCAGAAATGGGAGAGCTAGGCTGCAAGAAGAGGCTTCTAAGGAGTCACAAATGACAAGTCATTCTCTTCTGGCTGTAAAAAAACCCAGCAAAAAACTCTGTGGAAATTTGCTTTACAAAACAAAAAATGGTTTTGTACTTACGCACAGTGTAATTACACCTCTGTGTAACGCAGTTACACCTGGTGCAGGGCGGAGGGGCTCATCTTTGAACAGGTCAGATAAGAAGAACCCATAGTCAGGTGCAGCTCCATCTAATTCTGCAACACTGCAGAAGCCTGTTAATCCACACACTGGCTGCAAGACTTGTTGTAAACTAGTTTTGTCCTTTCCTCCTTGCTGCAACCAGATATGTTCATAGCTGTTGTACAGCTTGCATGAAAGTGGTTCAGATGTGGACTGGTGCCGTCTGGTGTGGAGACAGCCTGGTACGTCACAGCCTGGTACGTGGCAGCCTGGTACATGGCAGCCGCTGGTTGGGCTTCTCCCCGATCCCAGCGTGTGGTACCTGCATCGGCAGTGCTTGGGCCATGGCTTGATAAGCTGCTGTAGCCGCTTCTGTTGGACAGTGCACTCTGGAAATGCATTTAGATACTGTCACAGGCGGGTGGCAAGGCAAGTGAGTGTGGGTCTGCGTGCTAACTCGCAGTTTCAGTGTCTCTTGCTGTGAGGGTGGTGAAACACTCTGGGACCTGTTGCCTTGGCAGGTTTTGGGGTCTTTGTCTTAGGAAATACTCCCAACCTGACTGGGCGACGTCCTGAGGGTCCGGCTACAGCTGTCCCTGCTTTGAGCAGAGAAGTTGGAGCTCCAGAAGTCCCGTTCAACCTCAGTGGTTCTGAGAGTCTGCGAAGTGCCTGTTGAAAGTATTTTGGGGGCTAGTGAAGAGTAAGTCCTGAAGTTGTTCTGAAACTCAACAGCAAGGTTAACAATGCTCAACAGCATTGAGTAAAAACCCAGCCAACACAAAGAAATAACAAAAACCCCTCACCATGCTAAAAGTTGTATTACTTGAAGGTGAAATACACCTTCCAAGGGTTTTTTGAAGGGAGGAGGGGAATTGGTAGAATGTTCTCCTAGAAATCTAGATGTGGAAATTGAGATTTTTATTACTCATGGAGACAAATTGGATTTTCCTTTTTCTTTAAAGGCAGATGGATACGGTGCATAATGTTGAAATACCAGGTTGCTTGGTATAAATTTTAGCTGTAAACTGCTCCATACTTCACAAAGATGTTTACATCAGGATTGGTGTGACCTTACTGGTTCTATGGGTGGTAAATGAGACCTTTATCCTAAGAAATAAAAACGTTGCCTATTGAGAGTTGTATTTCTGGAAGCAGTCTGAGGTTTCCAGCTGTAACAAGTCGTGGGACCTTCAGTAAGCGGAAAGGAGCCCGTGCTTTGTGTGAATCTGACAGGCATTGCTGATTGTGGTTAAAGGGGCCCCTTGCATATCCGACTTGCCTGCTGAGTACTTCAAACCACACCGAGTTGTGATTTGAGATGTGGTTCTTGTTTCCTGAAGGAGGTTTGGTGGTTGAATTAGCATATTGGGTTTGTCTTTCTCTCAGATACTTTGCTTTCAAAGTGTTAGTTGCAATTACTGATACATGTTTAATGAACTGCTCTTAATCTGTTTAATAAGATGCTCTTTGCCTAATGTTAGGCTATATATTACTGTGATTATAATTGAATCACTGAAGTTTTCTCTACCTGATGCAGTTTCTTGGCATAACAAAAAAAATCAGCTTTTGATGCTGATGAGTAAGTAACTCCCTGTGTAGGCATTTTGTTCCAGAATGAGCACAATGTTAATTAGGTGTATCTGGAAGTGGATTAATTGTACCAAATTATCAGAATTTTGTTCTGCAATAGTGAGTCTAACTGGGAGTTTACACCAGTCTAACTATAACATAAGTTTTGTGTATGGTCAAAGAAGGCGTTACCATGTGCTCGCCACTGAGAAGTGGTGTCTCCATGCTCTTGTTTTCACAGCACTGAAAAGAATGCTGATGTTCTTTGAAGAACCTACAAAAGACAAGGTCTCTGCCCTAAAGAATGAACAGTCGCAGTTGCACATAGTACAAACAGAGGTAAAAACTGTAGGAAGAGTTTAGGAAAAGGAAGGGAAAGGAATGTCTTCACAAGAACATGAACTCCATAGGTAGATGAAAATGAAAGCTGGGTGTTTCCTATTTCCTTAAATAATAAAGAGAAGGAAGCTTGAGTTGAGGCGTAGTTTGAACGAAAGCATGGAGTTACATGTTCCATGTAGTAGAACCAAACTGCCTTTGTTACCCTTCAGAAGCAGCTGTTTCTTTCTAGGCCCTGATATTTCTTTGGTGGATACTTAGGGCAGTGCATATTTGAACCTTCCTCACAGCTACACAGACAGTCGCTGTAAGAAAGGAGTATTTCAAAATGGTCTCTGGAATCCCTGGTAATATGGTGGAAGCTCTCAGATGCACTACACCCTGCAGATGTTTCCCCTTTTCCTGGAGATCAGCCTTTTAAAATCCTTAGGCTTTCCATCTGCAGAGCCAGGATACAGAGGCCGCAGAAGGTTTACAGGAATGTAGCTATTTCTCACAGGAGCAGCATCAGACTCTTGTCCTGCTCGATTCTTCCACTGTCAGTAGAGAGGTCTCATGTTTTGTGGCATAATTACCCCAGTAAGTGCTGCACTGGAACAGGTTACCCAAGGAACTGGAGTAAAAATGCTGGCTGGGAAAGAAAAAGACAGTAGAACAGTCAAGGGATATCTTCACCGCAGGCTGAAACTATGCTGTTTTCCTCATGCTGTTCATGGGAAGCACTTCTTTCAGGAGATGCATTTCCAAAGAAAGAAGAATGCAAAAAGTCAAGAGCACATGCTTTGGACTAAGCATGAACAAACAAAACAGCCTTGGTTTACCCTCCCGAGCCTCGGTTGCACCTTTCGTGTCATTCAGATAGTGATGCACACGTGGGGTGGATGTGTTTGCTGAAGAGATGGGTGGAAACCATCATGTAAATTCAGAGTCTACTACCCTGAGCTTTTAAGACTCACTGGTTATCTGCTGCTCCTTGGCTCTCTAGCTGGGCAGTTCTCACTCGCCTTGTCCAGATTATTTTTTCCTTTTGTTGTAGGTAGTCAGCAAGCAAAGTAATGCCTGAATTTTTAAAGAGACTGATTTTGTTCAGTAACTTTTCCGAAGCAATTCAAGCACCCAAAAGGTTGCACAGCTTAGGACAAAAACTTCTCCTGGCAGTCATTTTTCCTGGTAAGCAGGAACAGACAGCCAGGGCGAGAGGAAGGAACTGGTACTGGTCCACAGGAAGGAAAAGGAATGTTACAAAGGGTGACTGTCATCTGGAAATTCAGTAGTACTTTGGACAGTCAGTCTGAGAGCTGACTATGCAAGTACCCACAAAATTTGGGGTGTTTATAGTATCGTTTTTCCGTTGTTCTTCGTAACACGTGTGTGTCAGTTTAGCATTCTGCCGTTCTGAGGTGAATTTCGTTTCTATTTTTTCAAAACCACTGAAAAAAATTCTCTTTCAGACAAAGATGTTTGAGGAGGTGAGGGTCTTGCAGGTTGTTTCGTTGAAGATGTTTTTGTTTGTTTGGTCTGAGGAGTGTATCCTTGACTACATACCTCGTGGATGTCAGTTCTGACGATTGCCTTAATGGCAGCCCTCTGATGCTAGGGCTTCACATGTGCTTCTCTGGAGACACTGAGCTTTGCTCTCAGCACTTTAAAAGCAGTTCTCAAAGAAATTCCAGTTCCTGGAAAATCATGATTTCCTAGGGAACCAGGAACTTGCCTCGTTTCCTGCTCTGAAGTATTCACAGGCATCATGTCGGCCCAGAGAAGGAAGAGACTAGCAGCTTCTCTGGCAGCCAAGGTGTCAAGTGATTTTGATCTTTGATAAAAGGCAAAGTTTTATCTGTAAGGGAATGACTTACTGAAAGCTCTTTAGAAAGGGGAAGGGGGAAAGGAGGAAGAATAGTGAGGAGGAGATGAATGAAATGTCCGGGTTACAAATTTGCTGAATTGTTGGTTATCAAGAGTGGCCATGTTGTTGGTACCTTTTCATTTAATTTAGATAGCTTTAGAAGTTTAAAGGATGGAAGAGACTCTTTGTTAAGGGCAGTGGTAATTTTGGGTATCCCAGAGCTCCAGCATGGGAGTTACTCCTTTAGCATACACTTGAAAGAGTTGCAGCTCTATGCAGTGTGCTCTCTATGGATACATTTATTATTTTAGCTCTGCAGACCTCTGAATGCTTTTGAGTTCTTGTCCTGTTTGGGAATTAGCCTAACAGAGTGTCTCAGTAAAGGATAAGTGTGTATCCTCTGCTACCCTCTTGGATACAATGTTGTGTAAATGTGCTTTTATCTAATTCAGTGCCATTTCTAAATGTTAGTTAAACTCCACTGTATGCAATTAGGGGAAATTTTAGACTAGGAAGACTTTCTAGTTCTCTTTGAGTGTATGTAATAACTGTAAAAAGACACCTTAGGACAGATGTACAATCAGTGCAAATAATTAATACCTTGAAGCATGACAAACTGTCAGTTGAGGCTTTGCTTGTGTGGTTTTACACGGATTCAAGATGCTTTGGTGTCTGGAATCTTTTCCAGTTCATTCTTACAAGAACTTCCTTTGTAATCTTGGCATTATATGCATGTCTATTTTTTGTATTGATTAGATAACTGCTTTTGTAATTGCGGCCCTTTCACAGGACCTTGGAGTCCTTCAGGCAGAGGGCAGACTAAAGCCCTGGCCTGCAGAACTGTGCTAAGTGTGATAATCACCTTGCTTTGGTACAGCAAGGCGTATGCTGAACACCTTGGGTCGGCTTCCGATGGTGCTGCAGGAGAGCTGAGCTGTGCTGGTTACTTGTCTAGTCCCTTTTCTTAAATCTCTGTATTCGTTTTATCCCAGTTACCAGTTTTAAATGCATGAGGGCTAGAAACTTGCTTTTGAACAAGCGGCTTTTACAGTTTTATAATTAAACAAATAGACAATAAAACCAGATTTGCCAGCATTATGAAACAATCCTATGTCTGATAAGTATGGATTATAACCATATGCTTTACAAAAGTAGTGAAGTCTTCATAATTAGCTGTTACCATGATAGGCTACTATATATTGTCCATGAAGTAAAGGAATTATGAGCTAATTAAGAGAATATTAAATTCATCAGTTGCAATGGTACACTCCTATTTTCTAGAGAATCACATACTGAGTTCAGCTCTGCGAGAAGGACTTGGTGTAAGGAAAGGAGTTAAGTTAGACAATGCAGCAGAAACATTTGGGGACTGTGTCAATGATTTTCCAACCTGTCACCTGTGGAGCCGTTACATGAGGTGTCTGTCTGTGTTCCACTGTCCTTGATAAATTCTCCTCAGCTGCCTTCCTTAGTACTGTAGTGACTTCCAGGTATCAAGTGTGGATGATACATCAATCCTGCAGGGTTTTGTCATGCAAAGGGGTGGTGCCATCGTGATAAACTGCATCTTTCTGAGGAACAGTCAGACTGCTGCCTGTGTTGATAATGAGATATGTAACAATGTGTATTTAAACATGCTCATTTGGATTGGTTTTTCTTAGCGGTGTTACAGGTGGGTTCAACAGTCAGCAAGTCGTTTCTTTCCAGGGTTCAGGGTGACGAGAGGAGGAGGACGTGAGCTGTTGAAGCTGTAGGATGTGTTTTCCTTGACAGGTGGTTGCTGACAGACCTTCTGCCACGGGCTGTGTGGCCTCTTGCTTATCCGAGCTAACATGAGGAGCTTGGAGAGCACTGTTGCAGTTAGTCACACCGTGGTTCTGATGGCCTGTGTTAATTGGTAGCAAAGATTGAGCCCTGAGCTATATAATAATGTTTTCCACTCCTTCAGTGCTGATAATGACAGGAGTTCAGACAGGATGCTTCCTAAACAACCATGCTTAATTGGTTAAGTATCTTTCCACACTGAGTAATGACTCTGGACGGATAATTACTGAACAATGAAAGTATGTTAAAAACAGCTCTGTCACCACAATACAAATTATACCTGTGCATGGTTATGAAAGGTAATGAAAAGGTGTCTGTGCTTTCTGGAACTGATTTTTTTTCTTTAGATGTCTACAAGTGATTCCCCTGTGTGCCTCTGCTTATTATTGAGACATCTGTGGAGAAAGGCAAATGTCATAGTGGGATTTAAATCTAAAAACATACTCAAAATTAGTTTTTCTTTTTACCCAGCATTTGTAAAGTTTCTGTTTTGAGTTACCTGTTTTGTTTGGAAATTGATCAGAAAGAACAGTAAAGGCCAGTGACAAACCAAAGAACAGAAATTTTATAAAAAGCGGTGCAGCAGTCTGAACTGTTGGTAGAAGCACATTGGTTACCATCTTCAAGAAGGCTCATCGAGTTGGTAATGCAAATGCTGGGGAAAATCTAGTCTTAGGAGGAATCACAAGTGCCTCGTTATTTTTGTGAAAGTCTAGGTACCTTGCTGTAATCTTAGTGTGTGTGGGAAAGGGTGGGAGGGAGTGTAGGAGAGGGGACAGGAAGAAAGCCACTGAAATTTGTGCCTGGAATGAAATGACTAGGCTACAGTCTGTGAAGTTGATGGATTACTACAGATAGCTCTTGGTGTAATAATTTGACTGTACGCTTGCACTGGAACACTGTTCTGTAATGTATAATACATTGAGGTAAAATTACTTAGGAAGTGAAATAACACCTTTTTGCCTGGCACATGTGAACATACGCTTACTTTGTTTAAGATTCTGCTATTAGAGCTTAAAATACTGAGATAATGACTCTCTGCTTATTTACAGATTTGTGTACAATCAAATACATGACCATGGGGGATATGAAGACCCCAGATTTCGATGACCTGCTTGCAGCCTTTGACATACCAGACATGGTTGATCCAAAAGCAGCTATTGAATCTGGACATGATGACCATGAAAGCCACATAAAACAAAATGCTCACACAGATGAAGATTCTCATGCCCCATCATCATCTGATGTTGGTGTGAGCGTCATTGTGAAAAATGTGCGTACTATCGATTCTTCCGAAGGAGTGGACAAGGATGGCCACCATTCCACAGGCAATGGCTTGCACAATGGCTTTCTGACATCATCAGCTCTTGATAGTTACAGTAAAGATGAAGGGAAGTCACTTAAAGATGATGGGTCAGCTTCTGAGACTACGCTGAAGGATTCAGCTTTCAACCAGTTTAGCCCAATATCAAGTGCTGAAGAATTTGATGATGATGAAAAAATCGAGGTGGATGACCCTCCAGACAAAGAGGAGATGCGTGCAAATTTCAGAGCAAATGTCTTGGCAGGGGCTGTATGTCAGCAGGAATATGACAAACTCAAGGCACTTGGAGGGGAGAACTTGATTAAATCTGGAATCCCAGTTTCAAGCAGTATAGATAAAAATAAAGTTGCTAAACGAGAGACAGAGACAAACTCCATGAATTTAAGTGTCTATGAGGCTTTTAAAGCTCGAAAAACAGAGGACAAAATGCTGAAAGACAATTCTGAGAAGCTTCTTGAAAATAGGGTACTTGACGGAAAACTGAGCACTGAAAAAAGTGAAACAAACCTTGCCAGCATTTCTCAGTCCAAAGCAAAGTCATCAGCAAAGCTTTCCTCCTGCATTGCTGCAATTGCAGCACTGAGTGCTAAAAAGGCAGCTACAGACACTGGCAAAGATCTACAGTCTAATTCAGGAGAATCTTCTCCTTTACCAAAAGACATGAGTGAAAGTCCCCGAGGTATTGACAAATCTCCTGAATCTCAGAGTCTTATTGATGGTGCTAAAAAGCTGTCGATCAAACCACCTGACAGCCCCCGAAGCGTGTCGAGTGAGAACAGCAGCAAGGGGTCTCCGCCTTCTCCTGCGGGGTCAACACCAGCAATTCCTAAAGTTCGCATAAAAACCATCAAGACTTCTTCTGGAGAGATCAAGAGAACTGTTACGAGAGTGTTGCCAGAAGTGGATGTGGACTCTGGTAAAAAGCCAGAGCAGGCTGCTTCCATGGTAACGTCCATGACATCTCTCCTGTCCTCGCCCACCTCTGCTGCTGTTCTTTCGTCTCCTCCTCGAGCTCCTCTCCAGTCCACAGTTGTCACCAATGCAGTTGCGTCTGCAGAACTTGCACCAAAACAGGTCACCATCAAACCTGTGGCTACTGCCTTTCTGCCTGTTTCAGCAGTTAAAACAGCGGGATCACAAGTTATTAATTTGAAGCTTGCTAACAACACGACAGTGAAAGCCACTGTGATATCTGCTGCTTCAGTGCAGAGTGCCAGTAGCGCCATTATAAAGGCTGCCAATGCTATACAGCAGCAGACTGTTGTGGTGCCAGCATCGAGCCTTGCCAGTGCTAAACTTGTGCCAAAGACAGTCCATCTTGCCAACCTTAACCTTCTGCCTCAAGGTGCTCAAACCACCTCTGAACTTCGCCAAGTGCTAACGAAACCTCAGCAACAAATAAAGCAGGCAATAATTTCTGCAGCAGCCTCACAGCCTTCTAAAAAAGTGTCTCGAGTCCAGGTGGTGTCATCTCTACAAAGTTCTGTAGTGGAAGCCTTCAATAAGGTGCTGAGCAGTGTCAATCCCGTTCCAGTTTATGTCCCGAACCTCAGTCCCCCGGCCAACGCCGGAATAACGTTACCAACCCGAGGTTACAAGTGTCTGGAGTGCGGGGACTCGTTTGCTCTGGAGAAGAGCCTGACCCAGCACTACGACAGGAGGAGTGTGCGCATCGAAGTGACGTGTAATCACTGTACAAAGAATTTAGTTTTCTACAATAAATGTAGTCTCCTTTCCCATGCCCGTGGACACAAGGAAAAGGGAGTTGTAATGCAGTGTTCACACCTGATCTTAAAGCCAGTCCCAGCAGATCAAATGATAGCGTCTCCTTCAAGCAATACTGCTGCATCCATGCTTCAGAGCCCTGTGGGAGTTGGCACACACGCTGTAACGAAGATACAGTCTGGCATAACTGGGACAGTAATATCAGCCCCAGCAAGTACACCTGTCATTCCAGCTATGCCACTAGACGAAGATCCATCGAAACTCTGTAGACATAGTCTAAAGTGTCTGGAGTGTAATGAAGTTTTCCAAGATGAGACATCTCTTGCAACTCATTTCCAGCAGGCTGCAGACACGAGTGGACAAGTAGAGTATCATATGTTTAAATTCCGATGTTTGGTCTATAAGCCTAGGAGACTTTGGATATGCTTTTACTTTCATTTAGCTGTTAATTACCAGAACCTCTGTGACTAAAAGTATAAACAAAAGCCACAAAAAAACCTTGCAAGCACTTCCATAGTGAATGCCAATGCTTCTCAAATACGAGTTTCTTAGAAGGTTTTTACTAAAATTCAGTATTAGCTTTCTTGCTGCTCATTATTACAATACTAAATTTAATAATGGTCTTTCTAAGATTTTTTTAATGATACTTTCTGTGCTTTGGAATGTGAGTATCCTTTGGAATCCACTTAATTGGCACCCTCATTAACAGCCCACGTATTCAATCTGAATGATACGTTTAAGTGATTGATCTTGATCTCTCTTCAGGTTTTATTCTTTTCATATGGCACCTTAAGTGAGCTGGGCATCCCTCTTACCTACAGGGGCTGTAGGCAGTGATAAACAGCACACTGATTCTACTGAAAGGATATATGCATGCTGTTTTCTTCAGGTCTTCCTTAAACAGAAGTGAAAAGTGGTCTTCACTAGCATGCCTTGCTTGCTGTGTGACCATTTGGTTATGTGGTGATTTTCCTCTCAGGGCTGCTAATGAGTTAAACATACAAACCATTTTTAAATTCTATACTAATGTATGTGGCCTAATCTGAAAGAAACACGTCATTCAATAAAAGTTAATATTAATCAGTGTGCGATGTATTTTATAATCCTGTAAGAGTTAAGGTGGTTAATTAAATTACATAGCTGGATTTCTGTTGGGGCGTGCCAATTAAAAGGGATTCTGGTGTATTTCAAAGCATTCAGTTGAGCTTGGCATTGCAGCTTCTTTCTGTGTGGGAAGCTGTACACCTGCAAGGCATGCTCAGGCTGAATAGACAGGAATGCCCCAGGAACAGTCCTGGGTATCTCACAGCAGCATGCAGGATAAGGGTTTTTAAGTCCTGTGGTTAGGGAAAAATCCACTCGTGGTGAAGAGCAGACAGGAACCTGCCTGCATCTGTTCACTAAGTGTAAGACCTGTTCTGTGGCCACAGAGCAGTTACACTGCGCCCACCTCCATGGATAGTAGCATACAGAGATTGGAATGTGGAAGTAATCCAGATATGGATGATGTGGGTCAGCCTCAGCTCCTTCTGTGCTAACTAGCTAGCAGACTGGGGCTGAAATTGCATGGCTTCACGGCGAAATGCAGTGAGTGAACCTGTTGTAAGACACCCCAGATGTGCTGACCTGTCGTAGTGCAGTACTCACAGAGTGAGCTTTAAGCTTCTTTTCAGAAAGATCTGACCTTAGGTCTTGTTGCAGTTTTGAACAGTATCCACTGCTCATTATGAGTGTATCTGCACCAGCTCTTGAGTTACTTCATAACAGTTGGCTTGTTAAACTAACTCCCTTGCTGGTGCCTGTTGGTGTTGGATTTACCTTTTCTCCCTTAGAGGTCCGTTAGTTACCAGTTGGCATGGTAAAATCCAGCAGTCCTTGTGAAAACTCTGTTGATCTTGACAACAGAAAATTAAACAACTAAAAAGGCACCAGGATAAAGCGGATGAGAGACAGACAGACAGACCCTGAGAATAGGCTGGGAGGATGAGGTAAGGATAAAATGAGAAAGGTAAGGGAGGAACAAAGATGCAAAAGGTGATGTACTCACTTTGCATGGGGGCCTTTTTTGTACAGGCAGGTACTAAAGAGATGTGTAGAGACCTCCTGCCCTTTTCTGCTACCTCTGCCTGTTGCTTTTGCCCTGCTGCTGCTGATTTTGCTCTCTGTGCATGTCCTTTTAGATCCTGCTTACCCTGGGGACTGGCTACAGGAAGCAACCGGGAGCGTAGAACGCCGGAGCAGCACTGGGGATAGGTGGAGAGATAGGTGTGGGTACACGGGCTCTGCTGCTGAGGGAGGAGAGCTGTGAAGGGACAGTCAGCATTGCCTGCTGCCTGTCCCTGTGTTTGTGTCTCCACTTGGAAGCGTGTTGTCTTTTAAGAGCTGACATATGGAGAAGGCCTTAATCCCACTTACTAGTCATGGATTTCCAGGTTTTAAAACCAGACGCAAACCCAAAACCCAGCCTTGTTGCTGCAAAGCACTGGAGGAAAAGAAGCTGTTTTCCTGATGTTCTGCTTTAAAAGAACACTCCTAGTAAATGTAGTTTCAAATATTTTTTGATGAAACATACTCTTAAAAAAATAATTAAATATTTTTCTTAGTCCTAGCAGCAGTTCTCAAGTCTGTGCTGGTGTTTCTTACCTGGGTTTTATTACATACTGCAGTGTTGTAACTACATGGAAAATCCCAGCACGGAAACACTTTAATCTAGCAGTTGTGTTAGTCAGAGCAATACATCCTGCTTGCTTTTTGCTACCTTTTGTCCATTTTTTTGTCCCCAGTGTTGCCACAAGGACAGTGTTTGCTGAAGAAAGACTCTGTATAGGCATTTAATAATAAACATTTTCTCACTTTTTCATTCTATGCTACTCCTTGTAAAGCTTGGACAAGAAGTAATCTGACTTCTGTTTTCCTTCCTAGTGCTTGGCATGGGCTTATCATCATAACCCTACCGTTATTGTGGGGGGAAGGAGGCAGGAAAGTGAGATGGAATTGACATTTTAACTTAGGAAGGAAGTGAAATAAACATTCGTAGTTTGCAAACAAATAGGGAGGAAGTTACTCTTTGCCCTTACTGTCCTTTCTAGGGCCCACCTAAATTGCATCCTGGTTTACATTTTCATAAGCTGCTTCAGAGGTAGACTTTCGTGTAAAATAAATGACAGTACAACAGCCTGAGCAGTTAAAAGATGTTCCCTCTACAGTTTTTACCTTCCTGTAATATTTTACTTCCTTTAATATTCCTGTTAAAGGGAATGGAACCACTCACTGACAGGTTTCCTAGCTGAGTGAAACCCTCACCTATTTACTGGGGGGGAAAAGTTGCAAACCTGGGCTAATTAATGTTAATTTCATCTTATTTACAGATGTAAATGTATAGTTCCTATGGAAACTACATAGCTCGATTCCCTTCATACTCATAGTTCTTGTGTATCTTTATTTTCCACCACCATTTTTTCTTCTAACCCTTTTTTTTCTGAAACTTTGACTTTAAATGCAGGCAGGTGATGATTTTCACAAACTGTGTTTTATTTTGGTGTGGGTTGGAATGAGAGAACTGGAAGTTAATGCCACCTTAAGCCCAAAATGAATGGTAAGCAAACATGCTGAATTTCAGAATTTCACAGTAGATGATTCTTGTTCTACTGTAATGAGTTACAATTAAACATTGCACTGTACTCAGCAGAGCAGCAAACTAGTGGCCTTACCAAAGAGGAGTGTTGGCGTTACCAGTGATACGGAGGAGTCTTGCAGGCTGGTTGTTGCAGGATGAGACACTGTCAGTGGGGTTGGGGTGACGTATGGCTGGCTCCTCTGTGGCACAGCATCCTTGGTCGTGCTGCGGAGAAAGACACTGGACACCCCCTGCCTTTTATTGGAGTGGAAGCTGTGCCCTGCTGCTTTCCTGCAGAGGTTCTCCAGTGTTGTATTGCTGTTTATTAGTGCCCTGATGGCACAGGGTGGATTTTGGGAGCGGCACTGAAGCCATGTAGGTGTGGCAAGCACATTTTCAGTGGAGTTGGGGTTAGTCAGGATGTTGTTTCAAAGCCTGAGCTGAAGATGGAGTTAACATCCCAAACCAGTTCGGGGCAAGAGGCAGTGGATCAGTGGTCAAGTGAGGACAAATACTTGGTGTTCCCAAGCGAAACATTTCTAAATGTCAGGACACAGCCTCAGACAAGCTGTGTCACGAAGGCTCAGCTCAGGCCAAACCCCCACAGAGTTAACCTCAGGCGAGGCCTTCCACGGGGGTAGGCAGCAGCTGGTCCTTCAGGCTGGCAGCAGTGCTGGTAGTCGTGGCAGAGTTCCTGTGTTTCTCTTCCTCTGCTTAAGGGTTCACACTTCTTGCTGTGGTCAGGAGCTGTGAGGACTGTGTGTGGGTAGAGACCCTTCAGACAGAGCAGGCCACGGCCCTTGCTGCTCTGTGTGTGCCCAGGGCAAGTTCTGTTAACAGTCCTACTGACAGGTACTGGTCGGGGAAGGAAGAGTCAGAGTATTAGCAGGCACAGGGTGAAGCATGTAGGTGAAGCAGTTTGGGAAAATAAGTTCCTAGCATAGCAGTGATACTGTAAAAAAGGCTGAGGCAGTTACATTGTGTTAAACCTTGATATTAAGCAGTGTTCTGTTAGAAAAAACCCTTTTTTGCAGTGACTATAAAGGCTTTTTCCTTCTGTCTTTGGAGTTAGTGTCTGTCTCCTGTTGACTAAGTGGGAACAGGTTATTTTTTTGTTTACTGGCTCAGTACTAGTAAGTCAGACTCCTATGAAAGCTGTTTGTAACATTGTACTGTTCCTTTTATAACTGTAGTACTGATTCTGCTGTTAATCTGATACAGACATTACTGGTTTTTAAAAGTTTTAAAGGAGAGTTGCATGAGTTTGAAGAAGGGGGTGACTTCTTGTGAAGCACCTGTCAGTTAGTAAGAAACTATTACATATGTATTTATTTGTTTGTTACTTCGGGATTTCTTCATACGTGAGTAAATAATGTAGAATGCAGCTCTGGAGATTTTGGATGGCTCTGTATTCTTGCAAAATGTACACTTTGATACATCTGCAAGAGATGACATTTTTAGAAATACACAAATCTCATGTTAAAAAACCCACCTCTGTCATGAAGTAGCCTTGGTTCTGTTTTTAAATCTTCACAAGTGAGATCACTGGTGAGATTCATAACTCCAAAATCATAAGAAATAGTAATAACAGCAATAATCATAATTTTACAAGCCCTAGAAAGCAAAGTCCTATGAATTGAGGTTGAACTGAAGTCCTGTTCTGCAGAGACTTGTGTTCGTGCTTGACTTGGAGACCAGGAGTGTTTCTTTTGAAGTGAGTGAAGCAGCTTCCATGACCCAGGCTAGACAGAAGCGTAGGTCCATGGAGGATGACAGCTATCTGAATTAGAGATGTGTTGTTGTAAAGAAAAGGCTTTCAGGGATGCTTCTGCAGGTTTGGCTCTTTGTGCCCTCCAGTGATGGAAAGCAACTGTGAGCAGAAGTGAGGCCTGTTTACAGCTGGGTTCCATCATTTGGGTTTCATCCCAAAAATGGCACAGAGAATTTCAGTGTTCTGATTTGACATAGAGTCAATGTGTAGTTGAAGATTTATTTTTTTATAATTATTTTTGTGTAACAAAACACAAAATCAGTTTAGTGAGCTATTGCTGCATGTAGAAAGATTGCCCTGCAAAGCAGAGCTTTGTAGATACTTCACATATCCCTGACCTTTACTCAGATGTACAATACTCTGTAACTCTGATGTTGTAGTCTAGCCTGAGAAATACATTTTGAAATCACCCGCGCACTTTCTGCCTGATAATACCACATTGAATCGCTGTTATGGATGTTACCACAAGAGTTCAGCAGCACTGAGGATCAAAGGAAATGAAGACAGTGTACTTGCTGAGTTTGGGGTTTTTTGCTGTGTGTGGTGCAGAGTTAAAAGCAGAAGGTTTGGTTCTCAGATGGTACTTTGCCCCCCTGCACTGCTGAGGTAATCTTGTGAGAACATACAGAAACCAGCACGTGTCTCCTGTGGTCAGTGGATTATAAGGGAGCTTTGTTGTGTGGGAATGCCCAGGAAGCCAGCCTGTCTGGCTGCCAGGACCTGCCACCTCTGTCCTAGAGAGCTGTCAGTACTTGCCTCCTCCTTTGGGGTCATAACATCTAACCTTTTCTTTAATATATTACAGTGTTTGACACAAGACGTTACGTATAGCTGAACCAAACCTCTTGTTTCATCTATTTTGGTTTATCGTTTAGAAGACTTGCAATATCTGCCAGATGCTGCTTCCTAACCAGTGCAGCTTTGCATCACACCAGAGAATTCATCAGCATAAATCTCCATACACGTGTCCTGAATGTGGAGCAATCTGCAGATCTGTCCACTTCCAGACTCATGTCACTAAGAACTGCCTGCATTATACCCGAAGAGTTGGTTTTCGGTCAGTATAATGATTACTTTTGTTGTCAATTTATGTATAATTTATGCTTTTAAAAGTAATTTTCCATTTTCATAAGCATTGTTTGTAGAATACAGCTTCATGGGTTTAAGGTTGTCATGGCAACAGTGCTATTAGTACTACAAATTTTGGAATAAATACCACATTAGGACTCTGTTTTGGGCATCCGCTTGTGTATGTTAGTAAATCAGAATATTGGCTAATCTCATCCACCCATAAAATGTCAGATGCAGGACTTCTCAGTTTGTAAGGTCTGCAGAACTCAGATGTATTTTCTTAATTGAAGTTCTTGAAGAGAACCCTTCCGAGTTCTTTGAAAAGATGGAATTTTAGATTGTTCTCTCTGGTAGAACAGTCATTGTATTCGCCACAGTATTGCCAGAACGTATTACTGAGATGCTGATGGACATACTGCAGCTGTCTGCTTGCTCTCTTTCCTGTGGAAAGTCAAGACTCCTCAGCTTTACATCGCCTGAAAAATTACCTTTCTCATTCAAACAGCCTGGCAACAGCCTGTAATGGCAACTCACTGAGAAAATGGGGATCAGAGGCATTTCATGGAAATACTAAGTTTTGAAAGGCTTGAAAAATTGTTTTATCTTAGAATTTTACTGTCCCTGAATGGCAGGCAGCACAGCAGGAGAGAAGAGCAGCCTGTACAGCCGAGCCTCGCTCGGCACTCCTAACACATTTCCACTTCATCCTGTCTGACCGGAGAAGGGTGATTTAAAACCATACCAGGAGGCAGCTTCTCAGAAGTTCATTTAGTGGGATGGCTGTGAAATCTTCCTCTGAGGGAAGGCAGTGTTCTGCTGCCTCGAGCCAGCTGCTGTGGCAGTCTGTTTCCAGATTGAATCCATGGCCTGACACAGCACTCGGGTCTTTGCGTTCCTCTGCGTTCTTCTCTCTTATTCTTTTCTCCCCAGCAGGAGCCTGTCTTACCCTCACTTTCCTAGGTCCGCTAGGTCCTCTCTACTTTCCTTCCTTCCCTGTGGGCTGGGTCCCTTGGGTCTGTACACAGAATCATCTTCAGGGAGTCCTGGCCTGCGCCAGTAACACCAGAAGACTCACAGATCCGTCGCTGTGAATCTCAAGTTACTGAACTTGTCAAGATGTAGCACAAAGGTCACACCGAGTCAGAACTTCTGTACATGGCGAGACTAAACCAAAACTTCCTAGGGAAAGAAAAGCACCACCAGTGAAATCCATGTTTTCCGTCTTGGAGAGCTCAGGACCTCCTTGTCATGAAGGTGCCTTTGCTTGAGGAGCAGCATAACCTGTTGTGCCTTTCCAGAGGACCTCTGTGAGGGAGCTCAGTTGGGTGTCGGTGACTTAGGCTAGTTGTCTGAACTAAATCAGCTGAAAATGTCAATCTTCAGTCTAATTGCATCTGTCTGAGTTCAAAATAAGCAGGCTGTTAGAGCAGGCCTGGAAAGGAAGGTGTCCTTAGGAACCGGTTGATAGACAGTGGGGGATGCTAAGGATTATTTATTTGCATCACTAGAGAATAAAGTCCAGACCAGATGGGATGGGAGGTGAGAGGTGCAACCCAGCTCTTTGAGGTGACACCTTAGGAGTAGATCTGTTCATGAGGATCATGCTTTGAGCTGCCATGAAGAAATGTCATCTCTGTATAAGCAGAGAAGATCTTAACAGACCCAAAAAAAGACAAGGTAGAAAACGCATTGGTAAGCAGAGATGATCGGTACAAACTTGATGAATAGTATTAGGAATGGAAATGAAGTTCTCAGAAAAGAAAGGATGGCATTTCTTAAAATTCAAAGGTAAAGTGGGATTCTGGAATGCAATGTGTAATTATCTCCTGCTTTATTGCTGTCCTAGGGCATTAGAACAGTATCCAAAAATGATCTGACATTTCTATGACAACAGTCACACCCCACAATAGATGCCAGAATTAAAATTCTGGAAGGGTAGAGGCCTTCTGTCTTTAAATCATTGAACTCTCAACTGCAACATGCTGGTCAGTAAGAAATCTGGTCATTTGACAGGTTGCTTTGTAGGTGCTTATTGCAGTATGTTCTTGGGACTTGGTGGCATTTAGTTCTGGAGATGTGTGACACTAAAAGGGACCATTGTGTGTAGAAATTCTCGTGTACTAATATTAACTCAATGTTTTAATCATTTCCTTTACAATAGATGCGGGAAGGTCACACACTTTCGACTCAGCAGAAGTATGTTTTTGCAGAATCTCTTCAGAACCCCAATCTGACAGGCTGATCTGATCATAGTGGTTTGGTTTAGTTGTCCTGAGTTTAAATCACGCTTTTTTTTGTTCTTAAATCAAAGCACTGATGTGATTACCTGCACAGAAAATCATTACCAGTTTGTCTTCATTAAATCTGAACAAGGGAAATGGTGGAAATGTGTTCCTTACTGGTTTACCATTTTGGTGGTAGCTTCTCAACTGCTGTGGCATACCTTACACGATCCACCCCATGTGATTGAAATGCATTTTATAAATCTCTTTACAAATTTGCAGAGGATTCACAAGTTCTTTACAATCAATAGAATATTCCTCTGTCAGCCCTTCTGTATGTTTTGTTGTAATGCCATAAAACCACATTCTGACTCGATGTCTTGGATTAAATTTGGGAAATTCCTGTTTTCTCACTTTCTGATATGCCAATCGCTGTTTGTGTTGATTCTTACTGGGTTGCTTAAAGTGACAGATTAACCTAGATTTATCTGGTTGTATGTATATGTTTATCTCTTCCACTTGCTTGAAAATGAGTGTTACTCCATTTCTTTCAGTACTGCTTTGGGCTAGGCTGACCTGACTCTTTTCCACTCTCTTTGCAGCTGCGTGCATTGCAGTGTTGTTTACTCTGATGTGGCGGCACTCAAGTCTCACATTCAAGGTTCTCACTGTGAAGTCTTTTACAAGTGTCCTATCTGTCCCATGGCATTTAAATCTGCTCCCAGCACACACTCCCATGCCTACACACAACACCCGGGTATCAAGATAGGCGAACCAAAGTAAGCAAAATTAATCTTCTACTGCACTTGCCTGCCTTTGAGTAACCTGTGAAATTACATTCTGCACTCTGCTTGTCATCTCTCGTGTCATGTACGGTACAGCCCGCAGCCTGTCATCCTGGTGGTAACCTGGGGAGTTTGTGCCATGTTTTCAGGAGTTTTTAGCTGGGAGCTTACTTGGCAAAGGTTAAGTTTCCATGAATGCAGCAATATCAGTTCTTTAAACAGCCCACACTGTAAGAGAGTAATACAGAAATCCAGAAATTACTGGGACAGGCAGCTAGTGTCCTGCTCCATCTTACTTTTTAATCTGCTTAGCTCATTTGCATTTTCACTGTGAATTAAAATAATGTGATTCCAAAAAGAACTGCTCAGACCCATCAGGACTTTGGCAGTGATTTTCCTAACTTCTGGCTGAAAAGGTAGGAAGAAGTGGTTTGGTTTTATTTTCTGTTACGTGCTCCTAGGGGCTCATCTGGGTGAATTCAGGAGATTGGTTCTCTCAGTGCCATCATTTCACAGGGCTCGGGGTGCATGCTTGCAGGGGGTGGTTTTAGAAGCACCAGTTGTCATCTCTGGGTCGATCTCAGGTGATGCCCGCTGGCTGCAGCTGCCCATGACACCACGTTCTTCTGGTCAGGCAGCCCATGCTTGTCAGGTGGGGGTTTTCCTGCGGGCTCTGCACTTCTCTTTCTGTCCACTAGATGTTTCTTCCTGAAAGCTGTAGGTTTTGGTGGTGCTGAGCTACATTTTTGCTTCCCTAAGACAAAGGTCTAGGTCATGTCTCAAGGAGTGCTTGCCCTGGGTTATTAAGTGAGAGGTACCAGCCTCTAAGCCCCTTCCAGCGCTGCCCCTCCAGATCACAATAGATGCCTTCACAGAGCTGTTCGTATGAGCTTTTTCCCGATACAGAACACCTTTTCCCCGTGTTAAAGCAGAAGCGATGCTGTTGTGAAGGTGGGGAGGTTGTGCACGAACACGGTGTTGTCTGAAGGTGGTGACACAGGACACAAGTAGGAACTCTGCTTCGGGGTCTTTGTTGTGGAGATGTTGAACGTGCAAAGCCAGTGGGAGCTGCAGGTGCTGATGCTGTGAAGGCCAGGCTTCAGACTGCCTCAGTCACAGCCTGATGCCTTCTCACTGCAGATCTTGTTCTTCTGTCGTTGCTCTCCTCCCCTAGCAGCAGTGCAGTCCTGAGAGTAGCGTTTGAGGGTTGAACTCCACATTGTTTCACTGGAGCATGCAGAGCACACTAGTACCATTTCACTTGCTTGCAGGCTCAAGGAAACAAGGTAGATGAGAGAAAAGGAGGTGCCATGTTGCTGCAATAACCAGATTTCAGAAGCAGTTGCTTTTTTGGTGTTTCTTCTAACATGCTAACGGGAGATCTGTTCTTTAGGATGTTTAAACATAGGATACAGCAGCACTCACTGTGTCTCATACCAAATTAAGATGGTTCCACCAGTGACAAATGAAACCTTGTTTTAATTCAGCGTGGTGTCCTCAGTGAGGGGCTTTGAAATACCAACAGTTAATCTAAAACAGATTCCCATGAATTTCATTAGAGAAAAGCAAAAGATGAAGATGACCATTTGTGTAAGAAGCTTCACATATGCAAACTGCAGATTTCTGGAATTGTTCTTGGATCTGCTGAACTGTTTATGATCATTTTTGTCAATTAAGTCGATTTAATTAGTTTTGTTTCAACTAGATGTGCTTATAATTGTGTGCTTTTGCAAAATTATTTTTATTACAAAAAGACTAAAGATTTTATGAAGTACAATTGTAATAAATTGTAGAATTCATAATGGAGTGCTCCTCTGAAGGAGTGCTCTTTGCTTTAAATTTGTCAGTTTTAATCAAGCCACTCCCTCAGCTGCAAGCAGAGTGACTAGTAGGATTGTCCCAGTCTTTACAGGAGTTTGTTGTTTCCATTTCAGAAGCATCTGTAGGCAGTGCAGTGTTGCCACCACGTTGATGCTTGCATTGACTGCTCTTTCACCACTTAGTAAGGTCTATTTCAAGCTATTGGGACCTGTGGCTTTCCTCAGAATTAACTGGTATTGTTGGTTTCTGAGGATGTCTGCCACGTGTCTTGGCCAAGCTGACATCACATGTGTGACGCTGCTCAGGTTCTGTTTTGTCTGCTGTAACGTTCTGAGTTCAAATCACAGAACAGCCCAGGCTGGAAGTCGTTGGGTCCACCTGGGCCCATCCTTTGGTGGAAGAGAGGACCAGGTGAGACTGCCTAGCACCCTGTCCAGCCATGTCTTGAAAGCTTCCAGTGATGGGGACTCTGCCACCCCCCTGGGGAGGTTGTTCAGCAAATGATTGTTCTCACTGTAAAAAATTCCTCTCTAGGATGAAGGTGAAACCTGTCCTGGTGCAACTTGTACTCATCGCCCCTCGTCAGCCCCATGTGGCTCCTTGGGAAGAGAGACCCTCTGTCCTCTTTGTAGCCACCCTTTAAGTACTGGGGCACTGTGTTGAGGTCTCCCTGAGGTCTCCCTGAGGTCCCCCCTTCTCCAGGGAGAAGAGACTCAGCTCCTTCAGTCCTTTCTGTCAGGGCAGATTTTCCAGCCTACAGTCATCCAGCCACAGTCATCTTCATGGCCCTCCTTTGGACCCCTTCCTGTTCCCCCATGCCTTTCTGGAGCGGTGGGGACCAGAGCTGAGCTCAGTGCTACGGGCTGTGTGGTGGGAGCAGGTTCAGGTTTGCCCAGCCTGCTGCTGCGGGTCTGTAGCATAGACCCAGCATCTATGTAGGTGTGACTGGCACCCCTTCTGAAAGCTTTAACAAGCTCCTTACTGAAAGGAGGGGGTGCCATGGTATGCAGCACGTTAGAGATGACTCCTTAAGCTCAGTCACACGAAGTACAGATTTTAAAACAGATGAAAGGAAGGGTGCAGTAGCCTTGTGTCTTTGGAAGTGTGAGGCTTTTGAGTTCTCCTGGAGGTGTCTGACCCTTGAACGCAGCAAGGTCCAGCCTTGGTGGGTCAGCAGAGGTGGTGGAACACTGCATGGCCGTGGAGCCTGGCTGCTAGCTGTGCCTGGGCAGCGCACAGGGCAGCCAGAAACAAGGCCAGGCGAGGCTTGTGGCTCCTGTCTGGGCAGTGGGCTGAGGCCACCCTGGTCCCAGGGACCCCTCACCAGTTCACAGGCGCTTGCTTGTTTACAGGGATCGGGTTGCTGGGTAAGTGTCCCTGCGCCCCAGGCATTTACTGGAACCCAGTGATTTACAATTACAGTGCAAGTGGCTGTTTCGGAACGGATACAGTAGGCTGTTTGGGGTATGAAAAATGAGGTTTCTGTGCAGTGATTCTCAGTGGGATGAAATTGGATTATTTTAATACAGGGAAATGGATGGCTGCCTTGTTTTTCCCCTTTGCCTTCCCTCTTCTATAGCATACCTAAGCTGCTACATGGTTTTTAGGGGAAACCAAAGCTTATGTGTGTTTTCGTGTTTCAGCAAGCAGTGCAGCTTCCCAGCAGTGGTGCTGAGGTACTTCTCATGGCTCATCTCTTTCTGGATATTGGAGCAGTTCTTGTTTATTGAGCCAGATTATGGATATATCCCATACTATGGGTACAAAGTATATTATCCCACAAATACCATTTTTTAGAGGGAAAATGGGAAGGAGAAATACCATCCTCTGGTTGAGAACGCTTTCAGAACACCAAGCATATTTTGTGTGATGTGGAAGTATTTTCCTGTGAGAGAACACCTGTCTTAATTCTAAGGTAATAGTGAATTAGTTAGCCGTGGCTTTGAAGAGCACACGTCCCGTGCCCACTCTGTGTGCACCGCGGGGCAGGAGGAGGTACAACTCCCTGGCTAGGCGATGGCAGGCGGACCGCCCGCCTTACCCAAGCCCTGTGAGTGGGCATGGCTGTTGGTTACATCCCAGCTGCTCCATGGTGCTCAGAGACAGGACAAGAGGCAGTGTGAGACATGTAATTTCCAGCTGAACACAAGAAACCTCTTTTTTTACT
Source organism: Porphyrio hochstetteri (assembly GCA_020800305.1). NCBI lineage: Eukaryota > Metazoa > Chordata > Aves > Gruiformes > Rallidae > Porphyrio > Porphyrio hochstetteri. The sequence continues at coordinate 92,230,162 of CM036938.1, forward strand.
TTGAGGGTGGTCAGAGGCTGCCCAGAGGCTGTGGAGACATTCAAAACCCAGTGGGGTCCTGGGGAGCCTGCTCTGCCCGACCCTGCTTCAGCAGGGCTTGGACTAGATCACCTCAGGAGCTCCCTGCCATTCTCAGCCGTATCTGCAGTATATAATAGATCATAGTTTATTTCATTAAATTATGTAAGGCTGCAGTGATAAATTCATATACCACAGGCCTGGAACCGTTCCAGCTCAGAGGGCTGGCTGGTTCCACCGCAGACGATAAAGCAGCTTCTCTCATTTTGCATGTCTGACTTGATTTGCAAGATGCAGTCCTGATAGAAATGTACATCATGAAATCAGCAGGATTACCCTTCATTCTGCCAGTCTTTACTTACATCTTGCTCACCTGTAGCGATGGGCCTTCAGCGCCAGGCCGTGGGGTTGCCTGCTCGGCGCCAGGCACAAACGCCGAGTCTGCGGGAGTCAGAGCGGTGTGCCAGGGACAGGCTGTCCTCATCCTGTGCCTCCGCTGGCTTGCCTGCTCCCTGGCAGTCGGGCTTGGCACTCCCTGGCTCTGGGGCAGAGTCCTGACGGAGCTGTAGGGCATGTTCAGGGAGACAGGGTGTGAGGGACAGAGGGAACCGCCTGGGCACTGCAGGATTAGAGAGGGTGTGTGGGGAGCACCAGCTCTCCCACTTGTGGCATTAGAGCAGGTTCACTCCAGAGCTGCAGCAAGTAGTTTTCTGAGGAAACTGGGTGTTTTCTTGGAGTGCAGAGGGCTGCCAGTAAAACCACTGCTTTGGAGTGTCTGCCTGCCCCCCTGGGATGGGACTGACAGGGCGGAGCATGCTTGGGTGCCCAGCAGCCCTGTGTGCTGCGGCCAAGGGAGGTGGTCCCGTGCGTGGTGACTGCTTTGGTTGTCACCATCCCCTCCAGCCCAAGCAGGGCATTGAGCACCTTTTGTTGTGTTTCTTCTAGTTTATCCAAGCTCTCTCTGAAGTCCTACCTCTGCTGATAATGGGTTAGAGTTCCTTCTCATCTCATGGTCTATCGTGAATTTCTCTGTTATTTTTCTTGCATCTCCTGCTGTTAATTTTCAAGGTAAAAGTGTAAATTTTGGAAGGAATAGGATTATTTACTAAGTAGATACATTAAAGGCTTGCAATGTGAATGGCTAAACTTGTGGCTCATCTCTAGTTGCCAGCAAAACCAACAAGCAAAGTATCAAAGAAATAATTACCTGGAGTGCAATTTAAACTGTACTTGTCATTAGAAAACAGCAGAATGAAACGAGCTTCATGCCACTGTCATGTCGAGGTTGTTCCCACATTTACATCAGAGGAATGCCTTTCTGGTTTCCCTGTGTATTTTGTCTTTTGGATAGACAGTTGCCAAAGATTTGCCAAAAATACAGCTAACTTGAGATTGTTTAATAACTTCCTCAAGACTCTACACTACAAAATTTTGGCTGCCATACTCATTTTCAGGGACTTTGCTCTTCCTGTCCAGTCCTTAGCTAGTTCTTTGTTCATTAGTATCTGTCTATCCCTAAGGCACTTTTGAAATGACATCAACAGATGCATTGCTTCACCAGTTACACAGCTACCAGAACGTGAGCAGCTTTTCTTACCACTTTTATTGGAATATTGCCTGTCAGAATGGTAGTGGATTTGGAAGTTGCTTGCACTCTGAGAGAGGAAGTTGGGGCCTTGGGGGTTCCTCTACACTACCTGGAAAAACTGACTCCTAAAGCCTTGTCATGGCAAACCCAGGCAGCACCACCCTGTGAAAGCTCAGCTTCCCAGCACTGACAGAGGCTGGGCTTGGCACTCAGGAGGCTCACAGCCATATATATATACATTGCCAGGCATAGATTTATCCTGAAGTGTATTACCAGTCACTGCCTTGCAGCACAGTGCCTTTGCAGCCTGAAGCAGGTACGTTGTCCCTTAGTTACAACCTGAGTTCAGAAACTTCTGGAGTATCCTAAGCAGATGTTGGTGTTACATGTGTAACTGCACACACTGTTGTTCTCTGCTCCTTGTTTGCACTTTTTAGTCATTTTTCTTTCTGTTTTTCTGTTTTTTCTGCTGCTCCCATAGTTTGAAATTGGAGGATGTTTTGAATTAGTTGTATTTTAACTTTTTTCAGGCAGCGTGAAATGATTGATTAATTCTGTCAGATCTTAGCTCTGAGAAAAAAGTGAACATCATGATTCTTGCAAATAGATCATCAAACTGACATTGTTTATTGTACTTCTGTTTTTAGAATAATATATAAATGCTCTATGTGTGACACTGTGTTTACTCTACAACCTTTGCTCTATCGCCACTTTGATCAGCACATTGAAAACCAGAAGGTGTCTGTTTTCAAGTGTCCAGACTGTTCTCTTCTATATGCACAGAAACAGCTTATGATGGATCATATCAAGGTGTGTAGGCATCTTATCTTGTTTCGTTCGTGGGTACCATTTGTCATGCAATATATGCTGTGAGAAAATACTGTTAAAAGGCATAGAACAACCAGGTGACTGCTGAAAGAGAGAGATGTTAATGATTCCAGAAGAGTAATTGCTGAACAATGTTCTCAAATGTTAAAATGTTATATTTTATATGGTCTTCAGTGTGTTTGTGATGTAATCACAGGGTTTTGTGTGTGGATGTTGATCTTGGGATATTAATGTCTCCATGCACTGCATTCAACAGATAACCAAAATAGTGACAGGTGTAGTGAAGTCAGTTAGTCAGATCCTAGCAAGTATTGAGCCTTATTTACAGTATTCTAGTACTAATTCAGATGTTAGGAGTCGAGAATGCTGAGTACAGGTCAAACCAAACCTGTGACGTTCAGAACTCTCCAGTAGGAACCAGTATGTTTCTTGAGTAGATGTAGAGGTTACTGGGGTGCTCACACACGAACACGTGTGTGAGCAGGCATGGGTGGATGGACTTGGGGATCTTAAAGGTCATTTCCAACCACAAGGATTCTATGGTTCTGTGCTTTGAAACAAAGCTTGAAGTGCTTTTTCTCATAAATACCCTTTCAGCTGCTGAAGAGCTGCTGTCATCCTTGCAAGTCACGTTACTGAGACTCAGCAGTCCCACCACTGTAATTCGTTAGCTGTCTATTTTAAATTCACTGTGTGACCCTGTTTTATATACAGCAAATCGGGTAGCAGAGCTGACATCTCCTAAGGCTGGTTGACAGGATGCAGTGCCTGGTAGCAGTAAGTTAGTTACACCATTGCATGGTGCTGCCACCCAGCACGACAGCACTTAATGCAGTGGGTTTCCCTTGCTGTGACACCTGAGACTCAGTCAAGTTTGTATAGCGCAGTGGAAAACCAGACATCTCTCTTGTCTGCTATAACCAGCATTTTGCATTTCAGCCTCAACTATGGCACTTGGACCCTCAGACACCTCTGAAGCTGTGTTGAAAACAAGATGGCAAACTTTGGCCAAACATTGGTCTTAAAGCTGGTCAGCCAGAAGGGCTGGCCCAAGGCTTGCAGAGACAGAAGCACTAACTGGAAAATTTCCTCCTTTCTGAACTAGTTCACGTTTGCTGTAAGATTGATGCTACGTTTATGCCAGATCCCTTAACTGGTCCTCTTTTGGCTTTAATGTGCCACTGCAGGGTTTGTGCTTCCAGCTGCCGGTTTTTTAGCCTGATCACAGGATTCAGACCTCTTTGAGAAGAAAATCAGAGGCTGAGAGTGCAGACAGGCAGTAACAGGATTACTGCTTTTATTCAGAATTGATGTTGCTTTTACATTTGGGGTGCGTGCATAGTGGTAGGGACAGCAGCAGCAAAGTGTGAATTTGGCATCAGTTGAGGAGGAACGACAAACAACTTGAACAGGGTACAGATAAAACCAGCAAAGGACTCGGGGAGAGGACAGAGCCAGACACAGGGCTGCACAAAAAGTAATTGGTGTGGCTAGACATAAACCATCAAGGCTGAGGAGACCTCGATGAAAATAGAACAGAAAGGGGTAGAAAGAAGCTCAGGAGGAGGTTATTTAAAGCTACAAAAAATAACCTAGAATAATTCTGGCAGATGTGTTTCTTGTTGACAAATTGTGTGTCTCATTCTCCCTGATGGCCAGTGACAGGAAAACTTCTAACAGCCAGTTAGAATGGGCAGGGAAGGTCGGGACTGGGGGTGTAAGGCTCTCAGATCTGCTGTGATCACCATGACTTGGGGTGTAAGGCTCTCAGTTCTGCTGTGATCACCGTGACTGGGGGTGTAAGGCTCTCAGTTCTGCTGTGATCACTGTGACTCTGTGTTAGGCTTTAATGCTTTAATGTTTCAAATAAGCAGTTGAATTTCAAGTATTTAAATGACATTTAGAAAGTTGAGCACTAACATTTTACGTGCAGGGATGGAAGCTCCAGGAAAGTATGGGCACCTCCTTCCCCCACCCTCTGCTGCTTGCTTGTCCTGGTGTGATGGGATACTACAGGCAACCTCCTCCTCTACTACTCAGCTGCAGGTTGTTCTTAGAGCCAGTCCACTGGCCCTGTGCACTTTGCTCTTTAGTAACATTTCAGGGTTTTTAATTACTAGCTTTTCTTACAAAAGTTGTTAAATAGAAGACTGTGTTCTACAGCTCAGGTTGATATTTGCTGTGGAGCCAGCGGGTAGTCCCAAGAGCCACAGGATTGAGGAAGGACCTTCAAAATGCTGTGTTCTGTGGGAGCATCAGACTTGTGTTCCTGCTTTCCCAGAATCAAGAACACATTGCGTGGGGTTTTGTTTCTGAGATTACCTGCAGGAAAAATAACTATGCTTGGGGTGGCTGGACTTCAGATGTGAGAGAGACACCAGGTGCAGGACCCCTGTGAGTCCGGGCTGCAGCCTGCAGACTCCTTCCTGCTGTGCCCATGCTCACGTGTGGCACTCACACACGGCGAAAGGCCAGGTCTTCCTGAGCTGGTCACCCTTTTGATAGGCTCAGGGGTCACACCGGCTTCAGGAACTGGGGCAGGAGGAGATGGTAGAGTTCTTTCTTCCCTCCTCACTGACAGTTTCCTTAAAGTTCAGGAGTAAATCCATGAGGAAGCATCGCTGCCTAGGAGTGGCAGAGTGCTTGAGACACCTCATTAGGCACCTCGAGGCAGCCCCCCGGCCCTGGGGACCCCATCAGCCCTGCACACCCTTGCTTCTAGGGGCTGTTGGCAGTGTAGCCCTAAGTTAGGGTGCATGGAGTAAGATGGGGCTTAGCTCAGCCTCAGCACAAGATACTAACATATCCTAAGCAATAGCTGCCTGATCTACCCAGAGTTGCCTTTTTTTGTCTGTCTTACTAGTGTGCCAAATCAAAATTTGTCAGTAAAAACCTTTCCTTCTTGGAAATCTCTAGTCATGTAGTTGGAAATGAGGATGCTCAACTATGTTAGGTAAGTAAAGCAAGAAATTAAATTTAACATAAAGTACTTCCTGAGCCCTTTTGTTCAGCCTATTAAGCAGCAATTTAAACTTAACCTACAGAGTCTCTTTTTTTTTTGGTGAAAACATCTAGCCACTGAAGAAAACTTCGTTTTTGTTATGGATGGTGTCTGCTAGTGCTGTTGGCTAGTTTCTCTTTACACTAAGCCTTGCCTTTATTATGTTCCTTTAAGTTACCAATGTGATCTGACAGTAGTATGACAAAGTAAATGAAGAGTTGAATCGGGGGGGTCTTTGGATTTTGACTGCACAACTGTATGTTTCTATATGAGTTTTGTACTTTTTTTTCTCTTCTGTTGCAGTCTATGCATGGAACATTGAAAAGTGTTGAGGGGCCACCAAACCTGGGGATAAACCTGCCTCTCAGTACTAAACCCACAACTCAGAACTCAGCCAGTCACAACAAAGAGGACACAAAATCCCTCAACGGAACAGAAAAACTGGAGAAGAAATCTCCTTCTCCCATAAAGAAAGCAGAGCCTAAAAAGGTGGCAAACCCTGGCTGGACATGCTGGGAGTGTGATCGGCTCTTCACTCAGAGGGACGTTTACATCTCCCACATGAGGAAAGAACATGGAAAGGTAAATGAATAATACTTGTATCAAGCCTGAAATGTGCACTTGTGGTTTTTACAATTTCAGTTCTGTTTTTGCAAATCATTCCCTTAAGATCCATTGTTACCCTTCTCTGTTCTTGTATCTGTTTCTCTCTTTGGCTGCTTGGGTTTTGTCATTTTCTACATAGTTCCACTGAGACAATCCACAGGCTCTTACTAAATTGTAGGCTTGTGCATCCAGTACCAAAGTTGCTTGGAGATGGAAAGTGTGAAAGATGTTCCAGTGTTTTGTCCAAGTCGTCTCACTGTGCCTTCTCAGGTCCCCCCCCAAAAGCTCATTGACTGTTGGACTGGGGGAACGAATGGGGTCTTGCTGTACTGACCTGGTGAGCAGCAAACCAGATTTCCTGTAAAGGCAGACTCACTCTGAGGCTGAGCTGTTGCTCTAACTGTACACCTGTAGGTTCAGCCAACAGCTCGGCTGAACAAGGTGAATTTGGGATTTAAAGCAGCTGGATTTGAGGAGGTGTACCTAAAATGACTTGAAAGCCAAAGATGGGAACGCTGTGTTCTCAAGTCAGCAGAAAGACAGCTTGATGTCCTTGCTGCATCCCACAGCTTTCCAGTGGGATGAAGTTGTGAGGGCTGGCAGGCAGCAGGGAAACTGGTGTGTCCTAGGTGTGTTTGAGATGGGCTGTAGCAGGCTCTAGCAGGGTGTTCAACCCGGGGAACACCCAGGTTGGCAGGGGGGCACTGGGGGGCTCTGGGGTCGCTTCCCACCCACACCAGTCAGGAGTCTGTATGCTCCAGCCCAATGCTGACACACAGCAGTCGCCTTCTAGCTGGTCCTGCCCATCACTGTGTGCTAGTGAAAGCTGTGATTCTCCTCAGCTGGGGAGCAGGGGAGCAGGGGATTGACTGATGCGTGTTGCTGCACTGCAGAAGAAGAGCAGGACTGGAAGGGACAGCAGGCTCACTTAGTGTCTAAGTGGAGAAGAATCATCCAGAGTGAAAATGGGTGGTTTTCAGGATGCTAATACACTGTAATAAATGATCACACATTTCCAGAGGTTTCTGTGTGCCTTCAAATTACAGTGCTTATCTCTGAAGCTGTTGTGCAAATCACTTTATTCTGTTTATAAATATTTTATGGAAAAGCTGAAAATGCTAGGCTACTGAGTGTCATCTCCAATTTTCTTATGACAACTTCAAGCAAATGGCACCCGGGCCTGACTGACAGGAGACTATTTCCATGCTTCTCCTTGCCTTCAGTAACTCCCACGCTCTTCTTCAGCCATGGTGCCACAGAGTCCTGTAACTACATTGCCAGCCCCCTTGGAACGAAACACACAAATTATGATTCACAGAGCTACATTTCTCTTTTATCTGGGTCTCCTTTTACAGCTTGAGGGCATGGAAAGTAGACAAAACCGCTGAGATCATGTGGAGGCCATTTGATTTCTCCATTTGCTTTAAAAGGCCATTTTTGCATCTCTGCCTGTTGAAGTCCCTGAGGAGCTGTTAGCTACTCCAGCTGTGAGCCTAGCAGGTATATTGCTGTCACTTCTGCTGCCAGGAAACTCCCAGAATGCCTTACATCCCCGTGGCATGGCTGTGCACTGAGTGCTTGTCTCTGATCTGGGAACGCTCCTGCAGTCGTAGGTGAATGCTCTGTCAAACCAGGCTCTTGAGCAGCACACAGACCGTGGCCAGGTCTGTCTGGCCTGTCTGTTCAGACATTAACCCTCCAGTGCTCTTAGGGCAGGCTGAAATGAGTTTAAGACCAGATTCTTACATGAAAACATGAAGCCTCCCCAGGAAACCATCACTTGGGAGGGAACTAGAGAGATACCCAGCCTGAGCACACCCACAGCATGGTGGCAGAGGGCCTGTGAAGTGAGGTTCATAGCACGTGGTGACGCTCGCTAAACGTGAGCTTTAAATGCACATCTGTCTGTCTCTTGTCCAGCAAGAACGAGCAGTGTTGCCTCAGGAGCAGCCCTCACTTGAACTCAGGGCCTCCCAAAGGCCTCTTGCATGGCTGATGTTTCTGTGCTGGTCTGTAGGCCCCTCCAGTAATGGGAGATGTTTCTGTGTTCACGTGCCTGGAGACAGAGCTCCGTGTCCTTCAGAAATGGGGAATAAAGACCAGTTCCTGTGTGTTCCTTCCAGGCCTACAGAAATGTGCAGTAATTGCTGGCCCTCAGAATGACTGCATCCAGAACCTAATCATTCACAGGTCGTTTTACTGTAGAGAGACTGGAAATGAGCATAAGATAACCAAGTATGTGATTAATATTAAGCACTAGATAATTAGACCTTTCAGTATTAAAATGTCCATGTGGACATCTCCAGTGTTTAGGAATTTGCCCCTTCCTCAGAAGGTAGGAATAAGTGAGCCCTGAATAACTGACGTTATTCTGTGAAGGAGATCTTTGCCATCAGGTGCTTTGGAACACAGGGACTGGCCTTGGATGGATTCTCCGGGGTCCGATTTGAAGTGCTGATCCAGGTCTTCTGCTCAGTGGCCTCAGAATAGTAGAATAAAAAATTAGGTTCTTAGGGGTTTTTTTTGTTTCCCAGAAAATACAGGAAAGAAAATGTTTATTTAAACTATGAAGGAAAGCAGTGATCACTGCTACAGCAGGAAAAAGCAATCCACAGGACACCATTCTCCTTCTAGGTACTTGGCTGATGGTCTGAACCTGTCCGTTCCTGTGCTTGTGCCTGACGAGCAGGCGTGCAGCCCCCCTGGGGGGAACACTTGAAATCTGGGGGCACGTGGTCTGGGTTTCTTTGGGGAGGTTGCAGTAAAATCCATTCCTTGGTTCTGGCAGCCGTCGCTATGCTGTGTGATACGTGTGGGATCCTGGTCCTGACTGGATTTTTGGGAAGCAAACTGGAAACATAATCTGGAAGGGACTTCAGGTAGATTCTCATTTCCAAGATGTTGCCTCTGTTTCCTCATTGCTGCCAATAGCAGCAGGAATCGCAGGCAGGAGCTGGAAGGATGCAGTTCCCTGGGAAGGAGGCAGGAAGTCTGACTGGGAGCATTCCCATTGCCCGACTGCAGCTGCTGCTGGCAAGGAGACACAGGCTTGCACCGAGCTCTGGGGCTGCTGGAACGGAAGGGACCGGACTCTGCCCTTCTCTCTTGGGCCTTGTGCAGTTGGTGGGTTTGATGGGGCAGTGTCTTCAGATGTTGGAGCTCCTGTGGGCCTGTTTGGCTGGAATGGCACGGGAGGAGACCACTCCATCCTCCCCAGCTTCCTTTCTGCCTCCTTCCACTTACCCCAGACAGATGTTCCTCGAGTTGGCATCGGGCCACACCTTCCTTCACGACTTTCAGAGCCCCGTTAGTGTGTCGGTGAGGTTTTGCTTTGGTCCTCAATATGTGCCCTTCACCCCCGCCTTGTAGGGACCAACAGGGACTGACAGGTCTGTCAGCCAGCAGCTGCAGGCCGAGCCTGGCGATGGGAAGGGAAGGAAAGGCTGCATGCAGGGGAAGCCAGTTGCTCCCATTCCACCTTTACTGCTCCACTGGTCTTTCTGGCTTCTCCAGGGCAGGGAGGGGGGGAATTCTCTGTGTCCCCAGTTCGTGACACTGGTGTGCAGCTGGTGACAGAATTGTGTGTAGCTGGCCATGATGCCTGGAGAGGGGCCCGGGCCCTCTGCCTTGTGCAGCGTGGCTGTGGGCGTGGGGGGTGCTGGAAGATGCAGTGCCAGTCACTGGTGAATGATGTTTCTCCCACACTATTAGAAGGTTTGACATGTGTGCTACTTTTACTGAGCATTTTTAATTAATGTATTTTTCTTCTTTCTTTTTTTTTTTGAAAGCAAATGAAGAAACACCCATGTCGACAGTGTGACAAATCCTTCAGTTCATCCCACAGTTTATGTCGTCACAATCGGATCAAGCACAAAGGCATTCGGAAGGTGTATACCTGCTCGTAAGTTCTACTTACTGATTTATCTGGGAACAGAGCATAAGCCAGCACAAAAAGTTGCTGGTTGAATTTCTGCCCTTGGTTGTATAAAAGCTGGTGTCTGACTCGTTCAGGTGATCCAGGTGTTTGCGTACACAGACCAAACCATGTCAGTCAGGTATCACCTGCAGCACAGACTGTTATATCTGTTGATAGTTCTGTGTGTGCTGGCGTGCTGTGGGACCGAGCCTGGGGTTCTGCAAAGGGAGCTGCAAGCTGTGGCTGAGGAGCAGCCCCTCCCATGCTGAAAGCAGGAGGCCCACGAGCGTACCATTTTGGGTATCGTCCTCAGAGACTCCTCCTGTGCTCTGAACAGAAATTGCTCAAACGTTTCTAGTTGCATTCTGTAATCATTCCCATGCAAATGACTGGCAGAACATTGTTGCAACCTTCATTAGGCAGTGCTCTGGTCCAGTGTTATTTGCTAGTCCTGTTCTTGTTCTGCGGACGCCGTGACTCCGGGTGAGCACAGCGTGTGAAGGTGTCCATGTGTCTGTCCTCTGTCTGTCCAGGCACTGCCCAGACTCACGGCGCACTTTCACCAAGCGGCTGATGTTGGAGAAACACATTCAGCTGATGCATGGCATCAAGGACCCCGACGTGAAGGAGATGACTGAATCGGCCAGTATGGAAGAAAGGGAAGTAAAGGAAGACACAAAGGTAATGCCTTGTTCTGGCTTTGTGGGTGTACATTCGGGGTCTTTAAAGGGATGCAGCTGTTTTGATCCCCTGAGTATCTGATCTGTGAAGTAGAGCCCAAAAAAGGTGTCCCGCAGGTTCCTGCAACAAATTCCGCCATGCCTAAGCTAGCACATGTTTTTGGAGAGACTTTCTGTTGGGTTTGATCACTGAATGATGGAGAATGTAGCTTGCCCCTTGGTAGTTTGTTTTCAGAGCAACTTTCAAAAGCTCTGCAACCAGGTCCTCTCATTGCTGTAGAAATGCTGCCGGGTGTGTAGAAGTATCGGGACCTTCCAGATTCCCAGCTTTGAGCTCTCTTGGTACAGATGTTACAGTGAAACTGCTCTCAGTCTGGTGATGGAAATGCAGCAGGGTCTCACGCTGTGCCTGGCGCTGGTGCAGCCTCCCCTGCAGCGCTGTGGGCAGCGCTGGGCCCCAGTGCCCAAGGAGGACGAGAAGGTCCTTGGCAGGCCTGTCCTGTGAGGAGCAGCTGGCACACTGGGCTGGTCTCGGTGGGAGAGAAGGGGGCTGAGGGCCACCTCACCGCTCTGCAGCTTCCCTGGGAATGTGAGAGGGAGGTGCTGAGCGCTTCTCCCTGGGACCCTGGCCAGGATGCCTGGGAATGGCTCAGAGCTGTCCCAGGGAGAGTCAGACTGGACACGGGCCGAGAGGGTGGCCAAACCTGTGTCGGTGCCCTATGCCTGTCAGGGTTCCAGAAGCGCCTGTACAACCCCCTTAATAGTGGGCTGGAAGCCCTGTTCAGGCCTGGAGGGGTCAGGCGTTGGACAAGGGCAGCGCTGGGGCTCCCCTCCACCCCAGCTCTGCTATTTTATTCTTCTGTCGATCATGAGAGTTAGGAGGGAAGCAAAAATAAGATGACAGCCTGTCCAAAGAGCTGCTGGCTGCAGAGGTTAACATCATCTGTTGAGTGTTTTGGGTGCTACACAATAAAGAATTTCCCTTGCAGAGGCATGTCAGGCTGACAGCAGGGACAGGGCTTTTCAACGTGCTGTCGTCCCGCGCACGACTCTCAGCACAGCATGTTGCCTCTGGCTTAAGTGCTGGAAATATGGCAGCTGTACACTTCTGGAGCATATCTGAGCTGCACAGGGTGCAGAGCATTCCTGAGGAACGTTCTTGTCAGAAGAGTAACAGGGAAAATAGAAAAAATCATCAGTTTAATTAGTTTAAAAACCTGCCAGTTGATTCATCCCTTGGCCTGTGTCGGTTCCATTACTGACAGTCAGGAGAGAGTCTGTGATGTCGAAGTTCAGGTGTGAAATAATAGAAAGGACTTAAAATGGAGCCCCAGGAGGTGGTGCTGGAAGGTTCCATGGCTGATTCTCTGCACCCCGCACGCAGCCAAAGCCTTGGTGCCGAGTGGACGTGGCTGCAGGTGCGCAGCCAGTTCTCCCTGGGGCACTCTCAGGACATACATTTCGGCGTTAGGGGCTGTACCCCTGCCAGAGCTGGGCAGTGCTCTGGGGGGGGTGTTGTGAAGAGCCCCTTGCTGTCCCACGCGTACGACAGCTGTTCCCTCGCGCTGTTTCACATCCTGTGCTGGAATCTGCCGAGGGAAAGGTCCTGAAGTCTGGAATCAGGAATAGTTGTGCCAAGAAGGCACGTTGGTGCTTGTTTCATGGGCATTTATGGCTCTCTCCAGGTTCCCAGTCCCAAGCGCAAACTGGAAGAACCTGTCCTGGAGTTCAGGCCCCCACGAGGTGCCATCACGCAGCCACTGAAGAAGCTAAAGATCAACGTTTTTAAGGTTCACAAGTGTGCTGTGTGCGGCTTTACCACCGAGAACCTACTGCAGTTCCATGAACATATTCCCCAGCACAAATCCGACGGCTCCTCCTACCAGTGCAGGGAGTGCGGCCTCTGCTACACGTCTCACGTGTCCCTCTCCAGGCATCTCTTCATTGTACATAAGCTGAAGGAGCCTCAGCCAGTGTCAAAACAGAACGGGTCTGGGGAGGATAATCAGCAGGAAAACAAACCCAACCACGAGGACGAGGCATCGGACAGCATGGCGTCGGACAGGAGGTGCAAGGTGTGCGCAAAGACTTTTGAGACGGAAGCGGCCTTAAACACTCACATGAGAACACATGGCATGGCCTTCATCAAGTCAAAACGAATGAGTTCAGCTGAGAAATGATGGGATTATGTGGGACGCAGAAATCTCTCTCCACATTGGAATACTAAAGACATTTTTGCTACAGAAAGTTCAAGGTATAATAGTGTTAACAGTACTGTTCAGGCTGTTGCAATATATTCTGCATAAAAGTATCCCCTTCGCCTCATTGTCTATACCCTCAAAACCATGGAAGCAGTATTTGAGTTGAAAAGAGTTTGTATATATTTAAACTAAATAACTTTTATACTCTTTGTTATGTGTTTGTATTGGAATCTAGTGGGAAATCTGGGCTTTTCCGTTTTGTTTTGTTCTTTTCTAGTAAGTTTCTTTACAACAGAGTTCTGAACACCGGGGCAGTTCCTTGAGCTCCCTTAAACTGTTTCTTATTTGGATGCTTCTGAAAGAAAGTGCAGCCACTGGCAGCGCTTCGGAGGCGGTGCTGGGAGGGGAGTGGGGAAGGGACGCGAGCTGGGGGAAGATTTTAAATTCTAAGAACTCGTGCTTCTGAATGGCTAAGGAAGGTTTTAAACTTTCTCTTAGAAAACAGATCCTAAAAAACAAAACAAAAAAAAAAGAAAAAGCAGTGCCACCACCGCTGCTGTGTAGGGAAAACATGGTGCTGGGTTTGGGTGGCACCGGCAAGACGGGCACAGGCCCCAGGAACGACACAGTACTTTGGAAAGTGTAATTGCACAACTCTCTGTATCATGAAGTGACTTTTTAGCCCATCAGGTGCTTGTGATCAAAGCTCAAATTGTTACGAAAGGGCTGGGCTGCTCTGGGTTTGACAAATGAGATGTCCTTAGAGGAATAGGTTTATAATGATGATGTTTTTTGTCATGTAATTTATTAAACATTATATAGAGGCAAGTACGCAGCATTATGTATTTTCATTTATTTCTGGATATTGAAAGAAAATAGTTAACCCTTGCTGCAGGGGTTGGTATTTCCCAGCTCTGTACGCTCATGCCAAATGTTCTGGTGCTCAGTGTCACATCCCCACAGCTGTGAGGAAGCTGTCACACCAGCCTGCGCGGTGTCACCGGGCTTCCCGCTTCAGCACAGGCCGCAGGACGCTTGTTCAGCCATTTCAGCCGTAGCTCCTCATCACTCGTCACAAAAAGGTACCACACTGTCCCCTTCATGTATAGTTCTCTGTGAGAGTTATATTTTTGGTTTGGTTTTGCATTTTATACCTTGTATGTATCCCTAAAAAGAAAATTTTGTACTTTTTTTTAAAACAAACTGTGTATATATAGATAGCTGCATGAGAGGCCGTAGTAATTGTTTGGTTCCTTAAGAGTCTTGCTGCTGTCAGATGTTACTATACACAATGTCCATCACAACTGTATTAAACACATTTCTCATGTAAATAAATGTGGAGCATTTTGCCCCTAAAGATTTGTGAGATTCTGTTATTTATCATTAAATTTAAAAATGGAAGTGTTTGGAAAAAAAAGTATGGATCCTTCTCAGCCCCCTCTGTGAAACTTCATCACTCTGGCAATTAATTGTGTCTCGGCCGCGTCAGCTCTGCTTTCTCTGCCCATCCTCATTCTTAATTTGGCTCATTGGTAAATGCTGGTTACCCCGTGGGTGTTACCGCAGATCGGGTGGCTTTGAGGTGCTCCTCCGTCCTCAGGCACGCAGCCGGCGCCGCAGGATCGTAGCGTGTAACGTGCACTGGCCATCACTGCCCTCTCCAGTGAGTGTATACCTCTTGAACACTTGTTTGTTGATGTGCACTGTCAACTGTACAACAAATGAGTTATCACTATGCAGAATGGTGTTTTGTATACAGTGAACAGATAATAAAAGTTAAATTTTCACAGCCATTATTAATACTTTTGCTTTATTTTCCCTTTCCACTGCCTTGCACCCACCAGGGATGCTGCGAAGGAGCAGCCCGTGTCGTCGGTGGTGCTGCCGAGAGGCAGACGGCTACAAGGTACTGACAGGTCCCCGGGAGCTGTTTGGCACATTCCGGATGTTCCCCACAGAAGCAGGTAGCAAACCCTGAATTAGGAATTCTCAGGAGGGGCTCCCAGAACGTGGGCAGGAAGGACAGGAGTGATAGGAGGGTGAATCTCCTTCACAGCATATGGCAGGACCCCCATTGAGGGCGGCTTGGTCACGCCTGTTGTTACACCTGGTGCTTGTGCAATCAGCCCCACAGGAACCAAACTTCTGCTCTGCCATGGGAAAGGCCAAGGCCTGGCAAGAGGCAAGTGTCAAACACCCCTCCTGCCATGCCGGCTGACGGCCAGCGACAGCACCAGGGGACCCGCATGCGGCCCTGGGACTAGCACCCAGCCCCACGGCACATGCCATGCGGGGACAGCCCTGGCCACCCCTGGCCTCAGCTGAAATGTGTGTAATTAACTGAGCACATTTATGTTGTCCAGTGCATGGCCCCTCCAGGGACTCCCCTGTGCACGGTACAGGGACACACTGCATCCATGTAACACGTGGACACATGCTGGGCATGATGCAAGCACATACTGCCCACCCCTGCACCATGCCCCTGGCACTTGCAGGGCCATCCTGGCTTGCTCGGTGACGTGTTGGGCCTGCTCTTGGCCAGCCAGCCACTTTGCAGAGCTCGACACAGCAGAAGTTGGACCTGGCTGACCAGAGTTGCTGCACTTCCAGAGTTGTCTGGTTTTGGGGGTGTTCTTCACTTCTGGAGGGCATTTACAGATGTACAGCTTGACCTGCAAAGGCCTGAATGTTCTTCAGTTCCACACCTCTGTGGGGAATTCAGCGCAGCAGGTCTTTTTAGTCTGAAGAGGGTTTTTATGTAACTGCCCTTTTCGTTCTGTTAATATTACCTCTCTCAGTACACCAGCGTACACACGGAGCTGCCAGGCCAATAGTGGGACACAGAAAAACCCGTTTTCGTTTAAAACCTTTCTCAAATACTAGGGCAGTTCAGGAGTCAATTCTCTATTTGAATTTCAGACCATTGCTAAATGTTACATGCCTGGCACCCGGGAGGACAGAGGGGAGCAGCGGGGTGAACAGAGCAGCACAGAGCACGGCAGACACAACAGGCCCCGACTGACACCCCTGCGCTTCGCATCCCAACCGGGTTCTGTAGCCAGAAGCGTCACCTGGGATGACTGACAACAGCCAGGGTGGGAGCAGAGCTGCGTCCTGAAGCACCCTGCGCTCCTCCACTTCTATAGGGTGTTTTGCAAAGATCTGGCACTGGAAATGACCCAAATTCATGTGGAAAAGGGACTGGAGGCACTACAGGTTTCTTCTCTGACCTCCTGGTTTCCACTTTGAAGTAAAAATGCACTGAGAGCAGTAACGCAACCATTAGCAAAACAATCTGAGCATTGTACCCCTCCCAGATAGGACCCCTAATGCGATTTGGCAGGAGCCTTTATCCACTTTGTTTCTTTTATGTTCTTCAATTCTGCTCTTTTGCATTCGGTGACTCTAATCTGATGGTGGGATATGGATGCCTGGCATTACGAGTGTCTCCGAGTCCGCCACCACCCAGCTGACACCACCACGGCTCCCTGTGCCAGACCATATTTCGTGGCTTAAGTGACTGCCACGTTCTCAGTCGGGATGCAGAGCAGCCCCTGATGAATGCAGTCGGGCTGTAATTGGAATATCACTGGGTCATTATATTTGCATATGGTGGCTGTTAGCAAGATGAGCAGAGCCTTTTATGTGCAAAGAAACATCTCCCTGTCAAGCAGCGCCAGCGCCGCTCCAGACGTTTCACCTCCCTGAGACGGCTCCCATGCACGATGTGCTCTGCTCATGTGATGCCAGGAGCCTTCCAGGCGATCATAAAAGTCAAGGCACAAGCATCAAAGAGCAGATTCTGCAGCCAGAGGCCAAATTTGTACCCACTGAACTTGGTGATGAGCGGCCAGATCATCTTGAACTGTGCTGTGACTGAGGTGGTGTGTCATTCCCTTTTTTGTTCTTCCAGGCAGAGCTTCAGCCTCAGTTCTTCAGTACAGGTTTAGCAAACACCAAAGTAAATTAATACTATTACCAGGCAGCTTGGTCACTGGTGCAACACTGCTCATCTTCCCAGGTAATGCAGTTACAGCAGAGAGAAGAGATCGTGGAAAAGTCATAAGTAGTTCAGGACATGGGGTTGACAAGAAATTAAGAGCTGCAGATAAATGGGGGGTGGGGGGACCAAAACTGCTCAGGAATTTAAGTGCACTGGGAAGGCACAGAAGTGATGTGACCTTTCCTCCACCGAGAAATTGCCGTCTGCTCCTCAGCTGTTACAGCCTCCCAGAACAGTCATACCTCAGCCTGGTTGTTGGGATGTTCCTGCTCTCCCTTACCTTCACATCCCTGGCCACGGTCACCTCCTCTGAGTGAAGGCTGAGGGAGCTGGCACCCCCAGACCCTTCCAGAAGCAGTTTCACTTGAGCCAGCCCATCTCCCAAGGACGCACAAGTCAGCTGTGCCGAAAGTGAACCAGCCCCGGGCCAGGAAGGCAGCAGCGGAGCTCCGGCTCTAACCATGGATCCGGCCCGTCTCCCTGCATCGCTGCAGAGCTGCTCCAGGGACCTGGGGGAGATGACAGCAAACCACTCAGAGCCAGCACACGCACCATCTCACTGTTATAACATCAATGCCCATGTGCACCTTGTCCAAGGCACCCAAGAAACATTAACCTTTACTGGTAACACTTATCACAAAGCCCCAAGGCAACCTATTTTCCTGCCTCACAGGAGATTCGTCAGGTATTAATGTCACTGCTGTGATTAATAAAAAGTGTCAGCTGAGCCAATAAACGGCTGGTGTTTCACTTTGTGCTGCTCTGCAGGTCCCTCCATATGTCAGACACAGCCAAGGGCCTCTCCAGAGCCCCATCTGCGCCAGCAGATGTGTAAGTCTGCACTTACATCTTCAGTGGCTGGAAGAAAGCCCCTTAGGAGAGGGAGACTTAAGCCAGAAAGGCCCATTAATGACCCCAAACACAAAGGCCTGCATCTCCAGAGAGACGGACACTCGGAGTCATGCCTGCTGGGTGCCCAATTTTAAGGAACCTTAATGGGATTTCAAAGGCAAGGCATGCAGTATTGCCTGGGACTACTTGGTGTGTGGTCTGACAGGAGCATCTGAAATTACTTCAAAAATCACTTCTAAGAGGAGAGGTGTGTGCCTGGGGTTGTACCCCCCTGCATTGTTCTTCACTCCCAGAAAAAGCACCTCTCCACACAAGTGGGTATCGTGTGCATGAAAACGAATGAGACCGGAGTGCTGGAAATAATGAAGCCACAGGCAAACCTCACAGCGAAGGAAAGGAAGAAGGACCGAAGAGTCCCCGTCAGCTGCCACAGCAGAGCTGCAGGCATTCTCACCCCGGCCAGAAACAGAGGCAACAGAGTCAGGGTCACATTCCCAGCACGCTGGCTACCCCAGCATGCCTTGCCAGCTCAGAGAATGGCATCGTGTTCAGAGACTGGTTTCTCTGAGAAACTGAGAGAAGTAGACACTAAGTCTAGTGTGGAGTCCCCTGCAGCTCTGCTCAAGTGTGTAACGTTGGGTGAAAACGTGGCGTAACAAGAGCTGGAGACAGGTCCTGCACAGTTCCTCTGACAACAAACTAAAGGCAGTGGGAGGAAGTATCAAGATCATGATCCTGCTTATGGACATGGTAAAAGAAAGAACGCACTGAGGCAGCCAAGAAGGTGAAGCAAAGTATCACCCAGAGCATGCGCCAGTGTGGCTTCCAACGCATGGGTGCAGAGATGAGTGTGATGAGAATACACAAGCTGCCTGCTGACACTGCCAATGGTACCTCAGTCCCTTTCCTCTGAAACAGACTCTGACACCTCTGTCCCCCTCCAACGCTGCCTGCTGGCCACCCTCCTGCACTTGCAACAACCCACACGGGCAGCTTAGTGCTCCAGGTCTTAGAAGAACACAGAGGACCGCGTGGTATTGGTGTAAGTGGCACCCTGGTGCTTCTGGGCAGCACTGCCTGCATTACTGGCTGCTCTAACAGCCTGTTGAGCAAGAGGAGTAGGAGGCAGAAGAGTTCCAAATGCATTTGGAACAAAAGAGTGCTCATGGTGGGGGTCAGTTACTGCATTTCGTCTCCACTCTGCAACTGCAAAAGGACTCCTACGGCTTTGCCTATTAACCTACATTTTCCAGCTTGGCTGCAAAGTGCTCGTTATTTGCCCATGACCAATCTCTCTGAAAACAAAGAGCTGTAACTCAAATGTTACATATATACAGGTAGCACCAGTGCCTGGGTGTTTGCAAAGGTCTGGCCAATCAGCCAGAATGTCAAGAGCTGCATTTTATTGCGTTCTAAACAATTAGCATAATTTTGTAGCCGCAGAGCTCCGAAAGATCTACTGTACCAAAATGAAGTCAAACATCCAGAGTATGGGCCGATTTCAGGACACTTGTACCTTTGATAATCTAAGTCCTCCAGGTGGTAACATTACAAAGCCACCAGCAGCAGCGTGGGTGATTCCTAAGATGCTGCCCTTGACTCGCCGCGGCCAACGGGCGAGTAACGCGTTTCCCGAGCTTTGGAACTCCGAACAATGGCAAAGCGACGTGCGCTGCCCCCCCGCGGGTCTGGGCCAGCCAATGAGCTGCGCACACGTAGCGTCGCCCTGCGGGGAGGCCCCGGCAGCCGCCCGATCCCGCCGAGGCGGCTTAGCGGGCCGGTGCCGCCGCTCCGTTGCCCCACGGACAGCTCGGCTCGTTCCACCGTGTGGCGGGGTCCCAGCCCCCCCGCGGAGAAGCCGCCTCGGACAGGAAACTGGTCGGGCGCCTCCAGGGGCAGGAGGCGAGTGGCCTCGCTCTCAGGGCCCTTCGCTGCGGTGCACGCTAGGAGTTGTAGTCCAGCCTGCCGCCGAGGCCCACCGGTAGGAGCTGGGCGGCGGGAGCCGAGAGACTACAACTCCCGGGGAGCACAGGGGCTGTACCGCCTTGCTCCGGGTCGGCGGTAG
This sequence comes from Porphyrio hochstetteri, assembly GCA_020800305.1. Classification (NCBI taxonomy): domain Eukaryota; kingdom Metazoa; phylum Chordata; class Aves; order Gruiformes; family Rallidae; genus Porphyrio; species Porphyrio hochstetteri. Next base: position 92,249,920 of record CM036938.1, read on the forward strand.
CGGCGGTTGGCGATCGGTGCCGGGGTCCGGCTGTGTTCCGCCGCGCCCCCTCTCGAGGGAGGCGCCGGTAGCTCCCCGCCGCCGGCCGTGCGCGGCCCGTCCCGGCGGCCCCGCCATGGATCTGTTCGGCGACCTGCGGCGCATGAACAAGCGACAGGTACCGGCCAGGGGCGGGGGCTGCGGGGCTTCCTGGGGCGAGCGCTGGTGCGCGGGGCGGAAGGCCGCGGCGGCCGGGCGCGGAGCCAGGGCTCGGGGGAGCGCCGGGCAGCCGCGCCGGCCTGCCGGTAACCGGCTCCGGCGCGGCCTGCGGGGCGAGGGGGCTCGGAGTCCCGCAGCGCGGCTCTGCGCGGCCGACCGGCTCCGGAAGAGCCGTGGTGCGGACTTCGGCGGACCGGGTCTGGGCCTGCGCGGGCTGCGTGTGCTGTCAGACGCAACCCAGCCTGGTTGCCCGTCTCTGGACACGCTGCAGGACCCTGATGTCTGTCGTGCAGTGAGGGGCCCAGGACTGGACCCAGCACTCGAGGTGAGGCCTCACCAGTGATCAGTACAGGGCACAGTCCCCTCCCCAGCCCTGCTGGCCACGCTGTGTCTGACACAAGCCAGGATGCCCTTGGCCTTCCTGCCCCCCCGGGCACACTGCTGCCTCATGTTCAGTCGCAATCACCCAACGCCCCCAGCTCCTTCTCCACCTGACAGCTCTCCAGCTGCTCTACCCCAGCCTGTACCGCTGCTCGGGGTTGTTATGGCCCAAGCGCAGGACTGTCCTTGGCCTTGTTGAACTTCATCCAGTTGGTCCCAGCCCATGGGTCCAGTCTGTCCAGATCCCTCTGAAGAGCCTCCCTCCCCTCAGACAGACCAACACTTCCTCCCAGCTTAGTGTCATCTGCAAACTCACTGAGGGAACATCCAATCCCTTCATCCAGGTCATTGATGAAGACATTGAACAGGACCCGCCTCAGGACTGAGCCCTGGGGGACACCACTCATGACTGGTATTCAGCTGGATCTAGCTCAAATCACCACCACCCTTTGGGCCTGGCCATCCAGCCAGTGTTTTACCTAGCAGAGGCCATTCCTGGCCAGGCCAGTGCTAGCCATTTTCTCCAGCAGAATGAATCTCTGGTTCCATGTTTGCTATCAGCGAGCTGACTGATGGAGGTGTGCAAGGTTGTTTTGCCCCCAAGTGTCTTTGTGTGTTGCCAAGAAAAAGAAAAATAGAGGCTAGCATGAAGGAAGCACTTGCATGGCTGCAGTGGCTGGCAAAGCAGTGGAGGTTGGGGAGTGTTGTTAGTCAAGTTGATCAGAGGAATTTCTGCCTGCAGTAACAGGGAACTATCCTCTGTCATGTCTCTTCTGCCCCCGCAGCTTCTCTTTGTAAACAAAGACATTCTAGTACAGTATTTCTTATGTGTGTTTGGGTACTTAGGAGCTCAGGTAGGAGTCGGGGACATGGGATCAGAAGAGATCTGATCAGTTGCCATACAGCTTCCTGCACTTAGAAGTCTCTGCTATGAGTGCTCTAGTTCTGAGCACTGACAGATGGAGCAGGGCATGGGTGCAGCGAGCCGAGGGCGGCATGGAGTGGATGAGAGCTTGATGCCGCAGTATGGTTGTTGAGGTCAGGTTTTGGGCAGGGCAGCCTGTCCCATGAGGCTTCTGTTGGGATGTGATGCGAGCACAGACGCACGGTGCCTGGGTTCAATGCTGCCTCTGGGTTGGAACTCTGTGTTGTGCTTCCAAGTGCCACGCAGGAACTTGCAAAAACAATTCTCTTCTTCCATACAGCTGTATTACCAAGTCTTAAATTTTGCTATGATAGTGTCATCTGCCCTTATGATATGGAAAGGGCTGATCGTCATCACTGGCAGCGAGAGCCCCATTGTCGTGGTGCTCAGGTGAGTCAACATAAAGGTTCTTCTGTTAAAGTTCAAATACTGTTTTGTCCTTTGTCTCCTCCCCTTCCCCCTCAAAAAAGTACTCAGACAGAGCAAGCAGTAAGTGGTTTTGCCCACTCAGCAAAGTCTGCTGTCGTAACTAGTCGTCTTTTCCTACAAGCAGTAGACGTATGAAACCTTTGAAAACCTCGGTTGGCTCACTTCATGAGCAGGTTACTTATGTGTATTGCTACCCAGGGTTAGGAGTCCCAAAAATCAATTCTGCTTTAATAGAAACACATGCAATTCTGTGAAGCTTCTGTCATCTGGCAAAAATAAATGTGTGGCACTTGCTGAAGCCATTGAACATTTTCAGGTTTGGCTGTCATATGTATACTTGTATTAAAATTGTATTACAGTAAGGCACCTTGCATGAGTAAATTATACTTGTGGGTTGCTTCTCTACCAGTTGTGTCTTACTTCTGGTATATAAAGAGCCAGCCCTGCAGACCCCAGAGTGCTGATCAAGTGTGTGAAGTTAAGCACGTGTTCACGGAAGATTCGGCCTTACAGAAACCAAATGTGTGCCCAGCAAGGGATACATGCAGTAAAAAACAGTGTTTTAGTGGAAAGATGCTGCTTACATTATCAGTGATGGGATTTGGAATCCCACCTTAAAGGTTGCTACCAAAAGATGCTATGCCTGGCTTTGAAAAAAGGCGTGGACTTCGCTCCTTCCTTTTCTCTCCAGAAAGCCTTCTGTAGGCTGGCCCAGCTTGTGACTGACTGAGGTTTGGGCTCTGTTAAATGTGCCTGTAGCGTTACTGAATGGGTGAAGCTACAGATTTCAGTTAAAATCGTGTTTTTATCTGTAAGAATTAAATGTTCTTTGTTTTTACGGTGGTTCTTTCATTTACCATAGTGTTAATGAGCTCTCTTTCTTCTGTTTGTAGTGGCAGCATGGAACCGGCTTTCCACAGGGGAGACCTGTTGTTCTTAACCAATTTCCATGATGACCCAATCAGAGCTGGTGAAATAGTTGTTTTTAAAGTTGAAGGCAGAGACATTCCAATAGTTCACAGAGTAATCAAAATACATGAAAAGTAATACAACTTGGCATTTTCCTTGTTTCCCAATGTCGCGTCCGTCTCCCTGGCTTTCTCTGGCATTGTAATTTGTTAGTATGCTATGAAAAAGGCAAGTGAGGGTATGAGGGTATGCTGTAAGGTTAAACTCCTCTCTAGGATGTGATCTGCTTTTGTGATCCACTTTTGTCCCCAGTTCTGTGGCACACTTCTTGAGAACCTGACTCCTGTCCCTCAGTGAAGCTGCTCAGGCTCGGAGTAGGTAGACCGATGCCCAGGAGCAGCACAAGCTGTGCACGTCCTTTTTGCCAGCTGCAGCAGAATGACTGGGAGCAGATCCGCTTCTGGGCTGACTGGCGTAGAACTGGGACTGTGGTGCTGAGAAACAGCTACTGCTAAAAGCAAATCTCTGACAGAAGGTGAAGATTCAGAACCAGAACTAAAGGGAAGTTTGCTGAGTATCTGATCTTTGCTAACTGATGTTTGCCAGAAGGCAGAGGTTTGGCCCAGAATGAAAGGAGAGACCCTTAATCTTCTTGGGGCTCTTAGTTGCAGTGCCAGCAACAGCCAACACTGGAAAGCAGCAGGTGGATTACTGGGGTTTGCTTCTGCTGCATATGGCTGGTGTGATAAGCAGTTCCCTCACAAACAAGAGAGGCAGTTCTGTGTGTAACGCACGTAGCGCAGAGCAAGCTGGGAGGGGGCCAGCGCTGACACCTTGGCTGGCCCTGGCCATGACCTGATGGTGTTTCCCCTTTGAGTCATTCCAGTCCCACAGCACAATTTTGAAACAAATACATATGCCCAAGAATTACCTCTCTCTTTTAAATGGTAGTGTTAAAACAGTCTTGCATGCATCCTCCACGGATGCACTTAGAGAGCAAAGCAGGGCAGGCTTTCTAAAAGCAGCACTTAAAGCCTGTCACGTTCAAAACATAGTGTAAGAGACTTGTTTCAGTTGAAAAGGTGGGGAAAGGTAGTGATTTGGGTGCCTTCAAGGGCTTTAAACTTCTATTCCTTACCAAAGCCCAGCGCCTCTTGCATGGCCCGGGAGCTCAGGCCCTCAGCTCTGCTCCGGAGCAGGCTGGCTCAGTGAGCTGTGAGGCCTCCGTCCTGGCAGGGTGACGGCCGTGTCGCTTGGGCCCCCCAAAAACTCTGCATCGTGTTTTGTCCACATGATGTTACTTAAAGACTGCTTATGTGTTTGGGGTTTTATATTTGCCACATTAGTAAATATCAGGCATAAGTGAGGGTTTGCTTGGAGCTCACTATATTGTTTAACAAGAGATGAGTGGCCTAAAGCTGTATTGCAGTGTTTGTGATGGCAATACTGAATTCAGTGCAGATTTGTAGCCACTTTAGAGGGTCTTCGTTACTAATTTCCATCAAAAGCAGGACAAAGCTTTATTTTGTCATAGATACGATTACTTAAACAAGTGTACAGAACTTAGAATGCTTTAGGCAAATTTTCTTTTATGATTCTAACTCTTTCTTCCATAAGGAAAGAGTTTTAGGGTCTACCTCATCTGGAATTTGTGATTTCAGTTAAATCAGTGCTCTGGTGTGTGATGATCTCATAGGATCTTATTCTACAACTAGTAAGAAAGCGTACAACCCAGCACATACACCCCTCCTAGTTTTGCTCAGTATTTCAGAGTTAAATTTCTGTTGCATTGAAAATGCAGTGGCTCAGGGGATTGGGTCGGGTTGGGTTGGTTGTCCCCAGATAGGCAGCTACTGCTTTTGTTGCACAAGTGCAGTGCCTGCTTTGGACAGACAGTTTCCCCTTCATCTCCACTCTGTGATTGCTTACATCAGATGGCAATCTAGGGGCATTTGAAAAGACTTCTTTTGTGTAAAATCCATTGACTCTGTCAGTAAAGTCTGTCATGTCGATGGTTTAATGGTCTTTGTTAAATAAGCAGGACTGGAAGTAAACATCCTTATCTAATCTTGTAGCAATTTTCATCTGCATTGTGCTTTATAGAGGTTAATTGAGGTTCTTAAATTAAGTGATATTTAGCCTATCACCTCATTGCCTTCTAGAGAAAATGGAAACATCAAATTTCTGACTAAAGGTGATAACAACGAAGTCGATGATAGAGGCTTGTACAAAGAAGGTCAGAACTGGTTAGAGAAGAAAGATGTTGTTGGAAGAGCAAGAGGGTAAGTGATGCAAAATGTTTGTGTTCTTTGTAACTAAAATAGAAAATACAGAATTTCAATCAGTTCCGCTCTTGGTGCAAACGAGATCTGGTATGCTGGGGTTTTAAATTTCTTAAATAAAGTGTCTTTTAAGCTCATGCTTCTTTTTTTTTCTCTGAAATCCATTACTGAAATAGTAAAGCCTGAGTAACACCGAAACATTTCTGTGTAATACCTGAGAGTTCATTTTGTATTCATCTGTTTTGCCATTACAGATTTTTGCCTTATGTTGGTATGGTTACTATAATAATGAACGACTACCCAAAATTTAAGGTAGGTCTACAGGTGTTCTGCATACTTGTATTTAAAACTGTAAAGCAGCAAGTAAAGGTGAGAATCCTGTGTGTAAGAATTTGTTTCTGTGGCTCGGTGCCTAACGTAAGGCGAGATGTGTTTTCTTGGGTATTTTGGCTTGTCTGTTCCCCAGTAGAACTTGATGTTCTATGATGCTATGAACTTGATGTTTGCAGTCATTTGAAAACGTGTCAGGGGAATTTCACAAGTGAAGGGTATACAATTGTGTGACCTGAATGGGATCCCCTTAAAATACTCTGTGGGAACACAACCCCTGTCCTCATTGGGAATGCACGGTGTTGGAGAGGGCACGCTGTGAACGCTTCATCCTTTCAGAGCTTTTATGGAGACAAATTCTAATTGGTCTTTATCCTCTGTTTTCTTTTGCAGTATGCTCTGCTGGCAGTAATGGGAGCATATGTACTGCTGAAACGTGAATCCTAAAGACAAGAAGGTCACTTTTCCAGGAACAAAGTTAAATATATGGGGGAAAACCTAACATATTTCAGATGTGTTCATTTCTGTATACAGTTACAAAACCACAAGCTTTTCTCTTGTCTAAATAAACATACCATGAATAAGCGAACCTTTTGGCTGTGGGGTAATTATGTAACATAGACAGCTGCTGCTTTCAGCTGGACAGCTGCTGCTTTCAGCTGGCCTTCTGCTTCGGGAGACCCTGACTGTCCTGTGCTCAGGCAGCTCATGGCACGCCTCGGCACACCGTGCTGTTCTTCTGAAGTGGTACCACATCAGAACCCACCTCCTCCTCTCCTCCATCCTCTCTGGTCTCTCAGTCTCTTTCTCTCTCTTTTTTTTTCCCCCTTCTTGATTATTTTTAACCTCTGTCAGCACCCTCTCTTTCCACAGCCGCACAAACCATTCTGATCGGTGCTTGGAAGGACACAGCTTGTGGAACAGGTACTGAGTCGTAGGGGCTTAGTCAGTCTTGTGCCTAAAGAAGGCTGTCTAGATATGGTCTGACAAAGCTACGGAAGAGATGATGTTTCCTTGTGATCAGAACTGAGCAATGGAAACTTGGAGCTCTCTCTGAACCCGAAACTTGCCCCTTTGCGGTGCCGGGGTAAAGCAGCCTGATGGGAGAGGCTTGATTTTCAGGGACTCCGTGTTTCTAGAACTCAGGCTGTTAACCCTTCTGCCTTTTATGTTCTGAGCCATAAACTAAGCCTAACAAAAAGGTTTTGTGGGGCCTTGTTAACACTTGCAAGTTACTGAGCGAGTAGCAGGGCAGTACCGTTACCAGTCAGGGTTAAGTCAGAACTCCTGTTCCAGTGTTGGGAATGTATTGTTCTCTTCCATCATATGATACCTGAATAGTGTTAAACATAAAATTGATTTTTCATTTTAAAACTTGCCTGATAACTGCATTGTATGAAATTCTGGATTTTTCTCTTCTTGGCCTCAAATGTCAGTGTTGTACCTTCAACAAAGCAGAACTTGTTTTCCTCACTTGCTTTGTTTTTGTAGCTTTGGTAAGGAACAGCATGATGCTTTTTTCCTAGGGAGTGCTGTTTCTTCTGTAATCCCTTACCTCTACAAAAATACACCATTACATGATAATGGCACCTCTTCTGTTGCAACTGCTAGTGCTGAAAGCAGATAACTGCTGAATTTTTCCAAGTAGTATTACTTCTTTTGTGTCCTACTAAGCAGTTTTCATGACAAACTGTATTATAAAAATGACTTATTTTGTGTCGAATTGTGTGGAAATAAAATTGAGTATAATAAACGGCATGTCAGAATAATTTAGGTATCCTTAATGCAGCCTTCCCAGAAGCGTACTGCCACAGCTAAGAAAAAATAATTCAATTTTTGGCCATGGTGTGTGTGTGGTAAGATTCCTCTCACCCCCCTCCCGCCCAGTATGGCTGAAACGAGGATTTATTCCCATCCCCCTACTCCAGTGCAACCACAGCCAGCTCCGACTCTGTGCCTGGGCTCTTGGGCATATCCCAAGTGACAGACCTGACACGTTGTTAGGGGAATTTACTCTTGTGTTGAGGGAAAGTGGCACTAGGGTGACATTTAAACACGGGGGTTCGTGCTTAGGGGGAAAGGCGGCATTTCTTGGGGATGGTACCTGTGTCTCGTTTAACCCCTCCTGATGAATCTTCACTTGCGGAACCGACTTGCACAAAGGAGTAACATGCTTGTCAGTGGAAGGAAACTCTTTCAGGGAAATGTTGGATGAAGGTGCAGGCCCAGTTTATCTTCCTGGTTTTAGCTGGATGCCCTGCGATCTGCTAATTGCACCCACCAAAGCAGCTCCAATTGTTTCAGGTAATTTACGTTCTCTTTTGTGGAAAACAATAGCTTTGTTTGCAGCTAATAAGAGCAAATCCCACACAGAGAAGTGCCCCAGCGTGGGAGGGGTATAAAGAAGATGGAGCTGGACTCTTTGCAGCAAGCGCAGTGAGAAGGCAAGAGGCAGTTCCATCTGAATGGTAACTAAAATGTTACTGTGCCAGTGGTTGGACACAAAACCAGGCTGAAAGGAAGGTGGAAACAGTAAAGCATGGTAAGCTGCTCTCACATGGGGATTTATTTCTTCTTTGCCAACTTAGGAATCACTTCTGAAAACATTGTTGTCCTATTTCTGCGGATCACCAGCAAGCTTACCTTTGCAGAGGTGCCTGGCCAACCCCCTTAATAACGGGCTGGAAGCTCTGCTCAGCCCCAGGGGGGTCGGGCGTTGGATGAGGGGAGCACTGGGTCTCCTCTCCGCCTCACTATGCCGTTCTGTTCTGCCCCAGTTCGCCTGCAGCTGGCAGCAAGGGCACAGGCAGCCCCCATCCAGTGTCTGCACATCGCTACTCCTTGTGCTTCACCCAGCAACTTCCCCGCACGGTTCGGGCTGAGGGACAGGCCGTGCGCTGCCCTTGTTTTGGCAGGTTGGGATGTGACTGACTAGTAACATGTGGGTAAAGATCCTACACGTTTCGTGCATCAAGGTGCTTTCCCTCCTCTACAAATACTACTTCTTTCTGAGGTTGCCAGCTCTGCTTCCAGGCTGCAGCTTCCCTTTGGTGTCGGGACAGGTCTGTAACTGCCTTGCCGACAGAGGCAGAGTGCTCTGTTGATGCCACCACCACTTTGCCTCAGCTCGCAGGCTGCTCAGAAGTCAGTACCGCCTGGGAAGGGCGTCTGGCTCAGCTGTTGGCGTGAGGCACGGTGCATCCTGCCACTGCAGAAAGGAAAAGAGCACCTTAGAGCAAATGCCTCCGCCCTAGCCAGGGCTCTGGAGGGCTGGGCTTTTCGGGGGACAGATGATGCTGCAGGCAGTGTGGTTCTACTGAGCCGTTAGGAGCAGCTCAGACTTTGTTTGAAGACGGTTTTGGTTTTCCTCTTTCCCCTTGGCTGCCTTTTCTCAGCCTGGCTAAAACCTGCCCCCACGCACCCAGGACAGTACATAAGGGGCCGCAGGCATCAGGGGACCCCTGGGCTGAGGCTGTGAGCAAGGGCTGGTGCCAGCGCAGACCCTCGGGGTACTGGTCCCAGGGCCAGGAACCCTGCTGCGCTGCCAGGAGAGGGGCTTTGTCCGGTCCTCCCTGCGCTGTCGGCGATGGGCTCCCGAGGGCTGGGCTGTGTGGGCAGCCACAGCACCACTTGCTGGCTGCCCCTCTGCTCCTCAGGCTTCTGGCAGGGCAGCACCGGGACCTGCCAGCCATTTGGGTCTAGCTGCTGCCTGCCTGGGTAGAGATAAGAGTAGTACATGGAGTGACTGGGGAGAGAACCCCAGCTTAAGCCTGGTGAGCAAGTCATCGCTCTCTGTGTTTAATCAAGACAGTGAGCAGCAGCGATGGAAAGGCCATGTTCCTCTGCGTGCACGGATCTCACCGATGTTTCTTTGAACATCTTAAAGCAAATACAGCACAAGCCGCCCATGTGACAAAACCCAGTGACAGTTTCTCTGCCACACAGCGTGGTTTGAGTAAGTATATTCCATCTCTTCTGTCACCGTTTACACTTGTGCATATAGAACCAACTCTGCTTCCCTGCCACCTGCGTGTGAACACACTGTGAGCAGAAATGGCACCCACATATGCCTCATATAGTCTGTGTGTGGAAATCTGAGGTAGACGTGGCCATCACCTGACTTCTGAAGTTGTTTGAGATGCAAACCTGCCTGGATTTGAGTTTTGCAGATCAAGCAGCCGTGACCGGAGCTTTGTTTCCTTGCAGTCACCTTAGGACACCCTGCCCATGCTGATGTTTGCAGGAACCAAACCAAAAGGTCTGTGTGGACTGCTAGGAGGCTTGGGCATAGGGGAGCAGGGTGCTGGTGTGCCAGCCCTGGGCAGCTCCCTGGCACAGGCTGCGCTTCCACTGTGTGCTGGGGTGCCAGCGAGGAGGAGGAGAAGAGGAGGAAGAGGAGAAGTGGCCACCTAGATTTTTTTTGTTCCCTGGGGAGGCTGCACAGGGACGCAGCCCCAAGGGTGCCTGAAGCCAGCGCAGGTCCAGAGGATGCAGCCATACAGATGCTTCCCATCTGAATTCTTACATACTGAGCTGTTCTGCCACAAGCATTGCACAGTCAAAGGAGGTGATGGCTCACACCACACGCCAACGTACACTGAACGAGCAATAAGCCATTGCTTTAGTTACTCCAACCAGCCAGGTCCCCTCAGGCTTCCTAAAGTGCAGCACAAACAGTTTCAAATACCTTAAACTGTGCCTTATTAAATAAATGTTTGTTATTCCACATTGTTCAGCTCCTGCGAAGTTGTGGAGCTCTTTTCTGGGAAATGTCTCGGGTCCTTCAGGGGCCGGTTGCTGCAGAGCCCGTGTCCAGGCTGTTTGCAGAGCGCCCGCCTGGCCGCGGCCGCGAGGTGCCGGAGATTAGTCTATTCAGCATCTCCAACATTTACAGAGTATTCCTGGGTGAGCATGCCCTGTTATTACACTGGTGATGTGTTTAAGCCAGTGTTTGTTCTGTACATATATATTAGCTGCCTCTAACATCAGGCTCGCCACAAAGAACAGCACACCATTTTTCTTTTATCCCTTTTTTATTTCCAAAAACCTGCCTTGTTGATAGAACAACGCAAAGGAAGCAAATTAAAGAGTGTTATCGTGGTAATGCCATTTAATACCAATTAATGGTTTCCTGCCATGGAGCACAACACTAGCTCACTTTGCTACAGGACACACGAAAAGCAGAGAGGTATTTTAAAAAGAAAAGGGCTGTTTCTTGATGTTCAAAGACAGATTTATGTTATTGGGCTTCTGCTTTAGGAAAGACAGGTTGCCTCAAACAAGTGAGTCACTCAGCTGATAACATGCATTTATGGTACATGGATCTGCTTCTGCTGGAGAGGGCTCCAGAATATTGCCAAATTATTACTTTTCTGAAAAGGTTACTAAAAATAAGAATTAGAATAAATCCATATTAGCTTCTTTTGTCCTTAAGAACAGGTGGATAAAGCAATGCTAATTGTGCACAGATGTATTCAAGGAACGGGCAGGAGGAAGAGGGGACAAGGCTGAGCAGGAAGGATGGGTCTGTGGGCACATCCCTGCCTTCCCTGCCTGGTCAGACTTGGCTGCCCAGCATCCCAACAGCCAGAGAGCACAGACCAGGTAGTCACCTGCCTCCATGCTCTCCAAACCAGGGAGCCCTGACAGCCTCTTCTGTGCCGTGCCCTCCTTCGTACCCCCAGGTCCCTGGCTGCAGGGTGGGAGCCCTCCCACTGACCACCCTCCCACTGACTGCAGCCCAGCTGCCTTCTCAGCTGAGGTCTTCCTCCCAGAGAGCACTGCTGATGGCAGTGCACAGGACCTCACAGCGGGCTGCTTCATTTGCTCCTTGCTCCCAGGGAAGGGAAGGGCTCTGCCACAGCACTTTTCGTGTCTCTCCCCTGCCTGGTGCCTGCACAGTGACAGCTGTACGCAAGCCAGGCTGGGACAGGGGGCTGCAGGCAGCCTGTCTCTGCTCTCTCCGGGCAGAGGTTTGCAGCAGTGGGCTCTCAGTGCTCTGATGGTGGGACACGCAGCCACACCTCTGTCCAGCTTGCTGCTCTGGACACTTTCTACACTTAGGAACTGGAACACTTCAGTGCTTTTGCATGCTTTGGCTTGGATTTAAAGAGATGTTTTGGGGTTATTTCTTAGGGATTGGGTTCCTCAGCTGGTGAGTTCTCTTTCCAGTCAAGCTCCTCTGCTGAGCCGTTTGCAAGCCAGTTCTGGTGCTGACCCCACACAAGGGTCTGTAGCACAGTAATTCCTGAGAGCAGCTGCCAGCCCGTGCCAAGTAAATCCCTGGAGTTGGAGGGGCCATGAGATGCACGGTGTGCAGGCGGTAGCCGTGGCGTGCACCTGCTGAGGGTGCGGTATGATCTCAGGTCTGTTACTGTGCCTGTCAGTTCTGAGCAAGGCACGCCTGGCGCTTACAGGATTAGACTGTGCAGGGCTCTGTTTCTTCTGGAAACAGAACAAACTCAGGCCGAGCGCAGTGCAGCAAGGAGGCTCTCATCTCCCATGGCAGCTGTCAGTGGAGAAGTACAGGTAAAACTAGAAGGGGTCAGTAGGCCTGTAGGGGTGCTTAAGTTGGGGAAAATTGCTTTTGTATTTTCCAGAAGAACAGACAATCTTACACTGAGTTTTTGATGGTGGTTTGCTTCAGATAATCCTGTTTGATTGTGTGGTGGGCTGATGGGCTAGTGGGCTGGTGGCCGAGGACCAGGGCTGAGCACAGTGGGCCAGAACAACAGCCTGGGGAGGCAAGGACAGTCAGACAGCATCCACAGCCACTGTAGCTTAGGAAAGCCAAATATTTTGCTTTGGTTTGGTTTTGGTTGCTTGGGTTTATTTCTGAAAACAGGCAGCTTCCTGAATGTTTAATTTCCTGTCCTGAGTTGCAGTGAGCAATTAGAGTTTCCCACTGATGGCAATATTCGATCGGCCGTCACTCAGCACAGAGCACACGTTGTCTGTAGCTGCTGCAGGCTGCACAGCGAAACTCATGATTGAGGCATGAGAGTACTATTGTAAATTAAACAAGAATGCATAATTAATAACCAAAATAAAAGAATGAATCACATTAATCAGTAAAAGAAGACGCGATAAGCTAAGACTAAACAAGGGAACAATCCAGCTCATACAGTAGGACACACAATTGGCTTCAAAAGAGATTGTGCGAGACAGTCTGCCCACTAATTATGTTAATTCACATCCACGGTGGTTTCCATTGGGTACAGTTTGGTTCCAGTCATGCAGGGCCAGCTGAAGGACCTGGCAAGTTCCTTACAGGCAGCTCTCTTAACTGTGGATCCCACTTCTGACACTGCTCTCTAGGCAGCAAAGTCATCACATAAAGTGCACAATTCCTCATCACTTCATCCCTGTCTCCATTGCCCTCCTCAGGGACAAACAGCACATCAGGACTCAATATCCCTCCACTACTCATCACCTTTGCCTCAGTGAAACTCCGGAAGTTGAGTGCACTTTCAAGCACACCACTCCACGGCCTTCATAGCCGTATTTTGGGTTCACCCACCCTTTCCCCTGCACCGCCTCTCCGGGAGGGACATCTCCTCACCCACTATTACAGAGCCAGCCAGTTCCAGGTGCCTCAGGGCGCCGGAGAGCCTGGAGGGTCTCTGTGCTAGGACAGAAGGTCACGTCAATGTCGCCTGTGACTGAAGTTTTATGCGACACTGGAAATTAAACCAAACTCTTTGCAGAGGATCTGTCTCAATGAGCTCCGGGTGATGTTGCCCACTGAGTTCAGCCGGTTTATTCTCGTTCCCCGGCTTGAGCTGGAGCATTTTGATTTATTCTTTCCCGGGCGCTCTTGTGAAAGATTTTCAGCCTCTCTGGTCGTTTCAGCCTGGAGCAGCGAAGCGCTGCTGCGGGCACCGTCCTGCCTCCCGCGGAAAGTGCGATGCTCTGGCGGGCACCTCTCCTTCAGAGAGCCGGTTCCCGTGGCGGAAGCCTGCCGCCGGCGCGGCGGGAGAGCCCGTCGGGGTGCGAGTGCCGGGGGCAGCGGATCCCCGGGGCCGGCAGCCCCCTGCTTCCCCCCCCTTCCCGCCGGGAGCCTGACGGGGCGTGGAGGCGGGCGGGGGACCGGGGCTGCCGGCAGCGGCCCCCGCCCCCGCCGGAGGCAGGAGTGAGGCACGGGGAGCCGGGGGCGGCCGCAGCCCCGGCCCCGTGAGGAGGCGTCAGGCGCGGGAGCTCCGCTCGCACCCGGTCCCGGCTCCGTATAAATGGGGGGCGGCGGCGGCGCCGGCGGCAGCAGCGCTTCGCCAGCCGGAGCCGGAGCCGGCCCGCAGCAGAGGGAGGCTCGGCGGCGGCACGGGCACGGGCACGGGCACGGGCACGGGCACGGGCACCGGCACCGGCACCGGCACGATGGGCAGCGGCGGCGGCCCGCGGCGCCCCGGCGCTCTGCCGCTGCTGGCGCTGGCGCTGCTGGCGGCGCAGGGCGGTGCGGCGCCCCTGACGCCCGGCGGCTCCCCGGCGCTCACCAAGATCTACCCCCGCGGCAGCCACTGGGCTGTGGGTAAGTCCCGGCCGGGGCAGCGGGACTCGCGGAGCTGCGTCCGGCCGCCCCGCCGGCGCTGGGCGCCGTCGCTCCCGCTCGGCTCCTCGGTCCGGGCCCCCAGGTGCCCGCCGGCCGGGCTCCGCGCAGACGGCCGGCTCTGGGCGCGGCCGTGAGGGAACGCGGAGCCGAGCCCGAAGGCAGCCGGCAGCCCCCCGCGCTCCCCGGCGCCCCGCGGCGCGGCCGAGCCCTCGGGGAGCCCCGGTCCCGGCTCAGCCCGGAGAAGGCTCCGAGTGCTGCGTCTCCCCAGCCCTGCCCCGCTCGCCTCCGACGCCGCCGGTACATCACTCTGTACAGACGGCAGCAAAGCCTGGTATGTCAAAAGGGCGCCCGGTTTAACTCCCGGGGGGGCACCGGGACATCGGCTCACGCCAGAGCTCCCACATCCCGTGTCGAGGCAGCTGCTCCACCTACCACCTATTCCAGCAGATCTTGCCAGGTGCCTCTCCCTAGACCCCGGCAAATGCTTGGTTGCCTCTGCCCCATCTCCAGCAAAGTACTGTCAGAGACCGGGGAAATCAGCGGCGTGTGAAACGGTGACACTGTCGCCGGTCCCGGTTGTGCTTCAGCTTTGACACCGTCTCACCCCTTCCCTTCCCTCCTTACTCTCGGCCAGGAAGAACTTCAGCCGGTGTCGGAACAATCAGGTCGATACCTGTTGTGGTTCATTTCATTAACCATCATTGTTGTTGCAGGACATTTAATGGGGAAAAAGAGCACTGGAGATTTCCCTTACGCTTACGAGGAAGAAAACAAGACCCCGTTTCCAGCAGTACCTGAAAACATCAAGCAGCTGGAAGACTATCTGCAGTGGGAGGAGATCTCAAAGTATTTGCTACGGATGCTGGAAGGGAACGAAAACAAAAGTGCTCACTTTTTAAAAGGAGGACTTCCCTGGTACTCCAGGAACACCTGGGAGGCAGATGACAATAGCAGTTGGAAAGATGTAAGTAAGATAAAACCTCTAAAAACAGTCCATATGTTCAGGCTTCATCTCCCAGTGACACACTGGCTGCCTCTGACGGGTGGGCTGTCCAGGGAAGCAGCAGGAATGCCTCTAGTCGGTAGGGTAAGGCTCTACTCCCCATCACACGCTGTCACTCAGGGGTTGTGTTTTCTGTGGTTTCATTTGCTGCCAACGGGCACAAACTCGGCACACCCCAGGCAGGTTTTAGGGGCTGGATCCCTTCCCCAGTGACGCATGGTCCTTCCATTCTTTTCTTTTCTGGCACTTTGTGCTCAGACCACCACAGCATCGGCACCAAGTTCTGTCTTAGCCCAGCGAAAGCCAGCTGGTGGGGAAAAAGCCATGCGTGAGGGCAGAGAGTGGGGTGCACACAGCCACACCCCAGGGCTGCCACACTGGCTCTCGTGTGGTGCTGCCCATCAGTGGACAGAGCGGCTGGGTTGGAGAGGTCCCTCTGCTCCCAGCTCCGTCCTTCCTCTGGCTGACGGCGCTGGCCACCACCATGGGCAGTTGTTGTCTTGCAGAGTGAGGCTGTGGCTGGGACAAGCTGTCATGCGTGCCCAGGACCCTCCGCGTCGTGCCTTGGGGTCACACGCTCCTCAGCGCTGTTCCTCAAGGCAGCAGCAGGTTCCCCCTGTTCTTTTGGAAACCCTGATCGCTCGGAAGGATGGAGCTGGGTGAGGTTTTACAGAAAGTGATCGAGGTCTAAATGATGTCATGCAAATTGCAGGATTTACTGAAAAACTCCTTTCTCCACGACGTGCCAGGTGTGGTAACAGTGACACGGCCGCAGGATTCTCTTGGGTGTCATTGAAATAGAATAAAAGGAGAAACACACCCTCCTAAAGACAGCGGTGGGAACAGCTCTTTCTTCCCGTATTCTTCTATTAACATTCCTGGGCAAACTTCAGCCCAGTCTCTCTCTCGTAATCCTGGCGTGGCGAAGTCAGTGAATACTTTGGTTTTGACTTGAATATGGGGAAAAAATGATCCGTTGAATTAAGGCAAGGTTTAAGTCTGTTACACTACTGATATGAACTGTCCATAGGTTTCTTTCGGTTCTTGCTTTATGATAGTGATGAGTGCAATACCTGGGATTAATCCTATGGAAAAGGGAAACTATTTATGTCATCTTCAGCTCTGCAGTGTGCAGCTTTGTAATCAAATTAGATGGACAAATTCCATTACGCTATGTAAAGAGGGAAATATTTTGATTTCTGAAAGTATCTGGTAATAAATCGTGCTCACGAAGGCTGGAAGTTGCCTCCGGTAAGTTGAATCATACCCCGTGTGTGCTTTTACCCTGAATAATACCCACAGGTCTGTGGTCAGGCACCGAACACCTACGTGGAATAGTTACTGCCTTATTTCTCCAGTGGATAGTAAAAGAAACCGTGTCTTTCCTGAGACTAAGATGTATGACAACTCATTTTGCCACAGAACCTTTGATTTCCAGCACCCATCTTGAAGTAAAACCTAACTGTGGAAGTAGTACCTAACCCGTGCTTTCCTACTGCTGGGCACAAATACCCAGCTCCCTGCAGCCCAGATAAGATACAGAGATTTATTTTTCCTTTGGCTTCAGAAATAAAACCCCAGCACCAAAAAGTCCAGCTCTACTTATTTTTTTGAGATCTGCCTCCCAGCTGTAGGAAACCCAGAGGTCAGAAGGAACTTGCTTTGCTGAGCAGTGCCATAGTTTCCAAAACATTTAAACAATTATAATCCTTTTTTTTTTTTTTAAATAAAAGAGGTATTTATCTATGAAGGTGGGATTCTGGTGTGCATGTGAAATCCAGTCATGCATGTGCACGGCGATACCAGAGCTGAGATGACCTCTGGATTTGGATGCTGTAGATTTGCCGGGTGCGAGGGGCTCCCAGAACCGTCAGTTTGACAACACCTCTCTCAAGGTGCTGCTGTACCACAGCTAGCAAAGGTGCCCGAGTGCAGGAGTGATGACTGTAGCTGCCTGCCTTGGTGGACGGTAGACTGAACTGGCGATGACGGTGCAGCACATGCGAGAAGCTTGTACTTGGTGTTAGATGCTTGTGTTTGAGTGTGAGATAGAGACTGACACCGCATTTACAGCCCGTTACTGCTCGCCGTGGGGCGGCTGGCTGGGCTGAGGCATTGAAATGCGGCCCAAAGGAAGGCAGACCTGAACCCTGCTGCCAGCTGATGGAATCGCTGCCCCAAGACCCTGTGGCCATCGAGGGGGCCGTGATTCCCGTGGGCTGAGTACGCGCTCGCGGAGATGCCAACCCCGAGGACTCCGTCTCCATGTGTTCCCATCTCCTGAACAGAGGTTAAGATGGGCTGCGCCGGGAGGAAACACGTTACGATGGCTTTATTTTGTGGACTCTTTCACGTTCAGTCGATTAAAAACTTTAAGCTCAGAAGCCTGTGAAGCTAAGTGCTGCAGGAGTAGGTGCAGACACGTACTTCAGGTGGCTCAGTTCAGGGTCTTGCTTGTCGCCCCACATTCACCCAGTGAGTTGTTCAACTCACAGCGTTCTGTGCATCTCTCGAGCCATACAAACAAACTCTTTCTAAAAGACTCACCCAGAGTAGGGAGAGCCACAAGCAGTCGGAAAAGCTGGAGAGATGAGCACAATAGCTCTGGGAATTAGGCTTAGGGTGGTGCCTCTGTTTTCAGCAAACACCAGGCAAGCAAAGACCTTGCCTGCTCCTTACTCTGGGAATAAGTTCCAGGTAGAGTAGTTAAAGATCAGAATCATGCAAGATTACACCTAAGTGTAAAAAAGTAAGTTGGAAAATAAGGTTTAAATTGTTTCTATGACTCGTCCTTTTAACACTAATGAGACACTGTATAAATTGGATAGCAGGCGGAATGAATTATTTGGGAGAAGGATGTTCCTCGTACTTCGGCAGCTGGTTATTACACTAACCAAGACAAATGAGGTCTCTTTGGGAAAGATTATTAGGAATGTGTTTGTTATGTGAATGCACAGAGCAGATAAGTATTAGGCTTATTAACTTAGTGAACGGCATTTTTCAGGAATGGTCTGTGAATAATACTCTTCTCTTTTTATTAGATGATGGACTATCTGCTTCAAGTTGTGAATATGAAAGAGAGCACTCCAAGCTGAAAGAAGGTCTCTAAATCATGAAGAACTGGAATTCTTTCCGTAAGAGACTATATTTCGCAAGCACTTGATTGTATCAGATAATCAACAAGGTCTCTTCTGTAAACAAGATTTCCTTTGTGTAAAATACCTAAATACACATATTCTTGTATGTTTTGGCAATGACTAAACTCTCTACTTCATTTTTCAAGGTTGTGTTTTCTCACTTGAATGGCTTTGATTATATATATAATTGTCACGGAAGGGTCTTCCAGTTAATTATATGACTCACCTATCTGATCGGTTCATCTCTTAGTTCCCACCACATTTCAACATTCGCAATAAATAGTACTAATAAAAAGGCCGAGTTTATGCTTTTATTTGAGTTGGTGAAATGGCAATCGGCTGTACCGGCGCAGAACGGCCGCTTTTCCACCGAAGCTCTCTGGCCGGGATTGCTCCCGGCCAGCGACGTTTCTTCAGAAGAGGGCAGCTGGCACCCCTGCCCCAAGTCCAGAGCGAGGGATGCGCCCGAGGGATGCGCTCCCGCACGCAGGCGGCGCTGAGCTCCAGCCGCACGCCCGCCCGAGGCTGCGGAGGGCACATCGCCCCCGGGCAGGGCAGGACAGCCTCGGGGCGCCGCTCGTGGTGCGCGGGGGGCGAGCGATGCCCTTGGCTGCCCCGCGCCTCCTCTTCCCCGGGAGCGCACGGGCCGAAGCGCGGGAGCCGACGCCGCGGCTCTGGGCAAAGCCCATCCGGACGCGGCCCTGCGCCGCCGGTGCCAGGCGCCCTTGCCCGGCTCCCGGCGCTCCGAGTCCCTCCCGGCCGCCGGGCTTTAAAACGGGCGAGACGGTGGCGGAGCCCCCGGCTCCCGGACCGCCCGCAGCTCTGCCCCGCTCCCGGGCCCGGGGCGGCGCCGGCCCCGCTGGCAGCCGAGACCCGCCCGTCTCCGCCAGGCGGCGCCCTCGGCCCGCGGACGGCGCTGCGGGACCTGACGGGGCCGGTGCAGTCGGGGCCGGGCCGGGCGGTCTTCAATTTGCCGCTCTGTCTCCGTCCCGTTGCTGTCTTGGCCAAAGGCAGCGGAGTCGTGCCGGGAGTTGGGATCAGCACTCAGAAAAGCCCCGTCATGCGCCGTGCGGAGCTTTCCTGCCCTCTGTCCCACCCGGGCTCCTCACTCCAGGCCCGGGCCAGGAGAGCTGTACCTGAGTGGGCACCCAAAGGTGCTCCGAAGGGCAGTGGATAGGAGGAGTGCCCAGAAGGGCAGGGGAAGCAGGAGGCAGCTTTTTCCGGGGTCTACAGGCTCTCAGTTCCCCGGCAAGGCACCGATTACCCTCACTACACAAAGAGTGCCACAGCTCAGCCGGCATCACAGGCCTGCAGGGATGCTAGACTGCCCCTGGAAGGCTCTGCTCGTGCCTTGGAATCCACCTTCCCCTGCCCAGCCTTGGCAGTGACAAAGGCAGAGTGGAGGAAGGAGTTGAGCGAAGTAAGAGGGGCAGCCACTAAAGGTGCTTGGCGCCCTGGCTTTCAGTCTGCATGTGGCCAAAGTCACTGCAGTGAATACATGTGTGCATAGGACACCCGAGGAGTAGAACAGGAGAAGCCTGTCCCAGAAGCCAAAGTGGTATCTGAGGACTGGAGAGGTGTTTGTGCAGACTCCGGGTGAGATGCTAAGCGCAGGCATCTCCTGCTGTTATCAACCCTGGCCTCCAGCCATGGAACTGAGAGAATAGCAGGTCCCTTGCAGAGCCGGTGTTGTATGAGCCAGGCACATGTGGGTGGCTCATGCAACCCAAAGGGGTCTCAAATGGCACCAGAGGCATGAGGTAACTCGGTCGTGCCACCCCTGCCTGAGCCATGTTTCTCTGTGCCTCTGTTTCTCTGCATGCTAAATGAGACTCCCCAGCCCTACAGAGTTGGCATCAAACAAACTGGAGGGGCAGGGAAAGGCTGGTGGAGCAGCATGTTTATGACCAGTTCATCATAAACTATGACGCCATGAACGACTGCAGGCTTGCCTGCCGTACAAACCATCCTGGGTTCGAGTCATGCTGCAGGCAGCAGAGGCATTTGAGCAAGAACAAGCTATTGATGAGGCAGGCTTTCTCAGGAGTCCTTTTTTTAAAGCACTGCTTAAAACTAGCATCTCCTTGTTGATGTTCTGGGTTCACCCCAAGGCCTGTCTTTGACTCCCTGCACCTGCCTCTTTGCTGGGGGGAGTTGAAGGAGGGATATCTGCCCTGCTCACACCAGTCTGCAGCTGGAACACCATCCTCTTCGGTCTCCCCAACACTCCCTGCCCTATCAGTAGCTTATCTCTTCTTGCCTCCATCCATACTTAACCACCTGCCTACCCTCCAAGTGCCTTTCCTGGTTTTCTTGGCTTCTGACAGGATCCTGACCAGGGGTGGGAAGGGAGAGAGATGAGCATACACTTTCTGCTGAGAAACAGTGCCACTGAGACAGAATTTCATTAAGGCATTTTCTTCATAGTTCTTAATTTGGGTATCTTTACAGCTCTTCAGAGTAACTGTCTCCTCTCCTGTGCAAGTCATGCTACTGACCTGTGTAAAACCACATTCACCCTTCCCGATGTTAAGCCTGGGATTTCTGGGCTGGCAAAGTCAGGCCAGACTTCTTGTGAAAAGAGGCTACCTCTCTGCATTTCACATCTCTTAACGAGACGTCACCCAGGGTTAACCTCATTTGCCAGTGGAGACACTGCTGCGGATGCTGAAGCAGATGCAGAGATGGTGACTGGGTTTTACTGGGTTCCAGAGATGGTTCCAGAGCTCTGAAGCCAACGCAAAGCGGTCAATGTAATGGTTTGCCTAATATAAAGAAGGGTGTATCCATATGTGTCCTCTCCCCAGTTAAAGCATAGGAAGCTGGGGCTGGTCGTGTGGGATTCACCTGGGAGTGGGTGAGGCTTTCCAGGCACAGCTAGGGTCCCAGTTCCTTCTGGGAACAACAGGGGAGGAAACGGGAAAGAACTCCTCAGCTTCTGACACTGGCTGCCCTCCCCAGGGCTGGTTTGACGATGGGAAAGTCCTGTTTGGCTGGTGGCAGATGCAATTTGACGTGCCTCCCATTCGCAGCACGGTTTTCCCCTCCTCACCTGCCACTCGCCCCACGCTGCAAAGGGGGGTGCAGTACCCCCAGGAGCAGGGAGTCTGTGCCCACGCAAGGGTTCCTCCCCACGCAGCAATCCCTCCCACAGAGTCTCCTGGACACGGGGTGAAGACCAGGTTATGCTTGGGAAGGCTCTGAGAAGTATCTGCAGCTTCACCCACCAAAGCCTGCACGCTGCCAGGGTAGCTGGGACTGCTGACACACCCTGCCCCACAGCCCTGCTCCCAAAAGGAGTGTGACAGCATTCGATGCCTGCGTCGTCTCGCTGCAAAGGAGTGAATTCCTCTGCATTTCCCCTGTCAGTCCTTTATCAGTGTCCTTCCCCCACAGAGCTCCAGGTATCGCACAGACCAGAGACAGACGCTAAAAATACTGTCTCACTAATGCCAACGAAGAAATAGAGCACCCAGAAAAGGCCAGGCTAATAGCCTTAGCAAAGTTAGAGTAAAGAAGTGGTTAAGGATCTAGATGATTTAATCCAGTTTTAAGAAAAGGTTTTACAGTGAGCAATTAGATGCTGTTTAAGGAATTAATCACTAATGGGTCATTAACTCTGACTGCTATTGTACAGTTAACAAGCCGAGGCAGGATTATTAGACTCAGCACCCAATTAAGGAGGAGAAGGAAGATATTTACAACAAAATGAACAAGTGGACTTCTAAAATGGGACAGTTTGAAAGAAAGTGCAGGAAAGCTTGGCAGGGTGGAAGAAAGATACAGGTTTGCTTATGCCTTTATTTGCTGGTCTGAAAAATGTTCACCTGCCTGTGCCCACTTGCATTTAGCTGGTGAGAATATTTGCTTTTAGGGAAAAACTCACATCTTTCTTTACAGGGGACATCTGCACAGAGCTTGCCCGTGACAGGAAACACAGTGTGGAACAAGACCTGCTCAACGCCTCAGTACAGGCACCCGTGCCATAGCTGGAGATCCTCTCTCATGAGTGTGGGACCCGGAGCTCAGGGGAGGGGAGCAGGTGTCTTTGGTGGCAGTTTCTGTCCTGTCACTGTGGGTTTATCGGGTGCTGATCTGCGGCTGCCTTGAGTAACCAAGTGTCAGTGCTGGGTGCAGTGCTGAGCAGAGTCAGGAGGTCTTTCCTTTCCACTGGCTTTACAGGGTATGTGAGACCCAGAGGCAACAGGGAGGGAGGCTGGTGGTGCCAAATGTGGAAGAGCACCACAGAAATCTGGAGGGGGATCGCCTGTTAGCCGTGGGCACTGAGCACTGGTAAGAGCTTCCGGGCCAGTCGTGTCCAGCATCTGCACAGCAGACAAGTGGGAACAGTGGATTCCAGAGGGGGAAGAGTGTGCAGAGCCAGTGCCATGTCACTTGCCAGTGTGTCCCTTACTGACAGAGCCCAGGGTGGGCACGCGCTTCTCAAGCACACCAAGAGACACCCTTCCCTCGCAGCCACCAGAGATGACGTGCCGCCTTGGAAGCCCTGGTGACAAGCAAAGCTCAGCGGTGAGAGGACTGCTGGAGTAAGACCTAAAAACTGAAGCAGTATAACTTTTGTCCTCCTCCCCTCCCCCCCCGAAAGTTTACTGAGGTCTCCTTAGGCCCCAGAGCAGCACAGCGCAGGGGGAGGAAGCCACGGCACAGATTGTGCTCTGGGCCAGAGAGGAAGGCTGGATCTGCGGGGAGGCTGGGGAGAGAGGGAACGTCCTTTCAAAATAGAGGGATTCCTGTTCTCTCTAAGAGAAGCTCTGTGGACAATAGATGGGTGCTGCTGTGGAGAACGCTAGGGAGGGATGTTTAGAAACTGCTGTCTAAGGTTAAAAAGCTCTCTGAAGTGAAGCTGAACAAAGCTGACATACTTGTTTCTGACAGGACTCTTAAGAGATACGCACAGATTGTGAAAATATAATTAGACGCCAGCCTTTGTCTGGCCACAACGAGTGGGAAATGGTGAAAGGAGAGGTCTCCCAGTCTGCATTGAATCATCCCGGGGACACAATGAGGGCGCTTGTGCATCCCTCTCTCTTCCCTAATGAGAAACGCTAATTGCCACAACCTCCAGAGTGTGTAGAGCACCCCGTGCCCAGTGGAGGAGAAGGGGTGTTTCGTTACAGCTTCTCAGCCCCATTACAGGCAGTAACGGAGATAATGGAAAATAAAGATGCCGCAGTTTTAGTTTCAGCAGCTTGGCAGTGGGCACTGGTGGGGCAGGCGGGGGGCAAGCACAGCCCAGCGCCGTGCCAGCCTCCGGGGACCGCACCAGGCAGGACGCACCCTGCCGGCAGCTCCAGCCTCCCAGCTGGGCCTCCAGTGCCTTGCCAGCTACTGCCCGTCTCCCACTGTGGGCAGCTGAGCTGTGGGGGCTCGGGGTGCTGCAGCACCTGCCCGTCCCCTTCTCAGGGAGCCAGCAAGGGCCAGGGGACTGGCACTGACCCCGGACTGCTGTGGCAGTGGTGGGGCAAAGCCTGCGCAAACCCAGAGCTGCCCCACAAGGGTGGCTGTGGGGGTGCCCCCTGACTGCCAGGGCCCTGGACCCCCATGCTGAGCAGGGAGGGTGCGCTCCCTGCTCTGGAGCTGCAGCCAGCTTGGCAGGGTCCTGCTGCCGAAGGGGAAGGGAGGAGAGCCCACAGCCAAACCTGTCCCACACCTCTGTGCATCACCGGCAGCAGAGGGTCCGTCCCAAGCAGCCCCTCCGTGTGCAGAAACACGATGAACAGCCCTCATGCAGGTCGTGCCATTTAATGGTGCAAGAGCAGAAAACCCTCCCCAGGTATCTCAGGTCTCGGTCCCCAGCCACCTGACACAGGTCTTCGCCCTACTGCAGCCTTTATTGCAACTAAAGTGTCCAGGCAAGGAGGGACAGCAAGAGATTGGGTTTTTTTCCTAAGCTATGATCAGGCCCCTAATTCTGCAGGGCATGTGGAAAGGAGAATTAAAAGGACCACAAAATACAAAGCAAGTCAAGGTGTGGGGGAAAGGCTGATGCAAGGGACAGCCCTCCCGTGCCTGGCCGTCCAGGGGAGCCAGAGCAGGGCAAGGGGCATCCCTTGGTCCTCCCAGGACCGTCCATCCCCATGGGTTCCTCCCAGATGCTGGCGAGGGAGTTCAGATTGTCTGCCAGGGTTTGCCGATGGACTGGATGTGCTCCTTGGCCTTCATCCGCAAGGCGGCAATGCTGGTGTTGCGCGGGTCTGCCTCGTCCAAGGGGAACTTGTCCACAAAGGTGGCCCCGCACTGGTAAGGCGGCGGTGGCCCCATGGCCCCCAGGGGCTGCAGTGCGTGGGTCACTGCCGGAGAGTTCAGGAAGGGCGGAGGGGTGTAGCTGCCGGGCAGGCTCTGCGGCGAGGCCACGAATCCGGGCAGGGTCTGCAGGGCCGTGCTGCTGGGCACAGGCGGGCTGAGCCACGTCTCCAGGGGCAGGTTGCTGCTGAGAGGACCCATGGGTGTCGCCTGCGGTGAGCGGTTGAAGGAGAGGATGGGCGAGTCCTGCAGCTTCATGGAGGTCACCTCCAGCTTCTCCTGCCGCCTCCACTTGGCCCGTCTGTTCTGAAACCACACCTGCAAGCACAGCCACGTTAGCCGGGCCGCAGGGCAGTGGCGCTGCCCCCGCGGGGGGTTGGAACTCTCCCCTGGGTGCTGCGGCGCACACGAAACGGAGAGCGCGAACCACGACGGAGCGGCGGCCGGTGCGCCGCGCCGGGGCAGGAGCGGGTTCGGCCGCCCCCCACCCGCGGGCTCGGCAGCTCCATGGGCCGGCCGGGGAACCAGCGTGGCCAGAGCCCCGCTGCGGAGCCGACCCGCCCCGCCTGCCCGCCCGGTTCTGCCGCCCTCCGGCCCCGGCGCACAGCGGCTTCGGCCGCCCGGGGCCGAGACTCGCCAGTCGGGGGGGCAGCGGCGCTGACCGAGGGACCGGACCGCGTCCCGACGCCGCGGCAGCCGGACGATCGGCAAACAGCGCCGGGCTCCGCGGCGTGCGGCCGGGCCGGGGCCAGGTGCAGGCGCGCCCGGCGCCCCAGCGGTGCCCCGTGGGGCCGCTCTGCCACGCAGCTGCCGGGCTGTGGGTTCGTGGGGCCGCGGGCGGCCGGCTGCGCGCCGGGGCGGTGCCGCTCCGGCCGCCGGGAGCGTGGGCTGCGCCGGGCCGGCAGCTGCCGGGACGGGCGTTACCTGGACGCGGACCTCGGGGAGGTTGACCTTCATGGCCAGCTCCTCCCGGCTGTACACGTCGGGGTAGTGGGACTTCTCGAAGGCGCGTTCCAGCTCGTGGAGCTGGTACGTGGTGAAGGTGGTGCGGTTCCGCCGGTGCTTCTTCTTGGGCTGCTCCTCGTCCGACGGCTTCGCCTCGCCGCCGCTGCCGGCGGGCAGCTCGGGGCTGGCGCTGCCGGGGCAGTACGGCTCTGGGAGGGGAAGACGTGCGGGTCAGCGGGACGGGGTTCCCCCCGCGGGCGCGGAGGAGAGCTCCCCGCCCGCCCGCCGCCGCTCGCCCGCCAGCCGCGCTCACCTTGGAAGCGTTCGGCGCGGCCCTGCGGCTCGGCCGGCGGCGGCTCTCGGGGCATCTTGGGCAGGCAGTGCCGGGGAGCCCGCCTGTCCGCCTCCTTGGCGCTGCCGGCGCTGCCGTCGGGCGGGAAGGGGCCCAGCAGGCCGTCCTCCTTGGTGAACCCCAGGATGGCCTCGATGCTGTGCAGCCTCGACGGATTACCCCCGGGGCTCCGCGCCGCCTGAGCGGACAGCGAGAAGGCGCCCTCGGCCATGGCGAGCCGGGCGCCAGGCGGGTGCATGGGGCGGCCGGCCCGGGGCCCCGGCGAGGCGCTGCGGTCCCGCCTGGCCCCGGGGCGGTGCGGGCAGCTCTGGCACGGCGCCGCCGGGCGGGCTGGCCTCCTTGGGGCGGGGGAGGAGTGCCGGGGGGCGGTGGGCGAAGGGGAAGGCGAGGCCCCCGCGCCGTTCCGGCGTGGTGGGGGGAGGCAGGGCATCCCCGGGGCCCCGCCGGCGGCGCTCTCAGCCCCCCGCCCACCTTCTCCCTCCCCCCCTCCTCCCGCGGGCCGCCCGCCCCGCCCCGCCGGCCCCGGTCCCAGACGGCTCCTGGCGAAGCCATCCGGGGCCCTCGAGGCGGGGCGGGCCGGCTCGCGGCAGCGAGCAGGGTCCGGCCCCGGCCGGGCGCCTCGCCGAGCCCCGCGACCGGCCGCCGCTTCGCCCGGGCCGAGCGCCGTCGGAAATCGTCGCGGGACAGGCGGCTGCCGGTGCGCCGGGCGCGGGGGGGCTGTCCCGGGACGGCGGGAGCCGCTTGCCGGGAGCGCGGCGGACGGGCTCGGGCTCGGGGGCTCCCCGGAGCGGCTGGGGAGGGTCGGGAGCCCCGGCGGTGCCCGGCTCGGTGCCCCGCGCTGCGCTGCCGGCTCTTGCAGCCCCGCCGCTTTTCTGCCGCTTGCCGGCTCCAGCCCGCACCCGTCCCAGGCGGTGACGTTAAGTGCACCGGTCCGTAGGTGGCCTCTCGGACCGTGGCGTGCCGGACGGTGCCGTGACACTGCTCCGTGCCGAACGCACGGGGTAAAAGGCGTTGGGGGAGGGGAGTGGGGGGTAAAAACCGTTGAGGGAAGGGGAGGGGGTGCGGGCATGGGGCAAAAGTTGGTGCTCTGGTACCCATGTCCTTGCCCCGCACCTGACTGCCTTCAGGGCCGGGTTTACAGACCAAGTGAGTGGGTGTGCGGGCTTTTGGGGAGGGTGGGCTTTGGAGTCAGAGCTGGGCTCAGCCTTTCAGCCGTTGCTGCTCTGGGGAAGGTGTGAGGCAGTGTTTCTGAGGTGGTGGTTTAGGATAGACCCAGTGAGAAGCGCTGGTTCTCTGGGCCTGTCCTCCACGGCAGGTGTGTGGCTGGGCAGCCAGAGGGCCGGGCATGGCTTTGTGGGAGGCCCACGAAATGCTTTTGGAAGAAAGGCAGAGACCCAAATCCCATACCTCACCTTGTACTCGGCTTGGAGGGCCGGGACTCCGCACAGCACTGACCAGGCAGTGGCATCATGTCCCCTCCTCCAATTCCTGTGTCAGTATTTTTCCTGCTCTTCTCTTCCTGTCACTTTACCACTTTTTGTTCTAGTGCTTGCTGGTCCTCTGGGGCACCAGCGGGCTCTTGTCCCAGGCGGTCTCAGTGACAAGCGCAGCACCATGCAGCATGGTTTCCAGCCTGCGCTCGGCTTTGAGGATGCTCCCATGTCAAGCCTGAGAAGAGTGTATGTGAATGGAAACCACCGCTGCTGCTTCCTTCTGCTAGTCTAATAAAAGATAAAACCTTTCTCAATAGATCGAGCTTTTTGCTTCCCCCCTGCCCCGAGAGGGTGCGTTTTGTGTGTATCTTTCCAGAGGAATCGTTTCCAAACAAGGGTCGGCACCTTTTTAGGGCTTGTGGCCCGATGTCCCAAAGTTACTTCTTTTTAAGAGGTGCTCAGCTTTCCCTGCTAGCTCCAGGTGAGGTTTGCCTTCAGACACTGCTTCGGGTGGTGATGAGGGGGGGTTGGGGCCGAAAGGACTCAGCCATCCGTTGGCAGAGAGGGAAGAGACCAACAGAAGAGACAAGAAAAGGTTAGTGTGGCTTTTGTGCACAATATGAAAAGCCATTGTAGGGGCATTGGAGGGTACTCAAAGCAATCAGCCAGGGGCCATTGTGTTCCTTTAATCTACATGTGTATTTCCCAAGAACTCTATTAGTGAAGATGAATGAACTGTGCAATGTCCCTAATTTCTTCTAATGTGGAGCTGGGGTTTTACGGCTCCCTGTCCCTCCAGAAGCCCTCCACAAACTTGGAAATCGGTTTTGCTTGCAGCAAAACAAGATATCGAGGTGAGACAGACGAAGGAGCAAGAAGACCCCTTTAGCCAGGTTCAGATCGGGCAGTAAACCCTGCAAAGGGCATTGGGTCCTGGCTTGGGTGCTGCTTTTGGGGCACCTGTCAAAATTGGCAAAGACAGGGGCAAGACCCGATTTTTAATTTGTTTTTTTCTTATAATCACAGTGCAAATGTACAGCAAAAAAATCCCACCCCAGCTTCCACCCCCAAAGCAGGGCATGCATCCCAGGCAGTACAGGAGATACAGGAGATATGTTCTTCCCTAACAGAGAAGGATCCCTTTCTCTCAGCAGTAGATCATTGCAGTGATATTTGCCGTGCAACTGCATTTGTTGCTGTCGCAGCTTCTTGTGGGGGAGTGGAGTTGTTGAAGGGGACACAACTCCCTTGGTCACAGTCTGTAAAAATGCAGAGAGAAAACCCGACCCTGTAACAGAGCAGAGAGCAGCTCTGCCTCTCCCAGCTCCAGTCCTGTCTTTTCTCCCTTGCCAAGCGTCAGGCTGGGACTGTGCTGCTCTGCACCATGCACACCAGGCATCGCACTGCCCTGGGGAGGGAGGAAGTCTGACAGTTCCTCTGATAATCGGAGACTAAGGATGGCAAAGAAAGGTAACTGAGCATTTCTCCTGGAGTCTAACACACTGACTGTTAGCGAAATCCCCTGCTGCCAGAGTCCCCGGGGATGTGTGTCATGCCAGTACCAAGCGCCAGAGCCGATACTGTGCTCCATCAGAATTCATACTGGCTGCATCAGAGCTTCGCAAAGACCTTTTCCCTTCGAAATGTACAGGGGCTGCATGTGTGGGATGTGGCTTCCCACAATGAAATCAGCACCACAGAATGCCACAGATTCTTGCTACGTTCCTCTGGTCTTTATGTCAAGTTGAAGCAATTACTGCCTTGCAGAGCAGACATTTGAAGCTGAAGTCACTCTGCAGGTGGGACATCAGTCTCCAGACCGGTGATGAGCAGCAGGCTGCACCTCCCCGAGAGAGACAAACAGGACTTTCAAGGTCAGGCAGAAAATCAACAACACAGGGGGACAAGGACCAGAGGGGACAAGGAAAAGGGAAATGTGCACTTTGCCTCAATTTCCATACACTCTATCATCCAACAGATTGTTAAAAACTGAAAAAAACAGCCCAACGGGCTTTGATTTTTCCTCCCCAGAAGTTCCCAAGTGTGTGGTTTAAGAACATTCTGGGAAGCATTACTCATACCTTAACAGTCACCTGCTTTTTTCTGCTGAGTTTTGCCTCTGACTGCCCCTAGGAGAGCTGATGTCTTTTCTCCACCACTTACAAGCACTCTGTGGTGTGCAGGAATCCCACAGAGAGCCTGTCAGGCTGCGGGTCTGGGATGAGCTGTGGCGACTCTGGGAGCGGGGCAGCCCTCTCTGCGTGGTGAGTGGCCTGTTGCGAGGGCTCGGGCATTTAGGCTGGCGGTGCTCAGCCGCCCCTCCGGAGCGAGGGGGGTGGGGGTTCATGGTATAAGGCTATATTAATGCAATCCTTCTTTACTTGTTTTCCAATTAGCCTAATTGAATTCAGATTGCTTAAAAGTGGGCACTAGAGACGTTTATCTTGATGGGATGACGGCCTTGAGCTCCAGCGATCCTATTAACTATAAGAACCCAAATCCCAGGTAGGGCCCGGCCAGCAGTAGCTCCCATGTGACCTAACGCTTTAATCTGCTCCTCTTCCATGCAGCACACACACGCACACGGAGAGACACCCCCACAGCAGTGTGCACATACATGCACACACGTTCATAGGTGCATTTGTGCACTCACATGCGTGCAGGTGCATCCTGTACACCCACAGAGCAGTGCACACGTGCAGCAACCGCCTCTTACAGCTCCCACAGCCTTAGAGAAAGGGTGCTTAGTGCAGGACGTTGGACAAAGACCTTGGCAAAAGACCTGCTTTCCTTTCTCTTAAGAGATGTGTGCCTGCCCACTCTGCTCCGGGTTCCCCGTGACCTGTCCCCAGGGCTAAACATCTAGAGTGCTGCCCACCCCGTGACGCATGGCCCTGCCACCTCCCAGCCGTGTGCCTCCCCAGGCCTGTGGCTCCTGTCCCAGCACAGGAAAGCTGGTGCCGGAGGGGTGAGCCATGCAGGCGCTGGCAGGGCACAGGGCAGGCCCCCCACGGCGGTGAGGATCTGGCTCCTGCTGAGGGCAGGGCAGACTTGTAGCTGTGCCCTGACCATCACCGGGGGCTGTCAGAGCCAATGGTTTGCACCCCGCTGTGGGGCTGGGACCCCGCAGCTTTATGCCAGCGCTGGGGCGGGTACAAGACCTGGCCCCAGCACCCCAGGGAAACTGTCTGCACACAGGAGCAGCTCAGGGCAGAAACCAGCACCTCCGTCGATGCAGCCCAGCTCCAGACTGAGAGGTGTTAAATCTCCGGCTCTAAAAATCAGTGCCAAGGCAGTGCACTCTGGCCCCAGCAGCAGATCCGTGCAGCTGTGGCCAGTGCTGGGGCTGGGGAGCACCCCATGCTGTGCATGGGGCAGCCCTGTCCCACGCCGGCCCGCAGCCACCTCCCAGCCCCGCTCGCCTCACCAGCCCTGATGTTATTTTGGAATCTCATTAATCGCTTGTTTGGTGATTCTGATTGTACTTTCTTCTCTGACCCTTTAAACCGTGAAAATGCTGATCCTATATGTGCTGACGAATTTAATCAGCTCCTTTAAACCACCAGATGCTTTCAGTAAGGCTTTCATGATGTCCCAGGTACATTTTAATTCAAAGGTCAAAAGCCTCAGGGCTGTTTACTTGGTGTTTTATTGCTCAGACAGCACAGCCTCCAGCCTCCTACCAGGTCTGTACTAATGCAGAGGGAAGTGGATTGACCTCACAAACCAGGAAGGAAGGAAGGTTTAAATTAGATATTAGGGTGAAGTTTTTTACAGAGAGAGTGAGTGGTGAGGTGCTAGAACAGGCTGCCCAGAGAGGGGGTGGATGCCCCATCCCTGGAGGTGTTCAAGGCCAGGTTGGATGGGGCCCTGGGCAACCTTGTGTAGATCCAGGACTGGAGGTTGGTGGCCCTGCCTGTGGCAGGGAGGGTTGGAGCTCTAGGATCCTTGGGGTCCCTTCCAACCCATGCTGTTCTATGATTCTATGATTCTAAACCAAAGGCTGGTTGGACATCACAGCAGCCCAGGCAGGGACCAGCTATATTAAAAATAAGTATCTGCTTATGTTAAAGAATAGAACAAGAGAAAAAGAGGGGGTGTTTTCTGCAGCTTTCAAAGGTCCCTTCTAAGGTCCCTTCTAAGGTTCCTTCAGCTCTAAGCCCTCTGGCTCTCCTGCCTTCCTGCCCAGAGGATTTTTGCTCTCCAGTTGGAGAGCAGTGCAGACACGAGCCCTCCCTTCACACCAAACAGCAGCATCCCCCGGACCCGGGACGAGTGGCACACTGCTCCGGCACAGAGCCCCGGGAGAAGGGCAGGTGGCTGTTGGGGTAGGCACGCTGTGCTCAGGACGGCCTGCTCTCTCCTGCAGACCGTGTCAGCGCCTCACCCAGCACCTCGCTTGGGCGGCAGGTGCCCGCAGCGTCTGCAGTGGGTTTGCCCTTCAAGTTTATGACATCTTTTGCTTTTCATCTGATTTTTTTCAACAGGCTAGACATCCAGAAAGTCATGGTGCATCTCCTGCCCGAACCCCAAGTAAAACGGCCACTGGAGGAGGCAGTTCACTCCCTGGCAAGGAAAATTCCGGCTCCAGTTCGGTTTATTCATAGG
The DNA here is from genome assembly GCA_020800305.1 of Porphyrio hochstetteri. Classification (NCBI taxonomy): domain Eukaryota; kingdom Metazoa; phylum Chordata; class Aves; order Gruiformes; family Rallidae; genus Porphyrio; species Porphyrio hochstetteri. The sequence continues at coordinate 92,281,661 of CM036938.1, forward strand.
AAGGAATCGCGGCTTCCTCTCCCTTTAGCGAACAGGCCGCATTCAGGGGAGCGAGACATGATCTACCTCTGTCTCCTGCTGACAGCCCGGAGCAGGGGCTGGCCCACAGCTCTCCTCCTCGGGTGCCCAGACCATGCATGATGGACACACTGAAGCTGCACATTGCCCCCGTGCTTTTGCAGCTGTAGATGAGGGCACCATTATACCCATCGATGGTAACAGGCTTTTTAAACACAGCTGATTTTCTGCATCCCTCTGCCATGTCACAGCGCCTGTGCCAGCGCTGCAGCGGAAGGTGACAGCATGATGCTCCCTGGCAGCCCTGGCTCTGCGCAGCCTGCTGGGAGGGGTGAACCTCCTCCCTCGTCCTCCTCTGCCTCACTGGAGGAGGGAAAGAGAGAAAGAAAGGAGACAAACCACACAGTGCATCTATTCATTTAAAATGAATATTTTTACTTGATTGGCGGAGACAGAAAGAGAGAAAGAGAGAATTATAAACCTGTAGGAAGGTGCTGCACACATTCCCTTGCAAATTTAATTCTCAGGCTAGCTCCGGGACAGCGTACAAAATCCTTTGCTTCATAGACTGAGCCCCTCAGGAGTAGCATGGCACACATCAGCCACGCACAAGGGCTGCGTGGGCTATCACACATGGTCACTGCTGTGACATTTAATAGTATTTTGATCACTGATGGAAAAATGGAAAAAGGCACATTTTTTTCCCCAATATGATCTTTTTTTAAGCCTTTTTTCCCCCCCCCCATGGGGAAAAATTTTATGTTAAAACATGAGAATCAGTTCCAAGTTCACACTAAGCAGTCAGCATGTAAATTTGGATGTCAGATGCCCCTCCTCAGTGTTTGGAAGTCTCTCTCTCTCTCTCTCACTCTGACTTTTCTATATTTACATTTAATGCTATAGAGCTAAGCACATCCCTCCGCCAGCCCTCCCTCTGCAGCCCTGGTGGGACACACCTGGATTCGCCACCCTGGGAGGGTGGTCTCTCCTCTACATCACAGAACATTTCTGCTCAGCAGCCTGTTTCATTTCGGTGAAGGTGGCTTGTGCCTTTTCTTTGATTGCATCCATGTCCATATTCTGGATGTTCTGCAGCTGTCCCAGGATAGAGTCCTTGTCCTCTTCCTCCACCTGGTCTTCTGCCACCATCTTCTGAAGGTCTTCCGGCAAACCCACATCATCTCCAGCCATCTGTATTTGATTCTCATCCAGTTCACTCTGATTAAAAAAGCAGAGAATAAGAACAGTATGTGAGAGCCCTTCTGTGACCCCAGGGTCTGCAGCCGGGTCTCCTGTTGGTTGGTTTGTTTGGGGGAACCACTGACACACGTTTGGAGATTTTCAGCCAGTGTTTTCAGACACAGTGTGTGAGTTCAGGGGCTCAATCGGCCCCTGTTCAAGTGCTGTGGTCTTTCAGACACTGAATTGTAGTTCTTCAAAGGGTTTCCATAGCATCAAGTCACCATTATAGAAAGCTTTGCCATGCATGTAACTGCAGCAAGGCGCTGATATGGCAGAAAACCCACCATGAGGCATCTGTGCCCACCAAAGACATGCTGCAATACACTGCCTAGGCTGTCGTCTGCTGCGTGACTTGGTCAATGTCTCAATAGCTTTAGGAAAACTCTGTGGCTGCCGTTCCCCTATTCATTTGGTGGTGGGTATTTCTAGATATCACCACTAAACTGGAGCTTTCCTGAAGAAAGATGCATTAATCTTAGGAGAGAGTTACTGGAGAAAAGGTCTCCATCTTCCCCAAACCACGTCCAAACTGTGTCTCGGTCTTTGGTTGGCATCTCTGAGCTGCGAGGAAGGGCAGGGGCTGCTTGGCTGCAGTGCTGGTAAGTGGGGTAATAGGAGGACTTGGACAACAAAAGCATGGATGGAGTTGGGCCTGAGTCTGAGGAAACAAAAGGAGACAGGGCAAGGGACTGGTTAAGCGATTACAAGGGCTGAGAGGCAGTAAGTGCTACACACACTTGCTTCCTGCCTGCCTGCTGGAACAGTGTCAGTGGGGCTATGTCAATTCTTCAAACAATGGCGATTTTGTTCACCTCTTGTGGTGGGTTCTGATGGATCCAGAGCTCAGAAGAACTGGATATTTTGACACAGTTCACACATCAAAGAGAAGCATTAATGCCTGATTACATCTCCAAAATGAAGCATGACAGCAGCAAAGGCCTGATATGAATGAGCAGCACCGCTGTCAGCAGGAGGTGGTTCTGAGAGTGAGAGGGGTCTTGGGTTTGCATGAATGAATGAATGCAGGAATGAATGGGAGGACGTATGTGGGCAACCTCTGTGTGGTTTCAGGCTTAGCAAGGACAGGCAGACCGGGATGCATGACTGCATAGCCCCTATTTACAGCCACATATATATATTTGCAATAACCATTCTTCCCTTTAACCTGATCTCTGCCCCTATCTTTTATGTATGCATAGAGTGGTGCATCATGAGCATTACTGCTCGGTGGTTGATTTGGGCGAGGATGGCTCAACCCCTTGCCTAAGGGTGGCTGCTATTGGATCTGTGGGAGATAGAAACAACAACCCAATCAGCAGAAGCATTCTTTATTGCTTGTGTGGTGGCTGCTATTGGATCTGTGAGAGATAGAAACAACACCCCAATCAGCAGAAGCATTCTTTATTGCTTGTGTAGCAGGAAAAATAGGCATTAAGCTTTTAATCAGCCAGTGCTGGCTAGGAGAAGAATGACCCCTTTTGAAATTCTCCCCAGTAGCAGTAGAGGATAGTAAAAAAATTAGTGTTTGCTACTGAGAAGGTGCCCTGAGCAGACAATCACTCATGGTCTTTTCTTTGGAGGTGTTTATAGCTGAATTCATCATCACTGCTCATGACACTACGTTTCCTGGAGAGACACCCATACACTGGACGACGAGAACAACTGTCGGCACATTCTTGCACCAAACCCCCTTGTCCTACTGAAGCCTAAGACATGATGGACAACACAGTTTGGGGGGTTCAGAGTGCTCTCTGACCAAAAAAGAACGTGTCCAGATGTAGTCCAAAGCAGGACAGCTCTGCCTAAGCCACCTTCCTCTACCCATCTGGTGTTTAGCCTGCAGCATGTTCCATATGTATGCCCTCTTCTCTTTCTTCTAAATTTTGACAGATCTGGTTCTGTTACTTGGATTCAAAATGGAAATGTAGCATTAAGTGTCTGATTTTTACCTGTTTTTTTGTTGGGTTGTTGTTCTTTATTTAAGTCTTGTGGAAACAATATAAGCTTGTTTTCTCATGAGGAGAGACCAGAAGTTTTTCCCACGGGATGCTCTTAAAGTCGAGCTCATGCTACAGGTGTCCGAGCACAGAGCCTGCAGCTCCAGTCACTCCATCTGCGAGTCAGGACCAGAACCGTGGTGCTGGAGAAGCAGCATGCCGTCAGAGTGCGAGCAGGGCCTGAAGGTCCCTACTGACCCAGCACACACGGGAAGGGGGAGCAGCCCTTGCCCCAGCCACAGAGGCACTACCCTGCACCAGGATGCACCCAGCCCAGACTACAGATAGCTCCCAAACCAGGCAAGCCTCACAGACAGGACGGCTGGGGACAGAAAGCCCCTCTGGATACCAGCGGGATGGCCTGGATGGCCTCTCTCCTGACAACTTGACTCCCCGTGGTCTTCAGGTCCCTGCAAGCATTCAGCCACCTTTATAGGATCTCTAAGAACACAGAAGCAACATCTATTCTAGTAAATTACAGATGCCTGGCACTGGTCTCTTGCCCCAAGGCCAGCTGGCCTGGAACAAACCCACTGCAATGCTGTTGAACTCTCTTGCCCCGCCGCGCAGGGTGGTCCCATCCAACTGCCTCTTGGGAATGCCTGTCCTAGCTCCCAGACTGGCCCTGGGAGCTGCTTGGGAGAGTGCCCAGGCCAAAATTGGGTCAGACGCTATTCTGACAATTCAATAGGCGAGAGAGTCCTAGTGCCTGGTAATATTCTTTGACCCTGATCGTGCATCTGATGTCATCGGACTCGGATCCATGTTACAGGTGCAATATAACACAGAGTTCTCCGTGCATACATGGTACACAGGTGTAAGTGGAAAATGGGCAGTTTAAACTTCTGTTTATATGAAGTCTGATTGCCAACAAGAGAGATCAAAGCTCACAGGCTAATCCACAGGGGAGACAAACTGTGTTCCAGCACCCCTGTGTGACATACTGCTTTCCTTATGGTCAACTTACCCTCATACTCGTGCCTATGTGCAGAGATGCTTGGGGAGCTAAATACAGACCTGCAATTCATCGCCTGTAACGCACCAGCTACATACATAGTCAGGGTTCATCTTGCCTGGACCTGCACATAGGATTGTGGCGATACAGCAGCCCCAGGTTGACCTGAGCCATCCAAGGGCAGCAGGCTCCTTGCAAATAGGTATGAACAGGTTGGAACCAGCAGCCTGCCTGCTCCACAAGCACCCCCTCGTGCCATCCCTGCACAGGGATCACAGTTCAGAGCACAGGAAGGGTGTGCGGAGACTGCTCAATCCCCCACCTGTCAGGGCCTCGTGGGTACCTTCATGTCATTGCCCAAATGGGCTTCAGTGAGAACCCCTTCCCCCCCGGTTCCAGAAACCCCATTTTATCTCCTGCTGGCCCCCAGTCGTGCCCTAAGCTGCACCCCAGCTGTGCCTGTGCCAAGGTGGTCCCCTGCTGAGCCCGGCCCATTGACCAGTTTTCCAGAATGGACCGTGCTTTGCCTTCCCTGTCACTGGACCCTGCTGCCAGCCCCAGCACCATCTGCTGCGTTCAAAGGCTGCGGGACTGTGCCTGTGGGTGAGGGGTCCCCCATTGCCCTGGCCGGGCCCTTCCTGGGGAGCCATCCTGATCCCGCTGCCTCCTGACATCCGCTTTCCCAGTGACTCCATTTTTGCGCAGTGGATCCACAGCTGTTTCACTCTGGCCTATTAAGGAAACATTTAGATCAGCAAAAGAATTCTTCAAGCTTTGCAAATACTTGTTTTCAGATACTTGTCTGAAGCCTGTACACGCTGGAGAGCTTCTCCTGAGAGAAGCTTCCCTTTCTGGTGGGTCAATAGGCATCCCTGTGGCACAGTGAGCGCGTGCGACAGGGTTGCACACAGCACCGCATCCTTTGACTCTGGAACGAACCGTGCTACTCATTAAATCAAGTCTTCACAATATTCCATCACAGCACAATAGAGCAAGAGCTGTTTGAGATTACATGACTACGTGTCCCTTTCACGGCAAGAAGCTCTCCTTTTTAATGCCTTTAGCAGCACTTGTTATTGAAAAGACACCTGATTGCATCTGAATACTCTTCCCCTCTAAATACCGGCGAACAAAAATACATCCTGCTATTCAGTAACCGAGAATCTTGCAGAGCAATGCCTGCAGAAGGGCTTTGACCAGGGGAATGGATCCACCTGCCTGGAGCAGGTGGCATAGTCCCTTCCTGAGGCACCAGAAATTCATATCTCGCACCATCACCCCCAACATTTGAAGAGCGGCACTGATGCAACAACACTCTGACAGAGAGCAGTGACATTTGAGGCAGCACGGTGGATATATGTGCAGATTGGTGATGTGAAAGGGGTGATGGGGCCCATGGGGAGAGGTTGCCATGCTCCAGGTGAGGTCTTTGGACAGGTTGGACGGGCCTGTGATAAGATGCTCCTCTTCTGCATCACAGACACCACCACCTCCAGCCCCTGTATTTAGACCTTGCAGAAGCAAATTGATTACTGGATCCCAGCTTAGGAAAAAAGGCAATAAGTGAATAAAAGAGGTTGGTGGGTAGAGCCTTTTTTTGTAGGTGTGGTTTTTCTTTGGTTTTGTTTGGGTTTGTGTTTTTTTTTTTTAACTAAGACACATATATATTTATATATATGTATCCCTCTCTAAACATCTTGTATGGAGGTGATGCATTGAATGGAAGATGGAAAAACTGTCCATAGATCAAATATCTCATAGCTAAAAACATCCTTCTGATGACAAACCTAAGTTGACAATTCTGTTAATAGGATTAGGTTCATTAAGGGACTGCTTTCTCTTATGAATCTGGCCCAGATAGCACGGAGCTTTAGCACTCGCACTGAAAAGGGGGCCCCACTTAGTTCTGAATTTCATGCTTTCATTTGCAGTGCGTGCTAGTGATTGATACTGCTAATATTCAGGGTTTCTGTCCCATACTAACATCAGGGTCTCTGTCCCTGAAACAGCTTTCATTTTTCAAAATAATTAAAGCATTATCACAGGTCTGAGAGCATTCTGCTGCCATCACCTTGCACCACAGAGTTGAGTTTTTTTCAGAGGCATAGGGTGTGCTGGTAATAATTTCATTTTCTTCCTGATATAACACAAGTTTTCACAAGGGCTGATGAAAGGAAAGCAGACCTCCACCCGTGGAATGCTGTATAGGTAGGCACAGGAAAGCATATCCTGCAAAATGTACTTGCAAGTGCTGCAAACCAGCAAAGCTGAGCACATGCTTAACATCCTCTTTGCTGGCTTCACGCTCCCTCCCACCTCGCAGGCAAACCTTCTGCTGCCATTACTGGAATTTGGTCCCAAAGGGCACTTTGTGTACATCAAGTCACAATCCTGCTTGAGATGGGGCAGATCACCATTGCACGCTCTGGGGCACTACAAGGCAGCAGTACACCATCGGATGTCGGCCAGGGGTGATGGTGGAGACCTGAACACCATTGCAGAGCTGAGAAAAGCACCAGGGATGGGAGAGTTTCAAACCCAGAGACACCCAGCTCCAGTGGCTGTTTGTTGAGAGCTGGGCACAGAAGTGTCCCCAGGTCTTTGAAACAGCCATCCTTTTAGGGATTTAAAGCTCGCAGAGTGTGGTGAGGCCATGGAGAAATGCTGCTCAGTAGCTGGCTCAGCATATGCCTCCAAAAGGAAAGCAGAGCCTAATGATATTTCACTGCTCAGCTGCTAATTAAAACGCTGGTGTTTAGAGATTTAGCCCTACAATCCAATCAATCACTTAAAATCTTGTACTTCATTTTTTTGCATAACTAATCTTTCTGTAATTAAAGTCGCCCTCAGGATGTTCTCCTCTTTCTTGTCTTGTCACTATGCTGAACACCTGTGGCCCCAAACAAATCGCGTATTGCGACTGATAACGCAGGGAGGGTCGGGCTGTGCAGCGCAGACACGCGTGGTCCTAGCACAGCTGGACTTGCAGCCGTCATAGCAACACCTCAGGGAGTGAAAGAGAGATCAAACTGCAAGTGCAAGTACACGTGTGACCTTGATAACCATCCGCGAAAGACTCCGGGCTAACAGCGCCTACAGCGGTCCTTCAGTGAGACACTACGGGTGTACTAACACACCTCCACTGCTGAGCATCACAGGCCGAGCCTTCGGACAGTGTTGAGTCAAAAGACCTCGCAGAGAGTTTGTTGGTCCGAAGCGAGTTGTTGTGTAAAACCGCATCCACTTCGAATTTGCTTACCACAGCTGTGTTCAGGACCGGCAGGTTTGACGGGCACGTAGAGGAAGAGCAATTGGGATTTCTCCACAGCACACTTTTCCTGCCCAGTACCTGTCTCAAAACATTCTGCCACACTTTTTTAAGATGGCACCCCTCTCTCTCTCTCTCTCTCAGAAGGCCAGTTGGCAAGGTTTAGGTTGCAAACCCCATGTTTTCAAAGTTAGAGAAAAGCCAGTTTTCACCCCGATTATGACGGGGCCCTGCCTGCCCAGCTAAATGCAGGCTGCGTAATTCTATCTAAGTCACAAGGCTGATCCACTTTTCATCCAAATGGTAATTTGCCTTAAGGGTTCAAGCAGATGATTAAGAGTGGTGCAGTTTTATGAACATGGCACTAGAGGGCCTTTGATGGCACAGGGTTACAGAAAAGGTCAAACTAACACTGTAGGAAAAAATATGTACACGATTTACAGTCATGTTTACATTACAGAATCACTTTGTGAGTCTGAGTGACTTTGTTTTGCTTGACTTGCTGGGTCCTGTCCTGGCATTTCTGATGTTTCAGAAATATTTGAAATAGTTCAGGAGAGATGGCTGCAAATATTTTAGTTGTTAGCTGTGCTTGCCACAGAAAATGCAGAAACATACGATTATGTTGCTTGCAGGTTCTAAGACCACACGGCAGAGCAGGGACCCTGGCTTTTAGTTAAATGTATCTCAGTTCCTCCTCTCTGGAAGCTGGGTGGTACCAAAGAGGGCACCAAAACACAAAGAAGCCCATGTCTTCCTGTGTCAGGTGAAGCAGTGAGCCCCGAGCTCTGCTGGCTGCAGGAGACAGGCTGACAAACAGAGAGAGGGCAGATCAGACCGTCCTAAAGTGGCCTGCAAAGGGAAACAACTGGAGAACTCCGGGTAACAGCTGTTACCTCCAGGAGGCATTTGCTCAAATAAGTTTTCAGTGAGTCACTGAAGCTGCATTTGACATAACCCTACACGAGGGACATCTTAACAAAGCTGGAAAACCAAATCTCTCTGGAGATCTTTTACAAGCACTGAAGGAGTGACCAGGCTAAGAACATACAAACCAACACCGCCCTAAGGTTAGGTATTCCTGGGACAGCCTCCATGACCTTTTTACAGTGCGTGAAGAAGGAGCCTACGTGAACCTGAGCCTCCAAAGACTTTGCAGAAATAAGCCTTTTTCATGTACGGACCCGAGTCTGGGGACGGACTCAACCCAGCTTTCAGCAGAGGGAAGGCTCCCGCTGGTATCACAGGCTAGGGGAACACACAGGCTACATGTCTGTGTTGGGGTTGGAGGAAGCAACTCTTCAACTTTCCCCCTTTCCACAAGAAGGACTGGAGAACTTGTGCCACGGAGCAAACAGTGCAGAGTAACACAGCATATTAGACGTGAGAGGTCAGAACACGAAGTCAACTCATCTTATGCAGATACCTAATAGAATAATTCAGTAAGTCTGAGAAACAAAGATCCCTCTCACTCTCTTCTCACAGGGGTCTGAACCATGTTACACAATCTCTGGAACCACTGGAAGGTGACCAACTCCACCTTAAACACCTGTTCAGAAGTTTGGATTGGTGAGGCTAGAAGTGCTGGTCTCTTTCCGTTGATGACAGAGTCTCTGAACGACTTGCTTGGGTTGAATACTACATTTTTTAAGCAGCAAAATTTAGGCAAGATGGATTCTTTAACTTCCTCCATCTTAATTAATCAGAAAAGCACTGGAAAGAACTAGGTGAGATCACAAACTACAGGCTTACCTTAGGGAGTCTGTACTTTTCTCTCAGGTGAACCCTCAGGCAGGCTCGCTCTGCTTTTTTCTGGGCAAACGCTGCATCTCTTTCCATCCTGCAAATCAGAAAAAATGCTTCTTCAAGATACTGATAAAATGTTGTCTTCTATGCTGACCCAGCTGCGTGGCTGCAGAAAGCTACGTGCAGGAGTCATTCCCAAAGTTATGGAACTTGCCCAGCAGAGCAGTATCATTAATGCCATGCTAAGAGGCCAGACTTCTATGCCCCAAGCTTGTGCTCAAGACAGTTCCCTCTAGTCCTGTGAGGAATGAATGATCAGCCGATGCTCCTCATCTGGAGTTTGCACCTGAGCTAGCTGCCATCGCTCCCTGTAACAGCGACCAAGTTCATTATACAGAACACAGGAACAGCTCACACCTTGATTATTTCACTGGGGCACTTAGAAACACAGCCTTCAAAAGCACCTGTTCTGCAAACATGACCTTCTCGTCCTGTAAACGCACCCCCCCCCCACACCCCCCAATGGCAGAATGGCCTTTCTTGGTCAGACCAGAAGTTTTCTTATCCTAGAGACCCATCTCTAACAACAGGCACTAGCGGGCACTTACAGAAAGAATTTAAGAGGAGGATAAGCATCCTGTACCAAAAATGCCCAGCTTCCAAAAATCAGCGGTGGAGGGTACTGGAGCTGGAAATCCACTCTACACCATTTTCTTCAATAGCCTGGCATGGCCTCTGTCACCTATGATGGTCCCAGTCCTTTCTGCATCCTGTTATTGTTTCAGAGCATCCTATGGCAATTAATTCCACAGCTTCCCTGTGGGGACAAGCGCTTCTTTTATCTGTGACTTTATAAAATGCTTTCATTAGATTTAAGAACTGGTTGGCCCAATTACTGGTGAGATTTCTTATGTATTTATTTGCAAAATGTGTCTCCTCAAGTGTTTTTGGTACCATTTGATAACACTCACCTTCCTCCCTCACCCTTTAATTTTTTTCCCCAGAAGCACTGTCATGGAAATTCTATGGCAACATTTATTTTGTTCACATGAAGGTATTTTGTCACATAAAAGCTACTTGCAAGACAAAATGTTATTTTTCCTCTGCTTCCAAGGATGAGTTTTGGAGTTTCTCTCTCTCTAAAAAAGAGAAGAAAAGCAACCACCACACACCCAGAAAGCAGAGATTCACATTAACTGGAAGCCATCTTAAGCCTCTTGAAGCCTGTCAGTGATGGGAAGATTGGATTTTATTTTTCCCAGCTCTTCCAGCATATCTTCCCTCTCTTTCTCAACCTTCCTCTCCTGTTGTTCCAGAGGAGCCGCCAGCAGCCACAGCCAGCCCTGGGATCCGCTCCCGATGCAGCACTACATGTCCCTTTAGGCATCCTGTGAGGCCGCAGGGCAGATTTGAGCTCCTCGCTTGTGCTGGTGTCGCAGGATGACCTGGCAAAACCCACTCAGCTGCTCTCCTGCCATTGCCTGGCCCCAGTGTCCGGCCCAACCTTACGGCCTTCTGTTCTGTGGGACCAAGTCACTCCCTGGGGTGCGAAGCTCCACGGGAGCAGGGAACAGTGCCAGCCACGAGCAGCACAAAGCAGTGCTCCCTCCTGGCCTACACTCTCGGGGTGCTGGAAGCGAACTCTATGTGGCCTTGCTGGAGACTGCCAGCACAAGCCACCTCTTTGTTCTGCGTGGTACACACTTTTCTGGAAAACAACAACCTGGGCTGTTGTGTGCACTGAACAGCAAAAAGCCCCAAACCCACCCCAAAACCTGAGAAGCCCCCGAGACCAGGATGGTCACACATCAAAGGCCGAACTCTGCCCGTGTGTGACTCCCACGAGGCACCACTTCTTCTCCGACCTCCACTCTCACACAGCTTAAAACTGGGTAAAGCCCAGAGCGCCCCGAAACAGACACTTTCCCCTGACACAGATTTCTGACACGCGTTTACTCGGCCACACCAGCCTGCATTGCCCTCAGCTAACCTCCTCTTTGACTGTGCTTCACGTGTTCCTGTCCTCGTTCCAAGCTGCACTTTGAGAGGTACTCCTGCACTGCTCCCTTGGTGTAGCTTGGCATGTAACGGACAAATGCCGTGCTTGAAAACACTACAGAAATAATTCCCTTCCCAAACATCTACCCTGTCCCAGGAACCCCATTTTGCTTCTCGGCCTCAATAAAGCTCCTTCCCACTGGCCAGTGGTTATTTCTCTTCTAACCATCCCCTGGCAAAACGCACAGCAAAGCATTCTGCATTTTACCCCAAACCAAACGATACCTATTCGAGGTTTGATGGTAGAAATGGCTGCTGCTAAATACAGACCTAGATACCTCAAATTCCATCAGTCATTAACCTTTCACCTATAATCATCTTACACGAAGGGTTTACACAACCATTATGTAATTGACCATTAGATGGACAGATGCATCTGAGATTTAAAAGTCAATTGTTTTATTTATAATTGTGTGTGATTTGAACTCCTGCATGGTGAGTCTTTTATTTTACCTCTGTTTTGATAGTTAAACACAGTGAGAGGCAAAGATGATAATTACAGACAAAATAAAATGAAATTTAATCAGCTGGAAAGTTCTGCTTTACTTAGTGGATTTTAGAAAACATAACTGAAAATGCAACTACAAAAAATAACTATCTTAAGACTTTTCTCTAGGTAAATATCATCTGTTTGACACAGCACTCACTACTTTTCACGTGTGCCATAATACATGTGGACAAATAAACAATTATGCATTGAAAGTGGACTCCACACAGAGTTGTAGGAGAACAAATCACACACATTTCAGATTTACTTTCTGCACTACAAACAGCTTTGCACCTATGCAAAAATTTGATAGATAAAGTCACATCAACCAGGAATGAATCCAACATATCAAAGTGTGGAGATAGAAGGGAAGCGTAGGAGAGAGTTACAGGACAGGGGGGAAGGGGAACATAATATTTTATCATTTCCATTTCCAGCTGGTGAACTTTCATGTTGGAAAGTCTCTTTAGCCAAGATTCTTCTGCTTTAAAAAAAAGGGGGGGGGGGGGGGGGAGGAGCTTAATGTTTGGCTTTTTCTTGGGCTCATTTATCTGCAGAGAGTTACCAAGAATCAGCCCCATACTGGTAATAAGGGAACAGGTACTCACTTCTCCTCAACCACTTGCTTTTGATATTCCTCATACTCCTCTCTGGTCATTCCTGCAGCTGCTGCTGGATCAGAAGGAGTGCTTTCTTCTTTGCTTTCTTCCCCTCCACCTCCAAGTCCCAAATTCTTTACCTGGTTGCTCAACATACTTTTCATTAGAAAGGCCATCTTCTCAAGGAAAAAGGAGCTACAAGCAAGCAACTACAAGAAAGCCACACCAAACCAAAAATGGTTTCAAACCCAACAATTGTAAGGAAGAGAGTTTCTACAGCCACATCAGCTCTTCAAGGGCACAATGCTAGTGAAACGTGAATGCCAAAACCAGTTTGTCAGCCATAATCTGGATTAAAGAGTGAACTCCTTAATATCTAGAGGCAGATGGTTCGGATTACTCCCAAAAAAATCATTAGATGCAGCTACCTACTTTTTATATTAATACCTTAAGCTAATTGTGCACACACAAAAAATCAATTATAGCCTGCAACAGCATTTTGATTTCTTCAGTTCTGAAACTCTCACTTTCACAGCGATGAAAACATTCCCTGGAAACACAAAGGATCTGAATTTAAATCCTGGTTGACTAAATAGCCGTGGTAAAATTGTAAAATTCGGGCTACTGTGCAGAAAACCCTTTTGGATTTACACAATCAAATGAGATTTGAAAACTGGAATTCTTCATTAAGCAAAAGAACCCCAATCCTTTCTGTCGATGATTTATCACGTGGGACAGACAGCACATTGGGTTATTTTTCTTCTCCCACTTTTCATACGGTTGGTTTGTCTCAGAGATGAATTGCTGCTATCATTACTTTTATTTTTCCTTCAGTGGAGTAATCACATCTTCCAACTTTATATTCCAGAGTTAATTTCAACTCCCAGACCACCACTTTGACTGGCGCTGCACAGAATACCCCGTGTCAGTACTGGAGGAGCTGGCTGATGCTGCACGCTGTAACACGGCCTCGGTACCTGCTGTTCCTGGGTTGCTTGTGCAGCTCCTCGTCTTTCAAACTTGTATCCACATCACCAGGTCTGTTCAGGTGAAAGTTCTCAGGATCTGCTACCTACACCAGACTATGTTGGGAAGGAAAGTGATCTGCTAGCTCTCCAAAGTTCATAATTTTGGGTTCTGAGCATTGTACTCTGACTGTGTGTGCCTTAATGAAACATTCTGTAATTTTGATTATCCAAATGGCTCTCCCAGCACTCGCATAATTTCACTGAGAGATGGGAGGATTCCAGTTTGTCTAATGCCTTGATCTGTATTAGAGCCTTTCTAATTAAAGCAGACCTGTTACTATTTAAATAATAATAAAAAAAGGCAAGCAGGACCTACTCTAATCCTGGATTATTAGCGATTAAACAAGAAACCTTACATTTCTTTTTGAAATAGAGAATCTTTGGGAAGCGAGAACTCCGAATCACAAAAAACCTGCTTTGATATACAAATAACTAAAAGCATCTTTCTTAAATTATAATTTATTTTTAGATAATCACTGTGCACTTTCAAAACTAGGCATAACTCACAAGAACTTGTGGGCAGAGTCAACTTGCTACATCTAACATCTAACTTATCAAAACTGAACTGTACTTGCCCAAACGGCTAAAAGCACTGGGATCATAGGCACTGGACAGCTAATCCCAGTTTAAGTGAGGAATGCTGAACTTGAGTAGGCCCTAGCCTGAAGCTGAGTGCAGAAACTTAAGTAAGATTTGTTATCTGGCAAAATTAAACCCCTAAAGGTCCAGCATTAGTTTTATGTGCAAGGTAAAACTGCTCCTACCTCAGACTTACTGCAAGACGGGCCTGGCAAAGTCAGTCTCACTTTGTTACACCCAGAGATTTCCCCTGTTCAGTCCGCTGCCTCTCTGAGGCGCCTGACGGGCAGAATGGCTGACCGTGTCCCTTACTTCCCATCCTTCCACATTTTGGAGGACGCTGGCTGTTCAGAAGAGCAGATGGCTAGCAGGATGCTGCAGGTCAGCTGTCGCTGTGCAGGCGTGCTGGTTCCAGCAGACTGTAGCACGGCCAATGATGCTAGTGCTGTACCACTGCACACCTGTACCACCAGGTAAGCGCTTGTCCCACTGCCCAGTGGTGCTTCTACAGCATACACCCAGCCTGGAGACAACACGGACAAGCAGAGATGGTGATCACCTGCAACCCTTTTGCCTTCTGCAAAAACCAGCCCTTGCCCGCTCTGCTCTCATCAGCAAAGTCCTGCAAACAGCCCTGGTGTAGCATCTCTCAGGAGGACAGTCTTTGGACAAGCATTCCAGCTGCTGAGCAGTAGTGGCAACCTCATGACCCAGAGCAAGAGCACAAGAGCCCCACTCTGCAGCCAAATTTAAAGGCAAGAAATCAAGTGTCTGATACTCAGGCCAAGCCCGATACTCTTTAACACAAGCTTTCAGGCACCTCTCTTCCTTTTAGGTTAGTCTCTTGCATTAGATGGCCACAGAGGCTGTACACCCTTTGCACAGCATGACCCGAGGCTGGGCTGAGCACATCTCAAACCAAGGGCAGCCATCTCTCTCTCCTCAGTACGGGCAGAGCCTCAGCCTCTGAACGCCACTAACTCTCCAGGATCAGGCAGGACTGAGCCTGGGTCCCAAAGCACTGAAACTCTGAACAGCAGAGGGTAAAGAACACTTCAAATGCACTTGCTGGGATCTCATGGACATGTACCACATTAAAAGGATAAAGCTTACTAAAAATATGCATCTTTATTCAAATAAGGTTCTCTCTGAACTCCAAGTGTCAATTTACATTAGTCAGAAACAAGCATAGGAAAATGTCAGCTGTTGGAATTTAAAACAAAAACAGTAGACAGCCTTCGGTGTTACAGTAATTGATGCACCGATGAGTGTCAAATTTTCTTCAGACAGGAAGTTAGGCAATTTACAGACTGTATCATGAATTTTACTTTTGAAAGGTTCAGGTGTGACCATGTATTTAATGTGCTCTGACCAGTACAGTGAGATTGTCACTGCCAAATACTTGCTACTAATCACCCACGCTTCAAATACAATTACTAGAATTTTCTCCTCCCTACCGCCAAACTGGATTCCAAGGTGTCTTCTCCTCCTAGTCCGAAATCTCACTGGCTAAGCATCAAAACACACTGTCAGTGTTGAGAAGAAACTTGGGAGTAGCCAGCCATAGCAAGAGGCTACACTGACTGACAAATACTCTTAAAGTCCAAATTCATTGCTATCACTTCAGGAACAGACAGGACAGAATTTGAGCTGGGTAACTGCGAGTATTCCTGTGATCTGCTGCAAGACCAGGCAGTTACAGGTCCAAGACCACTGTGAAATGAAGCATGAAACAAAGTTACCACTTCTTGGATGTAAGACCTTCTGCTCCCTAATACAAAAGCTTCCCAGTCACACTCAGGAGATATCAGACCTATTAGCAGCACACACACGAGCTGAGCCTCATACTGAAGATACAATTGTAGATTCAAGTTTTCCCTGGGGACACCATCCTCAGCCCCCTCTTCCTTCTAGCAAAGACTCCAGGGTAGGGGCTGCTCCAGCTTTAAAACCAAGTTATGGCTGGGTAAACTCACAGTATGAAAAAATACCGGCTTCCTGCAATGGATGCATTACAGCTGTTCCTCCTTATGCCACGCACAACACCAAGGCAACTGCCAGCCTTTCCGTATGGAGAGCCTCGCAGGGCCTGCACCTGGCTGCGAGAGGCAGTCCTGCACTGACACAGGCTTCCACTGGAAAAGAACAGCACCACGCATCTTCCAAACCATTCAAGATGATATATTATTAGTTAGAAGAGTCAGGTTTGTAGCAGCATAGACTCAAGGCACCTGTAAATATCTGCTGGTGTTCAAAGAACCGAGTGGATAAAATCCTGTGCGTTATTCTGGTTTACCTGAAAGCGGTTTTTTCCCCCCTTTGATTTACCCTATTTATCCAGTGAGGACAGCCTGAAGCAGTACTTCTCCAATTAGCACAGCAAAATCTTCTCAAACGTAGAGAGCTGTACCCCTTACAGTACATTACATGTTGTAGCTATGCAAACAGGTATGCAGGCAGTACTGTTGTATTGGTACTGCAGAGACATTACTTTTGGGACACTGTATTTTGTTATTTAGAATACATTGCATAGATTTATCATTTCTCCAAACTGACAGGCACAATACTGAAGTGTTCTTCATTACAGCAAGTTTGGCAGCATGTGTTGATTCCGAGGGAGCAGACTGTAGGAATGCAGCAGTAGCACGCTGGATTCCAGAGAGTTTTTGCAGATTCAGACAAACAGATTAAAATTAAAAAAGTGAAATAACCTGATGCATTTAAGTAAGTTATAGAATTAACAACCCCCCCCCCCCCAACCCAATCCCCCTATTCTAACTCTACACACAAAGAACTCGAGGACAAAAGGTACCACAGATATGTAAACAAGTCAAAATTAATTCTTTTCACATTTCTAGTTGGGGCTATCTGCTTTGTTTCCTTCCTGAAGCAAATGTTCACCTGATAAGCAGTATCAGAAACATGTGTTTTGGTATTAAAGTAGGAATTGACACACAACACTGTTTCTGCAATACCTACTGGATTAACAAGAAAACTCCACACCTGCTGTTCAGAATACCTGCCATGTCAAGACTTAAATCAAAGCATCTCTATTTAATACATGAAAGACACAAGACAGCTTTATAAAAGTAAAGAAGTATTCAAACACTAAACATACCCTTCATAAAATCAGATCTGAAGAGGTATAAAGCAACGATATCTTTGCTCAAAATGCTCCATAAATCTCCAAACAAAATTAGTCAGACTTCAAACTACAAAAAAGAAACCTGTCCCACACTATACCTGAAGAAACTACTTTATCATGTTTACTCTCACTGCCTAAAACCAAAACCCAAAATAAGGAGAAAAGCCTTTATTTGCTAGTTTTGTATACTTTGTTTTCTATGCTGGGTATCAAGAATCAGACTTCCTTTGCGTCCAACGTATTAGAAGGTGTTGAAATCAATTCTAACTCTTCATGAAACAAACTACATCATTCTTACACTGCTAAATCCAAGTGGCAAAGTAACAAAGCATTCATAACAAATTTTTACATACCCCCAAAGAAAGAGAGAAGAACAGTTTGTTTGGGGTATGCTTTTTATCTTTAGGTGGGGTTTTTTGTTTTTTTTTTTTTTTTTAAATCAGTATGTCAGGACACTTATTGGTGAGCTTTCTGCACAAATCATCCATCTGCAGGTCTCCTTCTGAACAACCACCAAAGCTGAGTGGAATCTTGACAACAGAAGAGGAATATGGCATTTGCCTTACAGTATTGATGAACAAGTTTGTTGAAAACATAGACCTAGACAGGGTCCACAGTCCTCCCCCATCCAGCATTTACTCTGCTGCTCCCCAGTCTGTTTTTAACTTTAGCATTAAACAGTTTCAGTAAGAACTCATTTTGTTTAACAAAATTCAATAATTTACAATATTGAATATTTCAAACACTAAAATTTCCCTCATTTACAGAAGTGTATCATTTTCTGTGCATACATACTGCTATTATGTACACACAAAAGGAACAGGCCATCAAAAGAACTTTTTGGCTGCTGCTTCTTGTTGACTCCTGAAAGAAAAAAAGCAGAAGAGAGGACATTTGGTACTTAGACTATAAAACTAGCTAACTGGTTTAAGCATTTCATTTATCTGGGGATTAAGAGACTCCATTCCTTGTCAATGGAGACTTAAAGAAATCAAGTGTGTCACATCACAAAACCAGAATATGTTTTTTTTCAGTTTACAAAGACTTTGGTAGCATCACAATAGATCCAATTTTACATCAGACACAGCAGGCAAGAAAACATTCTGGACAGAAGTCAGAAACTGCCAAAGTACATATGAACTAATTTTGAAAATACTTTACCTAAAATTTTCTAGAGCATCCCAGTATCTGATGTGCCTGAAGATCAACGCAGAAAAGGCAACACAAGCAACTAAGCAGTGAAAGAGCCTATTGGAAATCTTATTTCCTTTTCCTTTGGCACAGAACATCCTGAGATTTTTCTTAGTGGATACAGAAACCATGGACCAACCACACACAGACGCTAGAACTACAAGGGCATCAGAAGAACTGGAGGGCACCAGCTCCTCACTTGGGTTGGAAGCTGCCTTCCCAGCCGATGGCACGGCCCTGCCTACCCAAGAAATACGCTCTCTCTGCTCTGTAGGGAAGCAGACACAGCCAGAAGTTAGTGCTGCCAGAGCACCGGCCTCGCAGCAGTACGAGTTATTTATCCTTCCACAGAGGCTGCCAGCAGCATCTGCTCTTTGAAGGGCAGCGTATCTCTGCTGGTCCCTACTTCCTATCCCAATCGTATGCGTGACAAGCGGGAGGAAGACTACACCAAGCCTGCTCTCTACAGGCTTTCCTTTCCCGCAGGGCAAGTTTGATTTGAACATTACACGCTGCAAAGAGGAGGAAGAGCACAGAGAAAACATCCCAGCTGGCTGGGGTGGCAGGAGGGGATGCAGTCCACACGCTATCACTAACACGGGTAGGAGGGGAACGAAGGGATAGACACAGAGTTCATGGAGGAATGAGTATGATAGGTGTCTTGCAGGCATACATAGGAAAAAGTACTACTAATAAAATCATGCCAGTTAATGTATGAATAAGCTGCAGTAAGTCCTGCAGAGGACCATAAGGAGCGTGGCCAAGAACACATGCCCCAAGAGAGAGGGGGAGCCGCGCTTGTTCATCCTGGACAAAAGGTGGTTTCAAGGGGTCTAACATCAGCATCCTAATACCAAGATGTCGCTGAGGAGACAGGGGTAGTTTCTTCACAGACAAGCACATTATCAGAAAGAGACGCAGCAGTCGAAGTCAAACGAGGCAGGCTCCCGCGTGAGAGACTGTGGGGCAGGGGGAGAATAAACCAAACTTCATTATGATAATAAATTGCCATTCTTGGAGACTTTTAAGACCTGACCAGTCTAAACACTAAGCCACCTGGTCAGAATTCAGTGCTGACCCTCCTTTGGGCTGAAGGCTGAACCAGAAACCTCCCAGTCTGAATTTAAAGAAGATTTAACATAAGCACATCACAACAACTGTGGTTCCAGTCAGAAGTTCTAAAGTAATTTGCTCTGTTGTCTTTAAGCAAAAGCATACTTACCTATACATGATATAACCAATGAATAACACTGTCTGCACTGCTACAAATATGAAGAAGTGCACTGTAGATAAGCACGATGGAAAAGGTGGCAAGTCCGGGCACTTGGATTTCTCACTAGCTGGCTAGAAAGCAAGAAGACAGTGTGTGAGAAGAGCAAGCAAGACATGCCATGAGAAGACTGCAGTGGGCAAAGAACCAAAATAAGGTCTTTGCAACATGATCTAAAAATCAAAACACGAGCAGCAAACATTGACAGAAATGGCAGTACCACAGAAAATGATAATCTCACTCCCTGTCTCACTCTCCTCTGTCATCTTTACGTTTCTCAGGTAAACCAATCGGTATTCATTGGCGGGTTACAGGGGAAAGAATAAATCCTTGGCAAATTAACCCAGAGATCACAAACTTGCTGTGGCATCATACGCTAATTCAGCTGAATCACTACCTAGGCTAGACTAAGGTGCTCATGAATGTGAACAGAGTCATCTTTCACACCTAGAGACCTTAAGTGAAGCCTGCCCGAGTTTGCCCTGATTAAAGCTCTCTCTTCTGTGCATAAGCAACAGAGAATCTCCTCTGTATAGAGCTGTTAAGTAGGGGGACAAACACAAAAAAAAGCACCCAGAAAACCTAATTGCTTGACCTTGTTTCCACAGGAAATTAGACTAAAAATCATGCTCTTTGTGCAATACTTCTCATCAAGACACGGATCATGCAGTTAGGTCAAGGCAGTGCAGTTTTAGTGAAGCAGCTTAATAAAGGATTAATTGCTCCGTAAATTGCATGCTGGCTCATCCTAGCTTTTCCCTAACAGCCAAATAAAGATGTATTACAGTCATGCTTTACACTACCAGCACACGAATTACCATATTTCGTTGTACTAAATGCTCAACGTCCCTCTTTACTACATGAAGGTGTTCTTTGATGTCATTGAAGTGCTGAGTTGTTTCATAGACCGCCACAGCAGAGCCAGGATGTTGAGCTCCAGCGATCAACTTCAGAGTATCAGCCATGGAATTCCTGAAACAAGAGAAACAACAGAACATCTTTCAGCACAGAACAGCTCTTCTGCAAAGAGGAGTCATTCTGGATACCTTTTAGTCCATTAAAATTAGCCTGAAATACAGTTGCCCCAAAAGGCAGAAGACATTTTTCCTAGCTTCCAAGAACACCCTATCAGGAAGTAATTCCTTAATCAAACTGGTTTTTTTTTTTTTTTTTTAAACAATTTAATTCCACAGACTTTTGATCTGTACAGTGCATCATCTCCCAAAGTCATGCTGAAAGCAAGGTCCAGCAAATATTCTCTTACGAGACATCTGCTTTGCCTGACTGATGAAGTCTAAAGCAAGTGTTTTATCTGAGGCTCTTGCCAAGGCTTTAGGATAAGCAGAGTTTAATGCAATCTTTAAGGGAAACCAAAAGCTGTTTGGAAAATAAATAAATAAAAACAGCCATGTAAGAAATAAAAATAAGAAGAGGCTTTAGGGATAAGAAAAGATTTAGATACATCCTTGTTTCATGATTATCATTTATATGAGAAACTCATTTCCCAATCACAATGCCACAGTACTTAGTATTGCCTGCACGTGAGTTCATTTGTTCTACAACAAATTAAATTAAATCCATAAAAAGTTGAGGTTCCATAACTAATTTTGTTTGAGGTAAACTACTCAATGAGAGGAAAATACTTAATCTCTAATCAATATGTTTATATAATTTTCCCCTGCTGTGATGTCTCTTTTCAGTTGCAAAGAGGATTATTCTGCAGCCAAAATATTTATCATGTGAATGATAATCTCTTCACTGTTAACAGAATAAACAATCAAAATGTATATACTTGGATTTCTTTTTAATTTACTTAAAACTTGACATTTTGCTCAGATGGGAGCTTACTTCGATGCCTTCAAAGTGCAGTCCTAACTCTGTACAGTGGTCAGCAATTTATCACGGGATGGTTTGGGCTGGAAAGGACCTATTCATCCAATAAACTGACCGGCAACAACAACATGTACTCACATTTCTAAGTGTTAGGCAAAGTTGTGTTACTGATTTTTAAGTGACTCACACTGGTTGGGAAAACAGCAAGTGAAGCATCAAAACTTAAACGTTTAGATAACCTTCATGAAAATGTTGCTCATCTTTTAGTTTTGCATCAGCTGCTCTGCATGCCGTTGAAATAAAGTAAAAAAAACCCCACCCACAGCATGAAAAATTAATGTTGAGTTTTAACTTTAAAAAAACCCAAAACAGAACACACAAACACACACCCCTAAAAAAATCAACCAAACAGGAGAAAAGACTAGAAAGGTTCTTATCTATCCAAAGGCACACTGACAACCCTGCAGAAGCAAAAACTGCAAGCACAGATGTGCTGTACTAGTGCTACCACAGCTTTCATGCCATTGCAAGAGCCATGCAGCATGCTTAAGCTATTCAAAGCAGTTACTAAGTCAAAATCACACACTAAACTAATCTACACAACTCTATCAAGTTGCAGATACAACACTTCAATGGAGAGGCTTTCAGTAATTACGGCTCCTACTAAATACTGGATTAACAATATCCTTTTCTTTAAAGAGAAAACAGCTAGTTTTTCCTAAAAGTATCACTTCAACACACAAATCAACCTATCATCCCAGGCTATCAGTACTCTGCATTCTTCCCATGTCACAAAAACACTCTGTTCACTTTCAGTGAGAAGATGTAACGATTCACCCTTTCCTGTCAAAGCCCCATCCCACAGCCAGCACGCCAGAGAATCCATCCCACAGCGCCGTTCCCAGTTACTTCAGAAAATGTAACGCACAGGGAGTTCCACAAAACTCTCAACATTTACCCCATGAAGCTCATTTTTAATTCTGCAAAGTTATCAAAAGGAGTTACCAAAGAGCCACTTGCTTTGGTAAGCCCCCACAAACAAAACTAGCCAAGCCAGCCCTCACCTTATCGCATTCTACATTTCTGGTCTGGAACTTCTACACCTCCTCCTCTGTCCCACCTTTCATTAGCACACACATTACCCAGAAACTGGTTTATATTTTCCTGGTACTCTGAATTAGTGCTACCATAACCTCTTTTAGAAGGACATTTTTCCCTGGAAGATTTCTTCTTAAATAACCCATGCCAACACGGGCAACCACCTGATATCAGGAACACTGCCTAATCAATGCCGACAGCAGCTCTGTCCATCCACATCCACCACAGTGTTTATTTTGCCCTGCTACTTTCAGAGCTGGAACACAAGCACAACGACACTCGGGTTTTTCCTCTCCTGCCTAATACCACCATCCCTACAGAATTAACAGGCACCTGCACACCCAC
The DNA here is from genome assembly GCA_020800305.1 of Porphyrio hochstetteri. Classification (NCBI taxonomy): domain Eukaryota; kingdom Metazoa; phylum Chordata; class Aves; order Gruiformes; family Rallidae; genus Porphyrio; species Porphyrio hochstetteri. Next base: position 92,304,520 of record CM036938.1, read on the forward strand.
CGTCCCCCAGACTGATCCCCTGGGTGTTAAACGCAAGATAGCTTGCCTAAATAGACATGTTCTGTATCAAATTTAATTTACATTTACTTTTGCATGAACAATAGCCTGCCGATAGTTTATACTGCACAAACATGCAAGATTCTTCTGTAATCAGATGATTAAGAAATCCACAAATCTTGACAAGAAAATTACTTAGACAGTAAGTCCTTTTCCTCCGGGATGACCGGCGGGCTGTTCATTTCAATCTATAAATAAAGCATTTCTTTAATCTAAGAAAAATATTAAGATTATGTTACGCAAACTCATACCTAATAAGTAGTCACTAAAGGGGCAGACTGCCAATGTTAACAAGAAAATTTAATTTGCTTGCAAGGTAGAAGATTTGTCAAGAATATTAACATAAAAGCTTTCACGGAAGAACAAGTGCAAAAATGGAAGCACTCTAATCTTCATTCTATAAAAAAGCTGACCTACTTAGATAAATCACAAGAGCTGCCCTTGAACTAATAGAGGAACCCCCCCCCCCCCCCCCACCAGCTGTAGGGATTGGTTTTCTCCTTTTTTTTTTTAAACCCAAGACAAGGAATTTAACTACTACAGATGAAGGGTTAAACCCACATAAAGCCGTTCCTGCTGAAGACAGCGACTGCGGAACATCTCAGAAGCAGCACGCAGACAGCCCTTCTGGGGTTTCCTCAAATGCCTTTCAGCAGCAGAGCACCCTCACGATCAGATTTTTACTTCCTTGGTAACGTAGTTTGAAGAGGTACAGGACACTTCTTAATCAATTTTAGAATCTGCAGCTTAAGAAGCAAAATTACTCAGCACTTGGGTACTTGCCAGCATCCTCACAGATACCCAGGCTTCCTGGGAAGTTCACTGGCAGAAAGTCCTCCAACAAGAGAGCAAACCAAACACCCCATCTTTGCCTGACCTAAAAGAAATGTGGACAAGACCACTAAAATGGCCTACATCATACCTGGGCATGTGAAAAAACCCAACACTTTTCTATCTTCACTGTGCAACGTGACAGGAATTTAGTATCAGAATGCCCCCTTCTTGTCTCCTCCTAAGTGCTGTGTGACAGCATGCCTTAGCACCCGACAAGCCAAGGGATTTTCAGTCACAGTTAAGTTTCCAGGATCTCCAGGGACAGAGACTGCAGAACCTTCCCGGGCACCCAACGACCCTCACACGTCTCTTCTCTTAGGCCTGCAGGACAGGCACCCAACCCAACCAGTGCTCAGTGACCCTCACACGTCTCTTCTCTTAGGCCTTCATGGAACTTCCCGTGTTTCAGCCTGTGCCCGTCGCCTTTCATTCTGTCACAGGGAACCAGTGAGGGGAGTCTGGCTCTGCCTCTCCTGCCCTCACCACCTCCAAAGTCAGGTATTCATATCCACCAACAAGGCACCCCGAGCCCTTTTTCTGGCCTATACAATACCAGCTCCCTCAGCCTCTCCTACAACAAATGCTCCAACCCTTTAATTGCTTTCACTGACTCCCTGCAGCATTGTCCAGGCCTCTCATACTGGGATGCCAGCGCTGGACACAGGACTCCAGAAGTGGTGTCACCAGTGCTGGCCAGAGAGGGAAAGCCGTCTCCCTCGACCCAGTGACAACACTCCGTGTAGCACAGTGCAGGACGCCGCTGGCGACCTCCCCTGCAAGGGCACCCTGCTGTCCCACACCCAGCTTCCTCAAATATATTGGAGAAAGAAGTGGATTACTTAAAAAACCCCAGGACACGAAAAATAATAAGCAATATATCTCAACAACTCTTATTACCTGCAGGCATTTTCATTTGTACAGAACTGTGTCTTGGAATTCCTCACATGCCTTTACAGGTTACTTATGCTAAACAAAGCCTAAAATATATCCTATATAGTATTACAGAGTAACAAACTCATGTAACCATTGTACCAGGAGCAGACCGAGTATATCAACAAGATACTCCTATACACTTATTTTTAGGTTCACTAGCTGCAACTGGAACGCATTTGTCCTCAGGTTGTTACCAGTACTCCAAAATCAGAACAAACTTCCACAAGGCACCAGGTTATCACACAGCAGAAACCGATCCAGGGACTGGATTTAGCTGTTAAAGTGGAATCTCATGGTAAAAAGGCAAATCAGGGGGCACAGCCACCCTAGGGACACGAACTTGCTTTATTACAGAAATTAAATGCATGCAGGGAGTCATTGCTAAGGAACACAGAAAGACAAGTCTGTCAATTTTCTCCTACTGAAATAACAGGATTTAAAAGGTGGAAAATAATATACAATTCAAGCTACAGGCTTAATATTTAGAAAGCATTTACCTTATTTCATTTACTTGTCTAATGACCTCTTCTTGAGTTTTCACAACTGTCTCAATCTCTTGCTGGGAAACCTTGGGGTGAGGAGGAGAAAAAAAAAAAGTAAATTTTTATCTTGGAAAAACCAAATTGATTAGGCTGCTAAAATCAGGCTAAGCCATCAATCACAGTGTATTTTTATTTCTTAATTTACCTGTCCTTGTTGACCTGGAAAACCAGCTCCTCTCTTAGCAATCTCATCTGTGACTGCAGAGACGTATCTTCTCTGCTCATCCAGGATCATGTCCAGCTGCCTATTAAGCTGTTTGATTTCAAGATGGATTCGATTCTGCCCCTCGAATATCTGCCTCAGTTCACGGTCACCCACAGTTTCAAAAAGCTCATCAGCTGGTAAGAGAAAAGCACAGGCAGCTCTGACACACACACACTCCTCATAAGGTGCGCTGTACCATTCTTCTCACACCCTCGACGTTTCCACGTGTCCCCCCTGCCCCGGTCTGATGTGTGTGGTGCTGATTTATCACCACTGCCATGGCAAAGAACAACTCCTCAGAGACAGCCACACATTCCAACCCTGACTCCCCCTTGGAGATCCTATTCCAGCACTCGCGCAGCGTGCCCCGGACACTGGAAGCAGGATGCTGTTACCAGGCCACAGCTGCCTTGGCATAAGCCAGCATCGCATTGCAAACTGTCCTTCAGAAGAGAACTGCAGGTATTCATTAACAGCCACTTTTTAGGAAACCTAAGGTTAAAAAAGTCTCTTGCAATAGAGAACTGACTGCACATGTGGGCGAGTTCCTCCACAGTTCCAGAAACATCAGAAACCACAAGAGACCCCACGGCAAAAAGATATTTTTTTCTTATCAATGGAAGACAATTAGTTTCAAAACCTCAGACCTACATCAAACAAGGTCAAGTGCAAGAGACTTGAGCTGGGGCAATCCCAAGCACAACTACAGGCTGACAAGAACCTCAATGCGTGCTTGCTGCCCAGAAAGCCACCCATGTCCTGGGCTGTATCCAGCTAATGCACTCCACAAAGAAAGAAATAGGCTGGCTTCCATTGTATTTCAAATAGATACGATTTTTTTTTTGCCCAGCTCTTAAAAAATCCAAGCCAGCCCAACACCAACAAATAACAACTTGCCTGGCTGTCCTTGCACATCAGGATGTTCCTTTTGAAATTCTTCTTTCTTTTTATCCAATTCCTGCTGAAAGTGTTCAAATTCTTCTTGGTATTTCTCTTTATCTTTCTGAGGAATTTCTGCATCTGATGTTTGCTTTAAAAACATCAAGGGGGGTGGGGGAAGGAAAAGATTTTTTTTCATGTTCTCCGCCACTCCCATATAACTTATTTTCCAGCAAGGCTGCTCCCATTTCAGATTTGAAGACGTAACACAATCAGTGAGGCACATTAATATATTAGGCTGGAGTAAGAAACCAGACATCCCTATGGAAACTCATAGCTTTTTCCTGATGATTTCTTTTTAATCACAGAAAGTAAGTTTTACAAGGAGAGATGCTGTTCAGCAGTGCAGAAATGTGCTAGAGGTATGGGAAGTAGAAAGCAAGGACAGATTTGTCCACTTCCCTAACAAAATGTACTTTTGTTTGTTTTCTCTGCAGGTTTTGATCTAACGGCAGGATTTTTGTTGATTCAGTTTTGCTTCAGGAGTTCTGGTCTTGAAAACATTACTTAAGATATTACCAAAACATTACAGTATTAGTCTAACTGTCCTAAAACGTCAGGCAGCTCAGCTACATGCCCAAATCCTGACACAGGTATGCCACGCCTGGCTTCAGAGGAAGCGCCATAACCCAGAGCTACGTATAAAACATATCCTAGGACATATTTTGCTCATTATGTATAGAGATGCTTACTACTCCCTTCCCGGGCTCAGTCAGCTGGAAGGTCAGAAAAGACAGGACATCGTGATCATCTGCATTCAACAAACAAAACAAAACAGAAAACCACTGTCAATTGCTGCTGTTAGACCTCAGAAATCCCAGCACCTCCCAAGCCAATCTTGCACTTGCAGAGGATCTTCAGGGAACAGCATGCTCCCTGAGTTCTCACAAGAGTTTAGGCAATGTGCAATCAGACTGCACAATGTCTTTGTCAGGACAAACTGAAAGTCCTCCTGCTCTAGCGAGGAAAAGGCCTAAGCATAGCAGCAATCTGGGAATGGGAGAGGGTTAATTACAATCATCATAGTAAAAAACTGGTATAATGGATCAGTGCTAGCACCAAAAAAAACCCAGCCCCAAAACAACAAACCACAAACTCTCCTGCAAGCCCTGCAAATCCCCACAACACCTGTCATGACTTCTAATGTCTGCTACCTGCAAGTCCCCCTGTTGCTGCAGATATTCCAAAATATCCTTGTGATGGCAACACCATGTCTTCCACCTCCGCACAAAATTCATAGTCTTCTTTATCCGGAGTGAAGCCATTGTTAATTAACACCTGGAAGGGTAAACACTTACAGTTTTTACCACGAAAACCTGTTTGCATTACCTGCTTTGTCAGTTTACAGTAATGATCACACACACAACTTACTGGGCATGTCAGCACTGAATCTAGGAAGCAAAAATTATTTATTCCCTGAAAGACACCCCTTGCAAAGTGCACCTCTTCTGAGCAGCCTCAAGGTCTCAGACCTCATTTGTTGTTCAGGAGTAACAGGTTGCTTTTACCATTACAACACAGTACAAGGTCCTTCTCTTTCAGGTGACTCTTGTTGACTTTTAGAGAAACTTTTACTACCAAGTGACAGCTGTGCATTTGATTGCTGACACTCACAGCACCTTTCCAGAAGAAATCAGAAGCTGAGAAACACATACTTCATAGCTGTTGCAATCCAGCACCATTAGTGTTTTTCTCTCCTTACCTTGAAGGAATTCACGATTATGTGAATAGCATTTAAGAATTCTTGAAAAACCCCTTATACCAGCGTTTTTCTGTTTGTCTTTAATCTTCAAAGCCCTATTAATTCTTGGAGGTGGGAAGCCTCAAATAGCAAATTTAAGTCTACTGTCAAAGGGCAGCCTTGGGGTTTTTTTAGTCGCATTTCACGAATCTCCTACAATCAGCTACAAAACCCTTTGCAGATCTCAGAGTGGCTGGAGAAATACCATTCGAGTCAAGAAGCTGCCTAGCCAGCTGGAAGCTGAGGAGCAGATGCTGGCTTTGGGACGCTTCCACATCTAAGTCAACAGCAACAGAAGAGCGAGCACGTGAGAGGAGTACGTTACTGTGGCTGGCTCCTAAGTGATGTCAGAAAAAGCAGCAACACCCGATCCCACTCAGGAAGCCACAGATGCACTGGTGTAGCTAAAAGAACTTGTCTACAATGTGAACATATGGCACCTCCTTCCAGCTTCTGCTACCGAGCTCCACCTTCCCAAGAATACTGGAATCAACACACATGGCCTTTTGGGTTTCCAAACAGCTGCAACAATCTCACACTTAGAAACGGGGGAAACATGAGCAATTGCATGATTTCAGGGTACTTACAGTCAGTGTTTTTTGGTAGTATGTTATCTTCACTTGAACAGGGTAGGGCTTGTTACGGAAGTCCCTCTGACACGATGCCAACGCTTGCGTGGAACCATCGCTGTGCAGGAAGACAACTTGCATAAAACTGCATCTTACGGTTTACCAGCCAAGCCAAGAAAGCATCAGTGTATCACTAAGCAACATCACCACGCTGCTCCCACACACAGGCTGTTCAAAAGCTGCCCCACCACTTCACCAAGCCTCTCTGAAGTCTGGGATCACCAGCACCAGAGGCTTTACACAGGACACACTACAGACAGGCTGCAGTGAGGGGATAATCTGCTTCTGAGATACATCCCCACACCTGTGAACTCCAAAGGGCAGGAGCGGAATTGTGTGGAAAGCACCAACTAAGCTAGACACCTCTCTCCTCAGAGAATCCAAAAAGATGTCCACTGTGCTCCTGACAATTAGCAATCATGGTGCTCAGGCAATTAACCAGTTAATTTTAGTAACAGGCAATTAGCTTTCAGTTAGTCACTTCTGCCAGTTATTAACCGTGTGTGGAAGATGCCCATAAGCAATGAAGAGGTAAAAAGTCTGTGCCTCCATCCACCCAAGCTCACCCATCCCAAAGCACATGTGCCAACAGCTGTTTAGTATAAAAACTCAAATGCAAAGGAAACAACGTTTCACAGGAAAGAAACCTTGATAAAGTTTCTCAAAAAAGAGTTACATGCAACATTTCATCATTCAAACACAAACATTCATCATCAGCACTGGAAACAAACTTACTTCTGATGGTCATACAGAAGCTGTCCGTTGTTGCCTACGACAATCACTCCAGGATTGTTTTTCTAGAAAAAGAAATATCAAACAAATGGAACGGTTCACCTGACAGCAAGCAACATCACTGATGGCTTTTCTGCGATAAAGTCACCACATCACAAGTACCCCACAGGCGTGTTCATTCTCTCTGAACGTCAGGAGAAGTGACTGGGTAGCACTGTGTCATGCTGCACACTTTGCAAGGGACTGCTACCTGTTTGCATAGTTAGGGGAAGAAAAACCCCACTCAAATTAAGTTCCTGGAGATGCTGCCAATTGCCAAATACAGAAGCCACAGACAGGAGAAATTTGTATGTAGTGAAGTTACAGATCTTCAAACCAATGGTTGACTTAATACACTCAACTTGGGAAAACATCCAAACAGACACGAGGTTGACATCCTACCGACCACGTCACACTCAGAAGAACTTCGTTAGCTGTTGCAGACTAAATAAAGTCTGTTGAACACATCCCCTGTTACTGAAAGCGCTAGAGGATGGGAACAAGTTAAGACGATAGTGCCAGAAGAAACGTGAGGTGCTTCTCCAGCTGCCTCCAGTTTATGAAGTAATGTCCAGTTTTTACAAAAGCACAATATTTCAGAGTTATCTCGCTTCCCCCTTCATCATTTCAGTGCATCCTCTCCTGAAGTGTACTGGTTTAGGCTGGGATAGTTGCATTTCTTTGTGGTAAATTGTATGGGGCTATGTTTTCGATTTATGATGAATAATGTTTATATCACCGTGATCTTTGAGTTACTACTCAGAGAGCCTCAAAGCTGCTTCTGGTTCTCACAGTCCCCACCAGCAAGTAGGAAGGCGGTAAACAAGAAGTTAGGAGGGGGGACAGGTGGGCTGCTGACCCTGCTTGATCACAGGATATCCTAGACTGTAAGGCGTTGGGCTCAGGAATAAGAGTCAGGGAAGGAGGAGGAAGGGGGTGACGTTCAGAGCAATGGCGTTTGTCTTCCCCTGCTGTCCTGGGGATGGCTGAACACCTGCCTGCCATGGGCAGTGGGGAAGGAATTCCTTGTTTGGGAAAACACAAAGGGTTTTCACACCACACCACACTAACTAAACTTCTGATCAATCTTGGTGCTGTCAAAGTTCTGACAAACAGCATTGACCCTGCGTGATTTATGGTAGGTGGCATCTTCAGCCAGCTGAACTACACAAGCATCAGAAGTCAGAGAAGAAAATAAACTCTAATTCCACATCTTGTCTTTGAAGACCAGAAACACAAACATCACCTTCAGCCTTTCAGCATGATAGCTGTATAGTAAAAGCTGTAGAAAAAAACCGTTCACATACAAAAATAGATCTAAACCATCTAAAAGCAATCCAAAGTAGTGCAGAGAAAAAAAAAAAAAAAACAAAGCAGGTCTCCGTATTGTTAAACTGGAAAACTGCACATTCAAAACAGCAACTGTCACCTCCATCTGCTACAGAATTTCTGCTGCTGAACTACTCAAGGCAGACTTGTTCCAAGGAAAAGAGCAGCTCTGAGGACAGATGAGTCTGTGCTTCCATGGTGCTATATTTTGGTACAACATGCCCCTTCCAAAGCACACATCTTCAGATGTATCAACATTCCAAACTCTATGTGGACATTCTGAATTTCAGCTTGAGCATCGGTTCATGTGTTAGCTGGTGTTTCCCCTCCAAACCCAACACATGAACCGGTGTTCAGTGGAGATTCATGTGTTACCCTTCAACTTTTAAGCTTTAAAAAAAAAAAAAAAAAGTAAAAATTCTGTAAGGGGAACTTGACTATTTCCAGTTATCCCTTTGAAGCGGAGGGAGGGAGTAGGAAAACAGCATCCTATCTTTTTCCACAAAGTTACACGCACCAAACAAGCAGGATATTAGTTTATCACCTTTGCTAGAAGAGTTTGCTTCCAACTAACCTTTCCGTCATTGTCAAAGGAATCAAAGAAAATCCCCACACCGTTCCACTTATCAGCTGCCCCGAACACAGGACCTTCCAAGCCTTGCTCCTCTGTGAACCAGATCGCCTAGTACAGAAAACAAGTACGAGTCGTAAGTGGAGACTGGCTTTCTGAAGCACGCCTGCTGCTCTTCAGTCAGGTCAAACGCTCAGTACCAGGCCATCGGCTCCGATGCGGCCTCTCCCCGTGACTCGAAAGGTCACTTTGACTTCCCAGTATTCAAATATTGACTTGTTTTTCGTCCACACCGATCCTCTTTGGCTTTTCAAAGACGTTGTCACACGAATTTGATCTGCACTGGGTATGGCATCTGGAAAGGAAAAGAAGCAACGCTGACTACCCAGCATCACCCGGTCTCTTCACCTAGAGAAGAGCTTTCAAAGTCACTTCGTAGTGGCGCGCTCGGGCACTGGGGAGCGGAGGGGGGAAACGCACCCACCCCGGTGCCGCTGCCGCTCCACAGCGGGCTCCTCGCCTCCCGCCTGCGGCCGCGGCACGCAGCTCCAGCGGAGCACCGCTCCCGCTCGCTGGGTACGGGGTAAATTCGCGTGCGGACGCTAAAAGCGGCGTCCCGCTGCTGCCGCGTCCCGGGAACGTGAGCCCGGGAGCGGGCTAACAGCCCACGGCGGCGGGGTTAGCTTGGGCTGAGCCACGCCGCGCTCTGCACCGTCCGCGTAGGCACAGCGGGAGGCACGGCTCGGTGCGGGCGGCGGCTAGGCGCCGCTGGAACCCGCCTCCTGGGCACTAAGGGGCGCGGAGCGAGGCGAGCGAGGGGCGGCGGGAGCCGCGGCGGGGCGGCCGCCCCGGGCAGCCCCCAGAGAGTCGCGGCCGCGCGAACCGCGGCCCCTGCGGCGCGAGGCCAACCCGAGTGACACATCACCACCTCGCCGCGCGGACGTCACGCCGGCGGAGCGGCTCACGCCGCTCCCGCAGGCGCCGCGGGGCCACCTCTGCGCGCGGCCGGCGGAAGTCGCTGGGGGCAGAGGGCCCCTCGCCCCTGCGGCGGCCGCGCCCGCCCGTCCCGCCCCGGCACCCAAGCGTCGGCCGAACGGGCGCCGCCAGCCCCGGCCCGCGGCGGCTCCCTCCCGCCCGAGTAACGCGGCGCACGGGCCGCCCCCCGGGACCGGCCGCGCGGCACTTACTCCCCGTGTGCACCCAGAACGGCACCGTCCCGTCCGCCTGCACCAGGTGAGGCCCCTTGAAGCTGTACTTATACTCGAAGCGGCGGTGCGGCTGCGGCGCCGCCGCCGTCTGCCCGAGGGCGAGCGGCAGGCGGCTGAGGGCCAGCAGGGCACCGGCCAGGAGAGCCGCGGCCGCCGGGCCGCCCCACCGCGCGCGCGCCGCCATCTTGAGCCGTGCCGCGGGGCCCCGGGCGCAGCCAACAGGGCGCCGCGCGATTGGCCGAGCCGGGGCCGGGCAAAGGGCAGGGCGGCGGGCCGGGCCTCGCCCCAAGCCCACCGCCTGCTCCGCCGGCGTGAGGCGGGCCCCGAGCTGCCGGGCGGGGCTGCCGCGGCGCTTCTGAGGGGCGGGGGGAAGGCGCCGGGCGGGGCGGGCCTCTGCTCCTCCGCCCCGGCTCGGCCCGGCCCGGCCCGCCTGCTGGGGCGCGTCTCGGTCCTCTGGCCGGGCGGGTATGGGGGAGGCGCCCGCGGGGGACGGAGAGCCCCGGCCCCTCCGGGCGAGCCGGCCGCGGTGCTGCGCAGGGCCGCGGGTGTGGGAGCGCTCCGCGGGCAGCGGGGGCCAAGCCGGCCTCAGGCCGTCGCGCGTTCTCTGGCGCGCTGCAGCCGCTCGCAGTCCTGCGGGGCGGCCGGAGGGTAGATCGGCTGCTCTCCTGCCGCCATACTGAGCACGGGCCCGCTCACACGGGCTCTCTCTGGTCGTTCATAGAACAGTCGGAAGCGCTGCAGGAAAAAAGAGACGATACTGTGCCTCACAGTAACCTTTGGTGATGCGGCCTTGACAGTGGTGAAGGTTGGTTAGTGTTGTGGACACTGCTTCAGAGAGGGTCAGATCTGTGGAGGTGAGGAGTACCGGTGTCTGTTGGTCAGTGGGCAGCATCACGGAGCAGGGCAGGTGTCAGCTTTGTTTCACCGGAGCAGCAGTCCGCAGGACCAGAACGTGGCCATGTTCAATCAGTGTCTGAACTGACAGTTACAGCTTCCCTTGTCATCCTTAAATACCATCCATTGCTCTGTCTTACAGCCTTAATCCGGAAGAAAATAATTATTATGAGTGGGTTGGTTGGGGTTTTTTTCAGCCTATTTCCACCCTTGTGTTGTGTTTTACCTTTTTAATAGCCATTTGTTTCTGACATCCCTTCTTTTTCTGTTACCTAATCTGCAAGTGTGACCAATTCAAGAGTGACTAAGTAGGTTCAGAGCCTGCTAAAGAGGATGATGATCTTGGGAGTCATTCATGAGATGCTAAGTTTTGTTTGGGTTGGTTTATTTTTAATGACACACATATACTTCAGTGTGGATAAAAGTAAACCTCTGCCTGTTCCCTGGGAAAGGTACATTCTCAGTTACACCAAGGATTAGGCAAATATGTTGGTCAGATGAGACATGCAAGCAAAATATTCCTGAGATAAATTTTAGAAGAACTTACAGAAATATCTTAAGTATTCTTGGTAAGTTAATGCTTGTTAAAATGAAGAATTACTTGATGTTTTGTTTTGTACAGCGTCTTCCAACTGTATTCTGAAATATCTACAAATAAGAATATATTTTGTTTTTTTAGAGTGTATCTGTGGGAGATGTTAGGGGAATTGTTAGCCTCTTGGCAGCTAGCTACAAACAGAAAACTCAGCTGGCTTTCTCTTTAAAAACCTAGGCAGTGATTTCTCAGGTAAAATTCTAACATTGGAGCAACTGACCTGTATGCGTCAGAGATCCAAACAGAACAGCACGAAGCCTTTATCCTGTCTGCTCCTTACATTTGGCAGCATTTGTGCCAATAAAATAACTGAACCACACTGAGAGAGACTAGAAAACCAAAAGCACTAGCCTTGAAACAAATCCCTCGCTTGCCCACTCACCCCCACACACAAGCAGGTCTGAAACTGCCACGTAGAGGCACTAGCATAGAGGCAATTCATGACTGAAGAGAACAGATGCTGCACTGCCTAACTTTATGCTGTTACATTGAATTGTCTCGAGTTTTTAGCAGGCAAAACAGAATGCTATGCAGCTACTTTTGCATATGTTATTCTTGCTGTTATCTCTTCTGTCATTTGACTGATTGTGCCCCTGTTTTATATAATAGTTCATTGTTATTTCATAATTGTCACGGAGCATGCACATCTCTGGAGTGCTTGGATACAGTCCCTAGCCAAGGCAGGTTTTCCCAGATCACCTTATAGTTATTCCTTAAGTACCACACCATCAAAAAGGAAAACACCACTTGGTTTGTATAATCACTCCATGCTGAATGTCTGCTCTACACTGCAGTAAATATCCCAGTTCAGCTACTTGTTTCCCTCAGTTGAAGAAAAATGAAGTGATCAAGCTGCATCTGCCTATGTATATGCACACATTTAAACTTGCATGTGTATAAACATGTATTTCAAACGTATATTGGCTAAGTGGCAGGAAGTTTAGGGATATCAAAGTTCAGAGGATTTGATTTTAAAAGGCAGCAAATGACCAGTTTTCCTCACCTCTTCCCTTTATGGCCCTTGCACTTGCACAGTTAAGCTCTCAACCCTTTTGGTGCCCAGGTTTCATTAATGCCGAGGAATCCCTTCTTCACAGAATGGTCAGGGTTGGAAGGAACCCACAGAGACCATTAGTCCAACCTCCCTGCTAAAGCAGGATCACCTCGAGCAGGCTGCACAAATCACGTTGTGGCATTGAGCTTTGTCAAACCAAGGCATCCCACTAGCTTACTGACACGTTGGGCTCGTTTACTGTTCCCTGGAGGCCTGCACAAGAAAGAGTATTTCCGCAAGGCAGCTGTGGGACACAGCTGGGCTGGCACATTCACCCAGCCGCGTGGCATGAAAAGGAACTACAGAGAGACAGCACAGGCTGCCTTTACCCAAAGCACACATTTCTGCTGCCATCAGATGGTGACTGAGGATCCTTCTCTGCTGGGTCTTGCCTGCAGGACTGATGAGATTTCCTAGACAGGTTGCAAGCTTAACGCAGACTGCCTATCTTAAAAGCAGCAAACAGTCCTGCATCTTCAGAGCAGCCTGAGATCCAGAGCATGTCAAGAGGTGGGAGATTAAATACTGACACATCCATTGCCTCTTTGTTTCCAGAAATAGGACAGTGCCCCACATGTAAGGTAACACAGAGAGCCATCGCGGGTTTGGATAACAGTATAAAACCTCGTGCTGTGTCAATAAAAGATGGAGGATGTGTCAGTATCTTGTGAGTGCTGCTTTTGAACAACTCAGTGTTGGTCTGTCAAGATAGATGTGTGTCCTGTCAGCTGTGTGTGTAACACCGGGGTGCCTCTCCTGGGAAAGTCTCCCTCAGACCACCTCTCCACACAAGATGATGTGGTGGTCAAGTCCAGCTTGGACTCAAGCCCTCAAGGCATTGAGGGCTGGCCAGCTGCAGACAGCGAGGAGAGGTAAATAGCACTACTCCCTGTTTTGGCTCTGTTGAGGCAGTTTGGGTTTTTTTTTCCTGAGACCCCATGAAAGCATTTTAGCCTTAGCACAGCTGTATAAAGAGGCTCCATGTGCGCAAAAGGCTCGCTCTGTAGTGTGCCACTGGAAACAATGGAGGAAAACCACTGGGCATCCTAGTCAGCATGACCTTACTAAGTGGGTGCAGGAAAGGTGTATTTTCAGACATTGTGAGCAATGTTTTGACAAACCAACCCCATTTCATCTCTACCCCAAGAAACCTAGGACTACTAAAGTAATTTTTCTTTTTGATTTAAAATGTAGCACAGTTTTAAAGAGGCAATAAATACCACTGTTTTACCACTGTTGTTATTTTTCTTAATTTCTCTGTCACAGCCTGGAGGATTCTCCCTTGTTCCCCCTCCCTAGTCCAGAAATCTCTGTATGAAGTGTATTGCTTGATTTCAATTACAATGTTAATTACAGAAGACAAGTGGTTACTGAATCTTGCACCATAATTAATCAACCTGATATTTACTTATTGCATTGTTCATACTGGATTAGGCTGTGGCAGCACAAGCAGGGAAAGGAAAGTGAGTGACAGGAGCATTATCGTGGCACACTGCCTCCCATTGGGAAAGTTCATCTTCCTTCTGAAAGAGACGCCTTTAGGGATCATGTAATTTGAATTCCCTGCAAATTTAGTGTCATCTTAGCTTGACCAGCTCTGGAAGAACATATTAACCTCCTCTTGTGATTTTCAGAAAACCATTCTAATTTAGCAAGTAATTAAGGGTCACATGTAGGATAAAGAGCTAGATAAGCTTGGATTACGCACAGGAAGCTTTGTTTCCACGGCAACCCTAGCAGAGGGGGTGTTAATGCTGAGGTCAGTCAGTTAATGAACTGGGAATGGTTACTGGCTGCAAAATGTATTAGATCTGGGGAAATGAAACTGACGATTGCATTAACATTTAATGATTTGATGATAGAAAACAAATGCCTACGAAGCTAGTTATCACGGAAAATACTGGAGACAAAGGTTAAAGGCAGCGGGACCGTTCTGCTCTGCCAGGTCAGGAGGAGTCCGAACAATGGGTGCCTGACAAACCTCTTTTCTTTTTTGGGAGGGGGCTAAAATTGCTTCAGTCATCATTCATGGATTTCAGGGCTGCTCAGTGGGAGGCTGTCAGTATTTGCGTAAGCTGCTGATGCTGTTACACATGCACTCCGTGCTGGATGCTGATTTCCTCCTGAGGTAGCCCTGACGGAGATTACTACCTGTGTAACGCTGTCAGAGGGAAACCAGCACGATGGGCTTAGCAAGGCACTGGACCTCCAGAGCCTCTCTTAGAGCCACAGGCCCTGGGAACTAATCTCATGGAAGGTCTGACAGCTGAAATGGACAAGCAGCTCCTGCATGGCAAACGCCAGCCAATGTATTGAAACGTGTTAATATTTAAAAAATGGAATCTGACATGTTGGGGGTGTTTTGCTGCAAATTCCCAAACTTAATGTTGCCACTTTGTGAAGTGTGTCTGACCCTCCACTCGTCCTGATAATCAGCAGGCTTTGACAGATGGAGGCTGTGCTTCCCTAACTGATGACACACTGCTGGCACCGGGAAGAACTCATTCGGGTTCTGTTCTTGACTGTGTTTAAAAACCCCCAGAAGGACACCTCCTAATTGGGGGCCCATGGTAACGAGTTTCGGAGCCGATTAAAGGAGGTGCGACTCTCATTGATTTATCCAGAAGTCATGCCTGGTTTTTCAGGGACTTGAATTTCTCTCTAAGGTGTCTGAGTACCTGTGAGCCCGTGCAGCTTGCAGGGTTGGGCGTAAATCTTTCATTTGCTTTCCATGCTTATGACTAACCTGTCTCTGAAGGTAGCTAAGCCAAGGGTGCGATGACACAGCCGTAGACTTGGGGGAAGCATGATGTTTTCAGCTGGAGGTAATCGATGCATTTCAAAGCAGGATTTCTGTGGAAAAACACGTTGTATTGTCCAAACTGAGTACATATATTTTAAGGTAATTTATTTCAGCCATAGTTTGGATGATGGGAAGAATATTCTGGCTTATTTCACTAGATGGCAAGACATCATATTTTACTGTAGCACTGTAACTCTTTGAAATAGGATATTTAGTCTTCTACATGTTTCATTTTGATAGAATATCATCTGTATGCACTGGATTTTAATGTCACTTATTAACCAAAGGAACGTTACAGAAATTGAGTATTTTTAACCTTATGAAAACAAAGCAAGACTTTTCTTTTTAATTCCAGAGATCTTTTCAGATTTCTGCCTAATTTAAAATCAACCTTCCTAATTTCAGAAACTCCTTTTCTCAACGTCTTTTTTGTTCCTATAAAAACAGACAAAATTTCCAGTGAAAGAGGCTTTTTAACAGGAAAATAAGTTAACATTTTCTGTTAATATGCAGGCGTTGCATAATGTGAGAAACATTTGGGAATTGGATTATTGCTCTATAAAGCAGCACAGCTGAAGTATACAGAATGCAGAGAGCTGGAATGATGCATTAGATATTAAATACTTTCTCAGTTCACCTGTACTGTCCCTATCCCCTGTGAGCTGAGAGAGAGAAAACAGCACAGGCATTGCTCCAAGCTTCCTTTAAAACAAACAAGCATTCTCTGCTTTTTGCCTTAATCGTCAGACATTAATGTTGTGCAATATATGGCAACAGTTGGGTCCTTCTTGCCTCTTGCACCTCAAACGCTGTGCTGTGCTTTTTGTCAGTGGGAGTCCACTGTGGATATATAAAGCAGGACAACCTTTTTTCCACAAAAATGAGAGGGTGAGCTCGCAACCTGTGATGACAGCTGTCTGGGGCCGTTTGAGGCAGCAGCTGGCCCAAATGAGTGTGCAAGGAGTGTTAGGTATACTGTTGCTCACAGAAAAGCGTGACCATGGCAGAGCACTGGAGTGAGGAAAGACCTGGGAAACACAACTTGTCAGGAAAAGCAGACTTCTCACACCGGCAGAGATTAGAGGAAGCACAGCACAGCTATTCAAACCTAAAGTTTACTGTTAACCCACCCCAAAACCCAACCAATCAAAAAAGCCCAAACAACAAAAAAAAGACCAGAAGGGAATTTACTTTCTGTGTCCGCAGGCAGCTGGGGAAAAATGTAATGGTCTTAAATAAGTAATGTGTTTGAACGGGGGCAAGGACAATTTAGGAAAAGAAAAGCCCCATTCAATTCAGTTTTATTGAGACTAGCTCTCTGTGGTGGAACTATGCAGAAGAGAAGATGGGGGGGGAGCTTCTCAATGCTGAGAAATCCTTGAGGGGTGAGGATCAGGGGGAGGGGGTCAGTCTTTGTCCAGTGGAGCCCAGGGACAGGACAAGAGGCGACAGGCACAAAGTTGAACATAGGAAGTTCCACCTAAATATGGGGAGCAGCTTCTTTCCTGTGGAGGGTGGCAGAGCCCTGGGACAGGCTGTCCAGAGAGGTTGGGGAGTCTTCATCTCTGGAGACCTTCAAACCCACCTGTACGCTGCCCTGTGCGTCCTGCTCGAGGGGATCCAGCTCTGGCAGGGGGTTGGACCGGAGGGTCTCCAGAGGTCCCTGACAACCCTGACCATTCAGGGACCCAAAGACCACATCTTCCATTGGCAGGTGATTCCCGCTGACCTTGGCTGTGTCTCCCTCATGTCCCTTCAGCCATGCCGAACACTACGCAGCATGTTTCAGCCCACACAGCAACCACCTCACTATGGGTTCGCTCAGTTAGTACTTTTAGCATCCAGTATTACCGTCGGGATAGAGAGATTTCTGACTTCTTTCAGCACTGAAAAAATGATCTCTTGCATCATGGGAGCCACTTTTTGCTGTTCTCTGAGATCCTGCCTGGTTTTTCTAGAGCGCTGAGTTTGTGACTACTGGTGCGTGCAGTGTGCCAGACAATCACAGCCCGGAGCTCTCAAGTGTAGTCCTCATTACTAAGGCACCCACTGGTTTCCAGTCACTACAAACCGAAGGACTATGCTCCAACAGCAGCATCCTGCCTGATGCTCTACATTAACTCTGGAAAAGCTCGTAGCACATATGTGAGCACTTGAGCAGCTTGTGAGATGCAGCCCCAGGGAGCACAGCCAAGTAGGAATAGAAGGTAGAGCCCAAAAAAACAGTTGTCTTTTTGCTTTGTGCTCTTTATTGACAGCACACTGTTTCTTTTGCTCACATCAATTTCAGGCGATGCAAAGCATATGCCTCCCTTTAAAGCCAGTGAGTCTGGCTCCCATATTACCATTGGTTCTGTGGCTTTTCCAGTGGCTCGCTGTGCCCATGGTGTCTCAGGCCACAGCATGCTGCACGCAGCTTGGTCTAACTCTCCAACAGCCTCTGTCCTGGGCAGCCTATGCAGAGGAGGGGCTTGGAGGTACAGGAGTGAAGACCTGCCCACCCCTTCCTAGGAAGGATTCTTTCCAACCTTTGCTTATTTTCAGTCTTATGTGTTACTTCTCAGGAACTGCCTTTGGAAACAGCAATTTTTCACTTTCAACAACTGTGTGGTATATGACAGAATCCTTTGCTGTCACCCCAATGCCTTTTCCCTTCACATCAAGTTCATCATCAAGTCTTTACTTAGTTTTGAGAGGACCCACCTATTAAACATTAGCCCAAGTGAATTTGCCCTGCACTAACATTTCCAGGGTGATCGATACCTTTTTCAGACTCCACGGAACAAAGCAGCAGGAAAGAGGACAGGGAAAGGCATGGAGGTTTCACTTGCCTGTTTCTCCTCTGCTTCTTGCTTTCTCTGGGGACTTAACGGATGGCAGCAGTGGTGGTGAAGTGGTTCTGATACTTTTCATACCCACTTTCTAGGCAAGGTGCTGTGCCACTGTACTGAGCATACACTGCCATCTGCTACCTCTCATGCAGGGATAGCTGCCAAATTCCCTCCAAGGTCAAAGATGAGAGATTTGTTGTCCATTGGTGTTAGGAGCCAGTGGCTCAGGCTCACAAATACGATGGCCCGAAAATGCATTCAGGAACAATTCCCAGCAGAAATCACAAGATGCTTCTGCTCTAGCAGACGGAGCACCAATTCCAAACGTGGTTTCTCCTGTCCCACATGACAGCTATGCCACCCACTCTGCACTGATAAGGTACTTGCCACTACTGCAGGCAACACTAACATTCCCAGACCGAACATGCCAACAAGAGGAAGCGGTTGAAGGCACCTTTAGCCCCCTCACTAGCAGCACCTGATCAGGTATGTGGCCCCATGGACGAAGGTGGCTCCTGCCCTTCCTGCTCCTCAGATGTGGTGGGGCTGCATGTGCCCCCAAGATGCAGCGGCCAGAGCAACGAAGCCACAGCTCAGCAGGACTGGGAACTAATGCTAGGAGCTGGGCAAAGACCTCGGTCCTCTTGCCTCTTTGTTCCTGAAGAATAGGATCACCTTTGCCTTCAGAAAATGAAGGTCATTCCTATTTAAATTGGTGCACAACCGGCCGTGCTCGTTAGGAAGGGAGGGGGCCTGGGAAGCATCTTTCCTGACACCAGCAAGGCAAAAAGTAAACTGGAAGAGGAAGTGGCGTGAGGGTAGAACATGTCTAAGGATTACGTCTTGGCATGCACAGCATGCAATTTCACAACTCATGTCACACTGGCTTGTGGTAAACCAGGAGCCATTAATCCCATGGGAAACAAAGGAAACCCGAGGGACTACCTCCTGCAAGCATTGTGTGAGAACGCAGCGGGCAGCAGTGACGAGCACAGATTCCTGCCGGCACAATCATACCTGCCTTGGAAAACACGTGGAGATTTTCAAGTGCATGAATTGCAAAAGGAAAAAAAACAATCTATTTGCTCAATTAGCCTCAAGGGATCCAAGCTTTTTTTCAGCTTTGCATCTTTTCGGACTCCTTAAAGCAAGGAGCTTTGCTTTGTTTGCCTGTTTTATAAATGGATGGTTCTAGGAACGCGTTTATATGAAGAAATTGCAAGTTTGTTCACTAGGAAGTTTCTACCAGCCAGCAAGAAATCCCTAGTTTTCATGACAACCGAAAGAAAAGCAAGTGACCAAGTGACCATGCATTAGACTGAAAAGAATCCGGTTTAGAATGTGAATAGGGGTAGCACAAATTACCAAGCATCAACACATACCCAAGTAGCTGGCTGTTTGCAAGCTAATTGTTTTTTCCAACTGCGGTTTTTTACAGACAAAAAAAAGAAAGGAGGGAGGAAAAAAAAAGCGGGTGGGGGTGGGGTGGGGGGAGCTCTAGCTGCTTATTTCGCTTCAGCATAAGGAGATCATCTGGGTTGTCTTAATGAAAGGTGCGTTGTCTTCTTGAGCCGACTGTAGGTTTAACAGTTTCAACTCCACTTTACTCTTTTTGTCCGGTATGAACCTGCTCAGCAGAGGAGTCCTGAAGTGTTTAGAGAATTGTCCGGTGGTACCGAGAGGATAAACCTGTCATCGTTGGACAACCTCTCCCTGGAGCGTTCACAAGTAAGGTACCACTTGTAAAAAAACCATTCTGTGCTTACATCTCTGTGCAGACAGTATGCAGGCAGATTCGGAAATGGCAGGAGACTGTGTTTAACACAGGCATTCATTTGCAGTGTCATTTTCAAAAAGCTTGCAGAATTGTTTTTTTTTGTATTTCCAGACACCATCAGCAATAGACCATGTACTTCTTGCACTCTCCTTTAGGACTCAGAAGGCTTTCAGTAGCAGGTAACTTAAGAATTGGTCTAGAAATGCAGGAGGCCATATCAACCCACTTGGAGAACACCTAATGTTACTCAGAGCCTTTTTAGGAAATGCAGATGGGTATGGCAAAAGCACCTCTGTATCCAGTTTTAGTAGCAACAGGTTGAACAATACATGCTCTAATCACAATACTTCGTGTATTCTCCATGGAGTTCTAAACATTCAAGGTATTTCTATATCTGAGTTGTTGCTGAAAACAGTGTCAAAGTTATTAATTACTTACCCAAATTATGCGACTATATTAAGAATATTTTAAAAACACAAAGTTACCAAAAGACTAAGCATTTAAACATTGTAAAGGCAAAGCTTTACCGATTTATTCTTTAACACAAGCCCAATTGCTGAAAATAAGGTCATGGAGAAGCGTCCCTGATACCTGTCTCTGCTCTCACGATAATCACAGCTGCACTGCAGTGAGAAGGGTGACGGGAATTCAGGGCAGAAGGGCTGGTTACTGGTTTCGATGCTGCCTGCAGACGGGGCAATGGGCCGGGGAAGCAGTCTGTGCCGGCCTCTCCTGCGGGCTGCGATCCAGCCAACAGCTCCCGAGGGATGCCATGCGTGCCAGCTACCTTCCGAGGCCCGTTCCCGAGGTCTGACAAGCTGCCGAGAGCAGAGCTGCCCTCCTGCCGCAGCCACGCTAGCCCAAAAGCAAGAGCCTTGCTCCTGATCGTTAGCTGGTTGCTGCTGAACACGGTGCGGGGCTTTGGGCTCTTCCGACGTGCCGGTGCCTCAATCGAAGGGCACACGTATTACTTTGAACCAGAAACCTGTCCAGCCCCGTCTCCTTGCGAGGCTGTGGTTTTGCGGGGGCAGAGCCGGCTGGCGTGGCTGCCACCCCCGTGCCGCCGGGTCCTGTGGTCGTGGCGCCACCGCGGCCTGTCAGGGCTGCGTGCCTGCGGCGCGGGGCTTGGCTCTCGCACACAGCGAGTGCCGGCGTGCGGCACGCTGGGCTGAGATGAATTTCACCCACTAGCCTGCACTTTCCGGGGGAGGGTGTGTAAACCTCGCCTCAGCAGCCTCTGCAAGGGGGTGAAACACCTGCGGGGCCGTCCGCACTGGACAGCCTCCGCGCCCCGGGGCCTGCCGCTCCCTACGCAAGCCCTGCGGGGGCCCCGCGCTGCGCACGCACCACCGGTCTCTGGGCCTGCGGCGGCCTGGGCGGCGACCGAGCCCCGACGGGCCGTGTCCAGCGACGGAGGCTTGGGTTGGCAGTGCAGGTACCGCGGCGCGCAAGCACCGTTCCCCCACGCAGCTGGCGTGTCGGGGTGCCGAGGCGGCCGGGGTGCCGCGGCGCAGGGCTGGCGGTGCTCCCGCAGGTAGCGCTGTGCCCCGCACGCCTCTGAGGTGCCTAGGTCGCCAGCCGAAGCCGCGGGCATTTATTTCTCGCTGGTGTCGCCCCTTTTCTCGCGACTCTCAAGCCCTCCCGGCCATTCACCCAGCTCGAAGTCCCTCGTTTCCCTCACGGTTTTGTTTATACCACAGGAAGGCGTGCCCGTATTTGTGTTTGGGCACCGTTCGTGTGGGGTTCTTCCAGCCTTGGTTCAGTTTGGGGCTTTTGAGGTCGGTCGGGTTTTGTGTGTGGGTTGGGGGTTGTGGGCGTTCTTTTGGTTTTCTTTTTTTTGCTAAGCCCTCATTAACTCCACTCACGCTGTCTTACTCTGTTTGCCAGTGCTTAAGTAGTGCTTTTTAAAAAAGCAACCAATTAGCACCTCATCAGCTCCAATAAGAGGAGACAAAAGCAGTGTAAAGATAACTCGATGAGAGGGGGTGGCACAACATCGTGTAATCACTTAAGACAGCGGTGAGCATTCACTGCGCCGGCCGTGCGGGCCCATTCACCTTCCTTTCTTCTCTCTGGATGCATTTAAGACCTTTCCTCCCCCGCCTTATTTTTTTTTCTGGGAAGCCGGGCCTCCCAGGAGTCCCAGAGCCTCTCATTCAGGACTACCTGTTTACAGCTCACCGAACAGAAGGACCTAAACAATCCGATATTGTACGCCTGGCGCTTCCTTAAACTTAGGCCTCCACAATGGCGTGTTTTCAGAAGCCGGGCAGAGTAAGTTAAAGGCTGGCTTTGTGCTCATTAAGTGTTCTGCTTGTACTGTCTTCTAATTACACGGCGGGGCAACAATGTATTTTTTTTTTCAATGGAGTTCTTTGGAGCAGTTAATTTGGTGCCTGTACTAAATGCCCCAAAACATTAATTAGTGTGGAAGGAACCCTAATTTCCTCGGCGGCTTTCCTCTCCATTTACTTCCCTTGTTTTCACATAGGCTTGGATGAGCCTCTATAATAAAATTACCTCATTAATGCCTTTTTTCTTCCAGAGTAACTCATTCAAGATCTACCATTTAGTTTTAATTTAATGCTGTCCAAAGCAAAAGGTGCATTCATGTCTTTGATTAGTGCAGGGTTTTTTTCCTCTAAAGAGTGGGCAGATTTAAATTATTAAGATGGCAAGTAGTGAGTTATAATTGGATACAAGCAGCACTTCAGTGAATATTAAATGCTTTGAAAGCCTGGCCTATGTGGTCTGCTGACTATTAACTGTGTCCAGTGAGTTGTTCTGTGGGTTTTGAATTAAGGGCACCTTAGCTACTGTGAAACAAATTAAGTTTAATTTTGTTTATAAAAACCGGTGAAGTTGCATTTATCAACATGATACTTAGTTGCAGCAGAGCTCACTTTTCCACGTTACCTTACACCGGCCTCGTCTCTTGGTTAGTAGTACTGTGGACCGAGGGTCTCCTCCTGTACTTGGCGGGCACACAGAGCCTGGCTGCAGACTTGCCTATGTGTGGCCACCGGGATAAAGCCTTTCACTTGCAGGAACTACAGAGTCCTAGATACTGTCCAACGGAAACCACCTTAGTCATGTTTGACCACGGTGAATATTTGCTTGCAGAGCACAGTGGCACAAGTACGTCCAGCGTTAACGAGGAGCACACAGCTACAGACCCTCTAGATGCCAGCACCCAAGCGGGCAGGGTCTCGCTCTCGTGCATGCGTGCTCTTCCAGCTCAGAGTGCCCGAGACAGAGCAAGTGCTGTGAGCGTGGTGTGCATTGCCTGCTGTGCAGTGTGGGGTTGGGGTGTACAATGTGGTTTGAAGCATAAAACTTGTAGCAGGAAGGTGCAAGGTGTTCAGGAAACCAGCTCTGAGAGTCCCATCTGCCTAGTGCAGTGATCCCCAGCCTGTGCTGTTGCTCTGTGGGGCAGGGAAGCCCTCTTGTAAATTGCTACTTATTAAAGAGGCCAAAACCCAGCTCGTGCCTGTGTGAGCGGTTACACAGTGTGAGTGATTGGGGTCCAGAAGCGGAGCTGCCTTTCTGGCATTGCCTTATTTTGCTGTGAGAACATGCCATAAAGTCCTGCTGCTTCTGTAGGTTAGCTAAGAACAGCGTGGGTGGCCTAGGAGGACATAGCCTAAGTCCAGGTCCTTTCCAACTCCTAACGTTCTGTGACTGTCCAGATACTGTTCTTCAGCACCACGTGAAGGCCTCAGTCTGGGTAGCTTTCCCAGTGTACTGTAGGCTGTCAAATCCGGGCTTCTAACATCCAACAGCATCCACCCGAGGTGCCTGTCAGCCCAAGCGGCCGCGGCGCCGGGCAGGGAGCAAGCACTGGCCCAACAGCATCAGTGCGGGGGGCTGCGTGTGGCAGCAGGGCGAGTGGACGCAGGACAGCCCGGCGCAGCGGCTGCGGGCCCCGGGGCAGCACACAGCTGGGGCACTGTTTGTCCGTTTCCCCCGACTCTGAAGTCAGGCGCGGCGTGTGTGTTTCATTAGCATTTCTAAGCCTGTTGCTG
Source organism: Porphyrio hochstetteri (assembly GCA_020800305.1). NCBI lineage: Eukaryota > Metazoa > Chordata > Aves > Gruiformes > Rallidae > Porphyrio > Porphyrio hochstetteri. The sequence goes on from CM036938.1 coordinate 92,328,258, forward strand.
TGGCCTCAAAAGTGGCTTCACACACGCTTCTGGCTTCAGTCGGTCCTGGGATGGAGAAGATGCCTGGAGGGAGCACCTTGCCTTCCTCCGTGCGGCCTCACTTCCGTGCACCTTCTTCCCCGAGCCCTGGGCTGCGTGCAGGGAGCTTTGGGGCTTCTTGTGCAAGGCAGGCTCAGCTGCTCTGGGCTGTGTGTGGGCTTCTTCCTTTGGGGGGAGCAGGAGGGGCTGCATCTTACTCTGGGCTCCGCATCTGCCACCCATAAGCAGCGTTGCTGGGGAGGATGACCAGGGAGTCCTTTTTTTCTTTATCCTTTTCCTACGAGATGTGTTCTGTGGTGTTGGGAGGTGTAATGGGGGTGCAGGGGACATGTGGCAGGTGACCAGACAGCAGATCCCAGCTGCAGAGCACTGAGTGCAGTACCACTCTGCCTGGCGGGGCTTGGGACGCTGCCCCATGGGGCAGCCGGTGGTTCTGTCCGTGGGGGCACACAGGCTGAGCTGCTCTCCACAGTGTGGTCCTTCCTGTTCACCCCATCCTCTAGATTGAGGTGTCAGGGAGCAGAGAGGGGTGACTGCTCCCTGTGGGAAGGGAGCAAGGAGCTGTGGGAACAGTGGAGGGCGGCGGGGATCCTAACGCTGAGATATCCCGTCCCCGAGGCAGGTAAAAACCACCAAATGTCTCTGCAGTCCTCATGAAAGAGGACAAAAGTCAAACATTCAGAATGAATGAGTACTGTGTGTGCAGCCTGCACTTGATCACAGGAGTCATCTCATGTGGTTATGCTTACCTACTCCCCTCTGCCTTCCACACAGGCAATGTCCATAAAGGCTTCCCAAGTCCGATTGAGTCCCACCCTCAAAGAACCTTCCCTGCGGCCTGCGGGAACCCTGGATGTGATCTGTGCTGCGTGCTGCATGTGGTCCCTGCGCTACGGAGCTCCTTTGTAAGACCTGAGGCTAGGAAGAATACCTGGTCAAGTCTTACTCAGTTTGAGCAAAAGAGCCCAGTCATAGCTGAGCATTTAGCTGAATGAGCATTGCACTATGAATAGCACAAATATATGAACTCAAGGATATGTCGATGGCCACCGATTGAAACATTCATAATGACAGCCCGTGGGAACTAAAGGTAGAAAAATTCTTTGTGGGACTTAAGACAACCCTGCCTCTTGTAAGCAGGTCAGCTGCGTTGGCAGACGCTGGTATTCTGCTTAGCCCTTGCCTTAAAATAAAAGCAAGGTGGGTACGGTGAAAGCAGGTTGAAAATTAAAATCGACAGCTAAAGGGTGGTCACATAAAAGAACATGGTCTGATCGCCCCGAACTGGTGGGCTGAGTGCCTGCAAGAGGAGAAAGCTGGTGATTAATGCAGTGCTTTGGGGGGAGGCGTTTGTGTTCCACTCCGGTCTGTGGTTTGTGCCGTTGTGTGTGAAGCTTGAGGGGGTCAACAGAGGCAGCAAGTAAAATTGGCTGTCTTCCTAGCAGACAGCAGCAGTGACACCAGGAGGAACTGGGGAGCTATAGGGTCATAGTTCCTGTGTTCAAAATACTCAGCACACATTGGTTTTGAAGATCTTGGTCAGCAAGCCTGAGCAACACCAAAAGAAAACAAGAGAATGCTACCTTATTGAGCTGCCACACAGGCTTACACCTTGGGGCAAAAGAATCACAGAATGATAGAAACATTAAGGTTGGAAAAGACCTCTAACCATCACCCCAAGACTGCCATTCCCAATTTTGTCATGTCTACACAGTTTTTGAACACCTCCAGGGATGGTGACCCCACCGCTGCTCTGTGCAGGGAGCGGAGTGGCTGCTCTAGTTTCCACCTGGGATAGTTAATTCTCAAAATAAGATGGGAGGGGACAGGGCAGAGAGACACGAACACAAGCAAACACGTGTCCTGATCCCTGTGGTAGCCAGCTCCTCCAGGTACACTTGACCTACAGGCTGGGCCCTCCAAAGCTGATCTGGCTTCACATGTGCCAGTGACCGCACACTGACACGCCCCCATGTGCTCCAGCTGTTGGCACAAGCTGGCAAAGGTCCTTACACCTCTGCTCTAGCTCTAGTCCCTGGTTCTCAGTTTCCCTCATTCCTGTCTCCCCAGTTGCTGGCACCACAGGCACGTGGGCCCCTGTGACTTCAGTGGCGAGCACTCAACCCCCCTCCCATCCCCCTGCCCTGAGAACCCTGCACTTAGGAAAATACCGAGATGGCATTTGATGAGGAGACAGGATATCTTACACTGATCAGGTGGAAGGCATGGCCAGACAATTCAGCAGCCTGTGTGCACACCACAAGCCCTTTCTACCCCCTTTGTCCCTCTGTTTTCTCGTGCTGCTTCCAGTCACAGCTTTGGAAAATGCTCTAAAACTAGGATTGTCCCAGTAGTTTGATTCACTTGTAGGGTACTTATCTTAGTGACCGAGCTGCTCGGTTCCGCTCGCTTACACACCGGTGTGGCGGCCGGGCGGCGCATGCGCAGTAGGGCGCACAGACGCTGCTCGGCGTCGCCGCCTGGCGAGAAAATTGCGAAACTGTAGCTGGACAGCCGCGCGTGCGCAATGGAGCTCGCGGCTCCGCGGTCTCCTGTCGCCGCCGTTGCCGAGCGACCAGGCCGCGGCAGCGCCGCAGGACCGAGGAGCATGCGCAGTAGAGCACCCCGCAGACGTGATTTCAGCTCCTTTCCCACACCAACCGCCTTTATTCCAGGTCTGTGCTTTTTATTTCCAGTCCCAGTCTTTATTGCAGCCCCAAGTGATTTCAGCTCCTTTCCCACAGAAACAACCTTTATTCCAGCCCTGTAGATTTTATTTCCAGCACCAGTGTCTGTATTCATGTCCCAAGTGATTTCAGCTCCTTTCCCACACAAACAACCTTTACTGCAGCCCTCTAGTTTTTATTTCGAGCCCCAGTTTCTTTATTCCTGCTCCCAGTGATTTCAGCTTCTTTCCAACACAACCTTTATTCCAGCCCTATAGATTTTATTTCCAGCGCCAGTGTCTGTATTCACTCCTTTCTGAAGCGCACAGTCTTTATTCCAGCCCCCAGTGATTCCAGCTCCTTTCCCACCCAAACAACCTATATTGCAGCCCTAGTTTTTATTCCTGCCCCAGGTTCGGCGTTTCATCTCCAGCCACAGCCAATATTCAACTCCAGCTCTGTCGTGTCTCAGCTCGACCTGCAGCCGTGATTTCAGCTCCTTTCCCACACCAACCACCTTTATTCCAGCTCTGCAATTTTTATTTCCAGCTCCACAGTCTTTATTTCTGCCCCAAGTGATTCCAACTCCTTTCCAAGCCCCACACTACTGCTCCCCCCTCTTTCTTCCAGCCCCTCGCCCCCAACCCCCCATTTATTCCAGCCCTACTGACTTTACTGCGGCTCCAGCTCAGCGTTGTTTCAGCTCCAGCCCTGTGGTGTCTGTCTCTGCTCCAGCTCTACAGCTTCCCTCTGCCTCCGCCTTCTCCCGGCAGCACTGGGGGCTGTTGACAAGGTCATAAATCAATCACTGTCATCGGGCACAGTCCCCCAGTGTTGGTCCCCAGCCTCAGCTGCCGATGCAGGCCTGTGCCTGGAGCCCCACCCGCAGTGAGGGTCCCACGGCCCTGACATCCCCCCAGCCCCTGCCAGCAGAGCAGCTGGGGCTCCAGTTCCCCCCACCCAAAGGCTGGTGCTGAGCCTCAACCCACCCTCTCCACCCCGCCGCTTCAGGCTGACACACAGCACTTATATCTTTGCAGGGCTGGAGGCATCCCCGGGGCTGCTCCTCCTCCGGCTTTTGGGGGAATTTGGGGGGGAAGCGGGAGCGGGGGCACTCATCCCAAAGCCTAGGAGTGATTTGGAACTGAGGGCACCTCCCACTGGGCGGAGCCAGCCCGAGGACATTGGGGGCAGCAGAACCCCCCGGACAAACTTTGTTTCCTATCACTGCTCTCGGTGTCTTTGAGCCATCGGGGCACACGGCGGGTTTCACAGTCACAACTTTATTGCCGTCACAAGTTGTCATTTAAAGCTCCAGATGCCACTCACAGCAACACCCGCGGCTCGCCGAGACCAGCCCCCCCCGACCCGCACTGGGGCTCCGACCCCTCTTGTCCCGCGCCTGTTGCGGCCGGTGCCTCTTCAGCCTGTGGCTGCGGCTCAGCGCCACGAGCGGCAAGCAGCCCCAAGGACACGACAGGACCCCGCTGCCGCACCCCCCCACGCCGCAGCACACAGGTCGCACTGGGCCAGGCCGAGTCCACACCCGTTACTCCCACCCCAATACACGAGTCCCTCGGTGGCTGGCGCTGCACCGCCCCTCTCCCGGAGCTTCCCCCGCAGGGCTCACCAGAGATCCCCGAATCCATAAGGCAACAACAGCAAACACACTTCTCACCCTCGCCGCTTCTCACTGACAGCGGTGGGGCTCCGCCGCCACTTTTAAAGCATGTGGCCACGCCCACCAGCGCCCGCCCGCCTATCGCTGCCGCGCCAATCTGCCGTTCTGGCCCAATCACGTAATTCCTTTTCAATCCGGTCCCCGTCCCCCGTGGTGGCCGCTCCGTCCAGTCCCCGGCCGTCGTTTCAATCCGGTCCGCACCGTCTCCGCTCCGCGCGGTCCCAGCTCGCCCTTTCAGTTCGGCTGCGCCCAATCCTGGCCCGATGTTTCAATCCGGCCCCGCGCTGTCCCAGAGCTGGGACCGCCCCGGGACCTCTGGGCCCCGGGGCGGCGGAGCCTCCGTGCCCGCTCCTGTTGGAGTCCCGCAACGCCGCCCTCCCTCGAGGTGTTCCGGGCCCCGTGGCGGGGGCGCCAGGGCAGCTGCGGAACCGGGCCGGGCCGGGCGGAAGCGACCGGGAGCCAGAAAGGAAGGGAGGAAGGCGTGGGCTCTTCACAAAGCCGAGCTCAGTGGTCGCCGCCCCTTCGTCGCATGGAGCGGCCGGGAGCGACCGTGCCGCAGCCCCGGGGCCCGGCCTGGAGGAGCTCAGCACAGCGGAGCCCCGGTCCGAGCGGTACCCGCCCGGTCTTGGCTCCCGCGGCTGCACGGGCACAAGCGGCGGCTGGGCCCGGCCGACGCGATCTGAAATACTTCCCGGCTCGGGGGCTTGATCGTTAACTGGCAGCGACCGCGATGCGGCGCCTCCCGCACTGGCACACAAACGCAGCCTCCGGGTCGAAGGCGCTAAGACTCTCCCGAAATGGCGGCGGCGCGATCGCGGCCTTCAGGGGACGGGGGAAGCCGGGACGCGGCGCGGGAGGGGGGCGGGCCCGGATTGAAAGGGCAAGGCGCGATTGGGCAGAGCTGGAGTGAGATGGGCAGGGCTGAGTCGGACCGGATAGAGAACAGCAGGGCAAGCGTGGGCGGGGCGCGTGTGCGCGGGTCTGGGCGGTGTCTCGGGCCCGGATTGGCGGGACCGGAGCCTGGAGAGCGCGTGCGCAGTGGCGTTAGTGCGGAGCGGTGCCGTGCCGTGCCGGAGCTGCTGCCCCGGGAGGGCTGGTGAGCCGGGCTGGGGGCGCTGGGAGCGGGGCGGCGCTGAGCCCGGGGCCTCTTTACGTGTAGGCAGGTGGGCTCGCGGTGTGCTGCGGGGCCGGCGTAGGAGCCGTGGGCGGGGGTCCGGCAGTGCCGGGCGGGAGGCGGGTGGGGAGAGCCGTGCCGAGGCGGGTTCTGGCGGGCGGTGCCCTGGGTAGGGCAGCCAGTCCGGTCCTTTGGGCCGAGCAGAGCCGAGCCCCGTCCCGCCGGCTTCTCCCTCCTTGGGTCGGGCGTGTGCGGCCCCGGGGGGTGGCGCGGAGCCGAGCGGGTCCCGGTGTTTGCGGGGAGGGTGGGGGTGGTGCCACCGGGCGCTGCCCGGGGCGGGGGGGCGGTTTGGTTCCCGAGCGGGGTCGGAGCCACACCGGGGGTCGGGGTTGTGGTTGAGCAGCTATGCTGGGTTGTCCCTGTCCCAGCATCCGGGTGGGCTGGGACGGGAAATGGTGATTAAATAAAGACAGAACAGAAAACACTGCCAAACCTGGTATTATTTTATTGTGATGTAATTGAAGGCACGAGACCTGTGGTATTGTGAAGTGTAATGGAGTGCAATAAGACTTTCCTCGGGTGTGGGTGGGGGGATGCTGCCGCAGGGCCCCGGGGCTGGTTCCTCCCTGTGGGAGGTGCCCCCCAGTTCCCAAGCACTTGCGGGCCGGGGCCTTGGGCTGGGGGTGGGCACCCTCTCCTTTTCCCTTCACGCAACTGCCTGGAGCAGCAGCCCCGGGGGTGTCTCTAGCCCCCCAGTATGAGGACTGAGTGCTGTGTTTACTCTTAAGTAAAAGAGTAAATCCAGGTACGGGCCCTCGTCCCATTTTCCTTTCCTTTCACAAAACAATATTAACTGCAGAATAGCGTTACGGTTCAGGGTTCCGTTCAAAGGTCACGTTTTGCTATTTCATTTATACACTGGCCACTCTATGATGACACTATTCAGTGAGCTGACCGAAGAGCATGCGCAGTAGAGCGAGCGGAATCCTCTTGGTGCTGCCGCCTGGTGGACACGCCTCGGTACTGCGCAGGTGGCCCAGCGTACGAAAGCCACTGCGTTCTGCCGCCTTGCGGACTCGCTGCGGTACCGCGACGATGCACGAGAAACCCCGTTCGTGCTGTCGTTTTGCGGACACTCCGCGGTTCCGCGGCCGGGCGGCGCAGCGAGAGCGGCAGAGCGCTTGGAAGCGGCGCGCCGCCGTTGCCTAGCGACCACGCCGTGGCAGCGCCTCAGGAAGAGGCGCATGCGCAGCAGTGCGCACTGAAGGCGCCCAGGCTATCTTGCGCATGCGCTCTGGGGCGATGTGGCGCCCCGCGGAATGCTGGGAAGTGTACCACTCGCATGCATCTCGGGGGTGATTGACATCTGCGGACAGCTGTCTGCGCGTGCGCATTAGATCGCTCTCTGTGCACTCCGTGCTGCCGCCTGGCGGACACACCGCGGTACTGCGCCCGGGTGCCGCAGAGCACGAAACCCGCCGCGTTCCTGCGGCGGTGCACGCGAAACCTGTTGCGTGCTGCCGCCTTGCGGACACTGACCGGTACTGCGGCCGGGCGGCGCAGCGCCCGCGGCAGGACGCTTGAAAGCGGCGCGCCGCCGTTGCCTAGCGACCACGCCGCGGTAGCGCCGCTGTTTCGAGGCGCGTGCGCAGTAGGGCGCGCTGAAGCTGCCCGGGGGACCCTGCGCATGCGCTCTGGGGCGGTGTGGCGCCCCGCGGGATGCCGGGAAGCGCGCCCAGCCCACGAGCGGCTCCTGCCGCGGAGCGCGCGCGGTTCGCCCGGGCTCCCGGCGCCGGTCCCGGCCGCGTGACGCCGCGCTGGGCGCCGGGCGGTGCCGCCGGCTCCGCGCTCCCTCCCGGTGAGGCGCCGCCTCCGCCGCCCCGCGCGGGGTCGGCCGGGGCCGGGCGGTCGGCGGCGCGCGGGGTCGCGGCGGGCCGGGGCTCCGCGGGGTCGGTGCGGGGCCCGCGGGCGGCGAGACGCCGCGCGTTCTCCCCTCGGCCGCGGCCGGCGTTGTCCCGGCGCCGCTCCGTGCCGGGGCTTTTCTCCGCGGCTAGCGGCGGGGCGTCTGGGCCGGGCTGGGGGGTCGCGCCGGCGCCTCGGGGGTGCGGCCACCCAGAGCTGCCCTTCCCCGAGCAGCCGGCACGGGTCGGGGCTCGCGTTGGGGCAGCGCTCGGCAGCTGTTCGGGCTCGGTGCTCGGCGGGGTCGGGGGGGGGAAGGTGGCGGTGCGGGGTTGTTGTTCAGGCTTGTGGTTTTCGCTGGGTTTTGGGGTTATCGGGGTTCTGCGGGGCTTTGCGTTGGGCCTGGGGTTAGTGGGGTCGGTGCGGGCTTGTGGGGTTGTTTTAGTTGGATAGGGGAAGTTGGTTGGGGCTGGCGGGTTTTTGGGGGTGCGGGGGGGTGTCCGTGGGGTTTGTGTTGGGTTTGTGTCTCTTTTTAATTGCGGCTTGTGGGTTTTCTGGCTCGTGGGGTTGTTTTGGTGGAGGAGGGCTTGGGGCTTCTGTTGTGGTTTTTGTGGTGGTTTTGTTTTTTCATGGTGTCCGGGGTTTCCAGGTTTGTTGGCTTTTTTTGATTTGGTGGTTATTTTGGTTTGGTTTTTTGTTGGGGTTTTTTTCGGGTTTTTTTTTCGGTTGGGTTTTAGGGTTTTCTGTGGCTTGCAGGATTTTTTAAATTCTTTTTTTTCTGGTCTGGGTGGGCTCAGGCCTTGGATGGGGTTTTTTATTCCTTTACCACATTACCGTAAATGGAAATGGAGTGCAGAGGCTGCTCTGCCTTTTGTTCCCTTGTCAGCAAACATCTGCAACCTCAGCTTGTGTAACAGACGGGCCCGAGCAAGTAGGTTTTGCACTGCGGTGTCTCTTTGGGAATGGTTATGTTGCTCTCAGTTCTGCTCAAGAGTGGGAGCTGAGCTGGACTTGTGCTTTGCCCTTGCAGATGCCGTCCTGGAGAAGGCAAGCGTGTTCTGAAGCCGTTGAAGGGCCCCATTGAGGCGACGTTGAGGGAGTTTCACGCCGCAGACGGGTCTTGGAAAGAGCAACAGGAAAACCTGCAGCTGGTGCGGCGGAGGAATCCTCAGGAACTGGGCGTGCTTGTTCCCACACCAGACTTCTATTGAAGGAGTATGTTGACCCAGTCCAAAAGAGGGTCAGGGGTTTCCCCATGTCAAACACGACCTGCAGCAGAGGTGCAGTGCTGCTCCCAGCACCCGTGGTGTCACAGCACAGTGTCTGTTGGTGTGAGAGTGGGGACATGAATTACAAGATGTGGAGATGCTTGAAGGAGATCATCGTTGGTGCCTGAGATAACTTGTCATGAATGCTATGATCCTGTTACTCCGAATATCAGGAACCTGTAGTAATGTAGTGTTTGCCAAGCACCTAGCACTGTGACATGTCTGCCGGAGCGGTGGCTGATGCACTGCTCAGGAGCTGCAGCAGGTACTTAAAGGACATTTCCTTCTGCTGGGACAGCAGCTTAAGAGCCTGCGAGCTAAAAACAAAGCAGGTGAGATGAGGAACAGGGGACGCATTGAAAGAAAATGTTGCTGTCAGTCACAGCAGAAGCCAGTGAGTGGTCTGTCCTGCCTGGACATCTTGGTCAGGTCAGGATCTCTTCTAGAAGACTGATCTGTGCTGTGTAGTGGGTCCCAGCACTGGCCAGGGACCACTGTGGTGTAATCTTGCCAGGCTTCTTCTTGACTAAGGTGATTGCATCATTCATTGATAAGAGAACTTATATTTGTCAGGAGCAATGAGGAAATTTTAATTGTAACTACTCAGCAGTGGTAATTTGTGACCAAGGAATGATCTGGCACAGAGGGCAAGAAGGCCCAACTGCAAGGGGTCAGTCTGGCTGGAAGCAGGAATGCCAGAGACAGACTCCTTGCAAGGGAGCGAGGTTTCCCTTGGTGATAAGAGCCCCAGCACTGCCTTGTAGCCACCCTGGAATGGGAATGCTCAGGGGCCACCATCCTGGTGATGCAAGTACATGTAAGAAATCTGCTCATGATGCAGTTTGCAGGCTCCATGTAGAACCATCTATTGCAGGAAGACTCTGCCTAATGTTCATTACATTTTACTTTTTTAAGCACAAAGGTGTGTTTAATTTGCCTCAACAGGAGTCTCCTAAGAGAAGTCATGAATTCCATTTTGGACCTTTCCTGAATGCTTCCTGCATGACTTTGCTCTAGAAGCAACCTTCTGGAATGTTTCCAGGGAGGTGACTGGGGCGGTCATTGCACATGGACAGAGCAGTGCCAGCTCAGAAGGGATGCTGCCAGTACATTCCCTCTCTTGAGGTTAGCATGCAGTGCTCAGAGGACAGGGCAGGGAGTGAGTTTGCTCTTTTGGCAGCAGTGTGGTCTTGCAACAGCCCAAGCAAGCCATGGAACTCCACACAGCTCCAGCAGCAAGTGTATCAGTTGTCTTGCAGCATCCTTTGGAAACAGAAAGGAACTGAGGCCTTCAAAGCTTAGTCCCCCGTTTCATCTTTACCAGTTGACCTACCAATCACTTTTCAAACAATATCCTGAAATGTGAGAAATAAATTCATTGTTGGGTCCTGGCTTTATTTTTTTGAAAGGATCAGATCTTGTGGCAGTCCTGTTTCTGGCAGGAATCACCTGTTGAATGTGTCAGGAGATCTTATCTTACATAAAAAAGGTAGTATTATAAAAAAGCTAGCTTTGCTTCTGTTCTTATTGCCCTTCTTTGACCCCATTTACTCAGAGGGCCCCCTTTGGCCCATTTTGCCCCCTTTGGCCCCCATTTTTGCAGAGGGCCCCCTTTAGGCCCTATTTTCCCAGAGGGCCCTCTCAAGCCCCCTTTGGCCTCCTTTGGCCCCCATATTTCAAGCAAGACCCCTTGCTCCCTCTTTGGCCCCTATTTTCCCAGTTGGCCCTCTCTGGCCCACTTTGGCTCCCTCTATCCCAGAAATAGCCCTTGGGCCCCCTTTGGCCCCTACTTTCTCAGAGGGCCCCCTTTGTCCTCCATTTCCCAAAGTGCCTCCTTTGGCCTCCTTGGGCTTCCTTTGGTCCCCACTTTCCCTATAAGCTGCTTGGTGTGTTTCCCCTTTCATCAGGCTACTGCCAAATTTGTTTGCCACGGTTTAGCCACCGTTTACCACTGCGGGGCTTGCACTGAAGGGGAGGTGGCTTGCATGCTGTGTTCCCAAAGCGTGCCGCTTTCATCTGGCTCCATTTCCTCTTCCAGGGTGCCACTCTGTCTGTATACCTTAAAAACCAGTTATTACAGCAATACATAAACATGGTCCTGCACCAGACCTGCAGTCTCCAAGGTCACTGCACGACATGCAGTACATCAGGAACGCCTGCTACCCGAGGCTTTCCTGAAGAGCGTACTTACCTTTAGCGTGCCTTACACCCACCTGTTCTGGAGTCCAAGCCCTCCTGGCATCAGTCCTGGGTGTCACAGTGAGCCGCAGGTTAACGTTACCTGAGCACAGCCAGCTGTTGGCCCTTGGCTTCCTCTGGAGCCCCCAAAGGCACAGTGGACCCCTCCCACACCGTGCCGTGCTGCCGGGAGCCTCTGCCGGCAGTGGGGCCGGGCCGCTCGGGCCAGCAGTGACACCCACGAATGAGCTGCGAGTCGCTTGTGTGCGGCTGCCCTGCTGCACCGAGCTGCCATGCGTGCTGGGTGGGTAGTGCCGCGCCCCGCTGCCCTTCGCAGGCCCCGGCCGCGCTCCGCTGCGGTACAGCCCGGCCCATGCGTGGACGAGGTGTGGCGGAGCGGCGCAGCGCTGAGCTCCGCGGGTGCTGTGTCCCCAGGTACTCGGGCAGAGAGCGCTCGGGCGTTCTGAGGCGGGGGTGGCGGGTTCTGCGTGGGCCAGTGCCCGCGGGCTGGGACGCCGTGGCCGCGTTGGCGTGTTGGAGCGGGGCCTCGGCAGGAAAGGCGCAGTGCGCGTTGCTTTGACTCGCCCTGTTCGCCCCCTTTGGCCCCCATTTTCCCAGTGGGTCCCCTTGGGCCCTCTTTAGCTCCAGTTATCCCAGTTGGCCTCCTTTGGCCCCCATTTTCTCATTTGGCCCCCTTTGACCCACTTTGGCCCCCTTTGGCCCCCATTTTCCCAGTTGGCCCACTTTGGCCCCCTTTGGCCCCCATTTTCCCGGAGGCTCCCCTTGGGCCCCCATTTTCCCAGAGGGAACCCTTTGGCCATCTTTGGCCTCCTTTAGCCCCTATTTTCCTAGAGGGCTACCTTTGGCCCACTTTGGCCCCAGTTTCCCAGACGGTCCCTGAGCCGGGGGGGGAGCCGCACCAGGGGTCGGGGTTGTGGTCAAGCTGTGCTGGGGTGTCCTTGTCCCGGCTCCCGGGTGGGCTGGGAGCGGGAAATGGTGCCCCGGGGCTGGTTCCTCCCTGTGGGAGCTGCCCCCCAATTCCCAAGCACTCGCGGGCCAGGGCCCTGGGCTGGGGGTGGGCACCCTCTCCCTTCACACAGCTGTCTGGAGCAGCAGCCCCGGGGGTGTCTCCAGCCCCCCAAGGTGAGGACTGAGTTCTGCATTTGGGGCTGCAAACCCCACCTCAGTCCTGGGGTTTGGCAGCTTGACACACACACACATGCACCCCAAAGACGAAGTGCTGTGTTTTCAGGCCTTGGCCCCAGAGCAGAGTGCTGTGGGTCTGGGCCTGAAACCAACTGGGGGGTAGCGGGGGAATGGGTGTCAGCACCAGCGATTGGGGAGGGGGAACTGGAGGCCTAGCAGCTGTTCCCCCTCCCCAAATGCTGCTGCTGTCAGGGGCTCTTTTTGAAGTTATTGCTTCCATTTAGCATTTTGGAGGGTGGACGCTTATAGAGCAGGAAGTGACATAAGGCACTGTTAGGACCATTGTGCCTCGGTTAGAATCTCCCTGAGGCCCAAGGTCAGTAGGCTGCTTAGGGGTTCCTTGGGGTTCAGGGTTTCAGGTCAGGATCAGCGTTCAGTGCTCACACGTTTGGTTTGGGAGCTATTGCTGGATGTTTATCATTTTGGAAGGTGAAGCTTGTAGAGCCGGGAAGTGACGTGGGGCTCAGTTAGGACCATTCCCTCAGCTTTGCTTGGACTTTATTCCATGTTATCGGAGCCGTTGGCACGCACGCATCAGTTTCAGCAGAGAAAAAAGGTCCAGCTTTCACCTCAAGATCATCCGGGTTTAGCCTGATGCTGCAGAGGAAGCCTTCTTTCTGCTTCCCTCTCATCCTTACTGGGGTAAAGGTAAAAGAAAGCGCTGTCCTGGGAAACCCGGTTACGCTGGGCTCAGACACCGAACCACCACCAGTTTAACGTGATGCTGGTGTCCTGACTGGACCGGAGCATCCTGAAGGGGTTACGCTTTGCGTGCCGCAGCATCAGAGTGCCAGCGGTTTCTCGTGCGGGAACTTGGGGATCGGCACCAGGGGTTCTTTTCCGTTTTCCTTCTGGCCGGTGTGGCGAGAGGAGCGGCTGCTGCGTGGCGGCAGCAGCATCTCTGGGCCCTGCTGCCTTGGGTGTTTGCTCAGCCTCAGTGCCTTTTGTTTGCCAGCTGCTCTGCTCTGCAGGACGAGTCCCGTGAAGTCCAAGTATTTACTTTCTTTCCTTTACTCCATTCCAGTGCCCTTGTTAATGCAGTCGCTGTTGCTTTCTGTGCAGGCGCCGCAGTGGGCGATGCATTTGCTGCTGTTACTGTATTCTCAGTCGTTAGCGCGTATCCCATGTGTCGAGTTCCTTTCTGAGCAAAGCTGGTGCCATCTGTAAACAGCTCCTGCTCAGGATCCTCATCGGGAACGTCCTTCGCATCTCGCTCAGAGTATGTATGTTTATTGGCCACGATACAGTTACGTTTAGGTGGTTCTTCTTCCTGTGCAGCACTCAAGAAAACGGCAGGATTCGCAGCGTTAGTTGTTTTCAAGGTTACATCATTTTGTTGTGTAAGAACTACCTGGTATTTCATCATCCTTCTAGGAGATAGCCAGTGCGTCCCCTTTAGTTCCAACATTGTGACTGCCGTATGTGGAACATAGACTGTGATGGTTCTTGCCACTGCTTGCAGGCAAGAGGGTCATCCTTTGCTTACCAAGTCCAATTGCTTAGAAAAGGTATCCCACTGGTCTTTCCCAGCTTCCCATTCTTTTGGTCAGAAGTCCCAAAGCAAGATGTTGCAATTAGTGGACAAACAATTGGAAGTCTTTAGTGAAGTCTGGTAATCCCAAGGCTGGTGCTGTCATCAAGGTTAGTTTAAGTTTCCAAAAAGCCGTTTGTTGGTGTCTATTACATATAAAAGGGGGAGACTTCTGGGCTGAGAATTGGCTGCTGAACTGAGCTCAGGGGGTGGTGATCAGTGGAGCAGAGTCTGGCTGGAGACCCGTGACTAGCAGTGTTCCCCAGGGCTCAGTGTTGGGTCCAGTCCTGTTTAATATCTTCATCGCCGACCTTGATGAGGGAATAACATCCACCCTCAGCAAGTGCCGATGATACAGAGCTGGGAGGGGTGGCTGACACACAGGAACACTGCGCTGCCATCCAGCGAGACCTGGACAGGCTGGAGAGCTGGGCAGGGAGAAACCAGATGAGGTTTAACAAAAGCAAGTGGAGATTCTTGCCCCTGGGAAGGAATAACTGTCAGTATCAGTACAGGCTGGGGGTGACCTGCTGGAGAAGAGCTCTGTGGAGAAGGACCTGGGGGTCCTGGTTGATGACAGGGTGGCCAGCAGTGTGCCCTGGGGGCTAAAGAGAGCCAATGGGATCCTGGGGTGCATTAGGAAGAGCGTGGCCAGCAGGTCACAGGAGGGAATCCTCCCCCTCTCCTCCACCCTGGTCAGGCCCCACCTGGAGTATTGTGTCCAGTCCTGGGCTCCCTGGGATAAAAAAGACAGGGATCTCCTTGAGAGAGTCCAGAGAAGGGCTACGAAGATGATGAAGGGCCTGGAACATCTCCCGTATGAGGAAAGGATGAGTGAGCTGGGGCTGTTCAGCCTGGAAAAAAGAAGACTAAGGGGGGACCTTATTAATGTTTATAAATATCTGAAGGATGGGATGCAGGGGTAAATGGCCAGCCCCTTTTCAGTGTCTGTGGGGACAGGACAAGGGGCAGTGGCCTCAAGTTAGAGCACAGGAAGTTCTGCACCAACATGTGGAAGAACTTTTACCCAGTGAGGGTGACAGAGCCCTGGGACAGGCTGCCCAGGGAGGTGGTGGAGTCTCCTTCTCTGGTGATATTCAAGACCCATCTGGATGCCTATCTGTGCAATATGAGTTAGGGAGCCTGCTTTGGCAGGGGGGTTGGACCCGATGATCTCTCGAGGTCCCTTCCAATCCCTGTGATTCTATACAATGGTTAGGCTGTTAGGCCACAATGCGTGATTCAGAGCCAACACCATCCTGCCATTGCCAGAAATGCTCTTGGTTCACATACAGTCCGAGGCTCTGGAATACCACAAATTGCCTCTTTTCAGTCTGTCCCCAGCCTTTATTGCCCTTGTGAAATTTCCAAGCCCAAATATATTAGAGTTTGGCTTGCTATTTGAGCTTTCTTCTGGAATACCTTGTACCCATTAAGTCCCCCAAAGTTTAAAAGTTCAGTGGTTCCCTGTATGCAGGCCGACTTCGGTGGCTATAAGAATACCATCCAGATATTGCAAGAGCGGAGTCACTGTCTCCTGGTTTGTCAGACCGTTTTTAAATCCTTGGGGTAGCTGTGACCATATCAGCTGTGCCTTGTGCCCTGTTTGGGGACTCTCCCACTCAAAAGCAAATAATTGATGACCCTTTTTTTTCCGGGGTATGCAAAAGAAAGCATCTTTTAAATCAAGCACTGTAAACCATTGATAATTCTCCTCCAGAGCAGTCAACGCTGTATAAGGATTTGTCACTACTGGGTGCCTGTCTTTCACAATTTGATTTATAGCTCTTAGCTCCTGTACCGATCTATACTCACCGTTTGGCTGTCGTGCTGGTAAAAAAGCTGTGTTATATTCTGATTCACACTCTCTTAAAACCTTCTATTTCAGAAATGTATCAATCAAACTTTTAATTCCCTGTTTTGCCTCAGGTAGCCTTGGGTAGGAAAGCCACTGCGTTTTGCCTCCTTGCGGACTCGGCGCGGTGCTGTGTGGGTGCAGGCGAAACCCGCTGCGTGCTGCCGCCTTGCGGACGCTGACCGGTACTGCGGCCGGGCGGCGCAGCGCGCGCGGCAGAGCGCTTTAAAGCGGCGCGCTGCCGTTGCCTAGCGACCACGCCGCGAGAGGGCCGCAGGACCGAGGAGCATGCGCAGTAGTGCGCGCCGAAGCTGCCCGGAGTATCCCGCGCATGCGCTCTGGGGCGATGCGGAGCCGCGCGGAATGCCGGGAAGTGTACCCAGCCCACGCGCAGCAGGGCTCGTACATGTCCGGGCATTCGCCGTGGAAGGAGCGCGCGCGATTTGCCCGGGCTCCCGGCGCCGGTCCCGGCTGCGGGACGCCGCGCTGGGCGCCGGGCGGTGCCGCCGGCTCCGCCGCCCCGCAGGGGGTCGGCCGGGGCCCGGGAGGTCGGCGGTTCGCGGTGTTGAGGGGTCGCGGCGGGCCGGGGCTCCGCGGGGTCGGTGCGGGTCCCGCGGGCGGCGAGGCGCCGCCCGTTCTCCCCCCGCCCGCGACCGGCGTTGTCCCGGCGCCGCTCCGTGCCGGGGCTTTTCTCCGCGGCTTGCGGCGGGGCGTCTGGGCCGGTGGGGACGGCTCCGGGGTTCGCGGGCATCGCGCGGCGGGGCCTCGGCGGGGTGCGGCCAAGCCAGAGCTGCCCTTCCGCGAGCAGCCGGCACGGGTGAGGTGAGTCAGCCCGGGCTGGTTCCTCACCGCCTGGCATCGCTCCCCCATCGAAGGGGCCGGGCGGAGCGGGTCGGTCTTCAGTGCTTCCCGGGCATCCTGAGGGTGTCTGGGGCGTGGTGTCTGGGCTCGCGTTGGCGCAGCGCTCAGCAGCTGTTCGGGCTCGGTGCTCGGCGGGGTCGGGAGGGGGAAGGTGGCGGTGCGGGGTTTTCTTTCAGGCTTGTGGTTTTCACTGGGGTTTGGGAGTATGGGGATTCTGTGGGGCTTTGCGTTGGGCCTGGGGCTTGTGGAGTCAGTGCGGGCTTGTGGGGTTGTTTTAGTTGGATAGGCGAGGTTGGTTTTGGCTCGCGGGTTTTTTGGGATTTTGGGAGTGCGATGGGTGTCTGCGTGGTTTGTGTGGGTTTGTGTCTCTTTAGAGTTTCGGCTTGTGGGTTTTCTGGCTCGTGGTGTTGTTTTGGGGAGCTGTGCAGACCTGACTGGACTGGAGCGTCCCAAAGGGGTTACGTTTTGCGTGCCACAGTGTTAAGAGTGCGAGTGGTTTATTGCGTGGGAAGTTGGGAATCGGCACCCGGGGTTTTTTTTTCCTTTTTCCTTCTGACCAGTGTGGCGGCAGGAGCGTCTGCTCCACCGCAGCAACATTTCTGGGCCCTGCTGCCTTGGGTGTTTGCTCAGCCTCAGTGCCTTTTGTTTGCCAGCTGCGCTGCTCTGCTCTGCAGGATGAGTCTCGTGAAGAGGGCCCCCCCCCCCGTGACCCCTTAGGGCGTTAAGGCTGTCCCCGTGTGCCCATAATGGCAGGGCCAGAGTGTGAGCCGAGGAGCAGAGGGTGATGGCTTAGGAATTTCTGTCCCGCTCGCCACAGCTTTGCCACCGACAGACGTGATGATGGGCAAGGTGGGTGTCAGGTCCAGGAGTCACGGGGCTGAGTTTCAGGATGGGGACAGGGAGAGGGTCGCTGTCAGTTGCTGAGGCTTCAGCTGCCAAGGGCTGAGGTTTGGGTTTTCGAGCTGCTGATGTGTGTTTTCTCGTTCTACAGAGCTACTCTTAGAGGTCGCAGTCACCAGGAACTTATCTACACAAAGCAGATAAGCCGGCACTTCTGTTCTTCCAGCGCTGGGGAACACGCTGGCTCCACCAAGGACATGTTCACCCACAGGTACAAAGCACAAAATATTTCTACAATGTTTAGTGAAATTGTTGCGCAAAAAGGCTCGCTTCTTAGCTTGGCCTTTGCAGTGACTGGCTTTTGCTTGCTTCGCTCTATTTATATTCTTCTATAAAAATCATTGGTTAACTATAATGATTGTTTTAAATACAAAGAGGGGAGGGTAATGATTAGCATGTTCCTGTGATTTCCTGGAAATCATGATCATATGTAAACGTTCTCCGCGCACGCGTAGTTATACTGCAGAGTCGGTAGCGGTTTTTCCGTAGTGATAAAGGCACACACCCTCTTGTTCTCAAAAGTCGTAACGTGCTGTATATTCTCATAGCTGCTATAACTCTTTTAAAATCCAAATCATATCCTAAACTAAAACCGAAATAATCTCCCAGATTCACCCCTGTTTTTAACTTACCCGCTTGAGTTTTCTGCTGTACTACTGGGATTTTTAAACATGCCTTACAGTTTGCTGTTACTGACTCAGCCATTTCTAGCATTCGCACTGACACTAAGTGCCTCTTTAGGAACGTCACAAGGGCGCCTGCGCCCCAATGGCATTCTTGATGTCTTATTTGCAATGTTTCTCTCCATCTCTATCTTATATTTCAAAAATGTATCGATCAACCTTTTAATTCCCTGTTTTGTCTCAGGTAGCCTTGGGTATTGTTTAATCCTAACTGGTTTTGCACTTGCTTTCAATTCAGTTTTTACTGGCTGTGCTAATTTAGACTTTCCTGGGATGTCAGTTTCCTATACCGTAAGGACCACTGCATAACTTATTTCTGGTGGGGTTTCTTGTATCTTTTGGCTTTTAACAACAATTCCCCATTTTTGAAAACAATTTATGTGTTCAATTTAGAGAATAGATTCATTCCCATGAAGGGTATAGGACTTTCTGGAACGTACAGGAATTCACGAGGTAAAATTTTGTTTCCAAATTGCAAATTCAGGGGTTGTGAGAAGGGCCAGTGTTCCCCTTTCCCTGTGGTTCCCACTCTATTTGCCGTTTTACTTCCAATTTTCCCTTTTGTTTCTTCGACACTGAGAAGCGACACTGAGAACGCTGCTCCCGTATCTGCCAGAAATGTAACCCGTTTCCTTTTTTTTGTTTTTTTTTTTTCTTTTTCCCTCTTCTCCTCTTTTTATCTTATTTTAAATCTTCCATGCTCAGGGGAGGGTACAGCAGGAATTCTCAGGGCAGTGGTAGCAATATCTAATTCTGTCAATTCCTTTTCATGCCAAACGTCTACAGCACATTTTGGGAGTGGTACGTGCAGAGCAACATCCTTGAACCTTTTTGCCTTTGGTGGTAAGAGACATTTCTTGGTTGATGGATTTGCATTCTTTTTCCACTCTGATTTTTCTCTTAAGTAACAGAGTGAATCCAGGTACGGGCCCTCGTCCCATTTTCCTTTCCTTTCACAAAACAATATTAACTGCAGAATAGCGTTACAGTTCAGGGTTCCGTTCAAAGGTCACTTTTTGCTAGTTCATTTATACACTGGCCACTCATGATGACAATATTCAGTGAGCTGATTTTTACAAAAAGTACCATGTTAGAGCAGTTGCAGGTAGACTGTCAGCGTAGTTTTGTGAGATGTTTTTTGAACGATAAAGAATTCTGCAATTCCACGTGTGAATTTAACATTGAAGATGCAGGAATGAATCTCTGGCTGGCTTTAGAGCATTGCATTGAAAGTCTGAGTGGTTTCTCTTCTTTCCCTGCTACAGGCGAGAGCTCAGGAGCTCGTGTTTCCCGTGAGAAGGTGGCATGTAACCTCGGGGTCAGAGATTCCGGCGCCTTTATCTGAACCAGACGTATCGCGGTCTGGGTCCGTGTTTGTGCCTGTTGGTCTCGACAGATCCCGGTGGGTCGGAAGAGGAAGTCGGAAGGACGAGAGAGTGCCTAGTTCAGGATTAAAATGCGTTGTTAGTCTTGCTAGTTCAGGCTCCTTACGGAAAAAAATAGCAAAGAGGGTTGGTAAGGCTTATTTTCTTTTATTTTTTTTTCTGGTTCCTTGTCAGCTTAGGGGTTGGGTGGGTTGTTTTAATGGGGTCTGGGATTTGTGGGGGTTTTGTGTTGGTTTTGTTTGGGTTTTTTTTTAATCTCGGTTTGCGAGGAGGGGTTTGGTTCTCTGCTTTCTGAAGGCTTTGGGGTTCTGTGGGTTGTGGGTTTGCCAGAGGGTTCGGGGTTTCTGTGGCATTTTGGGTTTCCATGGCTTTTCTTGTGAGGGTCTGAGCTTTGGGGGTGTTTTTAATTGGGTTTTGTGGCTACTTTGGTTTTCAGTCTTTGGTGGGGGGGGAGGTTCTAGTTTGTGAGGATTCTTTGGGTGTTTTAGTTAGTTTGTTTGTTTTCCGCATCTGTCTCTGTCTGGTTCCCTGTTGCCAGTTTTTAATTCTTCCCTCTCCTCGCTGTAGCGGCTCTGTACTAGGGGTGGTGTAATGTATACCCTGCCTCTCCGCTGAGGTTAAAGGAGCTGGCTTTTTCCGTGGTGGCCGCGTCTCTTTGAGCTGAGCCTAGAGTCCCTTTTCTTGCTTTTTCCAGGGGCTTCATGGCAATTCACACCCAGATGGAAACTCTTGTGTCAAACTGGGCTGGAGCAATAGCTTTCCAGGGGAGCAGGAGCAAGCCTGGTGCAGAAGCGATTCCTAAAGGCTTTGGGTGATGCGCTCAGGCACTGGAGAGTCAGGCAGCGTGACAAGTGAGTTTGAAAAGTGTGGTCGTTTCACCCCAGCCCCCGTCTGAGCGCCGCAGGCACGGGTGCTGTGTGCAAGGGGGAGGAGGTTGGAAAGGGGAGGGAAGAGAAAACCAAAGGTGCAGTTCTAGTGTGCAGGGATGAGGAGAGTTTATCCGGAAGTAACAGAGAGAGAATTAGCAAAAGCAGGACTTTGTAGCAAAATAGCTTGAAACTGGTGATGCACAGTGCAGTTTGTCCCCAAAGTGCAGGGCTCAGGCTGTGCAGCTCAGCGCTGTGCCAAAGCCGGACTGTCCCCAAACCGCACGTCCTGGAGCCGTGTGCTCCAGCCCCCCGTGTCCCGAAAGCCTCCCTTTATGCTGATCAGGATGTCAGTGGCATGGAGTAGCCCTCTGCTTAGTTTAGGTGAGGTGCCCTGTCCCTGTCCCCTCCCAGGTTCCTGGGTGCCCCCCGGCCTGTTGTATAGCCGGGCAGTATGAGAAGCTGGCAAGTGTGTGACCGCTTGGCACGAACTAAAAGCATTGGGTGTGTTCATGACAGTGCTCTCGCCTTAATGCCAAACGCAGCTGAGGACAAACTCTTCCTCCTGGCTCTGTGCTGCTTTCTGCTGCTGCGCTGGACTCGCTGTGTATAGAGCGCTTGAAAGCGGCGCGCGGCCGTTGCCTCGCAACTATGCGGCGGTAGCGCCGCAGGACCGTTCAAAGGTCACGTTTTGCTGTTTCATTTATACACTGGCCACTCTATGATGACACTATTCAGTGAGCTGACCGAAGAGCATGCGCAGTAGAGCGAGCGGAATCCTCTCGGTGCTGCCGCCTGGCGGACACGCCGCGGTACTGTGCCGGGTGGCTCAGCGTAGGAAAGCCACTGCGTTTTGCCTCCTTGCGGACTCGGCGCGGTGCTGTGTGGGTGCAGGCGAAACCCGCTGCGTGCTGCCGCCTTGCGGACGCTGACCGGTACTGCGGCCGGGCGGCGCAGCGCGCGCGGCAGAGCGCTTTAAAGCGGCGCGCTGCCGTTGCCTAGCGACCACGCCGCGAGAGGGCCGCAGGACCGAGGAGCATGCGCAGTAGTGCGCGCCGAAGCTGCCCGGAGTATCCCGCGCATGCGCTCTGGGGCGATGCGGAGCCGCGCGGAATGCCGGGAAGTGTACCCAGCCCACGCGCAGCAGGGCTCGTACATGTCCGGGCATTCGCCGTGGAAGGAGCGCGCGCGATTTGCCCGGGCTCCCGGCGCCGGTCCCGGCTGCGGGACGCCGCGCTGGGCGCCGGGCGGTGCCGCCGGCTCCGCCGCCCCGCAGGGGGTCGGCCGGGGCCCGGGAGGTCGGCGGTTCGCGGTGTTGAGGGGTCGCGGCGGGCCGGGGCTCCGCGGGGTCGGTGCGGGTCCCGCGGGCGGCGAGGCGCCGCCCGTTCTCCCCCCGCCCGCGACCGGCGTTGTCCCGGCGCCGCTCCGTGCCGGGGCTTTTCTCCGCGGCTTGCGGCGGGGCGTCTGGGCCGGTGGGGACGGCTCCGGGGTTCGCGGGCATCGCGCGGCGGGGCCTCGGCGGGGTGCGGCCAAGCCAGAGCTGCCCTTCCGCGAGCAGCCGGCACGGGTGAGGTGAGTCAGCCCGGGCTGGTTCCTCACCGCCTGGCATCGCTCCCCCATCGAAGGGGCCGGGCGGAGCGGGTCGGTCTTCAGTGCTTCCCGGGCATCCTGAGGGTGTCTGGGGCGTGGTGTCTGGGCTCGCGTTGGCGCAGCGCTCAGCAGCTGTTCGGGCTCGGTGCTCGGCGGGGTCGGGAGGGGGAAGGTGGCGGTGCGGGGTTTTCTTTCAGGCTTGTGGTTTTCACTGGGGTTTGGGAGTATGGGGATTCTGTGGGGCTTTGCGTTGGGCCTGGGGCTTGTGGAGTCGGTGCGGGCTTGTGGGGTTGTTTTAGTTGGATAGGCGAGGTTGGTTTTGGCTCGCGGGTTTTTTGGGATTTTGGGAGTGCGATGGGTGTCTGCGTGGTTTGTGTGGGTTTGTGTCTCTTTAGAGTTTCGGCTTGTGGGTTTTCTGGCTCGTGGTGTTGTTTTGGGGAGCTGTGCAGACCTGACTGGACTGGAGCGTCCCAAAGGGGTTACGTTTTGCGTGCCACAGTGTTAAGAGTGCGAGTGGTTTATTGCGTGGGAAGTTGGGAATCGGCACCCGGGGTTTTTTTTTCCTTTTTCCTTCTGACCAGTGTGGCGGCAGGAGCGTCTGCTCCACCGCAGCAACATTTCTGGGCCCTGCTGCCTTGGGTGTTTGCTCAGCCTCAGTGCCTTTTGTTTGCCAGCTGCGCTGCTCTGCTCTGCAGGATGAGTCTCGTGAAGAGGGCCCCCCCCCCCCCGTGACCCCTTAGGGCGTTAAGGCTGTCCCCGTGTGCCCATAATGGCAGGGCCAGAGTGTGAGCCGAGGAGCAGAGGGTGATGGCTTAGGAATTTCTGTCCCGCTCGCCACAGCTTTGCCACCGACAGACGTGATGATGGGCAAGGTGGGTGTCAGGTCCAGGAGTCACGGGGCTGAGTTTCAGGATGGGGACAGGGAGAGGGTCGCTGTCAGTTGCTGAGGCTTCAGCTGCCAAGGGCTGAGGTTTGGGTTTTCGAGCTGCTGATGTGTGTTTTCTCGTTCTACAGAGCTACTCTTAGAGGTCGCAGTCGCCAGGAACTTATCTACACAAAGCAGATAAGCCGGCACTTCTGTTCTTCCAGCGCTGGGGAACACGCTGGCTCCACCAAGGACATGTTCACCCACAGGTACAAAGCACAAAATATTTCTACAATGTTTAGTGAAATTGTTGCGCAAAAAGGCTCGCTTCTTAGCTTGGCCTTTGCAGTGACTGGCTTTTGCTTGCTTCGCTCTATTTATATTCTTCTATAAAAATCATTGGTTAACTATAATGATTGTTTTAAATACAAAGAGGGGAGGGTAATGATTAGCATGTTCCTGTGATTTCCTGGAAATCATGATCATATGTAAACGTTCTCCGCGCACGCGTAGTTATACTGCAGAGTCGGTAGCGGTTTTTCCGTAGTGATAAAGGCACACACCCTCTTGTTCTCAAAAGTCGTAACGTGCTGTATATTCTCATAGCTGCTATAACTCTTTTAAAATCCAAATCATATCCTAAACTAAAACCGAAATAATCTCCCAGATTCACCCCTGTTTTTAACTTACCCGCTTGAGTTTTCTGCTGTACTACTGGGATTTTTAAACATGCCTTACAGTTTGCTGTTACTGACTCAGCCATTTCTAGCATTCGCACTGACACTAAGTGCCTCTTTAGGAACGTCACAAGGGCGCCTGCGCCCCAATGGCATTCTTGATGTCTTATTTGCAATGTTTCTCTCCATCTCTATCTTATATTTCAAAAATGTATCGATCAACCTTTTAATTCCCTGTTTTGTCTCAGGTAGCCTTGGGTATTGTTTAATCCTAACTGGTTTTGCACTTGCTTTCAATTCAGTTTTTACTGGCTGTGCTAATTTAGACTTTCCTGGGATGTCAGTTTCCTATACCGTAAGGACCACTGCATAACTTATTTCTGGTGGGGTTTCTTGTATCTTTTGGCTTTTAACAACAATTCCCCATTTTTGAAAACAATTTATGTGTTCAATTTAGAGAATAGATTCATTCCCATGAAGGGTATAGGACTTTCTGGAACGTACAGGAATTCACGAGGTAAAATTTTGTTTCCAAATTGCAAATTCAGGGGTTGTGAGAAGGGCCAGTGTTCCCCTTTCCCTGTGGTTCCCACTCTATTTGCCGTTTTACTTCCAATTTTCCCTTTTGTTTCTTCGACACTGAGAAGCGACACTGAGAACGCTGCTCCCGTATCCGCCAGAAATGTAACCCGTTTCCTTTTTTTGTTTTTTTTTTTTTCTTTTTCCCTCTTCTCCTCTTTTTATCTTATTTTAAATCTTCCATGCTCAGGGGAGGGTACAGCAGGAATTCTCAGGGCAGTGGTAGCAATATCTAATTCTGTCAATTCCTTTTCATGCCAAACGTCTACAGCACATTTTGGGAGTGGTACGTGCAGAGCAACATCCTTGAACCTTTTTGCCTTTGATGGTAAGAGACATTTCTTGGTTGATGGATTTGCATTCTTTTTCCACTCTGATTTTTCTCTTAAGTAACAGAGTGAATCCAGGTACGGGCCCTCGTCCCATTTTCCTTTCCTTTCACAAAACAATATTAACTGCAGAATAGCGTTACGGTTCAGGGTTCCGTTCAAAGGTCACTTTTTGCTAGTTCATTTATACACTGGCCACTCATGATGACAATATTCAGTGAGCTGATTTTTACAAAAAGTCTCCTGCAGTTCCTTCCAATGTGCCAAAAGGCAGCTTAAGGGGGAGACCCTCGGTATCGGACCTTTTTTTCCTTCAAAGATATTTGGAAACTTCAGTGCCATTTTGAGCGATTGCAATTACTCACCTTTTGGACTCATCAATTACAAAATTTGGCAGGAGTTAAACCCTGAGTGATGCCAATTATATTCCACATCCTATTTCATTAGGATGACTGTAGCCCTACCTTCTTTGCGTTGCGCTCCAGGAAGCTGACCGTGGATGCAGAGGGAAGACCTGACTGCTGAGCCTGTGCAACACTGCCAAAGACGTCCGTCAGCTCTGTGCTGAAAAGCTCAAGATGGATGAGCCAGAAGAATGCAGCCCATTTCTTCTTGTTGACGACACCTGGCAGCGACTGATGGAGGATACCTGCCCTCAGAAAATGAAGGCAGAGCTGCACAGCCATCCGCAAGCCCGGGTCTTTGGCTTTGCCTACGAGCGTGTGAACAGTGATCTGTACAGTGCCATTTTTCAAACGAACGACAACCCAACGCCTTAAACCCAGCAACTATTTGTTTGATTCCCGTTCCTTTTGTTAACCGTCGAGAAGGTCTTTGTTGGCTGGCTGGCTTTCTTCAGGAGCCACAATGGGCCTTAAACCAAGAACGCCTGATAAAAGGCCCTCAGCCTCTTGCAGCGTGGCTTGCAGAACCCCACATAAACCATGGACAGGGCCAGTCAGGTGCAGTATTCCACCGGTGCCTTTGAGTGTGCAGCTGGGAGATGAATTTCTCGCATTCAGGGGTTCCTCAGATTCTCGTAGCAGCTTGCTGACAGGAAGGTTAGGGGCACCTGAGAAGCTGGGAATGGACAGGGCCATGACAGCTGCCTGGAACTGGCCAAAGGGATATTTCAAGCATACGATGTCATACTCTGAATATGACTGAGGGGAGCAGGCAGCTCAGGAACTGTCTGAGCATTGGCTCTGACTGGTGAACAGTTGTGCTGTGTATTGCTTGTGTATTCTTTTATAATTACTATTGTCTTTATTTTTTTGTCCTATTAAACTGTTTTTATCTTAAGTCATGAGTTTTATGCTTTTCTTTTTGATTGTCTTCACCCATCTCACTGGAGAGGAGCTGAACCAGCAAATGGCTGTGTGGTTGTTTTAACTCCCTACCAGGTTAAATCCATCTCGTTAGCCACATCCTGCTTTCCGTTTCCCTGTCCCACAGCTCTTTTCCAGGTCCCCCCATCCTTCCTCCCGCTTAGCATTTTTCGCTCTGTCTCCTGCTGCATTTGGGCATTGAGCCTTGTGGCCAACTCACTGCTGGGATTTACATGTGCTATTGAGTAAAGTTTTCCTGATACCTCTGTATGTGTTTGTAGCCCTTGGATGCAGAGCCCACGGCTGTGGACAGGTGCAGGGGTTATGTGCTGGATGATGTGCTGTGGGGCTGCAGCTGGGGCAGCCCCAGGCATGGCCAGTGAGGCTGAGGGGCTGGGCCTGGTCCATGAAGGGGCTCCAGCTGTAAAGGGGGTTGTCTGGGCATATGTGCCTGGGGCCGCTGATGGAGGAGTGGATCCAAAGGGGTCCTGCAGACAGGCACCTCTGGCAAAGGATGGCCAGTC
Organism: Porphyrio hochstetteri; assembly: GCA_020800305.1. Classification (NCBI taxonomy): domain Eukaryota; kingdom Metazoa; phylum Chordata; class Aves; order Gruiformes; family Rallidae; genus Porphyrio; species Porphyrio hochstetteri. The sequence continues at coordinate 92,354,282 of CM036938.1, forward strand.
CCTGCAGCGAGGAAGGATCTCTCTGAGCTGCCCATAAGAGAGCAGACCAGCATGTGATGCCAGGAGCTCGGTGCCTGTGTCGGCTATGTGCTAAACCATAGGAAGCCAGGAAGCTTTGCAGATCAGGACCATTGAGGCATCCAAGCAGGTAAGGGTCAGGCAGCTGTCACTGTGGATGAGGAAGAGGCAGAGCTGGAGAGAAGCGTTGAGGTGGTGGGGGTCTTCTGCCAGTGTCAGGAACTGTTAGCAAGTTGCTCAGTCTCTGCTGCCATGCAGCAGATCTCTGCCTGCCTCCTGCCCATGCCTGATTTTTTTCAGTCTGGAGAAAAGGAGACTGAGGGGACACTTCATCATGGTTTGTGGCTTCTTTACAAGGGAGAGTGAAGGGACAGGAGCTGATCTCTCTGGTGACCAGTGATAGAACCCAAGGGAACTGTGTGAAGCTGCGATGGGGGAGGTTTAGGCTGAATTTTAGGAAGAGGCTCTTTACTGAGAGGATGGTAGAGCACTCATTATCCTACTCTCTTTTCAGTGGGTACTTTGGGGAGGATTGGGGGGGTGGTGGTAACAAATTAGAAGCATTTTTTTTATTCAGTGTTGAGTCTGCTTTGCCAGTGATGGTGCTTGCTGAATGATCTCCTCCTGTCCAGGAGGCCTCCAACCAGGATTAAACCATTACTGGGGGTCAGACAGTGGCACCCCTTAATGTTCCTGCTGGGCTGCAGCTGTGTGCTGGGGCTGGAGGAGTCCCAGGGGCTGGTGATGAGGTTGATGGGGTCTCCCCATGGAAGGGCTGATAGCTTTTCTTAGCCTGCCCCAGGCCAGCTGTGAAGGGGCTGTGGCTGCACCAAGGGAAAAAGTGAGTGGGACTGTGCAATAGACTGGAGGGTCCCAGGAAAAGCCACGAAGAGGACAGTGGCCCCTCTGGGGTGGGGGCAGTGGGGTCCATGTTTGAGGCATAGAGCAGTGACAGCAGCTGCTTCGATCAGGGGGTGGTGTGTGTGCCCTGTTAGCACAGGGGATGGGACGGTGCCCCCGCAGGGTGAGAAAGCACGGATGGCCACCTCTGCAGCATGTGGGCAGTGTCGTACACTGGGGTACGTGGCTGGCTTTTGGCCATAATTGTTCTCTGGGACATGCCAGGAGGTGTAGTCCTGAGGCACTCAGCTAACCAGGCAGCACTTGCCACTGTATGCTGGGAGGTGGTGTTTTTGGGTGGGTTTTTTGCAGCTATGGTGTCTGTACAGCACAGATTGCTCAAGCACAAGGGTTGGTTATGTTGCTGGGTTTGAGTGGTTTACTGCAGGCTTCCACTTACTCCTGAAAAAGATCTTGCTCCCTTTTCCCCTTCTCTCAACCATTTCATAACTTGGTTCTGAACACCCTGTGCTCCCTCTTGCATGCTGGGCAATTCCTGCCCTGGCCCATCTCTTTCCCATGCTGCTGTGGTTTTCTTGGCTTCCCTTTACCCTTTCTCTTTTCTTTTCGTCCTGCTCCCACTTTCTCTCTCCCTCTTGTTCCCATTCTCCCTGGTGGGTGCTGCTAAGAGCCTGAAAGTGATGGAAGGAAAAATTAGGACCATTCCCTTGGCTAGGAAAGCCCTGAGCCCCAAGGTTCTAACTTGGTGGTGGGCTACCCAGGGAGGTTTCAGATCAGGACCGGGTTTCTCTCATTTGGGACTCATCTAGTTCTGTTAAGGGCATTGGTCAGAGAGAGGGTCAAGGTTAGTTGACTATTTAAACTATTTACTTTGTAAACAGATATTCTTTAGAAGGGACACTTGAGGGATCTGTTTCTGCTTTATCATTCAGCTTCATCCAAAACGTACTACCGGTAGAAGTCAGGTGGTACATATGGTCTCACTAGAACCATAGTATAACCATGTAGCACTTCGGCTTTTTTGTACAAAGCTAAAGCATATGATTACCAAGGGTAGTATTTTTACTGTATTTAATTAGCTATTTTCCTAAAAAGTTTAGGAGGGTGTTAATTGTTTTCTATCTACATCCCAGAAAAATGAAAACTACTTGTCAAGTTGCACCATCAACATGAAAGATGCAGTTGCAGTAAAAGTGGAAATCATTTTCAGCAAGAGTCTCTTTTTCTATTTGGTACTTTGCATCCCACAAAATTAAGTCAAGTCTGAAAACCCACTCCTGCCTTTGAATCTTCTGCAGACAGGACGCTCCCCTTTCCCAGGAGACTGTGGGAAGGGTGGTGGGTGGGGCCGGGGGTATATGAGCAACTGGCCTTGCCCTAGGCAGCTCACTCACCTGCAGGGTTTCTTGGGTGGTAGTGCTTTGTCTTTCTTTTGGTAGATGGAGCTTTGTAGTTGGCTAGGCAACATGCACCTGAGTTGGCTTGCTGTTTGGGGAGGTATATCTGAGGTAAGAGCTTCAGGAGTAGTCAAGGCTAAGCAGCATGTATATAATAGAAAGTGCACTCATATGTAGCTTTGAGTGATGGTGTTTTGATTTTTCAGTGGTTTGTAAGATGACTTAATCCTACACAGTTATTTATGTTTTTTAATTCTAGGTGTATGGGACTTCATTTTTCTTTTTCATCACCTTTGTTCTATATGCTGTGAGTATTACTTCTCCTAACAGGTCTAGTGATGAGATTTTTCTAGCTGGGATTAGAGTGAGCATCTTGTCCACAGAGAGTTTTAGTTTTTCCCTATAAACTAATGGGTATCAAAGGTGTAGTATCTTCCAGGTCAGCTTATGGCTTTCCTAGTTGTTCCTAGAGTAACAGAGTTCTGTGGCTTTTCTTGTGGGATCTGAGGTTTGTGAGTGTTAATTGGTTTTTTTGCTTCTTTGGTTTTTGGGCTTTGTGGAGGTTCTTTTGGGTATTTTAATCTGTTTATTTTCTGCATCTGTTTCTGTCTGGCTCCTTATTCCCAGCTTTTAAGTTCTCGCTTTCTCTGCCATAGCTTGTCTGGACTTTTTTCCTTGGTCACTCTGTCTTTCTCTGTCAGCTCCCTCTCTCAGTCTTCAAAGTTCACAGCTGTCTGTCCTGTGGCCCAGGCTGCAATTCCAGCTGGTAGTCCGTGTCTGGTTTGCATTTGTTCTTTTTCCTCTCTGTATCTCCCCATCTGCGTCCCAGTCCCTTTATTTTAGAATCCTCCCTCTCTGCCACGTAGTCTTAGTGATGTTCTGTGCTTCTCCATTTCTCACTGGCCAGAGCTTGGTTCCAATTTGTTAATCCTGCCCTCCCTACCCTGTAGCCTGTTGCTTTTATCCTTGCTCCACCCATCTAATGCTGGCTCCCAGATGACACCCTTTCAGAATTCCTCCCCCTCATAGTTCTGCATGCTTTTTGCACTGTGGCTTTTTTCCTTCTTATCTTTCTTTTTCTATCCCCCCAGCTACCCATCCCTGTTTCTTACTTTGGTCCCTCTGCCTGATAGTGTGTAGCTGTGTGGTTCAGTTTGTGCTGGTGCTTGTCTGTGTAGACTGACCCTGACCCTTGCCTCTTCACTCTGTCACTCCCTGTCGTTTCCTGCCTCTGTCTCTGCCCTGTTATTTGTTGCCTTTTTCTATTTGTCTCTCTCAGTCCAGCTCCCTGGACCCATGGCTTTTTTTTCCTCCTTGTCTGTAGGCTTCTAAAAGCTGTGATTCTCTTTTCTTTCTTCTGTGTTTATTTTTGTTTATTTTCCTATATCAGAGAGGCAGAAGAATTATGTAGTGGCTATAGGAATGTCCCAGTGTGTGTCCCTTCCTTGAGGATGCATACAGTTCCCTGGTTGTCTGAGAGCTAAGCGTAGCCTGGGATTTGGCAGAAGACAGAAGATAGGAGTTGCCTGCAAAACATGAAGTGTGGCTCTGAACTTCAGCTCCTGGGGAACTGTGCTACCTGTGGAGGGGGTAGGTGAAGAGGGAGGAAAGGCGAGAAACTGTGAATAAAGTTGAGCCTGGGAAGAAGGAAGATGTCGGGGGAGCTGTGTGAAGATTTGGTTTTATTTCCCATTATACTACTTAGATTTCAGTGGGAACTTTGTTGGGGGGTGGGGTGGTGGGAACATGTTAGATGCCTTTATTCTTTGTTGAGTCTGTTTCAGCTGTGATGTTACTTGCTGAGTGATCTCTGCCTGTCCTTAACTTGACTCGTAAGCCTCTCCATGTAAATTTTCTCTCCTGTCCAGCTGAGAAAAGGAGTGAAAGGCTTTGGTGAGCATCTGGCTTCCAGCCAGAGTGAAACCACCACAGGGATCAGGTGTTGGTGTCCTCCCCCTTTTCCTGCCTGGCTGCAGTTGTGTGCCCAGGGCAGGAGGGAGCCCCAGGTGCCAGCAGTGAGGCTGATGGGAGTGGCCTGTTCCTGCAAGAGGCTGTCTGCCTGTGGAGGGTCTGGTGGCTCCTACTGCCTTTCCCTGGGCAGCTGTGGAGGGGCTGTTGTGAGGCAGGGGAGGAGTGGAGTCATCACTGGGCTGCGGCTGCACCTGCACCGAGGGAGGCAGTGAGTGGGCTGCATGATGGACTGGAGGGTCCTGGACAAACCTGCAAAGAAGGTGATGGCCCCTCCAGACTGGGAGCTGAGGGGTCCATGTCTGAGGTGTAGAGCAGTGGTGGCAGCTGCCTGGATCTGGGCAGGGGGTTGGTGCCCTGTTGGCCCAAGGGGATGGGACAGTGTCCCCACAGGGTTGAAAAGCAAGGATGGCTGCCTTCCATAGCATGTGGGGGGATAGTCCTGGGGCACATGGCTGGCTTTCAGCCATGTTGGCTCACTGGGGCATGCTGGAAGGTGAACTCTTGGGTCCTCAGCTTCCAGGTGGCGTTTGCCATTGCATTGCAGATGGCATGTTTGGTGGTGTCGTTTTTGTGGACTTCGCTGCCAGGCAGCACAAGTAGTTTGAGTACGATGGTTGCTTTTGTTGCCAGTTTCAAGTGGTTTTCTGCAGCTTTCCAGCAACTCATGAAAAAGATATTGTTCTCTCTGCCCCTCATGGTCTTCCCTGACTTTCTGTGGAGCAGGATTTGTGTTCTTCGGGCTTGTAAAAGTTTTCATCCAGGAGTCTTGCTTTTATCATGTTATCTACATGCAAGCTTTACCTATTTTCCAGTTTTGCCTTATTTCTTTACTGTTTGATGAGATTTACTCTTGTATCAGTCACAGCAGTTATGTTCTCTTGTTATTCCACATCTATTATGGTTTTAACACCCATCTTTTAAAACAGAAAGGTGCCAAATTAGAGAACTTAAGGTCACTATGTTGCAATCATCGCTCTCTTCCTATCAGCTGAACACCTTACGGGCTCACAAAGAGGTGCTGGGGGGTGAGGCAGTGGCGGGAGAAGTGTTGCAGAGTGGCTTACAGGTCTCCCTTGTTTGTGCTGGCCAGGCCCGAGCGTCGGTGCGGCCGCCTGTGAGCGACCGAGGGAAGGCGAGCAATAGGTCAAGGGAAGGGAATGGAGGATGGGAACAGGTTTTGGCATTTTCTCAGCTCATGGCTTTGGCTTTTTCTTTTGCAGGCTGCGCGGGCAGTGTCGGCGAGGCACGGCAACCGTATGAGCGCACCGAGAAGGTGAGGCGATGGTCATCTGCTTTGCTGTCTAATGCCGGAGTGTTGCGTGGCAGGTAGGTGCAGCGTTGGCCTTGGGTTTTTGCAGGCGCTGTGCGGCCCCCTTTGGAAGTGAAGGAGCAGTTGAGGTGATCTGGAGTAACAGCAAGGCGCTGACGAGTGAGGTGGTGGTTGGAGCTGCGATCTCTCACAAGCATCCGAGTTCTATGTTACATCTCTTGGGGCAGTGGATGCCACAGGGGAGAAGAGCCAGGGCGTCCATGCCTGGAACGAGCAGGTGAGTGGAACCCAGTGGCCTTTTTGAGAAAGGGGCTTGGGTTGAGGTTTGGAATCAATGCGCGCAATGCTGAGCGTTGGCACTGTTTTGATAACTTCTGTGTTGCTCTTTATGGTAGAGTCTGAATAATTACGTGGCGACTACAGGAACATCCCATTTCACCTGCGTGGGGATTTGTGCATGCATTCCTTCAGGACAGATACAGATGGCTGGATTACTGAGAGCTAAGTGGAGGGACCAGGGCTAGGGCGGGAGAAGGCTGGGGTGTGAGGTGGTGGTGCACTGTTTGCCTGTGAATTCAGAGTAGGGGAAGGGCCTGTGCAGAGGCATTTGCCTCTGGGCAGGTGGGTCACTTGCCATCATGACGCCAGGGTGTGCCGGGCAGGGCAGGTCCAGCCTATGTATTTCTCCTTGTTGTTGTTTGGTGGGTCTTCCGCGTCTTAGTCCTTCTGCATGAGTCAGCGTCCTCTTTGTGTTCAGAAGGGGCACGGTGCGCCTCTTGGGCGCGGTCTCTAGGGTCTCAAATGCCCGTCCTTGCTCCTCAGTGTGGTGCCCAACAGGTGGCTCTTTGCTTGTGCGGCCAGCTCACAACATGGTTCGTCCTCAAGTCTCAGAAGTTTCCGATCGGTCCTGTCTTGCGGCATGATTGCTGACTCTGCCAGCAGCTGTGCTCTCCAGCCATCTGTTTTCATTGATTGAGGCTTCTTGTGTGCATCCTCATTAGGTCTTGAAGGCAGGCTTCTTGCACATCCACCTTCCCGGTTGTGACAGTAAGTCCTCCTGCTGGACCTTTCCCATCCAGTCTTTTCTGGGGTGCCTCGCCTCCATAGGGCAGCGCGTTGCTCGATGGCGTCTGGGGTTTCCCCCTTCTTGCTGTAAGTTTTCTCTCATCTTAAGGTCACGTTGTGTGGGGCTCTGGTTAGCGTCCTTCTGCGTGCGTGTTTGGCATGGAGCTGCTCTGCCCGGCGCTCTAGAACCAGGGTGAGGTGGCATAGCAATAAGAGTGTGGGGTGGGTGTGTGGCTACACCCAGGCCGCTTGGGCACAGGCGGTACGGTCGCTGGGATCGAGGGGCTGTTGGCAGGTTGCACGGAGAGCCCTTTCCTTGGTGTTTGCTGGCGATGATGGGAGCTGCCTGGGAGGGGCCCTTCAGCATGGGAAAAAGGAGAGAGAACTTTGCAGGGGTTGAGGGCTTGTCTGTGTAGGGCTCCAAGTCACGCCTGCTTTTTCTGCTCCTGTTTTAAAGGCGGTCTGGTGTTCCTAAACGGCAGCACGAGTTCTGGAATTGTGCAGCATCAGGGGGACTTGCCTCTGAATCTGTTGGGCTTTTCAGACAGGCCGCCCTCAATGTGTCCCAATCCAGCGACGGAGGTGTGGAGCAGAGCACCACAAGAAGGTGGGTCAGCCAGTGGCATCGGCTGCATGAGGTGGTTTGTGGCTCTGTGCGTACTTCAGGATTTGCCTGTGTTTCTCTGAAGGTGCAAAGCAAGGAGGAGAGCGGGCTCTTTCCAAGGGGGGTGACATGGGGCAGGTGAGCTGTTCCTTGGCATCCGGAGTCGTGTTGTGGAGTCAGTTCCGGGCCTCCCTTGTTTGTGCTGTCCAGGCCAGGCCCGAGCCTCAGCATGGCCACCTGTGAGTGACGGAGGCAGTGCGAGCAATTGGTCAAGGGAAGGGAATGGAGGATGGGAACGGGTTTTGGCAGTTTCTCAGCTTGTGGCTTTGGCTTTTTCTTTTGCAGGCTGTGCAGGCAGCATCAGCAGGGCACGGCGACCTGTGTGAGCGCACCGAGAAGGGGAGGCAATTGTTTCTGTATCAGGCTTGTCTCACGTCGTGTGCATAGAATTTTGGTAGTGTAATGGATGGCACACCTCTGTATTGGGCTTGTCTTGTGCCACGTGCCTGGGTTTTTGGGTGGTGTAAAGGATAGTGTCCTATCCTTTGTCTTGGGAGAAAGGGTGGGGATTATGGAGATCACCTCTACGAACTCATTTTAATACGCAATGTGGACAGGTTATGAATATGTATAGGTGTATGAGGTAAACTAATGAATAAGTATTATGGTACTGAATAGAACCAAGAAGAACTGCCGTGTTAGTGTGTGCATCTGCAGTTAAGCAATCCTCCCCCGTGCACCCAGTGCTGAACTGTGACAAGTAGCAACCAGTGGAATTCCCCACCTGACGTGAAGTCTCTTCAGACTGAGGGGATGCTGCAGCTCTGTGGTGGTAGATACTGCAATCTCAATCTCGTGCTCACTCTCTCGCTCTCAACCTCTCTCTCAAGTGCGCACTCGCGCTCTCTCTTGTCTCATTTCTTCTCTTTCCCCGATTCTCTTGCATGCTGCTTGTAGGCCAAATACAGTGACTGGAACCCCGACTCTCTTTTGAGTCTTAACTCTGTTCCTGAGGATTGCAAAGACCTGGTCACAACAAAGCACCTAATTGGACATCACTCAGGAGTTAAGCCCAGCGGCCCCCACCCACCCAGAGCAATCTGAGGTCGGTTGGAACACAAGGGGGTTTAACCTCTGCCAAATGAGTCGATCTGGTTGTGGCTTGTCTTGCGCTGTGTGCCTCTGTATTTGGCTTGTCTTGCACCGTGCGTCTGGCTTTTTGGGAGGTGTAAGGGAGAGTGTGCCTCTGTGTCAGGCTTGTCTTGTGCTGTGTGCCTGCTTCTGTATCGGGCTTGTCTCATTTCGCATGCATGGGATTTCAGTGGTGTAATGGATAGCGTGCCTCTGTATCGGACTTGTCTCGTGCCATGTGCCAGGCTTTTCGGGAGGTGTAATGTATAGCGTCCCTCTGTGTCGAGCTTCTCTTCTGCCATGCACCTCTGTGTCAGGCTTGTCTCGTGTCACGTGCCTAAGCTTTTGGAGGTGTAATGTATAGCGTACCTCTGTATCGGGCTTGTATAGCATCAAGTACCTGGGCTTTTGGGTGGTGTAAAGGATAGCATGCTATCATTTGTCCTGGGAGAAAGGGCGGGGACTATGGCGATCATCACTTGGAACTCATTTTAATACGCAGTGTGGACAGGTTATGAATACTTATATGTGTATGAGGTAACCTAACGAATAAGTATCATTGAACTGAATAGAACCAAGTACAACTACCACGTTAGTGTACGCGTCTACAGTGGAGCAATCCTGCCCCACGCACCCATCACTGAACCGTGCCAACTAGCAGGAAATGGAATTCCCCACCTGATTTGAAGTCGCCTTGGACTGATGGGACGCTGCACCTCTGTGGTAATAGATACTGTAATCTCAATCTCGCACTTGCTAGCTCTCGCAAGCTCTCTCTTGCTCTCAATATCTCTATCTCAACCTCTCTCTCAAGAATGCACTCGCGCTCTCTCATTTCCGCTCTTTTCTCTTTCTTTCCCCCATTCTCTTGCATGCTGCTTGTAGGCCAAATACAGTGGCTGGAACCTTGACTCCTTTTTGAGTCTTAACTCTGTTCCTGAGAATTGCAAAGACCTGGTCAAACCAAAGCACCTAATTGGACATCACTCAGGAGTTAAGCCCAGCCACCCAGAGCAATATGAGATCTGTTGGAACGCAAGAGGGTTTAACCTCTGCCAAAGGAGTCTATCTGGTTGTGGATTGTGAGTGCTGTGTACCTCTGTATCGGGCTTGTCTCATGTCACATGCATGGAATTTTGGGATTGTAATAGATAGCGTACCTCTGTATTTGGCTTGCATCGCATCACCTGCGTATTTGTTCAGGTGGTTTAACGGAGGGCTTGGCTCGCGCCCTGTGCCTCTGTATCGGGCTTGGCTCGCGCCCTGTGCCTCTGTATCGGGCTTGGCTCGCGCCCTGCACGTCTGTATCGGGCTTGTTACATGTCCCATGCGTAGAATTTCCGTGGTGTAATAGATAGCGTGCCCCGGTATTGGGCTTGTCTCGTTTCACGTGCGTAGAATTTCGGTGGTGTAAATGGATAGTGTGCCTCTGTATCAGGCTTCCCTTGCGCCCTGTGCCTCTGTGTCGGGTTTGCGTAATGTCACGTGCATGGGTGTTTGGGTGGTGTAATGGATATTGTCCTGTATCGAGCTTGCCTTGCGCCCTGCGCCTCTGTATCGGGCTTATTTCTTGACCCTCGTGTAGAACTTCTGTGGTGTAATAGATAGCGTGCCCCTGTGTCGGGCTTGTCTTGCACCCTGTGCCTCTGTGTCGGGCTTGTCTCGTGTCCCTTGCGTAGAATTTTGGTGGTGTAATTGATAGTGTGCGTCTTTCGGGCTTGCCTTGTGCCGTGTGCCTCTGTTTCAGGCTTGCCTCATGTCACGTGCATGGGTTTTGGGGAGGTGTAATGGATAGAGTCCTCTAGTGGGCTTGTCTTGTGCAATGTGCATCTGTGTCGGATTGTCTCCCATCATGTGCCTGGGTTTTTGGGTGGTGTAAAGGATAGGGTACTATCCTTTCCCTTGGGAGAAAGGGAGGGGATTGTGGAAATCACCTCTATGAACTCATTTTAATACACAGTGGGGACAGGTTGTGAATATGTATAGGTGTATGAGGTAACCTAATGGATAAGAGTCATTGAACTGAAGAGAACCAAGAACTGCCATGTTAGTGTCTGCGTCTGCGGTTAAGCAGTCCTCCCCCGTGCACCCAGTGCTGAACTGCGACAAGTAGCAACCAGTGGAATTCCCCACCTGACGTGAAGTCTCTTCAGACTGAGGGGACGCTGCAGCTCTGTGGTGGTAGGCATTGCAGTCATCTGCTCTCCTGCGTGCTCGCGCTCCCTCTTTCATGAGCCCTCTCTTTTCCACTCTTTTCTCTTCCTTCATTCTCTTGCATGCTGCTTGTAGGCCAAATACAGTGACTGGAACCCCGACTCTCTTTTGAGTCTTAACTCTGTTCCTGAGGATTGCAAAGACCTGGTCAAACCAAAGCACCTAATTGGACATCACTCAGGAGTTAAGCCCAGCGGCCCCCACCCACCCAGAGCAATGTGAGGTCAGTTGGAACGCAAGGGGGTTTAACCTCTGCCAAATGAGTCTATCTGGTTGTGGATTGTGAGCACCGTGTGCCTCTCTACCGGGCTTGTCTCGTGTCACATGCATGGAATTTTGGAGTTGTAATAGATAGTGTACCTCTGTATTGGGCTTGCCTCGCATCACCTGCATGGGTGTTCAGGTGGTTTAATGGAGGCTTTGGCTCGCGCCGTGTACCTCTGTGTCGGCCTTGACTTGCGCCCTGCGCCTCTGGATCGGCCTTGGCTCGCGCCGTGTGTCTCTGTGTCAGCTTTGGCTCGCGTCGCGTGTGTAGAATTTCAGTGGTGTAATGGATAGTGTGCGTCTGTGTCAGGCTTGCCTCACGTCATGTGCATGGGTGTTTAGGGGGTGTAATGGATAGAATCCTGTGTTGGGCTTGCGTTGTGCCTTTGTGTCGGGCTTACCTTGTGTCCCCGGCATTGCTGTTCAAGTGGTTCAATGGAAGGCTCGGCTCGCGCCCTGCGCCTCTGTGTCGGGCTCGGCTCGCGCCCTGCGCCTCTGTGTCGGGCTCGGCTCGAGTCACACGCATGGAATTTTGGAATTATAATAGAGAGCGTACCTCTGTAGTGGTCTTGCCTCGCATCACCTGCATGAGTGTTCAGGTGGTTTAACGGAGGGCTTGTCTTGCGCCCTGCGCCTCTGTATCGGGCTTGTCTTGCGCCCTGCGCCTCTGTATCGGGCTTGTCTTGCACCCTACGCCTCTGTATTGGGCTTGGCTTGCGCCCTGCGCCTCTGTATCGGGCTTGGCTCATGTCCCTTGCATAGAATTTTGTGGTGTAATAGATAGCGAGCCCCTGTATCGGGCTTGTCTCGTTTCACGTGCGTAGAATTTCGGTGTTGTAATGGATAGTGTGCCTCTATCAGGCTTCCTTGCGCCCTGCGTCTCTGTGTCGGGCTAGTCTCGTGTCAGATGCATGGAATTTTTGGATTGTAATAGATAACGTACCTCTGTATTGGGATTGCCTCCCATCACCTGCATGTTTGTTCAGGTGGTTTAACGGAGGGCTTGTGTTGCTCCCTGCGCCTGTGTATCGGGCTTGGCTCGCGCCCTGCGCCTGTGTATCAGGCTTGGCTCGCGCTGTGCCTGTGTATCGGGCTTGGCTCGCGCCCTGCGCCTCTCTATTGGGCTTGCCTTGTGCCCTGCGCCCCTGTATCGGGCTTGTCTCGTGTCCCTTGCGTAGAATTTTGTGGTGTAATAGATAGCGTACCCCCATATCGGGCTTGTCTCGTTTCACGTGCGTAGAATTTCGGTGGTGCAATGGATAGCGTGCCTCTGTATCAGGCTTCCTTGCGCCCTGCACCTCTGTTTCGGGCTAGTCTTGTGTCACGTGCATGGAATTTTGGGATTGTAATAGATAACGTACCTCTCTATTGGGCTTTCCTCTCATCACCTGCGTGTTTGTTCAGGTGGTTTAACGGCGGAGGGCTTGGCTAGCGCCCTGCACTTCTGTATCGGGCTTGGCTTGCGCCCTGCGCCTCTGTATCAGGCTTGGCTCGCGCCCTGCGCCTCTGTGTCAGGTTTGTCTCATTTCACATGCGTAGAATTTCGGTGGTGTAATGGATACTGTGCCTCTGTATCAGGCTTCCCTTGCTCCCTGCGCCTCTGTGTCGGGTTTGCCTCATGTGACGTGCATGGGTGTTTGGGTGGTGTAATGGATATTGTCCTGTATCGGGCCTGTCTTGCGCCCTGCGCCTCTGTATCCCCCTTCTCTTGCACCCTGTGCCTCTCTATTGGGCTAGTCTCGTGTCACGTGCATGGAATTTTGGGATTGTAATAGATAACGTACCTCTGTATTGGGCTTGCCTCGCATCAACTGCGTGTTCGTTAGGTGTTTTAACGGAGGGCTTGGCTCGTGCTCTGCGCCTCTGTATCAGGCTTCCCTTGCGCCCTGCGCTTCTTCATTAGGCTTGCCTTGCGCCCTTCGCCTCTCTATTGGCGTATCTTGCACCCTGCGCCTTTTTATCGGGCTTGTCTTGCGTCCTGCGCCTCTGTATCAGGCTTGGCTCGCACCCTGCACCTCTGTATCGGGCTTGGCGTGTGCCCTGTGCCTCTGTTTCGGGCTTGGCTCGTGCCCTGTGCCTCTGTATCAGGCTTCCCTTATGCCCTCCGCCTCTGTGTTGGGTTTGCGTCATGTCATGTGCATAGATGTTTGGGTGGTGTAATGGATATTATCCTGTATTGGGCCTGTCTTGCGCCCTCCACGTCTATATTAGCCTTGTCTTGTGCCCTGTGCCTCTGTATCGGCCTTGGCTTGCGCCCTGTGCCTCTGTATCGGGCTTGGTTTACGCCCTGCATCTCTGTATCGGGCTTCTGTCGTGTCCCTTGCGTAGAATTTTTTAGTGCAATAGATAGTGTACCCCCATATTGGGCTTGTCTCGTTTCATGTGCGTAGAATTTCGGTGGAGTAATGGATAGTGTGCCTCTGTATCAGGCTTCCTTGCGCCCTGCCCCTCTGTGTTGGGTAGTGTCGTGTCACGTGCATGGAATTTTGGGATTGTAATACATAACGTACCTCTGTATTGGGCTTGCCTTGCATCACCTGCGTGTCTGTTCAGGTGGTTTAACGGAGGGCTGCTGTCGCTCCCTGTGCCTCTGTATCGGGCTTGGCTCGCGCCCTGCGCCTCTGTATCGAGCTTGGCTCGCGCCCTGCGCCTTTGCATCGGGCTTGGCTCTCGTTTCACGTGCGTAGAATTTTGGTTGTGTAATGGATACTGTGCCTCTGTATCAGGCTTCCCTTGCACACTGTGCCTCTGTCTCGGGTTTGCGTCATGTCACGTGCATGGGTGTTTGGGTGGTGTAATGGATATTGTCCTGTATCGGGCTTGTCTTATGCCCTGCGCTGCTTTATCAGGCTTGTCTTGTGCCCTGCGCCTCTTAATTATGCTTGCTTCGCGCCCTGCGCCGCTGTATCGGGCTTGGCTCGCGCCCTGCGCCTCTGTGTCGGGCTTGGCTCGCGCCCTGCGCCTCTGTGTCAGGCTTGGCTCGCGCCCTGCGCCTCTGTGTCAGGCTTGGCTCGCGCCCTGCGCCGCTGTGTCAGGCTTGGCTCGCGCCCTGCGCCGCTGTGTCAGGCTTGGCTCGCGCCCTGCGCCACTGTATCGGGCTTGGCTTGCGCCCTGCACCTCTGTGTCAGGCTTGGGTCACGCCCTGAACCTGTATATCGGGCTTGGCTTGCGCCCTGCGCTTCTGTGTCTGGCTTGTCTTGTGTCCCTTGCCTAGAATTTCTGTGGTGTAATATATAGTGTGCCCCTCTATCTGGTTTGTCTCGTTTCACGTGTGTAGAATTACGGTGGTGTAATGGATAGTGTGCCTCTGTATCAGGCTTCCCTTGCGCACTGTGCCTCTGTGTCAGGTTTGCCTCATGTCACGTGCATGGGTGTTTGGGTGGTGTAATGGACATTCTCCTGTATCGGGCTTGGCTCGCGCCCTGCGCTTCTGTATCGGGCTTGGCTCTCGTTTCACGTGCGTAGAATTTCTCTTGTGTAATGGATAGTGTGCCTCTGTATCAGGCATCCCTTGCGCCCTGCGACTCTTTGTCTGGTTTGCGTAATGTCACGTGCATGGGTGTTTGGGCGGGGTAATGGATATTGTCATGTATCGGGCTTGTCTTGCGCCCTGCGCCTCAGTGTCGAGCTTGCCTTGCGCCCTGCGCCTCTGTATCGGGCTTGCCTTGCGCCCTCGCCTCTGTATCGGGCTTGGCTTGCGCCCTGTGCCTCTGTATCGGGCTTGGCTTGCGCCCTGCGCCTCTGTATCGGGCTTGGCTTGCGCCCCACGCCTCTGCATCGGGCTTGGCTCGCGCCCCGCGCCTCGGTATCGGGCTTACCTCGTGCGCTGTGCCTGTGGATCGGGCTTGGCTTGCGCTCTGCACCTCTGGATCGGGCTTGTCTCGTTTCACTTGCGTAGAATTTTGTTGTGTAATAGATAGTGTACCCCCATATCGGGCTTGTCACATTTCACATGCGTAGAATTTCGGTGGTGCAATGGATAGTGTACTTCTGTATCAGGCTTCCTTGCGCGCTGCCCCTCTGTTTCGGGCTAGTCTCGTGTCACGTGCATGGAATTTTGGGATTGTAATAGATAACGTACCTCTGTATTGTGCTTGCATCGCATCACCTGCGTGTTTGTTCAGGTGGTTTAACGGAGGGCTGCTGTCGCGCCCTGCGCCTCTGTATCGGGCTTGGCTCGCGCCCTGCGCCTCTGTATCGGGCTTGGCTCGCGCCCTGCGCCTCTGTATCGGGCTTGGCTCGCGCCCTGCGCCTCTGTATCGGGCTTGGCTCGCGCCCTGCGCCTCTGTATCGGGCTTGGCTCGCGCCCTGCGCCTCTGTATCGGGCTTGGCTCGCGCCGTGCGCCTCTGCATCGGGCTTGGCTTTCGCCGTGCGCCTGTGTATTGGGCTTGGCTCACGCCCTGTGCCTCTGTATCGGGTTTGTCTCGTTTCACGTGTGTAGAATTTCGGTGGTGTAATGGATACTGTGCCTCTGTATCAGGCTTCCCTTGCACCCTGTGCCTCTGTGTCGGGTTTGCCTCATGTCACGTGCATGGGTGTTTGGGTGGTGTAATGGATATTGTCCTGTATCGGGCCTGTCTTGTGCCCTGCATCTCTGCATTGGGCTTGGCTTGCGCCCCGTGCCTCTGCATCGGGCTTGGCTTGCGCCCCGTGCCTCTGCATCGGGCTTACCTTCTGCGCTGTGCCTGTGGATCGGGCTTGGCTTGCGCTCTGCGCATCTGCATCGGGCTTGTCTTGTGTCCCTTGCATAGAATTTTGTTGTGTAATAGATAGTGTACCCCCATATCGGGCTTGTCTCGTTTCATGTGCGTAGAATTTCTGTGGTGTAATGGATAGTGTGCCTCTGTATCAGGCTTCCTTGCGCCCTGCGCCTCTGTATCGGGCTACTCTCGTGTCACGTGCATGGAATTTTGGGATTGTAATAGGTAACGTACCTCTGTATTGGGCTTGCCTCGCATCACCTGCGTGTTTGTTCAGGTGGTTTAACGGAGGGCTGCTGTCGCGCCCCGTGCCTCTGTATCGGGCTTGGCTCGCGCCCCGTGCCTCTGTATCGGGCTTGGCTCGCGCCCCGTGCCTCTGTATCGGGCTTGGCTCGCGCCCTGTGCCTCTGTATCGGGCTTGGCTCGCGCCCCGTGCCTCTGTATCGGGCTTGTCTCACACCCTGTGCCTCTGTATCGGGTTTGTCTGGTTTCACGTGCGTAGAATTTCGGTGGTGTAATGGATAGTGTGCCTCCGTATCAGGCTTCTTTTGTGCCCTGCACCTCTGTCGGGTTTGCCTCATGTCACGTGCATGGTGTTTGGGTGGTGTAATGGATATTGTCCTGTATCTGGCCTGTCTTGCGCCCTGCGCCTCTGTATCACCCTTGTCTTGCACCCTGTGCCTCTGTATCGGGCTAGTCTCGTGTCACGTGCATGGAATTTTGGAGTTGTAATAGATAACGTACCTCTGTATTGGGCTTGCCTTGCATCACCTGCGTATTTGTTCAGGGGTTTTAACGGAGGACTTATGTCCCTCTCTGCGCCTCTGTATCGGGTTTGTCTTGCGCCCTACGCCTCTGTATTGGGCTTGGCTTGCGCCCTGCGCTTCTGTATCGGGCTTGGCTCATGTCCCTTGAATAGAATTTTGTGGTGTAATAGATAGCGAGCCTCTGTATCGGGCTTGTCTCGTTTCACGTGCGTAGAATTTCGGTGTTGTAATGGATAGTGTGCCTCTCTATCATGCTTCCTTGCGCCCTGCGCCTCTGTGTCGGGCTAGTCTCGTGTCACGTGCATGGAATTTTGGGATTGTAATAGATACCGGTACCTCTGTATTGGGCTTGCCTCGCATCACCTGTATGTTTGTTCAGGTGGTTTAACGGAGGGCTTGTGTCGCTCCCTGCGCCTCTGTATCGGGCTTGGCTCGCGCCCTGCGCCTCTGTATCGGGTTTTCTACTTTCTCATGTTCGGTGGTGTAATGGATAGTGTGCCTCTGTATCAGGCTTCCCTTGCGCCCTGTGCCTGTGTGTCGGGTTTGCCTCATGTCACGTACATGGGTGTTTGGGAGGTGTAATGGATAGAGACCTGTGTCGGGCTTGTGGTGTGCCTTTGTGTCGGGCTTACCTCGTGTCCCCTGCATTGCTGTTCAGGTGGTTTAATGGAAGGGTCGGCTTGCGCCCTGCGGCTCTGTGTCGGGCTCGGCTTGCGCCCTGCGCCTCTGTATCGGGCTTGTCTCGTGCCCTGAACCTCTGTGTTTCGCTTGCCTCGCGCCATGTGCCTCTGTATCGGGCTTGTCTTGTTTTCCTTGCGTAGAGTTTTGTGGTCTAATAGATAGCGAGCCCTCATGTCGGGCTTTTCTCGTTTCACGTGCGTAGAAATTTGGTGGTGTAATGGTTAATGTGTCTCTATATCAGGCTTCCTTGCGCCCTGCGCCTCTGTATCGGGCTAGTCTCGTGTCACGTGCATGGAATTTTGGGATTGTTATAGATAACGTACCTCTGTATCGGGCTTGCCTCGCATCACCTGCGTGTTTGTTCAGGTGGTTTAACGGAGGGCTTGGCTCGCACCCTGAAGCTCTATATCCGGCTTGGCTCCCACCCTGAAGCTCTGTATTGGGCTTGGCTCGCGCCCTGTGCCTCTGTATCGGGCTTGGCTCGCGCCCTGTGCCTCTGTATCGGGCTTGGCTCGCGCCCTGTGCCTCTGTATCGGGCTTGGCTCGCGCCCTGTGCCTCTGTATCGGGCTTGTCTCACGCCCTGCGCCTCTGTATCGGGTTTGTCTGGTTTCAAATGCATAGAATTTTGGTGTTGTAATGGATAGTGTGCCTCTGTATCAGGCTTCCCTTGTGCCCTGCGCCTCTGTCGGGTTTGCCTCATGTCACGTGCATGGGTGTTTGGGTGGTGTAATGGATATTGTCCTGTATCAGGCCTGTCTTGCGCCCTGCGCCTCTGTATCACCCTTGTCATGCACCCTGTGCCTCTGTATCGGGCTAGTCTCGCGTCACGTGCATGGAATTTTGGAGTTGTAATAGATAACGTACCTCTGTATTGGGCTTGCCTCGCATCACCTGTGTATTAGTTCAGGTGGTTTAACGGAGGGCTTATGTCCCTCCCTGTGCCTCTGTATCGGACTTGGCTCGCGCCCTGTGCCTTTGTATCGGGCTTTGCTCGCGCCCTGCACCTCTGTATCGGGCTTTGCTCGCGCCCTGCACCTCTGTATTGGGCTTGGCTCGTGTCCCTTGCCTAGAATTTCCGTGGTGTGATAGATAGTGTGCCCCGGTATTGGGCTTGTCTCGTTTCACGTGCGTAGAATTTCGGTGGTGTAATGGATAGTGTGCCTCTGTATCAGGCATCCCTTGCGCCCTGCGACTCTGTGTCTGGTTTGCGTAATGTCACGTGCATGGGTGTTTGGGCGGTGTAATGGATATTGTCATGTATCGGGCTTGCCTTGTGCCCTGCGCCTCTGTATCGGGCTTGCCTTGTGCCCCGCGCCTCTGTATCGGGCTTGCCTTGTGCCCCGCGCCTCTGTATCGGGCTTGCCTTGCGCCCCGCGCCTCTGTATCGGGCCTGCCTTGCGCCCCGCGCCTCTGTATCGGGCTTGCCTTGCGCCCTGCGCCTCTGTATCGGGCTTGCCTTGCGCCCTGCGCCTCTGTATCGGGCTTGCCTTGCGCCCCGCGCCTCTGTATCGGGCTTGCCTTGCGCCCTGCGCCTCTGCATCTGGCATGGCTTGCGCCCTGTGCCTCTGTATCGGGCTTGGCTTGCGCCCTGCGACTCTGTATCGGGCTTGGCTTGCGCCCTGCGACTCTGTATCGGGCTTGGCTTGCGCCCTGCGACTCTGTATCGGGCTTGGCTTGCGCCCTGCAACTCTGTATCAGGCTTGGCTCGCGCCGTGCGCCTCTGTATCGGGTTTGTCTGGTTTCACGTGTTCAGTGGTGTAATGGATAGTGTGCCTCTGTATTGGGCTTCCTTGCGCCCTGTGCCTCTGTATCGGGCTAGTCTCGTGTCACGTGCATGGAATTTTGGGATTGTAATAGATAACGTACCTCTGTATTGGGCTTGCCTCGCGTCACCTGCGTGTTTGTTCAGGTGGTTTAATGGAGGGCTTATGTCCCTCCCTGTGCCTCTGTATCGGGCTTGGCTCGCGCCCTGCACCTCTGTATCGGGCTTGGCTCGCGCCCTGCACCTCTGTATCAGGCTTGGCTCGCGCCCTGCACCTCTGTATCAGGCTTGGCTCGTGCCGTGCGCCTCTGTATCGGGTTTGTCTGGTTTCACGTGTTCGGTGGTGTAATGGATAGTGTGCCTCTGTATTGGGCTTCCTTGCGCCCTGTGCCTCTGTATCGGGCTAGTCTCGTGTCACGTGCATGGAATTTTGGGATTGTAATAGATAATGTACCTCTGTATTGGGCTTGCCTCGCGTCACCTGCGTATTTGTTCAGGTGGTTTAATGGAGGGCGTGTGTCCCTCCCTGCGCCTCTGTATCGGGCTTGGCTCGCGCCCTGCACCTCTGTATCAGGCTTGGCTCGCGCCCTGCACCTCTGTATCGGGCTTGTCTCGTGTCCCTTGCGTAGAATTTCCCTGATGTAATGATAGCGTGCCTCTGTATTGGGCTTGTCTCGTTTCACGTGCGTAGAATTTCGGTGGTGTAATGGATAGTGTGCCTCTGTATCAGGCTTCCCTTGCGCACTGTGCCTCTGTGTCGGGTTTGCCTCATGTCACGTTCACCACGTTTGGGTGGTGTAATGGATATTGTCCTGTATCGGGCTTGGCTTGCGCCCTGCGCCTCTGTATCGGGCTTGGCTCGCGCCCTGCGCCTCTGTATCGGGTTTTCTGCTTTCACGTGTTCGGTGGTGTAATGGATAGTGTGCCTCTGTATCAGGCTTCCCTTGCGCCCTGTGCCTCTGTGTCGGGTTTGCCTCATGTCACGTACATGGGTGTTTGGGAGGTGTAATAGATAGAGACCTGTGTCGGGCTTGTGGTGTGCCTTTGTGTCGGGCTTACCTCGTGTCCCCTGCATTGCTGTTCAGGTGGTTTAATGGAAGGGTCGGCTTGCGCCCTGCGGCTCTGTGTCGGGCTTGGCTTGCGCCCTGCGCCTCTGTATCGGGCTTGTCTCGTGACCTGCGCCTCTGTGTCTCGCTTGCCTCGCGCCATGTGCCTCTGTATCGGGCTTGTCTTGTTTTCCTTGCGTAGAATTTTGTGGTCTAATAGATAGCGTGCCCCCGTGTCGGGCTTTTCTCGTTTCACGTGCGTAGAAATTTGGTGGTGTAATGGATAATGTGTCTCTATATCAGGCTTCCTTGCGCCCTGCGCCCCTGTGTCGGGTTACTCTCGTGTCACGTGCATGGAATTTTGGGATTGTAATAGATAACGTACCTCTGTATCGGGCTTGCCTCGCATCACCTGCGTGTTTGTTCAGGTGGTTTAACGGAGGGCTTGGCTCGCACGCTGAAGCTCTGTATCGGACTTGGCTCGCCCCCTGAAGCTCTGTATCGGACTTGGCTCGCCCCCTGAAGCTCTGTATCGGACTTGGCTCGCCCCCTGAAGCTCTGTATCGGGCTTGGCGTGCGCCCTGTGCCTCTGTATTGGGCTTGGCTCGCGTCCTGTGCCTCTGTATCGGGCTTGTCTCACGCCCTGTGCCTCTGTATCGGGTTTGTCTGGTTTCACGTGCGTAGAATTTTGGTGTTGTAATGGATAGTGTGCCTCCGTATCAGGCTTCTTTTGTGCCCTGCGCCTCTGTCAGGTTTGCCTCATGTCACGTGCATGGGTGTTTGGGTGGTGTAATGGATATTGTCCTGTATCAGGCCTGTCTTGCGCCCTGCGCCTCTGTATCACCCTTGTCATGCACCCTGTGCCTCTGTATCGGGCTAGTCTCGTGTCACGTGCATGGAATTTTGGAGTTGTAATAGATAACGTACCTCTGTATTGGGCTTGCCTCGCATCACCTGCGTATTTGTTCAGGTGGTTTAACGGAGGGCTTATGTCCCTCCCTGCGCCTCTGTATCAGGCTTGGCTCGCGCCCTGTGCCTTTGTATCGGGCTTTGCTCGCGCCCTGCACCTCTGTATCGGGCTTTGCTCGCGCCCTGCACCTCTGTATTGGGCTTGGCTCGTGTCCCTTGCGTAGAATTTCCGTGGTGTGATAGATAGCGTGCCCCGGTATTTGGCTTGTCTCGTTTCACGTGCGTAGAATTTCGGTGGTGTAATGGATACTGTGCCTCTGTATCAGGCTTCCCTTGCACACTGTGCCTCTGTCTCAGGTTTGCCTCATGTCACGTTCATGGGTGTTTGGGTGGTGTAATGGATATTGTCCTGTATCGGGCTTGGCTCACGCCCTGTGACTCTGTATCGGGCTTGGCTCGCGCCCTGTGCCTCTGTATCGGGCTTGTCTCACGCCCTGCGCCTCTGTCCTGGTTTCAGCTATGATGGAGTTAATTTTTTTTTTAGCAGTGGATGGAATGCCATGTTTGGGTGTTAGGATGAGAACAGTGCTGATAGCACCCTGATGTTTCTGGTTGTTGCCGGGCAATCAAGGACCTTTCTCAGTTCTTCATACTTCCTTACTAATGAGAAAGGAGGGGATGCAGCCAGGACAGGTGACCTGAATTGGCCAAAGAGGATATTCCATGCCAGTTACGTCATGCTCAGTATAAAGGGGGACTGGGGGGAAGAGGAGGAGACAACGCCAGGATGTGCAGTTTCTGGGGACGGTCGGGTTCCGGGACGGCTCTAAGCTGTGCGGCCTGAGTTGTGTGGTTTGGTGAGAAACTGCATTGTGTATTACCAGTTTCATCTATTTTGTGCTTTAAATTCCTGTTATTGTTATATCTAGTTTTCTGTTATTGTTTAGTAAACTATCCTTATCTCAACCTGTGGGGTTCTGGTTTCTAGGTCGTGGTTTCTTTTCCTCCTTTCTTCCTTCCCTTTTCCCCCTCCCCCAACTTTCCTTCCCCCTTCCTTTCAAAAGTATAAGCGACTCTGTGGGGTGCGGCCCTCGGCTGGGGCAAAACCACGACAGCCTCTGTATCGGGTTTGTCTGGTTTCACGTGCGTAGAATTTTGGTGTTGTAATGGATAGTGTGCCTCTGTATCAGGCTTCCCTTGTGCCCTGCGCCTCTGTCGGGTTTGCCTCATGTCACGTGCATGGGTGTTTGGGTGGTGTAATGGATATTGTCTTGTATCGGGCCTGCCTTGCGCCCTGCACCCCTGTATCACCCTTGTCTTGCATGCTGTGCCTCTGTATCGGGCTAGTCTCGCGTCACGTGCATGGAATTTTGGGATTGTAATAGATAACGTACCTCTGTATTGGGCTTGCCTCGCATCACCTGCATATTTGTTCAGGTGGTTTAATGGAGGGCTTATGTCCCTCCCTGCGCCTCTGTATCAGGCTTGGCTCGCGCCCTGCGCCTCTGTATCGGGCTTGGCTCGTGCCCTGCATCTCTGTATTGGGCTTGGCTCGTGTCCCTTGCGTAGAATTTCCGTGGTGTGATAGATAGCGAGCCCCGGTATTGGGCTTGTCTCGTTTCACGTGCGTAGAATTTCGGTGGTGTAATGGATAGTGTGCCTCTGTATCAGGCTTCCCTTGCGCACTGTGCCTCTGTGTCGGGTTTGCCTCATGTCACGTTCATGGGTGTTTGGGTGGTGTAATGGATATTGTCCTGTATCGGGCTTGGCTCGCGCCCTGCGCCCCTGTATCGGGCTTGGCTCGCGCCCTGCGCCTCTGTATCGGGCTTGGCTCGCGCCCTGCGCCCCTGTATCGGGCTTGGCTCGCGCCCTGCGCCCCTGTATCGGGCTTGGCTCGCGCCCTGCGCCTCTGCATCGGGCTTGTCTCGTTTCACGTGCGTAGAATTTTCGTGGTGAAATGGAGAGTGTGCCACTGTATCAGGCTTCCCTTGCTCCCTGCGCCTCTGTGTCGGGTTAGCCTCATGTCACGTGAATGGGTGTTTGTGTGGTGTAATGGATATTGTCCAATATTGGGCTTCTCTTGCTTCCTGCTCCTCTGTATCGGGCTTGCCTTGCGCCCTGCGCCTCTGTATCGGGCTTGTCTCGTTGCACGTGCGTAGAATTTCGGTGGTGTAATGGATAGTGTGCCTCTGTATCAGGCTTCCCTTGTGCACTGTGCCTCTGTCTCGGGTTTGCCTCATGTCACGTTCATGGGTGTTTGGGTGGTGTAATGGATATTGTCCTGTATCGAGCTTGGCTCGCGCCCTGCGCCTCTGTATCGGGCTTGTATTGTGTCCCTTGCGTAGAATTTTTTAGTGCAATAGATAGTGTACCCCCATATCGGGCTTGTCTCGTTTCATGTGCGTAGAGTTTTGGTGGTGGAATGGATAGTGTGCCTCTTTATCAGGCTTCCCTTGCGCCCTGCGCCTCCGTGTCGAGTTTGCCTCATGTCACTTGCATGGGTGTTTTGGTGGTGTAATGGATATTGTCCAGTATTGGGCTTGTCTTGCACCCTGCACCTCTGGATCGGGCTTGCCTTGTGCCCTGCGCCTCTGGATCGGGCTTGTGCTGCGACCTTCGCCTCTATATCGGGCTTGCCTTGCGCCCTGCGCCTCTGGATTGGGGTTTGCTCACGTCCTGTGCCTCTGTATTGGGCTTTGCTTGCGTCCTGCACCTCTGTATCGGGCTTGGCTCACGCCCTGCGCCTGTGTATCGGGCTTGGCTCATGGCCTGCGCCTCTGTATAGGGCTTGGCTTGCGCCCTGCGCCTCTGGATCAGGCTTGTCTCGTGTCCCTTGCATAGAATTTCCGTGGTGTAATACATAGCGTGCCCCTGTTTTGGGCTTGGCTTGCGCCCTACGCCTGTGTATCGGGCTTTACTCACGCCCTACACCTCTGTATCGGGCTTTACTCACGCCCTACGCCTCTGTATCGGGCTTTGCTCACGCCCTACGCCTCTGTATCGGGCTTTGCTCACGCCCTGAACCTTTGTATCGGGCTTGGCTCGCGCCCTGCGCCTTTGTATCGGGCTTGGCTCGCACCCTGCGCTTCTTCATTATAATTGCCTAGCGCCCTGCGCCTCTTTATTGGCATATCTTGCGCCCTCCGCCTGTGTATCGGGCTTGTCTCGCGCCCTGTGCCTCTGTATCAGGCTTCCCTTGCGCTCTGCGCCTCTGTGTCGGGTTTGCCTCATGTCACGTGCATGGGTGTTTGGGTGGTGTAATGTATATTGTCCTGTATCGGGCTTGGCTCGCGCTCTGTGCCTCTTTATCAGCATGTCCTTGCGCCCTGCGGTTCTGTATCGGGCTTGTATTGCGCCCTTCGCCTCTGTACTGGGATTGGCTAGCACCCTGCGCTGCTGTATTGGGCTTGTCTAATGTCCCTTGTCTAGAATTTCCGTGGTGTAATAGATAGCCTGCCCCTGTATTGGGCTTGTCTCGTTTTACGTGCGTTAGAATTTCGGTGGTGTAATGGATAGTGTGCCTCTGTATCAGGATTCCCTTGCGCCCTGCATATCTCTGTCGGGTTTGCCTCATGTAACGTGCATGGCAGTTTGGGTGGTGTAATGGATATTGTCCTGTATCGGGCTTGGCTCGCGCCCTGCGCCTCTGTATCGGGCTTGGCTCGCGCCCTGCGCCTCTGTATCGGGCTTGGCTCGCGCCCTGCGCCTCTGTATCGGGCTTGGCTCGCGCCGTGTGCCTCTGTATCGGGCTTGGCTCGCGCCGTGTGCCTCTGTATCGGGCTTGGCTCGCGCCGTGTGCCTCTGTATGGGGCTTGGCTCGCGCCCTTTGCCTCTGTATGGGGCTTGTCACGTGTCCCTTGTGTAGAATTTTGGTGGTGTAATCGATAGTGTGCCTTTTTCGGGCTTGCCTTTAACCGTGTGCCTCTGTTTCAGGCTTGCTTCATGTCATGTGCATCGGTCTTGGGGAGGTGTAATGGATAGAGTCCCCTAGTGGGCTTTTCCTGTGCAATGTTCATCTGTGTCGGATTGTCTCCTGTCACGTGCCTGGGTTTTTGGGTGGTGTAAAGGATAGGGTACTATCCTTTCCCTTGGGAGAAAGGGAGGGGATTGTGGAAATCACCTCTACGAACTCATTTTAATACACAGTGGGGACAGGTTGTGAATATGTATAGGTGTATGAGGTAACCTAATGGATAAGAGTCATTGAACTGAAGAGAACCAAGAACTGCCATGTTAGTGTCTGCGTCTGCTGTTAAGCAATCCTCCCCCGTGCACCCAGTGCTGAACTGCGACAAGTAGCAACCAGTGGAATTCCCCACCTGACGTGAAGTCTCTTCAGACTGAGGGGACGCTGCAGCTCTGTGGTGGTAGGCATTGCAGTCATCTGCTCTCCTGCGTGCTCGTGCTCCCTCTTTCATGAGTCCTCTCTTTTACACAGGCCGTGTGCCTGGATTTTCGTGTGGTGTAATGGATAGTGCGCTTCTGTATCAGCCTTTCCTTGCACCATGCACCTTCGTATTGGGCTTGTCTCATGTCACGTGCATGGGGGTTTGGGAGGTGTAATCGACAGTCCTGTGTCGGGCTTGTCTTGCGAGATGTGCATCTGTGTTGGGCTTGTCTTGGGAGATGTGCCTGGGTTTTTGGGTGGTGTAAAGGATAGGGTTCTGTCCATTCCCTCGGGAGAAAGGGAGAAGATTACGGTGATTACCTCTTGGAACTTATTTTAATACGCTGTGTAGACAGGTTATGAATATGTATAGGTGTATGAGGCAACCTAATGAAAATGTATCACCGAACTGCATAGAACCAAGAACTGCCCTGTTAGACTGTGTGCCTGCAGTGGAGCAATCCTGCCCTGTGCACCCAGCGCTGAACCGTAACAACTAGCAAGAAATGGAATTCCCCAGCTGATGTGAAGTTGCTTCGGACTGATGGAACGGTGCAGCTCTGTGGCGGTAGGTATTGCGATCATCTATTTTCCCGCATGCTCGCACTCTCTTTCAAGTGCTCTCTGTTTTCCACTCTTTCCCACATTCTCTTGCATGCTGCTTATAGGCTAAATACGGTGCCTTGAACATTGACTCTGTTTAGAATCTTAACTCTGTTCCTGAGATTTGCAAAGACCTGGTCGCAACAAAGCACCTAATTGGACATCACTCAGGAGTTAAGCTCAGCCACCCAGAGCAATCTGAGGTCGGTTGGAACACAACGGGGTTTAACCTCTGCTTTCTTCCATTCTTGTTTTCAAGGCAGTCTGTAGTTACACTGTGGATGATGTTCCTGAATGTAAGTGAGAGCTCAGGCAGCATGTGGCTGTCGTTTGGCACCATGATGAGTCGCTAATGAATATTTGGGTTTTTCAGATGGGGCCTCACAAGATGCATGCTAATCCAGGGTGGAATCCTTGAGCGGAGCACCATGAGAAGGCGTGTCTTTGGATCGAGGCAGTCATCAGTTCTGCAGGTACTTCAAGATTTAGGTGCGTCTGTGTTGGTTTTTGAAGGCACGAAGTGAGGAGGAAAGCCCGATGCCATCACAGGGGGTGACGGCAGCCAGGTGAGTTGTTCTTAGGGGGCGGGAGTAGCGGTTGCTTTGCAGAGCGAGTTATAGGCATCTTTCTTCTCTGTTTCATAGGCCAGGCACCAGCCTTGGTGTGGCTGGCCGTGAACCACCAAGGCCAGGCGAATGGTCTGTCGAGGTAAGGAAATGGAAGATGGTAAAGTGTTTGGAGTAGTCTGTGATTTCAGGTGGTCTTTCAGCACGTGGCTTTGGCTTTATCTTTTTGCAGGCGGCATCGGTGGGGTGTGGTCACATGTCGAAGCTCCGTCGTGGGAGCGATTATTTGTCATGAGTGTAAGAATAAATTGGCATCTCCCGGGTGGTAGGTGCCACAAGTGATGACAGCTATCTCGTCTCTTTGAAATGAGCGGGTGACCCGAATGGCTCGTCCCTTTTGAGGGGGCTAGGGCTTAGAGCTCCGGGTTGATGTGTGCGATGATGACCCATGGCGCTATTTTGGTTTTTTGCTTGTCTTGATCATAGAGGCTGAAGAATAACTTGGCAAGTACAGGAACATCCCATCTGGCCTACGGAGGGATGTGCCGCGTTCCTCGAGGATGGATATAGATCCCCAGCAGTCTGAGAGCTAAGTGGAGGGGTGGGGTCTGGGGATGGGAGTGGATGGAGAAGGGTGGGGCAAAGGCGGCAGCAAGGTCACTTGCCCTTGAAAGCTGATGTAGGGGAAGGGGCTGTCCATGAGCGGTCCCCTTTGGGCAGGCAGGTTACTCGCCAACATGACGTTAGGGTGTGTCGGGCCGGGCAGGTCTAGCTCATGTCTCTGTGTGTGCTTGTTTTGTGGCATCTTCTGTGTCTTAGTCCTTCTCTGGCTGTCGGCATTCTCTTTGCACTCACAGAGGCACAATGTGCCCCTCAGCTGCGGTCTGTAAGGTCTCAAATGCCCACACTCGCTTACAGGCACAGTGCCGATCGGGCTCTTCTTAGCTCGCTTATCAAGCTTGTGGTCTCAGAAGTTTCCAGTGAGTCTTGTCTTGCGGCACGATTGCCGGCTCTTCCGGTAGCCGTGCTCTCCATACATCTCTTTCCTGGACTGAGGTTTCTTCTCTGCATCCTTCCATCATTAGGTCTCGAAGGCAGGCTTCTCACCCATCTATTACCACAGTTTGGACAGGAAGTCTTTTCACCGAGCATTTATTTGGCACAACTGTGGTGACCGGCAGAGAGCAACACGCAATTTGAGATGAATTTTAGGTGAAACCATTTTATTAGTTGAAATCACACAGATTATATACCTTTTTTACTGCAAACGTGGCAAGCTAAGAAACTGGTAATTGGTTACGCACACTGTTCACACCGTATTGATTGGTTAGTAATTATAACAAGTTCTGATAAACCTATCTTATAGCTAAATATCGTTAGTTTACCTTTAATGCCTAAAAGTATCTGCACACCTGCTGTTTTGATCCTCTTGTTATGGTTGGCACCTAACATGCTCCGTTACTCCTAAATACCTTCCCATAACTGCTTCTTGGTTTAGGGTAGCCTGTACCCCTATCAGAAAGCCACTGTTTTGAGAATGTGATTATTAGGATCCTCAGAGCATGAGTAACTTTTCCTCTCTCATGGGAACAGAAGAATATTGTCAGGGCCTAAATCCTGGGAGAAGAGAGCTAGGATGCCGGCAGGCCTGCTGTCTTCCTCAACACACAACAAATCTTCTCTGGGGTCATCCCCTCGTATTCAACGGTCTTGGGTCTTAAAGCGTGGCTTCTTACGCACCTGTTGCTCTAGCTTTGACTGTTGCTTTCTCTTATGGGTGACAGTCATCGTGTCTCTTCTGGTGCCACCTTAACGCATCTGCACTATCGTGGTGCCATTGGGCTTCTTTGACAGCATCCTCTTTGCTACGGTCGTCATTTGTATCGATCGTTGCATTTCATGGTTATGTTTGTGTTGTCTGCGTGCCGTCTCCGGGTCGGACCTGCCCCGTGAGGAGGCGTGGCACTGTTAGAGCTAGGGGCAGCACAGCTTTATAGCGCGGTGGTAAAATGTTGACCCGGGCAGGTATTTTTGCAAAGAAAGTAGGGTCGTTCTGCATAGACATCTTCCACAGAGTTATTTCCGTTGTGTTTGTCAGGTTCCAGAAGTGGTCTTTCAGCCTTCCCGGAGCAGCGGTTTGCACGGCAGTCAAGGCCGTTGACTATCGCATGTGCCTTCCATCATATACGTGAGGCTCAATCTCCGGGGCTCAGTTTGTCCGGGTTTTGGGTTATTTAGGTATAGATGACTGACTGCTGGCCTGATCGATGCATCGGTTGGCATCCGGTGTGACTCTCTTTGACTACTTGCTTGGGTTTTTCAGATGTGAGAGTAGAATCCAAGTGGAGGGCCTACAGAATAGGCAGAGCAACAAACAGAGGCTGGCTGGCATCTGACATCAGAGGCTCAGAGCAATGTGAGCACTTGCGACTTGTCTGTGCATTTCTGTTTTTTTAACTCTGTGCAAATCCACGGGCCAAGCGGGATCTTGGCATGCGAGCTGACATTGGCGAGGCAAGCGACTGCTGCATTGACCAGTGGTCTTAGAAGCATCCTATCAAATTGTACCTTGTTTTAGCATCACTGCTGATGACGGGCAGGCCTCCGCAGTTATGTCATGGGATGCAGTCTCATGGCATCCAGCTCTATCCGGCTCTGTAACATGGCAGTGTAATGTATCACAGGCCACTATCTCAGGACTTTGACCTGTGCCACAGGGCTCTATTTGGGGGTGATGTAACAAATAGAGTGGCTCTGTATTGGCGTTGTCTTCCCTGCGTGCCTCTATATTGGGCTGGTATAATGGATAGTGTGGCTCTGTATTGGGGTCATCTTGGATCATGGGCCATGTGCCTCTGTTTCGGGGTGCTGTCAGAGGGGCTGCTTGTGGGCTACATGGTGAGGTTTGAGGCGAGGTATGGCCTTCAGTCCTGACTCCTTTGGCTTGGGAGCTACCGCTGGACACTTATCCGGGCAGGGTTTCTTGTATATTCCCTAGGGACATTATTTGCTAGCAACACGTGTGTCTCTTCTGTGTTTCAAGACTCACGCCTGTCTTTCTCTTCTGAAGCTGTGAAGCCAGGAGGAAAGTGGGATCTTTCCAGGGGAGGCAACTGTGGCCGGGTGAGTTCCAAGCGTAACAGTAATTTTGTATCTCTCAGCACAGTAGGAAACACAAGCTATTGCAGCCAGCATGTCTGTCTGGAATGAGCAGGTGAGCGGAATGCCACATCCCTTTTGAGTAGGCGAGGGGGAATTGAGGTAGGGCTCGAGGGGCGTGGTACCGACTGGCTGCACAGTTTTGATTAGTTTTTTGTTTATCTTTATTATAGATGCTGAAGAATAAGGTGGCAACCACCAGCATGTCCCAGTCAGCCCACGCAGGGGATCACATGCGTTTCCTTCCAGGACAGATGCGGTTCCCCAGTTGCCTGAGAGCTAAGTGCAGGGACCAGGGCTGGGGAGGGAGGGGGAGGAGGAGAGAAGGGTGGGGCGACGGTGGTGGTGGCAGCGGCAAGGGGGCTGTTTGCCTACGCTGACTTTCGTGGGCAAAGAGTCTGGGAGTGGTCCCTTCTGAGCTGGCAAAGGGTGAGAGGGTTACTTGTCAGCATGTTGCTAGGGTGTGCTGGGCAGGGCAGTTCCCGCCTCTATGTGTGTTTACACTCGTTGTGTGTCATGTTTTTTGTATCTTAGTCCTTCTCAGAGCGTTGGCATCCTCTTTGCGCTCAGAGGAGTGGAGCCTGCCCGTTGGGCGTGGTCTCTAGGGTTTGAAACGGCTGTGCTTGCTCATCAGAAGGGTACCGATCGGACTCTTCTTCGCTCGCTTAACAAGCTCATGGCACATTTTGTCCTCACATCTCAGAAGTTTCTGATCAGTCTTTCCTTGCAGTGTCATTGCTGGCTGTGTTGGGAGCTGTGCTCTCTAGCCCGTCTTGCGTTTCACGGTCATGTCTGTATTGTCTGCGTGCTGTCTCTGGGTCGGACCTGCCCCGCGAGGAGGCGTGGCACTGTTAGAGCTAGGCGCAGCACAGCTTTACAGCGCGGCGGTAAAATGTTGACCTGGGCAGATATTTTTGGCAAAGACGGTAGGGTCTTTCTGCATAGACAGCTTCCACAGAGTTATTTCCATTGTGTTTGGCAGGTTCCAGAAGAGGTCTTCCAGCCTTCCTGGGGCAGCAGTTTGCACGACAGTCGAGGAGGTCAACCATCGCATGTGCCTTCCGTCATATACGTGAGGCTTGATCTCTGGGGCTCAGATTGACTGGATTTTCTATAGGTATAGATGACCGACCGCCAGCCTAATCGAGGTGTCTGTCGGCAGCCGGTGTGACTCTTTGACCACTTGCTTGGGTCTTTCAGATGTGAGATACGAACCCCAAGCAGCAGGCCTACTGAAGAGGTGGAGCATCAGACAATGGCCTCCAACATCAGAGGCTCAGAGCAACTGTTGGCACTTGCAACTAGCCTACACATTTCTGGTTTTACTCCGCACAAATCCACAAGCCAAGCAGGATCTCGGCACATGAGCCGACTTTGGTGAGACAAGCGATCGCTGTGTTGATGCAGCGGTCTTAGAGGCATCCTATTATGAATGCAGCTGAAATTGTACCCTATTGTTTTAGTGTTACAGGTGATGGGCAGGTCTCCGCGCAGCAGAGCAAAGGATGATCTGACTTTGAACAGCTAAGGTAGAGATGGCAGAGAAAGTGTCTCCACAGCGGAGGTTGCCACCGGCCAGCTGCCTGCAAACGGCGACGTTCCACATTGCTGGTGAAGACGAGGAAAGCTACAGAGGGGGAGCATCCTGGCTCAACCATGCGCACAGTTACATCATGGGATGCAGTCTTGCCCCATCCAGCTCTATTGGGCTTGGGTCTTGGGCTCTGTAACGGTGTAATGTACAGCAGGCTGCTATCTCGGGGTGGTGTCCCATGCCACATGTCCCTGTTTGGGGTTGGCTTAACAAATAGTGTGCCTCTGTATTGTGCTCGCCTTGCACCATGTGCCTCTGTATCAGGGTGGGATAATGGATAGTATGTCTCTGCATTGTGCTCACAGTGCACTGTGTGCCTCTGTATTGGGGTGGTGTAAGGGATAGCCTGCCTCTGTATCGGGTTTGGCGTGCACTACATGGCTGTGTATTAGGGTGGTGTAATATATAGTGTGGTAAGTGGCTTGGGATCTAGTCCCATTTTTTCCAGGTAGTACATTGTGCTTCATATCACAGCAGTCAGTCTTTCAGCTAATTTTCCTGGAACGTCATTTTCAAGCGAGACAGGAGTTAGTGTGTCAGAGGGAGCAAAGTGGTTCTGTAGGCTTTCGGTTTTGCAGTGTGAGTCTTCAGTGTTACATAGAGCAGCAAAGTGAGAATTTGCAGAGTGAGAGTGTGCCAGGAACCATTGTAGTTTTGGGGTGATGTCCCACAGATGTGGGCTGCTTCTGGGTTGATTTTAGGTGTAGGATGAGGACGTGTGGTCTGAGGGTTGATTTGTGAGTGTGGTTAACCTCTGTGTGTGTGTGAAGTTTTTTGTTCAGGTGTAGTCCACGCTTAGGTATAACATTGTAATAATAACAAATACGAAGCATACCACCCACCCCCAAAAAGTGGGGGGAATATTGTCTCCTTGTGGCTGGGTCTTTTTTTCTCTGCTTGGTCTGTGAGTTGAATGTTGTTGCCAAAGTCTGGGGGCATGTGCTGCTTGGGCTGGGGTTTTTGCAGGCAGGGTGATATTTTTGCAGAGCAATGGGAACTGTGTTCCCAAGGCATTTTGTGCAGGGTGGGTTTTTGCAGGTGTGCTTCCTTTGGAGGGCTCTTGCAGAATGTCCCAATTGCCTGTTGATTGAGGGAGGATTGTTTGTGAAATGGCTGTAGCAAGTGAATTCTGGCAGCTGTGGTGGAATGGCACACAGCCAGCCTAGGCAGGTGGTTTGGGGAGGACTGGATTGCAGTGTAGGTGGGGTCAATTGGATTTTAGAGGTAGTGAACACTGTAGATGGCTTTTGGTCATATTGGAATATTCATTACTAAATTTCTCTTTTTCTTGTAAAGGTACAGTAGTGCAATAGTTGAGAACGTATCCAGTATGGCAGAGCTCTCACTGCTTTTGGGGGTTAATGAAAAGAACCCAGTCAGTGATGTCAGTTTGTATGAGAATATGTCCACTTAAAGGAAAATAATCACATGTGTTGGCCAAAAGAAAAAATGGTATGTTGATGTGCATGTGTGTTGTAGCAACATTGGATATGACAGTTAATAGTGTTTAGAAGCCTCTTATGAGTCTGTTACCATGTATAAAATTTAAACAATGAAGAGATGATGAAGCTCATAAAAGTATAGACATAATAATAAAGTATTTTGTGCGGTGTGTTCAGTGTCAATTTTTTGTGTGGCTTTGGTGATTTATTTTTAGTAGTCAGAGTTAGACTGTCTCCTCCTCTTCTTCTCTAGATCTGTCTTTCTCTGTCCCCGTCATTTGTCTGTCTCTCTCCCCATCAGTGTCGGTGTGTTTCTTTCCCCTGATGCCTTTGGCTGTACCTCCCTCTGCCTGTCCTTTTTTTGTCTGTTTTTCTCTGCACCCTCTTTCTTTGTCTCCTTGTCTTTCAGCCCCTCACTTGTCTCCCCCTCTCTCTCTCTCACTCCCTGGTCTTTGCTTGTCTGACTGCTGTTTGTTTCTCAGTCTTTGTGTACCCCCCCCCCCCCCTTTCTCTTTTGTCACATTCTCTCTGCCCTTCTTTCTCTCCCTCTTTATGCCAGTCCTCTGTCTCTCCAATTTCACCCTCTCTGTCTCTCTCTCTGTATCCACTGCTGCCCGACCCGCCCCCCCAGCTGTTTGCTTCCCCCCTCCCTTCTTTGTCTACCTCTCTGGTCTCCCCTCCCTGTTTGTTCCTGTCTAGTTTTTCTGCTGGATTCCTCTTTGTCCCCTCTCTTCATTTCTGCCCTTGTCTTAGTCTCCCGCTCTTTCTGTCTTTTTCTTGTGCTCCCACCTTCTCTGGGGGACCTCTTGCCCCCTCATTTGATCCCACTCCGTGGTCCCTCTGTTGTTTCCCCTCCATGGTCCCTTGCCTCTCTGTGGTCGCCCCGTTTTTGGCCTTCTCCCGTGTGGTACCCAACCAGTCCCCCCATTATGTCCTCCTGCCCACTTCTGTCTGTCCCACCCCTTTCCTGGTTCTCCCCTCCTTTCTTGGTCCATCCCTCAATCAGTGGTGGTTCCCCCCCCCTTTATAGTCTCCACCTTCTTAGTGGTGCCCTTCCCTCCTTTGTTCCACTGGCCTTCTTGCTCCCCCTCCTTTGTGTCCCCCCCCGCCCTTCGCCCTACCTTCTTTATCCCCGTTCTTAGCCCCAACTCTCTGTGGGTTCCCCCCTCCTTTGTCCCTCTCCCATTCTTGGTTCTCTACTCTTTGTGGTTCCACCTTTTCTTGGTTACCCCTTCTTTGTGGTCACGCCCTCCTTTGTCTCCTCCACTTCTTAGTTCTCCCCTCTTCTTGGTTCCTCTTGTTTGTGCGTGCGTGCCCCCCCCGCCCCCGCAACGGGTCCCCCCCTCTTCTTAGCTTCCCCTGTTTAGGGTCCCCCCAAATCTTAATGTCCATCCTTTTTAGGTCTCCCCTCCCCCCCCCGCCAGATCCCCATTGTTCCTTGCCTGTTATCCTCTCCCTTTGTCCCCATGCTGTTCTCTGTCCTTTTGGTTCCAGCCTGTGCATTGCTGAAAACGGTTCCCCCCTACAAACAGTGACCCGGTGACTTTGGTTCTGGGTGTTTTGTTCTCCTAGGGTGTGCGTCGCCAAAAACAGTCCCCCTGGAAACAGTGACCTGGCAACTCATTCCAGGTGTTTTTTGTTTTGGGGTGTGCGTTGCTGAAAACTGTACCCCCCCAGAAACAGTAACTCGGCGACTTTGGATCTGGGTGTATTTTGTTCCAGAGTGCATATCACGGAAAACGGTCCCCCGGAAACAGTGACCATATTGTTTCGGGTCCATGCAATTTTGGTTTGTCTATTCATTACTCAATTTGATACCTCTGGAACTAATATTTGATACCAACAATCAGTTTGAATCTCAATTTGGCTATTGTTTTCCTTCTCTGTTTCTCTTTCTCTCTGGACTCCAGTTCCTATTTTGGCATTCCACCTTCAGACCTGTAGCCTGTTGATATTTCTGCCTCCTCTGCCTCTGTCTGGCTCTGCGTGCCTGTCATAGCAACTCATTGACAACTGATTTATTTCTCCATCTTTATTGATCCTGTTCCGTGCCCCTCATTTTGAATTTTTCCCTCTGTCTTGTCCCCTGACCAGGATTTGCTAAATTTGCTACACTGCAGCTTGTTGCTACCTTTTTCTTTCCCAATCTCAGTATGTATGGCTCCTTGTCTCTCTTCATTCCTCCCTCTATACTGCATTGCCTCTGCTCTGTTGCTTTTCTCCTTCCCTCTCTCTCTTTCCATTTTCAGACTCCCAGTCATTCAGCTCTGCTTCTCTGCCCAATCACTCATCCTTGTTTGCTCTGTCTCTCTAATTTTCCATTTCTCCATCTCTCTGTGGAAGGCCTCAGGAGATTTCAGGCTGGGAACATCTTTCAGTCCTGACACCTGTGGTTTGGGAGCTATTGCCCAGCCCACAGCAGCAGGGAAATTGCCCTTGGCCAGGGCCAATGGCACCCACACCCCAACTCACCCTTGGGCACAGAGGAAAAATCAGTGGGTTTATAGACTAAAACGGTAGTTTACTGAATAAAACGGTGTTTTTTAAACTGTGTTTTACAGCATAGAAAAAGCATTTTTGTAGGAAAAAAAAAAGGCAGTTTATCTCTAGAACAAAAATGGTGGTTTTGTAGGGAAAAAAGGGCACTTTTTAGAATAAATTGTTGTTTTGCCAGAAAGAAATCACGGTGTTTTTACAGAATAAAGTAGTGGTTCTGTATGATAAAAATTGGGTTTTATATGATAAAGTTGATGGTTAATGGGATTTTTATTTTTTTTCTCCCCATAATAAAATGGTGTTTTCCAGGCTGAAATGGCCTCATGTTTCTCCAAGGACCGACTGCATGCTCTTCCTAAAGTTTTACACTCGCCTAGGGCGGTTGCTCCCCAGCACTTGAGCACCACTTGGGAACTTTGAAAGACCCATGGAAGAGATGAGAAAGCTTGACAAAAGGGGATGAGGAGGGACCCAAAGAAGAGTGTCGAGGCACTCACCAACATCTCTTGGCTGGGCAAGCTTTAAGCAGCCAGACTGCAGAGGAAGATATAGAAGAGGCAGGGAGAGAAACCTCGAGGCAAAGCAGGTTTTTGCCAGTACCAGGAGGTGCAGTGAATCATCCACCTGGCCATCCCTACCACAAATCACACAGAATCACACGGTTGGAAAAGACCTTGATGATCTTAAATTCCAACCATTCTCATCCTAAACTAAATCATATCCCCAAGTACCTCATCTACCTTTTTTTGAACACATCCAGGGAAGGTGACTCAACCACCTCCCTGGGCAGCCTGTTCCAGGCCCTCACAACTCTTTCAGTAAAAAATTTTTTTCGAATGCCCAATCTAAACCTGCCCTGGCACAGCTTCATGCCATTCCCCCTTGTCCTATCACCTGTAACCTGGCTGAAGAGACCATCGCCTATCTCTCTCTAACCTCCCTTCAGGTAGTTGTAGGCAGTGCTAAGGTCTCCCCTCAGCCTCCTCTTCTCTAAGCTAAACAGCCCCAGCTCCCTCAGCCGCTCCTCATAGGATTTGCCCTCCAGCCCCTTCACCAGCCTGGTTCATAGAATCATAGAATGGTATGAGTTGGAAGGGACCCCAAGGATCACAGAGCTCCAACCCCCCTGACACAGGCAGGGTCACCAACCTAGGCCTGGATCTACACTAGGTTGCCCAGGGCCCCATCCAACCTGGCCTTGAACACTTCCAGGGACGGGGCATCCACTACCTCTCTGGGCAGCCTGTTCCAGCACCTCACCACTCTGTAAAAAACTTCCCCCTAATATCTAATCTAAACCTTCCTTCCTTTAGTTTAAATCTATTCCCCCTTGTCCTGCCATTGTCTACCCTTTTAAAAAGTTGAATCCCCTCCTGCTTATAAGCTCCCTTCATGTACTGGAAGGCTGCAATAAGGTCCCCCCGCAGCCTTCTCTTCTCCAGACTGAACAAGCCCAGCTCCCTCAGCCTCTCTTTGTAGGGCAGGTGCTCCAGCTCTCTAATCATCTTCGTGGCCCTCCTCTGAACCCTCTCCAACAGTTCCACATCCTTCTTGTATAGGGGGTCCCAGATCTGGACACAGTACTCCAGGTTGCCCTTCTCTGGACACGCTCGATGACTTCAATGTCCTTCTGATGGTGAGGAGCCCGGAACTGGACCCAGCACTCGAGGTGCGGCCTCACCAATGGCAAGTACAGGGGCACAATTACTTCCCCAGACCTACTGGCCACACTGGTTTTGATACAAGCCAAGATGCCACTGGCCTTCTTGGCCGCCTGGGCACACTGCTGACTCATATTCAGCCTGCAGTCAACCAACACCCCAGGTCCTTCCCTGCCTGACAGCTCTCCAGCCAGTCCCCCCCAAGCCTGTAGCGCTGCATGGGGTTGTTATGTCCCACATGCAGCACTCTACACTTGGCCGTGTTAAACTTCATCCCATCGGTCCAGTCTGTTCAGATCCCTCTGAAGAGCCTCCCTACCCTCAGGCAGATCAACACTTCCTCCTAGTTTAGTGTCATCTGCAAACTTAATAAGGGAGCATTCAATCCCTTCTTCGAGATCATTGATAAAGATGTTGAACAAGACTGGACCCAGGACTGAGCCCTGGGGGACGCCACTCGTGACCGGCCTCCAGCTGGATTTTGTTCCATTTACCACCACCCTTTGGGCTCAGCCATCCAGCCAGTTTTTAACCCAGCTGAGGGTCCCCCTGTCCAGGCCAGTGGCAGCCAGTTTCTCAGTCAGAATGCTGTGAGAAATGGTGTCAAAGGCTTTACCAAAGTCCAGGTAGATCACATCCGCAGCCTTCCCATCGTCCATTAAGCGGGTCACCTTGTTATAGAAAGCGATCAGGTTAGTTTGACAGGATCTCCAGATCCACGGCTGCCTCCTCGTCACCCCACCCTCATCTCTCTTCTAGGATGTCTGAGTCACAATGCTTGTTCTCATGCCACAGCCAGTGGAGACTTGAGGAATATATTTCTGCTTCCTCATTTAGCCTTGTCCGGAACATAGTTCCAGTAGAAGTCTGGCATTACACGTAGCATCACTAGATACAAAGTATAACTGTCTAACATTTTGGCTTTTTTGGTACCTAGCTAGAACACATATGCTCTAAGAATAGTATTTTTACAGTGCATAAGTAGCCCTTCTCCTACCAAGTTTCATTTAATATTTATCTTTTTAAATAAGTAATCACCTTGAGGATAGTTATATTGCTGGTATACAAAAGTCTAAATCATAGCAAGCCTAGCAGAACTGGTAGGGAAGAGGTTGGAAGAGACTGTGAAAGTGAGTCTACATACAGGAGTGGAAAACCAGGTTCCAGTGTTGTTACAAAAGGTTGTTTCTAGAAAGAGACATAGGGAGAAATTTGGGAGTGGTCTTTTATCTGCAATAGTGACCCTGAATTTGTGCCCACTAGAGAGCTGCTCTGTGACACAACACATTCAATAGCACAACAACATTAAGCTGTGATTCTGTGATTATCTACACGCCAGAAAAATTAAAAATATTTACTTACCAGTACAACAGATGCAGCATCATTGGTTTCAGTGAGAGTCACTTTCTCCATTCAGCACCCAGGATCCCACAAAGCTAACTCAAGTCAGAAAACTCTCTCTTGCTTCTTCAGGGCCTTTATATCTTCTGCAGGCTCTGATAAACAACTCAGGTCACAAGAGACACACCTGCTCCTCCAGCTGCTTTTAAGCCTTCTGCAGGCAGGACCCTCCCCTTTCCCAGGGGACCATGGGAAGGGTAGTGGGTGGGGCCAAGGGTATATAAACCACAGGTCTTGCCCCAGGCCACTTATTCTCCTGCTGGCTTTCTTTGGTATCAGTGCTCTGGCTTTCATTCTGCAGATGGAGCTTTGTAGTCGGTTTGGCTTTTTGGGAGGATGCATCTGAGGTAAGAGCTTAAGGAGTACTCAATATTAAGCGGCATGTATATAATAGAAAGTGTACTCATAGATAGGTTTGTGGCTTGGTTTTGTATTTGTTTTGTATTTTATTCTTAGGGGGTTAGAAGATGATAGTATACAATTATGTATTGGTCTTTGTTTCTAAGCATGTGGCATTTTGCTGCCATCCCTGATAGTACTGAAGATAAAATTTCACCTTTTGTTAACCACTTTTGCTCTATAATGTTTAAACTGTGAGCATTGCATCTCCTAACCAGCCTGATGATGAGATTATCTAGCTGGGATTAGGGCGAGCCTTTTGTCTGCCTATAGAGCTTTAGCTTTTCCTTGCAATGTAGCAGGGTTCAAATATGTAGCATTTTTCTAGTTTTGGCACTGCTCACGGCTTTTCTAGCGTTTTTCAGAGCACTGTGTATTTTCTAGCTCCTTTGGAGGTCACAGCAGGTCCCTCAGGGACTGAACTCAGAGTTCAGAAGAAGACAGAACATAGCAGTTGTCTGCAAAACACGATGTGTGCCTTGCAACTGATGTTTCTGGGGAACTGTGCCAGCTGGAGAGGAGGGATATAAATAATGACTGAAGTTCAGCCTGGAAAGAAGGGAGGCTTCCTGCAGAGACCTTTGGAGTTGGTAAACTGTTGGTCTACCTCCAGGTGACTTGCTTGATGCTCTTTGCAGCTGCAGAGGGATGAGCAGAGCTCCATAAGAAAGTGGGTCAGCACAAGTTATGCTAGGTAAGATGTGACTGGTGTCTGTATGACTATCTTATCAATTTTGGTCTGTAAGGTTTTTGAAGTCACAAAGTGCCAAGCAAAGCCAGATGTCAGCAATGGTAGTGACCTCAGCCAGGTGAGCTGAGACTAGCGGGCCAAAGCAGTGATTGTTTTTCAGGTGCAATGGTGTCTGTGAAATTCTAACAGTCTCTTTGGCTTTATAGGCAGTACCTGAGGCTTGACACAACAAAGCACCCCAATAAGCAGACATTCAGTAGCCATCTTATCTTGTCAAGAACAGATTTTGGATCCTCAGACTCCTCAAAGCTAAGTAGAAGGAGCTGGAGAAGAGGACAGGAATGGGAGGGGTTGGGGAGAGGCTGGGTAAGGCTGCACAGGGAGGAGCAGGTCACTTGCCAGCAAAATGCCAGGGTGTGCCGGGCAGGGCACCTCCAGCTCGTGTCTGTCTTTACGCATGTTGTTTGGCATGTCTTCCGTGTCCTAGCCCTTCTCTGGGTGTCAGCACCCTCTTTGTGCTCAAAGGGGTGCAGCGTGCCTCTTGGGCGCGGTCTCTAGGGTCTCAAATGCCTATGCTCGCTCATCAGTGTAGCACCAACGGGGCTCTTCTTGATTTGCCTAGCAGGATCATGGCATGGTTTGTCCTTGCATCTCAGAATTTTCTGGTCGGTCCTCTCTTGTGGCATCATTGCAGGCTACATCGGGAGCTCTGCTCTCCAGGGACTCATTTTCATGGCCCGAGGCTTTTTCCGTACATCTTTCCATCGTTAGGTCTCAAAGGCGGTCTTCTTGTGCATCCTTACTTACTGTCACAATTCTGACAATAAGTCTTTCCAATGAGCCATTCCAGTCCCCTCTCTTCTGGGGTTGCCATAGATTCCTTCTGTCCACCCTCAGTGGCGTTGTTTGATGGAGTCTCCTGTCCAGAAGCCCTTCTTGCTGACAGTTTTAGGTCATCTTGGAGTTGCATCTTCTCTGGCATTCCGTGTTGCATTATTCTGCATGTGTGTTTGGCATGGAGCTGCTCTGCCTGGGGCTGTGGACTCGGGGTGATGTGGAATAGCAGTAAGAGTCCAGGGTTAGCATGTGGGATTCTGCCCGGGAGGCGTTGGCAAAGTGGCACTGTCAGCAGGGTGTGCAGAGCATCATTTCCATCCTGTTCTTGAGAGATGATGGGAGCTGCCTGGGTGAGGCCCTTCAGCATTGGAAAAAGCAGATGGAGTTTTGCAGGGGTGTAAGGTTGTGGGGCTCTGAGGTATGCCTGCTGGGTTTTTTTCTGTTTGTCTTTTAATGGCTACCTGCAGTTAGACTCCAGGTAGGGTTCCTCAATGGAAGCGAGAGATCTGCAATGGTGCAGCAGTGAGTTGGCACTGGGGTGACTTGCTTAATAAATTGTTGTTTTTCAGACAGGGCCAGACACGATGCGTACCGATGCAGTGACAGGAGTCAAGGGGAAGACCACAAGGTAGTAGGTTGGACGGTGGTGTCGGTGTGATGAAATGGTCGGTAGCTGTGTGCCATGTTTAAGATGTGTGTGGCTTTCTCTTTTGAAGGTGTAAAGGGAGAAGGAAAGTGGGCTGTTTCCAGGGGAAGCGACTCGGGCCAGGTGAGCTGTTCCTAGCAGGCTGGTGTTGCATTGCAGGTGAGTTCTAGGCATCCCTTGTTTGTTTTATAGCTCCAGCACGAACCTTGGTGTGGGCACCTGTAACTGGCAGAAGCTGCGAGGAATCGGTCAAGGTAAGGGAATGGGAGATGGGAACTGGTTTCAGGCAGTCTCTTGCCTTGTGGCTTTTTGCTTTGTCTCTTGCAGACCCCACAGGCAGCATTGTTGGGGCATAGCCACACATGAGTGCACTGAGAAGGTGAGGCGGTTGTAATCCATGTTGGTGTCTAATACCAAAGCATTACATGGCAGGTAGATCGTGTGTTTGCATCTGTTTTTGCAGATGCTTCACAGCCACTGTGCATCGCATGCCTTTGTAATGGGGTGGTATAACGGATAGCATGCCTCTGTATCTGGGTGCTGTTAGAGTGGCTGCTTGTGGTCAGGTATGTCTTTGTCATGGCTGCTTTTGTGTGGCAGCTACTGCTGGATATTTTTCTTGGTGGGTTGTCTTATATATTTTCTAGGGACAGTATTTGTTACAAATATGTCTTATCTATATTTCCTATGGTAATCGGTCAGTGATTTTTAAATTTAGTGTAGTATATAATTTGTGGCTCACGTGCAGACACTGGGACACATGCAGACGTTGTTGGGAGTTCTTAGGGATGCAACTGTTCCTTGGTCTTACCTGGATTGTTTTCTCTGAAGTTATGTGCTGCACTCCATCTCACTAAAATGAAATATCAGCTATGTAGGTTTTTGTCTTGCTTTCTGCAAGTCTAAAATAATTTCCTAACAGCACTTTTATAGTCTTTGCTCAATATTTTTTCTATGAAGTTTAACACTCTCTTTACTATGCTTTAATCCATATTTTAGTAACCTTATGGTTATTTACATACCTGTTTGAATCATCAGTATAAAGATTGAGCAGAGTAGAGAATGTTTTCAGCAAGAATCCCTCTCTCCATTCAGCATTTGATTCTCTGATAAACAACTCAGGTCAGAAGAGCCCCACCTGATCCTTCAGCTGCATCATCACATGCAGCATCCTCCCCTTTCCCAGGGCACTGTGAGAAGGGCAGTGGGTGAGGCCTGGGGTATATAAGGCACCTTCCTTGCCTTTGGCAGCTCATTCTGCTTTGTCTCCTGTTGCAGTGTTCTAGTTTTCATTCTGCAGCTGAAGCACTTCAGTTGCTGCTGTTGTCTTGGCTCATGCATTTCAGGTAAGTGTTTTACAACTAGCTACGTGTGAGCAGTGTCTACCCAGTCAAAAGTACTTATTGATGTAGCTTTGCTTGCATTTAGTTTGTGCATTTTGTGTTGGCTTTTCAAGGTCTTTGTAAGGCAACTCAATCCTATATAGTTAGCTGTTGATTTTTTGCTTCTAGGCACATAGCATTTTACCAGCATGCCAGGCTTTGCACGAGATGGACTGTTGGGGTTTTATTTCACCAGCTTTGCTCTTTAAACTGTAAGCCGTTAGCACTGCTTCTGTTACTAGGTCTGATAAGCTTATCTAGTTAGGGTTTGAGTAAGCTTCTTACTTGCATATAGACTTTTAGCATCTTCTAATAAAGTAATGGTATCAAAGACAACCATCTTCCAGGTTACAGGACAGTTTATGGCTTTTTCTCGTTGTTCTCAGAGAACCGTGATCCTTCTAGAACCGGCACAGGTTGCGGCAGGTCCTTTGTTGACTGTAAGTATTGGGACTTTATTTCTCTTACGGCACGTTACAGGCTTTAGACTTTGGCGGAAGGTGTTGTATGCAATACCTGAAGCACGGCTCCATGAAGCGGGTCCTGTCAGTAAAGGTCAAACTGCTATTTCTTATATTTTACAGGTGGCCCCCGAGGGTCACGTCCTGGTTAGCAGACCTCCAGTGTGCATCTCCATTCCTCTCAAGAGTGGATTTGGGATCCCTGGACTCTTCAATGCTAAGTCAAGGGAGCAGGAGAAAAGGGCAAGATGTCCTTCCAGGACAGATGCAGTTCCCCAGTTGCCTGAGAGTTAAGTGCAGGGACCGGGGCTGGGGAGGGAGCGGGAGGAGAAGAGAGGGGTGGGGCAAAGATGGTGGCAATAGGGGCGGGCTGCTCGGTGTAGGCAAAGGGTCTGTTTGGGAGCAGTACCTTCTGGGCTGGCAAAGGGGGAGCAGGTTACTTGTCAGCATGTTGCTAGGGTATGCCGGGCAGGGCAGTTTCCACCTCTATGTGTGGTTTACACTCGTCGTGTGTCAGGTTTTCTGTCTTAGTCCTTCTCGGAGTGTCAGCGTCCTCTTTGCAC
Source organism: Porphyrio hochstetteri (assembly GCA_020800305.1). NCBI lineage: Eukaryota > Metazoa > Chordata > Aves > Gruiformes > Rallidae > Porphyrio > Porphyrio hochstetteri. The sequence goes on from CM036938.1 coordinate 92,397,232, forward strand.
TCAGAGGAGCGCAGTCTGCCATTCAGGTGTGGTCTCTAGGGTCTCAAATGCCTGTGCTTGCTCATCAGCAGGGTGCTGTATGGGCTTTTCTTCATTCGCTTAGCAAGCTCGCGGTGCAGGTCATCCTCACATCTTGGATGTTTCCGGTCAGTCTCATCTTGCAGCACAATTGCTGGCTCTGTTGGGACCTGTATTCTCTATCCATCCATTTTCACAGACCAAGGCTTCTTCCCCGTGTCCTCTATTGTTAGGTCTTGCAGTCAGGCTTCTTGCGCATCTATCATCTCCATTTGGACAGTAACTCTTTCCACTGTGCCATTCCGGCCCACTCTTTCCTGGGGTTGTAGCTACGCCCAGGTGGCCTCATCAAAGGCAGTATGGTTGCTGGGATTGAGGAGCCGTTGGTCAGGCTGCCCAGAGTGTCCTTTCCATCACGATCCTGGGCAGCGATCAGAGCTGCCTGAGAGTAGCCCTTTGGCCAGGTGAGGTTTTCTTAGGGGGCGGGAGTAGCGGTTGCTTTGCAGAGCCAGTTATAGGCATCCCTTTTCTGTTTCATAGGCCAGGCACTGACCTCGGCATGGCTGGCTGTCCATAAACTGAGGCTAGGTGAATGGTCTGTAGAGGTATGGAAATGGAAGATGGTAAAGTATTTGGGCAGTCTGTGATTTCAGGTGGTCTTATGGCATGTGGCTTTGGCTTTATCTTTTTGCAGGTGGTGTCGGTGGGGTGCAGTCACATGTCGAAGCGCCATCATGTGAGCCATGATTTGTCATGAGTGTAAGAGTAAATTGGCATCTCCTGGGTGGTAGGCACCACAAGCAATGACAGGGTAGGGTTTGGAGCTTGGGGTTTGGTGTGTGCGATGTTGACCTGTGGCACTATTTTGGTTTTCTGTTTGTCTTTATCATAGAGGCTGAAGAACAATGTGGCAACTACAGGAGCATCCCCTTTGGCCTATGGAGGGATGCGCTGTATTCCTCGAGGATGGAGATAAATCCCCAGCGGTCTGAGAGCTAAGCAGAGGGATGTGGGTCAGGGAGGGAGCGGGAGGAGAAGGGGAGAAGGGTGGGGCAAAGGCGGTGGCAAGGTCACTTGCCCTTGAAAGCTGATGTAGGGAAGGGGCTGTCCATGAGTGGTTCCCTTGGGGCAGGCGGGTTGCTCACCAGCACAACGTTAGGGTGTGCCGCGCAGGGCAGGTCTAGCTCATGTCAGTGTGTGTGCTTGTTGTGTGGCATCTTCTGTGTCTTAGTTCTTCTCTGAGTGTCAGCGTCCTCTGTGCACTCAGAGGGGCACAACCTGCCCCTCGCGCTCAGTATCTAGGGTCTCAAATGCCTACACTCACTCACAGGCTCGGTGCCCATCGGGCTCTTTTTCACTTTCTTGGCAAGCTTGCGGTGCGGTTCATCCTCACGTCTCGGAACTTTCCGGTCAGTCTGGTCTTGTGGCATGATCGCCAGCTCTGTCAGTAGCTGTGCTCTCCAGCCATCTTTTTTCCTGGACTGAGGCTTCTTCCCCATGTCCTTCCATTGTGAGGTCTTGAAGGTGGGCTTCTTGCCATCTATTATTGTAGTCTGGACAGGAAGTCTTTCCACTGAGCATTTGTTTGGCACAACAAATCTTCTCTGGGGTCATCCCCTCATATTCAATGGTCTTGGGTCTTAAAGCGTGGCTTCTCGTACCCCTGTTGCTCTAGCTTTGACCGTTGCTTTCTCTTATGGGTGACAGTCATCGAGTCTCTTCTGGTGCCACCTTAACGCATCCGTACTATTGCAGTGCCATTGGGCTTCTTTGACAGCATCATCTTTGCTATGGTCATCGTTCCTATTGATCATGGCCATCTTGCGTTTCACAGTCACGTTTGTGTTGTCTGCGTGCCGTCTCTGGGTCGGACCTGCCCCGTGAGGAGGCGTGGCACTGTTAGAGCTAGGGGCAGCACAGCTTTATAGCGTGGCGGTAAAATGCTGACCCGGGCAGGTATTTTGGCGAAGACGGTAGGGTCTTTCCACATAGACAGCTTCCACAGAGTTATGTTCATTGCATTTGGCAGGTTCCAGAGGCGGCCTTCCAGCCTTCCCGGAGCAGCGGTTTGCACGGCAGTCGGAGGTCAACTATCACACGTGCCTTCCATCGTATATGTGAGGCTCAATCTCCGGGGCTCGGTTTGTCCAGGTTTTGGGTTGTTTAGGTTTAGACACGACCCACAGGCAGCCTCATCGAGGCATCGGTTGTCATCTGGTGTGACTCTCTTTGACCACTCACTTGGGTTTTTCAGATGTGAGAGACGAGCCCCGAGCTGAAGTCCCGTGGAAGAGGTGGGGCATCAAACAGAGGCTGGCTGGCACCTGACATCAGAGGCTCAGAGCAATCGTGAGGACTTGCGACTCGCCTATGCATTTCTAGTTTTACTCTGCAAATCCACAGGCCGAGCAGGATCTCGGCACACGAGCCAATGTTGGTGAGGCGAGTGACTGCTGCATTGACGCAGTGGTCTTAGAGGCATCCTATCAAACTGTACCTTGCTGTTTTAGTGTCAGAGGTGACGGGCAGGCCTCTGCAATTACGTCACGGGATGCAGTCTCATTCTATCCAGCTCTATCAGGCTCTGTAATGTGGCAGTGTAATGTATCGCAGGCCACTATCTCAGGGCGGTGTCCTGTGACATAAGGCTCTATTTGGGGGTGGTGTAACACGTAGTGTGTTTTAGTATCGGGGTTGTCTTGGGTCATGGGCTGCCTGCCTCTGTATTTGGGTGGTACAATGGATAGTGTGCGTCTGTATTGCGGTGCTGTCAGAGGGCCTGCTTGTGGGCTACATGGGGAGGTTTTAGGCCAGGTCTGTCCTTCAGTCCTGACTCCTTTGGCTTGGGAGCTACTGCTGGACACTTATCCTGGTGGGGCTTCTTGTATATTCCCTAGGGATGTTATTTGCTAGCAACACGTGTGTGTCTCATCTATGCTTCACTGCTCATGTCCGTCTTTCTCTTCTGAAGCTGCGAAGCCAGGAGGAAAGTGGGATATTTCCAGTGGAGGTAACTCTGGCTGGGTGAGTTCCAAGTAATCTTGCACCTCTCAGCGCAGTAGGAAACACAAGCGATGGCAGCCAGCATGTCCATGTCTGGAATGAGCAGGTGAGCGGAATGCCACATCCCTTTTGAGAAGGCGATGGGGAGTCGGGGTCGAGGTGCACGGTACCAACTACCTGCACAGTTTTGATTAGTTTTTTGTTTATCTTTATTATAGATGCTGAAGATGAGGTGGCAACCACCAGCCTGTCCCAGTCAGCCCATGCAGGGGATTGCACATGTTTCCTTCCAGGCTACAGTTCCCCAGTTGCCTGAGAGCTAAGCAGAGGGACCGGCACTTGGGGAGGGAGGGGGAGGAGAAGGAAAGGGAGGGGCAAAGGTGGTGACGGCAGGGGGGCTGTTTGCCCACAAAAGTCAGCGTAGGCAAAGGGTCTGTTTGAGAGCAGTCCCCTCCGGGCTGGCAAAGGGCAAGAGGGTTACTTGTCAGCATGTCGCTAGGGTGTGCCGGGCAGGGCAGTTCCTGCCCTGAATCTGAGTTTATATTTGTTGTGTGTCATGTTTTCTGTGTCTTAGTCCTTCTTTGGGCGTCACTGTCCTCTTTGTGCTCAGAGGAGCGCAGTCCGCCCCTTGGGTGTGGTCTCTAGGGTCTGAAACACCTGCACTTACTCACAGGCAGGTCCCACATTGGGCTGAAGCTGACAAATGCAGAGGAAAATACCACTCGTTGCGTTTATCAGCTATTCCAAGTGGTGTCCAAGCATAGGTAGTTTGAGCCTGGTGGGGGGCCACGACAGGGAAACACGATCCGTTCTGTTCTGACGCAGGAGACCAGTTCCAAAACTAAGGGGATACTTGAAAAGACGGTTCCATTTTTTATTGATTTCTCTTTTGTCTAGCTACTTTGAAAAGCAGACTGGCAGACAGAAGCACAGGAGCCTCCCACCCCAGAGTCTCTGGCGGCAGCTGCGGCAGCTGCCCAACAACTGCAAGTGGCCAGGAAACCACACAGTGGCACGGTTTTGGATACCTCAGCACAAGGAGGACATCAGCTATCATCAGAGTGTGTCCAGAGGAGGGCAACCAAGCTGGAGAAAGGTCTCAAGGGCAAGACATTGGAGGAGCAGCTGAGGTCACTTGGTTTGTTGAGCTTGGAGAAAAGAAGGCTGAGGGGGAGCTTTACAGCAGCCTACAACTTGCTCAGGGTGGGCAGCGGAGAGGAAGGTGCTCATCTCCTCTATGGTGACCAGTAACAGGGCACAAGAAAACAGAATGAAGCCGCATCAGGGGAAGTTCAGATTGGCCATTAGGAAAAGGTTCTTCACTGAGAGGGTGCTCAGTCGCTGGAACAGGCTCCTCAGGGAAGTAGTCACAGCACCAAACCTGCCAGAGCTCAAGGAGCATCTGGTTTAGCGTTAGGTACTCCTGTGAGAAGCAGGGAGTTAGACCGGATGTTTCTTATGGGTCCCCTCCCAACTTGGAATATTCTATTTCAGAGACAAAAAATCTGTATTATTGATCAAGGGATCCTGGGGCTGGGGGGAAGGAAGCCGCAGGCTTTTTTTCTCCCAGGCACCTTTCTCCAGGGACCGGAGGGAAAGTTACGAAATACTGATTTAGTGGGGTTTTTCAGTCAGAGCAGGAAGCTGCCTGAAGTGCAGGTCTTGCACGTCTACTGCATTTTTGCTCCGTGGAGCAACAACTGCCTTTTCCTTTGTACCTAAGGTTCTTTGAGGATACTTCTTCACTTGGCTTAAATTCCTTCTTATTCAGTTAATTTCTCAGAAGAGCCATAAAGAGACCCTTCTCAAAGTTCACAAGAGTTTGATATTACTAGTCTGTTTTAACCCTGGCTTTATCATTCCCTTTGCAATGGGTATTGAAGCGCTAAGAAAAATCACTGGATTCTTTTTTATAGCTGGTTTCTAGGGTCTCTTCCTGATTTCCTCCATTGCCCCAAAGGATACGGCCCTGTTGTTTTGCAAGCAAATGGCAAAAAAAGTCACAGGCCTCTGTCCCTGCCCCCCACCTTAAGCCCACGCTAAAAGGATGCAAACGCTCTACTGTGTCTAAAGGCTGTGCTGTAGAAATTTCTATACCCAGGCTGGGGTAGGTAAGTTGTTCAAACTTGAGAGCCAAGGACCCCGTTAATCATTAGAGGAAAGGTAAGCTGAATTTTCATCCTTACACTTGCTAGATTCAACAGGGTGCTGACTGACTGAACCTGCTAGTGGCTGCAAGTTACAGAAGCTAATTTTGAAAGAATAGCCATTGAGGTATTACTCTAAATAGCAGAATTCAAGAAATAGAGACTTTAGTAGCACTTTAAATAAATAGAAGTGCTTTGCTTTATTTTACAGTTTTCCAATTCCTCCGGCGTAGGTTTTCCTTTCAGCATTTAGGTATTTGAGCAGTTTCTGGCACTTTCACGGGCTGCCGTGTTTGAAATATTTCACTTCTTTGCCCAGCAGGAGCAACAGTGTGCTGCTCCCTGTTTCATTTGTTTGTACAGTCCTTTTTAATAAATGTTTGTTTCGGGTCGTGCTTCCTTCCTGCAGAGCATTTTGGCCAGCAGGTCACAGGAGGGGATCCTCCCCCTCTGCTGTGCCCTGGTCAGGCCCCACCTGGAGTGTTGTGTCCAGTTCTGGGCTCCCTGGTCTAAAAATGCCAGGGATCTCCTGGAGGGAGTCCAGAGAAGGGCTACAAAGATGATGAACAGGGCCTGGAGCATCTCCCCTGTGAGGAAAGGCTGAGTGAGCTGGGACTGTTCAGCCTGGAGAAGACTAAGGTGGGACCTTATTGATGTTGGTCAATATGTTAAGTATGGGCCACAGGGGGAAATGGGCAGCCCCTTCTCAGTGGTCTGTGGGGACAGAAGCAGGGGGGCAATGGCTGCAATTTAGAGCACAGGAAGACCTTTTGCCCAGTGAGGGTGAGGGAGCCCTGGGACAGGCTGCCCAGGGGGGTGTGGAGTCTCCTTCTGCGGAGAGATTCCAGTCGCGTCTGGATGCCTCCCTCCTAGGGACCCTGCTTTGTCAGGGGGTGGGACCCCGTGGGCTCTGGGGGTCCCTTCCCAGCCCTGTGACTCTGTGATTTTCACAGCTGTTGCCCGCTGGTGCTGAGCAGCCCTGGCCCCACAGGTGAAACTCAGCGCTGCAGTTCCCCAGGATGCACTGAGCCACAATCCTGTCATAGCTTTGTAGGAACTTTATGAAGATAAATACGGGGAAAGAAGTGTCTGTGCTAATGAAGGCTGGAAAACAGAAAGGAAGAGAGAGCAAAGCGGCCGGGCGGCGCAGCGCACGAACCGCGCTGCGTGCTGCCGCCTGGCGGACACACCGCGGTATTGCGGCCATTTGCCGCAGAGGACGAAACCCGCCGCGTTCCTGCGACGGTGCATGCGAAACCCGCGACGTGCTGCCGCCTTGGAGATACGCCGCGGTACGGCGACTGAGAGACGCAGTTGGAGCGGCAGAGCGCTTCTGCCTCTTTGAGGACACGCTGCGGTAGCTGGCGGGCGGCGAGGTGGGGCGCAGCGCACGAAACCCGCTGGGCGCTGCCGCCTTGCGGACACTGACCGGTACTGCGGCTGGGCGGCGCAGCGAGAGCAGCGGAGCGCTTGAAAGCGGCGCGCGGCCGTTGCCTAGCGACCACGCCGCGGTAGCGCCGCAGGACAAAGGCGCATGCGCAGTAGTGCGAACTGAAGCTGTCAGGAGTACCCGGCGCATGCGCTCTGGGGCGATTGGAAGCCTGGCGGAATGCCGGGAAATGTACCGTGCGTAAGCACCTGGCGGGTAATTGATAAATGCAGGCAGCTGACGGCGGTACTGCGCCGGGTTGCTCAGCGCACGAAAGCCGCCGCTTTCTGCCTCCTTGCGGACTCCCCGCGTTCCTGCGGCGGTGCAGGCAAAGCCCGCTGCGTGCTGCCGCCTTGGAGATAAGCCGCGGTACTGCGGGTGGGAGACGCAGTTGGAGCGGCAGAGCGCTTCTGCCTCTTTGAGGACACGCTGCGGTAGCTGGCGGGCGGCGCGGCGCACGAAAGCCGCTGCGTGCTGCCGCCTGGCGGACACAGACCGGTACTGCGGCCCGGCGGCGCAGCGCCCGCGGCAGGGCGCTTGAAAGCGGCGCGCCGCCGTTGCCTAGCGACCACGCCGCGGTAGCGCTGCAGGACCGAGGCGCATGCGCGGTACAGCGCGCTGAAGCTGCCCGGGGTACCCTGCGCATGCGCTCTGGGGCGGTGTGGCGCCCCGCGGGATGCCGGGAAGCGCGCCCAGCCCACGAGCTGCTCCTGCCGCGGAGCGCGCGCGGTTCGCCCGGGCTCCCGGCGCCGGTCCCGGCCGCGTGACGCCGCGCTGGGCGCCGGGCGGTGCCGCCGGCTCCGCGCTCCCTCCCGGTGAGGCGCCGCCTCCGCCGCCCCGCGCGGGGTCGGCCGGGGCCGGGCGGTCGGCGGCGCGCGGGGTCGCGGCGGGGCCCGCGGGCGGCGAGACGCCGCGCGTTCTCCCCCCGCCCGTGGCCGGCGTTGTCCCGGCGCCGCTCCGTGCCGGGGCTTTTCTCCGCGGCTAGCGGCGGGGCGTCTGGGCCGGGCGGGGGGTATCTCCGCGGTTCGCGGGCATTGCGAGCCGGGGGTCGCGGCGGCGCCTCGGGGGTGCGACCACCCAGAGCTGCCACCGGTACGGATGAGGTGAGTCAGCCCTGGCTGGTTCCGGGTGGTTTTGGTTCTGGGGGGGGGGGGGGGGGCTGTCCAGGTCTGAAAAGTGTCCCCACGAAAACAACGACCTGGTTACTTTTGTTCCGGGTGCTTTTGGTTCCGGGGGTGGGAGGGTGGTGCAGCGGTAAAAGTGTCCCCAGGGAAACAACGACCCGTCGACTTTGGTTCCGGGTGCTTTTGGTTCCGGGGAGGGAGGGTGGTGCAGCGCTGAAAAGTGTCCCCACGGAAACAAGGACCCGGCGACTTTGGTTCCGGGTGCTTTTGGTTCCGGGGTGGAGAGTTGTGCCGCTCTGAAAAGTGTCCCCACGGAAACTACGACCTGGTTGCTTTGGTTCCGTGTGCTTTTGGTTCCGGGGGAAATGCAGCGCTGAAAATCCTCCCCACGGAAACAACGACCCGGTTACTTTGGTTCCGGGTGCTTTTGGTTCCGGGGGTGGGCGGTGTGTAGCGCTGAAAAGTGTCCCCAGTGAAACTATGACCCGGCGACTTTGGTTCCGGGTGCTTTTTGTTGCGGGCTGGGCAACGCTGACGACTGTCCCCCCGTTGCCTAGCGACCACGCCGCGGTAGCGCTGCAGGACCGAGGCGCATGCGCAGTACAGCGCGCTGAAGCTGCCCGGGGTACCCTGCGCATGCGCTCTGGGGCGGTGTGGAGCCCCTCGGGATGCCGGGAAGCGCGCCCAGCCCACGAGCGGCTCCTGCCGCGGAGCGCGCGCGGTTCGCCCGGGCTCCCGGCGCCGGTCCCGGCCGCGTGACGCCGCGCTGGGCGCCGGGCGGTGCCGCCGGCTCCGCGCTCCCTCCCGCTGAGGCGCCGCCTCCGCCGCCCCGCGCGGGGTCGGCCGGGGCAGGGCGGTCGGCGGCGCGCGGGTTCGCGGCGGTCCGGGGCTCCGAGGGGTCGCGGCGGGGCCCGCGGGCGGCGAGGCGCCGCGCGTTCTCCCCCCCGCCCGTGGCCGGCGTTGTCCCGGCGCCTCTCCGTGCCGGGGCTTTTCTCCGCGGCTAGCGGCTGGGCGTCTGGGCCGGGCGGGGGGTGTCTCCGCGGTTCGCGGGCATTGCGCGCCGGGGATCGCGGCGGCGCCTCGGGGGTGCGGCCACCCAGAGCTGCCACCGGTACGGATGAGGTGAGTCAGCCCGGGCTGGTTCCTCAGCGCCTGGCATCGCTCCCCCATCGAAGGGGCCGGGCGGGGCGGTCCTGGGTGCTTCCCGGGTTTTTTGGGCTCGGTGCTCGGCGGGGTCGGGGGGGGAAGGTGGCGGTGCGGGGTTGTTGTTCAGGCTTGTGGTTTTCGCTGGGTTTTGGGGTTATCGGGGTTCTGCGGGGCTTTGCGTTGGGCCTGGGGTTAGTGGGGTCGGTGCGGGCTTGTGGGGTTGTTTTAGTTGGATAGGGGAAGTTGGTTGGGGCTGGCGGGTTTTTGGGGATGCGGGGGGGTGTCCGTGGGGTTTGTGTTGGGTTTGTGTCTCTTTTTACTTGCGGCTTGTGGTTTTTTTTGCTCGTGGGGTTGTTTTGGTGGAGGAGGGCTTGGGGCTTCTGTTGTGGTTTTTGTGGCGTTTGGTGGTTGTTTTGATTTGGTTTTTTGTTGTGCATTTACTGTTTTTAAATTGGGTTTTAGGGTTTTCTGTGGCTTGCAGGTTTTTTTAAAGTTTTTTTTTCTGGTCTGGGTGGGCTCAGGCCTTGGATGTGGTTTTTTATTCCTTTACCACATTACCGTAAATGGAAATGGAGCGCAGAGACTGCTCTGCCTTTTGTTCCCTTGTCAGCAGACATCTGCAACCTCAGCTTGTGTAACAGACGGGCCCGAGCAAGTAGGTTTTGCACTGCGGTGTCTCTTTGGGAATGGTTATGTTGCTCTCAGTTCTGCTCAAGAGTGGGAGCTGAGCTGAACTTGTGCTTTGCCCTTGCAGATGCCGTCCTGGAGAAGGCAAGCGTGTTCTGAAGCCGTTGAAGGGCCCCATTGAGGCGACGTTGAGGGAGTTTCACGCCGCAGACGGGTCTTGGAAAGAGCTACAGGAAAACCTGCAGCTGGTGCGGCGGAGGAATCCTCAGGAACTGGGCGTGCTTGTTCCCACACCAGACTTCTATTGAAGGAGAGTGTCGGTTTGTAAGGTAACAGAGCAGTTTAAAGAACAGCCGCACCCCAGGTGTTACAGGCTTATTGGTAAGGCTTACTTCACTGGAGCCGCGTGCGGCCCCTTGGAATGGGAATGATCTCTGCAGAACTGCTCCAGCGTAGCACAGGATAGCGTTCTCTGTAGGAGTTTGGATTCCAGGTATCTTTTTTCCACCTGTGGAGTGTCCTGACGCTGGGTGGGGATAGTGGCCTTTGTGTAGAAAACCCCGGCAAAGTTTGATTTCGTTTTGTTTTGTCAACTCGTTGCAAATGGTTGTGGATGTTCTGTGGGCCTGCAGTCGTCAGTCTGAAAAATCAGTGCTGCAGAGTGTGTGGTTAAAAGCACCAGTTTTAGGATTTGAGAGCCCTTATTGCTTGGGAAGGTGACGAAGCCTCGCTGGGCTGGGCTGGAACAGAACCTAAACGTGCTGTGCTACTTAATAGCTGTTACGAAGACAGTAAACTGATGGAAACTAGTACTGCTCTCTGTGAGCAGTAATATAAGCGTAACTTTATTATTCTAAGAGATAATGGGAGAATAATCCTTTCAAAAGTCAGGTTTGGAGACTAGTTTGGAAGGACTGTTGGAGAAATACCTGAAGAATGCATTTTGCATTTCTTTTTATTGCTACTTCCCCTCCAAGTAAGGCAGAAGTTTTTAATTAACGTCTTATTTATTAGTTTGTGGGGGTGTTTGTGCTTTGTGTATTTTGTCTGCTTGGTGAGAGCTTTTGGGGTTTTTCTGGCTTCTCTGTAGACAAAGTTAGAACTTGTCTTCATTGTAGGTGCACTAGTCAGGGCAAAGTGCGTATTGCGAGCTTTCGCTTTGGAAGAGTGGGAAACACTGCCTGACTTCAGAGGCTTAATGTCTGAATGAAACACTTCAAACTGCATTTTTGTTTTTCATTCTTTCTCTCTTTAATCACAGATCTCCCTTGCCGTAACCACAGATTAAGGAATGAATCTATCCCTTGTTGGAGAGACATCCCGTTTGTCACCATGCCACTCAGCCGTGCTCATGGGAAATCATCTGCACACCGCAGTGAGCTGAAGAATGCAAAGCGGATTGTAGTGAAGCTGGGCAGCGCTGCGGCGACTCGAGGGGACGAGTGTGGCTTGGCCCTCGGGAGGCTGGCATCTATTGTAGAGCAGGTAATGCTGTGACTGAAGTGGAATGTTTGTTTTGACTTTGGGTACTCGGTGATTGTTGGATGGCACAGAAAGCTGTAGGAAAATTCATAAAGCAGTGATGGCCCTTTAAAGCAGCGAGGTGGCCTTTCCCTTTATCATCCCCCTGTGCTGTGGTAGCATAACCCATGTAAGCGGTGGGGCGGGGGCTCGTGTTCCTGCCTCCTCGGGCAGGTGAAGCGCTCCGCGTTCTCGCTGGGGCTGTGCACCTTGTCTCGGGTTCTTGTTTTTGGGGCGCTTGTCAGTAAGCGCTCTGGTCCCCAGCCCTGGGGACTCTGGCTGCTGCCTCCGTGGGAGTGAGCGAGCGGTGTGTGGCGCTGGTAGAAAAAGGGTGGTTTGTTTGTCTCTGACTGTCCGTGTTCCCTTTGACCCAGGGAGACTGCGTGGAGCCGACAACTTCTTGACTGTGCTGGCAGGCGTGCCGGCCCAGTGTGATGCGCTGGAGCCGCACGCTGAGATCGAGCATGGGATGGAATGCCTGGATCCGTCACTGCTGTGTGCAGGAGGCAAGGCGTCCTTTCCTTTTTTTTTAGTTTAGAGCTGAGCACAGAGCTCCAAGGTCAGTGGGGCTGCTTGTGGGCTACACGGGGAGGTTTCAGGGCAGGAGCATCGCTCACTGGTTGCACGGGGTGGCTGCTGGGCACGGGCCAGGCCCTGCCAGGGAGCCCTGGGCCCGGGGCCTTGCAGCGCTGGTCCTTTGCTCAGCGGTGCTGGCCCTGCAGCCCAGGGACACATCAAGCCAGCTCCAGCTTGCACACGCTTCAGCGCAACTCCTGCCTGGCCCCGCTCCGCAGAGGCAGCTCCAGCCCCAAGTGAATTCAGCTCCTTTCCCAAAACAAAACCATTTGTTCTGGCTGTGAGGTTACAGGCTCACCCCTGCGGGCTTTATATTGGCCCCAGCTTTGGTTTGTGACTTCAGCTCCTTTCCGAGCCCCGCAACAATCATTTCAGCCCCAGCCCCTCCATCTTTAATCCAGCTCTGAGATTTCAGCTCCTTTCTAATCCCAATCTTTATTCCAGCCCCAGTGTCTTTACTCCCAGCACCGCAGTCTTTATTCCTGCCCCAGGTTTGGTGTTTTGGCTCCAGCCACAGCCAATATTCAGCTCCAGCTCTGTCGTGTCTCAGCTCCAGCCCTGCAGCCCTGATTTCAGCTCCTTTCCCACACCAGCCGCCTTTATTCCAGGTCTGTGCTTTTTATTTCCAGCCCCACAGTCTTGCAGCCCCAACCATCTTTATTCCAACCCCACAGTCTTATCCAGGCCCGAGTGATGTCAGCTCCTTTCCAAACCACCCAGCAATAATTTCAGCCCCTCCCTCGGTGTCTTTAGTCCAGGCCCCCAGTGTCTTTACTCGCGTCCCAAGTGATTTCAGCTCCTTTCCCACACAAACAATCTTTATTGCAGCCCTATAGTTTTGATTCCTGCCCCAGGTTCAGTGTTTCATCTTCAGCCACAGCCAATATTCAGCTCCAGATCCATCATGTCTCAGCTCCAGCCCCACAGCCGTGATTTCAGCTCCTTTCCCACACCAGCCGCCTTTATTCCAGCTCTGTGCTTTTTATTTCCAGCCCCACAGTCTTTATTGCAGCCCCAACCATCTTTATTCCAACCCCTCCGTCTTATTCCAGCCCCAAGTGATTTCAGCTCCTTTCCAAACCACCTTTGGCCCCCTTTGGCCCCCATTTTCCCAGAAAGACCCCTCTGGCCCCCATTTTCCCAGAAAGACCCCCTCTGGCCCCCTTTGCCCTCCATTTTCCCAGAGGGCTCTCTTTGGCCCCTTTTTGCTTCCTTTGGCCCTCATTTTCCCAGAGAGCCTCCTTTGGCTTCATTGCTTCAGTAATCCCAACGTCACACCACCATCCCAGGATCCCATGAAGAGTGCAAAGTAAATTTACCTCAGGACAGTTGTTTATTCCTGTCTGAGTTGGGTGGCATATTTTGTAATGTTGGCATAGTAAGCATTTGCACTATTGCAGTCCACTGTGGGTACACTTTGCCAGTAGCCACAGTAACATCACACTGACAATCCCACAGAAAACTCCTTTTCCTGTTCTCCTTTTCTCATTTACTACCTGGACACAGAGAGACTTGGGCAGCTGGATGGGACTTTTGATTGGAGGTGTTTGGAAGAACAGAGATTTTTGGAAAATATATGGTATTTGTTAATTTCATGGCAAGAGGGGGCCTTCAGCACCGAGTGGAGCCATCAAACATTAAGAAGCATCACCCTGAAGGGAATGATTGCCATTAAGAGAGAACAATTTCTAAATGAAGATTGGCCAATTAGAGGTGCTAAATGGGGAATATATTTTTAAAGCCGTACTTTCTACATCATGGTAGGACATCTACACAACTAACAGTGGTTTCTAGCTCTGACGGTATCTGCACTGGAAAAAAAAAGCTCCCCCACTGTAAACAAGTACAAGCTGCATATTGCATTTATTTATCGCTTGAAATGTCTGTTCCCCTCCCCAGCTGCATAAGCACAGTCTGCGTTTCATCCTCCCCTTTTTCCTGTCAGATTGTGGTTTTTTTTCCATTGCTGTTCCCGCTTACAGCAGTAAGAGAGGCTGGTAGCTTTCCTTTTCTTGTTAAGTGCTAACCACTGTACCTTAGAAGCACAGAAAATGACCTGCTTTTCCTTTAATGTCTTTTTTAACGTCCTTTGAGACTTTTCCATAGCTCCTCACTTGCTGACTTACCTGTTGCCCGTCTACTTTTTGGCATGGTTCAGAGGGTCAGGTAGGTTGAGCACGCCTTTTTCTAAACCCAAACACACCTCAGGTGTCACTGTCAGTTGCTTCTTCCTTGCCTGGTTTCCATCCTTCCCGTGCCTTGACTGTTACAGCAGCCTACAACTTCCTCAGGGTGGGCAGCGGAGAGGAAGGTGCTCATCTCCTCTATGGTGACCAGTAACAGGGCACAAGAAAACAGAATGAAGCTGCATCAGGGGAAGTTCAGACTGGCCATTAGGAAAAGGCTCTTCACTGAGAGGGTGCTCAGTCGCTGGAACAGGCTCCTCAGGGAAGTAGTCACAGCACCAAACCTGCCAGAGCTCAAGGAGCATCTGGTTTAGTGTTAGGTACTCCTGTGAGGAGCAGGGAGCTGGACCGGATGTTTCTTATGGGTCCCCTCCCAACTTGGAATGTTCTATTTCAAAGAGACAAAATCTGTATTATTGATCAAGGGATCCTTGGGCTGGGGGGAAGGAAGCAGTATCTTTTCTAGAGAGCCAGTACTCTTTTCTCTTACAGATTAAGGAAGTTGAACTGAAGAGCTTTTCTGTGACAGCCGCAGGCTTTTTTTTCTCCCAGGCACCTTTCTCCAGGGACCGGAGGGAAAGTTACGAAATACTGATTTAGTGGGGTTTTTCAGTCAGAGCAGGAAGCTGCCTGAAGTGCAGGTCTTGCACGTCTACTGCATTTTTGCTCCGTGGAGCAACAACTGCCTTTTCCTTTGTACCTAAGGTTCTTTGAGGATACCTCTTCACTTGGCTTAAATTCCTTCTTATTCAGTTAATTTCTCAGAAGAGCCATAAAGAGACCCTTCTCAAAGTTTACAAGCGTTTGATATTACTAGTCTGTTTTAACCCTGGCTTTATCATTCCCTTTGCAATGGGTATTGAAGCGCTAAGAAAAATCACTGGATTCTTTTTTATAGCTGGTTTCTAGGGTCTCTTCCTGATTTCCTCCATTGCCCCAAAGGATACGGCCCTGTTGTTTTGCAAGCAAATGGCAAAAAAAGTCACAGGCCTCTGTCCCTGCCCCCCACCTTAAGCCCACGCTAAAAGGATGCAAACGCTCTACTGTGTCTAAAGGCTGTGCTGTAGAAATTTCTATACCCAGGCTGGGGTAGGTAAGTTGTTCAAACTTGAGAGCCAAGGACCCCGTTAATCATTAGAGGAAAGGTAAGCTGAATTTTCATCCTTACACTTGCTAGATTCAACAGGGTGCTGACTGACTGAACCTGCTAGTGGCTGCAAGTTACAGAAGCTAATTTTGAAAGAATAGCCATTGAGGTATTACTCTAAATAGCAGAATTCAAGAAATAGAGACTTTACTAGCACTTTAAATGAAGAGAAGTGCTTTGCTTTATTTTACAGTTTTCCAATTCCTCCGGCGTAGGTTTTCCTTTCAGCATTTAGGTATTTGAGCAGTTTCTGGCACTTTCACGGGCTGCCGTGTTTGAAATATTTCACTTCTTTGCCCAGCAGGAGCAACAGTGTGCTGCTCCCTGTTTCATTTGTTTGTACAGTCCTTTTTAATAAATGTTTGTTTCGGGTCGTGCTTCCTTCCTGCAGAGCATTTTGGCCAGCAGGTCACAGGAGGGGATCCTCCCCCTCTGCTGTGCCCTGGTCAGGCCCCACCTGGAGTGTTGTGTCCAGTTCTGGGCTCCCTGGTCTAAAAAAGCCAGGGATCTCCTGGAGGGAGAAGGGCTACAAAGATGCTGAAGGGCCTGGAGCATCTCCCCTGTGAGGAAAGGCTGAGTGAGCTGGGACTGCTCAGCCTGGAGAAGACTAAGGTGGGACCTTATTGATGTTGGTCAATATGTTAAGTATGGGCCGCAGGGGGAAATGGGCAGCCCCTTCTCAGTGGTCTGTGGGGACAGGAGCAGGGGCAATGGCTGCAATTTAGAGCACAGGAAGACCTTTTGCCCAGTGAGGGTGAGGGAGCCCTGGGACAGGCTGCCCAGGGGGGTGTGGAGTCTCCTTCTGCGGAGAGATTCCAGTCGCGTCTGGATGCCTCCCTCCTAGGGACCCTGCTTTGTCAGGGGGTGGGACCCCGTGGGCTCTGGGGGTCCCTTCCCAGCCCTGTGACTCTGTGATTTTCACAGCTGTTGCCCGCTGGTGCTGAGCAGCCCTGGCCCCACAGGTGAAACTCAGCGCTGCAGTTCCCCAGGATGCACTGAGCCACAATCCTGTCATAGCTTTGTAGGAACTTTATGAAGATAAATACGGGGAAAGAAGTGTCTGTGCTAATGAAGGCTGGAGAACAGAAAGGAAGAGAGAGCAGAGCCAGTGTTAACCGGGTGGGCGGCGCAGCGCACGAACCCCGCTGCGTGCTGCCGCCTTGCGGACACACCCCGGTACTGCGCCTGGTGGCCCAGCGCACGAAAGCAGCTGCGTGCTGCCGCCTTGCGGACACACCGTGGTACTGCGGCCATTTGCCGCAGAGGACGAAACCCGCCGCGTTCCTGCGGCGGTGCAGGCGAAGCCCGCTGCGTGCTGCCGCCTTGGAGATACGCCGCGGTACGGCGACTGAGAGACGCAGTTGGAGCGGCAGAGCGCTTCTGCCTCTTTGAGGACACGCTGCGGTAGCTGGCGGGCGGCGAGGTGGGGCGCAGCGCACGAAAGCCGCTGCGTGCTGCCGCCTTGCGGACACTGACCGGTACTGCGGCTGGGCGGCGCAGCGAGAGCAGCGGAGCGCTTGAAAGCGGCGCGCGGCCGTTGCCTAGCGACCACGCCGCGGTAGCGCCGCAGGACAAAGGCGCATGCGCAGTAGTGTGAACTGAAGCTGCCAGGAGTACCCGGCGCATGCGCTCTGGGGCGATTGGAAGCCTGGCGGAATGCCGGGAAATGTACCGTGCGTAAGCACCTGGCGGGTAATTGATAAATGCAGGCAGCTGACGGCGGTACTGCGCCGGGTTGCTCAGCGCACGAAAGCCGCCGCTTTCTGCCTCTTTACGGACTCCCCGCGTTCCTGCGGCGGTGCAGGCGAAGCCCGCTGCGTGCTGCCGCCGTGGAGATAAGCCGCGGTACTGCGGGTGGGAGACGCAGTTGGAGCGGCAGAGCGCTTCTGCCTCTTTGAGGACACGCTGCGGTAGCTGGCGGCGGGCGCGGCGCACGAAAGCCGCTGCGTGCTGCCGCCTGGCGGACACAGACCGGTACTGCGGCCCGGCGGCGCAGCGCCCGCGGCAGGGCGCTTGAAAGCGGCGCGCCGCCGTTGCCTAGCGACCACGCCGCGGTAGCGCTGCAGGACCGAGGCGCATGCGCGGTACAGCGCGCTGAAGCTGCCCGGGGTACCCTGCGCATGCGCTCTGGGGCGGTGTGGCGCCCCGCGGGATGCCGGGAAGCGCGCCCAGCCCACGAGCGGCTCCTGCCGCGGAGCGCGCGCGGTTCGCCCGGGCTCCCGGCGGCGGTCCCGGCCGCGTGACGCCGCGCTGGGCGCCGGGCGGTGCCGCCGGCTCCGCGCTCCCTCCCGGTGAGGCGCCGCCTCCGCCGCCCCGCGCGGGGTCGGCCGGGGCCGGGCGGTCGGCGGCGCGCGGGGGTCGCGGCGGGGCCCGCGGGCGGCGAGACGCCGCGCGTTCTCCCCCCGCCCGCGGCCGGCGTTGTCCCGGCGCCGCTCCGTGCCGGGGCTTTTCTCCGCGGCTAGCGGCGGGGCGTCTGGGCCGGGCGGGGGGTATCTCCGCGGTTCGCGGGCATTGCGAGCCGGGGGTCGCGGCGGCGCCTCGGGGGTGCGACCACCCAGAGCTGCCACCGGTACGGATGAGGTGAGTCAGCCCTGGCTGGTTCCGGGTGGTTTTGGTTCGGGCGGGGGGGGGGGGGGCTGTCCAGGTCTGAAAAGTGTTCCCCACGAAAACAACGACCTGGTTACTTTTGTTCCGGGTGCTTTTGGTTCCGGGGGTGGGAGGGTGGTGCAGCGGTAAAAGTTTCCCCAGGGAAACAACGACCCGTCGACTTTGGTTCCGGGTGCTTTTGGTTCCGGGGAGGGAAGGTGGTGCAGCGCTGAAAAGTGTCCCCACGGAAACAGGGACCCGGCGACTTTGGTTCCGGGTGCTTTTGGTTCCGGGGTGGAGAGTTGTGCCGCTCTGAAAAGTGTCCCCACGGAAACTACGACCTGGTTGCTTTGGTTCCGTGTGCTTTTGGTTCCGGGGGAAATGCAGCGCTGAAAATCCTCCCCACGGAAACAACGACCCGGTTACTTTGGTTCCGGGTGCTTTTGGTTCCGGGGGTGGGCGGTGTGTAGCGCTGAAAAGTGTCCCCAGGGAAACTATGACCCGGCGACTTTGGTTCCGGGTGCTTTTTGTTGCGGGCTGGGCAGCGCTGACGACTGTCCCCCCGTTGCCTAGCGACCACGCCGCGGTAGCGCTGCAGGACCGAGGCGCATGCGCAGTACAGCGCGCTGAAGCTGCCCGGGGTACCCTGCGCATGCGCTCTGGGGCGGTGTGGAGCCCCTCGGGATGCCGGGAAGCGCGCCCAGCCCACGAGCGGCTCCTGCCGCGGAGCGCGCGCGGTTCGCCCGGGCTCCCGGCGCCGGTCCCGGCCGCGTGACGCCGCGCTGGGCGCCGGGCGGTGCCGCCGGCTCCGCGCTCCCTCCCGCTGAGGCGCCGCCTCCGCCGCCCCGCGCGGGGTCGGCCGGGGCAGGGCGGTCGGCGGCGCGCGGGTTCGCGGCGGTCCGGGGCTCCGAGGGGTCGCGGCGGGGCCCGCGGGCGGCGAGGCGCCGCGCGTTCTCCCCCCGCCCGTGGCCGGCGTTGTCCCGGCGCCTCTCCGTGCCGGGGCTTTTCTCCGCGGCTAGCGGCTGGGCGTCTGGGCCGGGCGGGGGGTGTCTCCGCGGTTCGCGGGCATTGCGCGCCGGGGATCGCGGCGGCGCCTCGGGGGTGCGGCCACCCAGAGCTGCCACCGGTACGGATGAGGTGAGTCAGCCCGGGCTGGTTCCTCAGCGCCTGGCATCGCTCCCCCATCGAAGGGGCCGGGCGGGGCGGTCCTGGGTGCTTCCCGGGTTTTTTGGGCTCGGTGCTCGGCGGGGTCGGGGGGGGAAGGTGGCGGTGCGGGGTTGTTGTTCAGGCTTGTGGTTTTCGCTGGGTTTTGGGGTTATCGGGGTTCTGCGGGGCTTTGCGTTGGGCCTGGGGTTAGTGGGGTCGGTGCGGGCTTGTGGGGTTGTTTTAGTTGGATAGGGGAAGTTGGTTGGGGCTGGCGGGTTTTTGGGGATGCGGGGGGGTGTCCGTGGGGTTTGTGTTGGGTTTGTGTCTCTTTTTACTTGCGGCTTGTGGTTTTTTTTGCTCGTGGGGTTGTTTTGGTGGAGGAGGGCTTGGGGCTTCTGTTGTGGTTTTTGTGGCGTTTGGTGGTTGTTTTGATTCGGTTTTTTGTTGTGCATTTACTGTTTTTAAATTGGGTTTTAGGGTTTTCTGTGGCTTGCAGGTTTTTTTAAAGTTTTTTTTTCTGGTCTGGGTGGGCTCAGGCCTTGGATGTGGTTTTTTATTCCTTTACCACATTACCGTAAATGGAAATGGAGCGCAGAGACTGCTCTGCCTTTTGTTCCCTTGTCAGCAGACATCTGCAACCTCAGCTTGTGTAACAGACGGGCCCGAGCAAGTAGGTTTTGCACTGCGGTGTCTCTTTGGGAATGGTTATGTTGCTCTCAGTTCTGCTCAAGAGTGGGAGCTGAGCTGAACTTGTGCTTTGCCCTTGCAGATGCCGTCCTGGAGAAGGCAAGCGTGTTCTGAAGCCGTTGAAGGGCCCCATTGAGGCGACGTTGAGGGAGTTTCACGCCGCAGACGGGTCTTGGAAAGAGCTACAGGAAAACCTGCAGCTGGTGCGGCGGAGGAATCCTCAGGAACTGGGCGTGCTTGTTCCCACACCAGACTTCTATTGAAGGAGAGTGTCGGTTTGTAAGGTAACAGAGCAGTTTAAAGAACAGCCGCACCCCAGGTGTTACAGGCTTATTGGTAAGGCTTACTTCACTGGAGCCGCGTGCGGCCCCTTGGAATGGGAATGATCTCTGCAGAACTGCTCCAGCGTAGCACAGGATAGCGTTCTCTGTAGGAGTTTGGATTCCAGGTATCTTTTTTCCACCTGTGGAGTGTCCTGACGCTGGGTGGGGATAGTGGCCTTTGTGTAGAAAACCCCGGCAAAGTTTGATTTCGTTTTGTTTTGTCAACTCGTTGCAAATGGTTGTGGATGTTCTGTGGGCCTGCAGTCGTCAGTCTGAAAAATCAGTGCTGCAGAGTGTGTGGTTAAAAGCACCAGTTTTAGGATTTGAGAGCCCTTATTGCTTGGGAAGGTGACGAAGCCTCGCTGGGCTGGGCTGGAACAGAACCTAAACGTGCTGTGCTACTTAATAGCTGTTACGAAGACAGTAAACTGATGGAAACTAGTACTGCTCTCTGTGAGCAGTAATATAAGCGTAACTTTATTATTCTAAGAGATAATGGGAGAATAATCCTTTCAAAAGTCAGGTTTGGAGACTAGTTTGGAAGGACTGTTGGAGAAATACCTGAAGAATGCATTTTGCATTTCTTTTTATTGCTACTTCCCCTCCAAGTAAGGCAGAAGTTTTTAATTAACGTCTTATTTATTAGTTTGTGGGGGTGTTTGTGCTTTGTGTATTTTGTCTGCTTGGTGAGAGCTTTTGGGGTTTTTCTGGCTTCTCTGTAGACAAAGTTAGAACTTGTCTTCATTGTAGGTGCACTAGTCAGGGCAAAGTGCGTATTGCGAGCTTTCGCTTTGGAAGAGTGGGAAACACTGCCTGACTTCAGAGGCTTAATGTCTGAATGAAACACTTCAAACTGCATTTTTGTTTTTCATTCTTTCTCTCTTTAATCACAGATCTCCCTTGCCGTAACCACAGATTAAGGAATGAATCTATCCCTTGTTGGAGAGACATCCCGTTTGTCACCATGCCACTCAGCCGTGCTCATGGGAAATCATCTGCACACCGCAGTGAGCTGAAGAATGCAAAGCGGATTGTAGTGAAGCTGGGCAGCGCTGCGGCGACTCGAGGGGACGAGTGTGGCTTGGCCCTCGGGAGGCTGGCATCTATTGTAGAGCAGGTAATGCTGTGACTGAAGTGGAATGTTTGTTTTGACTTTGGGTACTCGGTGATTGTTGGATGGCACAGAAAGCTGTAGGAAAATTCATAAAGCAGTGATGGCCCTTTAAAGCAGCGAGGTGGCCTTTCCCTTTATCATCCCCCTGTGCTGTGGTAGCATAACCCATGTAAGCGGTGGGGCGGGGGCTCGTGTTCCTGCCTCCTCGGGCAGGTGAAGCGCTCCGCGTTCTCGCTGGGGCTGTGCACCTTGTCTCGGGTTCTTGTTTTTGGGGCGCTTGTCAGTAAGCGCTCTGGTCCCCAGCCCTGGGGACTCTGGCTGCTGCCTCCGTGGGAGTGAGCGAGCGGTGTGTGGCGCTGGTAGAAAAAGGGTGGTTTGTTTGTCTCTGACTGTCCGTGTTCCCTTTGACCCAGGGAGACTGCGTGGAGCCGACAACTTCTTGACTGTGCTGGCAGGCGTGCCGGCCCAGTGTGATGCGCTGGAGCCGCACGCTGAGATCGAGCATGGGATGGAATGCCTGGATCCGTCACTGCTGTGTGCAGGAGGCAAGGCGTCCTTTCCTTTTTTTTTAGTTTAGAGCTGAGCACAGAGCTCCAAGGTCAGTGGGGCTGCTTGTGGGCTACACGGGGAGGTTTCAGGGCAGGAGCATCGCTCACTGGTTGCACGGGGTGGCTGCTGGGCACGGGCCAGGCCCTGCCAGGGAGCCCTGGGCCCGGGGCCTTGCAGCGCTGGTCCTTTGCTCAGCGGTGCTGGCCCTGCAGCCCAGGGACACATCAAGCCAGCTCCAGCTTGCACACGCTTCAGCGCAACTCCTGCCTGGCCCCGCTCCGCAGAGGCAGCTCCAGCCCCAAGTGAATTCAGCTCCTTTCCCAAAACAAAACCATTTGTTCTGGCTGTGAGGTTACAGGCTCACCCCTGCGGGCTTTATATTGGCCCCAGCTTTGGTTTGTGACTTCAGCTCCTTTCCGAGCCCCGCAACAATCATTTCAGCCCCAGCCCCTCCATCTTTAATCCAGCTCTGAGATTTCAGCTCCTTTCTAATCCCAATCTTTATTCCAGCCCCAGTGTCTTTACTCCCAGCACCGCAGTCTTTATTCCTGCCCCAGGTTTGGTGTTTTGGCTCCAGCCACAGCCAATATTCAGCTCCAGCTCTGTCGTGTCTCAGCTCCAGCCCTGCAGCCCTGATTTCAGCTCCTTTCCCACACCAGCCGCCTTTATTCCAGGTCTGTGCTTTTTATTTCCAGCCCCACAGTCTTGCAGCCCCAACCATCTTTATTCCAACCCCACAGTCTTATCCAGGCCCGAGTGATGTCAGCTCCTTTCCAAACCACCCAGCAATAATTTCAGCCCCTCCCTCGGTGTCTTTAGTCCAGGCCCCCAGTGTCTTTACTCGCGTCCCAAGTGATTTCAGCTCCTTTCCCACACAAACAATCTTTATTGCAGCCCTATAGTTTTGATTCCTGCCCCAGGTTCAGTGTTTCATCTTCAGCCACAGCCAATATTCAGCTCCAGATCCATCATGTCTCAGCTCCAGCCCCACAGCCGTGATTTCAGCTCCTTTCCCACACCAGCCGCCTTTATTCCAGCTCTGTGCTTTTTATTTCCAGCCCCACAGTCTTTATTGCAGCCCCAACCATCTTTATTCCAACCCCTCCGTCTTATTCCAGCCCCAAGTGATTTCAGCTCCTTTCCAAACCACCTTTGGCCCCCTTTGGCCCCCATTTTCCCAGAAAGACCCCTCTGGCCCCCATTTTCCCAGAAAGACCCCCTCTGGCCCCCTTTGCCCTCCATTTTCCCAGAGGGCTCTCTTTGGCCCCTTTTTGCTTCCTTTGGCCCTCATTTTCCCAGAGAGCCTCCTTTGGCTTCATTGCTTCAGTAATCCCAACGTCACACCACCATCCCAGGATCCCATGAAGAGTGCAAAGTAAATTTACCTCAGGACAGTTGTTTATTCCTGTCTGAGTTGGGTGGCATATTTTGTAATGTTGGCATAGTAAGCATTTGCACTATTGCAGTCCACTGTGGGTACACTTTGCCAGTAGCCACAGTAACATCACACTGACAATCCCACAGAAAACTCCTTTTCCTGTTCTCCTTTTCTCATTTACTACCTGGACACAGAGAGACTTGGGCAGCTGGATGGGACTTTTGATTGGAGGTGTTTGGAAGAACAGAGATTTTTGGAAAATATATGGTATTTGTTAATTTCATGGCAAGAGGGGGCCTTCAGCACCGAGTGGAGCCATCAAACATTAAGAAGCATCACCCTGAAGGGAATGATTGCCATTAAGAGAGAACAATTTCTAAATGAAGATTGGCCAATTAGAGGTGCTAAATGGGGAATATAATTTTAAAGCCGTACTTTCTACGTCATGGTAGGACATCTACACAACTAACAGTGGTTTCTAGCTCTGACGGTATCTGCACTGGAAAAAAAAAGCTCCCCCACTGTAAACAAGTACAAGCTGCATATTGCATTTATTTATCGCTTGAAATGTCTGTTCCCCTCCCCAGCTGCATAAGCACAGTCTGCGTTTCATCCTCCCCTTTTTCCTGTCAGATTGTGGTTTTTTTTCCATTGCTGTTCCCGCTTACAGCAGTAAGAGAGGCTGGTAGCTTTCCTTTTCTTGTTAAGTGCTAACCACTGTACCTTAGAAGCACAGAAAATGACCTGCTTTTCCTTTAATGTCTTTTTTAACGTCCTTTGAGACTTTTCCATAGCTCCTCACTTGCTGACTTACCTGTTGCCCGTCTACTTTTTGGCATGGTTCAGAGGGTCAGGTAGGTTGAGCACGCCTTTTTCTAAACCCAAACACACCTCAGGTGTCACTGTCAGTTGCTTCTTCCTTGCCTGGTTTCCATCCTTCCCGTGCCTTGACTGTTACAGCAGCCTACAACTTCCTCAGGGTGGGCAGCGGAGAGGAAGGTGCTCATCTCCTCTATGGTGACCAGTAACAGGGCACAAGAAAACAGAATGAAGCTGCATCAGGGGAAGTTCAGACTGGCCATTAGGAAAAGGCTCTTCACTGAGAGGGTGCTCAGTCGCTGGAACAGGCTCCTCAGGGAAGTAGTCACAGCACCAAACCTGCCAGAGCTCAAGGAGCATCTGGTTTAGTGTTAGGTACTCCTGTGAGGAGCAGGGAGCTGGACCGGATGTTTCTTATGGGTCCCCTCCCAACTTGGAATGTTCTATTTCAAAGAGACAAAATCTGTATTATTGATCAAGGGATCCTTGGGCTGGGGGGAAGGAAGCAGTATCTTTTCTAGAGAGCCAGTACTCTTTTCTCTTACAGATTAAGGAAGTTGAACTGAAGAGCTTTTCTGTGACAGCCGCAGGCTTTTTTTTCTCCCAGGCACCTTTCTCCAGGGACCGGAGGGAAAGTTACGAAATACTGATTTAGTGGGGTTTTTCAGTCAGAGCAGGAAGCTGCCTGAAGTGCAGGTCTTGCACGTCTACTGCATTTTTGCTCCGTGGAGCAACAACTGCCTTTTCCTTTGTACCTAAGGTTCTTTGAGGATACCTCTTCACTTGGCTTAAATTCCTTCTTATTCAGTTAATTTCTCAGAAGAGCCATAAAGAGACCCTTCTCAAAGTTTACAAGCGTTTGATATTACTAGTCTGTTTTAACCCTGGCTTTATCATTCCCTTTGCAATGGGTATTGAAGCGCTAAGAAAAATCACTGGATTCTTTTTTATAGCTGGTTTCTAGGGTCTCTTCCTGATTTCCTCCATTGCCCCAAAGGATACGGCCCTGTTGTTTTGCAAGCAAATGGCAAAAAAAGTCACAGGC
The DNA here is from genome assembly GCA_020800305.1 of Porphyrio hochstetteri. Taxonomy (NCBI): domain Eukaryota; kingdom Metazoa; phylum Chordata; class Aves; order Gruiformes; family Rallidae; genus Porphyrio; species Porphyrio hochstetteri. The sequence goes on from CM036938.1 coordinate 92,421,803, forward strand.
CTCTGTCCCTGCCCCCCACCTTAAGCCCACGCTAAAAGGATGCAAACGCTCTACTGTGTCTAAAGGCTGTGCTGTAGAAATTTCTATACCCAGGCTGGGGTAGGTAAGTTGTTCAAACTTGAGAGCCAAGGACCCCGTTAATCATTAGAGGAAAGGTAAGCTGAATTTTCATCCTTACACTTGCTAGATTCAACAGGGTGCTGACTGACTGAACCTGCTAGTGGCTGCAAGTTACAGAAGCTAATTTTGAAAGAATAGCCATTGAGGTATTACTCTAAATAGCAGAATTCAAGAAATAGAGACTTTACTAGCACTTTAAATGAAGAGAAGTGCTTTGCTTTATTTTACAGTTTTCCAATTCCTCCGGCGTAGGTTTTCCTTTCAGCATTTAGGTATTTGAGCAGTTTCTGGCACTTTCACGGGCTGCCGTGTTTGAAATATTTCACTTCTTTGCCCAGCAGGAGCAACAGTGTGCTGCTCCCTGTTTCATTTGTTTGTACAGTCCTTTTTAATAAATGTTTGTTTCGGGTCGTGCTTCCTTCCTGCAGAGCATTTTGGCCAGCAGGTCACAGGAGGGGATCCTCCCCCTCTGCTGTGCCCTGGTCAGGCCCCACCTGGAGTGTTGTGTCCAGTTCTGGGCTCCCTGGTCTAAAAAAGCCAGGGATCTCCTGGAGGGAGAAGGGCTACAAAGATGCTGAAGGGCCTGGAGCATCTCCCCTGTGAGGAAAGGCTGAGTGAGCTGGGACTGCTCAGCCTGGAGAAGACTAAGGTGGGACCTTATTGATGTTGGTCAATATGTTAAGTATGGGCCGCAGGGGGAAATGGGCAGCCCCTTCTCAGTGGTCTGTGGGGACAGGAGCAGGGGCAATGGCTGCAATTTAGAGCACAGGAAGACCTTTTGCCCAGTGAGGGTGAGGGAGCCCTGGGACAGGCTGCCCAGGGGGGTGTGGAGTCTCCTTCTGCGGAGAGATTCCAGTCGCGTCTGGATGCCTCCCTCCTAGGGACCCTGCTTTGTCAGGGGGTGGGACCCCGTGGGCTCTGGGGGTCCCTTCCCAGCCCTGTGACTCTGTGATTTTCACAGCTGTTGCCCGCTGGTGCTGAGCAGCCCTGGCCCCACAGGTGAAACTCAGCGCTGCAGTTCCCCAGGATGCACTGAGCCACAATCCTGTCATAGCTTTGTAGGAACTTTATGAAGATAAATACGGGGAAAGAAGTGTCTGTGCTAATGAAGGCTGGAGAACAGAAAGGAAGAGAGAGCAGAGCCAGTGTTAACCGGGTGGGCGGCGCAGCGCACGAACCCCGCTGCGTGCTGCCGCCTTGCGGACACACCCCGGTACTGCGCCTGGTGGCCCAGCGCACGAAAGCAGCTGCGTGCTGCCGCCTTGCGGACACACCGTGGTACTGCGGCCATTTGCCGCAGAGGACGAAACCCGCCGCGTTCCTGCGGCGGTGCAGGCGAAGCCCGCTGCGTGCTGCCGCCTTGGAGATACGCCGCGGTACGGCGACTGAGAGACGCAGTTGGAGCGGCAGAGCGCTTCTGCCTCTTTGAGGACACGCTGCGGTAGCTGGCGGGCGGCGAGGTGGGGCGCAGCGCACGAAAGCCGCTGCGTGCTGCCGCCTTGCGGACACTGACCGGTACTGCGGCTGGGCGGCGCAGCGAGAGCAGCGGAGCGCTTGAAAGCGGCGCGCGGCCGTTGCCTAGCGACCACGCCGCGGTAGCGCCGCAGGACAAAGGCGCATGCGCAGTAGTGTGAACTGAAGCTGCCAGGAGTACCCGGCGCATGCGCTCTGGGGCGATTGGAAGCCTGGCGGAATGCCGGGAAATGTACCGTGCGTAAGCACCTGGCGGGTAATTGATAAATGCAGGCAGCTGACGGCGGTACTGCGCCGGGTTGCTCAGCGCACGAAAGCCGCCGCTTTCTGCCTCTTTACGGACTCCCCGCGTTCCTGCGGCGGTGCAGGCGAAGCCCGCTGCGTGCTGCCGCCGTGGAGATAAGCCGCGGTACTGCGGGTGGGAGACGCAGTTGGAGCGGCAGAGCGCTTCTGCCTCTTTGAGGACACGCTGCGGTAGCTGGCGGCGGGCGCGGCGCACGAAAGCCGCTGCGTGCTGCCGCCTGGCGGACACAGACCGGTACTGCGGCCCGGCGGCGCAGCGCCCGCGGCAGGGCGCTTGAAAGCGGCGCGCCGCCGTTGCCTAGCGACCACGCCGCGGTAGCGCTGCAGGACCGAGGCGCATGCGCGGTACAGCGCGCTGAAGCTGCCCGGGGTACCCTGCGCATGCGCTCTGGGGCGGTGTGGCGCCCCGCGGGATGCCGGGAAGCGCGCCCAGCCCACGAGCGGCTCCTGCCGCGGAGCGCGCGCGGTTCGCCCGGGCTCCCGGCGGCGGTCCCGGCCGCGTGACGCCGCGCTGGGCGCCGGGCGGTGCCGCCGGCTCCGCGCTCCCTCCCGGTGAGGCGCCGCCTCCGCCGCCCCGCGCGGGGTCGGCCGGGGCCGGGCGGTCGGCGGCGCGCGGGGTCGCGGCGGGGCCCGCGGGCGGCGAGACGCCGCGCGTTCTCCCCCCGCCCGCGGCCGGCGTTGTCCCGGCGCCGCTCCGTGCCGGGGCTTTTCTCCGCGGCTAGCGGCGGGGCGTCTGGGCCGGGCGGGGGGTATCTCCGCGGTTCGCGGGCATTGCGAGCCGGGGGTCGCGGCGGCGCCTCGGGGGTGCGACCACCCAGAGCTGCCACCGGTACGGATGAGGTGAGTCAGCCCTGGCTGGTTCCGGGTGGTTTTGGTTCGGGCGGGGGGGGGGGGGGCTGTCCAGGTCTGAAAAGTGTTCCCCACGAAAACAACGACCTGGTTACTTTTGTTCCGGGTGCTTTTGGTTCCGGGGGTGGGAGGGTGGTGCAGCGGTAAAAGTTTCCCCAGGGAAACAACGACCCGTCGACTTTGGTTCCGGGTGCTTTTGGTTCCGGGGAGGGAAGGTGGTGCAGCGCTGAAAAGTGTCCCCACGGAAACAGGGACCCGGCGACTTTGGTTCCGGGTGCTTTTGGTTCCGGGGTGGAGAGTTGTGCCGCTCTGAAAAGTGTCCCCACGGAAACTACGACCTGGTTGCTTTGGTTCCGTGTGCTTTTGGTTCCGGGGGAAATGCAGCGCTGAAAATCCTCCCCACGGAAACAACGACCCGGTTACTTTGGTTCCGGGTGCTTTTGGTTCCGGGAGTGGGCGGTGTGTAGCGCTGAAAAGTGTCCCCAGGTAAACAAAGACCCGGCGACTTTGGTTCCGGGCGCTTTTGGTTCCGGGGGTGCAGAGTGGTGCAGCTCTGAAAAGTGAGTATGTGTGTGTGTGTGTGTGTCCCCCAGGGAAACAACGAACCGGCGACTTTGGTTCCGGGTGCTTTTGGTTCCGGGGGGGGTGCAGGGCTGAAAAGTCTCCTCCTCTCCCCGCCCCCCCCCCGGAAAGAACGACCCGGTTACTTTGGTTCCGGGTGCTTGTGGTTCCGGGGGTGGGGGAGTGGTGCAGCGCTGAAAAGTGTCCCCACGGAAACAACGACCCGGTTACTGTGGTTCCGGGTGCTTTTGGTTCCGGGGGGGGGTGCAATGCTGAAAAGTGTCCCCACGGAAACAACGACCCGGTTACTTTGGTTCCGGGTGCTTTTGGTTCCGGGGGTGGGGGAGTGGTGCAGCGCTGAAAAGTGTCCCCCGCGGAAACAACGACCCGGCGACTTTGGTTCCGGGTGCTTTTTGTTCCCTGATGTGCATCGCTGCAAAGTGTGTGTCCCCCCTCCCCCTGCGGAAACAATGAGACGGCGACTTTGGCTCCGGGTGCTTTTTGTGTCGGGCTGTCCAGCGCTGACGACTGTCCCCCCCGTTGCCTAGCGACCACGCCGCGGTAGCGCTGCAGGACCGATGCGCATGCGCGGTACAGCGCGCTGAAGCTGCCCGGGGGACCGTGCGCATGCGCTCTGGGGCGGTGTGGAGCCCCGCGGGATGCCGGGAAGCGCGCCCAGCCCACGCGCGGCTCCTGCCGCGGAGCGCGCGCCGTTCGCCCGGGCTCCCGGCGCCGGTTCCGGCCGCGTGACGCCGCGCTGGGCGCCGGGCGGTGCCGCCGGCTCCGCGCTCCCTCCCGGTGAGGCGCCGCCTCCGCCGCCCCGCGCGGGGTCGGCCGGGGCCGGGCGGTCGGCGGCGAGCGGGTTCGCGGCGGGCCGGGGCTCCGCGGGGTCGGTGCGGGGCCCGCGGGCGGCGAGGCGCCGCGCGTTCTCCCCCCGCCCGCGGCCGGCGTTGTCCCGGCGCCGCTCCGTGCCGGGGCTTTTCTCCGCGGCTAGCGGCGGGGCGTCTGGGCCGGGCGGGGGGTGTCTCCGCGGTTCGCGGGCATTGCGCGCCGGGGGTCGCGGCGGCGCCTCGGGGGTGCGGCCACCCAGAGCTGCCCTTCCGCGAGCAGCCGGTACGGATCAGGTGAGTCAGCCCGGGCTGGTTCCTCAGCGCCTGGCATCGCTCCCCCATCGAAGGGGCCGGGCGGGGCGGTCCTGGGTGCTTCCCGGGTTTTTTGGGCTCGGTGCTCGGCGGGGTCGGGGGGGGGAAGGAGGCGGTGCGGGGTTTTTGCTCAGGCTTGTGGTTTTCGCTGGGTTTTGGGGTTATCGGGGTTCTGCGGGGCTTTGCGTTGGGCCTGGGGTTAGTGGGGTCGGTGCCGGCTTGTGGGGTTGTTTTAGTTGGATAGGGGAAGTTGCTTGGGGCTGGCGGGTTTTTGGGGATGCGGGGGGGTGTCCGTGGGGTTTGTGTCTCTTTTTAATTGCGGCTTGTGGGTTTTTTTGCTCGTGGGGTTGTTTTGGTGGAGGAGGGCTTGGGGCTTCAGTTGTGGTTTTTGTGGTGTTTAGTGGTTGTTTTGATTTGTTTTTTTGTTGTGCTTTCACTTTTTTTAAATTGGGTTTTAGGGTTTTCTGTGGCTTGCAGGTTTTTTTAAAGGTTTTTTTTTCTGGTCTGGGTGGGCTCAGGCCTTGGATGGGGTTTTTTATTCCTTTACCACATTACCGTAAATGGAAATGGAGTGCAGAGACTGCTCTGCCTTTTGTTCCCTTGTCAGCAGACATCTGCAACCTCAGCTTGTGTAACAGACGGGCCCGAGCAAGTAGGTTTTGCACTGCGGTGTCTCTTTGGGAATGGTTATGTTGCTCTCAGTTCTGCTCAAGAGTGGGAGCTGAGCTGAACTTGTGCTTTGCCCTTGCAGATGCCGTCCTGGAGAAGGCAAGCGTGTTCTGAAGCCGTCGAAGGGCCCCATTGAGGCGATGTTGAGAGAGTTTCACGCCGCAGACGGGTCTTGGAAAGAGCTACAGGAAAACCTGCAGCTGGTGCGGCGGAGGAATCCTCAGGAACTGGGCGTGCTTGTTCCCACACCAGACTTCTATTGAAGGAGAGTGTCGGTTTGTAAGGTAACAGAGCAGTTTAAAGAACAGCCGCACCCCAGGTGTTACAGGCTTATTGGTAAGGCTTACTTCACTGGAGCCGCGTGCGGCCCCTTGGAATGGGAATGATCTCTGCAGAACTGCTCCAGCGTAGCACAGGACAGCGTTCTCTGTAGGAGTTTGGATTCCAGGTATCTTTTTTCCACCTGTGGAGTGCCCTGACGCTGGGTGGGGATAGTGGCCTTTGTGTAGAAAACCCCGGCAAAGTTTGATTTCGTTTTGTTTTGTCGACTCGTTGCAAATGGTTGTGGATGTTCTGTGGGCCTGCAGTCGTCAGTCTGAAAAATCAGTGCTGCAGAGCGTGTGGTTAAAAGCACCAGTTTTAGGATTTGAGAGCCCTTCTTGCTTGGGAAGGTGACGAAGCCTCTCTGGGCTGGGCTGGAACAGAACCTAAACGTGCTGTGCTACTTAATAGCTGTTACGAAGACAGTAAACTGATGGAAACTAGTACTGCTCTCTGTGAGCAGTAATCTAAGCGTAACTTTATTATTCTAAGAGATAGTGGGAGAATAATCCTTTCAAAAGTCAGGTTTGGAGACTAGTTTGGAAGGACTGTTGGAGAAATACCTGAAGAATGCATTTTGCATTTCTTTTTATTGCTACTTCCCCTCCAAGTAAGGCAGAAGTTTTTAATTGACGTCTTATTTATTAGTTTGTGGGGGTGTTTGTGCTTTGTGTATTTTGTCTGCTTGGTGAGAGCTTTTGGGGTTTTTCTGGCTTCTCTGTAGACAAAGTTAGAACTTGTCTTCATTGTAGGTGCACTAGTCAGGGCAAAGTGCGTCTTGCGAGCTTTCGCTTTGGAAGAGTGGGAAACACTGCCTGACTTCAGAGGCTTAATGTCTGAATGAAACACTTCAAACTGCATTTTTGTTTTTCATTCTTTCTCTCTTTAATCACAGCTCTCCCTTGCCGTAACCACAGATTAAGGAATGAATCTATCCGTTGTTGGAGAGACATCCCGTTTGTCGCCATGCCACTCAGCCGTGCTCATGGGAAATCATCTGCACACCGCAGTGAGCTGAAGAATGCAAAGCGGATTGTAGTGAAGCTGGGCAGCGCTGCGGTGACTCGAGGGGACGAGTGTGGCTTGGCCCTCGGGAGGCTGGCATCTATTGTAGAGCAGGTAATGCTGTGACTGAAGTGGAATGTTTGTTTTGACTTTGGGTACTCGGTGATTATTGGATGGCACAGAAAGCTGTAGGAAAATTCATAAAGCAGTGATGGCCCTTTAAAGCAGCGAGGTGGCCTTTCCCTTTATCATCCCCCTGTGCTGTGGTAGCATAACCCATGTAAGCGGTGGGGCGGGGGCTCGCGTTCCTGCCTCCTCGGGCGGGTGAAGCGCTCCGCGTTCTTGCTGGGGCTGTGCACTTTGTCTCGGGTTCTTGTTTTTGGGGCGCTTGTCAGTAAGCGCTCTGGTCCCCAGCCCTGGGGACTCTGGCTGCCGCTTCCGTGGGAGTGAGCGAGCGGTGTGTGGCGCTGGTAGAAAAAGGGTGGTTTGTTTGTCTCTGACTGTCCGTGTTCCCTTTGACCCAGGGAGACTGCGTGGAGCCGACAGCTTCTTGACTGTGCTGGCAGGCGTGCCGGCCCAGTGTGATGCGCTGGAGCCGCACGCTGAGATCGAGCATGGGATGGAATGCCTGGATCCGTCACTGCTGTGTGCAGGAGGCAAGGCGTCCTTTCCTTTTTTTTTGTTTAGAGCTGAGCACAGAGCTCCAAGGTCAGTGGGGCTGCTTGTGGGCTACACAGGGAGGTTTCAGGGCAGGAGCATCGCTCACTGGTTGCACGGGGTGGCTGCTGGGCACGGGCCAGGCCCTGCCAGGGAGCCCTGGCCCCGGGGCCTTGCAGCGCTGGTCCTTTGCTCAGCGGTGCTGGCCCTGCAGCCCAGGGACACATCAAGCCAGCTCCAGCTTGCACACGCTTCAGCGTAGCTCCTGCCTGGCCCCGCTCCGCAGAGGCAGCTCCAGCCCCAAGTGAATTCAGCTCCTTTCCCAAAACAAAACCATTTGTTCTGGCTGTGAGGTTACAGGCTCAGCCCTGCGGGCTTTATATTGGCCCCAGCTTTGGTTTGTGACTTCAGCTCCTTTCCGAGCCCCACAACAATCATTTCAGCCCCAGCCCCTCCATCTTTAATCCAGCTCTGAGATTTCAGCTCCTTTCTAATCCCAATCTTTATTCCAGCCCCAGTGTCTTTACTCCCAGCACCGCAGTCTTTATTCCTGCCCCAGGTTTGGTGTTTTGGCTCCAGCCACAGCCAATATTCAGCTCCAGCTCTGTCGTGTCTCAGCTCCAGCCCCGCAGCCGTGATTTCAGCTCCTTTCCCAAACCAACCGCCTTTATTCCAGGTCTGTGCTTTTTATTTCCAGCCCCACAGTCTTGCAGCCCCAACCATCTTTATTCCAACCCCACAGTCTTATCCAGGCCCGAGTGATGTCAGCTCCTTTCCAAACCACCCAGCAATAATTTCAGCCCCTCCCTCGGTGTCTTTAGTCCAGGCTCCCAGTGTCTTTACTCGCGTCCCAAGTGATTTCAGCTCCTTTCCCACACAAACAATCTTTATTGCAGCCCTATAGTTTTGATTCCTGCCCCAGGTTCAGTGTTTCATCTTCAGCCACAGCTAATATTCAGCTCCAGATCCATCATGTCTCAGCTCCAGCCCCACAGCCGTGATTTCAGCTCCTTTCCCGCACCAGCCGCCTTTATTCCAGCTCTGTGCTTTTTATTTCCAGCCCCACAGTCTTTATTGCAGCCCCAACCATCTTTATTCCAACACCTCCGTCTTATTCCAGCCCCAAGTGATTTCAGCTCCTTTCCAAACCCCCTTTGGCCCCCTTTGGCCCCCATTTTCCCAGAAAGACTCCTCTGGCCCCCTTTGCCCTCCGTTTTCCCAGAGGGCTCTCTTTGGCCCCTTTTTGCTTCCTTTGGCCCTCATTTTCCCAGAGAGCTTCCTTTGGCTTCATTGCTTCAGTAATCCCAACTTCACACCACCATCCCAGGATCCCATGAAGAGTGCAAAGTAAATTTACCTCAGGACAGTTGTTTATTCCTGTCTGAGTTGGGTGGCATATTTTGTAATGTTGGCATAGTAAGCATTTGCACCATTGCAGTCCACTGTGGGTACACTTTGCCAGTAGCCACAGTAACATCACTCTGACAATCCCACAGAAAACTCCTTTTCCTGTTCTCCTTTTCTCATTTACTACCTGGACACAGAGAGACTTGGGCAGCTGGATGGGACTTTTGATTGGAAGTGTTTGGAAGAACAGAGATTTTTGGAAAATATATGGTATTTGTTAATTTCATGGCAAGAGGGGGCCTTCAGCACCGAGTGGAGCCATCAAACATTAAGAAGCATCACCCTGAAGGGAATGATTACCATTAAGAGAGAACAATTTCTAAATGAAGATTGGCCAATTAGAGGTGCTAAATGGGGAATATATTTTTAAAGCCGTACTTTCTACATCATGGTAGGACATCTACACAACTAACAGTGGTTTCTAGCTCTGATGGTATCTGCACTGGAAAAAAAAAGCTCCCCCACTGTAAACAAGTACAAGCTGCATATTGCATTTATTTATCGCTTGAAATGTCTGTTCCCCTCCCCAGCTGCATAAGCACAGTCTGCGTTTCCTCCTCCCCTTTTTCCTGTCAGATTGTGGTTTTTTTCCATTGCTGTTCCCACTTGCAGCAGTAAGAGAGGCTGGTAGCTTTCCTTTTCTTGTTAAGTGCTAACCACTGTACGTTAGAAGCACAGAAAATGACCTGCTTTTCCTTTAATGTCTTTTTTAACGTCCCTTGAGACTTTTCCATAGCTCCTCACTTGCTGACTTACCTGTTGCCCGTCTACTTTTTGGCAGGTAAGTTGAGCACGCCTTTTTCTAAACCCAAACACACCTCAGATGTCACTGTCAGTTGCTTCTTCCTTGCCTGGTTTCCATCCTTCCCGTGCCTTGACTGTTTTACTATTGCATTGTCTGAAATCTTTTCCAGCCCGATCGAGATGAATCTCATCTTTCTGACAGTCTCTTGCTCAATTAGAGGCCTGTCAGAAGAGTATCTCTTTAAAAGGACGTTCATCCCCCTGTTTCAGATGGAGAATACTATCAAGCAGTCTGAGAATGACCTCAACAAGCTCTTGGAATCCACTCGTCGCCTGCATGAGGAGTAGAAACCCCTGAAGGAGCATGTGGACGCTTTGCGAATGACTCTGGGATTGCAGAGGCTGCCAGATCTGTGTGAGGAGGAGGAGGAGGAGCTGTCCCTTGAGTAAGTCTCCAGAGCAAACGTTGCCTGGCCTTGTAGCTTCTATCGGTCCTACTGTTTGTCACTTTGCTTTTGTTGAAAAAAAGAACTCGAGGTAAGCATGAAAACCAGGTTGCCCAAAAAAGGGGGATGTAGGAGCATCTGTATTTCATAAGATTCAGTCTGAATTTACTGGGAGTTAAATTTAGGTAGGAGGCAATACAGGAAAGGCATACAAAACAGCGTTCTTCAGTAGGTTTGTGCTGCTGCCAGTTAGAGTTTTACTTTTTGCTGATGCACAGGGCAGTGGCATTTAGCCTACGCCTGTCAGCAAGTAACTTTACCCAAGATGTGGAATAGATTTGGAGAATAAATTGCAGGTTCCTTTTTAGGCATAACCTACGTGGGGGGAGTGTGGCAGAAGTAGCTGCTATTCAAAGAACAGCGTCCTTTCTTTGACGGATCAGTTTTCAATGCAAATGATGTTGTAAGAAACATTTCTCTCGACACCCGGCACGTTTGGCATAATTTTCAGACACAGAGTTGTCCAGATTTCTTTGGTATTTCTTCAGAAATGCTGCTTTCCATTCCAAGCACCTTGACACTACAAGGCATGAAGGAATACCCTGCATACAAAAGTTACCTAACAGACTAAAACATAGACCAAGTAAGTTTGACAGCGGTGCATCTAAAGCTGTTGAAGATTAAACATGTATGTTGTCTATTTCCCATCCCGTTTGATTTATTTCCAGTTGTACATCTACATATCTTAGAAGCTGACAATGTGAAATCTGGCTGAAGCTGACAAATGCAGAGGAAAATACCACTCGTTGCGTTTATCAGCTATTCCAAGTGGTGTCCAAGCATAGGTATTTTGAGCCTGGTGGGGTCCACGACAGGGAAACACGATCCGTTCTGTTCTGACACAGGAGACCAGTTCCAAAACTAAGGGGATACTTGAAAAGACGGTTCCATTTTTTATTGATTTCTCTTTTGTCTAGCTACTTTGAAAAGCAGACTGGCAGACAGAAGCACAGGAGCCTCCCACCCCAGAGTCTCTGGCGGCAGCTGCAGCAGCTGCCCAACAGCTGCAGGTGGCCAGGAAACCACACAGTGGCACAGTTTTGGATACCTCAGCACAAGGAGGACATCAGCTATCATCAGAGTGTGTCCAGAGGAGGGCAACCAAGATGGAGAAAGGTCTCAAGGGCAAGACATTGGAGGAGCAGCTGAGGTCACTTGGTTTGTTGAGCTTGGAGAAAAGAAGGCTGAGGGGGAGCTTTACAGCAGCCTACAACTTGCTCAGGGTGGGCAGCGGAGAGGAAGGTGCTCATCTCCTCTATGGTGACCAGTAACAGGGCACAAGAAAACAGAATGAAGCCGCATCAGGGGAAGTTCAGACTGGCCATTAGGAAAAGGCTCTTCACTGAGAGGGTGCTCAGTCGCTGGAACAGGCTCCTCAGGGAAGTAGTCACAGCACCAAACCTGCCAGAGCTCAAGGAGCATCTGGTTTAGCGTTAGGTACTCCTGTGAGGAGCAGGGAGCTGGACCGGATGTTTCTTATGGGTCCCCTCCCAACTTGGAATGTTCTATTTCAAAGAGCCAAAATCTGTATTATTGATCAAGGGATCCTTGGGCTGGGGGGAAGGAAGCAGTATCTTTTCTAGAGAGCCGGTACTCTTTTCTCTTACAGATTAAGGAAGTTGAACTGAAGAGCTTTTCTGTGACAGCCGCAGGCTTTTTTTCTCCCAGGCACCTTTCTCCAGGGACCGGAGGGAAAGTTAGGAAATACTGATTTAGTGGGGTTTTTCAGTCAGAGCAGGAAGCTGCCTGAAGTGCAGGTCTTGCACGTCTACTGCATTTTTGCTCCGTGGAGCAACAACTGCCTTTTCCTTTGTACCTAAGGTTCTTTGAGGATACTTCTTCACTTGGCTTAAATTCCTTCTTATTCAGTTAATTTCTCAGAAGAGCCATAAAGAGACCCTTCTCAAAGTTTACAAGAGTTTGATATTACTAGTCTGTTTTAACCCTGGCTTTATCATTCCCTTTGCAATGGCCATTGAAGCGCTAAGAAAAATCACTGGATTCTTTTTTATAGCTGGTTTCTAGGGTCTCTTCCTGATTTCCTCCATTGCCCCAAAGGATATGGCCCTGTTGTTTTGCAAGCAAATGGCAAAAAAAGTCACAGGCCTCTGTCCCTGCCCCCCACCTTAAGCCCACGCTAAAAGGATGCAAACGCTCTACTGTGTCTAAAGGCTGTGCTGTAGAAATTTCTATACCCAGGCTGGGGTAGGTAAGTTGTTCAAACTTTAGAGCCAAGGACCCCGTTAATCATTAGAGGAAAGGTAAGCTGAATTTTAATAGTTACAGTTGCTGGATTCAACAGGGTACTGACTGACTGAACCTGCTATTGGCTGCAAGTTACAGAAGCTAATTTTGAAAGAATAGCCATTGAGGTACTACTCTAAATAGCAGAATTCAAGAAATAGAGACTTTACTAGCACTTTAAATGAAGAGAAGTGCTTTGCTTTATTTTACAGTTTTCCAATTCCTCCGGCGTAGGTTTTCCTTTCAGCATTTAGGTATTTGAGCAGTTTCTGGCACTTTCACGGGCTGCTGTGTTTGAAATATTTCACTTCTTTGCCCAGCAGGAGCAACAGTGTGCTGCTGCCTGTTTCATTTGTTTGTACAGTCCTTTTTAATAAATGTTTGTTTCAGGTCGTGCTTCCTTCCTGCAGAGCATTTTGGCCAGCAGGTCACAGGAGGGGATCCTCCCCCTCTGCTGTGCCCTGGTCAGGCCCCACCTGGAGTGTTGTGTCCAGTTCTGGGCTCCCTGGTCTAAAAAACACAGGGATCTCCTGGAGGGAGAAGGGCTACAAAGATGATGAACAGGGCCTGGAGCATCTCCCCTGTGAGGAAAGGCTGAGTGAGCTGGGACTGTTCAGCCTGGAGAAGACTAAGGTGGGACCTTATTGATGTTGGTCAATATGTTAAGTATGGGCCGCAGGGGGAAATGGGCAGCCCCTTCTCAGTGGTCTGTGGGGACAGGAGCAGGGGCAATGGCTGCAAGTTGGAGCACAGGAAGACCTTTTGCCCAGTGAGGGTGAGGGAGCCCTGGGACAGGCTGCCCAGGGGGGTGTGGAGTCTCCTTCTGCGGAGAGATTCCAGTCGCGTCTGGATGCCTCCCTCCTAGGGACCCTGCTTTGTCAGGGGGTGGGACCCCGTGGGCTCTGGGGGTCCCTTCCCAGCCCTGTGACTCTGTGATTTTCACACCTGTTGCCCGCTGGTGCTGAGCAGCCCTGGCCCCACAGGTGAAAGTCAGCGCTGCAGTTCCCCAGGATGCACTGAGCCACAATCCTGTCATAGCTTTGTAGGAACTTTATGAAGATAAATACGGGGAAAGAAGTGTCTGTGCTAATGAAGGCTGGAGAACAGAAAGGAAGAGAGAGCAGAGCGGCCGGGCGGCGCAGCGCACGAACCGCGCTGCGTGCTGCCGCCTGGTGGACAGACCGCGGTACTGCGGGTGGGAGACGCAGTTGGAGCGGCAGAGCGCTTCTGCCTCTTTGAGGACACGCTGCGGAAGCTGGCGGGCGGCGAGGCGCACGAAACCCGCTGGGTGCTGCCGCCTTGCGGACACAGACCGGTACTGCGGCCGGGCGGCGCAGCGCCCGCGGCAGGGCGCTTGAAAGCGGCGCGCCGCCGTTGCCTAGCGACCACGCCGCGGTAGCGCTGCAGGACCGAGGCGCATGCGCGGTACAGCGCGCTGAAGCTGCCCGGGGGACCCTGCGCATGCGCTCTGGGACGGTGTGGCGCCCCGCGGGATGCCGGGAAGCGCGCCCAGCCCACGCGCGGCTCCTGCCGCGGAGCGCGCGCGGTTCGCCCGGGCTCCCGGCGCCGGTCCCGGCCGCGTGACGCCGCGCTGGGCGCCGGGCGGTGCCGCCGGCTCCGCGCTCCCTCCCGGTGAGGCGCCGCCTCCGCCGCCCCGCGCGGGGTCGGCCGGGGCCGGGCGGTCTGCGGCGCGCGGGGGTCGCGGCGGGCCGGGGCTCCGCGGGGTCGGTGCGGGGCCCGCGGGCGGCGAGGCGCCGCGCGTTCTCCCCTCGGCCGCGGCCGGCGTTGTCCCGGCGCCGCTCCGTGCCGGGGCTTTTCTCCGCGGCTAGCGGCGGGGCGTCTGGGCCGGGCTGGGGGGTCGCGCCGGCGCCTCGGGGGTGCGGCCACCCAGAGCTGCCCTTCCGCGAGCAGCCGGCACGGGTCGGGGCTCGCGTTGGGGCAGCGCTCGGCAGCTGTTCGGGCTCGGTGCTCGGCGGGGTCGGGGGGGGGAAGGTGGCGGTGCGGGGTTGTTGTTCAGGCTTGTGGTTTTCGCTGGGTTTTGGGGTTATCGGGGTTCTGCGGGGCTTTGCGTTGGGCCTGGGGTTAGTGGGGTCGGTGCGGGCTTGTGGGGTTGTTTTAGTTGGATAGGGGAAGTTGGTTGGGGCTGGCGGGTTTTTGGGGGTGCGGGGGGGTGTCCGTGGGGTTTGTGTTGGGTTTGTGTCTCTTTTTAATTGCGGCTTGTGGTTTTTTTTGCTCGTGGGGTTGTTTTGGTGGAGGAGGGCTTGGGGCTTCTGTTGTGGTTTTTGTGGCGTTTAGTGGTTGTTTTGATTTGGTTTTTTGTTGTGCATTTACTGTTTTTAAATTGGGTTTTAGGGTTTTCTGTGGCTTGCAGGTTTTTTTAAAGTTTTTTTTTCTGGTCTGGGTGGGCTCAGGCCTTGGATGGGGTTTTTTATTCCTTTACCACATTACCGTAAATGGAAATGGAGTGCAGAGACTGCTCTGCCTTTTGTTCCCTTGTCAGCAGACATCTGCAACCTCAGCTTGTGTAACAGACGGGCCCGAGCAAGTAGGTTTTGCACTGCGGTGTCTCTTTGGGAATGGTTATGTTGCTCTCAGTTCTGCTCAAGAGTGGGAGCTGAGCTGAACTTGTGCTTTGCCCTTGCAGATGCCGTCCTGGAGAAGGCAAGCGTGTTCTGAAGCCGTTGAAGGGCCCCATTGAGGCGACGTTGAGAGAGTTTCACGCCGCAGACGGGTCTTGGAAAGAGCTACAGGAAAACCTGCAGCTGGTGCGGCGGAGGAATCCTCAGGAACTGGGCGTGCTTGTTCCCACACCAGACTTTGTGGACATTGAAAAGATTCGAGTCAAGTTCGTGACCGTGCAGAAAATGCATTCGCTGGAAAAGCAAGTCCCGCTGCTGAGAGTCTGCAGACTGGTTTAGGCGGCTCTGGTGCCCTGCTGCCTTGGGCCTTTGCTCAGCCTCAGTGCCTTTTGTTTGCCAGCTGCTCTGCTCCGCAGGATGAGTCCTGAGAAGAGTCCCCACCATCCCCCTAGGGCGTTATGGCTGTCCCTGTGTGCCCATAGTGGCAGGGTCAGCATGTGAGCTGAGGAGTGGAGGGTGTTGGGTTAAGAATTTCTGTCCCGCTTGCCACAGCTTTGCCACCAACAGATATGGCGATGGGCAAGGTGGGCATCAGGTCTGGGAGTGGCAGGGCTGAGTTTCAGGATGGGGACAGGGAGAGGGTTGCTGACACTTCAGCTGGCAGGGGCTGAGGTTTGGGTTTTCAAGCTGCTGATGTGTGTTTTCTCATTCTACAGAGCTACCATCCAGAGGGATCTTGACAGGCTGGAGAGATGGGCCCGGGGGAACCTAATGAGGTTCAACACTGCCAAGTGTCAGGTGTTGCACTTGGGCTGGAGGAATCCCAGACATAGATACAGACTGGGAGAAGAGCTTCTTGAGAGTAGCCCTGCTGAGAAGGACTTGGGGATTCTGGTGGATGAGAAACTTAACATGAGCCAGCAGTGTGCTCTTGCAGCTCGCAAGGCTAATGGTATCCTGGGCTCCATTAGAAGAGGGGTGGCCAGCAGGGACCGGGAGGTGATTGTCCCTCCCTGCTCTGCCCTCGTGAGGCCCCATCTGGAGTACTGTGTCCAGATCTGGGGCCCCCAATACAAGAAGGATGTGGAACTGTTGGAGAGGGTTCAGAGGAGGGCCACGAAGATGATTAGAGGGCTGGAGTACCTGCCCTACGAAGAGAGGCTGAGGGAGCTGGGCTGGGTCAGTCTGGAGAAGAGAAGGTTGTGGAGGGACCTCATTGCAGCCTTCCAGTACATGAAGGGAGCTTATGAGCAGGAGGGGATTCAACTTTTTAAAAGGATAGACAAGGACAGGACAAGGGGGAATGGATTAAAACTAAAGGAAGGAAGGTTTAGATTAGATATTAGGGGGAAGTTTTTTACAGAGAGAGTGGTGAGGTGCTGGAACAGGCTGCCCAGAGAGGGGGTGGATGCCCCGTCCCTGGAAGTGTTCAAGGCCAGGTTGGCTGGGGCCCTGGGCAACCTAGTGTAGATCCAGGCCTGAGGTTGGTGGCCCTGCCTGTGGCAGGGGGGTTGGAGCTCTGTGACCCTTGGGGTCCCTTCCAACTCATACCATTCTATGATTCTATGATTCTTCTCGTTGCGCTCCAGGAAGTTGACCGTGGATGCAGAGGGAAGACCTGACCGGTGAGACAATGCAACACTGCCAAAGACGTCCGTCAGCTCTGCACTGAAAAGCTCAAGATGGCCGAGCCAGAAGAATGCAGCCCATTTCTTCTTGTTGACAGCACCCGGCAGCGACTGACGGAGGATACCTGCCCCCAGAAAACGAAGGCCGAGCTGCATGGCCATCCGCAAGCCCAGGTCTTTCACTCTGTCTGTGAGCGTGTGAACAGTGACCTGTACGGGGCCGTTTTTCAAACCAGCGGCGACCTGGCACCTTAAACCCAGCAACTCCTCGTTTGATTCCTGTTCCTTTTGTTAACTGTTGAGAGGGTCTTTGTTGGCTGGCTGGCTTTCTTCAGGAGCCGAGACGGGCCTTAAACCAGGAACGCCCGGTAAAAGGCCCTCAGCTGCTCGCAGCGCAGCCTGCAGAACCCCACCTCAACTCTGCCCGGGGCCAGTCAGGTGCAGTATTCCACCGGTGCCTTTGAGTGTGCAGCTGGGAGATGAATTTCTCGCATTCAGGGGTTCCTCAGATTCTCGTAGCAGCTTGCTGACAGGAAGGTTAGGGGCACCTGAGAAGCTGGGAATGGACAGCTGCCTGGAACTGGCCAAAGGGATATTTCAAACATATGATGTCATACTCTGAATATGACTGAGGGGAGCAGGCAGCTCAGGAACTATCTGAGCATTGGCTCTGACTGGTGAACAGTTGTGCTGTGTATTCCTTGTTTATTTTTTTATAATTACTATTGTCTTTATTTTTTGTCCTATTAAACTGTTTTTATCTTAAGCCACGAGTTTTATGCTTTTCTTTTTGATTCTCTTCACCCATCTCACTGGAGAGGAGCTGAACCAGCAAATGGCTGTGTGGTTGTTTTAACTCCCTACCAGGTTAAATCCATCTCGTTAGCCACATCCTGCTTTCTGTTTCCCTGTCCCACAACTCTTTTCCAGGTCCCCCCATCCTTCCTCCCACTTATCATTTTTCGCCCTGTCTCCTGCTGCATTTGGGCATTGAGCCTTGTGGCCAACTCGCTGCTGGGGTTTACATGTGCTATTGAGTAAATTTTTCCTGATACCTCTGTATGTGTTTGTAGCCCTTGGATGCAGAGCCCGTGGCTGTGGACAGGTGCAGGGGTTATGTGCTGGATGATGTGCTGTGGGGCTGCAGCTGGGGCAGCCCCAGGCATGGCCAGTGAGGCTGAGGGGCTGGGCCTGGTCCATGAAGGGGCTCCAGCTGTAAAGGGGGTTGTCTGGGCATATGTGCCTGGGGCCGCTGATGGAGGAGTGGATCCAAAGGGGTCCTGCAGACAGGCACCTCTGGCAAAGGATGGCCAGTCCCTGCAGCGAGGAAGGATCTCTCTGAGCTGCCCATAAGAGAGCAGACCAGCATGTGATGCCAGGAGCTCGGTGCCTGTGTCGGCTATGTGCTAAACCATAGGGAGCCAGGAAGCTTTGCAGATCAGGACCATTGAGGCATCCAAGCAGGTGTAAGGGTCAGGCAGGCGTCACTGTGGAGGAGGAAGAGGCAGAGCTGGAGAGAAGCGTTGAGGTGGTGGAGGTCTCCTGCCAGTGTCAGGAACTGGTAGCCCTGCTGCCATGCAGCAGATCTCCATCAGCCTGCCTCCTGCCCATCCCTGATATTTTTCAGTCTGGAGAAAAGGAGACTGAGGGGAGACCTTATTGTGGTTTATGGCTTCTTTACAAGGGAGAGTGAAGGGGTGGGAGCCAATCGCCTCTCTTTGGTGACCAGTGATAGAACCCAAGGGAACGGTGTGAAGCTGCGATGGGGGAGGTTTAGGTTGAATTTTAGGAAGAGGCTCTTCCTGAGAGGATGGTAGAGCACTCATTATCCTACTCTCTTTTCAGTGGGTACTTTGGGGAGGATTGGAGGTGGTGCTGGTAACAAATTAGCAGCATTTTTTTTATTCGGTGTTGAGTCTGCTTTGCCAGTGATGGTGCTTGCTGAACGATCTCTGCCTGTCCTTATCTTGACAAGTAAAAGACTTAATATCCATTTTCCCTCCTGTCTAACTAAGAAGGGAAGTGATAGAAGGACTTTGGTGGGTATCTGGCCTCCAGCCAGGGTTTAAACCATTACTGGGGGTCAGGCAGTGGCACCCCTTAATGTTCCTGCTGGGCTGCAGCTGTGTGCTGGGGCTGGAGGAGTCCCAGGTGCTGGTAATGAGGTTGATGGGGTCTGCCCACAGAAGGGCTGGTGTCTCTTTTTACCCTGCCCCAGGCCAGCTGTGAAGGGGCTGTGGCTGCACCGAGGGAAAAAGTGAGTGGGACTGTGCAATAGACTGGAGGGTCCCAGAGAAAGCCACTAAGAGGGCAGTGGGATCCATAAAGCAGTGGCAGCAGCTGCTTGGCTCAGGGGGTGGTGTGTGTGCCCTGTTAGCACAGGGGATGGGACGGTGCCCCCGCAGGGTGAGAAAGCACGGATGGCCACCTCTGCAGCATGTGGGCAGTGTAGTACACTGGGGTACGTGGCTGGCTTTTGGCCATAATTGTTCTCTGGGACATGCCAGGAGGTGTAGTCCTGAGGCACTCAGCTAACCAGGCAGCACTTGCCACTGCATGCTGGGAGGTGGTGTTTTTGGGTGGGTTTTTTGCAGCTATGGTGTCTGTACAGCAGAGATTGCTCAAGCACAGGGATTGGTTATGTTGCTGGTTTTGAGTGGTTTACTGCAGGCTTCCAATTACTCCTGAAAGAGATCTTGCTCCCTTTTCCCCTTCCCTCAACCATTTCATAACTTGGTTCTGAACACCCTGTGCTCCCTCTTGCATGCTGGGCAATTCCTGCCCTGGCCCATCTTTTTTCCACTCTGCTGTGGTTTTCTTGGCTTCCCTTTACCCTTTCTCTTTTCTTTTCGTCCTGCTCCCACTTTCTCTCTCCTTCTTGTTCCCGTTCTCCCTGGTGGGTGCTGCTAGAGCCTAAAAGTGATGTAAGGAAAAATTAGGACTATTCCCTTGGCTAGGAAAGCCCTGAGGTTCTAACCTGATGCTGGGCTACCTGGGGAGCTTTCAAGTCATGACCAGGTTTCTCTCATTTGGGACTCATTTAGTTCTGTTAAGGGTACTGGTCAGAGAGAGGGTTAAGGTTAGTTGACCATTTAAACTCTTGCCTTTGCAAATAGAGATATTCTTTAGAATGGACTCTTGAGGGATCTGTTTCTGCATTATCATAGAGCCTCATCCAAAATGTAGTACTAGTAGAAGTCAGGTGGTACATATGATCTCGCTGGAAGCATAGTATAACCATGTAGCACTTAGGCTTTTTTGTACAAAGCTAAAGCATATGATTACCAAGGATAGTATTTTTACTGTATTTAATTAGCTATTTTTCTAAAACATTTAGTAGGGTATTAATCTTTTTCTGTCTACATCCCAGAATAATTAAAGCTACTTACATAGCAAGTTGCACCATCAACATGAAAGACACAGTTGCAGTAAAAGTGGAAATCATTTTCAACAGGAGTCTCTCATTCCATTTGGTACTTTGCATCCCATAAAATCAAGTCAGAACACCCACTCCTGCCTTTGAATCTTCTGCAGACAGGACCCTCCCCTTTCCCAGGAGACTGTGGGAAGGGTGGTGGGTGGGGCCAGGGGTATATGAGCAACTGGCCTTGCCCTAGGCAGCTCACTCACCTGCAGGGTTTCTGGGGTGTTAGTGCTTTGTCTTTCTTTTGGTAGATGGAGCTTTGTAGTTGGCTTGGCTTTTTGGGAACATGCATCTGAGTTGGCTTGGCTGTTTGGAGAGGTATATCTGAGGTAAGAGCTTCAGGAGTAGTCAAGGCTAAGCAGCATGTATGTAATAAAAAGTACATTCATGTGTAGCTTTGAGTGGTGTTATTTTGAATCTTCAGTGGTTTGTAAGATGACTTAATTCTACATAATTATGGTCTGTAATTCTAGGTGTATGGGACTTCCTTTTTCGTTTTCATCGGCTTTGCTCTATATGCTGTGAGTATTGTTTCTTCTAACAGGTCTAGTGATGAGATTTTTCTAGGGGGGTTAGAGTGAGCTTCTTGTCCACAGAGACTTTTAGCCTTTCCTTATAAACTAATGGGGATGAAAGGTGTAGTATCTTCCAGGTCAGCTTATGGTTTTCCTAATTGTTCCTAGAGTAAGGGAGTTCTGTGGCTTTTCTTGTGGGGTCTGAGGCTTGTGGGTGGTTTTAATTGTTTTTTGCGGCTTCTTTGGTTTTTGGGCTTTGTGGGGGTTCTTTTGGGTATTTTAATCTGTTTATTTTCTGCATCTGTTTCTGTCTGGCTCCTTATTCCCAGCTTTTAAGTTCTCGCTTTCTCTGCCATAGCTTGTCTAGACTTTTTTCCTTGGTCACTCTGTCTTTCTCTGTCAGCTCCCTCTCTCAGGCTTTGAAGTTCACAGCTGTCTGTCCTGTGGCCCAGGCTATTTGTCTGCAATTCCAGCTGGTAGCCTGTGACTGGTTTGCATTTGGTGTTTTTCTCTGTTTGTCCCTGTCTGTGTCCCAGTCCCTTTATTTTAGAATCCTCCCTCTCTGCCACATAGTCCTGGTGATGTTCTGCACTTCTCCATTTCTCACTGGCCAGAGCTTGGCCCCGATTTGTTAATCCTGCCCTCCCTTCCCTGTAGCTGGTTGCTTTTATCTTTGCTCCATCTACCAGGTGCTGGTTCCCAGGTGACACTCTTTCAGAATTCCTTGCCCTCATAGTTCTGCATGCATGGCTATGCTTTTTGCTCTGCAGCTTTTTTCCTTCTTACCTATCTTTCTTTTCTTTCCCCAGCTCCCCACCCCTGTTTCTTACTTTGGCCCCTCTGCCTGATAGTGTGTAGCTATGTGGTTCAGTTTGTGCTGGTGTTTGTCTGTGTAGACTGACCCCGACCCTTGTCAATTCACTCTGTCACTCCCTGTCATTTCCTGCCTCTGTCTCTGCCCTGTTACTTGTTGCCTTTTTCTATTTGTCTCTCTCAGTCCAGCTCCCTGGCTCCCAATTAACCACGCCCCAATGAACCCAATTAACCACGCCCCAATGAGCCCCAATGAGCCCGAATGAATCACGCCCCAATGAGCCCGAATGAATCACGCCCCAATGAGCCCGAATGAATCACGCCCCAATGAGCCCGAATGAATCACGCCCCAATGAGCCCGAATGAATCACGCCCCAATGAGCCCGAATGAATCACGCCCCAATGAGCCCGAATGAATCACGCCCCAATGAGCCCGAATGAATCACGCCCCAATGAGCCCGAATGAATCACGCCCCAATGAGCCCGAATGAATCACGCCCCAATGAGCCCGAATGAATCACGCCCCAATGAGCCCGAATGAATCACGCCCCAATGAGCCCGAATGAATCACGCCCCAATGAGCCCGAATGAATCACGCCCCAATGAGCCCGAATGAATCACGCCCCAATGAGCCCGAATGAATCACGCCCCAATGAGCCCGAATGAATCACGCCCCAATGAGCCCGAATGAATCACGCCCCAATGAGCCCCAATGAATCACGCCCCAATGAGCCCACCCCCCAATGAATCACGCCCCAATGAGCCCACCCCCCAATGAATCACGCCCCAATGAGCCCACCCCCCAATGAATCACGCCCCAATGAGCCCACCCCCCAATGAATCACGCCCCAATGAGCCCGAATTAACCACGCCCCAATGAGCCCCAATTAACCACGCCCCAATGAGCCCCAATTAACCACGCCCCAATGAGCCCCAATTAACCACGCCCCAATGAGCCCCAATTAACCACGCCCCAATGAGCCCCAATTAACCACGCCCCAATGAGCCCCAATTAACCACGCCCCAATGAGCCCCAATTAACCACGCCCCAATGAGCCCCAATTAACCACGCCCCAATGAGCCCCAATTAACCACGCCCCAATGAGCCCCAATTAACCACGCCCCAATGAGCCCCAATTAACCACGCCCCAATGAGCCCCAATTAACCACGCCCCAATGAGCCCCAATTAACCACGCCCCAATGAGCCCCAATTAACCACGCCCCAATGAGCCCCAATTAACCACGCCCCAATGAGCCCCAATTAACCACGCCCCAATGAGCCCCAATTAACCACGCCCCAATGAGCCCCAATTAACCACGTCCGAATTAACTCTAATTAATTACGCCCCAATTAACCACGCCCCAATGAACCCGAATTAACCACGCCCCAATGGACCCGAATTAACCACGCCCCAATGGACCCGAATTAACCACGCCCCAATGGACCCGAATTAACCACGCCCCAATGAACCCCCATTAACCACGCCCCAATGAACCCCCATTAACCACGCCCCAATGAACCCCCATTAACCACGCCCCAATGAACCCCCATTAACCACGCCCCAATTAACCACGCCCCAATTAACCCTAATTGTGTCTTTGTTCCTGCCCCAAGTGATTTCAGCTCCTTTCCGAAGCCCACAGCATTAATTTCAGCCCTGGCCCCAGTGTCTTTACTCCCAGCCCCAGTGATTTCAGCTCCTTTCCCACACAAACAATCTTTATTGCAGCCCTATAGTTTTGATTCCTGCCCCAGGTTTGGTGTTTCATCTCCAGCCACAGCCAATATTCAACTCCAGCTCCGTCATGTCTCAGCTCCAGCCCCGCAGCCGTGATTTCAGCTCCTTTCCCGCACCAGCCGCCTTTATTCCAGCTCTGTGCTTTTTTTTTGCAGCCCCACAGTCTTTATTACAGCCCCAACCATCTTTATTCCAACCCCTCTGTCTTCTTCCAGCCCCGAGTGATGTCAGCTCCTTTCCAAACCACCCAGCAATAATTTCAGCCCCAGCCGCAGTGTCTTTCTTCATGCCCCCAGTGATTCCAGCTCCTTTCCAAGCCCCACACTACTGCTCCCCCCTTTCTTCCAGCCCCTTGCCCCTAAAGCCCCGTTTATTCCAGCCCTACTGACTTTACTCCAGCTCAGCGTTGTTTCAGCTCCAGGCCCGCAGTGTCTATCTCAGCTCCAGCTCTACATCTTCCCTCTGCCTCCGCCTTCTCCCGGCAGCACTGGGGGCTGTTGACAAGGTCATAAATCAAGCACTGTCATCAGTCACAGCCCCCCTCCCCGGCTGTGGTGGTCCCCCGCAGTGTCGGTGCCCAGCCTCAGCTGCCGATGCAGGCCCGTGCCCTGCACTTTAGTGACCACTGTGCCTGGAGCCCCACCTGCAGCGAGGATCCCAGGGCCCTGCCAGCAGCAGCAGCTGGGGAGTGGGAACAGCTGCTGGGCCTCCAGTTCTTCCTCCCCAAAGGCTGGTGCTGAGCCTCAGCCCCCCTCCTGTTTCAGGCCGACACACAGCACTTACGTGTCTACAAGGGGCTGGAGGCACTCTCAGGACGACTCCTCCAGCTTTTGGGGGAATGGGGAGAATGGGGACGGCACCCACCCCAGGGCCTGGGAGTGATTGGATACTGAGGACACTTCCTGCTGGGCAGAGCCGGGCCGGGGACGCGGAGGGCAGCGGCACCCCCCGGGACAGACTTTATTTCACTTCAGTGCTCTTGGTGTCTTTGAGCCATCGGGGCACACAGCAGGTTTCAGCGTCACAGCTTTATTGCCACCACGAGTAGTCATTTAAAGCTATAAGATGCTGCTCGTGGCAACACCCGCGGCTCTCCGAGCCTGGCCCCCCCCGACCTGCAATGGGGCTTTGGCCCCTCGCGTCCCACGCCTGTAGCGGCAGCTGTGGCTGCGGCTCAGCGCCATGAGCGAGAAGCAGCCGCCAAGACAAGACAGGACCCTACTGCCGCACCACTCTCCGCGGTACACAGCCTACCCAGGCCGAGTCCACGACCCTCGGCTCCGCCCAACCGCACCCAAATATACGAGTCCCTGGGTGACCAGCGCGGCACCGCCCCTCTCCCAGAGCTCCCCGGCCAGGCTTAACAGCGCTCCGGATCCCCCCGCCGTCGCCGCGTCTCACTGACAGCAGTGGGGCCCCGCCGCCCCTTTAAAGTGTCTGACCACGCCCACCGGCGCCCGCCCGCCTATCGCTGCCGCGCCAATCTTCCGTTCTGGCCCAATCACGTAATTCCTTTTCAATCCGGTCCCCGTCCCCCGTGGTGGCCACTCCGTCCAGTCCCCGGCCGTCGTTTCAATCCGGTCCGCACCGTCTCCGCTCCGCGCGGTCCCAGCTCGCCCTTTCAGTTTGGCTGTGCCCAGTCTCGGCCCGATGTTTCAACCCGGCCCTGCGCTGTCCCAGAGCTGGGACCGCCCCGGCCCGAGAGCCCCGGAGCGGCGGAGCCTCCGTGCCCGCTCCTGTTGGAGTCCCGCAACGCCGCCCTCCCTCGAGGAGGTGTTCCGGGCCCCGGCGCGGGGGCGCCAGGGGAGCTGCGGAGCCGGGCCGGGCCGGGCGGAAGCGGCCGGGAGCCGGAAAGGAAGGGCGGAAGGGGCGGGCTCTTCGCAGAGCCGAGCTCAGTCGCCGCCGCCGCTTCGTCGCCCCGGGTCGGCGGGGCCGGAGCCTGGAGAGCGCGTGCGCAGTGGCGTTAGTGCGGAGCGGTGCCGTGCCGGAGCTGCTGCCCCGGGAGGGCTGGTGAGCCGGGCCGGGGGTGCTGGGAGCGGGGCGGCGCTGAGCGGCTGCGAGCCCCGTGTGCCTGGGCGGCCCGCGGCCTCTTTCCGCGTAGGCAGGTGGGCTCGCGGTGTGCTGCGGGGCCGGCGGGAGGCGGGTGGGGAGAGCCGTGCCGAGGCGGGTTCTGGCGGGCGGTGCCCTGGGTAGGGCAGCCGGTCCGGCCCCTTGGGCCGAGCAGAGCCGAGCCCCGTCCTGCCGGCTACTCCCCGCTTGAGTCGGGCGGGTGCAGCCCCGGAGGGCGGCGCGGAGCTGAGCGGGTCCCGGCGTCCGCGGGGAGGGTGGGAGCGGTGCCACCGGGCGCTGCTCGGGTTGTGGGGGCAGTTCGGTTCCCGAGCGGGGGAGAGCCGCACCAGGGGTAGGGTTTGTGGTCGAGCTGTGCTGGGGTGTCCTTGTCCCGGCTCCCGGGCGGGCTGAGGCGGGAATTGATGGGTAAATAGAGAATGAACAGAAAACACTGCTCACCCTGTTATTGTGATGTTGTAATGGAAGGCACAAGGAGACCTGTGGTGTTGTGAAGTGTAATGGAGTGCAATAAGGCTTTCCCCGGGTGTGGGTGGGGAGATGCTGCCCCAGGTGTCCCGGGGCAGGTTCCTCCCTGTGGGAGGTGCCCCCCACTTCGCAAGCACTCGCGGGCCAGGGCCCTGGGCTGGGGGTGGGCACCCTCTCCCTTCACACAACTGTCTGGAGCAGCAGCCCCGGCGGTGTCTCCAGCCCCCCAAGGTGAGGACTGAGTTCTGCATTTGGGGCTGCAAACCCCACCTCAGTCCTGGGGTTTGGCAGCTTGACACACACACACATGCACCCCAAAGACAAAGTGCTGTGTTTTCAGGCCTTGGCCCCAAAGCAAAGTGCTGTGGGTCTGGGCCTGAAACCAGCTGGGGTGCAGTGGGGGAGTGGGTCTCAGCACCAGCGATTGGGGAGGGGGCCCCCTTTTGCCCACTTCGGCCTCCTTTGGCCCCCCCCCGCCATGTTCCCAGAGGGCCTCCTTTGGCCCTCATTTTACCAGAAAGACCCCTTAGACCCCATTCCCCCTGTTATCCCACTTGGACCCCTTTGGTCCTCTTTAGATCTCTTTGGCCCCCATTTTCCCAGAAAGACGCCTCGGGCCCTCTTTCGCTCCCATTGTCCCAATTGGCCGCCTTTGGCCCACTATGGCCCTCTTTGGCCCCCATTTTCCCAGAGGGCCCTTTTTGGCCCCCTTTGTCCCCTGTTTTCCCAGAAGGCTCCTTTTGGCCTCCTTTAGCCCCCATTTTCCACGAGGGACCACTTTGGTCCACTTTGGCCCCCATTTTCCCAGAAAGACGCCTCGGGCCCTCTTTCGCTCCCATTTTCCCAGTTGGCCGCCTTTGGCCCTCATTTTCCCAGAGAGCCTCCTTTGCCTTCATTGCTTCAGTAATCCCAACGTCACACCACCATCCCAGGATCCCATGAAGAGTGCAAAGTAAATTTACCTCAGCACAGTTGTTTATTCCTGTCTGAGTTGGGTGGGATATTCTGTAATGTTGGCATAGTAAGCATTTGCACTATTGCAGTCCGTTGTGGGTACACTTTGCCAGTAGCCGAATTAATCACGCCCCAATGAACCCTAATTAACCACACCCCCCAATTAACCCACCCCGCAATTAATTACGCCCCAATGAACCCTAATTAACCACGCCCCAATGAACCCGAATTAACCACACCCCCCAATTAACCCACCCCCCAATTAATTACGCCCCAATGAACCCGAATTAATTACGCCCCAATGAACCCGAATTAATCACGCCCCAATGAACCCGAATTAATCACGCCCCAATGAACCCGAATTAATCACGCCCCAATGAACCCGAATGAATCACGCCCCAATGAACCCGAATAAACCACGCCCCAGTGAACCCGAATTAACCACGCCCCAGTGAACCCGAATTAACCACGCCCCAGTGAACCCGAATTAACCACACCCCCCAATTAACCCACCCCCCAATTAATTACGCCCCAATGAACCCGAATTAATTGCGCCCCAATGAACCCGAATTAATTGCGCCCCAATGAACCCGAATTAATTACGCCCCAATGAACCCGAATTAATCACGCCGCAATGAACCCGAATTAATCACGCCCCAATGAACCCGAATTAATCACGCCCCAATGAACCCGAATTAACCACACCCCCCAATTAACCCACCCCCAATGAACCACGCCCCAATGAACCCCAGTTAACCACGCCCCAATGAACCCCAATTAACCACGCCCCAATGAACCCAATTAACCACGCCCCAATGAACCCCAATTAACCACGCCCCAATGAACCCCAATTAACCACGCCCCAATGAACCCCAATTAACCACGCCCCAATGAACCCAATTAACCACGTCCGAATTAACTCTAATTAATTACGCCCCAATTAACCACGCCCCAATGAACCCGAATTAACCACGCCCCAATGAACCCGAATTAACCACGCCCCAATGGACCCGAATTAACCACGCCCCAATGAACCCCCATTAACCACGCCCCAATGAACCCCCATTAACCACGCCCCAATGAACCCCCATTAACCACGCCCCAATGAACCCCAATTAACCACGCCCCAATTAACCACGCCCCAATTAACCCTAATTGTGTCTTTGTTCCTGCCCCAAGTGATTTCAGCTCCTTTCCGAAGCCCACAGCATTAATTTCAGCCCTGGCCCCAGTGTCTTTACTCCCAGCCCCAGTGATTTCAGCTCCTTTCCCACACAAACAATCTTTATTGCAGCCCTATAGTTTTGATTCCTGCCCCAGGTTTGGTGTTTCATCTCCAGCCACAGCCAATATTCAACTCCAGCTCCGTCATGTCTCAGCTCCAGCCCCGCAGCCGTGATTTCAGCTCCTTTCCCGCACCAGCCGCCTTTATTCCAGCTCTGTGCTTTTTTTTTGCAGCCCCACAGTCTTTATTACAGCCCCAACCATCTTTATTCCAACTCCTCTGTCTTCTTCCAGCCCCGAGTGATGTCAGCTCCTTTCCAAACCACCCAGCAATAATTTCAGCCCCAGCCGCAGTGTCTTTCTTCATGCCCCCAGTGATTCCAGCTCCTTTCCAAGCCCCACACTACTGCTCCCCCCTTTCTTCCAGCCCCTTGCCCCTAAAGCCCCGTTTATTCCAGCCCTACTGACTTTACTCCAGCTCAGCGTTGTTTCAGCTCCAGGCCCGCAGTGTCTATCTCAGCTCCAGCTCTACATCTTCCCTCTGCCTCCGCCTTCTCCCGGCAGCACTGGGGGCTGTTGACAAGGTCATAAATCAAGCACTGTCATCAGTCACAGCCCCCCTCCCCGGCTGTGGTGGTCCCCCGCAGTGTCGGTGCCCAGCCTCAGCTGCCGATGCAGGCCCGTGCCCTGCACTTTAGTGACCACTGTGCCTGGAGCCCCACCTGCAGCGAGGATCCCAGGGCCCTGCCAGCAGCAGCAGCTG
This sequence comes from Porphyrio hochstetteri, assembly GCA_020800305.1. Taxonomy (NCBI): domain Eukaryota; kingdom Metazoa; phylum Chordata; class Aves; order Gruiformes; family Rallidae; genus Porphyrio; species Porphyrio hochstetteri. Next base: position 92,449,979 of record CM036938.1, read on the forward strand.
GGGAGTGGGAACAGCTGCTGGGCCTCCAGTTCTTCCTCCCCAAAGGCTGGTGCTGAGCCTCAGCCCCCCTCCTGTTTCAGGCCGACACACAGCACTTACGTGTCTACAAGGGGCTGGAGGCACTCTCAGGACGACTCCTCCAGCTTTTGGGGGAATGGGGAGAATGGGGACGGCACCCACCCCAGGGCCTGGGAGTGATTGGATACTGAGGACACTTCCTGCTGGGCAGAGCCGGGCCGGGGACGCGGAGGGCAGCGGCACCCCCCGGGACAGACTTTATTTCACTTCAGTGCTCTTGGTGTCTTTGAGCCATCGGGGCACACAGCAGGTTTCAGCGTCACAGCTTTATTGCCACCACGAGTAGTCATTTAAAGCTATAAGATGCTGCTCGTGGCAACACCCGCGGCTCTCCGAGCCTGGCCCCCCCCGACCTGCAATGGGGCTTTGGCCCCTCGCGTCCCACGCCTGTAGCGGCAGCTGTGGCTGCGGCTCAGCGCCATGAGCGAGAAGCAGCCGCCAAGACAAGACAGGACCCTACTGCCGCACCACTCTCCGCGGTACACAGCCTACCCAGGCCGAGTCCACGACCCTCGGCTCCGCCCAACCGCACCCAAATATACGAGTCCCTGGGTGACCAGCGCGGCACCGCCCCTCTCCCAGAGCTCCCCGGCCAGGCTTAACAGCGCTCCGGATCCCCCCGCCGTCGCCGCGTCTCACTGACAGCAGTGGGGCCCCGCCGCCCCTTTAAAGTGTCTGACCACGCCCACCGGCGCCCGCCCGCCTATCGCTGCCGCGCCAATCTTCCGTTCTGGCCCAATCACGTAATTCCTTTTCAATCCGGTCCCCGTCCCCCGTGGTGGCCACTCCGTCCAGTCCCCGGCCGTCGTTTCAATCCGGTCCGCACCGTCTCCGCTCCGCGCGGTCCCAGCTCGCCCTTTCAGTTTGGCTGTGCCCAGTCTCGGCCCGATGTTTCAACCCGGCCCTGCGCTGTCCCAGAGCTGGGACCGCCCCGGCCCGAGAGCCCCGGAGCGGCGGAGCCTCCGTGCCCGCTCCTGTTGGAGTCCCGCAACGCCGCCCTCCCTCGAGGAGGTGTTCCGGGCCCCGGCGCGGGGGCGCCAGGGGAGCTGCGGAGCCGGGCCGGGCCGGGCGGAAGCGGCCGGGAGCCGGAAAGGAAGGGCGGAAGGGGCGGGCTCTTCGCAGAGCCGAGCTCAGTCGCCGCCGCCGCTTCGTCGCCCCGGGTCGGCGGGGCCGGAGCCTGGAGAGCGCGTGCGCAGTGGCGTTAGTGCGGAGCGGTGCCGTGCCGGAGCTGCTGCCCCGGGAGGGCTGGTGAGCCGGGCCGGGGGTGCTGGGAGCGGGGCGGCGCTGAGCGGCTGCGAGCCCCGTGTGCCTGGGCGGCCCGCGGCCTCTTTCCGCGTAGGCAGGTGGGCTCGCGGTGTGCTGCGGGGCCGGCGGGAGGCGGGTGGGGAGAGCCGTGCCGAGGCGGGTTCTGGCGGGCGGTGCCCTGGGTAGGGCAGCCGGTCCGGCCCCTTGGGCCGAGCAGAGCCGAGCCCCGTCCTGCCGGCTACTCCCCGCTTGAGTCGGGCGGGTGCAGCCCCGGAGGGCGGCGCGGAGCTGAGCGGGTCCCGGCGTCCGCGGGGAGGGTGGGAGCGGTGCCACCGGGCGCTGCTCGGGTTGTGGGGGCAGTTCGGTTCCCGAGCGGGGGAGAGCCGCACCAGGGGTAGGGTTTGTGGTCGAGCTGTGCTGGGGTGTCCTTGTCCCGGCTCCCGGGCGGGCTGAGGCGGGAATTGATGGGTAAATAGAGAATGAACAGAAAACACTGCTCACCCTGTTATTGTGATGTTGTAATGGAAGGCACAAGGAGACCTGTGGTGTTGTGAAGTGTAATGGAGTGCAATAAGGCTTTCCCCGGGTGTGGGTGGGGAGATGCTGCCCCAGGTGTCCCGGGGCAGGTTCCTCCCTGTGGGAGGTGCCCCCCACTTCGCAAGCACTCGCGGGCCAGGGCCCTGGGCTGGGGGTGGGCACCCTCTCCCTTCACACAACTGTCTGGAGCAGCAGCCCCGGCGGTGTCTCCAGCCCCCCAAGGTGAGGACTGAGTTCTGCATTTGGGGCTGCAAACCCCACCTCAGTCCTGGGGTTTGGCAGCTTGACACACACACACATGCACCCCAAAGACAAAGTGCTGTGTTTTCAGGCCTTGGCCCCAAAGCAAAGTGCTGTGGGTCTGGGCCTGAAACCAGCTGGGGTGCAGTGGGGGAGTGGGTCTCAGCACCAGCGATTGGGGAGGGGGCCCCCTTTTGCCCACTTCGGCCTCCTTTGGCCCCCCCCCGCCATGTTCCCAGAGGGCCTCCTTTGGCCCTCATTTTACCAGAAAGACCCCTTAGACCCCATTCCCCCTGTTATCCCACTTGGACCCCTTTGGTCCTCTTTAGATCTCTTTGGCCCCCATTTTCCCAGAAAGACGCCTCGGGCCCTCTTTCGCTCCCATTGTCCCAATTGGCCGCCTTTGGCCCACTATGGCCCTCTTTGGCCCCCATTTTCCCAGAGGGCCCTTTTTGGCCCCCTTTGTCCCCTGTTTTCCCAGAAGGCTCCTTTTGGCCTCCTTTAGCCCCCATTTTCCACGAGGGACCACTTTGGTCCACTTTGGCCCCCATTTTCCCAGAAAGACGCCTCGGGCCCTCTTTCGCTCCCATTTTCCCAGTTGGCCGCCTTTGGCCCTCATTTTCCCAGAGAGCCTCCTTTGGCTTCATTGCTTCAGTAATCCCAACGTCACACCACCATCCCAGGATCCCATGAAGAGTGCAAAGTAAATTTACCTCAGCACAGTTGTTTATTCCTGTCTGAGTTGGGTGGGATATTCTGTAATGTTGGCATAGTAAGCATTTGCACTATTGCAGTCCATTGTGGGTACACTTTGCCAGTAGCCGAATTAATCACGCCCCAATGAACCCGAATTAATCACGCCCCAATGAACCCGAATTAATCACGCCCCAATGAACCCGAATTAATCACGCCCCAATGAACCCGAATTAATCACGCCCCAATGAACCCGAATTAATCACGCCCCAATGAACCCCAATTAATCACGCCCCAATGAACCCCAATTAATCACGCCCCAATGAACCCGAATTAATTACGCCCCAATGAACCCGAATTAATTACGCCCCAATGAACCCGAATTAATCACGCCCCAATGAAACCCAATTAATCACGCCCCAATGAACCCCAATTAATCACGCCCCAATGAACCCCAATTAATTACGCCCCAATGAACCCGAATTAACCACGCCCCAATGAACCCGAATTAACCACGCCCCAATGAACCCCAATTAATTACGCCCCAATGAACCCGAATTAATCACGCCCCAAGGAACCCAAATTAATCACGCCCCAAGGAACCCAAATAACCACACCCCGCAATTAACCCACCCCCCAATTAATTACGCCCCAATGAACCCGAATTAATTACGCCCCAATGAACCCGAATTAATCACGCCCCAATGAACCCGAATTAATCACGCCCCAATGAACCCGAATTAATTACGCCCCAAGGAACCCGAATTAATCACGCCCCAAGGAACCCTAAATAACCACACCCCGCAATTAACCGACCCCCCAATTAATTACGCCCCAATGAATCCGAATTACGCCCCAATTAACCCTAATTAACCACGCCCCAATGAACTCGAATTAATTACGCCCCAATGAACCCGAATTAATTACGCCCCAATGAACCCGAATTAATCACGCCCCAATGAACCCGAATTAATCACGCCCCAATGAACCCGAATTAATCACGCCCCAATGAACCCGAATTAATTACGCCCCAATGAACCCGAATTAATTACGCCCCAATGAACCCGAATTAATCACGCCCCAATGAACCCGAATTAATCACGCCCCAATGAACCCGAATTAATCACGCCCCAATGAACCCGAATTAATCACGCCCCAATGAACCCGAATTAATCACGCCCCAATGAACCCGAATTAATCACGCCCCAATGAACCCGAATTAATCACGCCCCAATGAACCCGAATTAATCACGCCCCAATGAACCCGAATTAACCACTCCCCAATGAACCCGAATTAACCACGCCCCAATGAACCCGAATTAACCACGGCCCAATGAACCCGAATTAACCACGCCCCAATGAACCCGAATTAATCACGCCCCAATGAACCCGAATTAATCACGCCCCAATGAACCCGAATTAATTACGCCCCAATGAACCCTAATTAACCACACCCGCAATTAACCCACCCCCCAATTAATCACGCCCCAATGAACCCCAATTAACCATGCCCCAATGAACCCGAATTAATCACGCCCCAATGAACCCGAATTAATCACGCCCCAATGAACCCAAATTAATCACGCCCCAATGAACCCCAATTAATTACGCCCCAATGAACCCCAATTAATTACGCCCCAATGAACCCGAATTAACCACGCCCCAATGAACCCGAATTAACCACGCCCCAATGAACCCGAATTAACCACACCCCCCAATTAACCCACCCCCCAATTAATTACGCCCCAATGAACCCGAATTAATTACGCCCCAATGAACCCGAATTAATCACGCCCCAATGAACCCGAATTAATCACGCCCCAATGAACCCGAATTAATCACGCCCCAATGAACCCGAATTAATCACGCCCCAATGAACCCGAATAAACCACGCCCCAGTGAACCCGAATTAACCACGCCCCAGTGAACCCGAATTAACCACGCCCCAGTGAACCCGAATTAACCACACCCCCCAATTAACCCACCCCCCAATTAATTACGCCCCAATGAACCCGAATTAATTGCGCCCCAATGAACCCGAATTAATTGCGCCCCAATGAACCCGAATTAATTACGCCCCAATGAACCCGAATTAATCACGCCGCAATGAACCCGAATTAATCACGCCCCAATGAACCCGAATTAATCACGCCCCAATGAACCCGAATTAACCACACCCCCCAATTAACCCACCCCCAATGAACCACGCCCCAATGAACCCCAGTTAACCACGCCCCAATGAACCCCAATTAACCACGCCCCAATGAACCCAATTAACCACGCCCCAATGAACCCCAATTAACCACGCCCCAATGAACCCCAATTAACCACGCCCCAATGAACCCCAATTAACCACGCCCCAATGAACCCAATTAACCACGTCCGAATTAACTCTAATTAATTACGCCCCAATTAACCACGCCCCAATGAACCCGAATTAACCACGCCCCAATGAACCCGAATTAACCACGCCCCAATGGACCCGAATTAACCACGCCCCAATGAACCCCCATTAACCACGCCCCAATGAACCCCCATTAACCACGCCCCAATGAACCCCCATTAACCACGCCCCAATGAACCCCAATTAACCACGCCCCAATTAACCACGCCCCAATTAACCCTAATTGTGTCTTTGTTCCTGCCCCAAGTGATTTCAGCTCCTTTCCGAAGCCCACAGCATTAATTTCAGCCCTGGCCCCAGTGTCTTTACTCCCAGCCCCAGTGATTTCAGCTCCTTTCCCACACAAACAATCTTTATTGCAGCCCTATAGTTTTGATTCCTGCCCCAGGTTTGGTGTTTCATCTCCAGCCACAGCCAATATTCAACTCCAGCTCCGTCATGTCTCAGCTCCAGCCCCGCAGCCGTGATTTCAGCTCCTTTCCCGCACCAGCCGCCTTTATTCCAGCTCTGTGCTTTTTTTTTGCAGCCCCACAGTCTTTATTACAGCCCCAACCATCTTTATTCCAACTCCTCTGTCTTCTTCCAGCCCCGAGTGATGTCAGCTCCTTTCCAAACCACCCAGCAATAATTTCAGCCCCAGCCGCAGTGTCTTTCTTCATGCCCCCAGTGATTCCAGCTCCTTTCCAAGCCCCACACTACTGCTCCCCCCTTTCTTCCAGCCCCTTGCCCCTAAAGCCCCGTTTATTCCAGCCCTACTGACTTTACTCCAGCTCAGCGTTGTTTCAGCTCCAGGCCCGCAGTGTCTATCTCAGCTCCAGCTCTACATCTTCCCTCTGCCTCCGCCTTCTCCCGGCAGCACTGGGGGCTGTTGACAAGGTCATAAATCAAGCACTGTCATCAGTCACAGCCCCCCTCCCCGGCTGTGGTGGTCCCCCGCAGTGTCGGTGCCCAGCCTCAGCTGCCGATGCAGGCCCGTGCCCTGCACTTTAGTGACCACTGTGCCTGGAGCCCCACCTGCAGCGAGGATCCCAGGGCCCTGCCAGCAGCAGCAGCTGGGGAGTGGGAACAGCTGCTGGGCCTCCAGTTCTTCCTCCCCAAAGGCTGGTGCTGAGCCTCAGCCCCCCTCCTGTTTCAGGCCGACACACAGCACTTACGTGTCTACAAGGGGCTGGAGGCACTCTCAGGACGACTCCTCCAGCTTTTGGGGGAATGGGGAGAATGGGGACGGCACCCACCCCAGGGCCTGGGAGTGATTGGATACTGAGGACACTTCCTGCTGGGCAGAGCCGGGCCGGGGACGCGGAGGGCAGCGGCACCCCCCGGGACAGACTTTATTTCACTTCAGTGCTCTTGGTGTCTTTGAGCCATCGGGGCACACAGCAGGTTTCAGCGTCACAGCTTTATTGCCACCACGAGTAGTCATTTAAAGCTAGAAGATGCTGCTCGTGGCAACACCCGCGGCTCTCCGAGCCTGGCCCCCCCCGACCTGCAATGGGGCTTTGGCCCCTCGCGTCCCACGCCTGTAGCGGCAGCTGTGGCTGCGGCTCAGCGCCATGAGCGAGAAGCAGCCGCCAAGACAAGACAGGACCCTACTGCCGCACCACTCTCCGCGGTACACAGCCTACCCAGGCCGAGTCCACGACCCTCGGCTCCGCCCAACCGCACCCAAATATACGAGTCCCTGGGTGACCAGCGCGGCACCGCCCCTCTCCCAGAGCTCCCCGGCCAGGCTTAACAGCGCTCCGGATCCCCCCGCCGTCGCCGCGTCTCACTGACAGCAGTGGGGCCCCGCCGCCCCTTTAAAGTGTCTGACCACGCCCACCGGCGCCCGCCCGCCTATCGCTGCCGCGCCAATCTTCCGTTCTGGCCCAATCACGTAATTCCTTTTCAATCCGGTCCCCGTCCCCCGTGGTGGCCACTCCGTCCAGTCCCCGGCCGTCGTTTCAATCCGGTCCGCACCGTCTCCGCTCCGCGCGGTCCCAGCTCGCCCTTTCAGTTTGGCTGTGCCCAGTCTCGGCCCGATGTTTCAACCCGGCCCTGCGCTGTCCCAGAGCTGGGACCGCCCCGGCCCGAGAGCCCCGGAGCGGCGGAGCCTCCGTGCCCGCTCCTGTTGGAGTCCCGCAACGCCGCCCTCCCTCGAGGAGGTGTTCCGGGCCCCGGCGCGGGGGCGCCAGGGGAGCTGCGGAGCCGGGCCGGGCCGGGCGGAAGCGGCCGGGAGCCGGAAAGGAAGGGCGGAAGGGGCGGGCTCTTCGCAGAGCCGAGCTCAGTCGCCGCCGCCGCTTCGTCGCCCCGGGTCGGCGGGGCCGGAGCCTGGAGAGCGCGTGCGCAGTGGCGTTAGTGCGGAGCGGTGCCGTGCCGGAGCTGCTGCCCCGGGAGGGCTGGTGAGCCGGGCCGGGGGTGCTGGGAGCGGGGCGGCGCTGAGCGGCTGCGAGCCCCGTGTGCCTGGGCGGCCCGCGGCCTCTTTCCGCGTAGGCAGGTGGGCTCGCGGTGTGCTGCGGGGCCGGCGGGAGGCGGGTGGGGAGAGCCGTGCCGAGGCGGGTTCTGGCGGGCGGTGCCCTGGGTAGGGCAGCCGGTCCGGCCCCTTGGGCCGAGCAGAGCCGAGCCCCGTCCTGCCGGCTACTCCCCGCTTGAGTCGGGCGGGTGCAGCCCCGGAGGGCGGCGCGGAGCTGAGCGGGTCCCGGCGTCCGCGGGGAGGGTGGGAGCGGTGCCACCGGGCGCTGCTCGGGTTGTGGGGGCAGTTCGGTTCCCGAGCGGGGGAGAGCCGCACCAGGGGTAGGGTTTGTGGTCGAGCTGTGCTGGGGTGTCCTTGTCCCGGCTCCCGGGCGGGCTGAGGCGGGAATTGATGGGTAAATAGAGAATGAACAGAAAACACTGCTCACCCTGTTATTGTGATGTTGTAATGGAAGGCACAAGGAGACCTGTGGTGTTGTGAAGTGTAATGGAGTGCAATAAGGCTTTCCCCGGGTGTGGGTGGGGAGATGCTGCCCCAGGTGTCCCGGGGCAGGTTCCTCCCTGTGGGAGGTGCCCCCCACTTCGCAAGCACTCGCGGGCCAGGGCCCTGGGCTGGGGGTGGGCACCCTCTCCCTTCACACAACTGTCTGGAGCAGCAGCCCCGGCGGTGTCTCCAGCCCCCCAAGGTGAGGACTGAGTTCTGCATTTGGGGCTGCAAACCCCACCTCAGTCCTGGGGTTTGGCAGCTTGACACACACACACATGCACCCCAAAGACAAAGTGCTGTGTTTTCAGGCCTTGGCCCCAAAGCAAAGTGCTGTGGGTCTGGGCCTGAAACCAGCTGGGGTGCAGTGGGGGAGTGGGTCTCAGCACCAGCGATTGGGGAGGGGGCCCCCTTTTGCCCACTTCGGCCTCCTTTGGCCCCCCCCCGCCATGTTCCCAGAGGGCCTCCTTTGGCCCTCATTTTACCAGAAAGACCCCTTAGACCCCATTCCCCCTGTTATCCCACTTGGACCCCTTTGGTCCTCTTTAGATCTCTTTGGCCCCCATTTTCCCAGAAAGACGCCTCGGGCCCTCTTTCGCTCCCATTGTCCCAATTGGCCGCCTTTGGCCCACTATGGCCCTCTTTGGCCCCCATTTTCCCAGAGGGCCCTTTTTGGCCCCCTTTGTCCCCTGTTTTCCCAGAAGGCTCCTTTTGGCCTCCTTTAGCCCCCATTTTCCACGAGGGACCACTTTGGTCCACTTTGGCCCCCATTTTCCCAGAAAGACGCCTCGGGCCCTCTTTCGCTCCCATTTTCCCAGTTGGCCGCCTTTGGCCCTCATTTTCCCAGAGAGCCTCCTTTGGCTTCATTGCTTCAGTAATCCCAACGTCACACCACCATCCCAGGATCCCATGAAGAGTGCAAAGTAAATTTACCTCAGCACAGTTGTTTATTCCTGTCTGAGTTGGGTGGGATATTCTGTAATGTTGGCATAGTAAGCATTTGCACTATTGCAGTCCGTTGTGGGTACACTTTGCCAGTAGCCGAATTAATCACGCCCCAATGAACCCTAATTAACCACACCCCCCAATTAACCCACCCCGCAATTAATTACGCCCCAATGAACCCTAATTAACCATGACCCAATGAACCCTAATTAACCATGACCCAATGAACCCTAATTAATTACGCCCCAATGAACCCTAATTAATCACGCCCCAATGAACCCGAATTAATCACGCCCCAATGAACCCGAATTAATTACGCCCCAATGAACCCGAATTAATTACGCCCCAATGGACCGAATTAATCACGCCCCAATGAACCCGAATTAATTACGCCCCAATGAACCCGAATTAATTACGCCCAATGAACCCGAATACATCACGCCCCAATGAACCCGAATTAATCACGCCCCAATGAACCCGAATTAATCACGCCCCAGTGAACCCGAATTAATCACGCCCCAGTGAACCCGAATTAATCACGCCCCAGTGAACCCGAATTAATTACGCCCCAATGAACCCGAATTAATCACGCCCCAATGAACCCGAATTAATCACGCCCCAATGAACCCGAATTAATCACGCCCCAATGAACCCGAATTAATCACGCCCCAATGAACCCGAATTAATTACGCCCCAGTGAACCCGAATTAATTACGCCCCAATGAACCCGAATTAATCACGCCCCAATGAACCCGAATTAATCACGCCCCAGTGAACCCGAATTAATCACGCCCCAGTGAACCCGAATTAATCACGCCCCAGTGAACCCGAATTAATCACGCCCCAGTGAACCCGAATTAATCACGCCCCAGTGAACCCGAATTAATCACGCCCCAATGAACCCGAATTAATCACGCCCCAATGAACCCGAATTAATCACGCCCCAATGAACCCGAATTAATCACGCCCCAATGAACCCGAATTAATTACGCCCCAATCAACCCGAATTAATCACGCCCCAATGAACCCGAATTAATTACGCCCCAATGAACCCGAATTAATTATGCCCCAATGAACCCGAATTAATCACGCGCCAATGAATCCAAATTAATTACGCCCCAATGAACCCCGATTAATTACGCCCCAATGAACCCGAATTAATCACGCCCCAAGGAACCCGAATTAATCACTCCCCAAGGAACCCAAATAACCACACCCCGCAATTAACCCACCCCCCAATTAATTACGCCCCAATGAACCCTAATTAATTACGCCCCAATGAACCCGAATTAATCACGCCCCAATGAACCCGAATTAATCACGCCCCAATGAACCCGAATTAATCACGCCCCAATGAACCCGAATTAATCACGCCCCAATGAACCCGAATTAATCACGCCCCAATGAACCCGAATTAATCACGCCCCAATGAACCCGAATTAATTACGCCCCAATGAACCCGAATTAATCACGCCCCAATGAACCCGAATTAATCACGCCCCAATGAACCCGAATTAATCACGCCCCAATGAACCCGAATTAATTACGCCCCAAGGAACCCGAATTAATCACGCCCCAAGGAACCCTAAATAACCACACCCCGCAATTAACCGACCCCCCAATTAATTACGCCCCAATGAACCCGAATTAATTACGCCCCAATGAACCCTAATTAACCACGCCCCAATGAACTCGAATTAATTACGCCCCAATGAACCCGAATTAATTACGCCCCAATGAACCCGAATTAATTACGCCCCAATGAACCCGAATTAATAACGCCCCAATGAACCCGAATTAATCACGCCCCAATGAACCCGAATTAATTACGCCCCAATGAACCCGAATTAATCACGCCCCAATGAACCCGAATTAATTACGCCCCAATGAACCCGAATTAATTACGCCCCAATGAACCCGAATTAACCACGCCCCAATGAACCCGAATTAACCACGCCCCAATGAACCCGAATTAACCACGCCCCAATGAACCCGAATTAGCCACGCCCCAATGAACCCGAATTAATTACGCCCCAATGAACCCGAATTAATTACGCCCCAATGAACCCGAATTAATTACGCCCCAATGAACCCGAATTAATCACGCCCCAATGAACCCGAATTAATCACGCCCCAATGAACCCGAATTAATCACTCCCCAATGAACCCGAATTAATCACGCCCCAATGAACCCGAATTAACCACGCCCCAATGAACCCGAATTAACCACGCCCCAATGAACCCGAATTAGCCACGCCCCAATGAACCCGAATTAATTACGCCCCAATGAACCCGAATTAATTACGCCCCAATGAACCCGAATTAATTACGCCCCAATGAACCCGAATTAATCACGCCCCAATGAACCCGAATTAATCACGCCCCAATGAACCCGAATTAATCACTCCCCAATGAACCCGAATTAATTACGCCCCAATGAACCCGAATTAATCACGCCCCAATGAACCCGAATTAATCACGCCCCAATGAACCCGAATTAATCACGCCCCAATGAACCCGAATTAATCACGCCCCAATGAACCCGAATTAATTACGCCCCAATGAACCCGAATTAATCACGCGCCAATGAACCCAAATTAATTACGCCCCAGTGAACCCGAATTAATTACGCCCCAATGAACCCGAATTAATTGCGCCCCAAAGAACCCGAATTAATTGCGCCCCAATGAACCCGAATTAATCGCGCCCCAATGAACCCTAATTAACCACACCCCCCAATTAACCCACCCCGCAATTAATTACGCCCCAATGAACCCTAATTAACCATGACCCAATGAACCCTAATTAGTTACGCCCCAATGAACCCCAATTAATTACGCCCCAATGAACCCGAATTAATCACGCCCCAAGGAACCCAAATAACCACACCCCGCAATTAACCCACCCCCCAATTAATTACGCCCCAATGAACCCGAATTAATTACGCCCCAATGAACCCGAATTAATCACGCCCCAAGGAACCCGAATTAATCACGCCCCAAGGAACCCAAATAACCACACCCCGCAATTAACCCACCCCCCAATTAATTACGCCCCAATGAACCCCGATTAATTACGCCCCAATGAACCCGAATTAATCACGCCCCAATGAACCCGAATTAATCACGCCCCAATGAACCCGAATTAATCACGCCCCAATGAACCCGAATTAATCACGCCCCAATGAACCCGAATTAATCACGCCCCAATGAACCCGAATTAATCACGCCCCAATGAACCCGAATTAATCACGCCCCAATGAACCCGAATTAATCACGCCCCAATGAACCCGAATTAATCACGCCCCAATGAACCCGAATTAATCACGCCCCAATGAACCCGAATTAATCACGCCCCAATGAACCCGAATTAATCACGCCCCAATGAACCCGAATTAATTACGCCCCAATGAACCCGAATTAATTACGCCCCAATGAACCTCAATTAATTACGCCCCAATGAACCCGAATTAATCACGCCCCAATGAACCCGAATTAATCACGCCCCAATGAACCCTAATTGACCACACCCGCAATTAACCCACCCCCCAATTAATTACGCCCCAATGAACCCCAATTAATCACGCCCCAATGAACCCGAATTAATCACGCCCCAATGAACCCGAATTAATCACGCCCCAATGAACCCGAATTAATCACGCCCCAATGAACCCCAATTAATTACGCCCCAATGAACCCGAATTAACCACGCCCCAATGAACCCGAATTAACCACGCCCCAATGAACCCGAATTAACCACACCCCCCAATTAACCCACCCCCCAATTAATTACGCCCCAATGAACCCGAATTAATCACGCCCCAATGAACCCGAATTAATCACGCCCCAATGAACCCGAATTAATCACGCCCCAATGAACCCGAATTAATCACGCCCCAATGAACCCGAATTAATCACGCCCCAATGAACCCGAATTAATCACGCCCCAGTGAACCCGAATTAATCACGCCCCAGTGAACCCGAATAAACCACGCCCCAGTGAACCCGAATTAACCACGCCCCAGTGAACCCGAATTAACCACGCCCCCCAATTAACCCACCCCCCAATTAATTACGCCCCAATGAACCCGAATTAATTGCGCCCCAATGAACCCGAATTAATTGCGCCCCAATGAACCCGAATTAATTACGCCCCAATGAACCCGAATTAATCACGCCCCAATGAACCCGAATTAATCACGCCCCAATGAACCCGAATTAATTACGCCCCAATGAACCCGAATTAACCACACCCCCCAATTAACCCACCCCCAATGAACCACGCCCCAATGAACCCCAGTTAACCACGCCCCAATGAACCCCAATTAACCACGCCCCAATGAACCCCAATTAACCACGCCCCAATGAACCCCAATTAACCATGCCCCAATGAACCCCAATTAACCACGCCCCAATGAACCCAATTAACCACGTCCGAATTAACTCTAATTAATTACGCCCCAATTAACCACGCCCCAATGAACCCGAATTAACCACGCCCCAATGAACCCGAATTAACCACGCCCCAATGGACCCGAATTAACCACGCCCCAATGAACCCCCATTAACCACGCCCCAATGAACCCCCATTAACCACGCCCCAATGAACCCCCATTAACCACGCCCCAATTAACCACGCCCCAATTAACCCTAATTGTGTCTTTGTTCCTGCCCCAAGTGATTTCAGCTCCTTTCCGAAGCCCACAGCATTAATTTCAGCCCTGGCCCCAGTGTCTTTACTCCCAGCCCCAGTGATTTCAGCTCCTTTCCCACACAAACAATCTTTATTGCAGCCCTATAGTTTTGATTCCTGCCCCAGGTTTGGTGTTTCATCTCCAGCCACAGCCAATATTCAACTCCAGCTCCGTCATGTCTCAGCTCCAGCCCCGCAGCCGTGATTTCAGCTCCTTTCCCGCACCAGCCGCCTTTATTCCAGCTCTGTGCTTTTTTTTTGCAGCCCCACAGTCTTTATTACAGCCCCAACCATCTTTATTCCAACCCCTCTGTCTTCTTCCAGCCCCGAGTGATGTCAGCTCCTTTCCAAACCACCCAGCAATAATTTCAGCCCCAGCCGCAGTGTCTTTCTTCATGCCCCCAGTGATTCCAGCTCCTTTCCAAGCCCCACACTACTGCTCCCCCCTTTCTTCCAGCCCCTTGCCCCTAAAGCCCCGTTTATTCCAGCCCTACTGACTTTACTCCAGCTCAGCGTTGTTTCAGCTCCAGGCCCGCAGTGTCTATCTCAGCTCCAGCTCTACATCTTCCCTCTGCCTCCGCCTTCTCCCGGCAGCACTGGGGGCTGTTGACAAGGTCATAAATCAAGCACTGTCATCAGTCACAGCCCCCCTCCCCGGCTGTGGTGGTCCCCCGCAGTGTCGGTGCCCAGCCTCAGCTGCCGATGCAGGCCCGTGCCCTGCACTTTAGTGACCACTGTGCCTGGAGCCCCACCTGCAGCGAGGATCCCAGGGCCCTGCCAGCAGCAGCAGCTGGGGAGTGGGAACAGCTGCTGGGCCTCCAGTTCTTCCTCCCCAAAGGCTGGTGCTGAGCCTCAGCCCCCCTCCTGTTTCAGGCCGACACACAGCACTTACGTGTCTACAAGGGGCTGGAGGCACTCTCAGGACGACTCCTCCAGCTTTTGGGGGAATGGGGAGAATGGGGACGGCACCCACCCCAGGGCCTGGGAGTGATTGGATACTGAGGACACTTCCTGCTGGGCAGAGCCGGGCCGGGGACGCGGAGGGCAGCGGCACCCCCCGGGACAGACTTTATTTCACTTCAGTGCTCTTGGTGTCTTTGAGCCATCGGGGCACACAGCAGGTTTCAGCGTCACAGCTTTATTGCCACCACGAGTAGTCATTTAAAGCTATAAGATGCTGCTCGTGGCAACACCCGCGGCTCTCCGAGCCTGGCCCCCCCCGACCTGCAATGGGGCTTTGGCCCCTCGCGTCCCACGCCTGTAGCGGCAGCTGTGGCTGCGGCTCAGCGCCATGAGCGAGAAGCAGCCGCCAAGACAAGACAGGACCCTACTGCCGCACCACTCTCCGCGGTACACAGCCTACCCAGGCCGAGTCCACGACCCTCGGCTCCGCCCAACCGCACCCAAATATACGAGTCCCTGGGTGACCAGCGCGGCACCGCCCCTCTCCCAGAGCTCCCCGGCCAGGCTTAACAGCGCTCCGGATCCCCCCGCCGTCGCCGCGTCTCACTGACAGCAGTGGGGCCCCGCCGCCCCTTTAAAGTGTCTGACCACGCCCACCGGCGCCCGCCCGCCTATCGCTGCCGCGCCAATCTTCCGTTCTGGCCCAATCACGTAATTCCTTTTCAATCCGGTCCCCGTCCCCCGTGGTGGCCACTCCGTCCAGTCCCCGGCCGTCGTTTCAATCCGGTCCGCACCGTCTCCGCTCCGCGCGGTCCCAGCTCGCCCTTTCAGTTTGGCTGTGCCCAGTCTCGGCCCGATGTTTCAACCCGGCCCTGCGCTGTCCCAGAGCTGGGACCGCCCCGGCCCGAGAGCCCCGGAGCGGCGGAGCCTCCGTGCCCGCTCCTGTTGGAGTCCCGCAACGCCGCCCTCCCTCGAGGAGGTGTTCCGGGCCCCGGCGCGGGGGCGCCAGGGGAGCTGCGGAGCCGGGCCGGGCCGGGCGGAAGCGGCCGGGAGCCGGAAAGGAAGGGCGGAAGGGGCGGGCTCTTCGCAGAGCCGAGCTCAGTCGCCGCCGCCGCTTCGTCGCCCCGGGTCGGCGGGGCCGGAGCCTGGAGAGCGCGTGCGCAGTGGCGTTAGTGCGGAGCGGTGCCGTGCCGGAGCTGCTGCCCCGGGAGGGCTGGTGAGCCGGGCCGGGGGTGCTGGGAGCGGGGCGGCGCTGAGCGGCTGCGAGCCCCGTGTGCCTGGGCGGCCCGCGGCCTCTTTCCGCGTAGGCAGGTGGGCTCGCGGTGTGCTGCGGGGCCGGCGGGAGGCGGGTGGGGAGAGCCGTGCCGAGGCGGGTTCTGGCGGGCGGTGCCCTGGGTAGGGCAGCCGGTCCGGCCCCTTGGGCCGAGCAGAGCCGAGCCCCGTCCTGCCGGCTACTCCCCGCTTGAGTCGGGCGGGTGCAGCCCCGGAGGGCGGCGCGGAGCTGAGCGGGTCCCGGCGTCCGCGGGGAGGGTGGGAGCGGTGCCACCGGGCGCTGCTCGGGTTGTGGGGGCAGTTCGGTTCCCGAGCGGGGGAGAGCCGCACCAGGGGTAGGGTTTGTGGTCGAGCTGTGCTGGGGTGTCCTTGTCCCGGCTCCCGGGCGGGCTGAGGCGGGAATTGATGGGTAAATAGAGAATGAACAGAAAACACTGCTCACCCTGTTATTGTGATGTTGTAATGGAAGGCACAAGGAGACCTGTGGTGTTGTGAAGTGTAATGGAGTGCAATAAGGCTTTCCCCGGGTGTGGGTGGGGAGATGCTGCCCCAGGTGTCCCGGGGCAGGTTCCTCCCTGTGGGAGGTGCCCCCCACTTCGCAAGCACTCGCGGGCCAGGGCCCTGGGCTGGGGGTGGGCACCCTCTCCCTTCACACAACTGTCTGGAGCAGCAGCCCCGGCGGTGTCTCCAGCCCCCCAAGGTGAGGACTGAGTTCTGCATTTGGGGCTGCAAACCCCACCTCAGTCCTGGGGTTTGGCAGCTTGACACACACACACATGCACCCCAAAGACAAAGTGCTGTGTTTTCAGGCCTTGGCCCCAAAGCAAAGTGCTGTGGGTCTGGGCCTGAAACCAGCTGGGGTGCAGTGGGGGAGTGGGTCTCAGCACCAGCGATTGGGGAGGGGGCCCCCTTTTGCCCACTTCGGCCTCCTTTGGCCCCCCCCCGCCATGTTCCCAGAGGGCCTCCTTTGGCCCTCATTTTACCAGAAAGACCCCTTAGACCCCATTCCCCCTGTTATCCCACTTGGACCCCTTTGGTCCTCTTTAGATCTCTTTGGCCCCCATTTTCCCAGAAAGACGCCTCGGGCCCTCTTTCGCTCCCATTGTCCCAATTGGCCGCCTTTGGCCCACTATGGCCCTCTTTGGCCCCCATTTTCCCAGAGGGCCCTTTTTGGCCCCCTTTGTCCCCTGTTTTCCCAGAAGGCTCCTTTTGGCCTCCTTTAGCCCCCATTTTCCACGAGGGACCACTTTGGTCCACTTTGGCCCCCATTTTCCCAGAAAGACGCCTCGGGCCCTCTTTCGCTCCCATTTTCCCAGTTGGCCGCCTTTGGCCCTCATTTTCCCAGAGAGCCTCCTTTGGCTTCATTGCTTCAGTAATCCCAACGTCACACCACCATCCCAGGATCCCATGAAGAGTGCAAAGTAAATTTACCTCAGCACAGTTGTTTATTCCTGTCTGAGTTGGGTGGGATATTCTGTAATGTTGGCATAGTAAGCATTTGCACTATTGCAGTCCATTGTGGGTACACTTTGCCAGTAGCCGAATTAATCACGCCCCAATGAACCCGAATTAATCACGCCCCAATGAACCCGAATTAATCACGCCCCAATGAACCCGAATTAATCACGCCCCAATGAACCCGAATTAATCACGCCCCAATGAACCCGAATTAATCACGCCCCAATGAACCCCAATTAATCACGCCCCAATGAACCCGAATTAATCACGCCCCAATGAACCCGAATTAATTATGCCCCAATGAACCCGAATTAATTACGCCCCAATGAACCCGAATTAATCACGCCCCAATGAAACCCAATTAATCACGCCCCAATGAACCCCAATTAATCACGCCCCAATGAACCCCAACTAATTATGCCCCAATGAACCCGAATTAATCACGCCCCAATGAACCCGAATTAATCACGCCCCAATGAACCCGAATTAACCACGCCCCAATGAACCCCAATTAATTACGCCCCAATGAACCCGAATTAATCACGCCCCAAGGAACCCAAATTAATCACGCCCCAAGGAACCCAAATAACCACACCCCGCAATTAACCCACCCCCCAATTAATTACGCCCCAATGAACCCGAATTAATCACGCCCCAATGAACCCGAATTAATCACGCCCCAATGAACCCGAATTAATCACGCCCCAATGAACCCGAATTAATCACGCCCCAATGAACCCGAATTAATTACGCCCCAATGAACCCGAATTAATCACGCCCCAATGAACCCGAATTAATCACGCCCCAATGAACCCGAATTAATCACGCCCCAAGGAACCCGAATTAATCACGCCCCAAGGAACCCGAATTAATCACGCCCCAAGGAACCCGAATTAATCACGCCCCAAGGAACCCTAAATAACCACACCCCGCAATTAACCCACCCCCCAATTAATTACGCCCCAATGAACCCGAATCAATTACGCCCCAATGAACCCGAATTAATTACGCCCCAATGAACCCGAATTAATTACGCCCCAATGAACCCGAATTAATTACGCCCCAATGAAACCGAATTAATCACGCCCCAATGAACCCGAATTAATTACGCCCCAATGAACCCGAATTAATTACGCCCCAGCCCCAATGAACCCGAATTAATCACGCCCCAATGAACCCGAATTAACCACGCCCCAATGAACCCGAATTAATCACGCCCCAATGAACCCGAATTAATTATGCCCCAATGAACCCGAATTAATCACGCGCCAATGAACCCAAATTAATTACGCCCCAATGAACCCGAATTAATCACGCCCCAATGAACCCGAATTAATCACGCCCCAATGAACCCGAATTAATCACGCCCCAATGAACCCGAATTAATCACGCCCCAATGAACCCGAATTAATTACGCCCCAAGGAACCCGAATTAATCACGCCCCAAGGAACCCTAAATAACCACACCCCGCAATTAACCGACCCCCCAATTAATTACGCCCCAATGAATCCGAATTACGCCCCAATTAACCCTAATTAACCACGCCCCAATGAACTCGAATTAATTACGCCCCAATGAACCCGAATTAATTACGCCCCAATGAACCCGAATTAATTACGCCCCAATGAACCCGAATTAATTACGCCCCAATGAACCCGAATTAATCACGCCCCAATGAACCCGAATTAATTACGCCCCAATGAACCCGAATTAATTACGCCCCAATGAACCCGAATTAATTACGCCCCAATGAACCCGAATTAATTTCGCCCCAATGAACCCGAATTAATTTCGCCCCAATGAACCCGAATTAATCACGCCCCAATGAACCCGAATTAATTACGCCCCAATGAACCCGAATTAATTACGCCCCAATGAACCCGAATTAACCACGCCCCAATGAACCCGAATTAACCACGCCCCAATGAACCCGAATTAACCACGCCCCAATGAACCCGAATTAACCACGCCCCAATGAACCCGAATTAACCACGCCCCAATGAACCCGAATTAACCACACCCCCAATTAACCCACCCCCCAATTAATTACGCCCCAATGAACCCGAATTAATTACGCCCCAATGAACCCGAATTAATCACGCCCCAATGAACCCGAATTAATCACTCCCCAATGAACCCGAATTAATCACGCCCCAATGAACCCGAATTAATCACGCCCCAATGAACCCGAATTAATTACGCCCCAAGGAACCCGAATTAATTACGCCCCAAAGAACCCGAATTACTCACGCCCCAAGGAACCCTAAATAACCACACCCCGCAATTAACCCACCCCCCAATTAATTACGCCCCAATGAACCCGAATTAATTATGCCCCAGTGAACCCGAATTAATTGCGCCCCAAAGAACCCGAATTAATTGCGCCCCAAAGAACCCGAATTAATTGCGCCCCAAAGAACCCGAATTAATTGCGCCCCAAAGAACCCGAATTAATTGCGCCCCAATGAACCCGAATTAATCGCGCCCCAATGAACCCTAATTAACCACACCCCCCAATTAACCCACCCCGCAATTAATTACGCCCCAATGAACCCGAATTAACCATGCCCCAATGAACCCGAATTAATCACGCCCCAATGAACCCGAATGAATCACGCCCCAATGAACCCGAATTAATCACGCCCCAATGAACCAGAATTAATCACGCCCCAATGAACCCGAATTAATCACGCCCCAATGAACCCGAATTAATCACGCCCCAATGAACCCGAATTAATCACGCCCCAATGAACCCGAATTAATCACGCCCCAATGAACCCGAATTAATTACGCCCCAATGAACCCGAATTAATCACGCCCCAATGAACCCGAATTAATCACGCCCCAATGAACCCGAATTAATCACTCCCCAATGAACCCGAATGAATTACGCCCCAATGAACCCGAATGAATTACGCCCCAATGAACCCGAATTAATCACGCCCCAATGAACCCGAATTAATCACGCCCCAATGAACCCGAATTAATCACGCCCCAATGAACCCGAATTAATTACGCCCCAATGAACCCGAATTAATTACGCCCCAATGAACCTCAATTAATTACGCCCCAATGAACCCGAATTAATCACACCCCAAGGAACCCGAATTACTCACGCCCCAAGGAACCCTAAATAACCACACCCCGCAATTAACCCACCCCCCAATTAATTACGCCCCAATGAACCCGAATTAATTACGCCCCAGTGAACCCGAATTAATTACGCCCCAGTGAACCCGAATTAATTACGCCCCAATGAACCCGAATTAATTACGCCCCAATGAACCCGAATTAATCGCGCCCCAATGAACCCGAATTAATTGCGCCCCAATGAACCCGAATTAATCGCGCCCCAATGAACCCTAATTAATCACACCCCCCAATTAACCCACCCCGCAATTAATTACGCCCCAATGAACCCGAATTAATTACGCCCCAATGAACCCGAATTAATTACGCCCCAATGGACCGAATTAATCACGCCCCAATGAACCCGAATTAATTACGCCCCAATGAACCCGAATTAATTACGCCCAATGAACCCGAATACATCACGCCCCAATGAACCCGAATTAATCACGCCCCAATGAACCCGAATTAATTACGCCCCAATGAACCCGAATTAATCACGCCCCAATGAACCCGAATTAATCACGCCCCAGTGAACCCGAATTAATCACGCCCCAGTGAACCCGAATTAATTACGCCCCAGTGAACCCGAATTAATTACGCCCCAGTGAACCCGAATTAATCACGCCCCAATGAACCCGAATTAATTACGCCCCAATGAACCCGAATTAATCACGCCCCAATGAACCCGAATTAATTACGCCCCAATGAACCCGAATTAATTATGCCCCAATGAACCCGAATTAATTACGCCCCAATGAACCCGAATTAATCACGCCCCAATGAACCCGAATTAATCACGCCCCAATCAACCCGAATTAATCACGCCCCAATGAACCCGAATTAATTACGCCCCAATGAACCCGAATTAATTACGCCCCAATGAACCCGAATTAATTATGCCCCAATGAACCCGAATTAATCACGCGCCAATGAACCCGAATTAATCACGCGCCAATGAACCCGAATTAATCACGCGCCAATGAACCCGAATTAATTACGCCCCAATGAACCCCAATTAATTACGCCCCAATGAACCCGAATTAATCACGCCCCAAGGAACCCGAATTAATCACGCCCCAAGGAACCCAAATAACCACACCCCGCAATTAACCCACCCCCCAATTAATTACGCCCCAATGAACCCGAATTAATCACGCCCCAATGAACCCGAATTAATCACGCCCCAATGAACCCGAATTAATCACGCCCCAATGAACCCGAATTAATCACGCCCCAATGAACCCGAATTAATCACGCCCCAGTGAACCCGAATTAATCACGCCCCAGTGAACCCGAATTAATCACGCCCCAGTGAACCCGAATTAATCACGCCCCAGTGAACCCGAATTAATCACGCCCCAGTGAACCCGAATTAATCACGCCCCAATGAACCCGAATTAATCACGCCCCAATGAACCCGAATTAATCACGCCCCAATGAACCCGAATTAATCACGCCCCAATCAACCCGAATTAATTACGCCCCAATGAACCCGAATTAATCACGCCCCAATGAACCCGAATTAATTACGCCCCAATGAACCCGAATTAATTATGCCCCAATGAACCCGAATTAATCACGCGCCAATGAATCCAAATTAATTACGCCCCAATGAACCCCGATTAATTACGCCCCAATGAACCCGAATTAATCACGCCCCAAGGAACCCGAATTAATCACGCCCCAAGGAACTCAAATAACCACACCCCGCAATTAACCCACCCCCCAATTAATTACGCCCCAATGAACCCTAATTAATTACGCCCCAATGAACCCGAATTAATCACGCCCCAATGAACCCGAATTAATCACGCCCCAATGAACCCGAATTAATCACGCCCCAATGAACCCGAATTAATCACGCCCCAATGAACCCGAATTAATTACGCCCCAATGAACCCAAATTAATCACGCCCCAATGAACCCGAATTAATCACGCCCCAATGAACCCGAATTAATTACGCCCCAAGGAACCCGAATTAATCACGCCCCAAGGAACCCTAAATAACCACACCCCGCAATTAACCCACCCCGCAATTAATTACGCCCCAATGAACCCGAATTAATTACGCCCCAGTGAACCCGAATTAATTACGCCCCAATGAACCCGAATTAATTGCGCCCCAAAGAACCCGAATTAATTGCGCCCCAATGAACCCGAATTAATCGCGCCCCAATGAACCCTAATTAACCACACCCCCCAATTAACCCACCCCGCAATTAATTACGCCCCAATGAACCCTAATTAACCATGACCCAATGAACCCTAATTAATTACGCCCCAATGAACCCTAATTAATCACGCCCCAATGAACCCGAATTAATCACGCCCCAATGAACCCGAATTAATCACGCCCCAATGAACCCGAATTAATTACGCCCCAATGGACCGAATTAATCACGCCCCAATGAACCCGAATTAATTACGCCCCAATGAACCCGAATAAATCACGCCCCAATGAACCCGAATTAATCACGCCCCAATGAATCCGAATTAATCACGCCCCAATGAACCCGAATTAATCACGCCCCAATGAACCCGAATTAATCACGCCCCAATGAACCCGAATTAATCACGCCCCAATGAACCCGAATTAATCACGCCCCAGTGAACCCGAATTAATCACGCCCCAGTGAACCCGAATTAATCACGCCCCAGTGAACCCGAATTAATCACGCCCCAGTGAACCCGAATTAATCACGCCCCAGTGAACCCGAATTAATCACGCCCCAATGAACCCGAATTAATCACGCCCCAATGAACCCGAATTAATCACGCCCCAATGAACCCGAATTAATCACGCCCCAATGAACCCGAATTAATCACGCCCCAATGAACCCGAATTAATCACGCCCCAATGAACCCGAATTAATCACGCCCCAATGAACCCGAATTAATCACGCCCCAATGAACCCGAATTAATCACGCCCCAATGAACCCGAATTAATCACGCCCCAATGAACCCGAATTAATCACGCCCCAATGAACCCGAATTAATCACGCCCCAATGAACCCGAATTAATTACGCCCCAATGAACCCGAATTAATCACGCGCCAATGAACCCGAATTAATTACGCCCCAATGAACCCGAATTAATTACGCCCCAATGAACCCGAATTAATTGCGCCCCAAAGAACCCGAATTAATTGCGCCCCAATGAACCCGAATTAATCGCGCCCCAATGAACCCTAATTAACCACACCCCCCAATTAACCTACCCCGCAATTAATTACGCCCCAATGAACCCTAATTAACCATGACCCAATGAACCCTAATTAGTTACGCCCCAATGAACCCCAATTAATTACGCCCCAATGAACCCGAATTAATCACGCCCCAAGGAACCCAAATAACCACACCCCGCAATTAACCCACCCCCCAATTAATTACGCCCCAATGAACCCGAATTAATCACGCCCCAATGAACCCGAATTAATCACGCCCCAATGAACCCGAATTAATCACGCCCCAAGGAACCCGAATTAATCACGCCCCAAGGAACCCGAATTAATCACGCCCCAAGGAACCCGAATTAATCACGCCCCAATGAACCCGAATTAATCACGCCCCAATGAACCCGAATTAATCACGCCCCAATGAACCCGAATCAATCACGCCCCAATGAACCCGAATTAATCACGCCCCAATGAACCCGAATTAATCACGCCCCAATGAACCCGAATTAATCACGCCCCAATGAACCCGAATTAATCACGACCCAATGAACCCGAATTAATTACGCCCCAAGGAACCCGAATTAATCACGCCCCAAGGAACCCTAAATAACCGCACCCCGCAATTAACCCACCCCCCAATTAATTACGCCCCAATGAACCCGAATTAATTACGCCCCAATTAACCCTAATTAACCACTCCCCAATGAACTCGAATTAATTACGCCCCAATGAACCCGAATTAATTACGCCCCAATGAACCCGAATTAATCACGCCCCAATGAACCCGAATTAATCACGCCCCAATGAACCCGAATTAATTACGCCCCAATGAACCCGAATTAATCACGACCCAATGAACCCGAATTAATCACGCCCCAATGAACCCGAATTAATTACGCCCCAATGAACCCGAATTAATTACGCCCCAATGAACCCGAATTAATCACGCCCCAATGAACCCGAATTAACCACGCCCCAATGAACCCGAATTAATTACGCCCCAATGAACCCGAATTAATTACGCCCCAATGAACCCGAATTAATTACGCCCCAATGAACCCGAATTAATCACGCCCCAATGAACCCGAATTAATCACTCCCCAATGAACCCGAATTAATTACGCCCCAATGAACCCGCATTAATTACGCCCCAATGAACCCGAATTAATTACGCCCCAATGAACCCGAATTAATCACGCCCCTATGAACCCGAATTAATCACGCCCCAATGAACCCGAATTAATCACGCCCCAATGAACCCGAATTAATCACGCCCCAATGAACCCGAATTAATCACGCCCCAATGAACCCGAATTAATCACGCCCCAATGAACCCGAATTAATTACGCCCCAATGAACCCGAAGTCATCACGCCCCAATGAACCCGAATTAATCACGCCCCAATGAACCCGAATTAATCACGCCCCAATGAACCCGAATTAATCACGCCCCAATGAACCCGAATTAATCACGCCCCAATGAACCCGAATTAATTACGCCCCAATGAACCCGAATTAATCACGCCCCAATGAACCCGAATTAATCACGCCCCAATGAACCCGAATTAATTACGCCCCAATGAACCCGAATTAATCACGCCCCAATGAACCCGAATTAATCACGCCCCAATGAACCCGAATTAATCACGCCCCAATGAACCCGAATTAATCACTCCCCAATGAACCCGAATTAATCACGCCCCAATGAACCCGAATTAATCACTCCCCAATGAACCCGAATTAATTACGCCCCAATGAACCCCAATTAATTACGCCCCAATGAACCCGAATTAATCACGCCCCAATGAACCCGAATTAACCACACCCCCAATTAACCCACCCCCCAATTAATTACGCCCCAATGAACCCCAATTAACCATGCCCCAATGAACCCGAATTAATCACGCCCCAATGAACCCGAATTAATCACGCCCCAATGAACCCGAATTAATCACGCCCCAATGAACCCGAATTAATTACGCCCCAATGAACCCCAATTAATTACGCCCCAATGAACCCGAATTAACCACGCCCCAATGAACCCGAATTAACCACGCCCCAATGAACCCGAATTAACCACACCCCCTATTAACCCACCCCCCAATTAATTACGCCCCAATGAACCCGAATTAATTACGCCCCAATGAACCCGAATTAATCACGCCCCAATGAACCCGAATTAATTACGCCCCAATGAACCCGAATTAATTACGCCCCAATGAACCCGAAGTAATCACGCCCCAATGAACCCCAATTAACCACGCCCCAATGAACCCCAATAACCACGTCCGAATTAACTCTAATTAATTACGCCCCAATTAATCACGCCCCAATGAACCCGAATTAACCACGCCCCAATGAACCCGAATTAACCGCGCCCCAATGAACCCGAATTAACCACGCCCCAATGGACCTGAATTAACCACGCCCCAATGAACCCCAATTAACCACGCCCCAATGAACCCCCATTAACCACGCCCCAATGAACCCCCATTAACCACGCCCCAATGAACCCCAATTAACCACGCCCCAATTAACCACGCCCCAATTAACCCTAATTGTGTCTTTGTTCCTGCCCCAAGTGATTTCAGCTCCTTTCCGAAGCCCACAGCATTAATTTCAGCCCTGGCCCCAGTGTCTTTACTCCCAGCCCCAGTGATTTCAGCTCCTTTCCCACACAAACAATCTTTATTGCAGCCCTATAGTTTTGATTCCTGCCCCAGGTTTGGTGTTTCATCTCCAGCCACAGCCAATATTCAACTCCAGCTCCGTCATGTCTCAGCTCCAGCCCCGCAGCCGTGATTTCAGCTCCTTTCCCGCACCAGCCGCCTTTATTCCAGCTCTGTGCTTTTTTTTTGCAGCCCCACAGTCTTTATTACAGCCCCAACCATCTTTATTCCAACCCCTCTGTCTTCTTCCAGCCCCGAGTGATGTCAGCTCCTTTCCAAACCACCCAGCAATAATTTCAGCCCCAGCCGCAGTGTCTTTCTTCATGCCCCCAGTGATTCCAGCTCCTTTCCAAGCCCCACACTACTGCTCCCCCCTTTCTTCCAGCCCCTTGCCCCTAAAGCCCCGTTTATTCCAGCCCTACTGACTTTACTCCAGCTCAGCGTTGTTTCAGCTCCAGGCCCGCAGTGTCTATCTCAGCTCCAGCTCTACATCTTCCCTCTGCCTCCGCCTTCTCCCGGCAGCACTGGGGGCTGTTGACAAGGTCATAAATCAAGCACTGTCATCAGTCACAGCCCCCCTCCCCGGCTGTGGTGGTCCCCCGCAGTGTCGGTGCCCAGCCTCAGCTGCCGATGCAGGCCCGTGCCCTGCACTTTAGTGACCACTGTGCCTGGAGCCCCACCTGCAGCGAGGATCCCAGGGCCCTGCCAGCAGCAGCAGCTGGGGAGTGGGAACAGCTGCTGGGCCTCCAGTTCTTCCTCCCCAAAGGCTGGTGCTGAGCCTCAGCCCCCCTCCTGTTTCAGGCCGACACACAGCACTTACGTGTCTACAAGGGGCTGGAGGCACCCTCAGGACGACTCCTCCAGCTTTTGGGGGAATGGGGAGAATGGGGACGGCACCCACCCCAGGGCCTGGGAGTGATTGGATACTGAGGACACTTCCTGCTGGGCAGAGCCGGGCCGGGGACGCGGAGGGCAGCGGCACCCGCCGGGACAGACTTTATTTCACTTCAGTGCTCTTGGTGTCTTTGAGCCATCGGGGCACACAGCAGGTTTCAGCGTCACAGCTTTATTGCCACCACGAGTAGTCATTTAAAGCTATAAGATGCTGCTCGTGGCAACACCCGCGGCTCTCCGAGCCTGGCCCCCCCCGACCTGCAATGGGGCTTTGGCCCCTCGCGTCCCACGCCTGTAGCGGCAGCTGTGGCTGCGGCTCAGCGCCATGAGCGAGAAGCAGCCGCCAAGACAAGACAGGACCCCACTGCCGCACCACTCTCCGCGGTACACAGCCTACCCAGGCCGAGTCCACGACCCTCGGCTCCGCCCAACCGCACCCAAATATACGAGTCCCTGGGTGACCAGCGCGGCACCGCCCCTCTCCCAGAGCTCCCCGGCCAGGCTTAACAGCGCTCCGGATCCCCCCGCCGTCGCCGCGTCTCACTGACAGCAGTGGGGCCCCGCCGCCCCTTTAAAGTGTCTGACCACGCCCACCGGCGCCCGCCCGCCTATCGCTGCCGCGCCAATCTTCCGTTCTGGCCCAATCACGTAATTCCTTTTCAATCCGGTCCCCGTCCCCCGTGGTGGCCACTCCGTCCAGTCCCCGGCCGTCGTTTCAATCCGGTCCGCACCGTCTCCGCTCCGCGCGGTCCCAGCTCGCCCTTTCAGTTTGGCTGTGCCCAGTCTCGGCCCGATGTTTCAACCCGGCCCTGCGCTGTCCCAGAGCTGGGACCGCCCCGGCCCGAGAGCCCCGGAGCGGCGGAGCCTCCGTGCCCGCTCCTGTTGGAGTCCCGCAACGCCGCCCTCCCTCGAGGAGGTGTTCCGGGCCCCGGCGCGGGGGCGCCAGGGGAGCTGCGGAGCCGGGCCGGGCCGGGCGGAAGCGGCCGGGAGCCGGAAAGGAAGGGCGGAAGGGGCGGGCTCTTCGCAGAGCCGAGCTCAGTCGCCGCCGCCGCTTCGTCGCCCCGGGTCGGCGGGGCCGGAGCCTGGAGAGCGCGTGCGCAGTGGCGTTAGTGCGGAGCGGTGCCGTGCCGGAGCTGCTGCCCCGGGAGGGCTGGTGAGCCGGGCCGGGGGTGCTGGGAGCGGGGCGGCGCTGAGCGGCTGCGAGCCCCGTGTGCCTGGGCGGCCCGCGGCCTCTTTCCGCGTAGGCAGGTGGGCTCGCGGTGTGCTGCGGGGCCGGCGGGAGGCGGGTGGGGAGAGCCGTGCCGAGGCGGGTTCTGGCGGGCGGTGCCCTGGGTAGGGCAGCCGGTCCGGCCCCTTGGGCCGAGCAGAGCCGAGCCCCGTCCTGCCGGCTACTCCCCGCTTGAGTCGGGCGGGTGCAGCCCCGGAGGGCGGCGCGGAGCTGAGCGGGTCCCGGCGTCCGCGGGGAGGGTGGGAGCGGTGCCACCGGGCGCTGCTCGGGTTGTGGGGGCAGTTCGGTTCCCGAGCGGGGGAGAGCCGCACCAGGGGTAGGGTTTGTGGTCGAGCTGTGCTGGGGTGTCCTTGTCCCGGCTCCCGGGCGGGCTGAGGCGGGAATTGATGGGTAAATAGAGAATGAACAGAAAACACTGCTCACCCTGTTATTGTGATGTTGTAATGGAAGGCACAAGGAGACCTGTGGTGTTGTGAAGTGTAATGGAGTGCAATAAGGCTTTCCCCGGGTGTGGGTGGGGAGATGCTGCCCCAGGTGTCCCGGGGCAGGTTCCTCCCTGTGGGAGGTGCCCCCCACTTCGCAAGCACTCGCGGGCCAGGGCCCTGGGCTGGGGGTGGGCACCCTCTCCCTTCACACAACTGTCTGGAGCAGCAGCCCCGGCGGTGTCTCCAGCCCCCCAAGGTGAGGACTGAGTTCTGCATTTGGGGCTGCAAACCCCACCTCAGTCCTGGGGTTTGGCAGCTTGACACACACACACATGCACCCCAAAGACAAAGTGCTGTGTTTTCAGGCCTTGGCCCCAAAGCAAAGTGCTGTGGGTCTGGGCCTGAAACCAGCTGGGGTGCAGTGGGGGAGTGGGTCTCAGCACCAGCGATTGGGGAGGGGGCCCCCTTTTGCCCACTTCGGCCTCCTTTGGCCCCCCCCCGCCATGTTCCCAGAGGGCCTCCTTTGGCCCTCATTTTACCAGAAAGACCCCTTAGACCCCATTCCCCCTGTTATCCCACTTGGACCCCTTTGGTCCTCTTTAGATCTCTTTGGCCCCCATTTTCCCAGAAAGACGCCTCGGGCCCTCTTTCGCTCCCATTGTCCCAATTGGCCGCCTTTGGCCCACTATGGCCCTCTTTGGCCCCCATTTTCCCAGAGGGCCCTTTTTGGCCCCCTTTGTCCCCTGTTTTCCCAGAAGGCTCCTTTTGGCCTCCTTTAGCCCCCATTTTCCACGAGGGACCACTTTGGTCCACTTTGGCCCCCATTTTCCCAGAAAGACGCCTCGGGCCCTCTTTCGCTCCCATTTTCCCAGTTGGCCGCCTTTGGCCCTCATTTTCCCAGAGAGCCTCCTTTGGCTTCATTGCTTCAGTAATCCCAACGTCACACCACCATCCCAGGATCCCATGAAGAGTGCAAAGTAAATTTACCTCAGCACAGTTGTTTATTCCTGTCTGAGTTGGGTGGGATATTCTGTAATGTTGGCATAGTAAGCATTTGCACTATTGCAGTCCACTGTGGGTACACTTTGCCAGTAGCCACAGTAACATCACACTGACAATCCCACAGAAAACTCCTTTTCCTGTTCTCCTTTTCTCATTTACCACCTGGACACAGAGAGACTTGGGCAGCTGGATGGGACTTTTGATTGGAGGTGTTTGGAAGAACAGAGATTTTTGGAAAATATATGGTATTTGTTAATTTCATGGCAAGAGGGGGCCTTCAGCACCGAGTGGAGCCATCAAACATTAAGAAGCATCACCCTGAAGGGAATGATTGCCATTAAGAGAGAACAATTTCTAAATGAAGGTTGGCCAATTAGAGGTGCTGAATGGGGAATATATTTTTAAAGCTGTACTTTCTACGTCATGGTAGGACATCTACACAACTAACAGTGGTTTCTAGCTCTGATGGTATCTGCACTGGAAAAAAAAGCTCCCCCACTGTAAACAAGTACAAGCTGCATATTGCATTTATTTATCACTTGAAATGTCTGTTCCCCTCCCCAGCTGCATAAGCACAGTCTGCGTTTCCTCCTCCCCTTTTTCCTGTCAGATTGTGGTTTTTTCCATTGCTTTTCCCACTTACAGCAGTAAGAGAGGCTGGTAGCTTTCCTTTTCTTGTTAAGTGCTAACCACTGTACCTTAGAAGCACAGAAAATGACCTGCTTTTCCTTTAATGTCTTTTTTAACGTCCCTTGAGACTTTTCCATAGCTCCTCACTTGCTGACTTACCTGTTGCCCGTCTACTTTTTGGCAGGTAGGTTGAGCACGCCTTTTTCTAAACCCAAACACACCTCAGATGTCACTGTCAGTTGCTTCTTCCTTGCCTGGTTTCCATCCTTCCCGCACCTTGACTGTTTTACTATTGCATTGTCTGAAATCTTTTCCAGCCCGATCGAGAAGAATCTCATCTTTCTGACAGTCTCTTGCTCAATTAGAGACCTGTCAGAAGAGTATCTCTTTAAAAGCATGTTCATCCCCCTGTTTCAGATGGAGAATACTGTCAAGCAGTCTGAGAATGACCTCAACAAGCTCTTGGAATCCACTCGTCGCCTGCATGAGGAGTAGAAACCCCTGAAGGAGCATGTGGACGCTTTGCGAATGACTCTGGGATTGCAGAGGCTGCCAGATCTGTGTGAGGAGGAGCAGGAGGAGCTGTCCCTTGAGTAAGTCTCCAGAGCAAACGTTGCCTGGCCTTGTAGCTTCTATCAGTCCTACTGTTTGTCACTTTGCTTTTGTTGAAAAAAAGAACTCGAGGTAAGCATGAAAACCAGGTTACCCAAAAAAGGGGGATGTAGGAGCATCTGTATTTCATAAGATTCAGTCTGAATTTACTGGGAGTTAAATTTAGGTAGGAGGCAATACAGGAAAGGCATACAAAACAGCGTTCTTCAGTAGGTTTGTGCTACTGCCAGTTAGAGTTTTACTTTTTGCTGATGCACAGGGCAGTGGCATTTAGCCTACGCCTGTCAGCAAGTAACTTTACCCAAGATGTGGAATAGATTTGGAGAATAAATTGCAGGTTCCTTTTTAGGCATAACCTACGTGGGGGGAGTGTGGCAGAAGTAGCTGCTATTCAAAGAAGAGTGTGCTTTCTTTGACGGATCAGTTTTCAATGCAAATGATGTTGTAAGAAACATTTCTCTCGACACCCGGCACGTTTGGCATAATTTTCAGACACAGAGTTGTCCAGATTTCTTTGGCATTTCTTCAGAAATGCTGCTTTCCATTCCAAGCACCTTGACACTACAAGGCATGAATGAATACACTTGCATACAAAAGTTACCTAACAGACTAAAACATAAACCAACTAAGTTTGACAGCGGTGCATCTAAAGCTGTTGAAGATTGAACATGTGTGTTGTCTATTTCCCATCCCGTTTGATTTATTTCCAGTTGTACATCTACATATCTTAGAAGCTGACAATGTGAAATCTGGCTGAAGCTGACAAATGCAGAGGAAAATACCACTCGTTGCGTTTATCAGCTATTCCAAGTGGTGTCCAAGCATAGGTAGTTTGAGCCTGGTGGGGGGCCACGACAGGGAAACACGATCCGTTCTGTTCTGACGCAGGAGACCAGTTCCAAAACTAAGGGGATACTTGAAAAGACGGTTCCATTTTTTATTGATTTCTCTTTTGTCTAGCTACTTTGAAAAGCAGACTGGCAGACAGAAGCACAGGAGCCTCCCACCCCGGAGTCTCTGGCGGCAGCTGCGGCAGCTGCCCAACAGCTGCAAGTGGCCAGGAAACCACACAGTGGCACGGTTTTGGATACCTCAGCACAAGGAGGACATCAGCTATCATCAGAGTGTGTCCAGAGGAGGGCAACCAAGCTGGAGAAAGGTCTCAAGGGCAAGACATTGGAGGAGCAGCTGAGGTCACTTGGTTTGTTGAGCTTGGAGAAAAGAAGGCTGAGGGGGAGCTTTACAGCAGCCTACAACTTGCTCAGGGTGGGCAGCGGAGAGGAAGGTGCTCATCTCCTCTATGGTGACCAGTAACAGGGCACAAGAAAACAGAATGAAGCCGCATCAGGGGAAGTTCAGATTGGCCATTAGGAAAAGGCTCTTCACTGAGAGGGTGCTCAGTCGCTGGAACAGGCTCCTCAGGGAAGTAGTCACAGCACCAAACCTGCCAGAGCTCAAGGAGCATCTGGTTTAGCGTTAGGTACTCCTGTGAGGAGCAGGGAGCTGGACCGGATGTTTCTTATGGGTCCCCTCCCAACTTGGAATGTTCTATTTCAAAGAGACAAAATCTGTATTGTTGATCAAGGGATCCTGGGGCTGGGGGGAAGGAAGCAGTATCTTTTCTAGAGAGCCAGTACTCTTTTCTCTTACAGATTAAGGAAGTTGAACTGAAGAGCTTTTCTGTGACAGCCGCAGGCTTTTTTTCTCCCAGGCACCTTTCTCCAGGGACCGGAGGGAAAGTTACGAAATACTGATTTAGTGGGGTTTTTCAGTCAGAGCAGGAAGCTGCCTGAAGTGCAGGTCTTGCACGTCTGCTGCATTTTTGCTCCGTGGAGCAACAACTGCCTTTTCCTTTGTACCTAAGGTTCTTTGAGGATACCTCTTCACTTGGCTTAAATTCCTTCTTATTCAGTTAGTTTCTCAGAAGAGCCATAAAGAGACCCTTCTCAAAGTTTACAAGAGTTTGATATTACTAGTCTGTTTTAACCCTGGCTTTATCATTCCCTTTGCAATGGGTATTGAAGCGCTAAGAAAAATCACTGGATTCTTTTTTATAGCTGGTTTCTAGGGTCTCTTCCTGATTTCCTCCATTGCCCCAAAGGATACGGCCCTGTTGTTTTGCAAGCAAATGGCAAAAAAAGTCACAGGCCTCTGTCCCTGCCCCCCACCTTAAGCCCACGCTAAAAGGATGCAAACGCTCTACTGTGTCTAAAGGCTGTGCTGTAGAAATTTCTATACCCAGGCTGGGGTAGGTAAGTTGTTCAAACTTTAGAGCCAAGGACCCCGTTAATCATTAGAGGAAAGGTAAGCTGAATTTTCATCCTTACACTTGCTAGATTCAACAGGGTGCTGACTGACTGAACCTGCTATTGGCTGCAAGTTACAGAAGCTAAGTTTGAAAGAATAGCCATTGAGGTATTACTCTAAATAGCAGAATTCAAGAAATAGAGACTTTACTAGCACTTTAAATGAAGTGCTTTGCTTTATTTTACAGTTTTCCAATTCCTCCGGCGTAGGTTTTCCTTTCAGCATTTAGGTATTTGAGCAGTTTCTGGCACTTTCACGGGCTGCCGTGTTTGAAATATTTCACTTCTTTGCCCAGCAGGAGCAACAGTGTGCTGCTCCCTGTTTCATTTGTTTGTACAGTCCTTTTTAATAAATGTTTGTTTCGGGTCGTGCTTCCTTCCTGCAGAGCATTTTGGCCAGCAGGTCACAGGAGGGGATCCTCCCCCTCTGCTGTGCCCTGGTCAGGCCCCACCTGGAGTGTTGTGTCCAGTTCTGGGCTCCCTGGTCTAAAAAACACAGGGATCTCCTGGAGGGAGTCCAGAGAAGGGCTACAAAGATGATGATGAACAGGGCCTGGAGCATCTCCCCTGTGAGGAAAGGCTGAGTGAGCTGGGACTGTTCAGCCTGGAGAAGACTAAGGTGGGACCTTATTGATGTTGGTCAATATGTTAAGTATGGGCCGCAGGGGGAAATGGGCAGCCCCTTCTCAGTGGTCTGTGGGGACAGGAGCAGGGGCAATGGCTGCAATTTAGAGCACAGGAAGACCTTTTGCCCAGTGAGGGTGAGGGAGCCCTGGGACAGGCTGCCCAGGGGGGTGTGGAGTCTCCTTCTGCGGAGAGATTCCAGTCGCGTCTGGATGCCTCCCTCCTAGGGACCCTGCTTTGTCAGGGGGTGGGATCCCGTGGGCTCTGGGGGTCCCTTCCCAGCCCTGTGACTCTGTGATTTTCACAGCTGTTGCCCGCTGGTGCTGAGCAGCCCTGGCCCCACAGGTGAAAGTCAGCGCTGCAGTTCCCCAGGATGCACTGAGCCACAATCCTGTCATAGCTTTGTAGGAACTTTATGAAGATAAATACGGGGAAAGAAGTGTCTGTGCTAATGAAGGCTGGAGAACAGAAAGGAAGAGAGAGCAGAGCCAGTGTTAACCGGGTGGGTGGCGCAGCGCACGAACCGCGCTGCGTGCTGCCGCCTTGCGGACACACCCCGGTACTGCGCCTGGTGGCCCAGCGCACGAAAGCAGCTGCGTGCTGCCGCCTTGCGGACACACCGTGGTACTGCGGCCATTTGCCGCAGAGGACGAAACCCGCCGCGTTCCTGCGGCGGTGCAGGCGAAGCCCGCTGCGTGCTGCCGCCTTGGAGATACGCCGCGGTACGGCGGCTGAGAGACGCAGTTGGAGCGGCAGAGCGCTTCTGCCTCTTTGAGGACACGCTGCGGTAGCTGGCGGGCGGCGAGGCGGGGCGCAGCGCACGAAACCCGCTGCGTGCTGCCGCCTTGCGGACACTGACCGGTACTGCGGCTGGGCAGCTCAGCGAGAGCAGCGGAGCGCTTGAAAGCGGCGCGCGGCCGTTGCCTAGCGACCACGCCGCGGTAGCGCCGCAGGACAAAGGCGCATGCGCAGTAGTGAGAACTGAAGCTGCCAGAAGTACCCGGCGCATGCGCTCTGGGGCGATTGGAAGCCTGGCGGAATGCCGGGAAATGTACCGTGCGTAAGCACCTGGCGGGTAATTGATAAATGCAGGCAGCTGACGGCGGTACTGCGCCGGGTTGCTCAGCGCACGAAAGCCGCCGCTTTCTGCCTCCTTACGGACTCCCCGCGTTCCTGAGGCGGTGCAGGCGAAGCCCGCTGCGTGCTGCCGCCTTGGAGATAAGCCGCGGTACTGCGGGTGGGAGACGCAGTTGGAGCGGCAGAGCGCTTCTGCCTCTTTGAGGACACGCTGCGGTAGCTGGCGGGGGGCGCGGCGCACGAAAGCCGCTGCGTGCTGCCGCCTTGCGGACACAGACCGGTACTGCGGCCGGGCGGCGCAGCGCCCGCGGCAGGGCGCTTTAAAGCGGCGCGCCGCCGTTGCCTAGCGACCACGCCGCGGTAGCGCCGCAGGACCGATGCGCATGCGCGGTACAGCGCGCTGAAGCTGCCCGGGGGACCCTGCGCATGCGCTCTGGGGCGGTGTGGAGCCCCGCGGGATGCCGGGAAGCGCGCCCAGCCCACGCGCGGCTCCTGCCGCGGAGCGCGCGCGGTTCGCCCGGGCTCCCGGCGCCGGTCCCGGCCGCGTGACGCCGCGCTGGGCGCCGGGCGGTGCCGCCGGCTCCGCGCTCCCTCCCGGTGAGGCGCCGCCTCCGCCGCCCCGCGCGGGGTCGGCCGGGGCCGGGCGGTCGGCGGCGCGCGGGGGTCGCGACGGGCCGGGGCTCCGCGGGGTCGGTGCGGGGCCCGCGGGCGGCGAGACGCCGCGCGTTCTCCGCCCGACCGCGGCCGGCGTTGTCCCGGCGCCGCTCCGTGCCGGGGCTTTTCTCCGCGGCTAGCGGCGGGGCGTCTGGGCCGGGCGGGGGGTATCTCCGCGATTCGCGGGCATTGCGCGCCGGGGGTCACGGCGGCGCCTCGGAGGTGCGGCCACCCAGAGCTGCCACCGGTACAGATGAGGTGAGTCAGCCCTGGCTGGTTCCGTGTGCTTTTGGTTCCGGGGGATGGGGGGGTGTGCAGATCTGAAAAGTGTCCCCACGGAAACAACGACCTGGTTACTTTGGTTCCGGGTGCTTTTGGTTCCGGGGGGGGCGGTGGGGGCGTGGTGCAGCGCTGAAAAGTGTCCCCAGGGAAACAACGACCGGGCGACTTTGGTTCCGGGTGCTTTTGGTTCCGGGGGGGGTGGGGGTGGGGGGCTGTGCAGCTCTGAAAAGTGTCCCCACGGAAACAACGACCTGGATACCTTGGTTCCGTGTGTTTTTGGTTCGGGGGGGGGGGGGGGGGGTGTGCAGCTCTAAAAGGTGTCCCCAGGGAAACAACGACCGGGCGACTTTGGTTCCGGGTGCTTTCGGTTCCGGGGGGGGGGGGCGGTGGGGGTGGTGCAGAGCGGAAAAGTGTCCCCACGGAAACAACGACCGGGCGACTTTGGTTCCGGGTGCTTTTGGTTCCGCGGGGGTGGGGGTGGGGTGGTGCAGCGCTGAAAAGTGTCCCGAGGGAAACAACGACCGGCCGACTTTGGTTCCGGGTGCTTTTGGTTCCGGGGGGGGGGGTGGGGGGTGTGTGTGGGGGGTGTGCAGCTCTGAAAAGTGTCCCCACGGAAACAACAACCTGGATACTTTGGTTCCGTGTGTTTTTGGTTCCGGGGTGGGTGGGTGGGGTGGGGTGTCCAGCGCTAAAAGGTGTCCCCAGGGAAACAACGACCGGGCGACTTTGGTTCCGGGTGCTTTTGGTTCCGGGGAGGGAATGTGGTGCAGCTCTGAAAAGTGTCCCCACGGAAACTACGACCTGGTTACTTTGGTTCCGGGTGCTTTTGGTTCCGGGGGGGGGGAATGCAGCGCTGAAAATCCTCCGCACGGAAACAACGACCTGGTTACTTTGTTTCCGGGTGCTTTTGGTTCCGGGGGTGGGCGGTGTGTAGCGCTGAAAAGTGTCCCCAGGGAAACCGTGACCCGGCGACTTTGGTTCCGGGTGCTTTTTGTTCCCTGATGTGCAGCGCTGCAAAGTGTGTGTCCCCCCTCCCCCTGCGGAAACAATGAGCCGGCGACTTTGGTTCCGGGTGCTTTTTGTTGCGGGCTGTGCAGCGCTGACGACTGTCCCCCCGTTGCCTAGCGACCACGCCGCGGTAGCGCTGCAGGACCGAGGCGCATGCGCGGTACAGCGCGCTGAAGCTGCCCGGGGGACCGTGCGCATGCGCTCTGGGGCGGTGTGGAGCCCCGCGGGATGCCGGGAAGCGCGCCCAGCCCACGCGCGGCTCCTGCCGCGGAGCGCGCGCGGTTCGCCCGGGCTCCCGGCGCCGGTCCCGGCCGCGTGACGCCGCGCTGGGCGCCGGGCGGTGCCGCCGGCTCCGCGCTCCCTCCCGGTGAGGCGCCGCCTCCGCCGCCCCGCGCGGGGTCGGCCGGGGCCGGGCGGTCGGCGGCGCGCGGGGTCGCGGCGGGCCGGGGCTCCGCGGGGTCGGTGCGGGGCCCGCGGGCGGCGAGGCGCCGCGCGTTCTCCCCCCGCCCGCGGCCGGCGTTGTCCCGGCGCCGCTCCGTGCCGGGGCTTTTCTCCGCGGCTAGCGGCGGGGCGTCTGGGCCGGGCGGGGGGTGTCTCCGCGGTTCGCGGGCATTGCGCGCCGGGGGTCGCGGCGGCGCCTCGGGGGTGCGGC
The DNA here is from genome assembly GCA_020800305.1 of Porphyrio hochstetteri. Taxonomy (NCBI): domain Eukaryota; kingdom Metazoa; phylum Chordata; class Aves; order Gruiformes; family Rallidae; genus Porphyrio; species Porphyrio hochstetteri. The sequence goes on from CM036938.1 coordinate 92,487,754, forward strand.
CACCCAGAGCTGCCCTTCCGCGAGCAGCCGGTACGGATCAGGTGAGTCAGCCCGGGCTGGTTCCTCAGCGCCTGGCATCGCTCCCCCATCGAAGGGGCCGGGCGGGGCGGGTCCTGGGTGCTTCCCGGGTTTTTTGGGCTCGGTGCTCGGCGGGGTCGGGGGGGGGGGAAGGTGGCGGTGCGGGGTTTTTGTTCAGGCTTGTGGTTTTCGCTGGGTTTTGGGGTTATCGGGGTTCTGCGGGGCTTTGCGTTGGGCCTGGAGTTAGTGGGGTCGGTGCGGGCTTGTGGGGTTGTTTTAGTTGGATAGGGGAAGTTGGTTGGGGCTGGCGGGTTTTTGGGGGTGCGGGGGGGTGTCCGTGGGGTTTGTGTTGGGTTTGTGTCTCTTTTTAATTGCGGCTTGTGGTTTTTTTTGCTCGTGGGGTTGTTTTGGTGGAGGAGGGCTTGGGGCTTCTGTTGTGGTTTTTGTGGCGTTTAGTGGTTGTTTTGATTTGGTTTTTTGTTGTGCTTTTACTTTTTTTAAATTGGGTTTTAGGGTTTTCTGTGGCTTGCAGGTTTTTTTAAAGTTTTTTTTTCTGGTCTGGGTGGGCTCAGGCCTTGGATGGGGTTTTTTATTCCTTTACCACATTACCGTAAATGGAAATGGAGTGCAGAGACTGCTCTGCCTTTTGTTCCCTTGTCAGCAAACATCTGCAACCTCAGCTTGTGTAACAGACGGGCCCGAGCAAGTAGGTTTTGCACTGCGGTGTCTCTTTGGGAATGGTTATGTTGCTCTCAGTTCTGCTCAAGAGTGGGAGCTGAGCTGGACTTGTGCTTTGCCCTTGCAGATGCCGTCCTGGAGAAGGCAAGCGTGTTCTGAAGCCGTCGAAGGGCCCCATTGAGGCGATGTTGAGAGAGAGTTTCACGCCGCAGACGGGTCTTGGAAAGAGCTACAGGAAAACCTGCAGCTGGTGCGGCGGAGGAATCCTCAGGAACTGGGCGTGCTTGTTCCCACACCAGACTTCTATTGAAGGAGAGTGTCGGTTTGTAAGGTAACAGAGCAGTTTAAAGAACAGCCGCACCCCAGGTGTTACAGGCTTATTGGTAAGGCTTACTTCACTGGAGCCGCGTGCAGCCCCTTGGAATGGGAATGATCTCTGCAGAACTGCTCCAGCGTAGCACAGGACAGCGTTCTCTGTAGGAGTTTGGATTCCAGGTATCTTTTTTCCACCTGTGGAGTGTCCTGACGCTGGGTGGGGATAGTGGCCTTTGTGTGGAAAACCCCGGCAAAGTTTGATTTCGTTTTGTTTTGTCGACTCGTTGCAAATGGTTGTGGATGTTCTGTGGGCCTGCAGTCGTCAGTCTGAAAAATCAGTGCTGCAGAGTGTGTGGTTAAAAGCACCAGTTTTAGGATTTGAGAGCCCTTCTTGCTTGGGAAGGTGACGAAGCCTCTCTGGGCTGGGCTGGAACAGAACCTAAACGTGCTGTGCTACTTAATAGCTGTTACGAAGACAGTAAACTGATGGAAACTAGTACTGCTCTCTGTGAGCAGTAATATAAGCGTAACTTTATTATTCTAAGAGATAATGGGAGAATAATCCTTTCAAAAGTCAGGTTTGGAGACTAGTTTGGAAGGACTGTTGGAGAAATACCTGAAGAATGCATTTTGCATTTCTTTTTATTGCTACTTCCCCTCCAAGTAAGGCAGAAGTTTTTAATTAACGTCTTATTTATTAGTTTGTGGGGGTGTTTGTGCTTTGTGTATTTTGTCTGCTTGGTGAGAGCTTTTGGGGTTTTTCTGGCTTCTCTGTAGACAAAGTTAGAACTTGTCTTCATTGTAGGTGCACTAGTCAGGGCAAAGTGCGTCTTGCGAGCTTTCGCTTTGGAAGAGTGGGAAACACTGCCTGACTTCAGAGGCTTAATGTCTGAATGAAACACTTCAAACTGCATTTTTGTTTTTCATTCTTTCTCTCTTTAATCACAGCTCTCCCTTGCCGTAACCACAGATTAAGGAATGAATCTATCCCTTGTTGGAGAGACATCCCGTTTGTCACCATGCCACTCAGCCGTGCTCATGGGAAATCATCTGCACGCCGCAGTGAGCTGAAGAATGCAAAGCGGATTGTAGTGAAGCTGGGCAGCGCTGCGGTGACTCGAGGGGACGAGTGTGGCTTGGCCCTCAGGAGGCTGGCATCTATCGTAGAGCAGGTAATGCTGTGACTGAAGTGGAATGTTTGTTTTGACTTTGGGTACTCGGTGATTGTTGGATGGCACAGAAAGCTGTAGGAAAATTCATAAAGCAGTGATGGCCCTTTAAAGCAGCGAGGTGGCCTTTCCCTTTATCATCCCCCTGTGCTGTGGTAGCATAACCCATGTAAGCGGTGGGGCGGGGGCTCGCGTTCCTGCCTCCTCGGGCGGGTGAAGCGCTCCGCGTTCTTGCTGGGGCTGTGCACTTTGTCTCGGGTTCTTGTTTTTGGGGCGCTTGTCAGTAAGCGCTCTGGTCCCCAGCCCTGGGGACTCTGGCTGCTGCCTCCGTGGGAGTGAGCGAGCGGTGTGTGGCGCTGGTAGAAAAAGGGTGGTTTGTTTGTCTCTGACTGTCCGTGTTCCCTTTGACCCAGGGAGACTGCGTGGAGCCGACAACTTCTTGACTGTGCTGGCAGGCGTGCCGGCCCAGTGTGATGCGCTGGAGCCGCACGCTGAGATCGAGCATGGGATGGAATGCCTGGATCCGTCACTGCTGTGTGCAGGAGGCAAGGCGTCCTTTCCTTTTTTTTTAGTTTAGAGCTGAGCACAGAGCTCCAAGGTCAGTGGGGCTGCTTGTGGGCTACACGGGGAGGTTTCAGGGCAGGAGCATCGCTCACTGGTTGCACGGGGTGGCTGCTGGGCACGGGCCAGGCCCTGCCAGGGAGCCCTGGGCCCGGGGCCTTGCAGCGCTGGTCCTTTGCTCAGCGGTGCTGGCCCTGCAGCCCAGGGACACATCAAGCCAGCTCCAGCTTGCACACGCTTCAGCGCAGCTCCTGCCTGGCCCCGCTCCGCAGAGGCAGCTCCAGCCCCAAGTGAATTCAGCTCCTTTCCCAAAACAAAACCATTTGTTCTGGCTGTGAGGTTACAGGCTCAGCCCTGCGGGCTTTCTTTTGGCCCCAGCTTTGGTTTGTGACTTCAGCTCCTTTCCGAGCCCCGCAACAATCATTTCAGCCCCAGCCCCTCCATCTTTAATCCAGCTCTGAGATTTCAGCTCCTTTCTAATCCCAATCTTTATTCCAGCCCCAGTGTCTTTACTCCCAGCACCGCAGTCTTTATTCCTGCCCCAGGTTTGGTGTTTTGGCTCCAGCCACAGCCAATATTCAGCTCCAACTCTGTCGTGTCTCAGCTCCAGCCCTGCAGCCCTGATTTCAGCTCCTTTCCCACACGAGCCGCCTTTATTCCAGGTCTGTGCTTTTTATTTCCAGCCCCACAGTCTTGCAGCCCCAACCATCTTTATTCCAACCCCACAGTCTTATCCAGGCCCGAGTGATGTCAGCTCCTTTCCAAACCACCCAGCAATAATTTCAGCCCCTCCCTCGGTGTCTTTAGTCCAGGCCCCCAGTGTCTTTACTCGCGTCCCAAGTGATTTCAGCTCCTTTCCCACACAAACAATCTTTATTGCAGCCCTATAGTTTTGATTCCTGCCCCAGGTTCAGTGTTTCATCTTCAGCCACAGCTAATATTCAGCTCCAGATCCGTCATGTCTCATCTCCAGCCCCACAGCCGTGATTTCAGCTCCTTTCCCACACCAGCCGCCTTTATTCCAGCTCTGTGCTTTTTATTTCCAGCCCCACAGTCTTTATTGCAGCCCCAACCATCTTTATTCCAACACCTCCGTCTTATTCCAGCCCCAAGTGATTTCAGCTCCTTCCCAAACCCCCTTTGGCCCCCTCTGGCCCCCATTTTCCCAGAAAGACCCCTCTGGCCCCCTTTGCCCTCCGTTTTCCCAGAGGGCTCTCTTTGGCCCCTTTTTGCTTCCTTTGGCCCTCATTTTCCCAGAGAGCTTCCTTTGGCTTCATTGCTTCAGTAATCCCAACGTCACACCACCATCCCAGGATCCCATGAAGAGTGCAAAGTAAATTTACCTCAGGACAGTTGTTTATTCCTGTCTGAGTTGGGTGGCATATTTTGTAATGTTGGCATAGTAAGCATTTGCACTATTGCAGTCCACTGTGGGTACACTTTGCCAGTAGCCACAGTAACATCACACTGACAATCCCACAGAAAACTCCTTTTCCTGTTCTCCTTTTCTCATTTACTACCTGGACACAGAGAGACTTGGGCAGCTGGATGGGACTTTTGATTGGAGGTGTTTGGAAGAACAGAGATTTTTGGAAAATATATGGTATTTGTTAATTTCATGGCAAGAGGGGGCCTTCAGCACCGAGTGGAGCCATCAAACATTAAGAAGCATCACCCTGAAGGGAATGATTGCCATTAAGAGAGAACAATTTCTAAATGAAGATTGGCCAATTAGAGGTGCTAAATGGGGAATATATTTTTAAAGCCGTACTTTCTACATCATGGTAGGACATCTACACAACTAACAGTGGTTTCTAGCTCTGATGGTATCTGCACTGGAAAAAAAAAGCTCCCCCACTGTAAACAAGTACAAGCTGCATATTGCATTTATTTATCACTTGAAATGTCTGTTCCCCTCCCCAGCTGCATAAGCACAGTCTGCGTTTCCTCCTCCCCTTTTTCCTGTCAGATTGTGGTTTTTTTCCGTTGCTGTTCCCACTTACAGCAGTAAGAGAGGCTGGTAGCTTTCCTTTTCTTGTTAAGTGCTAACCACTGTACCTTAGAAGCACCTGCTTTTCCTTTAATGTCTTTTTTAACGTCCCTTGAGACTTTTCCATAGCTCCTCACTTGCTGACTTACCTGTTGCCCGTCTACTTTTTGGCATGGTTCAGAGGGTCAGGTAGGTTGAGCACGCCTTTTTCTAAACCCAAACACACCTCAGATGTCACTGTCAGTTGCTTCTTCCTTGCCTGGTTTCCATCCTTCCCGTGCCTTGACTGTTACAGCAGCCTACAACTTGCTCAGGGTGGGCAGCGGAGAGGAAGGTGCTCATCTCCTCTATGGTGACCAGTAACAGGGCACAAGAAAACAGAATGAAGCTGCATCAGGGGAAGTTCAGACTGGCCATTAGGAAAAGGCTCTTCACTGAGAGGGTGCTCAGTCGCTGGAACAGGCTCCTCAGGGAAGTAGTCACAGCACCAAACCTGCCAGAGCTCAAGGAGCATCTGGTTTAGTGTTAGGTACTCCTGTGAGGAGCAGGGAGCTGGACCGGATGTTTCTTATGGGTCCCCTCCCAACTTGGAATGTTCTATTTCAAAGAGCCAAAATCTGTATTATTGATCAAGGGATCCTGGGGCTGGGGGGAAGGAAGCAGTATCTTTTCTAGAGAGCCAGTACTCTTTTCTCTTACAGATTAAGGAAGTTGAACTGAAGAGCTTTTCTGTGATAGCCGCAGGCTTTTTTTCTCCCAGGCACCTTTCTCCAGGGACCGGAGGGAAAGTTAGGAAATACTGATTTTGTGGGGTTTTTCAGTCAGAGCAGGAAGCTGCCTGAAGTGCAGGTCTTGCACGTCTGCTGCATTTTTGCTCCGTGGAGCAACAACTGCCTTTTCCTTTGTACCTAAGGTTCTTTGAGGATACCTCTTCACTTGGCTTAAATTCCTTCTTATTCAGTTAATTTCTCAGAAGAGCCATAAAGAGACCCTTCTCAAAGTTTACAAGAGTTTGATATTACTAGTCTGTTTTAACCCTGGCTTTATCATTCCCTTTGCAACGGGTATTGAAGCGCTAAGAAAAATCACTGGATTCTTTTTTATAGCTGGTTTCTAGGGTCTCTTCCTGATTTCCTCCATTGCCCCAAAGGATATGGCCCTGTTGTTTTGCAAGCAAATGGCAAAAAAAGTCACAGGCCTCTGTCCCTGCCCCCCACCTTAAGCCCACGCTAAAAGGATGCAAACGCTCTACTGTGTCTAAAGGCTGTGCTGTAGAAATTTCTATACCCAGGCTGGGGTAGGTAAGTTGTTCAAGCTTTAGAGCCAAGGACCCCGTTAATCATTAGAGGAAAGGTAAGCTGAATTTTCATCCTTACACTTGCTAGATTCAACAGGGTGCTGACTGACTGAACCTGCTATTGGCTGCAAGTTACAGAAGCTAATTTTGAAAGAATAGCCATTGAGGTATTACTCTAAATAGCAGAATTCAAGAAATAGAGACTTTACTAGCACTTTAAATGAAGAGAAGTGCTTTGCTTTATTTTACAGTTTTCCAATTCCTCCGGCGTAGGTTTTCCTTTCAGCATTTAGGTATTTGAGCAGTTTCTGGCACTTTCACGGGCTGCCGTGTTTGAAATATTTCACTTCTTTGCCCAGCAGGAGCAACAGTGTGCTGCTCCCTGTTTCATTTGTTTGTACAGTCCTTTTTAATAAATGTTTGTTTCGGGTCGTGCTTCCTTCCTGCAGAGCATTTTGGCCAGCAGGTCACAGGAGGGGATCCTCCCCCTCTGCTGTGCCCTGGTCAGGCCCCACCTGGAGTGTTGTGTCCAGTTCTGGGCTCCCTGGTCTAAAAAACACGGGGATCTCCTGGAGGGAGTCCAGAGAAGGGCTACAAAGATGATGATGAACAGGGCCTGGAGCATCTCCTCTGTGAGGAAAGGCTGAGTGAGCTGGGACTGTTCAGCCTGGAGAAGACTAAGGTGGGACCTTATTGATGTTGGTCAATATGTTAAGTATGGGCCGCAGGGGGAAATGGGCAGCCCCTTCTCAGTGGTCTGTGGGGACAGGAGCAGGGGCAATGGCTGCAAGTTGGAGCACAGGAAGACCTTTTGCCCAGTGAGGGTGAGGGAGCCCTGGGACAGGCTGCCCAGGGGGGTGTGGAGTCTCCTTCTGCGGAGAGATTCCAGTCGCGTCTGGATGCCTCCCTCCTAGGGACCCTGCTTTGTCAGGGGGTGGGACCCCGTGGGCTCTGGGGGTCCCTTCCCAGCCCTGTGACTCTGTGATTTTCACAGCTGTTGCCCGCTGGTGCTGAGCAGCCCTGGCCCCACAGGTGAAAGTCAGCGCTGCAGTTCCCCAGGATGCACTGAGCCACAATCCTGTCATAGCTTTGTAGGAACTTTATGAAGATAAATACGGGGAAAGAAGTGTCTGTGCTAATGAAGGCTGGAGAACAGAAAGGAAGAGAGAGCAAGCGGCCGGGCGGCGCAGCGCACGAACCGCGCTGCGTGCTGCCGCCTTGCGGACAGACCGCGGTACTGCGGGTGGGAGACGCAGTTGGAGCGGCAGAGAGCTTCTGCCTCTTTGAGGACACGCGGCGGTAGCTGGCGGGCGGTGAGGCGCACGAAACCCGCTGGGTGCTGCCGCCTTGCGGACACTGACCGGTACTGCTGCCGGGCGGCGCAGCGAGAGCAGCGGAGCGCTTGAAAGCGGCGCGCGGCCGTTGCCTAGCGACCACGCCGCGGTTCCGCCGCAGGACAAAGGCGCATGCGCAGTAGTGCGAACTGAAGCTGCCAGGAGTACCCGGCGCATGCGCTCTGGGGCGATAGGAAGCCTGGCGGAATGCCGGGAAATGTACCGTGCGTAAGCACCTGGCGGGTGATTGATAAATGCAGGCAGCTGACGGCGGTACTGCGCCGGGTTGCTCAGCGCACGAAAGCCGCCGCTTTCTGCCTCCTTACGGACTCCCCGCTTTCCTGAGGCGGTGCAGGCGAAGCCCGCTGCGTGCTGCCGCCTTGGAGATAAGCCGCGGTACTGCGGGTGGGAGACGCAGTTGGAGCGGCAGAGCGCTTCTGCCTCTTTGAGGACACGCTGCGGAAGCTGGCGGGCGGCGAGGCGCACGAAACCCGCTGCGTGCTGCCGCCTTGCGGACACTGAGCGGTACTGCGGCCGGGCGGCGCAGCGCCCGCGGCAGGGCGCTTGAAAGCGGCGCGCTGCCGTTGCCTAGCGACCACGCCGGGGTAGCGCCTCAGGACCCAGGCCGGGGCCGGGCGGTCGGCGGCGCACGGGGTCGCGGCGGTCCGGGGCTCCGCGGGGTCGGTGCGGGGCCCGCGGGCGGCGAGGCGCCGCGCGTTCTCCCCCCGCCCGGGGCCGGCGTTGTCCCGGCGCCGCTCCGTGCCGGGGCTTTTCTCCGCGGCTAGCGGCGGGGCGTCTGGGCCGGGCGGGGGGTGTCTCCGCGGTTCGCGGGCATTGCGCGCCGAGGGTCGCGGCGGCGCCTCGGGGGTGCGGCCACGCCGAGCTGCCACCGGTACGGATGAGGTGAGTTAGCCCGGGCTGGTTCCGGGTGCTTTTTGTTCCTGGGTGTGCATAGCTGAAAGCTCTCCTGTTCCCCCCCCCCCCCCCCGCGGAAACAATGACCCGGCGACTTTGGTTCCGGGTGCTTTTTGTTCCGGGGTGTGCATCGCTGAAAACGGTCCCCGCAGAAACAATGACCCGGCGACTTTTGTTCCGTGTGGTTTTTGTTCCGGGTTGCATCGCTGAAAACTGTCGTTTCAAACATATGATATTTCAAACATATGATGTCATACTCTGAATACGACTGAGGGGAGCAGGCAGCTCAGGAACTATCTGAGCATTGGCTCTGACTGGTGAACAGTTGTGCTGTGTATTCCTTGGTTTTTTTTTATAATTACTATTGTCTTTATTTTTTGTCCTATTAAACTCTTTTTATCTTAAGCCACGAGTTTTATGCTTTTCTTTTTGATTCTCTTGACTGGTGAACAGTTGTGCTGTGTATTCCTTGTTTTTTTTTTATAATTACTATTGTCTTTATTTTTTGTCCTATTAAACTCTTTTTATCTTAAGCCACGAGTTTTATGCTTTTCTTTTTGATTCTCTTCACCTATCTCACTGGAGAGGAGCTGAACCAGCAAATGGCTGTGTGGTTGTTTTAACTCCCTACCAGGTTAAATCCATCTCGTTAGCCACATCCTGCTTTCTGTTTCCCTGTCCCACAACTCTTCTCCAGGTCCCCCCATCCTTCCTCCCACTTATCTTTTTTCGCTCTGTCTCCTGCTGCATTTGGGCATTGAGCCTTGTGGCCAACTCGCTGCTGGGGTTTACATGTGCTATTGAGTAAAGTTTTCCTGATACCTCTGTATGTGTTTGTAGCCCTTGGATGCAGAGCCCACGGCTGCGGACAGGTGCAGGGGTTATGTGCTGGATGCCGTGCTGTGGGGCTGCAGCTGGGGCAGCCCCAGGCATGGCCAGTGAGGCTGAGGGGCTGGGCCTGGTCCATGAAGGGGCTCCAGCTGTAAAGGGGGTTGTCTGGGCATCTGTGCCTGGGGCCGCTGATGGAGGAGTGGATCCAAAGGGGTCCTGCAGACAGGCACCTCTGGCAAAGGATGGCCAGTCCCTGCAGCGAGGAAGGATCTCTCTGAGCTGCCCATAAGAGAGCAGACCAGCATGTGATGCCAGGAGCTTGGTGCCTGTGTCGGCTATGTGCTAAACCATAGGAAGCCAGGAAGCTTTGCAGATCAGGACCATTGAGGCATCCAAGCAGGTAAGGGTCAGGCAGGCGCCACTGTGGAGGAGGAAGAGGCAGAGCTGGAGAGAAGCGTTGAGGTGGTGGAGGTCTCCTGCCAGTGTCAGGAACTGGTAGCCCTGCTGCCATGCAGCAGATCTCTGCCTGCCTCCTGCCCATCCCTGATTTTTTTCAGTCTGGAGAAAAGGAGGCTGAGGGGAGACCTCATTGTGGTTTATGGCTTCTTTACAAGGGAGAGTGAAGGGGTGGGAGCCAATCACCTCTCTTTGGTGACCAGTGATAGAACCCAAGGGAACGGTGTGAAGCTGCGATGGGGGAGGTTTAGGTTGAATTTTAGGAAGAGGCTCTTCCTGAGAGGATGGTAGAGCACTCATTATCCTACTCTCTTTTCAGTGGGTACTTTGGGGAGGATTGGAGGTGGTGCTGGTGACAAATTAGCAGCATTCTTTTTTATTCGGTGTTGAGTCTGCTTTGCCAGTGATGGTGCTTGCTGAATGATCTCTGCCTGTCCTTATCTTGACAAGTAAAAGACTCAATATCCATTTTCCCTCCTGTCTAACTAAGAAGGGAAGTGATAGAGGGACTTTGGTGGGTATCTGGCCTCCAGCCAAGGTTTAAACCATTACTGGGGGTCAGGCAGTGGCACCCCTTAATGTTCCTGCTGGGCTGCAGCTGTGTGCTGGGGCTGGAGGAGTCCCAGGTGCTGGTAATGAGGTTGATGGGGTCTGCCCACAGAAGGGCTGGTGTCTCTTTTTACCCTGCCCCAGGGGCTGTGGCTGCACCGAGGGAAAAAGTGAGTGGGACTGTGCAATAGACTGGAGGGTCCCAGAGAAAGCCACTAAGAGGGCAGTGGGATCCATAAAGCAGTGGCAGCAGCTGCTTGGCTCAGGGGGTGGTGTGTGTGCCCTGTTAGCACAGGGGATGGGACGGTGCCCCCGCAGGGTGAGAAAGCACGGATGGCCACCTCTGCAGCATGTGGGCAGTGTAGTACACTGGGGTACGTGGCTGGCTTTTGGCCATAATTGTTCTCTGGGACATGCCAGGAGGTGTAGTCCTGAGGCACTCAGCTAACCAGGCAGCACTTGCCACTGTATGCTGGGAGGTGGTGTTTTTGGGTGGGTTTTTTGCAGCTATGGTGTCTGTACAGCATAGATTGCTCAAGCACAGGGATTGGTTATGTTGCTGGTTTTGAGTAGTTTACTGCAGGCTTCCAATTACTCCTGAAAAAGATCTTGCTCCCTTTTCCCCTTCCCTCAACCATTTCATAACTTGGTTCTGAACACCCTGTGCTCCCTCTTGCATGCTGGGCAATTCCTGCCCTGGCCCATCTTTTTTCCACTCTGCTGTGGTTTTCTTGGCTTCCCTTTACCCTTTCTCTTTTCTTTTCGTCCTGCTCCCACTTTCTCTCTCCCTCTTGTTCCCATTCTCCCTGGTGGGTGCTGCTAGAGCCTAAAAGTGATGTAAGGAAAAATTAGGACTATTCCCTTGGCTAGGAAAGTCCTGAGGTTCTAACCTGATGCTGGGCTACCTGGGGAGCTTTCAAGTCATGACCAGGTTTCTCTCATTTGGGACTCATTTAGTTCTGTTAAGGGTACTGGTCAGAGAGAGGGTTAAGGTTAGTTGACCATTTAAACTCTTGCCTTTGCAAATAGAGATATTCTTTAGAATGGACTCTTGAGGGATCTGTTTCTGCATTATCATAGAGCCTCATCCAAAATGTAGTACTAGTAGAAGTCAAGTGGTACATATGATCTCGCTAGAAGCATAGTATAACCATGTAGCACTTAGGCTTTTTTGTACAAAGCTAAAGCATATGATTACCAAGGATAGTATTTTTACTGTATTTAATTAGCTATTTTTCTAAAACGTTTAGTAGGGTATTAATCTTTTTCTATCCACATCCCAGAATAATTAAAGCTACTTACATAGCAAGTTGCACCATCAACATGAAAGACACAGTTGCAGTAAAAGTGGAAATCATTTTCAACAAGAGTCTCTCATTCCATTTGGTACTTTGCATCCCATAAAATCAAGTCAGAACACCCACTCCTGCCTTTGAATCTTCTGCAGACAGGACCCTCCCCTTTCCCAGGAGACTGTGGGAAGGGTGGTGGGTGGGGCCAGGGGTATATGAGCAACTGGCCTTGCCCTAGGCAGCTCACTCACCTGCAGGGTTTCTGGGGTGTTAGTGCTTTGTCTTTCTTTTGGTAGATGGAGCTTTGTAGTTGGCTTGGCTTTTTGGGAACATGCATCTGAGCTGGCTTGGCTGTTTGGAGAGGTATATCTGAGGTAAGAGCTTCAGGAGTAGTCAAGGCTAAGCAGCATGTATATAATAAAATGTACATTCATGTGTAGCTTTGAGTGGTGTTATTTTGAATCTTCAGTGGTTTGTAAGATGACTTAATTCTACATAATTATGGTTTTTAATTCTAGGTGTATGGGACTTCCTTTTTCTTTTTCATTGGCTTTGCTCTATATGCTGTGAGTATTGTTTCTTCTAACAGGTCTAGTGATGAGATTTTTCTAGGGGGGTTAGAGTGAGCTTCTTGTCCACAGAGAGTTTTAGCCTTTCCTTATAAACTAATGGGGATCAAAGGTGTAGTATCTTCCAGGTCAGCTTATGGTTTTCCTAATTGTTCCTAGAGTAAGGGAGTTCTGTGGCTTTTCTTGTGGGGTCTGAGGCTTGTGGGTGGTTTTAATTGTTTTTTGCGGCTTCTTTGGTTTTTGGGCTTTGTGGGGGTTCTTTTGGGTATTTTAATCTGTTTATTTTCTGCATCTGTTTCTGTCTGGCTCCTTATTCCCAGCTTTTAAGTTCTCGCTTTCTCTGCCATAGCTTGTCTAGATTTTTTCCTTGGTCACTCTGTCTTTCTCTGTCAGCTCCCTCTCTCAGTCTTTGAAGTTCACAGCTGTCTGTCCTGTGGCCCAGGCTATTTGTCTGCAATTCCAGCTGGTAGCCTGTGACTGGTTTGCATTTGGTGTTTTTCTCTGTTTGTCCCTGTCTGTGTCCCAGTCCCTTTATTTTAGAATCCTCCCTCTCTGCCACATAGTCCTGGTGATGTTCTGCACTTCTCCATTTCTCACTGGCCACAGCTTGGCCCCGATTTGTTAATCCTGCCCTCCCTTCCCTGTAGCTGGTTGCTTTTATCTTTGCTCCATCTACCAGGTGCTGGTTCCCAGGTGACACTCTTTCAGAATTCCTTGCCCTCATAGTTCTGCATGCATGGCTATGCTTTTTGCTCTGCAGCTTTTTTCCTTCTTACCTATCTTTCTTTTCTTTCCCCAGCTCCCCACCCCTGTTTCTTACTTTGGCCCCTCTGCCTGATAGTGTGTAGCTATGTGGTTCAGTTTGTGCTGGTGTTTGTCTGTGTAGACTGACCCCGACCCTTGTCAATTCACTCTGTCACTCCCTGTCATTTCCTGCCTCTGTCTCTGCCCTGTTATTTGTTGCCTTTTTCTATTTGTTTCTCTCAGTCCAGCTCCCTGGCCCCATGTTTTGGTTTTTTTCTCCTTGTCTGTAGGATTCTAAGAGCTGTGATGCTCCTTTTTTTTTCTTTTTTTTTTTCTTCCTTTTTTTTTGTTTGTTTTTTCCTTTACCATAGAGGCAGAAGAATTATGTAGTGACTACAGGAATGTCCCAGTTTGCCTGCAGAGCAATGTGTGTGTCCCTTCCTTGAGGATGCATACAGTTCCCTGGTTGTCTGAGAGCTAAGTGTAGCCTGGAATTTGGCAGAAGACATGAGTTGTCTGCAAAGCATGAAGTGTGGCTCTGAACTGCAGCTCCTGGGGAACTATGCTACCTGGGGAAGGGGCGGGGGGAAGGGCATAGGCAAGGGAGGAGGAAGAGTGAGAAACTGTGATTAAAGTTAAGCCCAGGAAGAAGGAAGAATTGGGGTGAGGTGTGTTAAGATTTGGGTTTATTTCCCATTACACTACTTTGATTTCAGTGGGAACTTTGTTGGGGGGTGGGGTGGTGGGAACACATTAGGTGACTTTATTGTGTGTTGAGTCTGTTTCAGCTGTGATGTTACTTCTGAGTGATCTCTGCCTGTCCTTAACTTGACTCATAAGCCTCTCCATATAAACTTTCTCTCCTGCCCAGCTGACAAAGAGAGTGAAGGGCTTTGGTGGGCATCTGGCTTCCAGCCAGAGTGAAACCACCACAGGGATCAGGTGGTGGTGCCCTCCCCTTTTCTCTACTTGGCTGCAGCTATGTGCCCAGGGCAGGAGGGAGCCCCAGGTGCCAGCAGTGAGGCTGATGGGAGTGGCCTGTTCCTGCAAGAGGCTGTCTGCCTGTGGAGGGTCTGGTGGCTCCTACTGCCTTTGCCCTAGCAGCTGTGGAGGGACTGTTTTGAGGCAGGGGAGGAGCGGAGTCATCACTGGGCTGCGGATGCACTGAGGGAGAAGGTGAGTGGGCTGCATGATGGACTGGAGGGTCCTGGACAAAGCCTCAAAGAGGGTGATGGCCCCTTCAGGGTGGGAGTTGAGGGATCCATGTCTGAGGTGTGGAGCAGCGGTGGCAGCTGCCTGGATCTGGGTAGGGGGGTGGTACCCTGTCTAGGCCAGGCCCAAGGCTCAGTGTGGCCACTCCTGTGCGACGGAGGCAAGGTGAGCAATTGGTCAAGGTAAGGGAATGGAGGATGGGAATGGCTTTTGGCAGTTTCTTAGCCTGTGGCCTTGGCTTTATCTTTTGCAGGCTGTGCGGGCAGCGTCGGCGGGACACTGCAACCTGTGTGAGCGCACCGAGAAGGTGAAGTGATTGTCTCTGTATCAGGCTTGTCATGCATCACGTAAGTGGGTTTTTGGGTGGTGTAAAGGATAGTGTGCTATCTTTTGTCTTGGGACAAAGTGGGAGTGCGTTAAGGAAATCACCTCTCGGAACTCGATAAGCAGCGGGAACAGGTTATGAATACGTAGAGGTGTATGAGGTAACCTAAAGAGTAAGTATTGAACGGAATAGAGCCAAGAAGAATTGCCACCTAAGTGTGCGTGTCTGCAGTGGAGCAATCCTCCCCTGTGCACCCAGGGCTGAACCGTGACAACTAGCAACGAATGGAATTCCCCACCTGATGTGAAGTCGCTTCGGACTGATGGGATTCTGCAGCTCTATAGTGGTAGGTATTGCAATTACGCTCCCTCAATCGCTAGCTCTCAAGCGCTCTCTCTTTCCCACACTTTTTTCTTTCTTTTCCCCGTTGTCTTGCATGCTGCTTGTAGGCCATATACAGTGACTGGAACCTTGACTCCGTTTTGACTCAACTCTGTTCCTGAGGGTTGCGAAGACCTGGTCAACACAAAGCACCTAATTGAACATGCCACAGGAGTTAAGCTCAGCTGCCCCCAGCCACCCAGAACAATCTGAGGTCGGTTGGAACGCAGGGGGGGCGTTAACCTCTGCCAAATTAGTCTATATGTTTGTGGATTGTGAAAGCTCTGTTCCTCTATCAGCTTTCCTCCATGTGTCCTAATCCAGGGACAGAGGCCTGGAGCAGAGCGCAACAATAAGTCCCCTGTATGGCCCCCATTTTTCAAGATGGCCTCCTTAGGACCTTTTTTGCCCCTTTTTTACCAGAAGGACCGGTTGGGCCCCTATTTCCCCCTATTATCTCAGGTTGGGCCCCTATTTCCCCCTATTATCTCAGGTTGGGCCCCTATTTCCCCCCATTATCTCAGGTTGGGCCCCTATTTCCCCCCATTATCTCAGGTTGGGCCCCTATTTCCCCCCATTATCTCAGGTTGGGCCCCTATTTCCCCCCATTATCTCAGGTTGGGCCCCTATTTCCCCCCATTTTCCCCTATTATTCTAGTTTGCCCACTTTGGCCTTCTTTGGGCCCCATTTTCCTAGAGTACCCCATTTGGCCCCATTGTGCCAGAGGGCCCACAGTTCACCCCCTTTGGCCCCCATTTCCTCAGCAACCCCCCTTGCCTCCCTTTGGCCCCATTTCACCAACTTTGGCCCCCATTTTCCTAGTTGGCCCCGTTTGGCCTACTTTGTCCCACATTTTCCCCAGGAAGATGCCTTTTGCCACGCTTTTCCCCAGAACAACCTCCTTTACCCGCCCCCCCCCCGGCCCCTATTTTCTCAGATTCCTTCGCCCCCTGTTTGGCCCCCATTTTTGTAGTTGGCCCTGTTTGGCTTGCTTTGGACCCCATTTTCCCCTCTTTGGCCCCCATTTTCTCCAGAAAGACCCCTTTTGCCCACTTTGGCCTTCTTAGGCCCCCATTTTCTCAGCTAGACTCCTTTGCCCCTCTTTGGTCCCCGTTTTCCCAGTTGTCCCCGTTTGGCCCACTTTGGCCCCCTCTTGGCCCCTTTACCCCTCATTTTCCCCAGAAAGACCCCTTTTGCCCCCTTCGGCCCACTTTGACACCCTATTGGCCTCCATTTTCCCTTTGGCCCCCTTCCACCCCCATTTTTCCCCCTTTGGCCCCCTTTTTCCCCAGGAAGGTCCCGAGGGACCCCATTTTCACTAGAAAGAACCCTTTTGCCCACTTTGACACCTTTGGCCCCCGTTTTCCCCAAGAAGACTCCTTTGTCCCCTTTGGACCCCACAGAAACAATGACCCAGGGACTTTGGTTCTGGGTGTTTTTTGTTCCTGGGTGTGCATCGCTGAAGACTGTCCCCCTGCAGAAAAAATGACCCGGCGACTTTGGTTCCGGGTGCTTTTTGTTCCGGGTGTGCATCGCTGAAGTCTCTGTCTGTCCCCCCCCCCCGCAGAAACAATGACCTGTCGACTTTGGTTCCGGGTGTTTTTTGTTCGGGGGGTGTGCATCGCTCAAAACGGCCCTTCAGATAATGTGGCCATGTTATTTCGAGGCACTCACCAACATCTCTTGGCTGGGCAAGCTTTAAGTAGCCAGACTGCTGAGGAAGATATAGAGGAGGCAGGGAGAGAAGCCTCGGGGCAAAGCAGGATTTGCCAGTATCAGGAAGTGCAGCAAGATGTCCAACTGGCCATCCCTACCGCCGATCTCCAAATCCACAGCTGCCTCCTCAGTGTGCCACCCTCATCTCCCTTCCAGGCTGTCTGAGTCGCAATGCTTGTTGTTCTCGTGCCACAGCCAGTGGAGACTTGAGGAGTATATTTCTGCTTCCTCATTTAGCCTTGTCCAGAACATAGTTCCGGTACAAGTCTGGCACTACACGTAGCGTCACTGGATTCAAAGTGTAACATAGGCTCTAAGGAAGGTATTTTTACAGCGCATAAGTAGCCCTTTTCCTACCAAGTTTCATTTAATATTTATCTTTTTCTATCTTGTGCTGCTTTAGCCCTGGCTGGAGGCCAGATGCTCACCAAAACCAGTCTATTACTCCCCTTCTTAGTTGGACAGGGGAGAATATATATATTGAGAGGCTTAGGAGTCAAGATAAGAACATGGAGAGATCATTTTATCAGCAACAGCGTGGGTAAAACAGACTCAACACACAGTAAAGGCAGAAAACTATTCTAATTTATTACACTACACTAAAAAGAACAGTGAAAATCGGAGTTGGGAGCGCAACCAAATCTTAAAACAAATGCAACCAGATCTTAAAAGGTGTTCCCCCCCCCCTCCACTGCCTTCTTAGCAGACTTTAGTCAGGGATTTTTACTCCCTTCTTCCCTCCCATTTGCAGTACAGGGGGGACAGGGACTGGGGAAAATGGGGTTCTTAGTAGCACCTTCCCCCCACCCCTCCATTCGAAACAGACTTGCATTTAGCCATGATTTTATGCCCTTCTTCCCTCCCTGCTCACGGTATGGGGGTGGGGTGGTGACTAGGAAAAAATAATGAGGTTCTCAGTTCCTTCTTCATGAGCTGTTTTCCTTTTCCAGATCTTAAAACACCTCTACCTCCCCTCCTCACTCCCTTCTTAGCAGACTTCACTCTAGTCCTGATTTCACTCCTTTCTTCCCCTGATCACAGCACAGGGGGGCAGGGACTGGGAGAAGGGGGCTTTGGTCAGTTCCTTGCAAGTTGGTTTCCTTCTTGGCTTGGGGGTGGGGGGTGGCGTTCATTCCACACACTCTCCCCCTGCTGCACTGTGGGGACCCACCCACGGGAGACAGTCATCCATGAACTTTCTCCAACGTGAGCCTCTTCCCCCAGGGCTTTATCTCTTCATCAGCTGCTCCGCCTGGATCACTACTAGGGTGGGCAGCAATAAATCACAATGTCTCTCAGTCTCAATCCTCCATGGGGTCACCAGCCCCGCCCCCTCCCCCAGCAAACCTGTTCCAGTGCAAAACTGTCTCTTGCTCATCTCTGTGTCTCTGATTCTCTTCATGGGCTGCAAGTGATGGCAGGGGCTTATTCCAACATAGGGTCACAGCATCTTCTCTATGTCTCCACCTGCTCCATCCAGCATGGAGCCCCTCCTCCACAGGCTGCAGGTGGGCTTGTGGCCTTTTCCATGGCATTTCTCCACAGGCTGCAGGGGCATCTTTCTCTCTGGCACCTGGAGTGCCTCCTCCCCCATCCTCCCCGGCCCCGGTGCCTGCACAGCTTCTTACATCTTTTCACTCCCTTCTCCGGTCGCAAAATGCCGCCGCTTCCGCGTTGTTTTCTTCTATATGTGATTCTCAGAGGTGCTATGACTATCTCTCATTGGCTTGGCCCTGGTCAGCAGTGACTGTGGCCTTGAATTGTTTATACATTAGAGCTGTGGAGAATTCCAGCAGCTCCTCGCAGCAGCCATTTTGTGCACCCCTGTTCTTTTCCAGCACCCGACCATGCCAAACTGTGACTATCTACACGCCAGAAAAATTAAAGCTATTTACATACCAGTGCAACAGATGCAGCATCATTGGTTCTGGCGTGAGTCGCTTTCTCCATTTGGCGCCCAGCATCCCACAAAGCTAACTCAAGTCAGAAAACCCTCTCTGGCTCCTTTGGGGGCCTTTGTCTTCTGCAGGCTCTGATAAACAGCTCAGGTCAGAAGAGACACACCTGCTCCTCCAGCTGCTTTTAAGCCTTCTGCAGGCAGGACCCTCCCCTTTCCCAGGGGACCATGGGAAGGGTGGCGGGTGGGGCCAAGGGTATATAAACCATGGGTCTTGCCCTAGGCAGCTCATTCTCCTGCTGGCTTTCCCCAGGATCAGTGCTCTGGCTTTCATTTGGCAGATGGAGCTTTGTAGTCCGTTGGGCTTTTTGGGAAGATGCATCTGAGGTAAGACCTTAAGGAGTGCTCGATGTTAAGCAGCATGTATATAATAAAAAGTGTACTTGTAGAGAGGTTTGTGGTTTGGTTTTGGGTTTTGAACTTATTTTGTATTGTGTTTATAGGGGGTTGGAAGATGACCCTATGCAATTCTCTATTGGTCTTTGTTTCTATGTGCGTGGCATTTTACTGCCATTCCTGACCATACTGAAGATAGAACCTCAGCTTTTGTTATCCAGCTTTGCTCTATAATGTGTAAGCCGTGAGCATCGCTTCTCCTAACGGGCGTGATGATGAGATTATCTTGCTGGGGTCAGGGCGATCCTTTTGTCTGCCTATAGAGCTTTAGACTTTCCTATTAAAGTAATAGGAATTGAATACGTAGCATTTTCCCGGTTCCGGGAGAGCTCACGGCTTTCCTAGTGGTTCCCAGATCACTG
Organism: Porphyrio hochstetteri; assembly: GCA_020800305.1. Lineage (NCBI taxonomy): Eukaryota > Metazoa > Chordata > Aves > Gruiformes > Rallidae > Porphyrio > Porphyrio hochstetteri. The sequence continues at coordinate 92,506,822 of CM036938.1, forward strand.
TGTCTTTTTCCATCTCGTTTGGATGCCATGGCAGGCCCCTCGTGGTCTTTAAGCATTAGCCCTTTATTTCACGGGCCTGTAGCAGAGCCCAGAGTTCAGTAGAAGACCGAACATAGCAATTGTCTGCAAAACACGAGGTATGCCTCGCCACTGCAGTTTTTGGGGAACTGTGCCAACCGGAGAGGGGCGAGGAAGGGAGATAAATAATGAATGAAGTTCAGCCTGGGAAAAAGGGAGGCTTCCTGCGGAGACCTTTGGACTCGGTAAGCTGTCGGTCTGCATCCAGGTGACTCGCTCGTCCCTCTGCGGCTGCAAAGAGCATCGAGCGGAGCGCCATAAGCAAGCGGGTCAGCACACGTTACGCAAGGTAAGATGTGACCGGTGGCCGTATGACTATCTTATCCATTTTGGCCTGTAAGGTTATTTTTGAAGTCACAAAGTGCCAAGCGAAGCCAGATGTCAGCACCGGCGGTGACCTCGGCCAGGTGAGCTGAGACTAGCGGGCTAAAGCAGCGATTGTTTTTTCAGGTGCGACGGTGTCTGTGAAATTCTAACCGTCTCTTTTGCTTTACAGGCGGTATGCGAGGCTTGACCTGACAAAGCGTCCCAGTGAGCAGACGTCCAGTAGACATCCCGCCCAGAAAGGATTTTGGATCCCCGGACTCCTCAAAGCTAAGTAGAAGGAGCCGGAGAAGAGGGCAGGGATGGGAGGGCTCGGGGAGAGGCTGGGTAAGACTGCACAGGGAGGAGCAGGTCACTTGCCAGCGCAATGCCAGGGTGTGCCGGGCAGGGCAGCTCCAGCTCATGTCTGTCTTTACGCTTGTCGTGTCTTCTGTGTCCTAGCTGTTCTCTGGGTGTCAGCACCCTCTTTGCTCTCAAAGGGGCGCAGCGTGCCTCTTGGGTGTAGTCTCTAGGGTCTCGAATGCCCACACTTGCTCATCAGTGTAGCGCGCTCGGGGCTGCTCTTGATCTGCCTAGCCAGATCACGGCACGGTTTGTCCTCACGTCTCGGAAGTTTCTGGTCGGTCTTCTCTTGCGGCGTCATCGCAGACTCTGTCAGGAAGTCTGCTCTCCAGGTTCTCCTTTTCATGGCCTGAAGCTTTTTCCGTACATCTTTCCATCGTTAGGTCTCAAAGGCGGTCTTCTTGTGCATCCTTACTTACTGTCACAATTCTGACAATAAGTCCTTCCAATGAGCCATTCCAGTCCCCTCTCTTCTGGGGTTGCCTATAGAGCTTCCTCCCATCCACCCCTCGAGGGCATTGTTTGATGGAGTCTCCTGTCCAGGAGCCCTTCTTGCTGACTGTTTTCAGTCATCTTGGAGTCGCATCGTCCACAGGCTTCTGCATTACATCATTCTGCGTGCATGTTTGGCATGGAGCTGCTCTGCCCAGGGCTGTGGAGTCAGGGTGACGTGGCATAGCAGTAAGAGTCCAGGCTTAGCGTGCAGGATTATACCTGGGAGGCCTCGGTGAGGGTGGTACCGTCAGCAGGGGGTGTGGACCATCCTTTCCATCCTGCTCCTGGGAGATGATGGGAGCTGCCTGGGTGAGGCCCTTCAGCATTAGAAAAAGCAGATGGAATTTTGCAGGGGTGTAAGGTTGTGGGGCTCTGAGGTATGCCTGCTGGGTTTTTTTCTGTTTGTGTTTTAACGGCTGCCTGGAGTTAGACTCCAGGTAGGGTTCCTCAATGGAAGCGAGAGGTCTGCAATGGTGCAGCAAGGAGTTGGCATTGGGGTGACATGCTTAATAAATTGTTGTGTTTTTCAGACAGGGCCAGATGTGATGTGTACTGATGCAGCGGCAGAGGAGTCGAGGGGAAGACCACAAGCAGGTAGGTCGGCTGGTGGTGTTGGCATGATGAAGTGGTGAGCGGCCCTGTGCCATTTTTAAGATTTGTTTGTGCGTGGCTTTCTCTCTTAAAGGGGCGAAGCAGGGAGGAAAGAGGGCCATTTCCAGGGCAGGCAACTCGGGCCAGGTGAGCTGTTCCTAGCAGGCTGGTGTTGCATTGCAGGTGAGTTTTATAGGCATCCCTTGTTTGTTTTATAGCCCCGGCATGAACCTTGGCACGGGCACCTGTAACTGGCGGAGGCTGCGAAGAATCGGACAAGGTAAGGGAATGGGAGATGGGAACTAGTTTCAGGCAGTCTCTCGCCTTGTGGCTTTTTGCTTTGTCTCTTGCAGACCCCACAGGCAGCATCGTTGGGGCATAGCCACACATCTGAATGCACTGTGAAGATGAGGTGGTCGTTGTCCATGTTGATGTCTAATACGAAAGCATTACATGGCAGGTAGATGGAGTGTTTGGCTCTGTTTTTGCAGATGCACATGGCGCAAGATGGCTGCGCAGCCTCTGTAATGGGGTGGTGTAAGGAATAGCATGCCTGTGTATCGGGGTGGTGTCAGAGGAGCTGCTTGTGGAGGTTTCAGGTCAGGTATGTCTCTGTCATAGCTGCTTTTGTTCAGGAGCTACTGCTGGATATTTTTCTTGGTGGGGTGTCATATATTTTCTAGGGACAGTATTTGTTACAAATATGTGTCTTATCTATATTTCCTATGGAAACGTGTCAGAGTAATGTTTACATTTAGTGTAGTATTAATTTATGTGGCTCACATGCAGACACATCCTTTTGTTGGAAGTTCTTAGGGATGCAACTGCTCCTTGTTCTTTGGTCTTATCTGGATTGTTTTCCCTGTTGAAGTCAGGTGCTGCACTCCATCTCAATAAAATGAAATATCAACTATGTAGGTTTTTGTCTTGCTTTCTGCAAGTCTAAAATACAGTCTCCTAACAGCACTCTTATAGCCTTAATATTTTTTCTCTGAAGTTTAACACTTTCGTATGTTTTATCCATGTTTTAGTAAACTTATGGTTATTTACATACCTGTTTGAATCATCAGTATAAAGATTGAGCAGAGTAGAGAATGTTTTCAGCAAGAATCCCTCTCTCCATTCAGCATTGATTCTCTGATAAACAGCTTGGGTCAGAAGAGCCCCACCTGCTCCTCCAGCTGCTTTTAATCCTTCTGTAGGCAGCATCCTCCCCTTTCCCAGGGCAGTGGGAAGGGCAGTGGGTGAGGCCTGGGGTATATAAGGCAGCTTCCTTGCCTTTGGCAGCTCATTCTGCTTTGTCTCCTGTTGCAGTGTTCTAGTTTTCATTCTGCAGCTGAAGCATTTCAGTTGCTGCTGTTGTCTTGGCTCATTCATTTCAGGTAAGTGTTTTACAACTAGCTACGTGTGACCAGTGTCTACCCAGTCAAAAGTACTTATTTATGTAGCTTTGCTTGCATTTAGTTTGTGCGTTTTGCGTTGGCTTTTCAAGGTCTTTGTAAGGCAACTCAATCCTATATACTTAGCTGTTGATTTTTTGCTTCTAGGCGCATAGCATTTTACCAGCATGCCAGACTTTGCACGAGATGGACTGTTGGGGTTTTATTTCACCAGCTTTGCTCTTTAAACTGTAAGCCGTTAGCACCGCTTCTGTTACTAGGTCTGATAAGCTTATCTAGTTAGGGTTTGAGTAAGCTTCTTACTTGCATATAGACTTTTAGCATCTTCTAATAAAGTAACGGTATCAAAGACAACCATCTTCCAGGTTACAGGACAGTTTATGGCTTTTCCTCGTTGCTCTCAGAGAACCGTGATCCTTCTAGAACCGGCACAGGTTGCGGCAGGTCCTTTGTTGACTGTAAGTATTGGGACTTTATTTCTCTTACGGCACGTTACAGGCTTTAGACTGTGGCGGAAGGTGTTGTATGCAATACCTGAAGCATGGCTCCATGAAGCGGATCCTGTCAGTAAAGGTCAAACTGCTATTTCTTATATTTTACAGGTGGCCCCCGAGGGTCACGTCCTGGTTAGCAGACCTCCAGTGTGCATCTCCATTCCTCTCAAGAGTGGATTTGGGATCCCTGGACTCTTCAATGCTAAGTCAAGGGAGCAGGAGAAAAGGGCAAGATGTCCTTCCAGGACAGATGCGGTTCCCCAGTTGCCTGAGAGTTAAGTGCAGGGACCAGGGCTGGGGAGGGAGTGGGAGGAGAAGAGAGAGGTGGGGCAAAGATGGTGGCAGTAGGGGGCTGCTCTGTGTAGGCAAAGGGTCTGTTTGGGAGCAGTACCTTCTGGGCTGGCAAAGGGGGAGCAGGTTACTTGTCAGCATGTTGCTAGGGTATGCCGGGCAGGGCAGTTTCCACCTCTGTGTGGTTTATACTTGTCGTGTATCATGTTTTCTGCGTCTTAGTCATTCTCGGAGTGTCAGCATCCTCTTTGCACTCAGAGGAGCGCAGTCTGCCATTCAGATGTGGTCTCTAGGGTCTTAAATGCCTGTGCTTGCTCATCAGCAGGGTGCTGTATGGGCTTTTCTTCATTCGCTTAGCAATCTCGTGGTGCAGGTAATCCTCACATCTTGAAAGTTTCTGGTCAGTCTCATCTTGCAGCACAATTGCTGGCTCTGTCGGGACCTGTATTCTCTAGCCATCCATTTTCACAGACCAAGGCTTCTTCCCTGTGTCCTCGATTGTTAGGTCTTGCAGTCAGGCTTCTTGCGCATCTATCATCTCCATTTGGACAGTAACTCTTTCCACTGTGCTGTTCCGGCCCACTCTTTTCTGGGGTTGTCATAGAGTTTCTCCGCTTCTCCCCCATATGTTGCATCGCTCTACGGCATCTCTGGTCTGGGAGCCCTTCTTGATGAGAGATTTCTCCTACCTTGGATGCACGTTGTCTGTAGCGGTCTGTGTAGGCGCATTCTTTGCAGGTGTTTGACATGGAGCTGCTCTGCCCGGGGCCGTAGAGTTGGGGTGCGTCGGCATAGCAATAAGAGCGCAGGGCCAGCACGTAGCTACGCCCAGGCGGCCTCATCCAAGGTAGTACGGTTGCTGGGATCGAGAAGCCGTCGGTCAGGCTGCCCAGAGTGTCCTTCCCATCACGATCCTGGGCAAAGATCAGAGCTGCCTCAGAGGAGCCCGTTGGCACTGGGAAAAGCAGATGGCATTTTGCAGGGTTGAAGGCTCATCTGTGTAGGGCTCAGTCACACCCGCTTTCTTGTTTTCAAGGCAGTCTGTAGTTAGGCTGTGGATAACGTTCCTGAATGGAAGCGAGAGGGCAGGCAGCCTGAGGCTGATGGTTGGCACCACGATGAGTCGCCAATAAATATTTGGGTTTTTCAGATGGAGCCTCACACCATGCGTGCTAATCCGGGAACGGAAGCCTCAAGTGGAGCACCACGAGACGGAGGGTCTTTGGTTCGAGGCAGTCGGCAGTTCAGCAGGTACTTGAAGATTTAAGCGGGTCTGTGTTTGTTTTTGAAGACACGAAGCGAGGAGGAAAGCCTGATGCTGTCACAGGGGGTGACAGTGGCCAGGTAAGTTGTTCTTAGGGGTTGGGAGTAGAGGTCGCTTTGCAGAGCCAGTTATAGGCATCCCTCGCCTGTGTTTCATAGGCCAGGTAGCGGCCTCGGCGTGGAAGACCGTGAACCACCAAGGCCAGGGAGCGGTCTGTCGAGGTAAGGAAATGGAAGATGGTCAAGCGTTTGGGGCAGTCTGTGATTTCAGGCAGTCTTTTGGCACGTGGCTTTGGCTTTATCTTTTTGCAGGTGGCGTCGGTGGGGTGCAGTCACGTGTTGAAGCGCCGTTGTGGGAGCCATGATTCATCACGAGCATAAGAGTGAATTGGCATCTCCCGGGCGGTAGGTGCCACAGGCAGTGACAGCTAGCTTGTCTGTTTGAAATGAGCGGGTGACCCAAATGGCTCGTCCCTTTGGAGAGGAGTAGGGTTTAGAGCTCAGGGTTGGTGCATGTGATGTTGACCCATGGTGCTATTCTGGTTTTTTTGCTTGTCCTTGTCATAGAGGCTGAAGAATAACGTGACAGCTACAGGAACGTCCCATTTGGCCTATGGAGGGATGTGCTGTGTTCCTCGAGGATGCCTATAGATCCCCAGCGGTCTGAGAGCTAAGTGGAGGGCTGGGGGTCAGGGAGGGAGCAGGAGGAGAAGGGGAAAAGGGGGGTGGGGCAAAGACAGTGGTGAGGTCGCTTGCCCGTAAAAGCTGATGTACTGGAAGGGGTTGTCAGTGAGCGGTCCCCTTGGGGCAGGTGGGTTCCTTGCCAGCACGATGTTAGGGTGCGCCGGGCAGGGCAGGTCTAGCTCATGTCTGTGTGTGTGCTTGTTGTGTGGTATCTTCTGTGTCTTAGTCCTTCTGCGGGTGTCGGCATCCTCTTTGTACTTAGAGGGGCACAACGTGCCCCTTGGCCATGGTCTCTAGGGTCTCAAATGCCCACACTCGCTCACGGGCTCAGTGCCCATCGGGCTCTTTTTTGCTTTCTTAGCAAGCTTGCGGTGCGGTTCATCCTCACGTCTCAGAAGGTTCCGGTCAGACTTGTCTTGTGGCATGATCGCCAGCTCTGTAGGTAGCCATGTCTTTCCCTGGACTGAGCCTTTTTCCCCGCATCCTTCCATCGTTAGGCCTTGAAGGTGGGCTTCTTGCGCCTCTATCGTTGCAGTTTGGACAGGAAGTCTTTCCACCAGGCATTTGTTTGGCACAACAAATCTTCTCTGAGGTCATCCCCTCATATTCACCGGTCTTGGGTCGTAAAGCGTGGCTTCTCGTACACCTGTTGCTCTAGCTTTTACCATTGCATTCTCTTATGGGCAACAGTCATCGCGTCTCTTCTGGTGCCACCTTAACGCATCCGCACTATCGCGGTGCCATCGGGTTGCCTTGACAGCATCATCTTTGCTGTGGCCATTGTTGTTATCGATTGTGGCCATCTTGCATTTCACAGTCACGTTTGTGTTGTCTGTGTGCCATCTCTGGGTCGGACCTGCACTGTGAGGAGGCGTGGCGCTGTTAGAGCTAGGGGCAGCACAGCTTTAGAGCGCGGTGGTAAAATGTTGACCCGGGCAGGTATTTTGGCAAAGGCGGTAGGGTCTTTCTGCATAGACAGCTTCCACAAAGTTATGTTCACTGTGTTTGGCAGGTTCCGGAAGCGGTCTTCTGGCCTTCCCGGAGCAGCGGTTTGTACCGCACTTGGAGGTCGACTATCGCACATGCCTTCCATCGTATACGTGAGGCTCAATCTCCGGGGCTCGGTTTGTCTGGCTTTTGGGTTATTTAGGTATAGATGACTGACCGCTGGCCTGATCGAGGCGTCGGTTGTCATCTGGTGTGACTCTCTTTGACCGCTCGCTTGGGTTTTTCAGATGTGAGAGACGGGCCCGAGCTGAAGTCCTGTGGAAGAGGCGGAGCATCAAACAGAGGCTGGCTGGCACCTGACATCAGAGGCTCAAAGCAACCGTGAGCACTTGTGACTCGCCTATGCATTTCTGGTTTTACTCCGTGCAAATCCAGGGGCCGAGTGGGATCTGGGCACACAAGCTGACTTCAGAAAGGCGAGTGACTGCTGCATTGACCAGTGATCTTAGAGGTATCCTATCGAATTGTACCCTGTTTTAGCATCACAGGTGATGGGCAGGCCTCTGCTGTTACGTCACGGGATGCAGTCTGGTGCAATCCAGCTCTATCAGGCTCTGTAATGTGGTGGTGTAATGTATCTCAGGGCGGTGTCCTGTGCCGTAAAGCTCCATTTGGGGGTGGTGTAACAAATATCGTGGCTCTGTTGGCATTGTCTTGTGCCATGTGCCTCGTACCTCTGTATCAGGGTGGTATAACGGATAGTGTGCCTCTGTATTGGGGTGCTGTCGGAGGGTCTGCTTGTGTAGGTTTCGGGCCAGGTATGCCTTTCAGTCCTGGCTGCTTCGGTTAAGGAGCTACCCCTGGACACTTGTCCCAGCGGGGCTTCTTGTGTATTCCCTAGGGACATTATTTGCTAGCAACACGTGTATCTCTGCTGTGTTTCAAGACTCATGTCTGTCTTTCTCTTCCGACGCGGCGAAGCCAGGAGGAAAGTGGGATCTTTCCAGGGGAGGCACCTCTGGTCGGGTGAGTTCCAAGGGTAACAGTAATCTTGCATCTCTCAGCGCAGTAG